>OX122930.1:5208760-6595010 GCA_944738685.1 Synanthedon myopaeformis | reverse complement strand
TTTTTATTAAGTCCGTGTATTTACAATCTGCTGGCTTCCGTGGAGTGCATAAGGTGGATAATAATTCGTAAGCCGGTCCACCCATGATGGTGATTAAAGTGGGTACTTTAGCCTCATCCTGGATTTCGTTTACCACGAAATACTGTTCCAACCTGTCCACATAACTGGCCCAGTTGCCGACCGTTATATCGAAGAGTTCGATTTTGCCGATAGACATTTTGAATTTCCCACAAAGACACGAACAATACACGAAATAACACACAAGGTCCTTTATCTCGTCGCCAGTTGTAGTGTTTGGTAATAAATAATGCACAAGTAGACTTGACGGTTATGACTTTATTTAAAGACTGAACATTTACAAGTTGCTTTTTAACCTATACCTACTCTTTACCAAATACCCCCATACATTACATATAGGTATAGAAAAATTGGTAATTTTATTACTTTCTACCGACCGTCATTAGCAAAAGTTACCTAGTATAGTAGTAGTAGTCTTAAGAAGCGAGTAAAAGGTAATAGTAGTTTTATAAGTGACATAGAGATCAATAAAAATTTGAACTAAAGTATTTAAAAAAATAAGTTTATATTATATAATAGTGATATTTATTATTATGACCCCATGGAATTAAATTTAAGCTAATAATTTCCAAATGAATCCATTTAAATAAGACTCCTTTAAATTAAACTCCAACGGATTTTGGCCACTGAAATTTTAACTAATTAGAAATTGTTACAGTAATGATAAATAAATGAAGTTGAGGTCCGTCTCGTGAATAATAAAAAAGGGCAAATGAGACAATTTGACATTTTGCGAGTTAGGTATAGATGAAGTTTTAAACTTAGGGCCTCTTTCACCAACTACAAGTAAAGTGTTATTAGTTACTTTTAGAAATAATTTTATGTTTTATTAAATTATGCACTCGGTTTACTGCATCCTTCGATAGACGAATTTTTTTTATTATTTTCTTATTAATGTTTGGGACTTTTACCGTACAAACAGAGGTATATCATCTCCTTCATTCCCGGTTACCGGTAACTTTAAATGGCGGTTAGCCTACTTGACACATGGTGAAAGAGGCCCTTAATGTTATTATAAGTTTTAATGAGAATAATACTAACTATCAATAACTTTTTTTCATTTATAGAAAATATATGGATTTGAAAGAAAAAAAACTATTCGCCTCGACTCTTTTTGAATAATAACTATCTCAAGAAAACAGAAACAAAAGATGTCGTAATTCAGCAATTCCGATTAAACAAGCAACAATTCGCCGCAAAACTGAAGGAATAGCGTCAGCGAAATATATGTGCAAAATACGTGAAAGAGAAATGGTTCTTTCTGGGGGCAATTCAACTTGCTTTTTTTGACAAATGTTTATTTTCCCCGAAACGTCCGTGATTTGTATGTATGAGGGAATTTGTGGGTTGATTGATTGATTGACTATCAAGGGTGCTAGATGAAAGGTCTGTGATATGACATTTCCAGATCACGCTCTGAATAACTAAATAAAATCCAGGTAAAGAGATGATAGATTGCCAATATATATGCAGAATGTTTGGAAACGAAAGTGTTACATCAAACGTTTGTTTTCTATGTACATACAGATGAAAAGAAGAGACAACTCCGTGTTTTAAGGGTTTTATTAGAGGCGAAGGTATGCTTTTATTCTTTTATACAAATTTACGTTAACAAATTTATACAATACCCATATACAAGCACATAGGTTTATCGTAGACAATTCTTTAACATCCTAAGTAATCTGTAATGTTAAGATAAAGGTTTCTAATGTGTATTTTTTATGTAAAAATGGGCAGGCAAGTTGGAGATCAACTTGTTAGTAGGGGAATTCCGTCGTTTTCAACTCAAGCAACTTAAATTGTTCGCCTCGGTTTAGAGGATTGGGTTTTGGCTTCGCTTACTAATTAATACTCACCAAATTACAACACCACAGGTTCTGTTATTTCACGGTGTCTCATATATAGCATATATATCTTATATAGGTGTGTACATCAACTACACTACACATCCAAACTATACTAGACTCTTCGCTGCACAGGATTGGTAAGACTAAAGGCAGAATAACGGATAATAATAAAGGAGGGGATCGGTATGAGTAATGGGTTTCGGTATATATATCTCACCGCATCGGTATTGTTATTTCACGGTGCTCTTCTTTGTTTATGATTTTTCTGTGTACTTCTCTTTTTGAGAGAGAAGGCATTAGCTATATAACCACAAATCAAATTTTATTTACTTTAGATTAGCAGGACTTCATATATCTGTCGCGGATGTTGTGCAACCGTGTAACTGCAACCGTGTAACCGTAAAGAAATTGACACCTCTGTATATTTTCAGATATTGCGCCATCTACATAATACCACTGAAACTAGAATATGTTACGTAATAATACATCCTTGCGAAAACTAATTGAATTGAAATAATACATCAATGAAAAATTTTGTTAATAAATTGATAAAATGTTCGCATTTAAACTTAAAAAGAACAGTTTTTGAGATGAGAAAAAACCACTGAACTCGCGACCTGTAACCGTGTAACCGACACCTTTGTATATAAGTATGTACTTTCCTGACGATTGAAAAAATATACACGTAATTGTTTAAGTTTTCACGTCTGTCGGCACTCCCGGAGTGCCACTGTTTTTTTAATTTATTAAATAACGCTGTCTATTTTGTAAAGAAACATTCTCTTTAATTGTAAAGTGAGATAACAATTAATTCTTTAGCAACAGAGTTTAAAAAGACTCGAGGCGGAGGCTCGATTTCGAAATACAAGCTTTTGCAATTACTTCCGAGTTATTTAATTGAATTTAACACGATACATTTTTTTGGAAACAATAAACACTTTTTTTTAAATTCATATAACACATTTTATTGTTCTTAAATTTTTGCCAGGCGTTGAATTTTTATTTATAGATGAAACAGTACTTTTTTTCTGGATGATGGGTTGAGTCATCATGAAATTTTTAGTGAGGACAAATCTAAAACCATGCGAGATACGAAAATTTCTTCTTAGGTACTAAGGCTTTAAGTTATGAACTGAGCGTAATAAAATAAAAATGTTGAATGCTTATAGAGTTAGATCTGTTACAGATACATCGGCAGCGCACTTCCTCTTGGATAGCCGGCAGTGTAGGGAACACTGCGGAGTTATGCCGGACTCCTACCGCCTAAAACCCAACGACTTCCTAGCGTGGCCGTAGATGGGCGAAGTCGCAGGGACTTTATGACACGACATCGGTGCCCCGCCACCCAGGGAGGGAAGAGCTACGCTCCATGTCAGAACCTCGGCGTACCCGAAAGTGGAGGTACGCCGGCCCTCTCCGGAGATTTCAGTAACCTCCTGAGTTAAAATTATCCGCAAGCCTATTTGCTAAGCTTTAAAAAGAGCTCGGTAGTTAGATAAGGTTCAATGACTTATTATGTAGACACATACTCGTAAGTCATAATATGTACGGTTTCTAGAACAACATTGTTCATTTAGACAGCGCTAAACCGAGTTTATACTTAAGCTTTGTTCTCTGTTATCGTGGTAACCGCGGTCTAAGTACGGTATTAAAATTAATAGACAACATGTTGTCTCAAACGGGTAGAGACAATGTAGTAAAGGGAACTAGTTAACGAGTTTCCACCGAAATAAGTGTAACAACACTCTCGGCTTTTCGACAACAAAAACTATGATTTATTGCGGCACCAACAAAAAATAGTGTGTTATTTTTTGCGGCCTCTTCATTTCCTGGAAATGTTTATACTTTCTTTTCTAATATTAAAAACGAAATGATTCTCTTTGCTATTTATAGCTGTTTATATATTTAACTTAAAATATATAAACAGCTAAAAAGCTAATAAGCTATCTTTAAATTAGTGGCAAGGAATACAGTCTAGCGGCAGTAACCAGCATGTGCACGACACAGCCACACCCCAATTTTTGAAAATAAATTTTAACACTAATATAATTATTTATATTCTGTCTGCACCTATGCCTATATATTATTGGCCAATTGGAACCTATACCTACCTCATAACACAACAAATATTTGAGGTCTAATTTTCAATATAATTTCTATTACCCTTGTCAAATATGATGATAAGGGTTTTTCGCGCATTTGGCTTTAACATTATTCTATTGAATAATAATTCCTATCTACTTAGTTTTTATATGTTTTTATATAGTAAAATTCAATAAAATCGTATGAGAACCTAATATTTATTATCTATGGTAATATTATGAACTCGAATGCTTAAGTTAGTAGTACCTATAACATATTAGTGAAATGAAATCAATAGTTTTCGATTGATTATTTTCCTCTTTTTTTTTTATTTGTTTATTGTGTAATATTTTTTTATTGTTTCTAAATAGATATATTCTCTTTTATCTTTTCTTGTAATTGATACACGTGCTTGTTTATTTTAATGTTCTCACTATATTAATATTGTGTTTAATTTAATTTGCAAGTGGTATTCACATATAATTGGTTGCCACACATGTTTGTTATAAGTTTGTTCGTTAAGTTTGCTTGTTAAGTTTATAGGTATGTGTGGTGTTGTTAAGTTTATACGCAAATGTTGGTGGATCTGGTTTGAAAAAACATTTATACTAAACAAATTAATGTAAGTCAACGTGTAAAAACGATGACTTAATAAATCCCAAAAAATAAATAAAGATAGCTTTTTGAAAAAAAGTAGGATTTGAATAAAAAAAATAATAAGTCCGCTAAATATAACCACGTAATAATAAAATATTTTATGTTATTATGTTAAACCTAAAGAGGAATTAGAATTGTAAGACAAAATTAAAATTGTAAATTATTATACAATTGTAAAAACAAGATAGAAATGTATTTTTACTCCAGGCCAGACCTCGAAAGAAGTAGTCTAGAATTATGTACCTAAGTATACATCTATTTCATTTATTTATTTAAATGTGTAGGTTACATGTAGTACGCAACCCCTTACTGTGAATATTTAATTTCATAAGCAGACTTGTCAAGAATTGATATTTCTTTTTTAACAAAAAAATATCTTTCAATTATATAAAAATAATTTAATATTAATTTAAGGTTTAAAAATTTTATGTTTCTATGACTTGGGTCCAGATCCAGACCTAAATTTATCAAATTATTCGCATTTACCTACTTAAAGTTAATGAAGGAATATAGGTACAAAGAAACCACATAAAAACCACACAAAATTAAGAGTCGTGAAATGACAAGCGACGAAAGGAATTTTAAATGAAAAAGATGAATACCAAATAAAAAGAATGAGTACGAAACGAAGTACCTAGTTATTAAATTTCAACGTCTGACAATCAGAGGAAAAATGAAAGTTCAAGTTTGGATTAAATCCGTGTTCATTCTTATTACGTTTGTGCTTTTATTGTAAAAACAGTGTTCTTCCATCTGTAAAACTAAAATCTTTATCGATATAACCTAAAATACAATTCGTCAAAATGAAAACGATTATGAAAACCATAAAAAAATGCAAGATTGAATATCTTGGCCACGTGCTTAGGCACGACAGATGTCTACTCCAATTAATTATACTGGGCGAAGGAGAATGTCATGGCTGAGAAATATCCAAGAGTTGACTGGAGTTGCCTCGGTCGAATTCCAGTTGGCTCTTGACAGAGACCGGTTCAGGAATTTGACGGCTGACCTTCAGGACTGAAGAGGCAAGAGACACACTCACACACACAGAGAGAGATGAAATACAGTCATTGTTGGTAAATATGGTTTAACAAGAGCGTTAGATTTAAATAAACAACTACCAGGTGGAGCTAGTTTCGAAAATTAGGTATAATATTTTGAACATTGTTTGGTTGTTCAATGTTCAAAATCCCCTGGCTCACCCCTGGCTGAATGAGTATGCATCTTTTTTAAAGATTACAATAGCAGTGTGCGTTATTTTATAAAATAACTATTGCACGCGACTTCGTCTGAGTAACTTTTTTTAAAATATAATGTTACTCGCTAATAATATAGCTTTCTATAGGTGAAAGAATTTTTAAAATAGGACAGTAGTTTTTGTGTTTATTCATTACAAACAAAAATATAAATCTTTTCTCTTTATAATATTTAGTATAGATTAACAGTTTATAAATATGATTCATTTATAAGAAATACTTTTCCATTATACTTTTCAATAAGTTTCTTAAATTTTCAATAAGTTATCTAATTTAGATATTTATTCGTGGCATAATAAAATTTAACTAAACACCATCTGTGCAATTTGTTTCTAAAAGTTTTTCATAAAACAATACATTTTAACTTCTCTGAACACCACATGGCGAGTTGGAAAGTGATTAACTGGTTGGAGTGTCGCAAATTCTATAGCTCTACTCTGGGTTGGACGAAGGGTAAATGGCGTTGTTAATATTTAATTAGCAGTTACGATTACTGTTACTTCAAACACGATAAATGAAGGTAAAAATGGGAAAAAATTGACAAAGTTGGGTGTGTTTTGCTAATTTATAATAGTTACATAATATAACGTTAGAATGAAGAGTATTGTTGTGTATCTCATAAAAGGAACTCTGTTTTAAAACTATTTTTTTTTTCATTAAACTTTTCTCAGATTTTTCACGTGTTAGAGAAAGTAAAGTTATGAATTGTAGATAAGTAAATGAATTATTTAGGTTATACTTGAGTAGGTTTCAAAGAGGTTCACATTTGAAATGGGCTTAAAATAGAAAATGTTTTGAGTTATTAATTTTTTCCAATGATATGATGAAAAAAATATATTAAAAAAATAGGCTTTTTCTCATCCAAACATATTCAGAAATATATTTTATTTTCACAGACAATTTTATCTTGTAACACGTCGGTATTATTAATTTTGTTTCATTCGCGCCATATTATACGGGAGTAGGAGACGTCGCGGGATTCATAAAGTTTGCCGGCTTTCAACTTTTTATTTAGAAAAGGTCGCGTCGGCAAATAGGAAATGGAAATGAAGAGGTGAACAATAACGGAAACAGTCGGGAAAGTATCAAATAATAAAGACATTAAAGTCGCTTCATTTAAACAGTGAATTGGGTTTTGTTTCCGTTAGAGCCTCGAATAAATGAGGCTTGAAAGGTGATTACATGAGAATTTGCAATTTTAATATCTACCTTTTATTAATTTGTCTGTACTTTCAACAGCTCACGAAAGTTATATTATTCGTGTATATTTAAATGATAATAATAATAATTATTATTTATTTGCTGTATATAGGTTACAATGGTTTTACAATACATAAATCTCACTATATTTTACTCTTCGAGGGGTGTGCAAATATTTTAAGTACACTACATAAAAGAATAAAGCTAATTAATATTATTAATTATTACAATGATTAAGACATATAATCTTTTATACTATAATAGCATTTGTCGACGAGTAATTTAATCATTACGAGTAACAAAAAAAAAAAAAAACGCTTTCTACGCCGATTTCTTTAAAGTATGTCTTTTTTAATTACTCATTAAAAATATGTACTTTAGAGATAAATATATAATATGTATAAGTTACACATATTGAAGGTTAGGAGGTTTGGATCGCTTGAATTCTGAAGACTTTTTTCTGGGTGATCCATTGAGTAGTAAGACGTAAAAGCATAAGAAACAAACAAACATACCTTCGCATTTATAATATTAGTTAGGATTAGCAGGCACTACTAGGCACTTGATGGTAGGTGGCTACTCTCTCATATTAACACGAGCAAAGTCAATGAGATTCATTCTCAACCTTGATAGGATAATAGATAATGCGAAGATAAGCGAAAGGGCTCAGACATTCCTTACTCGTTCACCGAAAAACCAATATCACAGTTGCTATTAATAGTCTTTCTGTATTGTTCGTCAACTGTGTCAAATTGCTTTAATGAGAAATTGCCTTAGTGAGAATATGCTATTTTAAGAAAATGGCCTTCTAAGAAGTTTCGTTTCGTAAAATATTGTTGTCGAAAATATGTGACAAAAATATATAAATATAGATTTTGTATAAATATGTGTTTTTTTTATATTTATAGGTTTTATTTTAATTTTAACTATTTTACTTTTTTTTTTAAAGTGTGTAACGGAAGACCAGCGCAGGTTTTTACAACCTGCTTTATGCTGAGTTGGAGCCGGTTTGGTTTGTGGCGGGGGAAGTTTGTGTTTGTCTTTCTATATGTTACCTATGTATGTTCTTAAATGTCTTTTACTACAAATAAAATATTCTATTCTATTCTAAATAAAAAAAAAAACAAAGATTTTCTGTAATTCGTAGTGTAGGGTTAACTCGGTCGAGATAAGAGTGTTTAGGGTCCAAAAATGAATCAGAACAACACGTGGCATGGGTTTTCTGAAGAGTTGTGTACATCTATTTAAAAAGTTAAAATACATATACATTAATCAGTGAAACGTTGAAAATAATTGCAGTACTAAGATAACGTTTTCGGCTATGAAATTAACTAAAAAAATTGGGCGCCAGCTAACTAAAAAATAAAAAAAATCATATGTTAGCACTTAAAATATATTTAAACAAAACAAAAAAAATACACAGGGGGTGGTCCTTAAGCCCGTACGTTATTATATATATATATATGTAATTTAATATTTGATTCAATAAATCCGGCTAATAAAAGTTAAAAACTTAGCTGGATGTGAATAATGGCTGGATGTAATAATAAAGTTTTCCTTATCGGCAAAATAAAACACGCTGCTCATCAGTGTCACCAAGGAAAAATGAAGAAGGCTCATCAGAATGTAAGGATTCATTATATGATAATTATATATCTCTAATTAAATCCATGAATGACAAAAAACCAAAACAAAAAACCATAACAAAAAAACCCTGAAATGAAAAAGAAATAATTAAACACAAATCTAAAAGAAAAAATATGTGTGCCTGACCGTGGGAATCTAAAATTTAGATATAAGATCCCTAAATGTTAATAATTTATTCAATAAATGGTCAGGCAAAAATAAACAAGAGAAAAATAAAAAAAATACAATTGCATAAGGATTAAAAATAAACAATAAATTTAAAATGAACTAAAACACAAATTATAATAAAAAAACATTAATCAACAATCTATCATCAGAAATAAGATGAAATACGTACCCATTATAAACCGGGGTTTTTTTACATAAATATTTTAAACTAAATAATTAAAATTTTAAAAGAAAATGAACTGGCAAATACAGGCTATTATCAGCACAAAAACTGTACCGCTCTCTGCGAGCGACAGAGAAACAAAAAACGCTCTCTGACTGAAAATTTTGAATATTGAACGTCAAATGCAATTCTATATATTTAAAAAAAATAATAAGGTTTTAAATACTTAAATAAATAAATAAACAAATAAGGTAATATAACTAATAAAATAAATAAAATAAGTAACGCTACGTTACATCAGATCAACTTCTGTTTTCAGACTATATAACTTTAAAAAATTACTGCTCACTTAATTCAAAAACCCAATACACTTTAAAGTAAAGTTTTTAAGACTCTTTCTTTACTTTATGTACAATTCAAAGGCTTCCCAGACAGCGAAAAGTGCTCTTGAACAACGAGTGCAGATGTACAATATTTACAGTTTCCCTGTACAACGTGACATCCGCCAAGTTTGCACAGAATCGTCGCAAGATAAAGGCATAAGTGACAACGTTGGCCTTGTGAACGAGTTACTCGAATATTACGTAAACTTGGATCGTTTGGCACAAACGCAACGACAACTGGAGTGGAAAGAGTAAGGCACGAGTGTGCATACACACAAAACTTAATTGCCCAAACTAAGCTATGTGATCGAATATTTTCATCTCTTTGTTTCTTTTTTTAACTTCAGCAATTGTCTTTATAGTTTAAGATATAATATTTTTATCCTTTTCAAGCAGGCGCTACCCTCAAGTTTGGAAAGTGGCTCCTGTCCACCCTTTGCCTAAAAAGGGTGACCATCGGATACGGCCAACTATAGACCGATCGCTATTACTTTTCCTTATTACTTGATATCCTTACTAAGGTGATGGAGCGCATAATTAATACGCAGCTCCTGAGGTAATTGAGCGAGCGACCTCTAGTATGGATTAGGTACCTTATGGTCGCTTAACTCACTCAACTGGTGAAGGAAACTTTGGAAGTCGGCTTGGACATAGCAAAAGGATGCTACCATGACCGGGTCTGGTACCGTGGTCTTCTTTCTGGCTGCGGTTGCCTGAGGGATTATGCGTTTGTGCCATTGTGATGCAATACGAGTATAATACTAAAATTCAGTTTTTCAATGGGTGCTTGTTTAAACATATTTAATAAACTAATCATATAAATTATTTAATCATAAAATGTTTAAACATCTTTAAGAACTGCCACATCTATACTAATATTGTAAAGAGAAAAGATTTGTATTTTTGTTTGTAATGAATAAATCCAAAAATTACTGGGCCGATTCTAAAAATTCTTTCACCAATAGAAAGCTACAGTATCAGCGAGTAACATAGGCTAGATTTTATAAAGTACGCGGATCATGTCCCGTGCAACAGCTAGTCTTCATACAAGAACTGAAAATCTTTTTGTATCCAATTCAGAATTTTTTACAATTCGTTTCGAATTTTGTATTTAGATTGTATAAATATATCTTAAAATAATCCTTTTTCTTCTTTCAGCATTAAATAATAATAGTTTTATCCTTGTCCGTGGCATTTAGTTTAATCGCACTGGTTGGAATACTAAAGCACTGCGTTTCCAAGATATGGTACAGTTATTTTTATGGGTTCCGCTCTTAACATTGATAAGATATGAGCGTGGTATTGCGGTATCTCTACTCGGAGGAAATGTGTACAAAGTGTACGTACTCTTGTTTAAACCCCCATTATCCTTCAAGAGTTACGGTAAATACGATTTTAGCGTTTATGGTGCGTTATGCAGCATCGTTTCGACCTGTTTTGTACTACATTGTCTCTTCTAAACAAAATGGAAAGGTGTAATTTGAAAATTGTAATATTTTCTCCCTCGCGACGCTCTGTCGCAATAGCGCAAGACAAAGTCAGAGCCGGGTTTAATCTATTACATTTTTCATATAGACTCAAAGCATTTCGTGTGTTGTTTTGAGAGAAAAATGTTTGTTTAAATTTTAATAACTTTGTTACTATAAAAATTTAAATTGATATTTTTCATTTTCAATTGGAATATCTATTGTACATTCTATTCTACAAACAAAAATTGCAATTATATTTTAGTACTAGTTTTAGTTTGTAATTTCATTCGCGTATCCTTTATAAATAATACATTTTTTCCATAGTGCTCTGCTGTAAGACGGTTTACTGGTTAATGTCATCAGACGGGCTGTGAAACGCAGTGTACCTTGGTACTACTAAATTTCTGTTAAATTAGACAATTAAATTAAAAAGTAATTTGATTTAAATTCTCATATAACTTAGTTACAAAATAAATTAGTCCCTATTCGTCGAACATAACAAAAACGTGGGACACCAACAAAAACTACGTCGATTGGCCTAATTTTCACTGCGGCTTGGGTCTCATGTGCAATTGCCAGATACGCATGTTGACCTAATTCTAAAGTAGCATTGTCTCTTTCTAGCCTACAGTTAAGATTGAAAAAAGGAGACGGGTCAATGTCCCTAGGACGCCGCTGTTTCGGTCCACATTTATGTAAATGATAGTGCCTTTTAGCACATTTGCCTTTCACAAGAATATTCTCAAGGACATTTCTCGTCAGGATTACTAACAACCTAATTTACATCTTTCACGTAACACTTCGAAGCCAGAACAAAATCTATGAATGCATTCGTTTTCTGGTGGGTTTTGTGATGTGTCTAAAAGTAATGAATGTATGTCTAAAAATGAATTAAATGTCCCTTGAAAAGTCTACCCGAAAGCCACTTGAACAATTAAAATGGGATATTTAAATCTGAAGCTTGAAAATTAGTTCGTAACTTATATTTTTAAAAGTAAGATATAATAAGATATGTTTATAATAATATGATGGTGGGAGGATGCGTTGCGTATCTTTGTAAAATTAAGGATTCCTAATCATTCCTAATCTCTATTAGGAAGAGATAGAAAAATGGACCATTGCAACCCTTATTCACTAACTGGAACACATAGCACACATGCTGTTTTTTCACGGTTTCTCTGAAGTAGTGGTTACTGCCGTCAGATCGGCTGTCCAAATTATATTTACGAAACGCAGTAAGCCCTATCAGTACTAAAACATAAAAGACATTTCGATTGTTTAAAAAACAATAAACACACCTTAGCGCAAATAGCTTGAAAGCATTTCTCACAATATACACGTACCTCCAGATGTATTGAATTAGAGCATCAAGATTACTATTCAGTCCTGAATGTAATAAAGTCTTTACAGTTCCGTCGTAAATTGTATTAAACGCAAAGAAACGCCTTCTACACTAATTCCATTGCTTCAGACTCGCGACCACCTTTTATATTTTATCTACGTGTGATTTGAACTCTAAAAACATGTAGTATTCAATGGGAATATTCAATGTTCTATGGGGAACTTCACTTAATTGAGCAAGGAATCTTCAGGTGGGCTATATATCTGTAAATAAATTGTATAATAAGTGGATTGATATAAATGAAAATTTTTGGCCACCCATGACTTTTTCCTATGAATTTAAATATAATATTTATTATTGAAAAATAGTTTTAGTATGTAACAGACAGACAGAGTTGTTTTTATATTTATAATATTAGTATGGATATGGATTTATCGTGTGGAATAATGAAAAATTAAATAAGAACGAATAAAACCTAAGTTTTATGTTTTATGAAAAATAACTGTTTGACTATTCAAACAGTTATTTTTCATTGAATTTTTATACATATATAATAAAAACTAATTAAGTTTTTTGCTGGGCGAAGCCGTATCACTAATGAAATTGTAAAGTCACATCGTGTATTGTGACGCTTCAATCAGTATCAGTGTATTTTTATGCACTATGGCCCAGGGGAAGTCTATGAGCAGCAGCTATTGATAATGAAGACAACATTATGTGAGATTTACGACACACGCGGGGACAAATGAAGGCACAACGTCAACTTAGTTGAGCAGAAAACCGTCGCCATCTCACACATAGTTCAGTTAGTTAGCATAACTAGTTCTAGGGTTCACTACAAGTATACAAAAACAAAAAGAAGCCTCTTTTACTTTGCATGTTATCACTGTAAAAAAAATTCTTACGTAAGTGTACAATACTATTTTACGACTTTCATATGACACCGAGTATTTACCGGAAAATACTGTTCTTGTATGTGTTTTTTTTAATCTGCAAAAATTTTCACTGAGCTACATTTTAAAAGATTTTTAAAGTATTTTAAAATATTTTTTGCATAAATATTTTTTAGAAAGCGTATTATCTAATTTTATATTACATTATCGTTTGAGACTCAAACATAAAAATACCACTTTTGATTTAATGCCTTTTCTTGGTAAATAAAAAGAAACTGAACGCTCCGATTTGTCTCGATTTAAAATGCAATTTTTACAGTAATTTCTATAGAGACTGAGCTTCATTGTAGTTTTATAGTAGTGAAGATTTTACGAGGGAACAGTTCACTAAATCAGTAGTAAACTGGACAGATTTATGTGCAGTTAACTCAGTTAAATCTCCATCAGATGGCTGCTATTGAGAACATATTTGTGACGTCATACACCATCAACTGTAACCGTATTACATTACATACTACATTTTATTTACCATTGATAAATAAAATTATATTATTTATCTATATTACCTATACATAATTTGTAAAAATATATAACTTAGTTTTACGTATAGATTTGATGTTATTTTATTAATGTTTGTTTCGTTTTGTATAACATGTAAATAAATTTGCTATACAAGTACTTACAGTAAACAAATAATCATACATAGATTTTCCAATAAAATTTAACATCAGTAGGCAATCATATTCATTTTTATCATAGACTTTTTGGTTTTAATTTTCATTACAATAATATGTATTAACACTTCAAGTTAAAATACAAAGTAAAAAAGGAAGATTTTTTTTATTGACGCACAAATAAACGCTTTTACAACTCAGAGTGTCATCGGTAAATTTAAGCGGTGCAATCGAATTGGATGTTACCAAGTCGGTCATAAATTATGTCTGCGAAAGTTGGATCTCTTACATAGTAAGTTTTGGTTGTTAGTGAATTCTCGACGCGCAATATCTGAAATGTTATATTATAAAATAAAGTCAATGTCCTCCTGTGTCTGTTTCTCCAGTAACTTCTTTTAAACTTTTAGTAGTGACAGGGCACACTGCGTTTTCATCCGACAAGGCCTGATCTCGGACCCACACATCACTGCTGATGGTGGAATGCGGGAGGTTTTAGTGGATACGAGGGTAGCGGGGGTCGAGGAGGAGTCCCGCACTCCCCCTCGTCGACTGTCCCTGCGTAAACGTCGTGAGGTCCCCCGAGATGGCCGGCGTACCTTCACTTTCGGGTACGCTGCGGTTTCGACAGGGAGCGTAACACTCCCCGAGCTCGATAGCCTTGGCGGGGCAATGATGTCGTGTCATAACGTCCCCACTACCCCGCCCACCTATGGTCGCGCTAGAAAGTCGTTCGGTTTTAGCCGGTACAAGTCCGGCATAACCCCGCAGCGTCCCCTATGCCAGAGACTAATTTCTCTATCCCTTTCTAATCCCTATCCTTATTCCTACTATGGTCGACAGCGCACTTGCAGCATCAGTAGCATTACTTGTGTTACTTAGAGGCAACGTGACGGTAGTCACCTACCATCAGATGGATCGTCAAGCTGTCTGTCGAGTTTAACATATTCATTAAGTTTAATATATTCACTTTTATGTAAGAATACATAGAGGTCGATGATAAAAGTAATGAATGTTAAGTTAATAAAACACGAAGTATTTCCATTTAGAGAGGTAATCTTTCCCTTTGGAGATTTCTTTATAAAATATTGTTAGATAAATAGTTTTATGTGCCACTTCAGGTAACAAACTTATGCAAAGGGATCTTTCGTCTCGTCCATAGTGAATATTACGCAGGTTTATTTGGGACACTGCATGGTTTGTTTATGTTAATCCTAGCACTAGAAAGTCGGACAGGAAATGTATTCGGAATGCGTTATTCGTGCGTAATGTCCGAAGGATCTATTGAACTGGAATATGGAAATGACACATTTTTATTTATGTTATATGAGCTGCTACTTGTTTAGATTAAGTTAACCACTCCCTTACAGAAGTCCTCAGTGAAATAATACCTCCCCTTTCCCCTAATATAGATAGCATCCTCTAGATGTCAGGCAATAACGCACGAGGAATCCATGAAGTGGATTAGTAGGTAGATAGAGAGACCAAATTAATTACGGTCTTCAAACATCAATGCGTAAATCAATCCTATAAACGACCTTAATGCAGGGTAGGGTTGCCACAAAAAGTAAAACTGTTAAATAGAATGCGAATCGCAGTGTGCCCTGATACTACTTCTATATCCAGATCTGAGCCAACTTTGAAAAGTTCATTTCCAAAGTTGACTCTGCCGGGAATCGAACCCGGGAACCCTTGAACAGAGCGTTAGGGCAATAAGTTATGTAAGTTCACATAGTTTAAGTGAACTATGTGTTTTTATTTGTGAGAATAAATTCTTTAAACCGAAGGCAACCAACGGTAGGGTGTCCCAAAAAAATAAAAGTATTTTTTTTCCAACGCATACCCTCTTATTTTGTTTCAATGATGTCAAAGGTATTATAAATAAAGTTTCACGTATTTAGAACCACGGCAACCCGTGCCGACTTGCATCGAAACTTGTCGGTACTTGTTTACTAAGGCGCGCGGGAGCCAACGTATTGATGTGCTTGTTGTTGCTTGTTTGTTTGATTAGTAAACGCATTGTTTTCATTCAGTCAACATGTCAATGGAGTTACGCAGTTCTAAAAAGGGGATATTTTTTTTAATAGGGGACGTAAAACATCAAATTACCGGTTCAAAACTTCCCTCTAATGGATAGGTACTGGCAGTTCTGTTCTATAATATTCGAGAAGTTAATTTAAGTGTCAATGAAAGCGCCAATCTTACTATTCGTGAGTGCATTATTTACTGGGAAAAGGCACGTATACCAACTAAGTCTTTACCAAACTGTGTTAAAAAACTAGTTAACTTGTATCAAGTTTGGAGAGATTTGCAAAAAAATGCAAATAAAACTCAAGGCGTGTTTGCGCAGCGTCGGGGAGAATTTATTTCAAACTTAAATGATTTGTTTGATCTTGCACACGCCGATGCCCTTAATTTAATGAGGATTAATGAAGATAAAATCTTCCTGCAGCGCCGGAGGGAGCCAGGTCGGCCTGGTCACTTAGCTGCAGTGGATAAAAAACTGGCCGAAAAGGAGAAAAAGGCCTACGTTAGAAACATTGACGAGCAAAAGCGACGTGATAAATATTTGTCATCCTTAACTCCTTCATCACCTTCTTATAAACCACTACAAGAAAATTCGTCTTTTGAATCTGAAATAATGGATTTGCAAGAAAACTTGCCCACCTTTACCGAGAGCAAACAGTCTAACACTTCTATGAGGAAAAATTTCATAACTCCGAAATTAGTGGCAGCTTTAGATAGGTGTCAGTTAAGTATGCGAAATTCTGTATTTATTAATGAAGCAACTATTGAAGCGCTTGGACATAACACTGACGAATATCCTATAAGTAAGTCCTCAATTCAAAGAATTCGTACAGAAAAGCGAAAAGAGCGCGCAGAAGCTATAAAAGTTGATTTTCAAAACGAGGTACCGGATACTGTAACTGTCCACTGGGATGGCAAACTCTTACCAGCTTTAGATGCACGAAAATCTAAAGAAGAACGTTTACCGATAGTTATTTCGTACGATCATAAAGAACAACTCATCGCTGTGCCAAAATTAGAGAACTCTTCAGGAAACGAACAGGCACAGGCAGTTTGGAACGCTATGATTGATAGGAATCTTGAAGATAAAGTGCAGATTCTCTGTTGTGATACCACTGCTTCCAATACAGGTCGTATTAATGGTGCCTGTGTGCTTCTCGAACAGAAAATGAATAGAGAAATGCTCGTTTTTGCTTGCCGCCATCACGTCTACGAGTTGGTATTAAAAGGTGTGTTTGAAGCCAAAATTAGCCAAGTCACTACGAGCCCTGACATTCCACTGTTTAAAAAGTTCTGAGAAAACTGGAAAAATGTTGATCCCGAAAGGATACAGATTTTGTGTCAATCAAAAGTAAGGCTGTATTCAATCGACTCAAAATTGATGACAGTTTCCTCAACGAGTGTCCTGCTCTATGGTCGAATAATACCTCGTTTCAACATGCTAAGAAAAAGGTGCTGGCACTGAGAGCAGTTAACGATACGGCTGAAAGAGCGGTTAAGTTAATGCAAGACTTCCATGGCTTAATTACTGTGGAAGAGGAACAAAAGCAATTTTTATTACGTTGCGTACAAGAACACAGACAGGTATATCCGGATTGCAAAAAGCAAACCTTAAAAAGAAAATTTAGTAAATAATGTTCTTTTAACGATTAATACTTAATAAATATTATATACGGGTAAAACAGTGTTTCATGTACTGAAATACGTGTTAAGTTCTACAACCTCTCTATGGCTTCCATACTAACTTTTCATTCAAAGTTTGACATCAAGTCGGCACGGGTTATCATTATCCGATTGCCATAATATTTATTATTTAAGTCATTAGGGTCAAATGGAAAAAAAATAAGGGGTATGCGTAACTCCATTCGCAAAAAAAAAATTTGCCCTTATAGCCTGGGACACACTAACCAACGGGTCGTCAGAACTTAATATCAGAATTTAATGTTGAATTTGCAAGTCGTTTATGACTTGATATTTGATATTACTTAAAGGGATAAACTTCAGAATTTTCGACGACTTCATAAGTAACGTTAAAACGGTCCATATCTTACGTAACTCTATGACCATGTTTGATCGAAGATAGATCTAGGATCTAGTAGAGCTGTACACATACAAAGTAGAAAATGTTTGAAATTCTCTCTGCTCTATTAAAGTGTTTGAAATTTCTTAAGGTAATAAATGTAATTTATGGGAAACATTATTTAGAAGATTGTACTTTGTGACGTTTTTCATAATATTATCTAAGGTTTTAAATAGGTGGTATAATTTAATAAGGTGGTGGTAGGGGGAGGTCAAAAATGGCCAAAGTTAAAAGTGGTGTATATGCAATTTTTTTTTATGATTGTTTAAGGAGATGAGGTGTGAAAGCTTAAAAAAATACATAAAAAAAACTCATTTTCGCATTCATAATATTAGTAAGGATAAGTATTAACCAGTCATTGAGAAAATTAGCTAGCAAAATGTCCGTTTTCAAGATTCAGTTAAAGAGTAGAACCCATGAAAAACTGCCATATTATTATCATATTATATAACGAATCGTCATATCATATTATTATCATAGTACTATGATAGTGATGATAATAATATGACGATTCGGAGCATTCGAAGTGTTAGAATATTGTTATTTCAACGTCAATGCCAAATGAAAATAGGCAGAATTATCTCATTGGCCCTTTTAACTCAACGTCGAAGCCGCAATGAGGAAAGATGGAAAATCTTACGAGTTCAATCAACCGTACTAATAACCTTACTACTGATAAAAAAGGTCCGATTTACTGACGCAATATTACTTTAATATTACGGTAGAAGTATTATGTTTTTCATTTATATATAGGTCTTTGAACATTCTACCCCTCTAATAATGTTCAGCTAAAACGATTTTTATGTTATTGTTGAATTGATAACAATTACATCATAAGATTAGGTCCCATGCGAGTATTTAATGCTATACTAGCGGTCCCAGCAGAGGTTGTCCTGCCGGAACCCGAATAACCCGATTGCAGCCCCACCTATCGGGTCTAATTGTGACTCTTAACTATTCATAAGCCACAGTTGCGCAAGTGCGCTGAAGAATACGTTAGGATTAAGGGTAAAAGATTGAGAAATGACTCACTCCCTGAAACAGAACAGCACTCGCGCTGTTATTTCACGGTGGTCTTCTGTAAAGGGGCGGTTACTGCCGCCACACCGGCTGCCCAAATAACTGCGAAATGCAAAGTGCCCTGATACCATTTTCTATATCCAGACCTGAGCCAACTTTGAAAAGTTCATTTCCATAGTTGACCCTGCTGGGAATCGAACCCTGGAAACCTGGAACTGAGCGATAACACAGCACCCTAAGTACTCATCCACCAGGCTTGTCAAGCTGGTTATACACGTATTTTTATTAAATTCTATCCGAAATCGTATGATAGTAAGCATTGAATTGTGAACATTTTATTTACAATAGCGTTAAGTTTCAATGTCTTGAAAACGCCGGACTCGGCTTCTTTGAAACGAACGAAACAGTTACAATGCTATTCCCGACGAGCGTCCGAATAAGTCGGGGCAGCTCCCCTGTAAGATTTAGCTCTTTCCGAAAAGAAGCAATGCAATACAAACGGCTGTAAAGGATCGACCCGCTTTGTAGATAGATGGACGTGGATTTCTCTACGATCTGAAACCTTATCGCATCTAAATAAAACGCGAAGGAAAACTGTTTATTTATGAGATTCTCAAATGAAGTTGGCACCGTTCAAGCGTAATACAGCAAGCCAGAACATTTTTATAGTGCTATTAATCAAATACTCTTAAAATGCTATTTAATCAACTTAAAAGACATTTTACTGCGGTACCTAGTAGACAATTTTTTTGCAGCAACTGGCGACCCGCCTCCGTCTACGCACGAATGCAATATTTTCTGCAAATTATCTTTACATAGTATAAAATAAAGTCCTGTCCCTCTGTATGTATGTACGCTTAGATTTTTTAAACTACACAACGGATTTTGATTCGATTTTCATAATGGAAAGTGCGTTACACGAGGAGGTATTTAAAAAAAATCACCCGTGCGAATCTACCTAGTCTATTTACTCTCTTAAATATTTACAGAATTTTCTTATGTAAATTTTTTGTAGGTATTGTATGAATCATCCGTAACTTCATAAGAAGCTATTAAAACATGACACATAATAAATAATTAATCAAAAGTGAACTTTATCACCGTAATATAGGTATTGGTCTTTCCAGTCGGATACATAAGACGAAGTGTGCGAAACAGCGACTAAAAATATATTTAATTTTAAAGTCACTTCTTCGCACAATTCGTACGAAACAAAATTGTGCGAAACCTCTACTAAACCGTTCATCAATAAGCACTGCCGGGAGCCGAATGAGAACAATGGCATTCCATTCGCCGCTGCATTATAAAAAAATACCTACATTTTATTGTGAAAATATTAATAATTTTATGAAACTCTCATTATATGAGTTGTAGAGGTGTTATTTATTTATCTATGCATTTTTTATTTTTAATATACAACAGCAGTAGATACAACAAACATTAAAACAGTACGAGTAGAAGCTGATAAATCTATAAGAACTATGGGACTTCAAATCGAAGTAATAGTATATACTTTATACTTGACTGAGTTGGAACAATACGGCCAATTATACAAAATTCAATTATGTTCTAGTGTAGGTACTTCTGTGAATGTTGTTTAGTGTTCTTAGATGAATTTAGTTTAATTAATTTAAACTCTGACGTGGTTTAGTTATACTTAACATCATAAACCGAGTACAATACAGCTATTAATATGAACACAGAGAGTATTTCAATGTCATAAAGCTCTTTATGAGAATGACAAATAGGTTGAAATTTAAATTATAACACACTAGGCAGTGCCCGCGACTTTGTCCGCGTTCAAAAATAAAATATGTAACGCCTAACATACATCGATTTTATACCTATTTTTGCCAAGCATTGGGTCTTTATTTTTAGACAGCTGGTGCCCGCGTGGAATATTTGGACTATGTTCATCCTTTTTATTTTAACGTTGGGAAATTCTCATTGATACCCGGTAGTGTACGGTAGTGTACGAGAGGGATGCATTATACAGGATTCGTACTGGTTAAAACCCAACGTCTTTTTAGCACGACCGTAGATGGGCGGGGTTGCGGGGATGTTTTGACACGACATCGGTGCCCCGCCACGGCTACTATGCCTACTTAGTATATTAGGATACTCATACGTTAGGATACCTTTTAAGCAGAAAAAGTACTATTTGCAAGGATCATCTAAAATTAAAAATATAAATACAACGCCTGAAAAAAAAAAATTATAGCATCAAAGATTGAATAAATGTTTTAACGCATAAGAAAAAGGACGATGTAGCGGGCTAAAGCTAGTATTATATAATAGAAAATTATTATCAATTTAATGTGGTATGTGTTCACAGCAGATATATTCTTACATTGCTATCATCTATGTAAAACTCATGGAATTTGGGTCCAAATTTCAAACATTTAATATATCGCCTCGCCCTAACACAGCGCTGAGTGAATTTTAGATAACTTTTGCTGTAAAAGAGCTGTAACCACTAGGGCATGACATTCGTTCGTTGTTCCTCATATTTTGACTTGTGGCACTTTCAAGATTAAAAAAGCCAGCGACCTGTACAGCGTACATTATGGCGAGCTGGTTCGCCTTAGATGCTAAAAGTATTAACTAAAATCTCTTAACTATAATAATATAAAAAAAATTAAACAAAATATTAAAACAAATGTTATTCTTTAAAACAACATACATAAGTTAATGAATGTATAATAAAATATCTTTACATTTCCCTCTGTATGTACGCTTAGATCTTTTAAACCATGTAACGGATTTTAATACGGTTTTCACTAACGGAAAGGGATCAGGAAGTCCCGAGGGATCATCTATAAACGAGTAAATATAGTTTATTAAAGGCGATGTGTCTATGTAAGTTTCCTATAGGCTTTAAAACCGCTGAACCGATTTTTATGAAACTCTCAGACAATCTTCAGATTAGTCCAGCGAAGTGAAGTTACTAGGCTACAATAAAAATAAAAAATATGTATATGAGCAAAAAAGATTTAATAAAATGTTTTAACACCTTAGAAAAAGGCGCGAGAGGGGGCGGGTGCTGGCGGAAAAAAGCTAGTCTATACTAATATTACAAAAAGAAAAGATTTGTATTTTTGTTTGTAATGAATAAACATAAAAACTACTGGATTTTAAAAATTCTTTCACCTATAGAAAGCTACATTATCAGCGAGTAACAAAGGCTATCTATACTAATCAATACTTAATTTTACTTAATGAATCGGTTTTAAAAATTGTTTCACCCATAGAAAGCTACATTATCATAGCTATAACATAGTTATATTTTATAAAGTTACGCGAGCGAAGTCGCTTGCAACAGTTAGTATTTTATAAAGTTACACGGACGACGTTTATAAAGTACAAATGTAATATGTTAATTGAATTGAATTCTTTCATAGATCGGTAAAGCTATTTACAATTTCATTACATAGTTTAATGGAATTCCAATAAACTAATGCCAGTTAGTGCAATCTATTTCAACGAACACCAAATGGACATCGAAACTGAAATGCTTTTCTCTGTTTGATTAGCTGTTAACCTGTAGGCACATGAGTTAATAAAATAAATAGAACGTCGCCGGGATTACACAATTTTTTATACAAATTTATAATTTGATTTCACCCCCCGAACAAATATATTTACAAAGTAAGGTAATCCGAATTTAGGTGTAAAATTAATATATACATACATATTCATTTTTTATACTAGACCTGATACGAGTATATTCATACACTAGCTGTTGTACGCGACTTAGTGCGAGTAACTTTATAAAATATATCCCATGTTACTAGCTGATACTGTAGCTTTCTATAGGTGATATAATTTTTAAAATCGGTTGACAAACTTCGTTATTACAAAGTTGTGATAGAGCTCAATTACAAAGTTTGTCGACAATCAAAGTTTAAGTCGATACAGATATAATATACATACTAAATAAAATGTACCGCCCACATTTTATTTATTTAATTTATAACAGTATTTTATATTATTTATTACAAAAAATTAAAATAATAATTAAAATAAAGCACAGAATACCTCAAAAGAATTAATGTCTTCAATTAGTTTTTTTTAATTTTTCATTCCTTCGATTACAATCAAAGCTTGATGTTTAAAATATTTGTTATTTTTTGATATAATGCTACATATTTTTTTTACTTACTACTTTGGTCTCCATTCTTTTACATTTAAAGATTTCACTACAAAACTTCTAAATTAGTGACCGACCGAAGCTTAGTTTTCGTTTTCGGACATTTTCGGCCAAAAATCATGATTCGGCCGAAAATAAGACTAAAGCCGAAGCTTCTTTTTCGTTTTCCTTTTCGGCTGAAAATATAGTGACTGACCGAAGGTTCGTTTTCGTTTTCGGACATTTTCGGACAAAAATTATGATTCGGCCATATTTTCGTTTTCGGCTGAAAATCCATTTTCGGTCAGACACTACTCTAAATCTTACAAAGCATACGATTAAGTAAGGAAGTTTCGACCGCATTAGACATCTGGAATTATCCGAGTTTCTCTGTGTTAATTTATTTGTGTACTAATTTTAAGTTAATGTGTTTTAATAATGTAACAACATTATAATTAATGGTAAACAGCAGACTCGAATTGTAGTTATGCCTACACTTGTAAATATTTTCATTTGAGTTAATGTGTTCTTTAGAAATTACAAATCGATTGATGTTACTGTGAAGAAATATCTTTTAGCGTTAATCAGAATATATATAGTTATATTATAAAGACAGATATTTTTTTTGTATGTTTTTAATAAATAGACTCAAAAAGACTCAAAAAGGTGAAAGAATTTTTAAAATAGGTCTAGTAGACCTATTTTAAAAATTCTTTCACCTATAGAAAGCTATATTATCAGCGAGTTACATAGGCTATATTTTATAAAGATACGCGGACGAAGTTGCGTGCAACAGCTAGTAAGCAATAAATATATAAAAATATTCTTTGTTGACCTTTGCGATCCACCGAGTCGTCGAGTGCTTTAGCTGAACCACCTTAAAGGATACTCCATGCAAGATCGGACTTGTCTTTTCTATATCTTTTATGTTACAACACAGACAAATCGCGGGCACCAGATAGTGTTTAGATAACTGGAATTAAGGATAAATATCTGTGTCAAACATTACTTTGTGATATAATAAAATTGTTTAGTTCATTAAAAAAACAAACGACGACTTTACAGTCTGCCGCCTTGTACCAAGAATCCGGATAACTGCCACAGCGGTGCCAAGTAATGTCCTACAGCCGGCGAAATGCCAAATTTTTATCCTACATGAGTTATCGCCAGTGTTCTACATAGCAACAGCTAGCTGAGTTTGTGTTAACATCTTTAGACAACGTCGAAAACGTCGTCAGATGGTATATATTAACTGTATTCGTAGGTGATTAATTTTAAGGGGTTATCGTAAAAAATAAAGTTTTTTTTTTAAATTTGTATTCAAATTACTTCAGATCAAGTAAGTAGGTCGGCATTAAATTGGAAATAATACTTTGTCAAAAGTAAAAACCACACAATAATGCGCCAATAACTTCATCGACATGTGTCCCAATTAATTAACCACGGTAAAAATGTCATAGACATTTTGACAGGTGCTTAGTGAATACCAAAGTAGAAAATTGTCGAATTTATAACCGCATCGAGTCGATAAGCACAACAAAACCACAAATAGAGAATAGGCCCGCTGATTCGAAATATTTCATTCAAATCAACTCACACGTTCTGACACGAAATGATTAAATCCTACACCTGTATCAAAAGCTCTCGTGCATTTCGCCATTGAAAAATGCGAAAGCTTCACGCCGAAGTGGAGTTATGAGGCTCCAACTCGTGAGTTCGGTCATGAGTCAAACAACGATAATGACATAGGAATTTATGACGATGCGAATTTATAACACTTTTAAATGTACAGGGGTACCTTTAATGGAAAAAAATATTTCATTGTATCTCTGGAACTGTTAGACATACAGAGCTGCGGTTGCACTCAAATTGTAGCAAATTTTATCTTCTATAAGAGTGTGTAAGATAACTTTTCCGTAGAATGCACTTTTCAGAAGTTATAAGCCAAAAACTTAAAATGTCTGAAAATTTCGAGCTTTTTCGAGCACCGTGCAATTAACACAGGTCTTTCGAAACTGCAAACTTGGTTTTACACTATTGGTATCTATCCCAAAAAATCAAAACAGTGCAATTTTATGTGACCTAAGATAATCGAAATAATATATAATATCTTTGCAAGAGAAGTCTTCAATGACTGGCCAAAATAATTTTAAACTTAAAAATAACATACCACTAAGAACTAGGTATATCAATATATGAAAAATGTACAGTAAAATCCATAAATTAAATATATCTTTATTAGTTAAATATAATTTTCTTATACTAGCTCGTGCCTGCGACTTCGTTCGCGTCGGAATATGAAAAATATATATAACACTTGAGAAAATATATGAGTATTATAATAATGCTCTTTATCTTTATCGCTGTAGCCCAAATTTTTATGTTTTTGATGATCCTCGGGAACATTAAAATTTGTTCAGTATAAAAAGTATTCTACATATTAATCCAAGTAATAAACTATATGTATGTGAAAGAGTAACACCTATTCCCACAAAGTTTCGTATTTATAATATTAGTAAAAGTAAGATGACGCAACATATGATTAATATGATATTTTTTTATATATTTATGGGGAAAACAAGAAAAAAAAAATTGACTACAAATTAAAAAAAAAACAAAAAAAAAAAAAAAACAGTACTATAGGTATAATGACCTCGTAGCGGTGACAGTGATAAAGTTTTAATTTTTACACATTTTTTTAGTTATTAGGAAAATTAAGAAATTTTTCATATTAAAAACAACAATTTAAATGTAAATTTACACTCCATCCAAGCCTTTAAGTGTAATGAATGCGCCGCGTATTATTTTATCTCAATTTCCAAGACTTTCATCGCAATATTTATGGACACAATTCCCTACGACTTCGTTAGGTACAACATACAATTAAGCAAGGCGTGTCGAAAAACACCCGACAACAGTCGTGACTGGCTCCCTCAGTTAACTTACTCAAGACACACAGTGTACTTTGAATTAGTATGTAACATTTGCAGAGATCGTCGATGGGCAAGATTTACATACATAGGCAAATTAACAGTGATGTTTTCGAGTAAGATAATATAAATTCATATACAATGTTCAAAATCCAAAATGTTTGAATGGGGTAGTAGGCCTTATAATTGTTTTCAGAATTCTATCCAACGACTTTCTAGTCGTTGATAAGTGCGTTGATGTCACAATAGAAAAAAAAAAACTTTGTAAATGTTTACAATATTTAAAAATTAAATTATTCTAAATATTTACCTTGTAAAATTATACCTTATTTGGTAAATTTTTACTTCAACCTAGTTACGTAAAAGAAATAAATAAAAAATCGCTGCCACTGACATGATTCATTCGCGATCCATAACTTCACAGTTTTAAATTTTTTCGGACTTCCCAATTTGCGTTGAAAGAGGTGACCCAATTAAAGCATCGTGGTTACACATTTAAAATTTTAGGCCAACCTACTAAAATTGTGTACTCTTAGATAATACTAGGCCAATACTAAAGTGTATAGGCACTAAAGTTTTACTACAAACTACAAGCGCGTGTTAATGCTTGAATTAGCGATAAATTTTCATATGAAACATAATGCTCGCTGAAATGGTGGGTCATGTGTCGCTGCAGTTAACAAAATTCCCTTGCAACCCTTGTTGAGATATTGTTTGCAAGAGCCATTACTACGTTAATTAAAATTTCGACCCATGTACGCTGCAACAAATGTATCATATAAAGTTTAAAATATAGAGTAGTTTTGTATATGCTGTGCTCTTATAATAATAACTCGTGTTTTTCTAATTACCATTTTAACATTATTACCCACAGGACAGGCTTAAAATAAATATAATAAAGTAAATGTATATTTATTTTAGTGATTTTGAAAAATAATCTCTGTAATAAAGCAGACAGCATATTTGGCTCTACTAAATGTAATCAACTACTGACTGCAATCATCACTAGGTCTTTAATAACTGAAATAAGACCTCCAGTTAAAAGTCTGTGTTTCGGTGTTGATATTCTGGTGAGCACCTGGCAATTAGCATTTTAGCTTAGCATTTTATTTTATTAAAAATTCAATTGTATATAAATATGTTTACGATATTCGTGCATTGCATTTTGTGATTACTTTGCCAGTCTAACAAGCTTTTATTAAACTTTTAATGTGAAGCTAAAATGCATCGAAATAATATGTTTTTACAAGCATTCGCTGCTAAAATGCTTAGTGACAAATAACTAACATCCTATATGTGTGTCTGTGTCACTAAAAATCATTTCAATCATTCATTTTTTATGTTGAATTTTAAGTTTATTTAGTCAACTATATTAATTTTAATTCTAAGTAATATATATTTACATATTATATAATATAAAGCTTCAATTCTCTAGGCAGGATCCCAAGCATGCTGGCTACATTATCTCGTTGTATGGCAATGCTAATATGTTGACCGAGGTAATAGCCAGCTCTAGAATCGCCTGTTATGTCGACTAAACGTTTTGTTAAGATTAAAAAAAAATTAACTATGTTAAATGACCCCACGGACCCAAATAAATGAGAGAATTATTGTGTATAAATATTAACGATTTAGATAACGACATTGAGTAAGGATAATTAATTTAATTAGCTAGTAGGCACATTATCTAAAGATCAAACAAAAGAGTTCAGAGACTTCAAGTCTTTAATTTAATCTTTAATCGTCAGAAAATCGTTTCATACTAATCGAAACTTTTAATCGATTTTCGTGCCTAATTGACCAATTAATTGTGAGGAACGAAAAGTTATGCTCTGCTTAATTTGTTTTCAAAAAGCCCGACAAATGAGTTTGAGGGTTTGAAAGTTCTTTTAATCGTATTCTGTATCGTAATTTATTTACTGTTTTATCTTTTTAACACTGTATAATTGTGTTCCACTGCTGATCTTACTTCTCACAGATCTCATCAATGGGAGAAATATAGCTCATATAAGGATGTAGTTGCTGTAGTACCATTGAACTTTACCATTAATAGTACTAGTGATACAACTTGGTATCGCCAGTACCACTAATGGTACTAATGATATTTTGGTATTAACAGTACAACGTAGTTGCTCTAGTACCATTTGATTGTACTATTAATAAGCTATAGTCTCTCGCGTAAGTCTATTGCCGTTTTTTTCATTATGTTTTCCTTCAATGGGTTAAAACAAGTATTCATTATTTGTGTTCCACGCATGAAATCGCGAAATAGTCCAAGGTACAACCTCGACTAGGATCCAAAAGTATCTAGAATTTTGGAATCTATTATGTGACTTATTTCAAGGCAAACTTATGCTACCTTTTCATTTTGATGTGTTGATTAGAAATAATTTTCGATTGTTGTAACAGTGAAGTATGATGTAACGGTGATGCTTTGCGAGATCGATCCAAGAATGAGGAGGTCCATAGACAAACTAAAGTTACCGAAATAACTTTAGGCAGGACAGATAGTACGGAGAGGCGATGGCCTCTGGGGCTATAAGTTTCTCGAATGGAGGCCACGGACCTGCAAGTGCAGCGTTGGACGTCCACCCACCAAGTGGAAAGACGAACTAATAAGAATCGCGGATCGACGGTGGATTAAGGGTTTTTCTGATCAATGCTATTTGAAAATTAAGGAGAGGCCTAATGTCCTGTAGTGGACGTCCTATATCTGAAATAATGGTGAACTGTGCAGAATAAATGATGACATCTATAGTGCATGTTAGAGAAGATAAAGTAGCAATATTTAAAGACATTAAGTTATATATTACCGGGCGATTTAGAAGAAATAATAACGATATCGCGAAATCACTGGCCCTCAGCTCGATAGCAGCTGCTGGTAAGACGTTATACAGTGTCAGGTGTGTCAATACACCTAAATCATCGATGAGTTAAGTAGTCTAAAATATGATATCACGGCCAGCAGCTCCTGTAAAACAAATACCACAGGTTTGTTTGAAATGAAATACTAGTAAGTATAAATTAGAATGTTTCGTTGCATAATTGGAACGTTCAATTTCAAATTCAACTTTATTTGACTTGTCAATCATGTCAATTCAAAGCAAATAAATTATGCATTTGCTGTTAGTAACTGACGAGTGATTTGAGCATGATTGAAACACTATCTAAATTAGAAATAACTAACAATCAGATCCCGGATTCGCATGGATGCTATTTTTTTTTTGAATATCATATACTCAAACCTTTCTCGCTGTTCTCATTAGTGAGAATGGTGTCAAAATTCGTTGGGTGGTTTAGAAGAAGTTAGCGGAGAAAACAGACAGACAGTTGCAATACGGTTGACTTGGTTGCAAAATATTGTTTTTTTTTTTTTCTATATATATAATAACTTGTTTAGATTTTGTTATATGAAATTATCTATCTGATGGTGAAAATTGCATCAAAATCCGCTGGAGGAGTTAGACAGCGGATGGACACAAACAAACGCGGAAAGCGACTTCAATTTATACTACATACTAGCGCCGCTCCCGGCTTAGCCCTGAAAACCTTAATTAGCTTTTATTATATACTTATATAAAAATTCAGTGAAAAATTATCTGATGGTGAAATCCAGATAAAACAGACGTTGACCGCCAGCCTGCCTGTCGAAAATTTAAAGGACCCATAATATTTAAGATGTATTAAAAAATTGCCCGAATTCGATAACTATGCACACTTATACCAAAAATGGTGCTTTGTTAAAACAAAAATATACAAATATTTATAGTCATGTTGCCAGGATACCCTTTTACTTATCTTTTCTAAATTCATAAATGCTAATTTAGGGGAAAATAACAGAATACGTAAAAAATAGAAGAAGATTTAAAATATTCAAGAGACGTTCGAAGCAACTTCGGGCCATGACATCTAAACGCTGTTCACGCGTACCTAATAATAACTTATATTTAATTAAAAGTATAATTATTAGTTTATTTGTTACTGATCCGCCCCGGCTTTGCATGGGTGCATCTTTTTTGCAAATTTCATACACAAACCATTCTTATTTGTGTTATTTCATACAAGATGAAGTTATCAGTGTGTATAATATTTACAAGTTTAGATATAGAAGATATAGATATAGATATAGATATAGATATAGATATAGATATAGATATAGATATAGATATAGATATAGATATAGATATAGATATAGATATAGATATAGATATAGATATAGATATAGATATAGATATAGATATAGATATAGATATAGATATAGATATAGATATAGATATAGATATAGATTTTACACTACTGATTTCATTTGGTATTTACTACCAGAGTCGGCAGTTGGTGTTTATTGCATTTCTAAGGCAATGGGAGCCACCTTACCTACTATCAAGTAAATCGTCAGCTTGCCTGCCGCTCTTTTTAATAAAAATGGATCTTTATACTCCTATGACTTTTGTATAAATGGATGGAATATAGCCAAATTTATTTTGTCAATAGCAAATTCTTTAAAATGAACTAAACTTACTACTCAAGACAATTTCTTTGATATAAGTAATTTTAGTGTCTAGGTCGGTGAAGTCTTTTACAACATCAATTTAGTATATTGACAGAAAAGCTATATATACTTGTGCTTAACTCGATTTAAGCCTTGAGTGCAATTTTCGCAGTCACGTCTTAGTTTGAAATATTGTTGGAGAAGCGAAATAGAAATTGTTATAATGGTGCAAATTGTGTTCAAGATTCAAACAAGTTTTTATTTAATTTATGTAAGTACCTAATATTGTTAGATAATTCAAGAAATAAAATATACATAAACACCAATTAAACTTAAAACTTCCTTATAAATAATAATTAGCGTTATTTTTGTAATTTTTTTATAATCGTATATCCAGCAGGGGACTTCCTGCGGTTGAACTGATGACGAAATCAATTTTAATTCTAGAATAATTGGTATTAATTAATAAAATTGTTACGTGGTTGGTAATTTGTGACAATGTAAGAAATAGTTATGTGACCATGTGTTGTAGTATCCTGCAGCACTAGCATGAGTTTATAACGATCGCACTCGCTAGCGAGAGCGTAAAACATTTGTATGGAAAATTGTACAGCGCCTCTAGCGGTCACTCAAAGAACTAAAATCGGTACCATGAGTTGCATAAGTAAAAAACCTATCGAAACGTATAGTCACTAGACTAACGTCAACTCGGCATTTCTATACAAACTCACATGACAATGAGTCACAAATTCGACAGATGCTCTCGAGAAATACCGTTAACAGAAAATGGGGGCTTAGAATAATTTTACAACATTTTTAAAAAAAATCTCTCACCGCTGATTGCACTGTTTGTCGAAAAATTTGGTGTAATTTTATTTATTTAAATCTACGTCCGTATTCTGTAGCAACTCAGATAAGAGACGTAAATTATACATGCGAATTTAGTTGGAACATAGTATTATGTAAAGTGAAACAGGTAAGGTCGGATTAACTAGGAGCTTGCTAGATTACAGCGAGACAATAATATCATATCGTATTCAATGAATAGGGTGTGTTAAGTTTATATTTTAATATTGTTAGCACAGAAACACTAGAAGTTACCTGAATTTGATGCACATTGTATAAAATGATATTACTAATAGGAGAAATAATTAAGACGAATCATTGTATAACAAGACAAAAAGGAATCTTTAAAATAAATTTTTAAAAGATATCAAAAACTTTGAAGACAAAAAATTTATCTGCTGTTAGATAAAAAAAACACTTGCAAAGCGTGTTTTTATTCACATAAAACTTAATTAGCATCCCAATGTACTTACCCTAATTAGAATCAGTGTCGGCGGACTAAAGTAAATTATTTGGTTTAATTACATTTCGTTTCGTTATTAGACTCGGTGGCGCTTTGAAAATAATTACACTGAATACAATTTTTTTAAAGACCGATAAAAGATCAAATAATTGTTCTATGGTCTTTTTTTAACTTACACTGGAGAATCCATACTACTCTATACTTTTATATTATAAATGTGAAAGTAACTCTGTCTGTCTGTTACTTTTCAAGCCTTAACTACTCAACCGTTCATCATGAAATTTTGCATACACGTTGTCAGGGATATCGAAAAGGACGTAGGGTACCTTTCTTTCAGAAAAAAAAAATACTGTTCCCGAGGAAGCATCTATAAAACTAACGCCTGTGAAGGTATAATAGCAATAAATTCTAAAATTTCTACTTACCTAAAGGTACTAGTTGCAAATGTTAATACAAAAATAATAAAAAAACTGATTGTCTGATCTCCATACAAAAGTGATTTCTCGCCTTTGCCAATTTATTTTCCAATACAGAAATATTTATAAAGGGAGTAAAAATTAAATTAATGCTGAAATTAATTATACCTGGGTACCACTGCTAATAGAAAACCGTTTAGAAATATTTAATTTTATTATATGTGAGAAATTTAACCTCGATAAGTAAGAATGGAAAAAAAGCTATAACATTTCATTCGATAAACTTTGAATTTTTAATAAAAACTAAATTGCTGAGACTAAGATTTTCCCTTGTTAACCATGGTACCTTTACATAGTCCCATTGATGGAATTCAAGCAATATTTCTTGCAGTATTACCTCTATAGTACCATGGCAAATACTTTTTTTATTACCCATAATTTATTCGTAGCCCATAATACATTATACATTATATAAAAATTAAAATTTCATTTTTACTTTTCATCATCATTACTATAAGCTCACAAATCGTGATCATCATCATAGTATTATGTACTTGTATATAGCCTTCTTTGATTGAGCGCTTTCTTAAGCGGAATGCAGTAGAGAATTTATACGAGACTAGTGGGCCCGCATCCCGACTTCGCTAAGATGCATTTTTTCCTGCAAATTATATACAAAAACCTTCTGTGTTGATAGCTCTTTCCATTTGTAAAAAAATCATCAAAATCCGTTACGTGGTTTCGGTGGAGTTAGCGGATATAGAAACAGAGGTAGTCATTTTTTACATAATATATTTATCGAAATAGGGTATCTGTTGATAATGGGGTATCGTCACGCATTGTTGTATTGTTTCTGTATATATCAAGTTTATTCTCTGAAACGGAGGTTGGAATGTATAAACTTTTCGGATATAAATCGCAGCGGTCTGTTAGTTCAATGTGGTTAAAACTACCATTTGATAAGTTAAATTGCTCTATTTTCGCTGCCGTTTTCGTGTTTTGCTGCACTCTGTTCCGTACCAACTTATTTGACTAATTCAGCAAAAGTTTAACTACTGTAATGTACAATGTTTTTTTTTTAGTACAAAATCACTTTTTTTTATGTGATTTTATGCAGAAAACATAACTTTTGGTAATTCTTCTATAATAAATTACATAATAACTTATAATGGTTTTACAATTTAAAATTAAGAAATGTATTCTTTACATATTTACTTCACATGTTCACAAATCCGTTTTCAGATGTAGATTTTCAAATGTAGATTTAAAATTAAGATGAGCAGTGTCAGGGTATACTACTGACCCGACATGGCCGGCGTACCTCCTGTCGGGTACGCCGAGGTTCCGACAGGGAGCGTAGCCCTCCCCGCGGTGGACAGCCGTGGTGGGTAACGAATGTCGTGTCATAACGTCCCCGTCACCCTGCCTATCTACTGCGGCGCTAGAAAGTCGTTGGATTTTAGCTGGCACGAACCCGGTATAACCCCGCAGTGTCCCCTACACTGCCGAAGTAATCAGGGGCCTTAGTCAAAGTATTAATTTTAAAAACGATAACGAAGTTCGAAAGAATAAAATGTATGGGATGTATCACGTGATTTAGCGACGGCATATGTCCCATACATTTTATTGTTTTCGAACTTTGTTATCGTTTTAAATTTTCTCTTTGACTAGGGCCCCAATATTTCTCAACGTTAAATGCGCTCACTCGATATGCGCACACTCGATGGAGCGCATCGAGTGTGCACATATCAAGGGGTGGTTTGGGTGAGCAGATTTGCAGAAAAAACTACACCCGTGCGAAGCCGGGAGCGGGTCGCTAGTATACACATTTGAAACATGCGTAATGTCGTTGACTACATTATTATCAAGTCCTTCTACTTCAGTTCGATCAACGAACTAGATGCGAAACTTGAAATTACCGAGCAAACATTACGGGAACCAAAGTTGTTAATTAAATAATTGAAAGGCAGACCAACTAGCCGTTACATTTGCCCTTTCAATTTTCATTAGAGTTTAGGAATTTGGATTGTAGCAAATTAAACAACGGACCAGTTTCGTGTGGTCATTGTTGGACAATTGGAAATGATCACAGTAACACTCAATTCTCTGACTCCATCCCTTCAACATCGCTTACTATATTCAATGTATAAATTTAGCTACTTAAATTATATTCCAAATGTATAAATTGTATTCAAAAACTTTACAATAAATAATAATTAGTGCAACAAAGAGTTTCCCTACGACCACGTATTGTGATCTCAGTTTACCTATTTTATTACAAATCGAAATCTATACTGGCCTGTATATAATACGTATTTTTTTATTATGTACGTGCTTATGTTTTTATTTAACATTATTAATTTTATTATTCTATTATTTGTGGCGCTTAATATAATTATTTGTTAAACTACTATATACAAAGATTCTTAGGCAACAAGGTATTCTGTCAAGTTAACCAGTCACTAATGGCAAGGCCTCCAAATCTAACTTCAGGTTCAGCTCCATATTTATATAAAGCCTTAACCGGGAGTGAAGAGGGCATGAACGGATAAAGTGGGGTACTGTTTTCTTTGTCACCCCACCCATACTTATAACACCCCATCGCACGGATAGCCCGTGTATGTGTTTATTTATAAATATATAAACTTTAAAGTTCACATTGAATATGCAAATATAATATATGCAATGAGCTAAGGTAATTTTTTAGTATTAACAAAAAATAAAAAGAAACCTCTTTTTTAGTATTACCAATTAAAAAAAAAACTTAAATATATCTAGATTCCTATATGCTATATCTGAGTGATGTCATATGGGTTGAGTGTAGTTAAAGTTGTATGTACATTCTCAGTGATAACCTATCTCAGTGATAACAACCTAAAGGCATCGCTATAACAACCTAAACGCTACCGAAATCTAAAAAGAAAATAAAGTACAAGGATTGATAAAATAAACAAACATCACGCTATCTATACTGATGCAAACCGAAATCACATTAATGCCAACCCACCTAGTGTTTTCTTTTTCTAAATGATTGTATGAAATGTGTATCGCTCTATAGTCTATGGCTTATAGTGCTTATCTCCAGCCGTTGCACTTACGTCTTAATAACCTTTAATGCCATAAATCCTTGTAGTGCATTAGATCTTATATTGGTTTTGCCACAACAGAACGCTAGTAGCACATTATCAAGCTCTGATTAGACCCTGAGGAGCAATACAGTGCAGTTTATGAACAGAGACGCTTAAAGTACAGGACATAAATACGTTAACACGATACAGTTACCATATATTAACTTTACACAGTGTTAAGTACTCGTACTATTTGCTAAATCAAATAGTCCATAAATTTTGCATTGACTAAGTACGGCTATATTTGGGTGAGTCCACCAGGATCCCCTAACTGGATTCCCCTGAGTAAACGTAATTAGAATGAATTATTATCATCGTGTAATATTTAAAATAAAAATTACTTTTCATTACGAAATGACGATATATCAAAACAATCTTTAGGAGTCTCACATCTTTACTTGATAAGCAAGCAGGGGATCCTAATGGACTGCGGCATATATGCGAATAACCCATTCGATCCGCTGAGGGGATCTGGTGAACCAAGGAGCTCACCAGGATCCCCTGGGGATCAGTTAGGGGATCCTGGTGGATTCACCCCTATATTTTCAGCGAATCAAATTGATATTCTTACATAGTATAACTTTCCGCGTCTCTCTGTCTTTATATCCGCTAACTACTCTTAAACCACGCAACGGACTTTAATGCGGTTTTCACTAATGGAAAAACCATTAAGCGAGTTAGTTTTTTTAATTTGCAGAAAAAATTGCATCCATATAAAGCCGGGGCTGGCCGCTAGTCTTTAGATAGCATAATATAAAGTCGCTTCCCGTCGTCTGTCCCTCTGTATATACGCTTAGATCTTTTAAATTACGCAATAGATTTTAATGCGGGATTCACTAATGGCAGAGCGATCAACGAGAAAGTTTTATATATATAATTTTCAGAAAAAACTGCATACGTATGAAGCCGCGGACGGGCCGCTAGTATAATTATGACAAAATAGAGTCGCTGTTCGTCTCTGTCTGTTTGTCCGCTAATTTCATCTTAATTACCCAATGGATTTTGATACGGGTTTCACTAATAGGGTCGCTAGCTGTTAATAACATTTCAGGTATAAAAGGTTTCAGGTATAATAATAATTATTATTTAAGTTTTCTTAACTAACCTCAATTTTTTTTTGGTGTGATAGAAAAAACTATCTACAGCTAAATAAAACACAAAATATTTCGCATACAGTCTCGTTTATTTGGTTAAATAAATAAAACAACATTAAAAATAAAACCATTTCAAATAACATTTTTAAAATTGTTCGGTATAATATTCCAAAAGTCTCATATGTATATTTTTATACTCGTATGTGCAGTGATGCGTGACTACTCAGTAGTATGTCTCGTGCAATACTCATTTTGGCATCGCTTGTTGGGAATTTGTGTCATGTGGTTAAGTATTGCATCTACGAGTGTGCACATGAATATTTTCATTTTAAAATATTTCTATCGTTCTGAGAACATATGTCGCTTTAATAAAATTCTGAATCGTTGATAGAATATGAATATTTTCATAATTTCAGTTTACTGCTCTGTTATGTGAACTGCCGAGAGTAGGATTGAGGATAAAGGATTAGTGTGAAATAGTAAACTCACCCACCAAAATATTTAGCTTCTGTTATTTTAGCTTCTGAATGATCTTCTAAAAGGGATTTCTTCTGTGGTTTCTGCTAGACGGGCAGCAAAATTTATGACTGTGAAACTACGAGTGCCCTGCCCACTTCTAAATTAAATATAAAATCTTACTTTATTTGTTACTAGATGTGCTCGCGACTTCGTACGCGCTGTTGTTTATTTTTTTAAAAACCTCACTGGAACCTAAAAATTTTTCAGGATAAAAAGTATTCTATAGCTAATCCAGGTATAATAAACCATAAGAACTATCCTATAGTTAATCCATGTAATAAACTATCTATGTGCCGAATTACATTCAAATTCGTTAAGCCGTTTCTGAGTCTGACAAGAGAACTTTTGTCAGACAAACCGACAAAAGTTCTAAAAACTATTTTTTGACCTCTATAATATAAGTACTACGTGTACAAATTGTTTTCTTGAAAAAATATTTAATGTACAGATACGGCTTGTTTACGGTTTTATTATAAGTATAAATTATCTTATCTTTATTTGTTAAAAAATGATCACACATGTGAAGAGAGAAGAAAGCTTGACTTCGTACAGTAAGAAGCTTCCTTTTCTATGTTCAATGCCATTGCTGCATTATGATTTCCTCTCTAAAATATAGTATCGTTACGTCCAACGTTCGGTTTTCTCGTACGACATCTTTCTGTCCGTATCAGTTAAATTTATTGTTGTTTGCGTGTTGAGTTTATGAAGTCAGAAAGTTCGACATCGACTTATTCTTCCTTAAGTATCGATAGTTAGAAGTTAGTTTCTATTTTGGGTCTGTTTGGATAAACGACACATATTCATGTGGAAATGCGATAGTATGATAGTCAATCTATATCTATGTTGTACATATCTATGTAAATAAAAATGAATAGCTAATTATGTTGCTAAGCGCAAAATTCGAGAACGGCTAAACTAATTCGGCCATTCCGAGGAAGCTGTACCCGCAACATTGTACGCGCGGTTTTCTTACGATTGGTAGTTCGGTATAACTTTTTTGTTAGTAAATCGATTAGAATGAAGAAAACACTAAAAGTTAGAAGAAACTTCATACAATACATTAATGAAAACCGTATTTTAATCGGTTAATCCGTTTCTGAGATCAGCGTGCGCACAGAAAAACAGACACGAATTCAAAAAACTATTTTTTTGACCTCGGTATTATAAGTACAGCGTGTACAAATTGTTTTTCTTTTAAATATTTAGTGTACAGACACGGCTCGTTTACGATTTTATTTTATACTAGCTGGTGGCCGCGACTTCGTCCGCGTTGACTTCGTCTCGTCGTACACTTTGGCCAGGCGTTAGTTTCTTATTTTATTTTACATGGTCCTTCGGGTACAGACTTTTTTTTCTGGATGAAAGGTACCCTATGTCCTTTCTTGTATCGCTGACAACGTGTATGCAAAATTTCATGATGATCGGTTAAGTAGTTAAGATGTGAAAAGGTAACAGACAGACAGATACACATATAGAGTTACTTTTACATTTATAATATTAGTATGGATGTTACTTAGATATGTATAGATATAGATCTATAAGCTTCACGGGAAAAAGTGAACAATAAATGTATTATTATTATTAATTTGTTATTATAAATTCCAACATGAAAAATGAAAGATTGGATTTTGTGCATTTAAGGGTGCCTATACGAAATCCATTAAAAACCAACGTATTGCGGTTCATTTATTGGGTAAACTGTCACTTATAAAAACAAGTTTTTAATTTATATAGGTAAATAAATTTCTAAACTACAGTTTATTAACGCTTGAAAATGAAAATTATCTTTTTTACCTCTTCTAGTGATCTATTTCCCAAAAGCATTTTTGAGAAAACGGCTAAAACAGGGCCTGTTTCGGTAAATAGATCTAAATAATTAGAGCATTTAAAAAAACAATAAAATTAATTGCAGACTGCCTATAAAGTCTATTTTAATTTGTTGTTGCAAAACAATATTACAAAAAGGCCTAGAAACTCATTAAAAAATGAAATCATTTTTATAAAAACTCATTTGAAATTTACCTTATTGCAAAGACACAAACAAGGCTCAAAATGGCTTCGCTTTTGTGTGTTGCAAAACTTGGTCCTACTTGATTGGACTGTTTGTACCAAGCAGATGTACTCGTCCACAACTTCGAGTGTTGAATTCCCAACTGTTAGTGGGGTGGACAGAACAGGGACATTAGACATTAGACATAAATTCAAATCAGGTCATAACATTCAAATCGCAACGTGAGAAATGTATAGGCGTCCTTAATATTTTCTCATAAATAGTTACGTATTGGATTCAAGCCGCGCATATCTTGTGTTCAATGGTTTGAACACGCGTCTGCATACTCTAACGTTTCAGTACGTTGCACGATGGGCTGCCGATATTAGATCATTCCTTACAAATCTCACTACAGATTTGCGTTCGACACGACTGTTAGCATTCCCTTCATGAAATTGTATCAGGCATTTTGTAAATCATGGCTACTTATACAGTGCATTTTGGATATAACAACGATGAAAGGACCACTATATTTCCGTTGCTATACCAGGAAAACAAGAGAGAAAGAATACCATATTTATTGTCAGACAGTACAGCCGCGCAATGCGCTTATATCGCTAATGTTTGCTATATAAATAGCTAAACTTAATTTATGATTCTACAAATGAACTTTTGTCTTTGTTTGTCGACTTGGTCTTTGTGTAGACTCAGTAGCAATATCTGCATGGGATTTCTATAAGGAACTTGTGGTTCATGTTCGCCGTTACATCCGAAGCCAAATTATTTTCCAATAAATGTATACTTTAAATTCAAGGACTTAAGTGTTACGTCGTTATAACCAAAAATGTTATATGTAAAATTGTTTTATATATATTATAGACTAGTAGGTGCTCGCGACTTCGTCCGCGTCCGATCGCTACCAAACTTCACAGGATTACTCGCTGGACTAATCTGAAGGTTGTTTGAAAATTTCATCAAAATCGGTTCAGCGGTTTCGGAATCCTTAGGGAACATAGATACATACATACACACATCGCCTTTTATATACATAGATTTATAAGTTTTTGTGATTTCATTCCAGGTTTCGTATTAAGAAGTTATCTTGAAAAATAAGCGGATAATGGAAAATATTAACACATTTTTAACTCAATATAACCTGTTTAACAGATTATCACACGCCACTGATAACTTCGTAAAAACACTTATTTCTAATCCACATCAAATCACTTCGAGATATATACCCGAGCGAGATTAGAGTCTACGTCTACTGTTCGTAGGCCAAGCATATTATATCTACCAGATCAAGGATGGCGCAGGTATCCTTGATCCTGCTTGCTTGCCAATTTTACTAAAGAAAATCCGTGGCGAAATAATTTGTGGCGAAAAACTATGGACATCTGTCGGCTGATAACATTGAAAATGATTATGAACTGTGATTTGGAAAGTAATCATTTTATGTTACATGTTACAAAGTTGTTATTTAATAAAAACGGTATTTTATTTTAAGGCTACGTCATTTACTAAAGCGTTACAGTTAATGCGTGTCCTCTTTCCGTTGACCTATGAAAGGACGAGGCAATTTTGTTGGAAGCCAAACCAGCTGTCTAGAAGTAATCCGGTAATGAAATATGATATCCCGACCGAAGACAGCGTGGACGGATTATACGCGTTGACGGTGCACTGGAGCAGCTCTGACAACCGATGAATTTATAGTGTCATAATTAACACGAGCATAAACTATGTTGAAATTAATATCAGCCCTTCAGCTTCGTCCGTTACACTTTACAAGGAACTTTCTGTGGTGTGAATTTTTTGTAATTGATCAACATATAAAAAATATTTTTTTTATGTAAAAGTTGGCAAGCAAGTTGATGGTAGATGGCTGGCTAGCTTTTCCTGTTAACATAAGCAACGCCATAGGGATTGTAAGTTCGCCCCATAGGTGTGTTAGGACTAGGAACTTGTGGTGGGGGCTTAACTCTCGGTAATCCGACCGCAACCCTTACTCACTCACCGAAACACAACATCACACGTGCTGTTATTTAACGATGGTCCTCTGTAAGGATGTTACTACGGAACGCAGTGTGCCCTGTCACTACTTAAGTGGTAAGTACAACATTACTTTTAATGAAATAAAGGATGACATGAAGTCGAAGATTCGAAGGCGCAGACCGGATTTCGAACTATAGTGTGTGTCGGCACAGAATCATTAGTTCAAGTGTATTAATCACAGTTATGCAATGTATTCAGGTAACAAGAAACTTCCTCCTGCGAAAAATTATTCATTCCGAAAGCATTTTCTGACGCAGTCTTTTGGCTTCATCTAAAGCTCGTGTAAAACGTGACATAAATTCTAATCTGTATGGGTATCGGCTAATATAGATTATTATGGACATAATGTTGAAATGATAACTAGTTTATATTTTGGCTTTGCCCCTATATAAATTCTCAAAGTTTCTTTTAGTTTATGGTTTTTTTGTAATGAATTATGTAGCCTATATAAAAATTGAAGCGTTTGTATACAATAGTATGCAATATACAAAAGTTCTGCAATGATTAAATGTTGCGGCCGCCATGTAAAAAACTCTAAAAGATAGGACGAGCTTCTCAAACACAAGTCTGGAATACTAAAACAAAGGGACAAACAACTAACCTCAAGATTGTCCCGGAGCCAATGTCGTAAAATCTTCTACATGCCACACTAGTTAGTTGGTGACTGCTCTGGTCTTACTTATATTATAAATGTGACAGTTTGCGAGGATAGATGGATGTATGGATATTTGTTACTCTTTTATGTCTTTTACACACAGATAGTTAATTACTTGGATAACTTTCAATGGATACCTAACCTAAGTATCCAAGTGGGAGTAATCCGAGGGGCTTATATCCTGAGGGGCGAAACGTACCATATGCTCTATATCTTATCATGAGGGCAAGATTGAGGGGCGAAGAGGAGTCGGCAGAAGACAGATGTATTGGTTAAGGAACATCCGTCAATGGACCGGAAATACGGGGGTGGGAGAGCTGTTCCGAGTGGCGCGTGATAGAAAGGCCTTTTCGAGGGTGATCGCCAACGTCGGGGAAACCTGATAGGACACTTAGAGAAGATCCATGGTATCGTCTAAAAATATAAAAAATGGCGCCACTGTCACCGCGGTTCACACAATGGTTCATACAAATAATGCGGTATAAAATTTAAAAATAATATGCAAACGAAACTGCGATCGATAGGTAGTTATAATTTTAATACATTAAACTTGGTTATATTTATTTAGATTACATACAGCCATAAATTTATATATTATATATTATAGACTATATACAAATAGGCCTAAAGAATCATAAAAATTATATTTTTACATTTATTTATTAATTTAAAAAAAATAATAATTATAAGACCAAAAAAGAAAAAGAAGAGAATATTCTATAAGTGATAAAATTATTTTTTCAAAACTAATTCGCCAATTTTCTTTTTATAAGAATTCAAATTGTTGGAAAATATGTCAATATCATTCAGAATCTTATTGTAGTGATACTTAGAACGATGAAAGAAGAAATTTTTAGAATGATTAGTTCTACAGTAGGGAATATGAAATTTATCACTTGATCTTGTTCTGAGTTTTGGTACATTGAAGTGAATACATTCTAAAAGTGAAGAAGAATCGATGTGATTATTTATTATTTTATATAAGAAGACTGCGTCAATATAAGATCGCCTATCCTTTAAAGAATGTAGTTTGTATCTTGAAGCGCTTGTTTTATAGTAAGTGAATATATTTCCAGTTTTATAATCTAATGATTTTAAGAATTTATTATGTAATTTTTCAATTCTAGCTATATACTTCTCGTATTGTGGGTTCCATATTATACTTCCAAATTTAAAATACAACGTACAAATAAGAAGTATAATACTTTTAAAGTAAATGTATGTTTAAAGGGTTTTCCTAGGCGTACAATTAATCCAAGTTTCTTAAATGCTTTTGCTATAGTAGTGTCTATATGGATATTAATTTGCAATTATTGAAATGATTTTAATAACTGACTAAGATCTTTTAAATAAATAAATGTCGAAATCTAAATAGAAACAGTTTACCACGACAAAGGGTTCTGCATCCCTAATTGGGACGGATATTCCCCGTCGGATATGCCCCGAAGCCTTAAAGTCAGCGTCCGGGAGATATATCGACAACGCGAAAGTCTAACGACTTTCGCCCATTTCATTGTTACAATTTTTATACGCTACATTGACGTGCATATTTTTCAAACAGAAAACACGCTGCGAATTCTGTTTAGTTTGGGTTCAGCGCTTTAGCGCTGCATCCGTGTGTTATTCGACTTTACGAGCTCAAGCACGTCAGCTGTTGTGCTCCAGTGACGATTGCTTTACGACCGCTTCACTCTTTACCGTCGCAATTTTACACTAGCAACAGAACCACGAACACAGGATTAAGTAGAATTGTGAAAATACGCGATGTCTCTTTCACTTTTTAATTAGAGTTCGCTTTTCGAAATGCTTTAGGAAAAGCGAGCTCAGCTTACATTGAAATTTAACCAAGCCTTTTCATGTTCTCATAGCGTTCGGCGGCGTTATTATGTAGGAAAACGTGTACAAAAGGCTCGAATTGGCCTAATCCAGGAAAAAATAATCTTAAACTCTCTAAGAAATGAATCACGAATTAATTGGTGACTCATTACCAAGTAATTCCTTTATTATTATATTTTTTTTTAATGTTAAGGTTGGCAGACAGGTTGATGGCCCACTTGATGGTAGGTGGCTACTGTCGCCTATAACACAAACAACTTCACAGGCGCTGCAAGGGCACTGCTAACTATAGTAGGATTAAGGATAAGGAGATTGAAAAGGGATAGGGCTCTGGTATCCATTACTCACTCATCGAGACACAACAGGATATTTCACCGTGGTATTCTGTTACTGCAGCACTACCCAAGGGCACTATGCGTTGCAGCTTACTGATCCAACGCCTGCATAAGAACTGTATACCACACCTTTATGTCTCCAAGGCCACTACTAAACGTCTACTACGAGAGCTGCTACTTAAGTTTTGGGATAGACAAATAAAAACAAATATTTATAATCGGAAATGGCTTTATTGTTTCAAAACATTCTCCATTAAGATCAATATACTTTTGCATGCGTTTGAACCAATTGTCGAAACACTTCTTCCATTCCGATTGAGGTACCTCCAAAACATGTGATTTGAACGGATGAAGCGTTTCTTCATGCATCGAAAAACGTTGACCTCGCAATTTATTTTTCATCTGCGGGAATAAGAAGAAATCATCGAACAAGGACTGTATGGCGGATGACCCATGAATTCGATGTTTTGACTGCTCTAAAACGTTTTTGATTGAGCTGATGTGTGAGAGCTTGCATTGTCATGGTGGGTAGTCTTCTGCGTCTGGTTTCCCTGATTTTTCCGAACACTTCTGGCAAACAAATACTGGTGTACCATTCAGAATTGACCGTTCTACGTTGCTCTAATGGAACGCTGGCGACATGTCTAGTTATTCCGAAAAAATAGGCGACCATTTGCTTCGAAGTGCTTCGTGCGCGAACAACTTTTGTTGGATTTGGCTCGTCTTGAAAGACCTATACAGTTGATTGTTGTTTAGTTTCGAGTTATATGCATAGGTCCATGATTCGTCGCCTGTTACCATCTTATAGATGTCTTTTGAAGCACCGCGATTGAATTTTTTCAACATTTCCTTGCATCAATCGACACGAGCCTTTTTTGATCGATTGTCAAATTATGCGGTATCCAGAGCGAGCAAATCTTTTTGACAGCCAAATGTTCATTCAGTATTGAATATATACGAGTGGAACTAATACTCAAGTATGCCTCAATCTCACGGTATGTCACATGACCATCTTGCAATATCAGTTCATGCACAGCATCCATGTTTGCTGGCACAACAGCCGATTTTAGACAACCTTCGCGAAATTCATCCTAAAGCGAAGTGCGACCACGATTGAATTCGGAAAATCAGCGAAACACGGTGGCCCGAGATGGTGCTTCATCACTAAAAGTCGAAGCTAGTTGATCGGAATACTGCCGTTGGTTTAATCTACGTCGAAAGTCATAGAAAATCATCGCACGAAAATATTTGCGATTTAATTCCATTTTTTGACCAAGGTAAATGTTCCGAGTATCTATAACAACAGAAATAGCACTTGTATGACAACACGTTCTGAGTAAGTTTACCATTAAAAATGTCAAATGTCAGATGTCACATATTTGAAAATGTCAGATTTGTCATATTCACATCAGTTTTGCCACATCTCAAAACTTAAGTAGCAACCTAGACATACCACTTTGAAATTAAAGAGATATTAAAACCTCTTTTATACAAGTTAAAGAATATACAAACTGTCTTAAACAGCTTTTATATAGCAATGAAGTAGTAAAGTGCTTGCTTATATTACTTGTGTGCTGGTTGGGCTGCTACTTAAATTATTTGTGATGTCATTAACCTTGGAAGATGATACTAGCAGCAATGTAATCAGTCTTATCTTGTAGGACTTCTGAAAGCTCACTCATTACCGTATAATTTGAATATTTCCTTGACTACGTCTAAAGTTGTTACATAAGAGGCATTACTTAACCGCGAAATGGGTTTTGTGCCTATAGGTATGCGCCTAGTTAAAGCATCGTGTTCGGGGCGAGAGGGTGGCGCAACTTTTGTGTTGTGGTGCAAACTCCACAAAACAAGAAAAGTTTCAATTGAGGTTATTAGTTGTGTTTGCGGGAATTCGAACGCAGCCGGCCTTATATAAATAACACCCATACATTACGAAATATGTACAAAACTTGGAGCACGAACTCATTGAACCAAGATTCGTTATTTGCTTATTACTGTTATTCAAAGTTTTTTTTAATGAATTAGTTTTTAACACAGCTATAAAGAATTGTAACCAAGATTAATTTTTGATTTATCACAAAATATTATATTTACATTCTTTTTTAATATGCTGATTTATTCCTTAATATCGAAAAGTTTTTTTTTGAAAATTTGTAAAATCATGTCTTAATCTTCCTATTAATCTTAATATATAAAAGGCGATGTGTGTATGTATGCCCCCTATAAACCCCAAAACCACTGAACCGATTTTGATGTAACTTTCAGACAATCTTCAGATTAGTCCAGTGGGAGTTCCTGTGAAGTTTGGTAGCGATCGGACGCGGACGAAGTCGCGGGCATATACTAGTATGTTATATTCCTGACATTCGTACCAATTTTTAGCCTATATAATACAGTCCGCTAAAAATACTAGGAGCTACGAGCCAGATATTATCCTATTCTTATTTGACTTATTATATGGCAGCTGACATTGATTATATATACAAATTCTCCAAAGTTTAAATTAAAAAAACAAGGCTTGGGTTTTATCGATGTCGTTTTTATTAATTTTATATAAATTTATACAGTACCATGTGGCTTCACCGTATTAGACTTCTCAATATCTTATAATACTAAACGGGGAATTCTTGTATGCCACGACGATCTCGCAAACGGCTCTAACGATTTTGACGAAAATCTTATCTTCGAGAAAATTCGTTTCAGGTAGTTTGTTTAATGGAACATTTACAAAAGTAATACCGCTTGCTTGTTTTATAATATTTTGAATTATTAATTATTAATTCAAATATTCTTGAATTTTTTTTTCCTATAATGTTTCATAGACTTTCTTTGTTACATGTAAAAAACTTGAAACCTCTCATTGGCCCGAGCGAAACTCGGTCACCCGGATACTATATCTAAAAAACACAGCCTAACTTAATACTATAAATACAAAAGTGAGTTCATCATAAACTAAAAAATATAAAAAAATATAACACAGTGCAGCTAGCATTAAAAATGCGCTTATCCCTATTGTTCCGCTGTGGTCAGAGAATGAGCACGGATTTTTATTTTCACTACTTTCCACCCTTAAATATCGGCTTTCATATACAGGTTTTTGCATCTGAACTTTTAATGGGCAGATGGAATTCCACCAGATTTTTAACGTTAAATCTTTTGGATTTTTTCCTATCAAAAATATGTTCACCTAGTAGTCTCTACAAAAAAAATATATTTACAAGAAAATACAAATTTTTATTAAATACTACCTGATGCTCGCTACTTCGTCTGCCTTGAAAAATAAGATATATAATGTCTGACAAAAACTATTAGAAATTCATACAATCTTTATTGCTGAAAATTTTTCTGGATGAAACACTATATACTTTTCTGTATCCTTGACATTATAACTTTATTTTAAATACACCAGGTCGGCTTTGAATAAGTACGTGAAACCCTGGCTACATGATATCATAGGGAATGGTAAGTACATCTGTTCCACCTAGTCCTGGAAAGGCACAAGTTTTCAGAGTTGACGACTAACCTCCAGTAATTGAGAGGCATTTGAGGAAAAATAAATAAGAATTTATTTTCGAAAGAGACTTCTTTTAAACATAAAACAGCAAAATCATTTAATTTCTTTAAATTTTTAAAGATTTTTTTAAATATTTGTCACTTTTAATTTAGTTTCTTCATAAATATTTTTAAGAGATATACAGTTAATAGAAGGGCATAAAAACACAGGCCACAAATGGTAGAGGCTATAAGGGTACAGGACTTTTCAAAAAGGAATATTTTTAGATGACCGTGTAACCCTTGAATTGGAGAAAATTCTTTTTCACGTGATAAATCACAAACAATCCTCGTCAAATAAGATTTCTATTATCCTAGACCGTCACACAAAACCTCTTTAGGTTTAGAAAAGGAGTTTAACTTTACTTGTATTAATGGCAGTATTTTTCGTAGAGATGATTTCTCGTAGTTGTCGGATAACATTTTTCTGGTCTCGTATGGCATTGACAGGGGTACGCAGGACCGTCGTCACGGCTCCGTCTGCTGTGTTAAGTTTCAAGTGTAAGCGGAAGCGATTTTATTTTATAAATCGGTTGCAGTTTTTTAATTTTATTAAAAAACTGCAACAGTTACGAGTACAAGCGAGATGAAGAAGAACAGCATATTTAGACATAAGACAGCTGCAGATGCAACATGTGAATAATGAAGCTTCATGTCATTGGGCGTGGTGCTGAGTGTTGAGTGTTTATCAATTGCAATTACTCTTTTAATTATCTATTTTATATCTAATAATTTACAGTACCTCATATGAATTCATTCAAGACAGAAAAAATATATAGTTAATCTGCATTGCAAAGCAATGAAATTAACAGAAGAAACCCTGTGAATGTGCTGTGCGAATATAAAAGCGAATCTACCTGAACATAAGCAGCCTCATGCACAACTGAAAATGGAATTAAATCGCGAACATTTTCGTGCGATGATTTTCTATGACTTTCGGCGTGGATTAAACCAACAGCAGTGTGCCGATCAACTCTTTTCGACTTTTGGTACATCTCGGTGGTGATGAAGCACCATCTCGAGCCACCGTGTTTCGCTGGTTTTCCGATTTCAACCGGGTCACACTTCACTTCAGGATGAATTTCGTGAAGGACGTCCAAAATTGACTTTTGTGCCAGAAAACATCGATGCTGTGCGTGAACTGATATTGCAAGATCGTCATGTGACATACCGTGAGGTTGAGGCATGCTTGGACATTGAAAATCGCTCAAAAAAGGCTTGTGTCGATTGGTGCAAGGAAATGTTGAAAAAATTCAATCGCGGTGCTCCGCGATTTCTTTTTATTCACGCACATCAAAAATAAATTGTGAGGTCAATGTTTTTCGACGCCTGAAGAAGCGCTTCATGCGTTCAAATCACATGTTTTGGAGATATCTCAAGCGGAAGGGAAAAAGTGCTTCGACAATTGGTTTAAACGTGTGGAATAGTGTATTGATCTTAATAGAAAAAACAATGAAGCTGTTTCCGATTATAAATATTTGTTTTTATTTGTTTATCTCAAAATTTAAGTAGCAGCCCTCGTATTAATATAAATTATAGCAAGGCATATTACGATATATTTTCTATACAAATATTGGAGTGCCCACACACGCGGCTATAATATGACGCAGCTATAATATAATATGACGAAATATATTTCTATGACGTCACCAACGTATACCGTTATATTATAGCAAGGTATACCGTTATATTATATTAATATATATTATAGCTACGTTTGTGACGGGCTTTAATCACTAATTAAATAGTCAGCCTAATTATTTTCAATTATTATAATGAATGATTATAAACGCTTAGATGAAATCGCTTCAGCTTTACACTCAATAGTCATAAAGTCACAATGTAAGTGAGACAGGAGTTACTTTCGGCTATTTCTTGTAGAACACACGGTATATTGGCTTTTTTCAATTAAACTTGTTACATTATAGGACATAAATGCGACGGTGAAGGTAAATACTTACATTCCATTCTTCAAAATCGAGTGAACTAGAAAGATTTACCTGTAAAAAAAAAGAAACGTGTAATTAGACAAGATATAATTAAAATTATAAAATAACCCCCGACTTTCTACTGAGCTCAAACACGCCATAGCAACTGTAAGAGGCTGAGGTGTCCCGCAGCCTACTTGAAGCTGCAGCATCAGATCAAGGTTAAATACCACCAAAGTGAAAGTAGGTATACCAAAGTTCACATCAATCGAACCTGTTCCCTTCGAATCCCTTCTGCAACTAGGAAATGGGCTGACTTCAACGCCTGAACAGACCTTCATAAATTATAAAAGATTATCACTAGTCGGTACTATTAATGGTATAGTCCAATAGTACTAGAGCAACTAAATCGCTAAGAACCATCCCGATCATGTCATCTTTCAAACAAAAAAAAAAATGGATCAAAAATCGGTCTTTCCGATTGACAGCTACGATTCCACAAACTGATACATACATACAGACACACACTTCAAACTTATAACACTCAGTTTTTGCGTCCTGCGTCGGGTTATAAGAAATGAATAGCAATGAGCTCAGTAACCATAACAGCTACGAATTAGTCGTAGCATCGTAGCATCGTAGCATCGTAGCATCTACGACAACCAAAAGAGCCATCGTCATAGTACCATTGTTTACTACGTATTTTACTAGTATAGTGCAATCGTAGCATAGTAGTCTCATAGAATACTACAAAATAGATGAATTTAAACTACTAGCTTAGCTTTTACCCGCGACGTCGTCGGTCGCGTCTCTCAGAAACAGTACTTTTTTCTAGATAAAAATTAACCTATCACCATTTCTGTACGCCTGACAAAGTGTATACAAAACTTCATGATGATCGGTTGAGTAGTTAAGGCGTGAGAGCCTAACAAAAAAAAACTTCATGTTTGTGTTTATAATATTAATTAAAATACGTCAAGAATTTACAATTTCACATTGTATAATAATATAAAATTATTGTAAAATATAAAATTATATATTGCAATTTTATATAGTATTACGTACAATACGACTTAAAAAATCGACTGTGAGATGAAGAAAGGAAAACTCCTTTTAAAAAGGCAAAGAACTTTAATAAAAGCATTGTCATCATCCATTCCTTTATAATAAATTGGTGGAACCTCCGATATTGAACGTAAGAATCGACCTCTATACTGTTAATGCTAAGTTATATTGGTTCCTGTATAATATAATACCATCGCGGTTGGTACATTCGGGGCATAAATCCAAAGGCATTTCATTCAATTGTCCCATTTAACCGTACTGAACGCTGGAGACCAGAACGGACAATTTTCGCTGGAATAAAATTTTATCACTCCACTCGTCGACACATTTACTAACAATCTTTTATATGTTGTGAGGGGTGAACGTTTTTATTTGAATATTTTTTAGGGTTCAAGTGTTTATATCTGCATGTATTCATCAAGTGTTTCATATCTGAAGATGTTATGACTTAATGGTCTGCATAAACAGACATAAGGCTGGTACCACACGCTGTAAACATTCCGTTTGAGAGCGTTGTTGCATTAGTGGGGGACTCTGATGACTTTTTCTCACTTCTGCATCATCGGCCTTGAAACATCTGTATATGCCTATCCACGAGGTTACAAACAATATTAGGCTATGAAAGTTTATGCACTGTACTTATAAATGCGAAAGTATGTTTGTATCTATAGATGTTTGTAACTCTTTCATGCAAAAACTACTGAACCGATCACCATGAAATTTAGCATACACGTTGTCTGGGACACCAGAAAGGACATAGGGTACCTTTCATCCAGAAAAAAAGGACTATTTTCGAGGGATAAATAAAAAATAAAAACTAACGCCTAACGTGTTATAGCAACACGAGGTCAAACGTTATATTGCTTTTTTTTTAAATTTTCAACGCGGACGAAGTCGCGAGCACCAGCTAGTATAGCATAAAATATCAACCAATTTAAATTGGCTATTGATTTCAATATTTTAATATTAACATGGATTTATGACGAAGCAAAAATTGTTTATTCCCATTTTTAAATATATTGCAGATAAATAAACAATGCTAACTGACATAAATAACAATTTTTAGAAACAAAACGTCCTCGAATATACAATGAAATGCTATTTTTTTTAAATAGGCGCCGCGCGTGGCGTCAAGTTGTCGTCATTTCATTGTCCTATAAAGCATTCGTCACACAGTTCTGACAATTGAATTGGATGCTATAAAAATGTCAGTCACCGTTACTCTACTGACTTATTTTCCTGAGGTTAATACGTGAATATTGCGCAAATTTTAATGTTATGTTTTTATTTTTTTTAAATGTTAAGTTCGACAGACAGGCTTAATAATCTCGTAGCTATGTAAATTATGTTATAATAATCTATACAAATTATTTTTCGCTTTGATCGCAAACAGAATGGAAAACAATGACTCGTGTACCTTCGTCACTTATTTCAATGCTTTCACAAAAAAATGGTGAAAAGGAAAATATACACGACATCGTTTTAAATTAAATGTTACAATACTGCTTGACAAAACCGTAGTAATGCTACGAAGCAGCTACAAGCAAAGGAAAATACTATTTAAAAATGGAAGGATAATATTTTATAAAAACTTGGAAAACAATATTTTATAAAACCGTTTTTAGTGAAAATTCTGTCTATAATTTTTATTTGGCCTAATATTTTCTACGCACATAAAACATCAAAAGTACACATAACCAATACAGAATTGAATATCTCCTAAATAAAGACAATAATTTTTTATTACTTCTTTAATATTATAAAAATAACTCGCACGATTCATGAAAATAAACTTTATCTAGAAATGAATATGAATGTATAAAAGTTATTAACTTCAATGTGCCATAAAGACACGGTTATGATATGAACTTGCTTAACTGCTGTCTAGGTTTATCATTATGCATGTCTATATATGAGAGGTGCTAACTTTTCATTCACTCAAAAGTGCATTCATTGGAATATGTAAGTACTAGGCTAAACTCCAACAATTTTTGGAAAATTTTTAGTACTACAATATCCGACGGACTATTCGGTTTATTGTTGGATTAAAACTGGAATGTTTTTGGAATATTATTAGAAATTTTTTGGAAATTTTAAAATATTTTATTTAGAGTTGTAATAAAAAAGACGTTTTCAATTCATTGGAGTAACTTTCGAATTAAGGACACTCTGTACGAGCGAGTATAGTCAGTAATAGGTATTTGGGAGAATTTGTTGTCTCAACTTATGCCACCGAAGCCAGAATGGCAGTAACCGAAGCAAGAATGCAACGCAAGCAATTCTAATATTCTAGAAAAACTTTTATAGATGGTAACTATTGACAACCCTATTTTAAATGTACTTTATAGATGGAATGTTTTCATGGAAAAACATTTTTTTAAAAAAATTAAACACGCGAAATGTCACAAATTCTGCACATTTTAAAAATTTATTATACTAGATACGAAATTGATTTCAGTTTTTTGTTTCCACCCAAACCTTCATATTATATTTCAAAAATGTCATGGAATTGGTAAGCTGCTTCGAGTTCTAAAGTGAGCTCTTAAGTGTAGGTATTATTTGTCGACACATACCACGAAGCTTTCAAGACATCATATTTCATGTAATATTGTAGCATCTGTATCCAAGGACGGACAGCTTGATAACTGATGTCGATTTATCATTTCTGCCTTATTTGCAGTAACCATAAATCATTATTTTGATCGAACGTAACACATTACAGCATGACGTAATTGGGTACTGAAGTCGACTGAAAACTATGGATGAAATATTCTCAATATAAATTAAACAATGTCCTCTTGGTATTAATAATCTGTCATATATACTAATATTATAAAGAGGCAAAGTTTGTATGTTTGTTTATTTATATTATTACAGGATCAGAATAGAGGTCGACCTTCACCCATCTGTTTACCAGACGAAAAGTATATTTCATCAATAGTTATCAAAAATAAATCTCGATTATGTTTCCTATTAAAATATGATCAGGGATATTCTTAGTTAAAAAAACCTAGCTGCTATGCTGCGTCCTTGTCTATAACATTGCACAATACGCTTAATCTTTCTCTGTCTCACGTCTTGCTACTTCGAGTTTGAAATTATAAAATTATAGCTTTGATAGTATATAGTTGCCTGCGAAAATCCGTTCATGAATTGCTATTGCAAGGCTTTGTAATTTAAAAATCGGAGCTAGCACAGATGTGCGATAGAGCATTAAGCATACTGTTTAGGCGTTTTATCATTTCAATATTTATGTATAAGTAGTTATCAAAGTGAACGCTAGATGTCGCCTGTTGTCTATGATATGATCGGTGTGTTGTGTGTGCCGCACGTCAGACGGCTTGTTTACATATTTAAATAATTGGCTAAAGTATGTTGTTACCATCAATTTGTGTATCGGGTGAGAAAAATATAACGTTGTGCTTATGTGTGATTTTTATTTATCGTATTTGGACTGGTTTTCACCCGAATATCTCGAAACATTTTGGTCCTTACCGAGCCGGATTAATTAATATTAAAAATCAAGTGGGTAGGTAGTGATGTGAACATTGTTAAACATTGTCGTGATAGTAAGTGAGCAAAAACGTCGTAAGTACAGTGACATTTAAAAATTGTAAGTAAAATTGAACTTTATTTACATAGAAGAAAAAACTTATAAAAATTAAAAAGTGTTGGACTTGTAAAATTTATGAAATTATAATACCTAATTTGGACTTGGAATAATTAGTGAAAAAACGTTTTTTCGTGATATCAATGTCCGATTTCTTCTAATTTTTGTTACATCTAATATATTTATCATGGATAATAGACTTAATAAAACTGAATTTTATCTGTGTTAAAATTAAATTAAATAAATATTGCTCACTCACTAAGTGTCAAAGACGTTATATTAAAATCGAACTATCTTGTTTTTAATCATACGATTTTTAATCATGGAGGGACTTTCTTGTGTTCAAAGAGATCTACATACAAAGTTTGTCAACGGCTTTGCTAACTTCAAAAAGACTCCTAAAGCCAGACTTACACTATCATATGTCGAAACGAGACTTGGAATATTAGAAGGTTATTGGACGAAGTTTGAAGCGAATCATCAGTCTATTATGTTGCAGGGAGATAAAGATAAATTGACAACGGATCCCTATTTTACTGGCAACATATACGACGCCGTTGAAGATTGCTATATTGAATACAAGACTATCTTAAAGGAGACTTTATTAAGTATCAATGGATCAAACAAATGGTCACAAAACACTACCACACAGGAACATACCTCAGACAATAATTCATCAGTCAAATTACCGAAAATAGTACTGCCGCAATTTACTGGAAAATACATGGAATGGCCCACATTTCACGATTTATTTGAGTCACTTATAAATAAAAATCAATCTTTGCATGGCGTGCAGAAACTTCACTATCTCAAAACACACCTGGGTGGGGAAGCTGAGCAATTACTGCGACATATACCAATTATCGAATCTAATTTTGAACGATGTTGGGAATTGTTGAAGCGGAGGTATAGCAATAAAAGGTACATCGCGAATAACATTTTAACGCGATTGGTAAATCAACAGTCACTGGCAGTCGAATCATCACATGCATTAAAACAGCTACTGGATACAACTAACGACTGCATGGATGCATTATCAAATATAGGCATCAAAACAGACACTTGGGATGCAATAATCATACATTTAACTAGTATGAAGCTGGACAATGAATCTCGTAAACTTTGGGAAAATAAACTAAGTGACCTACATGAGGAATTGCCAACATTAGAAGAATTTAATACATTCCTGGAATCACGCTATAGGGCGTTGGAATTTTTTGAACCAACAAAGGAGAAAAGAGAGAATAGAAGTAAGAGGAAGGAATGGACAGACAAGTCTATAGTATTTTCTGTTACAACAAAGGTATCTTGTCCTTTCTGTTCACAAAATCACCTTCTCTACCAGTGCAATGAGTTCAAGAAGGAAAATTCTAACAAAAGACGTGATTTCGTTCAAAATCACAAACTTTGTTACAACTGCTTCGCACCGAGTCACCCAGTCACACGTTGCAGAGGTCGCAACTCATGCAGACGCTGCGGACGAAGGCATCATACACTACTTCATACAGATTCAAATATTGTTACCGTACCTTCGACCGAGGGTAACTCTGCTTCAGCTTCCCGATCAGAATCATTACCAATTACATCAGAAAACCATATGTCATCTAATTTAAGTTATCATTCATCTATATCACCTGGTCAAGTATTGCTTGCTACTGCTTTAGTTAAGGTAGAACATAAGGGAATTTGTTACACAATTAGGGCATTGCTGGACCAGGGTTCCCAAGCTTCTTTCGTTACAGAGCGGGTTGTTCAAATGTTAAGACTTAATAAAAAATCAGTAAAGGGGGTAATATCAGGCTTGGGGGGAGATCATCTTAACCTATCGGTTAACTCTTTTGTGAAATTTAAATTACAGTCCATTCGTGCCTTGTTCAGTTGTGATGTGACAGCTTATGTCTTAAATAAATTATCAACCAATCTGCCGGGGAAGAGATGTCACATTCGTAATTGGCCAGAGTTATCTGAGTTATCATTGGCTGATCCAGGTTATTGCACACCAAACAGGGTTGACATGTTGTTGGGAGCGGACATTTATGGACAAATTCTTATGGATGGAATTATCAGGAATCCTTCAGGTACTTTAATCGCGCAAAATACTCGACTTGGATGGATTCTTTCAGGGCGTGTTGATATCCAAGATCACCAGCCCAACAACAATATCCTCAGCTTGCACATCAAAGAAGACACTAACGATTTGCTTAGACGATTTTGGGAAATCGAAACCGAACAACCCAAGTCATTACTATCTACAGAAGATCAGATGTGTGAAAACCATTATCAAACTAATACAACGAGGGATCAAGACGGTCGATACGTCGTTCAACTACCTTTCAGAGATACAGATCCTGCGTGTAAATATGGGGATACAAGGTCAATAGCATTGCAACGTTTTATATCACTTGAAAGGAAGCTTAACAAAAATGCATCGCTTAAAGAGGGTTATTCCAATGTTATAAAGGAATATCTTGACTTGAATCACATGGAGCCTATCCAGGATGCTAAGGAGTTGGCTGAATCCGATTGTGTCTACTTACCTCATCATGCGGTGATTCGAGAAGACAAGGAAACTACTAGGGTTAGGATTGTATTCGACGCTTCGTGTAAAGGTCAAAACGGTAGATCCTTAAACGAGGATCTTCTGGTCGGCCCGCGGTTGCAATGTGAATTGCGTCACCTCTTGATGCGTTGGCGTGAACATCCTATTTGTTTCGTCGCAGACATCGTAAAAATGTATAGACAAATCAAAGTTAAAATAAACGACACCAATTATCAACGTATTTTATGGCGAGACAATCCACAAGATAATATTACCGAATACAGACTATTGAGAGTCACGTTTGGAGTGGCATCAGCGCCATACCTCGCCATAAAGAGTCTGCAGCAAGTTGCTAAAGATGACGGCCATAACTATCCATTGGCTGCTGGACGAGTTATGAAGGATTTTTACGTTGACGATTTGATATCTGGTTGTGAAACCGAATCGCTGGCGGTTGAGATATATAATCAAATGACGCAGCTTTTGGCAAAAGGGGGATTTGTTTTGCAAAAGTGGGCAAGCAACAGTACGAAGTTGATGAATCAAATTCGGAATATATCCAAATCCGAGAAACTTTTGGAAAACAAAGAAAATGATATAGTAAATATCTTAGGGCTCAGCTGGGATGTATCTTTGGATTCCTTTAAATATAAAGTCAACTTACCACAAACCAACGGAATAGTTACAAAAAGAGTAGTTCTTTCTCTTATATCTCGTCTTTTCGACCCACTCGGGTGGATCGCTCCTGTTATTATTAGGGCAAAAATATTTATGCAGCGATTATGGCTTACTGGAACATCATGGGACGAAGCTATACCTGCCGACATTTTGGAAGAGTGGACGACATTTAAACATCAATTACATAACATTAATAATGTTACCGTACCTCGATGGGTTCACTTAAGTGCCACTAGCAAGAACATAGAGCTCCACGGGTTTTGTGATGCGTCAAAAGATGCGTATGCTGCTGTGGTTTATCTCCGGGTGGTTGACAAAAAGGATATCCATGTCGGTTTAATAGCAGCAAGAACCAAAGTCGCTCCAATAAAACAAATTTCAATACCGCGTTTGGAGCTTTGCGGTGCTGAGCTTCTGGCGAAACTCCTTGATGAGGTATCATCAGTTATGGGTATAGAGAAGGATAAGATTAACGCCTGGACTGATTCCACAATTGTTTTGGCTTGGTTAAAAGGCCAACCAAACCGATGGAAGACTTTTGTTGCAAATCGTGTATCAAATATCTTAAATATTTTAAATAATGAACAATGGGCACATGTGGAATCATCAGAAAATCCTGCAGATTGTGCATCAAGAGGATTGTGCCCCACAGAATTAGTCGATAAAGAACAATGGTTTCGGGGGCCATCATGGTCACATAATCGACAGTATGTTGTTTCTCGGGCTGAAATTCCATCTACAACTTTAGAGGAAAATAGAGTGAAAGCCTTTTTTGTGTCATCGAATACAACCGAGACACCAGAAGATCTTACCCTTTGGACAAAATATTCAACTCTAAAGAAGTTAGTAAGAGTCGTTGCTTGGTGTCGTAGATTTTCTCAAAAATGTAAAGATAAAACAAAAGGCTTTCCTATGTATTTATCAGCATCAGAACTCGATGAAGCCTTGAGGACTTGTTTACAATTCTGTCAAAGGACTACGTTCTCCAAAGAAATCAATCATCTCCAAAAATCTGAAGCCGTTTCTAGAAATAGTAATTTGGCAACCTTATGTCCTTTCTTGGATGATCACGGTCTAGTAAGAGTGCGAGGACGTATCCAACAAAGTCAAGAAAACTATAGTCTTAAGCATCCTATTATTTTACCTTTGGAGCATCATATTACTGAATTAATTGTGGCAGATGCGCACAATAAAACTCTTCATGGGGGAATACAACTGACTTTGAATTATTTACGGAGCAAATATTGGATTATTAGAGCAAAGAGTTTAATTAGGCGCCATATCAAGAAATGTATTCAATGCATACGATACTCTGCAAGGAGTCGTATTCCCATTATGGGTGATTTGCCGGAAGCTAGGGTGAGGATGAGTCGTCCATTTTCTAGATCTGGAGTGGACTTTGCGGGTCCAATCAACGTGCGAATTTCAAAGGGTAGGGGCTGCAAGTGTTACAAAGGTTATATTTGCCTTTTTATCTGTATGGCTACTCGAGCTATTCATTTAGAAGCCGTAAGTGATCTCACCACAGAAGGTTTCCTCGCGGCCTACAAACGTTTTGTCGCTCGTCGTGGTCATGTATTTGAACTATGGAGTGATAATGGTACTAACTTCATTGGAGCCTCTAAGGAGTTGCATAGGTTGGTGAAGGTTGAAAATTCTAATCTTTTACAGGATATCGCTGACTGTCTTGCAAGTACTGGTACGGAATGGCACTTCATTCCACCACGCTCTCCTAATTTCGGTGGTCTTTGGGAGGCGGGAGTGAAATCGACAAAGTTTCATTTACGTCGAATTCTAGCTGATTCCACCTTAACATTTGAGGAACTTTCTACGGTATTATCACAGGTTGAAGCTTGCCTGAACTCTAGACCTATGTATTCATTACCTTCCGACCAGGATGTTTCTACACCTCTAACTCCCAGCCATTTTCTAGTGGGAGAGCAACTGGTTACTGCACCAGACAATAACTACGAGACTTGTAACATCGGTACCTTGCGCAGATGGCAGTTAACGCAGAGAATGCTACAAGGATTTTGGAAAAGATGGTCTCAAGAATACTTAACCACACTCCATCAAAGGTACAAATGGACTAGAACTATTCCTGAACCAAATATCGGCGATGTGGTCTTAGTGAAGGAGGATGATCTGCCTCCATCCAAATGGTTGTTTGGAAAAATCGAACAAAAGCACCCTGGTCCAGATAATGTTACTAGAGTAGTTACGTTAAGGTGTAAAAATTCAACTTGTAAAAGACCTATTTCTAAATTAATTGTGTTACCTGTTGCATAATAAATCACTATTTCTTTTCTTTTTTTTGTAAATCTTTTGTAAATGTTGTTTTGTAAATCTGTATAAAAGCAAATTTTGTTGTATCTATCTGCATCTGTCTAAGTACCTGTCTGAGTAATCTATCTATCTGTATCTGCTTATCTGGGTAATCTATCAAATCAGTGTATCTATCTAGGTTACCTATTTTTCAAATCGTACTTTATCACATATTACTTCATGTTACATTACACATTAGAGGCCAATTAAAGGACCATCGGTCCTTGGCGGGCGGCATGTTTAGGCGTTTTATCATTTCAATATTTATGTATAAGTAGTTATCAAAGTGAACGCTAGATGTCGCCTGTTGTCTATGATATGATCGGTGTGTTGTGTGTGCCGCACGTCAGACGGCTTGTTTACATATTTAAATAATTGGCTAAAGTATGTTGTTACCATCAATTTGTGTATCGGGTGAGAAAAATATAACGTTGTGCTTATGTGTGATTTTTATTTATCGTATTTGGACTGGTTTTCACCCGAATATCTCGAAACACATACTGTGCAGTATAATAGAGAAGGACGCAGTATAGCAGCTATTTTTTTTTTATAATTAAGAATATCGATAAGTATATTTTAATAGACAACACAATCGCTATTTATTTTCTTATAGATAATTGATAAAATATACTCATAGATAATGATAATTAAAAATTCTTTCATCAATAATTATAACAGAATATCATGATGGATATATAAATATTCCACGCGAGCGAAGCCGCGGGCACCTGCTATATAAAGATCCAACGCTTGGCAAAAGTATAATGTCAGGAGTTAATGTATGTCAGGCGTTTTATTGCTTTACATATTTTGTTTCACCGCCGTGGAAGTCGCGGGCACTAGGTAGTATTAAATATCTTAAAAGTTGTTCCACAAATATTACTTCGTAATTACTTTTTCAAGCCAAGCTTGGCGTTCGTCAAATCAAACAAAGTAAAATTAGATATTGATCGAGAATAATAAGGCTTGAATAACAGACGAATATTAAATGTTTTTAGCTTAAATTTCAATTTAAAAATACCAGCTATTTTTTTAATATTGAAGCCAGTATTGAAACCTTTTCAGACTGTGTCCTTCCAAGAAAGACACAGGCGGACAGCGAATTTATTTTGAGAAATATTAAAATTACGTTTTTAATTTCTTAATGATTCATAAAACAATAAATTAGCATAATTAAGAGAAAGTCATTAACGCAATACATAATTATAATTAAAAATCTACCTTTTATTTTATCGCGAATAAAAGAATATTTCTTTGAAGTTACAGCTTGAATAGAAATGAAATCTTTTGAGATATAAGATTAATATTAAGTAATTTATAGTTTAGTCAAAATTTGCATTTTTTTTTTTCAAATCGTTTGGTCGACATAACCGGCGATTATAGAGCAGGCTATTACCTCGGGCAACAGATTAGCATTGTCATACAACGAGGTAATGTAGCCAGCATGCTTGGGATCCTGAATTAGGGACCGAAGCTTTATATTGTATAATATGTAAATATATGTATATAACTTAGAATTAAATAAAATATTATTTAGTTTACTATTGCCATTATCTCAATAACTAATTTAGGTACCTACTTCATACGGCAGTCCTTTATTTATAGAGTTGACAAGACAATAAAGTATTAGTTATTGGTCCCCGGCGAGACTTTGTGGAGAGCTTAACGTAGGATGATGCAGTTGACATGGGTATTCCAAATTGGTTCAATAAATATGCTGTCTTACAAAGTACGTAAATATCAAATTTGATATTTGAATTACCATTTATTACTCGTGAACACAAAGATCTGAATGAGATGAGATAATACGACAAAGACAATAATATTACAAAGTATTTTTTGTTTGTGTCAAAACACAATTTCAAACGTGATTTTGTCGTGATTGGTGCTTGTAACTAACTGTACACAAGTAATAATATTATATTTCCTTTGACGATATCAGCTTTATTAGATAGTGTGTTATTGTAATGTTAATGTTTCATTTTATTTATTTAGGATCAGAAGAGAGGTCGACCTTCACCCATCTGTTTACCAGACGAAAAGTATATTTCATCAATTGTTATCAAAAATAAATCTCGATTATGTTTCCTATTAAAATATGCTCAGGGATATTCTTAGTTAAAAAAAACCTAGCTACTATGCTGCGCATTGTCTATAACACTGCACAGTACGCTTAATCTTTCTCCGTCTCACGTCTTGCTAATTCGAGTTTGAAAATATAAAATTATAGCTTTGATAGTATATATATAAGGGGCGTTCAAAGTATTCTCGGTATTGGGGTGATATACTAATGATGAGAGTAATTAAATTATCTCATTAGTTAAAAACACTCTTTGAGGGTATAATTATAAAATTTCATTTAATCTTGAATGATGACACATTAGTATTCAAGATATCATTACGAAAAGACAACTACGACGACAGATGCCACAATGTTGAAAAAAATCGAGCATCGCGCTGTGATAAAATTTCTTACAAAACAAGGAAAGACTCAAAAAGTTATTCACAAAGAAATGGTGGCTGTTTATCAAGATTCTGCTCCTTCATTATCCACTATTCAGGAGTGGTCTAGTGAATTCAAACGGAGTAGAGAGAGTATGGAAGACGACCCCCGTGCCGGCGAGCCGGTTAGTGCCACTACTGAAGAAAATGTCAAAAATGTTGAGAAACTTGTAGTCGAAGATGCCCGTGTATGAGTAAAAACATTAGCAGAAAGGACTAAGCTATCCGTGGGTACCATTCTCACTATCCTTCATGAGCATCTGAATCTGTCAAAAGTTAGTTCAAGATGGGTGCCGCGAATGCTCACGGCGCCTCAGAAACAAGTACCTTTGTGTATTTCATATTCTAAATACAGATCCCAAGTGACAATATTTCATTCCAACTAGAAGAAATTAATTTCTTTACCTTTAAATGATCCATTTTAAGTACCAATTTTTAATGTAGGTTATTTATTTTAATACTCGGCCGTAAGCAATTAGGCCGTTTGACTCTATATATCAAAAGCAGAGAGATTAATTAATTCCGTATACAAAGTCCGCGCGCGGGCACTATGAAATCTTTAAAAATGTTAACGTAAAGACCTAAAGCAGACCAGACCAAATGTCTGTCTTTTTGAGAATCTGTCCTTATGAGAATAATTCATATACTAAGAACGAAATTTTGCGGAGAACGCAGTGATTCCGGTTTTATAAACATAATAGTGCGTAGTTCGGTGTTGCCATATTAATTCATTTTTAATAAAAAGTAATGGCCAGCTCCCGGTATCGCCCGGGTTCAAAATAAAAACTATCCTATCTTTTAAGTTAGACCAAATTACATATAGTTACAATACAAAGTTTGATCAAAATCGGTTCAGTAGTTTAGGAGTTCATCGCCGAGGAACACGTGACACGTAATTTTTATATATTAGTTACATCCTGCTTTTTATTTTTTGAAGACTTATTTTTACACCCTTTCACTACTTAACTACGGCATTTTCACTTACTAGTGAAAATAGTAATACTATTATTAATTACTTAATTACTTAATATTAATTAATACTTAGTAATTTTTACTCACTGTTTACTAATAAGGCGAGGCGTAAGTAGTTTGATTGAATTTGTGTGCGCGTAACCGTATATGTAAAGTCGGGACATAGTAAGGTTAGTCACCTTAAAGTCGACAATTGCTTGCACTGGGGAAATTATCAGTCATACATGGTCATACTAACATTCCATTTCAAAACAAGAATATCGCATTCACTTTTGTTATGTACCGGCTTTAGTATTTTTACCGCATTCACTCTGTCGTCAATAGCGGGTCTATCTTTAGTTCTTATTTTATCTGACGTGCAGACATGTTATCGATATTAAGTAACCATGAAATAATATTCAACTGCTTTATTGTTTAAAATGAGGCATTACTATTTGATACATCTCGATGGCGCCTTGGTAAAAGTTATGCACAAAGGATTTAGAGTGTAAACACATACAAACTCTGAAATCAACTTATGTCGAAAACCCATTCAAGTGTAGTTCGCAAAAGTCATAGCGTTACACATTCGGACCTTCATTACGGGCGGGGACCCTAAACTACGGAGTCGAAACTTTACAAAAGTTAGTTCGAGCTAAAGGGATATTTTAAACAACTTTTGCAATTTGAGATAAAATATATATTATTAGAGGAATTACAGGGTAACTGTAATTATTGAAATTCCTCTTCGAATTTACATATGAAGCAATTCAAATAATCCTTACATATTATTAAAAAAAAGTCCCCCGCCGCGCCTGTCTGTCTGTATATGTTGGCGATAATCTCATAGTTATGATTACTATGTCATAATCATAGTTATGATTAGTAGTTACAAATAATATGTTTGTCTAAAAGAATTCGTATTGGGTGAATCACCAATGATGTTGTTAAACCGCTTTAACAACCCCTCTGACGAGTTAATTTTAAGTCTGTGGAACTTAACATTAAAAAAAGGTAATTAATAATAACATTAAGAGTAGAGGAATATTCTTATATATCTTATATAAAAAAGGTATATTAAGTTACATAAATAACCTTTTTTTATTGCATGATTTCCATTTTCCATATTTTCATATTTATGATGGATTCCATTCCATCGATAAATATGAACAAGATTTCCTTTCATATTTATGAAGGAAAAGTTTTGAAATATAATGTTCTTGTAGCTTGAATATTCGAACATTTGTGCTGTTGTGTTTCGGTGAAGTGAGTAAGGGATACCAGAGGCCTTTTCCCCATCAATTTCTAATCGCTTATCTTACTATGGTCGGCAGCGCACTTGAATTACCTGTAAGGCTTACTTGTGAAAACAAAAAGTCTTTCACTGGAACAAAATGAAAAAAATACAAGTAAAGAGGGCTATAATAGATGAATTTTAGCTAGTGCGGCAGTATAGCAACACATAACAGTGGTAACTAGTGAGAAAGTGGTTGTTTTTACCACATGAGCTGTCCAGTTGGTGGCCTGTCCCCACAAAATGGGATTTCATTTATTGTCAAATAATGAAATACATTTAACTTTGAAACGGTGCAAATTCCAAAATTTAAATGCGGTATATTCAATAAAATAATTATTAGCAAACTCAATTAATCGACCTTTTTCCTCTTTGTATTTACGAACAAAGCAATTTAAATTGGTTCTGTTGTTGGTTTACTAAAAGTAATATGGCAGGAAAACAGCAATGTGGCAATTAATGTCAATAATTGAGACCTGATTAATAAAATAAGAACAAATTGAAATCATGCAATAAAAAAGGTTATTTATTTAACTTAATATACTATATTGTCTATGAAATAAAGAAACGTATTATAAAATACGTTTCTTTATTTCATAGACAATCTCAATCTGCGACTCCCTAAAAAGTAATATTTACTGGATGCTCACTAGTCGAAACACAACAGCACACGTGCTGCTATTTCAGGTTGATCTTCTGTATGCCCTGCCACTAATTTCACATCCATACCAGAGCCAACTTTGAAAAGTTCATTTCCAAAGATGATTCTGTCAGAAATCGAACCCAGAAACCCTAGAACAGAGCATTAAGGCAAGCGCCCTAACTACTCACGTGACAGGCTCATCGATAATAGAAAATAAAAATAGACGCATAAGTTACTCATTATAACATCAACTATCTGCCAGTGAAATTCAGGCAAACAGACAAACAAAACATATAAAACTTGTTTTTTTTTTTTTTTGGTTAAAGTATTACAAAGTTATTATTACAATGACACTTCAATTTTATTTATTAGTATAGATATTATGATGAAGAAAATTACTTATGTAAATATATCCTATTCTCATAATGGTTTTCACAGGTCTCTCAATAAATTGACCGACTTTCAAGTGGTTGCCGATTCGATTAGAATACTTAGGGTACAACTTTCTCTTACTAATTTTCTAAGTTGTTGGGAGAGCTGTTCGTCGAAAATTGGAGACACTATAGCAAAACTTCGTTTCGTTGCAATTACGAGTACTAACGTGTAATTTTGAATATGATACGCTGTTTACTTACGGAACGTTGAGCTCCGTCGGAAGTAAATTATTTACCTATTAACTATAAGTTAGTAATATACTTACCTATACTGGTTAAACAAATATAACGTAAAATTGTGTATTACATAGCAAAAATACTAAAACCCAGCGTGAAATGTAAACTCCCGTATATTTCGTCAATACAAAAATACAGTTTTTGGATAGTTTTTTTGGATGGATATCCTTTTCTGTATCCCTGACAACGTGTATGCAAAATTTCATTATGATCGGTTCAGTAGTTAAGACTTGAAAAAGTAACAAACAACCAAACAAACTCACTTTCTCCTTTAAAATATTATTATAGTTATGATTAGGATTAAGATTCAACATTTTTATGAAAAATTAAACATAAATTTTATTTTACCTACTTGTGAAAAATGAGTATCAGTCAACTAATTTTATTACGCGTTCTATATTTTAGAAATAAAATAAAATAAATGTTCAAGATTTCATCAGATTTTATAGCTAAGCTAACACTGAAAGCTCGTAATTGAACGGCTATGAAATGGAGAGGAAAAACTGCTCGGTGTGGAAAAGAAATAAGCTGTAAAAATTTCATCATTATCTATAAATACTTATATATTCCTATTTTATTCTCTTGTTCACTCTATTAGAATACAATATTCAGGTGAGAGTTACTGAGAGAATTTATAAATCATTATGTACGGACAGAGGTTCAATTATATGATGTAATCCGCTCGTTTGTCAATGAGATTTGGTAGACGGCAGATGTCCGCTTGACGAGGGTATTGGTTTACTTCATATCCAATACGTGGACATTCTGCTATATCCAACTTAGCTATTTATAGAGTGCAACTCTATAAATAGCTTTGAATTGTGTTGAATATTATTTATTTTTTATTATAGAGTGCAACCATCAATGTACTACAACTATGGATTTCGCACGATATACAAAACATTACTGACTTTATGGAACATTTAAAATTGACATATGCGTAGAGCATGAATTCTGTCATCTGTCATTTAAAGAAAATGAGACTTTACGTCAATACATTGGAGTTTAAAATCTATTGATTTATAGATCCATAGTAGAACTTTGTCGCTACTACCTTTTAACATTGACGCGCAAAGGAAAGACTCCGCCATATAAATGAAATAAAATAAAATAAAAAATTCCATTTTAGGCGTACTTTTTATGTGCCGCTTTGGCATTTGTGATGCATTGTAGTACTTCGATGAGTTCAACTCATAATACTTAGATAATCATCGTTTGATAGAGCATATTACATACAGTTGTCAAAAACTTGGCCCATCTGGCGCGGACGAAGTCGCCGGAAAAATCTAGTAGTAATGTCTATATGTATAAAAATTTCGTGTCACGTTGTTTGTCGCCGATGAACTTCTAAACTACTGAACCGATTTTGATTAAACTTCGTAACTATGTGTAATTTAGTCCATCTTAAAAGATAGTACAGTTTTTATTTTGAACCCGGGCGAAGCGGGGAGCGTGTAGCTCGTATAATATAAAAGCGAAGAACGTTTATAAAAACGCTAGCGATTTAATGCGAGTATACTCTTCCAGGATAATCATAACTTTTCGTATGTAATAGAAAATAAATTAGAAAATAAAGCATTCGGAAAGTAGCTTGCAGATTTAAACCATGTGAAAACAGATAGTTATAAAGTAGGTGGAGTATTGGATACAGTTGAAATTGCAGCACAATTTCGAGTTATTTGAAGGCTTGCGTCATTCCATGCAACAATGACACGCACTCAACAGTGTCCTCTGAGAATACGCCCACAATGTACATTGTCTATCGAAAACCTCGTATAAAGCACAGGGAGTGGTCTAATTGCAAGCTATGCAAATGAATTCACAGATTAATGAACATTTATCCTGAAGACATCTCTAAACAAATGTTTAATTACAAGTTATATTTAAAAATTATAAAGTAACTCCCGACTTGCTGTTGAGCCCAAACACGCTATATCTGCTGTAAGTTACTAAGGAGTTGGGTGTCCCGCAGACTAGGTACTTAATGCTGCAGCATCAGGCCAAGGTTACCATGTCATGGAAATACCATCGATGTAACGGCATACCAAATTTCACATAAATCTAACATGTGGAAGTAAGTAAAATCTCTTCGTCAATTACATAGGAAAATGCGCTGATGGTCTTCAAACGCCTGAACAGATCTACATTTAAAATCAATTTGTACAATTTTATGCTTTCAGTGAAACATTATACTTAAATCGCTCTTAATGGAGCTATGCCTTAAAGAGTTTTATCTAACAGAGCTCTTTTGAGATAAAGGACAATTCACGAGTGAGCCGTTTTTACGTCCACAAAGACCTTTTTTGGGAGTCCATTTCTTTACGAGCGAGGTAATATGCGGCGAGCACATTACGCTCAGCTATCTCGGATGTGTTTGAGTAGCAAATATTACTCTATTTTTTAATAAGAGTTGAATAAGTGATTGAATTTTTTTTTTATTAAGTATTTATTATTTCTTTTATTAGTATTCAAGTGTTTGTTGGAGCAACGAATTGAATTAGTTTTCAGATAAGGTATCAATAATAATGATTGTTATCATAGTAATGGTTTCCGTTATAGATTTAATTCATTATAATATATTATTACAACTATGGTTGTTATTTATGACACTTAAAAAATAGAGACGTTTAAATAGTGAAATTAAATTTCTCCTATACTTTTTTATGTTATACTTTTTATGTTATATGTTATACTCGACAGACAGACTGAAGGTCCACTTGATGGTAGGTGGTGTAAGTGCGCCGCCGACTATATTAGGATTAAAGATAAGGGATGGGAAAGGTAAAAGCAAGCACACTAAAGTCATCTAACAGGCTCGTCAAGTGTCAAGCTCAAAAAAAAAAACAGAATGAATAAAAATATATTTTTATCAATAGTTAACTCTAATGAAGGTTAATAAAAATCTGAGTCAACGCAAAGTTATTACGGAAAAGTCCAGAGCTTAGCAAAGTAAGTTGGAAAGAAGGCACACGATTTCTATATTTTATAAGAATAATACGGAGGAGTCGGCGTGATGGATGGGGCTACTTTTAGATATCTGCTTTGATACATCTCTGAATCCATCTTTGAGAACTGGACTGTTATTTTACTTGTCCGAATGTAGATTTGGGCTTAATGTAGAATATAGATTTGGCTGATTTAGAAATAGCTACGAATATATCTGAAAAAGATAATGCTATGCCACCATTTAGAATCTAATAGATTTTGTCTATTAATTTTTAAGGTTAAACCAGAAAACTGATTGGTAATTAACATATCTTAGACCTAAATATAATCAAAATGTGTTGGTGGCACATTGGGTCCAATATAAACCTGGTAGCGTTCATAAGCACTCTCTGAGAAAAAAAAATGAAATAACAGCATGTTATTAATACATATTTAATGTTATTAATAGTGTTTCCATGGAGCAGAAGCAGGGCAGCTCTATGAGGTGATTTGTATTAATAGGTGACGGTAACCATCTACCATCAAGTGGCCTTATTCAAAGTGAAGTACAAAATACTGACTTAAATAGCAGCTTCAGGTTAGCTTGAATCAGATGAACTTGTGTTGCCAACATACCGCAAATAGAGAATATTTGAGCTGTCCACGCTAATATGCCTTTGCTTTTAGGTCAAACCCGATTTATTTCGTAGTTATTTTGTCAGAGCGGAGTGCATTGGTCGTATTTCGATTTTCGTATGTCAAACCAGTAACTGTATAATGTACCAACACGCGAGGCCATTCGTCAAACAAACGTGAGAGCGTCGAGTGCACAGACAGAATTTCAATAAAACGGATTGCATAGCTTCTGATATCATAGGAAAATCCCTAGACAACATTTATTTGAATATATTTGTTGTCCCTAAACTAAGCGGTGTTAGGTTTTCTCGTGTCTGGGCGTTTTATTCACTGAGTTGTCTGTATCTAATATTGGTTTTACATTTTAATTAATAATATATGTTCGGTTGACTTGTTTTATGTTAAGCTCGACAAACAGGTTGACGGTCCACTTAATGGTAGGTGGCTAATACCCTCTTACATAAGCAACGCCACAGGTACTTGAAGTGCACTGCCGATCATATTAAGATTAATGATAGGGATTAGGAAGGAATAAGGAGTTTTTCCAAATAAAGACCAGAGCCAATTTTGAAAAGTTCATTTCCAAAGTTGACCCTGTCTAGAATCGAACCGGGACCCATGCGACAGAGCGTTAAAGCAAGCACCCTAACCACACTTGTAAAAATTTAAAACTACATTTTAGTAACCAGTAATGAATAAAGCTAAAATGATACTCGTTTGATTTAATATTTGATCTATTATATTTTGAGTATAAAATTGCCCTTACGAAATCAGTTAAGATAAAATAAAATACAAAAATTCCTTGTGCGAATAAAAAAAATATGACAGCACTGTGAGTATCTAATGAGACGCGTATTGAAATTGTGAGAAATGCCTTTTAAAATATGAAGAAGATTTTCTCTAATCCCCATATTAAGGTTTCTTTGTGCATTTTCTCTGTACGCTTGCCTCACGTTCTTAAAATTTTTAAACATGAAGAATCATTTAATAATACAAACTTGGTAGATACACCGGCGTGTGTCGTTATAAGATACGCTAACTTAATACATTAGCGACGTCGTCCTGTGTTGTTCTGGTCAAAAACGTCAACTCTTGCTTCGGACAATGATAATGACAAATATCATAATAGAAAAACACTGACAAATAAGATAAATCTTTTGCAATTTATACAAAACTAGCTTTTGCCCGCGACTTCGTATGCGCCCCTTTTTCTTAAGTCTTAAAACATTTATTCAATCTTCTTGTCAGGCGATGAATTTATCATTTTTATTTTTAGATCATACCTTGGGAACAATAAATAACTTTTAAGAATTTTCTGAATTGCTTTCCACTATGGAAGCAAATTTAAACTTTGTAGGACTTGTAGGTATGCCAAATATCTACAATTATTTATTATAGCAATTCTATATAAAGATAAAAAAAAGCATTGCTAAATGCTTAGTTTAAAAGATCTAAGCGTACATACAAAGGAACCTACGGCAGGAAGCTACTTTATTTTATACTATGTAAAGATTAAGATGTAAGATCTCTCACATGTATAGTGATTACAACTAGTATTAGTAACCCGCATATATTATGTCTTGTATAAATTGATTAGGTTGGGCATATTTCTCGACTCCTGAGGCCGGGGCCTGAGAAGGAGAGATGGTATGATTAAAAAAATGGACTACTTACTTCCGTTTAATGAATTAAGTAATATGTTTTTACATTGCAAAATGATCCGTAATGACTGTATTGTTATTCGTCTTCCTGTCGTTAACTCGAGGGAAGCGAATGAAACAGACCCGATTTAATTTAAAGATATCGTATCTTATGCTCGTTCAGCGGATTAGGATTTGTTGCTTGGCGTTGCCAACAGTTAAGCGAGACGTGTGACGACTTGCCTTTATCCTTTGCCAACAATTGTTTATTTAAAACTCAGATCTCTCAAACAATACGTTAATTTCGGTTTGTTTAGTTTCTTTAAATTTGTTTTAGTTAACAAATTGTCCTAGTTATAACATAATTCCACCTTTTACATACACTTTGGCTAGGCGTTAGTTTTTTATTTTATATTTAGACGATTCCTCGAGAACAGTACTTTTTCAGGATGAAAGGTACACTATGTCCTTTCTTGTATTCCTGACAACGTGTATGCCAAATTTCATGATGATCGGTTGAGTAGTTAAGGCGTGAAAAGGATAACAGACAGGTTATATATAGTATGGATTAGGATGAATATAATAACCCACTACCCGAATCGAATTGAAACCTGTGTTAGCCGTACTGTTGTCGAGCGTTTTTTACACTGTACTATTAGATCAATATTTCACTGTGTACAGTCGGGGTTCGAAAACATTCGTCAGTTTTCAGATTCATTCCTTTATCAAGTCTTAGACTCGTAGTATATTTTGAAATTAAAACACTATGCAGACAACTGACAGACATTTAAATGAAATTTTGGCATAAGTAATTGCCCTGGTGCAAGCAAATGTCGACTTTGCAAGCGAATGTGACGAACCTTTTCTTACCCCGACTGTACAGTTATTGTTTTTATCTTAGTTTTCCATTAATTAATCCCTTATACCAGTTAATGTATAAACTTATGTGAGTCCCACTCTTTTGACAAATTAAGGTACGTGAATCAGTAAATTGAGGGTGATATGGTATCTGAAAAACACGCGGGTGGTGCGGAAAGATATTCTCTTGGAAATCTAACAAATAGTCGGGACCGCTACGAGCCGTCAGCTTAGGGCGAGGTCATTTTGTAAAAGTTTTTGTTTCAACGGGAATTTGGTTCATTCTTATGTAGAAACATGTTTTTGTGTTCTTATTCTTATCAGAAAAAAATGTATGCAACTAGCGACTTGTTACGTGGATACAAGTTAGATATATACAAAAACCCCTTTTCCATTACTGAAAACCGTAGAAAAATCCGTTGTGTGATTATGAAGAAATAAGCGGAAAAACATACAGAGGTTCACAACGACTTTGTTTAATGTGTTACGATATTTTATATCCTTACTAGCTGCCTGCGAAAATTATATACTTAATAAACAAACCGTCTTTGTACTGGTAACAGCTTGTAACTTTTTAACTATCACAAATAATTAAAAAATAATAAGCTGTCAAAGTGAGAGCGCAATAGACGAGCGATCAAAACACGTGTGACGTCACCAGCTGCCCTAGCCAAGAGCAAACCAATGCATACGCTCCCTTGCGTACTAACGAAAAGAAAGAAATAAAGCCCGATGATTGGTTGTTGTAACGCCATAAAATTTTGACCAATCACAAAGCTTTCTCCCAGCGTAGCGTAGCCTGAGCGTAACGTAGCCTGAGCGTAGCGTAGCCTGTAATTATTAAAACTTTGACTGCTAGTAAAATCGGCTATATTGTGTATTTTGAAATAATTCAAAAAGTTATGTACTCAAAATGTTTATAACAATATGCCGAGGGTAACAAAATAAAGAAATCATTTTAAAGGAGACTTCCTCATTCATACTAATACTGTCCGTTAAACGAAATGGAAATGAAGTGAACAATACACGAGGAAAGGTGAAATATAAAAGCATTTTGGAGAGCCTTTCGTACATTTCGCGGGTTTATCATTTTTCACTCACACGCACCATATTTTCTCATTTTCAATTAGCGCTTCTCGTGAGTTATTGTGTGGGCGAAACTGTAATTTGTTCTCGGTCTTTTTGAGAATGGTTTCGTGTCGGATTGTAATTATTCAAGAAAAAATGCGAATAAAAATGAAATCAATAATTGCAAATAAATATTTTTTAGTAGAAAAAAATATTTCTCATAAATACCGGCTGTTAACATTATAATTAAAATAAATATAATATTATAAATGTAAAAATAACTCTGTAAACTTTTCACAACTAGTGACTAGTTAAGGCGTAAAAAAAATTAATCATTATTTATTTTACGTAGTAGGTACAATATAAATAATGGGAAGTTAGGAGTCTCTTTTCTTTTGTGGTAAGTGGACAACCATATTCTATATTTAAAATTAATCAAACTATATAATATATGAAAGTAACTGTCTGTCTGTTTGTTATCTACCTTTTGACGGGTTAACTAGTCAACCGATACACATACCTTACGTTATCAGGAACACAAGAAATGACATAGAGTGGTACTCTGTCCTAAAAACATTAAAAAAATGTGGCGGCGCCATGACTGTAGTCAACAGTGGCGGCGCCGCCGTCGTCGCAGCTATAAAGATGTCAGGCTTTATATTACCCATAAATTTTTGCAGATGTTATATATTTTTCTATTTTTTAATGCAGACTAAGTCGCGGAAACCGGCTAGTATTAAAATAAATAGTTAAGTGTACGCAACAATAAATTGTTTCCGCTTACCTAAGAATCTAAGTTGTGTCGTTTATTATAATAAACGATAAATAATAAGGCAACGCTGACTCCATAAGTTGCACATACAAATTGCCAAATAACAGGAAGGGGCTTGTTCAGAATAAGAATGGGCGATTTACACCGATGGCGGTTGGAAATGGAAACAAATGGTGTTCGCATGTGAGGAATGGACGGAACCGGCCTCCGGTTGATGGACGATGCATTACTTTCAACCTATTTCAAACCACATATGTATATTCATCTAAGTATTTGGGCTATTCAAAAGAGAAGCTTCATAGTAATTGAAACATTGAAAATATAAAAAATATTTTCGTAAGAAGGTTTGGATGGAGAAATATCTTAACTTGACAAGCCCGTTGGATGAGTGGTAATGGTACTTCAGGGTTCCTGGGTTCGATTCACGGCAGGATCGACTTTGGAAATGAACTTTTCAAAGTTGTCTCTGGTCTGGATATAGAAAGAAGTGACGGGGGATACTGCGTTTGGCAGTCAATTACGCAACTCGTCTGGCGGCAGTAACCACCCCTTTACAGAAGACCACTGTGAAATAACATCATTCGTGTCTTTGTTTTTCGGTGATTGAGAAAGGGATGCCAGTGCCCATTTCCTTATCGTTTCCCAATCTTTTTTCCTTCATCCTAGGTACTACTGTTGGTAGCGCACTTACAGCACTCAAATTTATAAATAGAGTACTTAATCCAATATTCATAACTCTTATAGTTGTGGTAAGCCCACAACAATAAGATATAACTTAAATCCTGGTAAGCCTCGCTATAATAACGCCGTTGAAACTTAGGAATGTAATTAAGACTTAGGGCCTCTTTCACCAACTACAATTAAATTGTTGATTAGTTACTTTTAGAAATAATTTTATGTTTTATTAAATTATGCACTCGGTTTACTGCATCCTTCGATAGGCGATTTTTTTTTAATGTTTGGGACTTTTACCGTACAAACAAAGGTATATCATCTCCTTCATTCCCGGTTACCGGTGACTTTAAATGGCGGTTAGCCTACTTGACACATGGTGAAATAGGCCCTTAGCTTTCATAAAATTTAGGTAATTTAAGTAATGAACCCCCCCCCCCGCTCAATCCTAAATTGCTTGTTGAATCTAAATTGTAAGAATGTTAAGAATGTAAATTGTGAGAATGTCCGCGTTCAAAATTTTATATAGCCTAAAGCCTTCCTCGATAAATGGATTATCCAACACACAAAGAATTTTTCAATTCGAACCAGTAGTTCCTGAGATTAACGCGTTCAACCAAACAAACATCTCTTCAGCTTTATAATAGACAGATATTACGTAAAACAAAGAATAATTAATAAGTGGCCACAGGATATTCTTAAAACAATTGTCCTTGAATGGCGCGAAAGAAGCCCTAAGACTATAATAATTATTGACATAACTGCCTATGTATTTTGGCGAAGGCGAAGTAATTATATTACTTTATGTACATTAATAATTTATCGTACAATAAATATTTCATATAAAACCGCCGGAGTTTGGAATACTCGTCTGATCCGCCCTATAGTTCAAAGAGTAGTGGCGCTGTCATGTCAAGGGTTTATTTGGGTAAAGTCATACCTAACGTGTACTAAAGTTACGTCTCCTGTATTTGTTGAAGTCAGACGTTATGTCAATCAATGCCTTGCAGAGGGACGAGCAAGCGATATCTTTACTGAAATTCTGCTTGTGTTTTATTGTTTACATAGCTTGAGAAAATTGTATGTAGTAAAAAATAAGTATCCTATTTAATAAAATTAGTGGAAAAGGTGCAGAAATATATAGCTTAGATCTAAAGCCTTACATTTCATACCTAAAAAAAGCACAGTGTAGTAAATGGCACAATAATATAATAAAAATATTAATATTTGCTATACGTGTTGAAATAATTGCAATAAAATGATGGTTCATCTAAATATGCTCATCTAAAATTATTAAGACTAACACAGTAAATTTAGATTTACAGACTACGAGTAATACATTAAAATAAATATAAAAAATCTGAATCTTTTTTAATATATAAAAGGCGTGTATGTCTCTTATATACTTCAAAACCGCTGAACCGATTTTTTTGAAACTTTCAGAAAATCTTCAGATTAGTCCAGCGGGTGTTCCTGTGAAGTTTGGTAGCGATCGGACGCGGACGAAGTCGCGGGCATATTGTATTGCATAAATACTTTTTTAATTTCAAGTTTATTTTTTATTTTTTAGGAATAAATCTAAGTCTACATTCATTTAAAAATTTAACATTTTTAAATATGAAGAAGCAAAAAAAAAGAGACAAAAAAAGAAAAAAAATCAGTAAAAAAACGTATAACCGTTTTCTATATGACCATGTTAGTTTTGTGAATAGAAAGTCAAGGAATCGCTTGAGAAACGAATGTCGACCCAGTTGCATAAGCTGTTTCCGGCGGAACACACTTTACCGATTCTCAAATACATACCGATTTTTCTTACCACTCCTACAAGTAGCTGCTTGTGCAATATTATTGCTTGTGCAATTCTAATATTGTGCAATATTAGAACCAGAACGCAATATAAGTAAGTAGGTATGTCGAAGGAATTTATCTCACTGTAATTTTTTTTAAATATTCGATAAATTTTTCATATATTCGTTGAAGTCCGAGGAAGGTTCTTATTTATTTACTTATTTATTTATTTATTTATTTATTGTACAAGGCCTCCGACTTGTACGTACTTCTTGGCTCAAGAATCTCCACGAATGGTATGGCCAAAGTACCAGATCGCTGTTTTGAGCCGCCGCCTCGAGGGTTAGGATAGCCACGATGATAGCCGACCTCCGATAGGAGATGGCACTACAAGAAGAAAAAGAAGACAAGGCCTCCAACGAGGCAGGCATCAAACAAAATCGTCATCATTCCAGTTTAGGCAACACTTGGCGGATGTCGCCGCAATTCATGGAGGCACAGCATGCACCAGTGAAAGCTCTAAGTAACATCCAAAGTATTACCCCTACAGCTAAATGAGAAAGAAAGATGAAAATTGGAAATGGATTCCTTATGAAGAGGAAAATTGGAAAAATGGGACATCTGTGCGAAGCCGGGGTCGGTTCGCTAGTAATGATATAAATTTGTTTTCGTATGCTATGCCAAGCATAATATATTCATTCATTTACTTCCTTCGTTAGTTTACTCCTTGATTCATACTCGTTCGAGCATCAACGGTTTATGAAAACTTGACACGTACTCTTATTACCATATAATTACGAGGCCGAATGTGACCTATTCAAGTACCCGACACTCGGCAGCCGTGACGCGTACCCTCGTCATGTGAAGCCTCACGCCAGCAGACTGTTATTTATGTGCGTATTACACCCACACGAATCGACCAGGTGGCCTGACAATTCTAGGGCATAACCGTCGCATATTAAGGCTTACGACCGAACACTCAAACGCTTTAAAAAAAAATAGCCACCTACACTATGAGAAAAAGTGCCAGTTTTGCAACCCATTCTGTTGTCTTTAAGTTGTACATCGCTATCTCGCTCTTGCTCGTTTATGGACAGTCACGAACTGAAATCAATTCTCTCAATTTTGTTTGAACAATAATGTACAAAGAAAATTTTCTTTGTGCGTTTTTTTTTTTTTTTTTTTCATATTATATTCATATAGTCCCAGGTTAGACTCCAGGCAAGCCAAACTTTAGAAATGAAAGTTGGCTCTGGTCTGGATCTAGCATGCAGTGTCAGGACGCATTGCGTTTCGCAGACATTTGGGCTGCTCGGCTGGTGGCCGTTGAAAATTTACGATTTTTAACTTGATTAAAAAACTTATAGCAAGTATAAGTTTTTGTTAACTATGTTTACAAAAGGTCTCGTAAATAGGATCAAGGATAAATCAATGTTTGTTTGTACTTTCCGGGTTCAAAAGTTTTGTCTGTATACTTAGGATGATATATATATATATGATATACTTAACAGTAATTGTTTGGAACAGCCATATGCATTTAAAAATTTATACTTAAACTTTTTTTTTTTGAGTTTACTCCTTAATATATATTATATATATAGTGTATGAAAATGAAAATGGTATGCGTTATAGTTACGTTCTATTTTTTTTGAATATTTTAGAATATCTGAAGTTTCAGGGATATTGCGCTATTATTAAAAAAAAAATTGCGAGTATATAAGTAATTAGTGAGATAGTTGACCGGAGACCCAACTCAAAATGTAATCGAATTAATTAAAAGCAATATTTTGACTGGAATGTAAAATATCAGTTTAACTGACGGTCGCGTGAATGCGAACATTAATTTCGTGCGATTCGTTTTAAATGCATCTCTATTTAATGTTACCGGAATATTCATTTAATTTCAAATTATCACGGTACAGTTGACAAGACACTTGTCTATTTTGTATGTAAATAAATTTGAAAATTCGTGAAAATGATAAGAGTTTTGAATGTTTACCGCATTTAGCTGTTGTACCGATTTTTATTTATAAAAAAAATGTTTGTAGTTTGTAACGGGTATAGTCGGGTGTGACTATATCCCCTTACTCACCGACCAGAAACAGCAGGCAGAGCACGAATCTCAGGGCGCCAGCCACTGAAGAAACCTAAAGACCAGCGGGAAAATAAAATAAAATAACGTCGTGAGCTACTACAATTTATTTTAAATATATATACACCGAAAAAAAGAGTCCTTACTTACTAGCCTTATCCTAATCTTATTCCTAAAAATATACAATTATCGTTAGTGATAGCACGCCTGTCCAATCTAATGACGATGTACTTCACTTCACTTGGGCTGAGGGAAAATCACAGATTGAGGGTACCTTATAAGAAGGCGGCCGTCGCCGCTGCCGTCGAGGCTATGCGATGCCGGTGGAATGGACTGTGCCGGATGCCTCACCAACCGATGCCACCCTCCGCACCGCCGACCTCCGAGACAGCTGGGCGACCCGATGAGTCAATTGCGGCGTTCTCTGATCACAGTGGTGACCAGGACAAAAGTATGTCTTCCGTATTGCCCCTTGTTGCAGGGGCGCCCTGCCACACAATCGCCAGCAACACAAACGGCTCAGAAGAAATATCGCCGCTCGCTCAAGTTAAATACTCGTTTCCAACTTGGAAAATAGTATTACCCTGTTTTTCATATGACAATCTGTCTTATCAGCTTATTAAAAATGCGTCCGTTCTCTATCGGAGCCGGGGATCAAGAGTCCGAATTATTCTCTTTTCCCTCCTACCTATTCATTCGTTAATATTCTTCTTAATTCCTCCTTCACCCTCATCCTGCAGAAACTATGTACTTATCTCTCTGTGTCTTCATCTACCACCACGTAGTACCCGTCTAGTGCGTCAGATGGCGCCAGTGCATGATTTTCGATATATCAATGTTATGCATTGTCAGCTGTACCGACGCGCATCCTCCGCACTAGAGGGCGCTAATAGGGTATGTACACTTCACATCACACATGCGGACTAGGTGAATTTTCTACGCTACAAGTTGACTACGGGAAATACAAGTGCACGGCTAACTCTTAAAAAAGCTATTTTAACAGCTCTCATTGTGTAATTAAATATGTTAAGTTTACAGTGTTGTAAACTTAATATATTTAATTTATATAAAAATCATAGTAGGGAAAGGTGGAAACTTTTCTTCCACCTATCCCTACTGGTTACATCTAGTTTTCCAAAAATATTTAACACTAGAGAGTGTGCCGCTTTTTCCTTAAACTATTTTTGCTTCGAAATATTTCTGAACTAATACTCAACTACGCCCTTATCCCAACATTGTTCGTTACAATAACACCACAGTCATAATCTAATATTTACTTTAGATACCGAAATGTATTTACCCAAGGAATCGCTCAAATAAATTATTAAAGTTGTGTACTATATAACTCGTATTAGGGTCGGCAAATTTAGATTATGTTTACAAAAGAGAGACAGTTAATGAATTCTCATTGAACAATTTCCCGTTTCCCTGCTATTCGATGTTTGAATTTAGCATTGTTAAAATCCCTTCGAATGAAGCGGTAAATTCTAATTTTAAACATATTTTGAAACTAGTTTGTTATGATGATATTTTAATGAACTGAAAGAATATATTATTTTGATGCTTGTTAGAGAAATGTAAGCTATACCTATTTATATAATATCTAATAAAAATCTAGCAAGAAACAAAATATGATAAATATCAAGAATCTCATTTATTGAGTCTTAATTTGAATGATATATTCGAAATATTTAAATTAATATGACCATCATGTCAGCCGTTGGACGTCCACCGCTGGAATTTGTCATTCCAGTTATTATGTTTCGCTTATGTTTAAGCCTATTATACTAAGGTCTGTAGCGTCAGTGGGGAATCGAAAGGAGTATGATAGAGGTCACGTTAAAATATTGTAAAAGAGCTGAAGAAATTAGAGTTACAAGAAAAACGGAAGACATATTAAAGAAAATAAAGCAATTTAAGTGGCTTCCATGACTACAATTATAACTGTGTAGAGTGGTAATCACGAGACGGCAAGAAGAAAAAGGGGTGGACAAACAAAAAGATAGACAGCAGATATTAAGAAGATTGGTGGGGCAATCTGGTCAAGAAAAGCGAAAAATAGAAGCAGCTAGAAAAGACCATTGTCACAGGACACGCTGAATAAACCGGAAAATCCGTTGTGTGGATACGTATTTAAATTTAAATTAAAAATTTAAATTAAATTTAAATTAATTAATTTAAAATAAATTTAAATTAATTAATTTAAAATAAATTTAAATTAATTAATTTAAAATTTAAAATTGTTATAGTTAATATCAGCATTGAGGTACGTGGTCTGTGTCAGCAATAAAGGCTTAAATAAATAAATAAAAAGGCATTTGTAGCGCCTAGACATTCCCTGTGTTAAAAAGAGACCATCAAGTGGACCGTAAACGTGCCTTTACATAAAAAATACAAACTCGTGTTTACATTTTTTTCAACACCAAGCTAAATAAGAACTCGGTTTATTCATTTTATATTGATAAAAACTTCAAGTGTTACGAAGAAGACGCGTGCCGAATAAATGAGAAATTTATTCAAGAGACAAAGTAACAAGCGCTACAACAAAGTTGAGCAATTTATCGCTGTTGGAGCGAGCACGTTTAAACGTGCGTAAATTGTGCGTCCAACCGACTACGACCAGCTAGTTTCGCACTTTACTTCGACAAAGTCTTCTACGAATTGAAAAATATTTCAATTCATAGAGAATTTTGTGTTTTAAAAACAATTAGCAATTTTGAAAACCCGTTCTGTAGGTATACTAGGTTTGTTACCTCTTCATTACAACAAAAGGTGGAAGTTGGAAAACCTTTTAAACAATTACCCGTGTAATAATTAATATTTTACCAAAAAAAGCGTACGTGGCCAAGGCCAAGGCCCAGAATAATTAGTTAGTTTTTATATTATTAAAATATTTTTTATGTTAGAGACGAAATAAAATAAATAATAATCAAAAAATAAATTGTATGAAAAAGAAATTAAAATTAAAAGATTTTTAACGTTGATTTTTTTGTTAACCAAATTGAACTCAATGCTTCTCATTTGACTCGTTTTACCAACACCTAATACTTTAAGTTTTTACTAGCAATAACAATTCAAAAGGAAGAATAACCATTTGAAATACAAATTGGGGAATTATCCTTGTTCTGTTATATTAATAACAATTCTTCTGGAATATTATTACAAATTCTAGATACAAATTTGTATCCATTTCATATAATAATATCTGATATCTGTTATTAAATAAAAACTTATAGTAACTAGAAGCGGAGAAAAGAAAAATTGAAAATAATTTCAGGAAAAAATCTTCAATTGACATTTTAAATTAAATGAATGAGAGCGTCGTATAATTTTAATTAACAACAGTGAAAATAAGAGCTTTGAAAAAGTAAAAGCTTTGTGTAAAAATTAATTAAGTAATTACGCTTGTGAAACCTTAATTTTATTTAATATAAGAAAAAGTGTGATGCTTGACAAAATATTAAAAGATATTTTGACAACAAACAAAATCAATAGAAGTTTTTTTTCTCACATTTTTATACCTCAGGATTGAAATGTTAAGAGCATACGGACGAGGATTACGCTCGAATAATATTTTTCAACATTTGTATTGGTGTAGTGACCTTATTTCCTGTAATATTTCCTTAGTCCCTTCCTCTCCGGGAAAGGGCTTTTTTGTGTGGCGTAACCATTGCTTCAGACGTTTCCCAATTATTTATATAATGGTTTAGCTTTCTCTGCTCAATTCGTGTAAGTATTGGAGACTCGAAGCGATAGATTATAGTAAAATAATTCTTTCAGAAAACGGTTTCATAAATATAAAAAATATATATTTATTATGTCCTAACTTTAGGTTATACTCGTAGCAGTTACTCGTATATATTGATCGCTGGGGTGTTGGGTCCCTAATTTCCTTCGTTATATGTAGGTAACCATTTTTCACAACCAGATAAACAAAAAGGATTTTTAATCATTCGTAACTAGGTTTCATAACCAGCTATGAAAGAGGATTTCTTATTAGGTCTTTGAAAACTAGTTAAACCGTTTAAACCTGTTGACCGTTTAAACCGGTCTGTGACAATTATCAATTCACATTTTTTTCGTTACTTATTTAAAAATTAAATATAATTTAATATTATATTTTTGCCGTACGTAAAACAAATTTACCTACATACAAGGAAAAGTATCACTTTGTTTAATAAAGAAGTAAAATACCATAAGAAAACCTAAAAACACTAAAGCGCGTCTAAACACTAAACACTAGTAATATTTGAAGACAAATTAACCGTTAAGTCCTACTAACTTATTAACAAAATAAATACAATTAGTTTTGTAAGCAAAACCAATAAACTAATCACAAAACGAAAGCAAATGTAAAAATTAGGTAAGCATTATTCCTTAGCAGTAGTATCAACATAATTAATTTTCAACTAAATTACATTAACATCTCACAAATTCATACGGAATTGTGAGTGGTTCATATGTTCATACTCGTATGAACGGAAAAAAGCGCACGAAAAGTCACAACATATTTTCTCATTGCAAACTCAGTACAGTCGACGACAAACTCGTTACTTTGAAAAATTACCGTAACGCGGTACATTATTAACCTCTTCTCTACAGTGGAGCCATTTAACCTCCAGAGTACCCTCATTTTTTTCCGTCATAATAGAGATCTATGGTTATTTGTCTCGCTCGTACCTTCTTTGTTCTGAGTGATTCAAGAAGTGGACAAAGACGTACATGTACGTACTATGCAATAGTTTGTCTTAAATTTCGTTAATTGAAAATTGTCGCACTGATTAGTCGGTGGATTAGTTGGTTTATTAAAGGCCCCACACACGTCCCTGCAATCGGTGGCAATATTGGGAGAGTGGTGGTGGGGATAAAATCGGCCACTACTCCACACACGTCCTTGCCGCTTAGTGCGAATTCGACCGTGCAACAAAGTGCTTATCTATCAAGATGCCACTTGTCTATCAAACTACATTATCAGCGAGTAACATAGGCTATATTTTATGTTCATTACGCGGACAAAGTCGCGGGCATCAGCTTGTAATACCGGCATACGGTTTCGGCTGTAGGCTACTTCTGGTTTGTTTTATATTCTAAGTAGAATGATTGGGTCCATTTTTAATAAAAAAAAAAAATAACTGAATAACTGTCTAACTTCTTGTTGTCGCTATTTTTTTATATGTTTGTCTGAACGATGAATGAATTGTGGTAAGACTTGATTAGAGCTTCAACCTTGTTATTGAAGCGTATAAAACTTGCATATAAAAGATTCTTATTATCTTGTCTTTATTATAATAATATTATGGGTTATCCTATATTGAAAATGTACTTACATTTTACTCTGCATTCATATTTCACTTATTCAAATGTTATTCAAATATTATATGTATTTATTAATATTATATATTATGCATCAATAAAAAGAATTGTTTTTATTAATATTATGATAAAGAAATTGAGATCATTAGAAAACAGGTTGCTATAATAAAACATTTTTTTGGAGGCTGCATGGCATACAGACATGAAAAAATGAGTATTTAGTTACCTGTAGCCATTTAATCCTGGTGATGTTCTCTTCGGTGACTGTTAGAGCTCGTCTCTCGCCCAATTTGTACGATTCGTCATAGTACATGTACTCCGTGAACGAAAGACCACTCGTTGTGTACTGTTGTGTGAAATATATAGATATAGTTCCATTCACTATATCGTGTTCGATTATCCATTTACACTTTATCGGGACTGGAAACGGGTTGGGAAAATTCGGGGTTGTTATGACACCGACTGGGCCTTTTAAATGACCTCCGCATGTCTGTGGACCCTGATGCTCGCGATCTTCCTGGGAGTACACCTGTTCTGTTGCTATGGTTGTTATGAGCGTGATGCTGAGAATACGCTGCATGGTAACCCTAGAAAAGAAGAGAAAAGTTCCATTAATTTCAAATAAAATAAATTAATACTTGTGTGCACGATAGTACAGCAATAGAGAAGTTTTAAATGTTCAGTAATATCTACTCCAAAATTTCGTGGAAAGAGTATTGTAAAATGTAAAAGAGGAAACTTTGTATGTTTTAAGCTTGTGGCTTTCACTCGCAATTATTTTCTCGCGATGTTTAGTTTTCGTTTCTTATTATGCGAATTTAAGGATGCGCTATTTCGATTCAAGTTTATTGGTAATTGTATTTTATTCAAAAACCAATTGTTTTTCCACATTTGAGGATTGAAAAGAAGATTTTTTTAGTCAAAAAGATTTTTTATTGAAAATTAAAGGTTAATTTAGAGCAAAATTAGCATAAAATATAAAAAATTAAAAACCGACATAAATTTTATGATTCTATTTAGTTTGAGTAAATTTTATAAATATTTCTAAAGTAGTGCATGTAATAAAAAATATTACTAATAAACCATTGTCACAATTACCTAAACTAAAACTACAAGCAGCTTTTATGTCACAAATAAAATGATTTATTAATTAGATTAAGCAAATAAACAATTTTCTTAACCTTAATTAAAGAAAAAACATAATTAAGGAAAAAAGGGCGAAGCCGGGAAGCAGGTCGCTAGCAGCAAATAATCTAACAAAAAACGAGTTTTTGATTAATCGGCGCATTATTTCCAGTATCCTAAAAAATAAAGTAATTTATAAAATTAGATTGTTATTGGAAAAATATGCCTTTGATAGAGAATAAATGTGGGGCGAGGATAATGTCAGTCATTTGTTTATTGCCAATGTTATTGAAACGAACTCGTGGGACAAATGAAGTTATTTGTTCGGATCTCCTCACATTATATTGGTCGGCCTACATTTTGATGATAACATTTATCATTTGGAACGATATAATATCGAACAAGCGATTTGTTCGAATTTAGTTTATTCAGGTAAAGACATATTGGAAGTTATTATGAAACTTTTGACAGTCGGAAACTCTCATCATGTTTAAATTTTATGCATAAAATCCATCGAAACACATCAAATACAAATCCGTATTTGATACTACATATGACAATTGATTTTTTATTTATATAGATCATGTCCATTGCTAGGATTAGATCGATGTATATGAGTATAATACCTTAGAAAATATCTGAGATCTTTATCGTTGCGATGACGGTGATGACGTCACGGCGACAGTGGCGTCCATTTATAAAAACAATATTTTTATGCGATCCCTCGGGAAATTAACATAGATTGTATGCTACAGGTTAATCCAGATAATAAACTATTTGTGTGCAAAATTTCACCCAAATCTGTTAAGCCATTTTTGCAATGAATAAACTTTCGCATTCGCATTTATAATATTAGTAGGATTAGAGCAAGTGATGATGAAGCGATGAAGTAATTCACGTAAAAAATTGAACGACTCCATGCTTTTTTTCGTCTGTCGTGTGACGGACAGACTATCATTGTTACCATTAATTGTCAACAGCCATCAATTGCATACTGATTGAAATTGTATTTGATGAATCCAGACTTTGCATTCTGTCACCACTTACAACTAACCGCAAATTGTTTTGGTTCGCCACATCTCAAAGTAATTACTGTATGTTGCGAACCTTAATGAATTTGTCTTTATCTCGACGATGCTACATGTATATGTCTGTCAGGTCAGAGGCAAGGTCAGAAACCGCAAGGTTTGTTGGTACAGAATAGATATTGAGCACATGCTCCGAAGTATTAACATGTCCCATTAGAACGTGGCCAATGAACTCTATGTATATTATATAACTAGCTGGTGCCAACGATTCGATTGCCTTGAAAAATCAGAAAAATATACTTTTGCCGGGCGATGGATTTTTATTTTTTCCCCCCCGGGAACAGTACATCTTTTTTCCGGAAGAAAGGTACGCTATTCTGTATTCCTGACGTAGGTATGTGCTACATTTCATGATGATCGGTTAAATTAGTTAAGGCATGAAAAGGTGAAACAGAGTGAAATATTCACATTTATAATATTAGTATAGACTAATAGGGACGTAGGGATAGTTAACGATATAGATCTCCCAATGGGTTTGTATCATTAAGAATATATACATTATAATATTCTTCGCACTTTATAAGAGCCATTTAATATTACGTACATTGTAGTAAGAAATAACGAGTCTACGGGCGATCACCGGTAATTACGCGCTAAGAAAGACGACTAGGCTAAAAATAAAATATAAAATTGAAAATTAACTATTAGATGATTATGTATTTAATTTTAATAGTAGCAAGGCATACTGCGTTTCGCAGTCATTTGGGCAGCAACCACCCCCTTACAAAAGACCACAGTGAAATAAAAGCATGTGTGCTGTTGAGTTCTAGTGAGTGAGTGAGTAAGGGATGAGAGCCCCTATTTCTTCTGATCCCTTATCCTTAATCCTACTATCCTCCTTAAAAAATAATAATGAAGAATCACACTAATAGTAACATAATGTTTTAAACGAAACTACTAAAAGCAAAGCGTAAAGTTGGAGTGAAATGCAACGTTCCCTTATTAATGCAATCCTGTGTCGACTTCAATATATTTCACAGCATAAAGTTTTTTATTCTTTCATCTCGAATAAAGACGAGTTAGTTTTTTTTTTAATTTTACAATTTATTATTATTATTTTGAACCAAAAATCTTTTATTGCAATCCGATGGCATATAAATTACAACTTAAAATAATAAGTATATTGTATCCTGTTTAGATGCTAGAGAGGAAATAGTGAAAAAGCATCTAGAAGTAGATGCTTTTTCAGTCAATCTAAAATACTTTTTTGCTGTGAGAAAGTATTTTAATCTTTGCGAGAGAAACAGCTTAGCATAATTGGTATTAATATAAAAAAAATGTACCTAAAATATCGGTGTAGCATTTGATTAATTGTCACGCAAGGTCTTCGGAACATGCAAGTCATACTTATGTCATTTCCAACTGAAGGTTAGAGGTCGCCCTCGCCGACAGACATTTTATCATTTAAAAATGACTCTAGATCCAGATCGGAACGCTTATAAAGTCACTTTCGCGTCGAAACTTCTGCTTAAGGGTCATTTGTCTCCCGCGGGATTTAAAAATGGGACTTCGAACTTTTCTTTTTTCAACAAATGGAACAGAAAATCTGTTTTGCGGCTTGGATACTTTATCGTTATGACTGTTGTTTTCTTTTTTCAGCAGTATTTCAGACCATTTACTGGATTAATTAGTAGGAGAAAATGTAGTTTGTTTATATGACAAGTAGCACATGGAATTGGTATTATTTACCTTACATCAAATAAGGTAGTTTTGATTTTTTTTATATGGTGGTACTGATGAAATAGCAATGACAAGACCAATTTTTCCACCTCGAAAGCGTGAAAATAGGCTTTCGAGGTGGAAAAAACTGATTTAACGCAACGCCGCTTGTCTGACACGATTTCCATGGACTAAAGGTCTTTGTTCACTCTTCAACACAGATTGCTTAGTGGAAAACAGCGTACATGACATTATACAATTGAGAACCTTTATATAGTATAAATAAAATAAAGTTGCCTCCCGCTAACTAAATGCTTTTCCGTCGATAGAGGGATATGGTCTTTAACTGAAATGGATGCCTTAACTTTAACATTCAATTAACAAAGAAAGTTATTGGAAATGTCACATGAACCGAACCAGGCCTCATATTGTTTTACAGACTGTATGAAAAATGGTTTATAATTCCATGATAAATTCTGATTAATGTTAAATCATTTGCGTGGCATATTTATCGCTGTTTGTGAGATTGTAACATCTCACATACGAGTATGTCCCAAATGTCAGCGTAAATAAACATGAGAGCTGTATCAAGGATAATTCGAAAAGCTTACTGGAAGTAACAATCTCCATCATTGTATTTTAACATCAAGGGAACACAATATCAACTTTAACATATAAACTTTAACGTATCAACTTTTACTGTTATAAAATAAATGCAAAAGTTCGCCTAAACCACTTATTTTATGTAAAAGTCGTCAGAGAGGCTTACAGTTCACTTGGTGGTGGGTGGTTACCGTCGCCTAAAACACAAGCAACGCCCACAGGTGCTGCATTGAAATGGACTCTGCCATCCCTTACTCACAGAAACACAAAAACACACGTGCTGTTCTTTCACGGTAGTCTTCTGCCACCAGACTGGCTGCCCAATGACTGTGAAACGCAGTGTTTCAAAGCCACTTCTTGCTTTTAAAACTACTATTGAATTAACTATCTATTGAAATCTGTTTATGTTAAGGTCGACAGGCAAGTTGACGGTCAACTTGATGATACGTCTATCAACGTTTAATAACCAACACATTGTTAGGTTAGGTTAGGATAAGGGATAGGGTTAGGAGAACTCATCGAAACCCCCAGTTTGTGACAGTTTTATGCCCTACCTCTAATAAACGTTTTGTAAAGTATTTGTATACATTTGTTGGCTCATCCAGTAACACAGAATCGGGATCGCAGTTAAAGGGTGAATATGTAAACGTCAAGAGATATGTACTCGTATGTTAAAGGGGTACTCAAGTTAGGTATGCACACTTTAAGTTCCGATGTCATATTTCAAGAAGTTTACATGACAAGTGTTCACGTAGTATTTCTTTTAGTATTAACTCTCAAAAAAAGAAAGTAATTACTCTTATTTACACTAATAAGATAAGTGATTCACTCAATAAATTGCTTTTTTTTTCTAAGTTAAAGTCGTCAGACACAGCAAAGCCACAGGTGCTACAAGTGCGCTGACTAAGAACAGGTAATCTTCTATCCCAGTAGATTAACCTACTAGGATAGGAGTAATCCGACCATGAAAGGATTAAGGGAAGGGATAGGGAAATGGGCTCCGGCATCCAACGTTGTTCACGGTGGTCTTCTGTAAAGGGGTAGTAATTGTTGTCATCAGGGCTGAACAAATTACTTTGAAACGCTGTATCCCTGCCACTACTGCCAGATCTAAACCAAGGCCAACGATGAAAAGTTCATTTCCAAAATTGACCGTTACGCCCGCCATAGACATATTTTTAGTAAGAACAAATTAAATATTTTATTTGTGTTTTAAAAGCATCTACATACGAAATTAATTTATTGAAAGTTTACAAATAATCAAAAGAAAACAAGAACTTTACTATTATTAAATATTTTATATAGAATCAATTTCATTGGAATAAATAATAACAAGTTTAAAATAAATAAATTATGAAACATTTCTTGTATTTGTCTTACAGAAGTTTTAGCGATACTATTCGGCTCCAAGTTTATGGCAGCGAATTGTCGACAAAAGCAATAAAACAAGTTATTTGCCAGCGGGGGCTCATTCTGATGAAATATTTTGTCGTACAAAAATTCAACGTTATAATATCAGCTCAATTACCTGTTACATTTATGTTTAACATCAACAACGATAATTTAATAAAAGTCTTATTAAATTATTGTTTCATAATTTAATATTATCAAACAATTATTAATTATTAATTTATCAATATTATTTAATTAATTTAACCTCTAACACATATTTATACTATATACTATCACACTATACACTATCAAGAGATTTTCATTCGCTGAAAATCTCTTGATATTATACTATCACACTAATCAAGAGATTTTCATTCGCTGAAAAACAAAAATTGGTCGACATAGCTAAGGGGCGGGTTACATATTTTGTCTGTGAACAAAACGAGTTCACGCAGTGTGGGACCGGGTATTGCCCGTGGTCCACCTACTTTGTTCACCTGGGTAGACCACGGGCAATAATGGGACGTCCTACGGCCAGGTGGACAGGCGACCTGAAAGCGTGACCTGACCGCCTGTAGTGACTAGCCTTGGGGGATCCCTATAGGTCTAATTGAAATGTGAAATCAGACTTACATAACGAAAATCTGCATATTTGAACCTGCATCTAACCCATGGCATCCAAACAAAAGATCCTACTTTAGAATACACATCTCTACTTAAAATATTTGGTATAAAATAGTCGTATAGAATTGGATTAGAAAACAGAGAAATAAGGTTTGGTAATTTCAACTGGAAATGCAGTTTTACCCCGTCTTTACCTTTCGAGTAATATTCCATTCTTATCTGGCGAAGTGCCACATCATTTCATATTCTACAGAATTTTTAGGTTTTCTGATCTAAAATATTCACAATCAAGCGAGCACACTGAGGAAAATCCTCTCAAATTATGTACAGATACGTAACGAAACTTTAACATTACGTACGCTCCGACATTTGCAAGAACATGTGGCTGTTTCAATTACTGCCATAAACATCGCAATCAGCTCACTAGCTCGCTTTCAAAGCTCTTTTCATTGCTCCCAGCTCTCTGCACTTGGCTGACACGGGTACTGACGTAACGTCCAAATTTGAAACAGTAACTATCAGACTTTGTACAAAAGAAACATTAACATTGCAAATGAATACCTAAAATAAGTAATCGAAACCTTTCTCGTCTGTAATTTAAGTGCTTATTCTATACCTATAAAATCATTTCTTCTGACTGATTAACAACAAACAGCCAAAACTACTACGTCAAAAAGCTGAAATTTGGAACATATAAGTTCATTTTACAACATAAGCATCCGCTAAGAAAGGACTTTTAAAAATTTCAAATCCGTGCGAAGCCGGGGGCGAAGCTTTTAAAGTTTATAGAGAAGAAGATCGAGATAATATGCCACGAACATCCAAAGCACACTGCAAATAAGTGTATGAATAAGATATTTACGAAGTATCAGCGGACTTTAGGAACTTGGATGACTGTAAGTCCGATATTGATGACGTTGGCATAAATACAAACAAAGTGCAACTTCGCATATTCTGGAGATGCAATATTAACGTGGATGTCCTCAAATGTTTTTATCTTTCTTGATGCTTCGAATAATTGTTGCTTACGCATCGCCTCAGCCGTTCTAATCAGATCTTGTTCCAATCTTTGATCAGTCATTTCAATCATTAATCAGTCGCTCAGTATTAATTGATTGGGCGACTGGGTCAGACTGTCATAGCGACATCAATGTTTGCCAGTGTGCTTAATAGAAATTCTATTCAACTCTCATATATGTCAATCCGCTAATAATGTAAACCAGCCGTTATAATATTCAACCATTTACTGAACTCTTAGTAGTTGTGTGTTAGTTGCGTGAGATCATAAGCCACCGACAAGGGTAACTAAAACCCGCTTTCCATAAAAAAGCGATAAGGTTTGAGTATATAATTAATTGTTTTCAATAAAATTTATATATACGGCAAGGCACACTGCAGTTCGCAGTCATTTGGGCAGCCAGTCTGGTAGCAGTAACCATCCGCGTACTGAAGACCATCGTGAAATAACAGCACGTAATAATGTATGCTGTTGCATTTCAATTAGTGAGTAAAGATGCCAGAGCCCATTTCCCTAACCCTTCCTAATCCCTTATACTTAATTCTACTATTGTTGGCAGAGGACTTTGTTATATTTAGGCGACTGTAGACACCTACCATCAAGTGGATCGTAAGACTGTCAATCTTTCTTAACAGAAAAAAGCCCAATGATCATAAAAAAGATATCATTTGAGGTCGGCTTAACTATAACATAGAGCATATTTTTTTAAATAAAACTCGAGATAAGGCACTGTCAATCTCATAGTATGTGTGTTGAGAGGATTAGTAGGTTACGAACTTTGCTGTGTACGAATGACGGCATCGAGGTGCAACACTGAGAGAGAGGTGAGAGATTGTGCGAACTAACATACTAGTATTTTAGTTCTATAAAAACTAACAACTAGATCTTGAATGCGTTTCTCAATGTTGTTTTGAAAATACGAGTATGACGAGTCGACACGGATAAATTCGTGTTGGCTTGATTTCAATGTGTTTCAACCAACTCATTTCACTGAATACCGGAATTGCTACATCAGCTTTTGAAACAGTCGGATGCAAAGCCTCTATTAAAACATGTTAACGAAAACGCATTATCATGTCAAAGTAATAGGTATACTTAGTAAAGTAAGTAGTAGTCATAGGGTGAAATTTGAAATAAAATCGAAATTTTAATTTTATTTCGTGTTATTTGTAACACACAAAGATGTATTCTAATTAATTTTATAAAATGTTATACGCCATTCAAGGGAAAAAAGGCAATTCACAGAGATCTGTTAATTTTTTAAATTTTCTGTCAAATTTTTCTCTGACTTTTTCAATTAAATTAGTTTTGGATAATCTCTATCTATACATATTTTAAAATATAGTGGCTGTCTGCTTCAGATTCTGTCTGTTTCTCCGCTAACTTCTTCTAAACCGCTTTTCTAACGGATTTTGATAAGGTTTTCATTAATGGAAAAAGCAAATAACGAGAAGGGTTAAGCCAAGAGCGGGTCGCTAGTTTATTATATTATACTTTATGATTACTTAAATACCTATTGTATGTTGTAGTTTGATCACAACGTATATTTTAGTAATCACAATGTACATTTGAATATATAAAATTTAGGTGAAGAAAATATCTTATATTTCTCTTAATGTTTTCAATATATTTTGTACACGTCAATATACACAGTAGTTTCCTTTGTGGCCTCGAAGAAAATTAGATTCCGCGCTAAACAAACAAATGATAAAACTGGTTTACTAGAGAGACGGTCTTATAAAAGTCCGTCAGTTTTCTCGGAATTATCCCTTTCAATATAAATTACTGTTGTATCATAGTGATATCAACAATAATCATATAATGAAAATGGCAATAAAATTACTTCGGAACATCAAGCATCAAACTTGATATATTAAATTACGAGACCCAATTTCATATTTTATTATTGATAGGTCCATAAATTTTGTGTAGTAACTTTGAGTAGTTTCTAAATAAGGCTTTTTAATTTAATCCATCCAAACTAATTTTTCATTTGAATAATAGTTAAAAGAGACAACAAAAAGTTGTGAAGTCCAAAATATCTTAGTTTATTTTGATAGTACGTAAAGTAGATATACTTCTAAATTACTTTATAAGGAAAACGTACTAATATAAGAATGTCATTCCATAATATGTATTGTTATGGACTTTACGGTTTTCGACCTTTGATCTTCCCAACTCTCTGAATTCTCAAGAGTGAAAAAGTAGGGAGGGTTGATGACGGTTGGATGGTTTGACGATAACTAACGATCACTTCATTCGCTAAAGACTTGTTTAAATTAGGCATTAATTGATGTCTTTTAATTAAGGATTAAGTGATTTTAAAGGAAACTTACTCCAACTGCAGTACATCAAGTAAGGTAATACAACTTAACGCTTATTTTTTTTTATGTATGCTGCAAGTACGCTACAAACCTTAATAATATAATCTGTATGTCAGCTAACTCCTCCTAAATTACGCAGTGGATTTTGATGCGGTTTTCACCGTCATTTGGATAGTTTTTCACGGAAGGTTTATATATATAATAAAAACCTATAATTTGTTTTGTTTAAGTAGAAAAAAAAAAACAATAATTGCAATCAATTCGCCGAAACTGTCCGCGTCTGTCTGTTTCTTCGCTAATTACTTCTAAACCATCCAACGGATTTTAATACAGTTTTCACTAACGAAAAGGGAGATAAACGAGGAACGATTTAGCATGTTAAATACTCAATTCAACACATTGTAATCAATCTTTCATCATTTTCATCAAATATTTAAAGTGAAATGGACACAATTTAACATTGTTCACATTGCTATGTAGTGAACTCCTCAGGGGATATACAACGATCCATTCTCTTAAACATCCTAAGGCAAGTCCCTAAGGCAAGAAATTGGGGATCAAATTTTCACTTCGCTCACTGCAAACAAACACAAACACTACTACCTACGTGTTGTTTTATACAAGTAATGCACCTGAGTTTTAATTTGTTAAGAAATACCCAGATAATGGTCTTAGATCCCGCGAGGAATCCTCTCGTTATAAATTAATATGGTACTTAATTATATTACAAAATTCAGCAGAAAAGCAAATCTCATGGGTTTTAAGCACTTCCCTGAGAGCGTGTGGATTGATCTTAATGTTAACAACGTTTTAAGTTTTTTATTAATTTATTTAAAATACATCGACTATTTTAAAGAATTTTTAAAATTTAATTTAGTTTTTATGTTTGTGATTATTTGAAGTATAAATATTCTAAATGTCGTTAAATGAGGTCACTATCTGCTACTTACTGTATCAACAGTAATCAAAAATCGAAAATCATTTTGACTTGTTTAAGGTACCTATGCAATAAATTTCAATGCAAATTCCCCTATCTTTTGGAGAAGTTTTTTTGAAAATTTTATATATATATAACCTATGCTTTCAAATTACTACCGTTAGAACTTATAGTTTTATAGTATTAGTAATAATAGTTTTACTTATCGCGTTACTAAAAACTTATAGAGTAAACTTGATAAGACTTAAAACTATTATAATTAATGTTCGCTCCGAATAGGCTCCGAAACTACTGGACCGATTTGAAAAATTCTTTCACTGTTGGAAAGCCGAGTAACATAAACTATATTTTATAAAGTTACGCGGACGAAGTCGCGTGCAACAGCTAGTATTTGTTAAAAACAGCCAAACAAAATACTTCTGTACATGTATTTCACACTGGGGCCGCATATTTAGTTATGGGTCGTGGCTGTATCGGTTCGGCCGTTGAGTAAACCCTCCACAATCGATACCTATATAGTATGTATTTGCGGATTTTGGCAGTGTGTAAATAATTTCCACCACTTTGTTCGCCCAAGTAACATATTAAGAATCCCTTTGGTTAACTTATCAACCCAAGGACTCATGAATCTCAAGGATCTTGGATATGTAGAGGTCAACATTGGAAATATTAACATTATTATCAATTATTAATATCATTATATACATTTAAGCTAGAAGTAAAGCATTACATAATTATTGACATCAATTTCAATCATAGCCATTTCAAATGCTGCTTCAATAACAAAATTTTTATAAATCATGATATTTTATTAAACACTTTAATAAAAGAGTATTCGTGCCGCTTAGCGTGACCGTTGACTCGGTCATTACGTGACAGAGTGACAGAACAGATTCTTTCAGTCATTTCAATCATTAGCAAGCCAACTTTGACATTAGCTTGCGCTATTGTCAAAGTTGACAGTGCGCTTCGCACACACCTCGCGTATGTTTTAACAACATTGTATTCAACCTGACGTTGGCCGGGCTCTTTGTGGTTTGCGGCTGCTTGTCAGATAGATCGTCAGACAGGCTGACGGTCCACTTGATGGTAGGTGGCTACCGTCGCCTATAACACAAGCAACGCCACCGGTGCTACAAGAGCGCTGCCGCTGCCTTAAGATAATTTATAGGAAATGGAGACGTGTGATTACAAATCATCAAGCATCAGGAAACTGCTGGATTTTTATTACTGCTTCTTTTTATCCGATACGGATTGGAAGGACAAGTCTTTGAATATTGGTGATGCTTTTTCCTCACTATGTTTTCCCGTTGTTTTGTATTTGACAGATTCGTTTTTTTTTTCCATGCCCATAGAAGTAAAAAAACAATTCTTTAGTTTAAATAAAATGATCGCGTAAGTCGTAACGTGTAACGCGAACAATCCTAAGATCAGAATATTTCAATAAAACTCTTATACAGGTCGGCTGCGTTTGTACGCTTGATTTAACTCACTCACAAAGGTAGCCTTTGTGTCCGCACAACCTTAAAATACAAATCGTCCCACAGGAATCTTGTTAAAAGCGGAAGATTTCCAGAATCAATTTAAATTAAATGCGACCTTTCTGAGGTAAAATGTAGACACAAAATATAAATGAGAAATGTGTAAGATATATACTTAATTTAAGAATGTGCACTGTCTTACTTGGTCTCACTAAGTACAACACGGTTGTAACCACAGAACAATATATCGTCTTTGTACTCATATCCTAAATCTATATAAATAAGTAGCTGTTGCACGCGACTTCTTCCGCGTAACTTTATAAAATATAGCATATGTGACACTCGTTGATAATGTAGCTTTCTATAGGTGAAAGAATTCTTAATCGGTCCAGTAGTTTTTGAGTTTATTCATTACATACAAAAATATAATACAATAATACAGAAATGTAATAATATAAAAATGCAAAAATACTTCTGTCTATAATATTAGTATAGAAAAATATAGAAAAATTGCTAATGTTCCGGCTACAGAAAGTCGTTTTATTTTAGCCGGTTGGAAACCAGCATACACCGCAATGTCCTCTATGCTGCCGGGTTTCCAAGAGGATTTCCCAACGTTAAAAAAAAAGGTTTAAAAACGGCTTAATAGGTACATTTTTTCCTTTTGGGGTGTAAGAAAATATATTCGTACGAAATAAAAGGTACATTACATTAGGTAATTGAATGAACGTTATTGCCTCTTTATTAAGGCTATTTGAATAGACATGATGAAACCCTTTTTATTGATACCTAATTAAATTGGTTACGCTATTCAACCGTCTTGTAGGTAAATACAATTTACGAGGCCAGTATCTGTAAATGGGGCTCTTCAAATTAAATAAGAAATCCTTCAAAGATATTCGAAAGCTTTAATATATTTCAGGATTAAGCCATTTAAGAATGTTACATGCATGAATGAAGATACGTAAAAATGTCAACGTTTTCATATAAATTTTTAAATTTTTGCTGTTAATACTGAAGTATGCTTTACGAATTCGTACGTTTTGTAGTTCGATTTATAAAAATCCCAAACATTTTTCTAGAATAAAAAGTATTCTATAAATTAATACAGGCAATAAACTATTTGTGTGCCAAATTTCATCCAAATCCGTTAAGCCGTTTCTGAGATTAGTGTGCACGAACGCACACATAACCAGGCAAAAATACTAAAAACTATTTTTTTGACATCGGTAACGTGGACAAATTGGTATTTTTTTTTAAATAAAAAAAATTAATGTTTTGCTCGTTTAACGATTTTATTATAATTAGCACAAAATTAAACATTCATTATTTTTTAACGCTTATGTTGAATTAATTTTTTAAAAATCGACTGAAACAAATACAAGTAGAGGTTATTTTTGTGATTGGGATATATTTTAAAACACATTCTTAACATTTTTTCTAAGGTATATGACCAAAAGTGACTTGATAGTAAACATTAGGAAAATACGAGACGCTAAAAACAGAATTTTACGTATATAAATAATATTTTTTATTTTTTATTGTAGCAAAAAGTTTAAATAGAATTGTGCTATCTTGTTGAGTTTTTGTTTTTTTATATTATGCGTGAATCATAATCATATTCAGAAATTCATATAAAACGACGCGCTTAAGTGTTGAAACTGAGGTGTCTGTGTCCATAGTTTCATCTAGATTCTTTGGAGGAATCATTTTGACAGACTTCAATATAGTGTAGTGTCGAGTTAAAATTCACATACATACGAGACATGAACCTTAATGCACGTGTCAAATCAATTTTAATGTCTATAAATATCTATCCGAAGCCTCCAAACGCTCATGGCAGCCAGTACGAAATACCTATTCAGTGGTAAGCCACTGGTTGTACCCATCTACAGATTACAAAGCCCCGCTAAGAGCCTGAGTGCGGTTCTCTGTTCCTTAAAGGTTTATATCTCGGCCGCAATGTAAATTACACCGCCATATTTGTTATCCGTTGGGGCAGATCAAGATGTTTACCTGCACGTTACTACCTTCACAGTAAACACAGCTCACAAAATCCGCTTTGCTAAGAACAAAACGAACTTATTTATTTAGGACTATCAACAACAATAATTTGATATACAGCTTCTTATAACGTCGTTCAATATAACGAAAAACTCAATATATAATAATATTATAAAGAGGAAAGATTTTTTTTGTTTGTTTGTTTGTTTGCTTGCATTGAATAGAGTCTGAAACTACTGGACCGATTTTAAAAATTCTTTCACCTATAGAAAGTTACATTATCAGCGAGTAACATAAGCTATATTTTATAAAGTTACGCGGACGAAGTCGCGTGCAACAGCTAGTATAACATATAATAGAATTTGTACAATTTGGTTTAGATAAATATAAGAACTAAAGATAAAGCCCTATGAACGGCTGAGTAATTATAATATTTTATTAAAATATTTACTAGTAAAATTGCCGAATTGCATCGTTAACCCAGTGTTAATAAAATAAAAAATCACATTTCACACGTAAGCAAAACTAAAAACCTTTATAATCAAGCGCTGGCCGCTATCTGTTTCATGGTATAAGAAGCCATCTTGATAACCCTTGAAAATGTGTTAACATTCTTTGCTTTGTCTCCTTGGCCTTGCTTTACAGTGAAAACTACTGTAACTACTAGAAATTCTGGAAAAATGAAATCGGGAAAGGTTTATTTTATAACATGAGCAAGGAAAGAATTTTGAAACTTTTAACTTTGTGCGAAGCCGGGGTATTATAATTATAAGACTTACCTTATACGAACTTGTAATGACTCTATTACTTCATCACTCAAAGTCATAACTTGGTGTTAGGCTTAATACACTAAATTACCTTAATTATGTGGCGTCTAATAGGCAATTAAGTACGTGAAGAAACATGATACATTAATCTATAATAAAAGATGATTTACTATAAAGAAAACTATATATTTACTACACTAATATTATAAAGAGAAAAAAATTGACTTTTAGTATGTTTGTTAAAAACGCAAAAAAAATGCATAGATTTAAAAACAACTTTACTGATTTTACAAATTCTTTAACCTAACAGAAAGCTATATTATCAGCGAGTAACATAGGCGGTATTTTATCCTTAAAAAATTACAATAATGTAACCCAAGGTATTAAAAATTTGCCACAAAAGTAAACTTTTTGGCGTGCACTGCGAAAACTATTGATGATACATAAAATAATGTAGGTACTATATGATTAATCATGATCCATAAAAACTTTCGCGAGCATGTAGGATATACTTAGAAGTTGTGATGGGTAAAAAATGGTAAAAGTAAAAATATGCCGCGGTGTGTGCGAACAGCCTTACGCTTAAGTCTATTAGATACCTACATTTATATTATTTTTCGTTAGAAAATTGTATATTCATCGGCTTGTTTTTTAATAAAAATATGTGAAAAATACTTTACACATAAGTTAATATAAAAAATGCTATTAAAATATGTAATTATTTAACTACATTAAAAATTATAATTCTATAAATATTTTGTCAAAATTAATTATTGTGCAGAATGTGGTTCATAAAATACTTACAGATGCAGATCACTAAAACCTCAAACGCTAAACTAACTTTTGACCAATATGAAAAATGAATCTTATTTAACAGCTAAAATAAATCCACACATTAGTAGCACTAATGTGTGAATCAAAACCCACCCCCAGCTTCACAAGAATTTTTTTTCGGATCGCCTTTTCCATATACAAAACCAAGGAATATTCTTACTACATATCTATACTGATTATAAAAATTTATTTGACAACAATTCAATGTAATATCTATTTTATAGGTTTGTTTGTGAAACTATTGATTTTTTTACTGCCTTCCACACTGAAGCCAGGAAAATCGTGCAGCGTGTGTTGAATCATTAAATATTGAATACCAACCGAAATTCATACGAAAGCGGAACTCTGTTTGCGAGCAAAAATATGTGATCCAATTCAAATAAAATGCTGCCTCGACTTTCCTCTTTGTACATAAAAAAAAAACAGTAATCTTATGATCACCGGTTAGCGAACCTTGAGATTGTTAGCGTGTTTTCGATATTCACACGATTCCTAAATTTTTGCCCGCGGCTTTACTTGCATGAAAAGTAAATTAGAAGTAGTTTTTGTTCATTCAAGTATTAATTTCATGCAAAAATTGGCATACAATATGATAGATAGAGTTTTAAGCTCTTAATATATATATTTTAATTGAATTTCTTTTCATTTAGTGCATCAAATATTGTAATCAAAATGGTAACTTTAATTATTCACTAACGTTTCTGGCGACGTTGCTGGGAAAGTCATAAATTTCTCATCTGTGACAAACAGACGCTAAGATCGTCCAACTTTATTTATTACTACGACTTCGTACGCACTGTATTTCGTTTTTCGAAAATTCCACAGGGACATATTAATCCAGATAATAAATTACCGGTGTGCCAAATTTCATCCGAATCCGTTCAGGCGTTGCGTGATTGTGTAACAAAAACCAGGCAGGTGTGACTCCTCAAACTCAGATATAACCTCAACCTCAACTGCACTCTAATCTGCGCAATTGTGCAGCCGAAAGGATCTAAATCTAAAAAGTGTCCATTGTGTAGCCTAATTGTTCTCTCTACACATATGTATTGGCCATACAGCTGCACCTCGTAGGTGGGTTATCGAACAAGTTCTACATCTAGAACTGCTCCAGGGACATCAGCAGCGCACTTAGTAATTATGATGAGTGAATATTATTACTTACGAGTAAAGGTTTTAACAAATGTAGTCTTTTTCCATCAAATGAAAATGCAAAATTGAAATACCTTGAAGAAGCGCCAATCCACCTCGGGAGCACTTAAATTTTAAGAAATTATTTTATCTAACTAAACTACTGTATTTAAACCTGGTCTATGTGAAATGTGACTTATAAAACAGGTTTATTGAACCGTAGCACGCCGAAGGATAAAGTCGTGTGTGGCACACATTAGCGCAGAGCTAATCAAATTGTGAGCGCCAGAGAGGCTGTAATCAGGAACGCTATAAAGATACTATTCGCAGAAGCAGAGAGAAAACATTAGGCACCATTTAACAGACTAAGTCCTCCATGTTAATAAAATATAATGTATGTTCTTACTGATTATATGTAATTAAATGTTTTTATAAAGTAACATGGCAAATAGTTCGTTTATTTTTGAAATTTAATTACATCAGACATTTTCAAATTAATAAACACTTCATAATTATTTTATTTTAATTTAATAAAAATAATATGTAGAAAATGTTAATAGAAACACTAAAAAGTGGATAGGTGCATTAAGAATATTATAATAATAATAAAAATATATATACAAAGTAATTGTTGATTTGTTTGTTTGTTTATTTGTTTGTATGTTACGCTTTCACGCCTTAACTACTGAACCGATCCACATCGTCAGGGATATAAAAAAGGACATAGGGTACCTTTTATCTAGAAAAAGTACTGTTCCCAAGGAATCGCGTAAATTATGATTTCAAAAGAAATAGAGTCCAGGTGATAATAGTATCTCTAGCATGCTGACTGCTTACCTATCTGAATACTTAAAAGTTGAGGATGGTGGTTCGCAGTCATGTTGTCATCAATCTTACTAATATATATAAAGGTTTGTTGCTTTGGTCGAACGCGTTAATCTCAGGAACTACTGATTCGAATTGAAAAATGATTTTTGTGTTGGATAGTCCATTTATCGAGGAAGGCTTTAAGCTATATAACATCACGCTTATATATATATATTAATATTATAACGCTTATATTGTTTTAATATATATAAGCTATATTTTAGTATAATTTTGATTTGCGACAACTCTAGCGCCATCTGTCAGTGAATAGTGACATTAAATATAATAATGGCAGACTGCAGTGACAAAAAGTCTTATTTTCATCCTATCAGATGGCGGAAATAGCAACTGATTTTTTAAATTTTTTGGCAAATCCATCGTATAATAATTACTCATATATTTTCTTTTTCAAAGCGGACGAAGTCGCGGGCACCAGCTTGTAATGTATATAACATTTAATACGAAATATTATTTGGTTATTTATTTGTTTGCCAAAATTGCAGTAACTTTTATGGCATGGGAAATTAGAGACGAAAATGCCTCTTAATAAGTACAGTAATAACCTAATTCTGAGGCAGGAGGCAAGTCACGGCTTCGCAATACGACACATCTGTCGACGGCAGACACTTATTTAATCTTCCAGTGATTTATGGAATAATTATTCGGAATTATATTACCGGCTCGTGTTCTTTACCTCAGTATTAATAAGAACAGGAATCGTACAATAGATTTCACTAGCTTTTTAAACAGAAGCCTATTTGATTTTGAAGTAAATAATGTTACTTGATCCTTAATTCAAGGATTCTCAAAAGAATTTAACCTTAATTAAAACGAAAATGAAATACGTTAATTATTTACAGGAAAAGCGGTTGGTGTTTGTCTATATAATTTTCCTTACAGGAATGCGGAATTGGGGCAGTTTTGAAACACCATACCTGTCAAATGTTTTTCAAATTAAAAATAAATTAATTTAAAATTACAATTAAAATTCATTTATTTTCAGCCAACTGGAACCATATGTTAAATTATTATACATTAAATTATTCTATCTAGACAGTTTCGTATAAAAGTAAAATAAAAGCAATTTTTTTAAATATATTAAGACACAAGATAAAAGTAAAAAATAAGAGAACAAAATTATCAGTGAAAACTACCTAAACTACCTAAAAACTACCACCAACATGTCTATTACAACGATGTAAAAACAATATAATATGGATATATAAACAATCTAGCTAGCCTATCAGCAATCTAGTTTTTGGTTTAGCTCATCCGGGGGGCAGTAATCATTCCCTTGCTGTGATATAGCAAATATTATATCAAAACCTTATACTCTCCTTGACTTTTATATTTAATTCTATCAGAGTCTTCAAGTAAATTGCAACCCGTATAGCGTTGCTATATTTCAAAGCCGACGGTAGTAACAATATCAAACCTCAAACGACGCTTGGCGGACACAGTAAACGCCCAAGGTTCCTAACCATTTGAGCATTACACCTCTGAGAATTTTCAATTTCCTTTGTAGATTCTTCATGTATGTGCCTTCCTTAACTTCTCTCAGTCAGCATCAGACACAAGTAATAAGTGATTGTTATCAAAAATATTATCTATGGAATTCCCTAAAAGAATGGAAAACAACATACCTTGAGAATTGACAAGATTGTAAACCTATTTTCGAATAATTCTCTCGTTTCAGAATTCTCCATAAAGAGCATCTTAATGAATGCACTCTAATTTTATATTTGAATAGAAATTTAGGCAACCTTACTACTAATAATGTACTGAAACTAATCACCTGAAATATATTGTTGCAATTCTCCGCCCGGCGCAAACAACAAACAAATATAGTCAACGCGTATTATACGGATGATAAAGAGCTTTGGCAACTTCCTGCTTTTACAAAGATCTATTACTAAGCTTATGCAAGCAGTATTACAGACATTCTCTAAATTGCAGTCCGCCCACACAATGTTTCGAAGTGGTGGTTGAAGACAGTGTTTTTAGAACTGTGACAGTATTTTTAGTGTGTTTGTTTTAGAGTATTTTAGACAGTATTTTGCAATGCTTACATAATAGAAAAATCGAGGATAAATCAGCTCCTGATTGAAAAAATATACTATTAATTTTAAAAAGAAATCTATAAATTGATCCGCAGTGCTTTATAAATTGATAATTCTTATTCATCATCGTCTTATCAGAAGGATTTCTACTGCTTCGTATATGCCTCATCCATAATTTTCTAACAGCAGTCGGAAGCAGCCTAGATCCAAGTTGGGAATGAAAATTTAACATTCCTTTTAAATATATTATACTGTGCTAGTGTGTTCCATTTAGCTCATTGTCCGTATTTTGTTGAATTGGTCGCATCCTAGGTGCATTTTGCTGAGCTAAGCCGGCCATGTGTCACTGTTTATAGCCGAATGTGGCGCTTTTTGTCCACTTGCAAGTTTGCCTGATGTCCGTGTTCGTAAATTTTACAGAGTTGCATCTACAATTTCTTGTTAATAATTTATATATGTTTTTTTAAAAGTTATATCCTGATCTCATTATATGAAATGTTAGTAGATAGTAAAAGGAAATATAAACAAATTAGAGATAGTTTATGGTGCCACACTAGCTAGTTCCCGCGACTTCGTCTGACGCCTGACATCTTTATATTTTAGACGATCGCTCGGGAACCTAAAATTTTTTCAGGATAAAAAGTATCCCATATGTTAATACAGGTAATAAACTATCTGTGTGCTAAATTTCATCCATATCTATTTAGTTTTTTGCGTGAAACAGTGACAAACATACAAACTTTCGCATTTATAATATTAGTAGGATTAATAATTTGATGATAATATTCTTTTGAAATAATAGCAGAGAAAAGAGCATAAAATAAAATGAAATATTATAATAACTAATTAATGTCTGTTTGCCAATAATTTTGATGAGATAATAATTATTCCGAAAGGATTACGTCAAAGCCTTTATTGCATATTGTATGTAAGTATGCGCTAATATTATTGCAAATCCTTCGATTAAAGTTTCTGTTACTGTATATAGTATATTTTTAATTATTCAAAGATTTTTTAACACAGTTTTTTTTTTTTTTCAAGTATTAAGTTTGATACTAAGGTCTTGAAAAAAGCGGTCAAAGTCATATATATTTTCTGTAATACTAAGCTAAAATCTAGCCTGGTTACAGAGATCTGTGGTCTTAGCTTTTAAAAGTATGTTTCCAAGCTCTATACCCAAATTTCGAGTGAATAGGCATCTCCTGGGTGAACTCGCTCCATCGGCCTCGTCTTTTCTACACGGCTAGATGCATACCAAAAGAAAACCCATAAAAAACTTAATAATACACATCTTTAATAAATCTTTGGATGCTTTTAAAATAATCCTGCTTTTAAAAGCAGACAAATCTTTGGGTAAATATATTCTATAATGAAACAAAAACAATTTTCTAGTGGAGCAGACTTGTGTGCAAAGTGGCCTTCATATTGGATTCTCGCGAGAGTCTAAGCTTATTACAGGTTAAGCTTCAATAGAATAAATAAGTAAACATTAAAAAACTTGGTACGTTTGCGTTTAGTGGGAATATACAGCGAGTGTAAATGAACATCACGTAGCGCCCATGGGACACAGTACGTGACCCCAACCGGCGGTCATATGCACCTTCACTGCTCATACAATATGTACGTGATTGCAGCTTTCTACCAGTTGTCTTATTTTCTATGTTATTCTAAATTTTACTAGCTATCATCACTGGCCACTTAAATGGGACATTGTTTTTTTTTTATTTTTCACTCAGAAACCCTAAACATTTACGGGATAGATATTTTTATTTAATCCAATAACAACAATTGTAAGCTGTTATTAACATTCATAATTACATTTATTTTAATTTAATTTAACCCAGATTACTAAATTGATTATTAACAAAAACATGGCCATTAAGCACGATTTCTAGTGGTATGAATAGAGTATGATCTCTATTAAGGTATGATATGAACATGATTCAGTTTTCAATTTTTACGCAGAAACGTTTAATTTTCACGGAGACCACGAGGATGAAAGATTCTAAAAGTTTGTATGAAGAAAGATCAGCTCATCAAAAAGACGCAAACAAAAAAAATTAAATTTAGTTCCTATAAATTAAGTTAGAAAACCTACTTAGGAAAGATTCATAAGTTTAGGTAAGCCAAGCTATAACGGTTTCAAGTGCGCTAACAACCTTTATAGGCTTATGAATATGGGACGGGAGATAGAAAAAATAGGGTTTATTTGTATGTGACATTGTTCGGCTATGAATATTTTAAAATAATACACGAGTGTTAGCACCGTAGACCGTGGGAAAATGACGACTGATCCAAACGTTCGGTAGTTTTCGGCATTTATCTAAATACGCAGAGGGCATTCTAGTTTTTCCCTATCGGAATTTTCTTCATATACATAAAACACACATATATAATATCGGCTTTTATGAAGTGAGCTTATCAATGGGTCGAAAGCGTCGAATGACGTGCGAACGATACCGTATTCTTCAAATAGTGATGCAAGAAAAAATAGAGGTCTAACATAATAGAAACAGGAGAAAGACATCCTGGTTGAAGAATTTAAGAGAATGATTTGGTGTGATATAGGAGAGGTTAAGATAGCCATTAATGATCCCCAACGTTGAGTGGTATTTAAGAACAAGAAGAAGTCGTAGCCAATTCAATCCTACAACACTTAATGCTTCATCATTAAAGATCGCACATGCAAAGCTTGTGTTGTGAACATACCGGACGCAGTGTGAATTTTTATTACATTGTAAACCAAAATGTGTAGTGTTGATAACGCTGTTTGAAAGTCTAACAAAGCCCTATATAAATCAGAGAGTAACTGCCTCGTTTATAAACTGGTCTTATGCGAACAATTGGTGAGTGGGAGCATCAATCACCGCCTAAACAAGATAGCGTAATGGTATTCTGCATGCATTGTGCTGTAATGAACGCAGTTTGTTATCTGCTCCTAGTTTGTTTATAAAATTAAAAGGCTCTTTGACTTTATGGCAAAGAGCACCGACGAATTGGGCACTTTTTATGTTAAGAACGTCAGAAAGGCTAACGGTCTATTTGATGGTAGGTGCCTACCGTCGCCTACAAGACAAGCAACGCCACATGAGCTGCAAGTGCGCTGCTAATCCCTAACTCTTAATCACAGTAGGATTAAGAATTAGGGCTTAGGAAGGGATAGACTCTGGCATCTCTTACTCACTTATGTGTGCACAATAGCACACATGCTGTTATTTCACAGTGGCAACAATATAGTTATCTAGTTCAATAACTAGAATATAGTTACAATTTGTACTCGTATTAACTAGTAAAGCTTCATTATCGAAAGCAACTATTTTCCAAAATTTTCATTTTCAGCTTATATTTAAATTAGGTCATGCAATTTGTCGCTCTATGTAAATGCTAAAGGAGAATAACACACATTTGAAGATTGCCTTTGTTTTTTTTATTTGAGTTTGAACTTAAATATAACATGTAAGTTATATTTGGAAGGCGTTCTTAATATTTGGTTTCGTCATGCTTCACTATCATCGTGTTACAACTTTTCCCAATATCCTTTTAGTTAATTTAATTGTATTTCTAGTAATTAAATGTACATTCCTACAATACATTGTAAATATCTTCTCTAAAATAATAAATAACATGATTCAATATAGGATATTAGTATATACAGCGAACTAGCTCGAGATTTCACAATGAGCTTAGAACCAAGAAGAACTAACTAAACTTTCTAACTTCAGCCATCCATCTTACAGGAAAGCTAGGAGGGCGTGAGGATTTCATTACTGAAGGAAGTTCACTATAAACACTTTCTACGCGAGGAGCGAACTTTCTCCTGTTTTACAATGACCTTTATAGAGATAACAAGAACTTTGACGACTTGTGATTTAATTATCGAGAGAGAAAATAAACATTTCTCATTTATTCAAACTTCCAACTGAATTATAACAGAAATTCAAATAACTGTTTCTGTTCCTCAGTATATACATACATATAATGTTAATATCGATAGACAGGCTGACAATACACTTGGAAGTAGGTGGTTAACGTTGCCTATAACACAAGCAACGCCACAGGTGCTGCAAGCGCGCTGCCGACAATTTAAGGATAAGGCATAGATTTAGTATATATATAGTCTATGGGATAAGACCCCATTTTTTTTTTTGGAAAAACAACTTTTGCCAGGTCAGCTAGTATGAATATAAAAAACCATGTATGTTATATTAAATTTATGTATATTAAAGTAACCCGAAAATAATATTTGAATAAATCACATATCACATTAATTATGATATGCGTCCCACTTATACACAGACAAGAGAGTTAGGTAATATTACTTGTTACATTTGGCGACAAAGGAATGTCTCGTCTTACGATCCATAAAAAGGCGCAACAAAGCACCAAAGGGATTACTGGGATCTATCTGTGACTTTTTGTCAACCCAGAGGCTTAAACTAGGCATTACTTTTATAAGATTAAAAACAATACGAAGAACATTTTCAAAGGGACAAAGGCTTGCGCTCGCGAACTGTTAACGGATTTACATTTTAATTTTATATATTTCCGGTCCGCTTGTGCTTCTTTTTTTGGAAATAATGGCTTGATTAGAAGCTGTACCATATATACTAATGTATATCTGAACCATGAAAACGTCATTTTAAAATGATTTATTGAGACTTGTCTTTAAAATGGCTTTAGGGTTTGTTTAGGGTTGATTCTAAGAAATCCGCATCCGCATAAATTTGAAATATGGTTAACGGTTTTAATACAGAATTTTCTGTTAAATTAAAACACAAATTTCTTATGATTTTCGCATTATATTTTATTCAAAATTATATTTATAATATTTTATTCTAAATATTAAAAATACTCATTATTTTATTATATTTATCTAGTCTTTATAAAAGGTTGAAAAGTTAAAATTCAATCCGTAGACAACTAATTAGAAGAATAATTATATGTGTATTTTTTATGACAAGACACTGCAATGTCTACAGTTACAGTTGGGACTTTATATTTATGATTCAAACATTAAGTAAGATCAAGGCATAACAATGAGATATAAGAATTAAAATTTATAATTAATAAATTTAAAAATAAATTTCCCATAGTTTTCGAGCTCCAAATGATTCATACGAAGTGCAATATTGGTAATATCTATGGTTACAACAAGGACATTAAACTTTCGAACTGGTATACAAAAAATGTATCACGAAAGCTCGTTACAGTAGACGACAAATGGGTACCCATAAAACCGGAACAAACAATGAATAAGATATGAATCACTTTGGAACGTGAAAATATTTTGCAACTCTTTGTATTTCCGCAAAACTAAAGGTACTTTCACAATGTAAAACTATATTGAATAAATTATTTTGAGGTGTAACCCCCCTCTGTTCTTATACAAATGCAGATTCTTATACACTACTTTATAACTTTGTTTATTGTTTATGTTAAGGTCGACAGACAGGCTGACGGTCCACTTGATGGTAGGTGGCTAGGCTACCGTCGCCTATAACACAAATCCATTGAATTATTCGAATCCATTGGAAATTTTAGACACCGTGAGAAAATATCTTTTTTGAAATAGAATTAAACCTACCTTTATCGCTCTTTCTATTAGTGAAAATGGTATAAAAATCCATTGGGTGATTTTATTTTTTAATATGTTTATAATATAGATATAGATATGAATGCATTAAAAAATTATAAACGCTATAGTTTGTAGGCACACAGTAAAATATAAATATGTAGACGAAAAAACTGCTCTTAACATAATAATAATATTTTTATTTATAAGTTATAATTTACATAATTTAGTCAGGTTTCACCTTCTTCGTGGCGGGGCACGGAAGTCGTGTCATAACGTTGGGTTTTAACCGGTATATACAAATCCGGCATAACCCCGCAGTGTCCCCTATCTGCCGGGTATCCAAGAGGATTTCCAAACGTTTAAAAAAATTAAAATAATAAAGATTTCACCTTCTAGGTTATTATCTGCATTAGGAGAAGTACACTCTTTCGTTCATAATAATTCGTAAATAACAAATGTTTTTGTGATAACAAAAAAAAATCCAAAATGTAGAAGAGATGAAACTATAGGAGAAAACCAAGTAAGTGTTAGTCGAAATGAGAAAGAAAGGTGCCTAAATCCTACGAATATTATAAATGCAAAAATTTGTAAGAATTGATGTATGGATGTTTGTTACCCTTTCACGCAAAAACGACTCATAGGATTTGGATAAAAATTGACACAAAGATTGTTTCTGAGTTAACATAATATCCTGAAAAAATGTAAAGTTCCCAAGGGATGGTTTAAAAAATTAAAATTAAACCATCCCTTGTCCATTTAAAAAATAAATATATTCTTAATTTAATTTTTATTGCCAGGTGTTATATTTTTAATTATTCAACGCAGACGAAGTCGCGGGAACCAGCTCGTGAGCTATGAAGATTAAAAAAATATACCTCGTTAATTAATTAATTAGTACACAAAGTCACAGAATAATTAGCAAGCAATGTTTAAATTTACCCTCATCACTGAGATGTTTTCTTCGCTAAGTTTATTATTATATTTTCACTCATCCCATCTCTGCACATTTTCTTGCCGGACACAAAGCAATTTGCCCCGGCACACCCTAATGATTTTAATTTGTCACTCCGTTGTCCATCCCACCGTATACACAGCGACGCGAATATGATATCATTCAACATGTGTTGCTACGTATTTTCCTCTTAAATTCACATCACATTTTACAAAGACGAAACTTATATTAAATCTTACATTTGAGGCCAATATGAAAAGAAATTTGTGAGTAAAAGAAAAAGAGATAAAAACTCTTTAGCTTTTCCTTACATACTTCGTACGTGTGCTTTTCGTATAATGATAAGGAGGCATTTGGTTAAGGGTGCTTGTTGGTTTGAAGATGAAAAATATTTTTATGAAACAGTAAAGAGACGAACTTTTTACTTAAAAGAAAGGTGAATATCTTTTGAAAAATATATTTGGAACGTTGAAAACGTTGGAGATTGAAAAATATAAGACCTGAGAAATATTACATATATTAGATAATGCACGACATCTTTATCGCTCAATTTTTTTTTTTATATTCTTTTGAGATCCCTCGGAAACCTAAAATTTTTCCAGGATAAAATCAAGGTATCTTAGGTATTTGTTAGTTTAGGCAATAAATTATATGTGTGCCAAATTTCATCCAAAATCAGTACAGCCGTTTTTGCGTTTATTGAGTAACAAACATCCAAAAATCGAAACATTTAAAGTTTCGCATCTATTTCGGCTTTGCAGTTTTATTTTTATGTATTATGAGCACCGTTCGAAAAATTCTTCAGCCGCCAGAGTCGACAGTTATTTTCGTGTCCATTTCGCCAGAGCCATATACGACAAATTTCAAAACTTGTATAATGTTTATTTTAAAAACATTGCGTACTTCTCTAAAAAAAAAATACGAGTCAAACGCTAGGGGCACGACAACTCCTACCGGTTAAAGGGTTAAAACAAAGGTTTTGTGTGTATTGCCAGGAACGATATGTGGCGCAGAAACATGGTCCCTAACTGTGGACTTGTAGGAAAGTTCAAATTCGCTTGGCGAGCCATGAAAAGAATCAGAAATGAGGCAATCCGTAAAAAAAACGAAAGCCTCCGGCTGTGATAAAAACTATTATATATAAACTATTATATAATCAGTTCTTTATCTTTACAGTTTCAGTATGCATATTAATACCTTATAAGTCTTGTTATAAAATTTAAAACTATGAAGAATTTTTGTGCTGTAAGTAGATGTATGTGTATTATCCTCTAAAGTGAATACTTTATCGGAAACAACATGTAAATCGTAAAATGCTTACATACTCGTACTTATCGGAAAACAGTGAAGTAAAGAAAGCGACTCTTCTTTCTCCTAATGTATATTTTATGATCACTTGTTCAACAGTGTTAACACGGCGCATGTTGAAGCATTCGTTTTTATTCTTACGATAAACGAATCAGTGCCCCCTTTTGGGAAGTAAGGGATTTGTCGCAAGCAGCTAAAAGCCCTACTGCGAAGTGTTCGGTACCTACTACATAAGTATTGAGCGAAGTTCTCTCTTCCAATGTAAGTGTCGTATCCTTACAAATGTACTTAATCTAACAAAAACAACTACAAATAATACATCGCTTAATTTCATCTCTACATATATTAAAATTACGTGTCACGTTGTTTGACGCCAATGAACTCCTAAACTACTGAACCGATTTTGATAAAGCTTAGTAACTATGTGTAATTTGGTCCAACTTAAAAGATAGGATAGTTTTTATTTTGATTTATAGTCGCAATATTTTTTTTATTGCAAATTATTAGTTTATTATATGAGAAAGAGTTATAATTATATGTGAGTTCCATAAGATTGTAACAGATGGCGGTGTAAGGTAATTTATAGGCTGGATTCAGTAAAAAATTGCACCCGTGCGAAGCCGGGAGCAGGTAGCTAGTAGACATATATTTTAGAATAGCAATTCGACAGTAACCATCACCTTACAATAGACTACCATGAAATAAAGGATTTTTTTAATTAATAAATTGCTGTAATATCATATTTACAGCAATATCACCGACGCTGTAATATCATATTTATAAATAACTAGCGACCCGCTCCCGGCTTCGCTCACAATGCAATTTTTTTATATATATGAAACCTTCCTCGTTTATACCTCTTTCCATAAGTGAAAAACTAATTAAAATCGGTCTAGCCATGGTTGAGCTTTTGCGAGACTAACGCACAGCAATTGATTTTTACTCGTATATATAAAAAAAAAGATAGTAAGTGATAAACTTATTTTATCTAAATGAAAATAACTATTAATTATTTTATTAATAATATTTTAATTATTAATTAATTTTATTGTTTTATTAATAATTATTAATTATTTTATCTAAATTATTTTAGATTATGTCTTATCAAACTCGGAGACTCGGAAATTTAAAACTAGAATAAATCTAAAATCCCGAGTGTAACTAATCTGACTAACTAACTTATATAAACTAGATATAAAATAACGTACATAGATAAACTTTATATCTTCTTTTTTATACACTTTAGATATTAGTTTGTAAATACTGTAAAATTATTTTTGTTAATATTACTGCAACTCTGTTCAATTATAATGTTGATATATAAATCTGACTAACTAACACTCTGCCGTCAACAGGGCTCTATTTTTAGTTCTTATTTTATCTGAGGAATTAGATTTGCCTTAATCAGGCGTAAAAGAGGCAGTTGCTTGTAAAATAGAACATCCGTATATCCATGACGCGCTCGATTTGAAGGTCAAAGGTCAAGGGTGAAAAGACGATCCCGGAGTTACGATCTACATATTTACATTTATTACCGTTTCCGCTAAAAATAAAAATTGAGTGGATCTCTTCTTATAAGAGAAACGTTTGCTTAGCCCTTTTATACGCGACTGAGAAATGGTTACTGTGTTTTCGGCCTCGCCATATACACTGGTTGATTATATTCTTAAATACTTATATAAAACTAGGGACCCTGCCTAGGGGATCGAAGCTTACAATTTGTAAATATTTTATATAACTTAATTTTAGATATAGATTAGTTATTAATTAATAATTAAAATTACCTTTAAAATTAAATATACAACGTGTACAAATAATTGTTTTTTTTTATATTCAATGTAAGTCACGGCTCGTTTACTTGATTAGAAAGATGGTCATTCTTTATCACACGAATCACGAATCACGAATCGGATTTTTTACACTATGTATTATGTTATAAATATCAACTCATTAAGTAGTAGTAGTACCTAATACTGTTGATAAAAATAAAATTTTATATATTTTTAAATTAAATAATTAAATATAATTAAATAAAATGATAAATTAAATAAAATTAACTAAATCTCGTATAAAAGTTGGTACCCTGAACCTGAAAACAAGTGCCTCAACTAAGTGATCTTAACCATTCTTCGCAGACGTCAGCCCCTGAACGTTTCTCAAAGTCGTTTGCTATAATAAGCTAAGAGTCTTCAAAGCAATGCAACCATTTCGTTTCCCTAGCAACTTTATCAAGAGAGGATTATAGGGAATTATTTCCTATACGTAACTGGCTATTGTGGAATAATGAGGGCTTTTTCGAAGATATGTCTTTACCATTACCAGAAGCGTTATTGTTAGCGGTTTTGCGATTTAATATAAAAGCGTTTTTTTTTTTTGTTATTTTTATTTAAAAAAATATTTTAATTTTAATTATTTATTTATTTGTTTATATAAACAACAACACAAATAAAATAAAATCTGATTATATGCATAATATACATACACAGTGAAAATATTAAAATTAAAGGGTAATAAACTATCTGTGTACCAAATTTGCTTTAAATCCGTTAAGCCCTTTTTGCGTGAAAGAGTAACAATAATCCATACAGCCTCAAAAACTTTCGCATTTATAATATTAGTAGGATATTGGAAAACTAGCTGGTGCCCGCGACTTCATCTTAAAACTTGAAAAATAATATAATGCTTGACCTCTTATTGCTATAACTTTTTAGGCAGGCGTTATTATTTTATTTTATTTTATTTTAGATAATCTATCAGGAACAGTCCCTTTTTCTGCATGAAAGGTACCACCCTACCTATGTCCTTTCCTGTACCCCTGATAACGTGTATGCAAAATGTCATGATTATTGGTCGAGTAGTTAAGGTTGAAAAGGTAACAGACAGACAGAGTTACTTTCACATTTATAATATTAGTAAGTATGGAAGTATGGATTATCATAATTTCTCAAGATCATACCTATAGCTAAATTTCAATACAAAATGGTGCCTATACCCAATCCGAATACCTGATGAGTAATGCAAATATTCTCCAGAAACATTTCGAGTAATAACTTACTAATCGCTTTGGGCAATAATAAACAATTTCCAAGTTCCTGAAGGATTTTGGTTGAGACGTGACGTAGTTAGCCTTAAGCTATCTAATTAATTCATTATTAACAAAAATTTATTATTAGCTGGTGCCCGCGACTTCGTCCGCGTTCAAAATTAAAAATACATAAGCAATGTAACGCCTGACATCTTTATTGCTATTACACTTTTGCCATTTTGCTGTTAGTTTTCTTAATTTTAGATGATCCCTCAGGAACAGTACTTATTTTCTGGATTTTCTAGTTGGCAATAAAAAAAACACTATTGCGGTAAATGATCAAGTTCAGTTTATATATGCTCTTAAACGTAAAAGACTTTCAATTAAATACCTTTTTATGGGCATGTTAATTAATAAATAAATTATATCATTGACTTTATTATAATTTCCAAAAGAAGATTCTGTTTGATAAATGTTCATTACGTTAGTCTTGCTGCGCTGCAGTCTCAACTGTCGGCACTTAAATGAGATTGTTCCATTCGCTATTGTGAGCAACTCTTTGAAAGGCCTTTTGTTCTTCGCCGCTGAGGTAACGCGACACTTTTGATGAGGAAATTAAAGGCTCAGTTTTCTTTAACGGTAAGTTAACTTTTTGAAGTATGCCCCATTTATATTAGTCCTCATGCTTTGTTATATTTGATATCTACCACTGTTAACTTTTTAAATGTAAAGTTAATAACACCATAGGTGCTTAGGAGGATAAAAAATAAAATATTATCTTTTATTTTCCTAATCCTTTACCAAAGAATTCTTTTGAATAACATATAGTTCAATGTCCTTTACTTACACACCGAAACATACTGTTATTTTACTATGTTATAGTATTTGTGTTTTTCTTTGTAATGAATAAAACTCAAAAACTACTGGAACAATATTAAAAAACCTTTCACCTATAGAAAGTTGCATTATAATATAGGCTTTATTGTTAATCAAATTAAATTAGAAATCCCTTCGCAAACTCAAATAATGTAACCCAAGGTGTAAAAAATCTCTGGGGTCAATCAATCGTTTTGCTAAAATCTTAACAATTTTAAACCACATACTAAATTATGTTTTACAAAATATTTTAGTAGAAAACGGGACAGCGATATAATTTAATCAATACAATAATGTACAGTAATTTTTATTTTATTCGGCACTTCGGTAACAAGAGTGAGATATTCGGTTCATTTCGGTTTTGTATAGGGTTATTTTAGCCGTACATCTCGCTCTTGTTCCTGACGAGCCATATTAAATACCGCCTACTGTACATATTTAACAAACGTCAAACTTTAGTTATTTAACCCCGCTGGGGTTAAACTTTGACTCTCATTGAAACCTTCTGTATCGAAGCTATATTTACACCTGTTTGAATTGAAATACCATAGAAATGGAATTTCAATGTGCTATTTAGTTACATGCTATTTATATCTTATATCTTATTTTTTTATATTATTTCTTTTTCTACATATTTATATCTGCCTGCCTCTGTACGTTCCTCAGCTAACGCTGAATAAAGATATTAAATTGCAGAAAGAAATTCATCTCAGTGAGTTGTTAGTTAATTACATCAATCTATTACAACTATGGATTTCGCATGCCATACAAAACACTACGAACTTTATAGAACATTTAAAAATGACATATGCTTAGAGCATGAACTCTGTCATCTGTCATTTAAAACAAACCAAACATCTGTCATTTAAAGAAAATGTGACTACGTCAACGTTGAAATCAATAGTTAGAACTTACCATCACCGCGCGAAGGCAAGATTCCGCCATGATTCCGTTTTAGGCGTATTTTTTATGTGCCGCTTTGACATTTGTGACGCAAAATCCATAGTTGTAGTAGATTGATGGTTGACTATAACTTGTCCAGTTAGAATGTTGTTTAAATTCAGTAGCACTACCATGAGTTGCTATCGGAATATTACGTTACCTTACTTCTGTCGATAATGAAGAAATGAGCAACTTGCAGCGTGTTTGGACTCAATAAAAAGTCGGGTGTTATCTTACAATTTTAATTATAGCTTGTACTACATATTAAATTATTTGATGTTTAAAAAATTTATTGTATCTTCCTTCATATGATTGTATCTAATTCTTACACAAAACTTGTCACTTGCAAATTAGCTCTTGTCTCGTGCACAGCATTAATTAATACATCTTCAATGGGCCTTAACTAACGGCAGTTAACGTTGCACAGGAACAACACAGGAAGGAGCCTCTTGACAATATTACTAGGCGTTTATAGAATTCATAGGCTTCCGAGTCCACTTCTATATAATTTTTGAACTTACTTCTTTCGTGTTAGAAGATTTTCTTTAACATGAGATTGGGGTATAACTGAATTTATCAGCTGCATGCCATCCTAATTCATTATTTTATGGTCACAATATCTATCTCTATAATATTATAAAGAGAGAAGATTTGTGTGTTTGTAATGAATACACTCAAAATTTACTGGGCAGATTTAAACAATTCTATCACCTATAGAAATCTATATTATATAAAGTCGCGTGCAACAGCTAGTAAATTATAAATTCATTATACACTTCTGATTATTTCTGTCAGTATCTACTTTTTAATTATTTACAAAGATTTAAGTAGATTGTATTTATTTACCTAGACGAACACAATTATTATCCTTTTTCAATATTTTTTTTATATATTAAATAGAAATATGTCACAATGTACTTATCATACCCAATATTGATGGAGTCGAATTTTAGTATTCGAGCTAGTATATTATCAATGCTATCATTTTGTAATAAATAAGAATAGTAGTATGTAAGAAGTATAGTATGTACAATACAGATAAGAGTCATATGATTTACATATTTGACTCGCGTAATTGCATTTGGAATCGACCAAGAGGGCGGACGCATTTGCAATGTTATTGCCACATCAACAAGCCGATAACACTGCACATTGATTGTATTGTATATATCCCGGTCAACGTGTTAATGGAACTTGTGCTATCTGCTTGCACCCAGAGGAAATACGCGGACGTTTTAATCTCTCGATACATTTTCTCCTATGGGAATTTAAATAAAATATATTATGTGTTTATTTATTTTATTTTTATGTCAAGATTATCAAACATGTTCATGTTCCACTTGATGGCAAGCGGCTACTATAGATTATTAACACTATAAACGCTATTGTGCTGTAAGTGCTCTGCCAACCTTAGTATGATTAAGGATAAGGGATTAGTCCCTTATAGTAACAAATCAGCACACATGCTGTTATTTCATGGTGTTTTTTGTAAGGGAGTGGTTACTGAAGCTAGCCGAGGTACACAATTTATAACGGCGAAACGCATTGTGATTTGCCAGTATAAAAATCGTAATGATTTCTAAGTTTATCGACTGCGGTAATATCAATATCTACTTAAAATAAAAAAATAAAAAATAAAACTGTAACATAGATAAGTGTGTTGAAATAAATGATTATGTATATTTAAAAAAAAATAATAGGTACTATTTCATGGACGTGGAGAAATATATTTTTTATACCAACTTTTTAAAGAGAGAAAATTTGTATTTTTGTATTTTTGTTTATAATATATAAACTCAAAAACTAATGGACCGTTTTAAAAAAAAATCTTTCACCTATTGAAAACTACATTATCACTTAGTAACATAGGCTATATTGTTAATCGAATTAATTTAGGGATCCCTTCGAAAACTCCAATAATGTAATCCAAGTGTAAAAAATCTATACTTACTAACATTATAAAGAGAACTTGTATTTTGTTTGCAATGAATAAACTCAAAAACTACTGGACTAATTTCAAAAAATCTTTCACCTATAGAATGCTACATTATCAGCGAGTAACATAGGCTATAATTTATTTATTTATTTATTTTTTTTTTTTTTTTCAATTAAATTCAATTAAATTCAAATATTTATTGCGAAACCATAATGTATAAAGGTGTTACAATATTTATAAAGACCAGTGGACCCTGTCGGGCAACTTAGAACTTTACAAACTTACGCGCACGAAGTCACTTGCGACAGCTAGTTATGTATAACATTCACAATGATACTGCATTAAAATTGCCATAAATTTAATATTAACGCCAACTCCAGCATTTGCATTGTAACAATTGAAACCACACGCCTACTGCTAGATAATTATTATAACGTCATCATCAAATCCGATTTCGCCAGGCTTCGACCATATGACGCTAAATTTACAGCAATTACTAAACCAAAATCACATTTTGGTATCAATTTACTTCAATATGTACCAATTGCCAACCCCTATTAAGTATTAATAAATTGTTACATAAAATATCTTTAACAAGATTAATTAATGACTATGTGAAATTAATGATTAATAATTTTTTTTTATTTAATAGGATCACATTACAAACTTTTTTTTTACAATTACCTAACAACACTTGCTTGTTTAATTACAAATTTGTCATGCAAACACGAAGAAGTATCTATAGGTAAAAAAATATGATCAACCACAAATTGAAAATAACAATAAAGTCATATGATCATTATATACATGACACCGATTTTGATCCGATTTAGATTCGTTTTTTTTTTTTGAAAGTTGATGTGATCGAGATAGTTCTTAGATTGAGGCGTTTGAAGATCATCAGCCAATTTCCTAGTTAACGAAGGGATTTGACTAACTGAATAACTTGCATTTGGTATACTGTTACTTCGATGGTATTTTCATGACATTATAAACTCGATGTGATGCAGCAGCATCAAGTAGTCTGCGGGACACCCAACTCCTCAGCAACTTAATTAATAATTTTAATTATAGCTTATTATATTTGTGCATTCGTTATAAGTTGGCAACCACAAAAATATTTCTTCCAATCTAGTTAAGACTGAGGGGTCGTCGGTCTTTAAGTCAGCAAATGAATAAATTTACAGGAAAATACGTTATAATACTAGAAAAATTACTATACAGTTGAATAGTGAAGGTGCTTTTAATTTTAATAATTTTAACGAATATTTTAATAATTAAGAAACATAAAAAAGTACTGTTTTTGGGTACTGTTACTTCAATTACTCGGTGTTTTATTGACAGTAGGCTAGAGTATTTCGTAACAATTATTTTGAAATCGTCGATATAAAATAAAACAACTTCCAGAACAGTGGATTTCGGTAGAATCCAATTTGTGTTGATATCGCTTTGATCTTTCTCTCTTGTATCTTTCGCTTGTGTACACTTTTAAAGGTTTTATTTGACGGCTAACACATTAATTATCAGTTTGACTGTTTCAAAGAAAAAAAAAGAAATATTAAATTTATATAAAAATTATTTGTCTTATATTATTATTTATTTTTGATCTTTCTCATAAACTTGATATTCTATAACAAATGTGATGACAGTTGTATAATGAATTCGTGTTGTCTGTTAGTTGAGTAATCAAAATATTTCTATTAAAATACAAACTGTCTGGCTTTCTAAATTTTGTTTCCTAGCATGATTAGTATTTAATTTTTAGTATTTTAAAAATCTTGTAAATTAAAAAAAAGTTATAAATTTATTTTAAGTAGTGGCAGAACATACTGCGTTTCACAGACATAATAACCAGAATGCAGCAGTGACCCACTTGCTAGGATTCATTCGTATTTTGTATCCATCATCCTATTAAGATTTCTTGTTTTAAAAGGCGACGATAGGCACATACAATAAAGTGTATCGACAGACAGACAGACAGATGGACAGATCGTTAAAAAATGTATCTTCTTTTGATTGAGGAGCACGTACAAAAAATTCAAGTTAATTCAACAAAAAATTATTCCTATACAAATTTAAAAAGCTTCTTTAAAGGCTCAATATCGGTGAAACATTTCTTCAACTATGCCTTTGTAGGTTACTATTATTATCCTTAGTATGAGTTCAGCGATGATGCGAAGTCGAGACTTAGATTTTTATGACATTAATTTAATTACACTTTCTCAAATTACACTTTTTTTTTTCTTTGTGTTCTTTATGAATACAAAAACATCTTGTAAATCACAGGCTATTCAAATTTCAGACTAACTGATTTTAACATTAACATTACAAAGGCGACGCTCGAATGAAACGTCAAAGAGCTTAGAAGAAAAAAAATATCCAGTGATTCAGTTACCAACGAAAAGTATGACGAGCTCTAAAGAAAACATGACTTGTTCGAGTAAATTTACATGAAAAGTTCACTTATGTTGTACTTACTCGTATTTCAACTAAGCTTCTATTCAACATCGTGTCGGACGTAATTTATTTTATTTATTTATCTAACACACAAGATGATAACATTGTCTGTAAACCTTTAATTAGGTTTGTTTATTCACGCCATGAAAACATTTACTCGTACAGTAAAAATTATAACAACATTACGACAACATTACAATTTATCAACATGCCTGGCTATCTGCATACAAGTTGCAATTCAGTTAGCAGCTTGACAACATATTCAAATCATTTAACACTTTTAAACGAACCCGTGGTTAGAGTGCTTGCCTTAACGCTTTGTCTCAAGGGTTCCGGGTTCTATTCCCGGCAGGGCCGACGTTGAAAATGAACTTTTCAAAGTTGGCTCTGGTCTGGATTTGGATGTAGTAGTAATGCAAACTGCATTTCGATTTGTTAGTAATTTTTTCTGGACTATTTAGCTGTGTATCTTAGAAGAATAAACTTTGAAGACATTTTGAAGTTATCGCCAGGAAATAAAATAAAAAGAATGTTAGGTAAAAGAACGTTTATATTTTAAATATTTTACTTTGATAATGAAATATATTTTCTTTTAGAAATCTCATTTCTATTGAAAATATCACCTCGCTATAAATAAGGGACAGGGACAAACGTTCTCGCTTGTGGTTATCGATTTGAGGAAGGAATACCTTTCACGCAGATATCCCAAATATCACAGTAATCAATATATTTCGTTACTAAAACTCCGAATAACCAATAAATAGAATTCTACTTTGAGACAATTTATACTAATTTTATAACGCTGAAGTTTGTTTGTTTGTTTGTTTGTTTGCTTGAACGCGTTAATCTCAGGAACTACTGGTTCGAATTGAAAAATTCTTTTTGTGTTGGATAATTGTCCATTTATTGAGAAAGGCTTTAGGCTATATAATATCACGCTGCGACCAAAAGGAGCGGAGCGTCAATGGAAAATGTTGTAAAAACGGGAAAAATTATTCCTTTTTGAGAGCTTCCGTTGCGTGCGTAAACGGTTTATGTTACGCAAAAATCATGTATGATGGAATTGTTCCTCTTTAAAAGTTTTAAAAAATAGTTCGCGACAGCATATGTCGCGCTTAATAAGAAAAGCAACAACACACGAGCTGCTATGCTATTGCTTTGCCGACCATTTTTAAGCTGATATACAAAAACATTTACTTCGTTGACGTTATTGCAGCAAATTAAAATTTAACTGTTGTCTTTTTTAAAAAATACAATACTCCTCATATACGAGTACTCATTCTGACTTTTTGTTAACAATAAAAAATATATTTGTATACGAGTTATTGTGCTCCGAATTCCTCATCGAATCGAGCTGACATTTGTCTTGGAAAAATTAAAAAAATATTGCGAGAAACGGAATATAAATGACGATTGTACCGAAACAATAAACAGTTGGAACGAGAAAGCTCGACTCGCATACGAATGACATTGAACAAAGTTGCATATTCTTGGTGGCTGAGTCGCGGGTGTATAGAATTGCTATTTTTTAACCGCTCTACAACCACTAGATCTTGTGCATATAAATGAGAATGAATCAAATGTTTACTGCAAGGTGTTATTCATGTATCGAAACTGTTTTTGGAATTATATATAAGCCCGTGGTATGAAAATTTATGGGAGTAAAATCAAAATTGTCACACGAATGCGTTATGTTATGCGTTATAGTTACGTTCTATTTTTTTAAATATTTTATAATATCTGAAGTTTCAGAGATATTGCGCCATCTACACAATATTATTTAAAAAAGAAAAATGTTGTTCTTTCGGCGCGTTCGAATTGTGAAAATTTAAATTTTATAATCGTTCGTAAGCAGTAAACTCCAGTCATGTGTCGGAGCTGACACACACAAATTTTTTTAAAGAAATTACTGTAATTAATTTATGGCGGGAGAGAAGAGACGCGTTGGGCGAAGAAGGAAGTTTTGGTAGCAAAACATCCCGGAGTGGACTGTAATTGCATAAGTCAAGCATCTATTCTAGTTGGCTTTTGACAGAGACAGGTTCAGGGAGATGACTGACAATCTTCAGGACTAAAGAGGCACTGGGAGAGACAGAGTGAGAGAATTTAAGACAAATGAATTACATTTATTACTTTTACGTATTTACATTAAATAACTTTTTGTTTTCAAAATGTAACATAGCAGACCGTAAGTGTTTAATTAACATAAAGGTGCTCTGTCATTTGTGAAGTCAGCAAAAGTTTAATTCTGTAATAAATTAAGCCTCTTATTAATTCAAGTAATGACAGCGAGGTTCTTATTCTCATTAAAAAGTTAAGAATATTTTGCATATCTTTAGAAATGTTCATTTGTTGTTTTTTTTTCTATTGAAATGTGCTTGTGTCTTGATTTGTATAATGTATAAATTCATTACAGATTTTAGCATACATTCTCAAAAAAAAAAAAAATGTAATGTAGTAATCATAAATACTTATAACCTATTAATCGCCATTTTTAGTCCATCCTTTTAAAGTTAATAAAAACTCCATAATGATATTTTTAAACGAACAAAATTAACGATTTTATTTTTAAATCTTTAAACTATAAAGATTAGTTTTTATAAAGTTAAGTGTCATTACATAACAAATTCTTCAATAAGTCAACCTCACCATCTCTCGAATACAAAGATTTTAATACGGCTTTCACTATTGGAAAGAGCGATAAACGAGAAAGACTTTGTATATAACTTGCGCAAAAAAAATTCACCCCTGTGAAGCCGGGATTGGGTCGCTAGTAAATATTAAAATTAAGTCCAGATAGCAAAATACGAATTACCTCGCCACATAGCGACCCTATCCGATTGTTTGAATCGATGTATAATCTAGATTAAGTATTTACATCCATGATAGGTCCATTGTAGTACCAGGTGTTGAGCACTAATAGTCGAAATGGTAACGACGCGGTCAATTGCCGTGCCGTGGTACCCGTCACATGTTTTGCGCTTAATGAAACATTAATGATTGTACCCACCTAACGTAAAACGGCTCCCATTAATCCCTCCCACTAAATGCAGTTCGAGCGCTTTCTCATTTACATACAACCACTATTTGTATGGGTTTTTATTTAGCGGTTTGTGTTAAAAATGTGGGACTGTTTTGTTTCGCGGAAGGAAACAGCTCGAGCGTGGATTTGAGTTAAGATCCTATTTGGCGTTTCTTGGCTTGCCTTTTTGTTGTTTTTTTTTTTTTTTTTTTTACTAATTGAAAGAATGACACAAGAGGAAGGTTTGTATATATCATTTGTGAAAAAATTTCATTCGTGCGAAATAAGCTCGAATTTAAGTACCTATGTGAAAAATTTTCAATTGAATAGGTAGGTATTGTTAATGTTGTAATAAGATTGATATTATACTGTTTCCATAATCGCGATTATACACATTCTAAGTTTTAATTAAATTGAGTAACTAAATTAAGTTAAATTAATTTTAATTACCTAATTATAAGTTAATTTAAATGAAGGTTTAGTTTAATTAATTTAATTTTAAGTTAACTAAATTAATTATTTAATTGTTTTAACTAAATTGAGTTTCAGATGCCTCTTGCCACTATTTCCTTACATTTTTTTTTAAACCAGATGTTAAAAAAATATCCATTGGTTGCTCCATTGCTCCATCCTTCATCCATTGCTCGTCAATTATTAAAGAAAATTAAAAAAAAGGCAAAAAAATTTACAATATATCATAAGGCTCTGTTAACTTACAGTAATCACGCAGTTAAGTAAAGCGACATCTATTTCCAAAACTCACCTGCAACCAAAAAAAAAAATCATCAAAAATTTCTTTAATTTGTCATCACTGGTCCGTTTATGCTAAAGAAGTAATTAAATTCCGGTGGTAAGTAGCATTTCGCCTTTTGAAACAAGCTCGTATTTAAGAAGTTGTGACCCAGATGCCGCTTCAATTAAATTGACTTTATGTTTGAGTTCCTGCAGAGCGTTATTAATGATCGTGCTTTGTAAACTCCCTTACTCTAAGGAGATTATAGTTGTTCATACTAAACAAAAATTTCACTTTTTTTTTTTGTTATATTTTTTTGTAAAGCTTGTTTTTTATATACATCCATAGAATGCTAAATAAAAATATGAATGTTATTATTTTACAAACAAATGAAATAATAATAAATTAATCTGGCTGTTTATTCACCCCCAACGCCCGACAAAAATTGCGTATCTGTGTGTCTGTGTATCTGTGTATGTGTCTGTGACATCGTCGTCCTCAAACGAATGCACTAATTTTGATCTGTTTTTTTTTTTTTCTTTTGAAAGCTGACATGATCGGAATTGTTCTTAGCTAATATATAATTTATGAAGACCTGTTTAGGTCTTTGAAGAATATCAGCCCATTTCCTACTTAACGAATTAAGTATGTGAAATTTGGTATACTATTACTTCGTTGGCATTTCCATGAGTGAGGGACACCCAACTCCTCAGCAACTTACAGCAGCCATAGCGTGTTTGGGCTCAATAGAAAGTCGGGCGTTAGCTTATAATTTTAATTATAGCTTGTTCAAGTTAAAGAAAATGTCATAAGAAAGGCTGCGTGTGTGATAAAAGCTTCGAAGACTCGAGACTTAGAATAAGTATTATATAATGTGTATACAAGTGGTTTAAAGAAAAGATTTACCTCCTAACCAAGTTTTAATAAAGTTCTCCTTCAATACCCAACAAATATTTACGGATACAGTAGAACAAGAAATAAATACTTAACATAAAACCCTGTTTTCGACATCCAAAAAATAAAAAATGGGCCGCTCGGATTTTCGGCGATATTTAAACTCTTGTTTCTAAAACCCTGTTTTAAATTACTCCGTTAGAATTAATTTGAAAGTGGTCCCAACGATCGGCTGCATTTAAATGTTTTATTAAGAGAATGAATCCCTTCCTGGTGTGGCGAAAGGGTGTTGTTATTTGTGGCTATGTATTTGTCGGTGTCACGCTATATATTTTACTTTAATCGTTCCGCGTCTTTTGAGAGTGAAGTCTTTTGCTTCTTGATTAACAGAGTAATTATTTCTTATAAGCGTGATAATAATTATAGTAATCTTTATATATATAAAAATTTCGTGTCATGTTGTTATGAACTCCTAAACTACTGAACCGATTTTAATCAAATTTTGCACACTGTGCCGCGTGCAACAGCTAGTATTTAATAAAAGTTAAGTTAAATGGGCAGCGTTCGGGAAGCTCCGAGACATCTTCTCGTCCAAAATTCCTCAAAACAAAAGTTTTCGACCAATGTGTGTTGCCAGTGATGACATATGGTGCTGGAACGTGGTCTCTAACAATGGGGCTCGTAAGAAAGCTCAACGTCGCTCAACGAGCTATGGGCTGCTGTAAGTTGCTGAGGAGTTGGTTACTATGCTGTATATATTGTAGGTGCTCGGCAATAAAAGGGCACTGATTCAAGTTAGTAAAAACAGTTTATTTTCAAATTAAATAATGACACGTGACAAAGGCGTGTATACCAAAGTTATAACATCCCGTTTTGCGTCGGGCGTCAGGGTTTAAAAATATCAGTCGTAACAATAGGTATGACGTTAGTTTTTCGGCGAATCGTTATAAAACACACATAAAATTAATTAACTAAGATCAAAGCCGTAAGCTCGTTTAATCCTAAGGTTTAATACTCTAACAAAAGTACGCAAAACAACTGCGTGTTTCAGCTTTCCATTTATCGATTTTTGGTTTAAACAAGGGATCAAAATATTTTAGAGAAATTTGCTTTTACTACATTCAATATAATATAAAAAGTATAACATTCAAGACTTATAAACATATAAAGCTAATATTTTATTCGCATTTATTAGATTTCCTAGAACTGTAATTATCTGCCTGTATTTACAGTTTCTACTTCGATGTTTATCTCATCCTTAAGAAAATTTAAAGAATCTTCGTGAAATTGATTTTATATATTAAGTCTTATATATTTTTCACGTGACCTTGTCAAACTTTAGATGGTATTATGAAACAGACCGACTCTTTTGAAGTTATTGATCGTTTTAAAATTACGTATAGACACTTTTATATTTTCATTAATTTTTAAAACTTAAAGCATAAATTATAAAATACTCTATAGTACCGGGTCCGAAGAGAGGTCTTTTTCACCCATCTGTTTACCAGACCAAAAGTATATTTTATTAATTGTTATCTATGAGAAAATAAATAGCAATAGTGTTACCTATTAAAACAAGGTTTCATATATTTCTGATTTCAATATATTTTTTTTTTTTTTTTTTTTCATTTATTGCAATAATAAAGTGCTTGCTTGACTTTCTCACATGTAAATAGATTAATTTGTAGTCTTAAAATTCTTTTATTCCCTTTAATAGTATCATGTTACGAAAGAGTTTCATCATAGTCATGGCTATCATAAATCACAAGCGTTAAATAAAGAACTGACACCAGCACTTCGTTGTAATTATGCTGTCCGAGGCCGAAATTGCGCTATTTTATACCGAAATGGCCGCGCGAGTCAATTTATTATGGGACATTTTTTAAAGTGAACCCATCGGGCTAGACTTTATATGCAACCTATTATCTTTATTCGAAAGATATTGAACGAATAAAACTGAAATAGATTTTTTTTTAATTATAATTTTAACGTTCTTATTCATAGTATTTTAGTAAATCTATACTAATATTATAAAGAGAGAAGAGGCTATATATCTAGGCTATATTGTTGATCAAGTTAAATTAGGGATCCCTACGAAAACTCCAACAATCTAACCTAAGGTGTAAAAATCTATACTAATATTATAAATTATATTTTTGTTTGTAATGAATAAACTCAAAGACTACATTATTTATTTTAAAAATTCTTTCAACTACAGAAGGCTACATTATCAGCTAAGTAACGTAGGCTACATTTTATAAAGGTAGACTTACGAAGTCGCGTGTAACTGCTAGTATAAAATCTTTATTATTGGCAGGACACAATGCGTTTCGTAGACGAAAACTGGGCTGGTACCCTGTCTGACGGCAGTAGCCACCCCTTATAGCTAATGTGTTATGGTGCAAAATTATAAGAAGAAATGCGTAATATCTCTGCTGTTATTCGCTAACTTAGTCCTAACACATACCTGCCTATAATTTAGTTTTAAACTTCTTTTAGAACAAATGAAAACACAACAGTCAAGATTAACTTATTATCAATTGGAGTATTAATTGTTTAAAGACCAAAGGGCAATTAGGAATTGAAACGGGTGTTCGTAGTGTGCGATGGAGGGGGAAATTCGAGACTCTTTATATTCACTTAGACTTTGATAAGATACGAACTGTTTGTTTTGGGGATGATAAATTATTAACCGAACTCCTACACCTAACCCACACCCTTGCCGCCTCAGCGATGATTAATTTCGTGTTTCCGTTAACTGTGTCAACGTTCGAACAACTTTAGTTTCCTATTAGAGTAGGGTGGAACAGTGCGAATGTTCAAACGACTATACCTGAATTGTTTGCATTTCATCAAGATCAAACAGTTTCTCCTGTAATTCGCGTATCCTCTTAATAAAGATTAATTACTACTAATTTATTCGCTAATTGTATGGAGTCTCTGCTTACTATTGAAGTTCTAGTGATTCGTGTACCAATTGTATGATATGAACTTAAATTTCGATTATGCAATATTTAAGTGAAGTGAAAATTATTTTAGGCGAGTTGCTCACTTTTTGTATGGGGAAAATATACTGAACTCGTGGGACCGACATGCTTTGATAATTATATATAACTATGTGTACTGTAGTCCTACGACTACACTTTTTTTAATTTATTAAAATATTTAAAGAACTATATTCTCTAATATAGCTCTGTTAATGCGCTATGAATTAAGTATTTAAAGAGCTATATTAAGCCTCTAAGTAACAAAAACTAAAGTTTCTCAATAAATTAGAAACTTGAAAATTTATCCCTTTCAACAATATGTATAGAACTCGAGAGCCAGGCAACTCTTAGTAAAACTGGTCTACTAAATAAACTGGTCCACTCAAAAGTAAATAACTTGGAGGAAGTTCGTTTATTCAGAATTCTTTAATTAGATCTGCGCGCTGGTCGCTTCGGGCAATTTATTGCTATTCAAACGAAAGGGGCGGCCGTCTCACTAACGAAACTATAACAGTGTTTCTTCAGTAAACTTTTGCATTGTATTTACAGAACTCGGTCATCTGCAACAATGGTTCTTCCCTTACAGTTTTATTCTTTACTTTAACCACAAATAATCTGTGCTATGACTGCTGGTGTTTGGTAACATTACTAACCGCAAAAGAAGACCAGGAAGACCTAAAGCGCGATGATCCGATAACATATCCAAAAAAAATGGCCAATACTTACGAAGCAGAGAAAAACAGCAGGAACTAGCGGAGGCCTTTATCTGAGAGAGGGTTAAATGTTAACTTCAAGTAAAATTGTTATAAATGTTAAAACTTCATTATAAGAATTTGTTTTTAATATTTTGGTGAATGTATAAATGTGACTTTTATTTTATAGGTGATTGTTAGTATTCTGCATTATTCAAATAAATAACTGCATTAAGGCATTTTTTTTTTTTTGTTATAAGTAAGTACCGTATATGCAAAATGTAAACATTTAGTAAAAATCAGTTATTTTAACATTACAAACAGACACATCAGTTTTATTTATATGTTATTCAAAGAAGCACATCTGTCTTGCCATTGTGTCCGAAATATCCTAATTTGCACTAATTTTTAAATATAAGTATTAAACAAGTATCATCAACACAAGAAACTTTTAAAAATCTTTCCTTGTCTACTCATTAGCAAATTGTAAGTTGAATTCGAGGCAAGACGTTTAGGCGTTAAAGTTATGTTTGGATTTGCGCCAGAAGCCGTGACCTTATCTAAGATCAGGATGCGAGGAGACGGCGTGTTTGGCGAACTCGTACACTAAATGTCAGACTAAAATTGTCTAATCGAGCGTAGAAATCCGAATGTTTTATTGTGCTGTTCAAAATATGTAAACATAGTCGGATTTTCAACTCTTGACGTAAATTTTACATCCTTTAGCCACTATGAATGGGTCAGCTAAAGTGTAAATATAGCAAGTGTCATATTTATGTTATCTCTGTGAATCATCTCGTGGGATCAGTCAAGCAAAAGTTAGAATTAATTTTTTCTCATGTTAAAGTTTCTCATGTTATTTTTTCTCAGCTCGGCAGGCAAGCTGACGATCCATTTGATGGTAAGTATCTTGGTTTCCACTTTCCCTGGTCCTGGCTTGACAAGGAATATTTGCTGGTAGTGATAGAGTCATTAGAAGAACTACTTAATCTACATCTTCCCAACAACAGCATCTTACACAACTTTACTCTCTATTAATTTACACAGCCTTTAGTAGTATGTTCATCTGGATACAGCAATGTATAACTGTACCAATTTTCAAAACTACACGAATTATGTCCCTTGATTTTACTAATTTGTTTTAATTTATTTAATGTGTTTTTATTTTATTTATGTTAGACAAACAATGTTAGAAACTTAGCAATTGCCCATACGTAATACATTCTACTAAATCCAGTAATCTCCTATTGTGTACAGGTTTGTTTTGTAAAGGAATTACTGAGACGTATTCCATCAAATACCTACATTCTTGACATTTACATTAATGCCAATTTTAGGTACCTACCTATAAAGGGTTGTGTTGTATTCAATACAAGAGATTATTCTGGATAAGCGATTTTCATGGAAATTAAATTCAGCTCTTTTATATTAACTAGGTAGTAAGTACTACCTACTACCTAACTAGTTAGGTTACATACGAGATAAGTTGCTAGTATTAAATAAAAAGTATAAAATCTTAGCTCAAATATAGGTATATAAAGAGCGCTAAGATTTTTTACTTTTAATTTAGTACTAGCAACCTATCTCGGCTTTCCACTAACTGCGCGTTAATGTCCAAGTTAATTGAGCTTTGGCCTACGTCAACTAATGGCTGAAAATGGTTTTATGGTTTTAGATATTTGTAAAATTATATTTAAAAAAATATACATTATAACCTCAGATCAAATAAGAACTAAAAATCCCTGTGGACTGCAGAGTGAAGCCGGTAAAACTACGCCTCCGCCGTGTACATACACGGTTACACGCACACAGATTTTTATAAAACCAGCTTCACTATGTTGTCCTCAAAATTCTATGTGTAGTTCTTATTTGGTCTCTGGTTATTATAACTTTTAAAATGAATTCTTGTCTGCTAGATAAAAACTACAGAAATATTGGCAGCATTTCTGTGGTTTTTATCTAGCAGACAAGAATTCATTTTAAAGAAGAAGGATAATGACATACGGACCGATGTGGATAGTGACTGTTTAACCGTCTTTTTTTTTAATTTGAAATCACATTTTTAATGTATTTTGTATGCATTTTTTAATCTCTTTTAATCTCTAAACCTTTAGTAAGCGACAGAAATAATTTTAACTTTTCCCCATTTAAAAATATTCATACAGCATTATTAGTAATATAAAATTCTTACATATCTTCACAAACATATGACCTAAATGACGGCATCGTTAACCTAGTCAAGCTGAGCGTGAATTCAAGAGATAACATATTATGGTGTTAATGTTTATGTAACATTTTTATAAATTACATAAATATTCATATATTTTTTTAAATCAATTTAACCTTCTGAATAATTTAAATATAATATAAACATATTCCTAAGTGTTTGTAATATACTATTTTAGCAATAACATAAATTAGTGGCATTTTTAAATTTACCAATGCTAAGGCTTTATCTGTGTTTTCTCATTAACTAGTTGAACCTTAACTACTCAACATTATCAGAGATATAGAAAAGGACACGGGGTGCCTTTCATCTAGAAAAACAAAAACAATTCCATAGAAATCATCTAAAAATAAAAATAAAAATAAAAATTCAAAGCGTGACAAAAAAATATGAACAATAAATATTGATTAACTGTTTTTAACACCTAAGAAAAAGAGGCGAAGACAAAATCGCGGGCGAAAATTATATAGTTTGATATAATTACTTTGATTTGATTTAATTGGCATGAGAACATCTCCAGCATGTTTCAGTTTATTTTACTTTCAACGGAATCCAAACTCAATATTATCGGGCGAATCCAAACTCACATTTATCTATAGTAATATGAGAATACGAAATAATAGCGAGGACAAAGGTCATTTTCCCATCTCATTTACGGACCGGCTGGCCTTGTTTGACTTGGTACTGTTATCTGTAAAGATTATCCGGACCCGCATCCCGCTTGGTTAGAAGGACAATCGCGGGATTACCGCTTACCAACGTGTCGCCCGTTTGTGACCCGACAACGACACACAAAACTGACCGATTATGGTGTCCACTATGGGTGAAAGTTTAAGCCAGTAATTATAAAACGCCTCCAGCCGTTACAGAAATCATGATTCACAACAATTTTCCCTAGAAATATTACCAACTACTAGTTGAGCTCGAGAGAAGAGCAACAACCACAAGAGAAAAGTAGAGTATCAGCTATTTATAGCCATGTACATCCATACTAATATTATAAATGCGAAAGTAACTCTGTCTATCTGTCTGTCTGCTACATTTTCACGCCTTAACTACTCAATCGATCATCATGATATTTTGCATACACGTTGTTAGGAATACAAGAAAGGACAAGACACCTTTCATCCAGAAAAAATAGTACCTACTGTTCCCGAGTGATCGTCTAAAAATATAAAGAATTGGGTGCCATTGTCGCGTAGCGGCGCCACCGTCGTCTGTGACGTCTGTGACGATGTCAGGCGTTATTTCTTTTTAGACGGATGAAGTCGCTGGCACCAGCTAGTAGTATATAAAAAGGCAAAGTTGTTATGATTTTAAAATCTAATGCATGTGCTGTTTTTTGTCTGTAAGTGAGTATGGAAATCCAAAGCCTATTTCACTATTCCCTGGTTATCCTGTATCCTATCAGATCACCTGTGATGTTGCTTTTGTTTATAGACAACGGTAGCCATCTACCAAGTGGGCAGCCCGTCTGGCGGCAGTAACCGCCCCCTTACAGAAGAATATACCGTGAAATAACAGCACGTTTGCTGTTGTGTTTCGGTGAATGACTAAGGGATGCCAGATATCATTTCCCATTTACCTAAATCCTATATATTGCTTGTGTTACGGTAGCCACCTACCATCAAGTGGACCGCGAGCCTGTCTGCCGACCGTTAAATACAAAAAAACTAATTAAAAAAAACTATGTGGCACATTGCGCTCTCTCAAGAAATAACAGCACATGTTTAGTGTTTTTCAATGCGTGAGTGAGGAATGCCAAAACCTATTCCCGTATTCACGTTTTGTCTTTTTGTTCTAATTACTCCCTATTAAATTACAAATAAATTATTAATAAAAAGGGAACCATCCCTATTAGGTAATTATTTCCTATTTATTTTAGTGGAATCCTTTATGATTAAAACAAGCCATTGAGATTCACTTGTTTGCACAAGTACAAGTATATGAAAGACATTATTCTTCATGCATTGTAATAAAAAAATATATACCCACGCAAGGTAGTCGTATATAAGGTGTAGTTTATTCATTTCCTGTACGTAAAAGGAAAATGCATATAACTCGTATGCACTCATAATTTAAAAAGTCGTAAAACAAAGGTTCATTTCTCGTAACTAAAGCCATAACTGTGCGGATCACCGTCTCGTATATGCAGTAACGCTTACCTATATGAAATCTTATAAATTATATGTTAAACTAAACATATTTTATAGAATAACCTTTTTTTTCTCTTTCCATCTAGAATATGATTTATTTAAAATAGTATGTTTGTAAAACTTTCTAAAGGTTAATGGGAAGTAACAATACTTTTTTCACGTCTATAAGAAAACGTGTCATTGATCTCTACACTAATATTTATAAATTTAATATCTTTTAAAATATTACATCCTAAAATATTTCAGAAAATTTATTTCGGTATCAAGTTTCAAGTTTGAAATTTAGATAGCATCTCCCCTTAACAGCTAAACGGCTTTGTTTAGAGATAACCAGATCATTTAACAATGAAATGGACGCAGTCAAAGGGTACACATAAATAAGCAAATGTACATTTAATGTAGCCTTAGGAGATCCGAGTCATTATAATTGGCTTACATAATACAGCAAACACTTGTGTCACTCTACAATGCATTAGCCAATTAACAACTACTAATCACCTTGTTAATTTAACCAGTCAGTTCTGATATCTTAGGTTGAGTCCATGGATGCGTTACATACCTACCGACTGACACAGATGTTGACTGGGCATTGCTGTTTTTGGTGATTTTCTACACAGAATTAAACACTAGACAACAGCTCAATGCCATCACTGTAGAGCTGAGCAGGATTCTGCTCAACACACGTTCGAAAAGTGCCCCCTCGTGGCATCAAAATAAGGATAAAGATGGGTAAGTCCTGATAGATGAAATTGGGGGAAATTTATCACTCACAGCAGTAGCGGCTATGATAAAAATTAATGTTCTGTGGAAGGCAGTGTTAGCCTTTTGTTAGATAGTATTTCTCCAGGAAAAAGTTACCGGGCAGAATCGGGTGAGTGCTGACCCTGCAAGACGTGACGGTGAGATGGTGGCAACCGTCTTAGTATCCTGTGATCTAGAGTTCTGGAGTTGGCTACTGAAAGCCTTTGGGGATAAAAGGAAACTGGAGATACTGATAGCTCCCGAGGTAATTGGTGGTAATGTTCCTACAAAAACAGCGGTTATACGAATGGAGTTACCGTGGTCTCCGACTGGGTGTAGCTGGCGAAAACCGGAGGAGCTTTTATGTAGGGAGTACAAATCTCACATAACCCGGTTTTCACCAATCGAGAACCTATTTCCTATTAGCAAAAAAATAAGGTTACCTTCAGTATATGACTTATATATGACTTGTGAATTCTTCTATATCCAGTTTTGATGTTAGCAACACATTAAGTGATTCATTTTTATTTAAGTCTATAGAATATAAAGTTTTTTCATTGTAACGTTTTCAAATGTAATATTAATATTTTTTATAATAAAGAAAAATATATATCAAAAAGTTTTAAAAAGCACCATGAAATCGTATTGGCTTATACATAATTTTGTATTATAATAGGTAACGCTGTACGCTTTGTTAAAATATGCAGAGGAAAAAGATATAGTGTGAGCCAAGCAAGCTCATCCCTTGTATACAAGTCTCCATATTTTCCGACATAATTATAAACGAGTCATCCAATGCCCAGAGGAGATTGAAAATCTTGTTTTAAAAAACTAAATTCACTTGGGTTTATATATTAACCCTTGTCGTATATCTCTTATTAAAACGTTGTAAGCAATTATGTACTTCCATAGAAGTACGAATACATACAATATCGAATCACATGAAAATCTTTGTTATATTATTATTTATTAAATCAAGCCCCGCATATTTTGATGTTCAATTATTGTTAATTGCTAATATGTTTGTACTGAAATCAAATTATACTAGACATCAATCAAACCATTAATCAAGATGATATACAAGGCAGCTATCAAAATATAAAAAAAAACATCATAAATGTAGTTTATTCATCGTAATAAATTTTTATTTTATATTTGCAAGCATTTAATATACCTATATAAAAAACGTAACATGCTTTAGTCACTAAAGAAAGTCAATTTGTGGTCACAAAAAAAAGTTAACATTATATATACCACCTAAACCATTTACAAAAATTCATATGAAAGTCCAATGTTTGCAATAGAAAATCGATAGAATTCTATAGAAATGGATAGAAAACCGACAGAATAGAATTATATTAGAACTTTGTGAACACCAATAACCGCACAATACATTATATAAACTTTATAATTATTCTGAAAATATCAACTTTTATGCTTTATGCTTATATAATAACTTTTTATTTATTTTTTTATGTTAAGGTCGTCAGATAGACTTTGATGGTAGATGGTTACCGTCGCCTATAACATAAGCAACGCCACACGCCACAACTTATAAAACCGGCTTCACTATGTGTTTGCAAAATTCTGTCTTTATAGTTATTAATTGGTCTGAGGATAATAAATTGATTCAAAGGAACTGAATAAAATTAGCCAGCAGATTAATTTGATGCAATAAATATAAAATGACAGGTCAGGTCAACAAGCCACCAACGAACTTTAAGTTTCAGCACGAAGTGTGTTGACTGATTAGAATCCGAAACTTGCCTTATATTGCTGTATATTCTTAATTGATTTATTGCCACAAACTTTTATAATTAATCATCGTCATATTTAATAAACACCAATCTGAAGAATTATTCCTACATAGTATTTCCCTGTATTTTTTGCCATTTGTTGCGTTAAAGAGTGAGGTGATTCTTTAGAAGTACATCATATAGATTAGAGGTCGTTCATAAGTGCAAGGGGTATTCCACCTTGCATAACCCTCACCTAAAAAACTTCACCTAAGTTTAATTCTAAAAATAAATACAAATTAGAATTGTAAAATGACAATAAACGGCTCAATAGTGTGACCCTCCGGGGGAAAAAATAGTAAACCGTTTTCCCTGTCCGACTACCCTTACAAAATAAGATGTGAACAATAAAATTAATGTTGCTATGGTATCTGTTAAATGTGATTATTTTTGTGAATTTTATTATAAAAATACGTTTAAAAATTAATAAGAATGAAATCTCTTCCAGTTCAAAGAAAGAGATATCTATGTTTAGTGACCACTGCAAGCAATTAATTGATATTTGACAATTCGTTGCTAATAGAAGGGCCTTTTGAATAATTTCCATTAGCGATCAATTTGGGTCGAGCATCCTTCTACGGTGATGGAGTAAATAGAGATCTTATTCTGAAATTAAAATGGGTCATTGATGTGAAATCAATCTTATTTATATGAGCATTGAATCGAATTTAGCTATCACTGTGACAGCTATTTTATGAATGATGTTTAAACAATGTGAAATCACATTGTTTCGATAATGACCGGTGAAAATCCCCCATAAACAATTAAAGGTATAAATAAATAAATTATATTTTAATTATCACTACACAACATAACTTTATTTAATAACTGTTTTCAGTTTACCTAATATTATAAAGCTCTTTCTGTGCAAAATCCTAAAACAAGGTTAAATGTTATATAAGGTTTGGTATATAACAACAACAACAACAACAACAAAAATGTTTTTAATCAATATGCACCGAATAAAAAAATAAATTTAAATTTACAATAAAAACATAAAAATTGCAATAAAAATAAAATTCTTGGAGCATTCCAAGAAATTAAAAATTAAATTAAATTAAAAATAATTTTATAACAGATTTTTATGACGATATGAACAAAATGTGATATTTTTAAAATATTGTTCTAGCGTTCATTTTAATTTATAATAATTCAGCTCTGCCAGCCATTTCCGATGTATCTCCAAATCTCTGTTTATTATTTTAAATATAAAGGTTACATTTCAACTAAAGGATTCTCTTTGAGTAATTTTTCATTCCAGTCGTGATGGTTGGACAAGGGGGAACAAATGTTAAATCAGAAATGACAATCCGTTTTGTTATTCTCCGTTGCTATTGTCCGTCTTCGTGAAACGATTCTGTGAGGCCTTTAATTAACGGGTTTGTATTAATAAAATTTAGGCCTTTGGTCAATCCTGTGTTTAATTTCCGGCGAGTAATTGTACAGAAGTTGAGGATAGTCGTAAAATGCGGGATCGGAGCTTAAAATTGGGGTTCACAATGAAGGCCTTCAGGGGGCGCTCCCTATCCAGGGGTATGAGATTTAGGCAATATGTAAACATAAGTGGTAATTGCGTTGTGTGATCCCTTTATTAGTGAATTTGATGTGGCGCTCAAAAAAAAATTATATAGAAACTAATTAACATCTAAACGAGGAATTATGTTTCTACAAACGCAATTTTGAGTGACCATACCAGAGTGCGTAGTGCGAGTTTTACTCGATCAAACGCATCGAACGAGTTAACGTAAATTTCACGTGAATTTGTATGGGAATGAAGCAGCGCTACACGTTAGCCACGTTCGATGCCTTTGATTGATTAAAACTCGCATTACACACTCAGAGAGTGAGTGATACCAATATGAGTACCAGAGATATACTAACTAAGCGAAAACTAATGCATATATACGCAATATGACGTGTGTTTTGATCGGAAGTACTCGGCAGATTAGAGGAAAATATCTCAATTCTTCAGATTGTAGGTAAACTACTTCTAGGTTTCTAACATCTTTTTTAATTGTCTGGTTTTTTATTATTATTTTCCATATTTCTATTTAATTCGTCTCCCCCTCCAAAAGCCAAAATGAGGGGGACACGGTGTTACCCATGACAGAAGCACAGTCGGTCGGGGGTCAGGACATAAGGACAGAAACCGACGTACGATCCTGGCTATATCGAGCAGCACCGCTCTCTACGTTCGGGCCGGAGGGAATCTCTACGGAATCCCAACCGCTTCAGGTTGTCACTTAGGGTCACTTATTATTATTAATCAAATATTTATTTTTTCTTCTAAGATTTAAATTTTTTGCAATATAAAAAAAAACAATAAATATTATAAAAAAAACTTAAACCTAGAGTGCCGCAAGTAGCGGGGCAAGGCCCAAGCTACCGGTAGTTAGGACTGCAGAGTGAGGAACCTCCTGACAATAGTACGTGTAAAGAAGTACCGCCTTCTGTATCTGTCCCTTGACTCAGCCATCTAATGAGAGCCTCTCGAGGTGTTGGTCGAAGCTCTTCGCTATAAGACCGTTTGCCAATACGATTATCGGGACGATGATGGTCGAATCGACATTCCGCTTGGCGGTCACCTCGTGAGTTAAGTCTATGTACTTTATTAGTATTATTATTCCATTAGTATAATGATTCCTTTTTCCTTTAAATTGTCTTTATGTAAGGGGTCAGCAGAGTGTTTTATTATTATTATTTATATTTAGATCAAAATGGTACTTACGGCCTTGTGTGCTTAAACGATGTTCATATTGTCATCTTAACTAAAGCCTCTGTTACGTTCATAACAAATGCAAACGAGAATATGGGCACAATATAACTGAGAGTGTACGATACGGTACTTATTATTGTAACATTGTGAGAACTCATCAGACTGTAAATCTTTTGTGTGTTGCGTCAATGGCGAATATAATGATAATAATCACTTCTGTTTCATTGTCTACATTTATTGAATAGTTCTTTATGACAATTGCTGATCGTTAATCTATTGCTAATTGGTTTGTAACTTTACCATTTTTATTAGTGATGGGTTTGCTCTTGGCCAGCAACAACAAGCCGTGTAGCGAACATGAGGCCTATGATGGAGCGAGCTAACCCAGAAGATGCCTATTCACTCGAATCTTGAAAAATCCTTGGGTTATATGAGCTGGGAAACACAGACGCCGCGCCGGCAAGGCGTTCCAAACCATCACCCTGTCTGCCACATAGCTTTTTAAGAACATTTTTTAAATGTTTTCAATGTTTGCTTAATTCCTCGTTCCAACAAACCTAAATTTCACAAACATAACGTTTCTTAATGAGCACCTAATTAAACCTAATTAAACCTCAACATTGACCACACAAAATTAAAACACACACGTCTAAGTTGTAACAAAGCAAATATCAAATGGATAGAAATTCATTTGAATAGCAGTCTTGGAATTGGAATTCGTAAAGCGTTGAAGATTTAAATTCACTTTGGTACTCGAGCAAGCGAAACACTACACTTAAGCAAATTACAATGTACAGCCGAGAAAGGCACGCTTAAGAGGTGTAAATAAATGCCTTAATGACATATGACAACTTATAAAACAACTTTAGTCTAAGCTTCACAAAAGTCGAGCGATTCGCTTCTATAAGACTAATAAGTGGTCCGTCTCTGTCCAGTTTTTTAAATTTGCACAGCAGTTGAAAAACTCAAACTAGTAAGAAATATTGTAAATATTATTTTTAAGTATAATAACACTAGCGACCCGCTCCCGGCTTCGCACGGGTACATTTGTTTCTGCAGATTATATATAAAAACCTTCTTTGTTTAAAGCTCTTTTCATTAATAAAAACATTGTTACATCCAATTGTTACGTTATCCGTAGGCCGTTTCTACAATTAGGGTTTTGGCAGGAACGGCCTATCTTTATTCGTACTGAAATCACAATTTCAAGAGATGTTCAATGCGAACATTTGTTTGGTTTATATTGCTGTCGTTCGGTACGAGCACTTTTTGGAGTAGGCCCTTGTCTCTAATATGGCGTCTTTTCTGCTGCGAGCGTCAGCTTCAGGGTCTTGAGACAGGCTGCATTTTATGGCAGAATTGCTTCTCTTTCCTTTATATAACGTTTACATGTCTTTGTTTTTAAATTTTAATGCAACCACATCTAATTTAAATAAAAAAAATACGTCTCGTAGAGGCACTTGCTATCTCCATTTTCTAGTTTGCTACGAAAATGGGACATGCGAGAATAAAAGGAAAAAGATCAATGCCTTGGAGATGTGATGCTGGAGGGGATTGCTGGAGATGTCCATACTACAGGAACTTGGCATACGTCGTTCAGACACAATTAACTAATCATTTGACGTCAATACAATTAAGGATATTGTAAATATTAAACTCTATATTTTAGACAGGAAAGACAGGACAGATTTTTTTTAAAAAGTACAGCTGCGGGCAAACGAATGCTACGAAGCTAGTAAACGAATGAATCCTAAATTCATAACCGAGTTTTATGAACATTGTTTCATACCATCGTTTAAATGCAAAGCTTAAAGGGTAAATTAATTTTTGTTCGAATAAAATTAAAAGCTTTTGGTTGTTGTGTAGAAATATGGATTCTAACTAAGGGCTTCGTAAAAAAGCTCAACGTCGCTCAGCAATGGAGAGGGTTATGTTCGGGGTTACTCAGCGAGATCGAATCAGGGGTAAGGAATTAAATGGAGGGACAGGATGGGCAGGACAAATAGTAAGGAGCGCAGTTGGGGTCGGAAGGTTCTCAAGTGGAGACCACGGACCTGCAAACGCAGCGTAAAATGTACACCCATAACATGGACTGAGAGCCTAATAAGGGCTAGACTTTTGGCCGGTCCTATTGTCCCGCAGTGGAAATCCAAAGGTTAAGATTATGATGATGGTGAAAAATTCCAAAGCCAAAGTTGAGCCAAAGCTTGTGAAAATTAAATAAAGTGCATTTCCCCATAAAAGTTCGCAAGCGTTCTTTGCACAATATACCTAGAAAACTGAGTGCGAAAACCGCCCCCATAATCTTAGGATATAGTTGACAGTTTTTGTTCGGTAGACAGTTTTATGAAGGACGTGGTTGTTCACGCTTGGCAGCCGGTATCAGGCGCTCACTGGACGTACTCCAATGCTCGTAAACTTTAAAGATCTGGGACACATTCTTCGATGGCGCATTAAACGTTGCTTTAAGAATGTAAGAAATACTGTCCATGGATTATTTGTAGAACTCTGAAACATTTCTTGAAGCCTAAACAAACTTGAAAGCTTAAAACTTAAACTTGAAACTTTTATATACTTAAAAAGTTATCGTTTCACATCAATACAAAAATACTAAACATTGAAAAGACATATATGCAACAACCAACACGCTGTCCACCTGTGTCTATTTCTTTGCTAAATTCTTTTAATACATCAGAACAATCCTTAATATTTACGTGGGAGAAGAGGCGAGAAAAAGCTGGCCACCGCGACTGGCTTCATAAGAAGCAGTATAAAAATTGATAACGATGCACTTAGTGGCTGGCATTGTTATCTGGCTGGTATCCAAGACTACTTGGTTTGTAAATACAGGCAGTGCTATTGGTCCAGAACTTTTATGGTTTCGATTTATAGAATGTTCGACAACTCCTTCTTTTCTTTTTCCTGTAGTTACTGTTAACATTTGGGAAGTCTCGACAGTTTCAAAGTCTATTATTCAAGTGTCTATCGGGACACGAAATAGCTCACGGTTAAAGTCCTGAGACGTTCCGAGAAACTTAAAGACCTAAAGATGACTAAGGACTTAACTTAAGACTTAACTTAAGATGAAAAATGATTAAAGACTTAGGGAACTTAAAGACTAAAATTTTAATCAAGTTTATTTTTAACCCGCTGTTCCTAATATTTGTAGAACCCCTGAACTGTGTTAGATTTTTTTTAAATATAAGTATTTGATAATAATATGAATAAGTTACCTATACAATTAGATTCTAATATAAGTAAATAATTTGAAACTGACATTAATTGCAGTATTCAAACATTACAAAAGATATACAAGGCGTCCCAAGACTATGCGACATGAAGGGAAAGTACCAGATGGCTATTTTGCTGAAAGAAAACTTTACGTTATTTTTAAAAGTTAGTAATACTGAATTCAAAGATTTTCTAAAAATTACTTAATTCGTCGGCAATAAATAATATTCTTGAAATTTGAATCAAACATTTTACGGTTTTCCTTTCTTTTAAGATATTATGTTATTTAAGAAGAATTATTATTTTTTGTCCATTCTTTCGATTGATTCGATCCATACGGGTGATTTTTTTTTTCACATTTAAGTCGGTTCGATTCCCAGACGAAGCAAATAATTTTTAGAAAATCTTTGAAAGCAGTATTATTAACTTTTAAAAATAACATAAAGTCTACTTTCAGCAAAATATCCTATCTACGATATTTAAGGTACTTTCCCTTCATGTCGTATAGTCTTGGGACGCCCTGTATACATTGCGTTTGAACGCAACTATACATTACTTTTAAATATTTGTGAATTGAATATATTTCCCACAATGTTACTGAATAAATCTGAAAAAAAAAATGTGTGTTATGTAGATTTAAAAAAATATATTATCCAACAATATGCATATTTTAGAACAAAGTTTCATTAATTAATTTTTTATTATTTTAAACTACGAATAATAGATTTTTAATTATAATTTTATTTAATACTAGCGTTCCGATTCCGACTTTGCAAGAACGGATTTTTTTTTTTTTTTTTTTTTTTTCAAATTTGTTCGCCATTAAAATTAGCTAAGACTTAAGACTGTAACTCTGTCATAAGCAACTACTTAGTATAGAGTTTTGTAATCAACAGCGTCATGGACTAACCTATTTACTTACGGAACAAAACAGACGCAGTATCACACGAATGATACGGCATATGAGGACTCGAGCTCATTTACATAATAAAGGCAAGATCATAAGGAAACCAAACGCGCGCACATTTACATATCATATTTTATATTCAATTATTCGTGAAAAAGATAAATGTGTATGAAAATCTTTTGTATTTAGTGATATTTTGATTTTCAAAAATTCAAGAATTAATAACCTATTTAGGAATGAAATAAAATAGTGTAAAAAATAGATCGTGAATGTTTCCTTTACATTGCAATACATTAATTTTATAATATTAATGTACGATTATATATACGTATAATAACATTGCATTTAAACAGAGGAATAATCTTCTCCTTCTCCCCGCGTGCCACTTCAGTCCTGAAGGTTAGCCGGTTCCTATCAGTTCACTCTGAGCCACGACTTTCTTCTTCGCCCATCGAGTTCTCTTCAACCTTCCCTTCAACCTTTCCCATCATAATTAATTGGAGCAGGCATCTATCTTATAATTATACTTTTTTCCCATCTCAAAAATTGTTCTTTTTTTAAATTAATATCAGCGCCATCTCTGTTCACATTGATGTAATTATTTCAATTCAATTGGTTTTCGCAAGCATGTATTATTACGTAACATATTCTAGTTTCAGTGGCATTGTGTAGATGGCGCAATATATGAAAATATACAGAGGTGTCGGTTATACGGTTACACGGTTACGTTATGGTAACAGGTCGCGAGTTCAATGGTTTTTTCCCATTTCAAAAATGCCCAACGCGCCTAAAGAAGCCTACAAAAAAAACATAATTTTCATACGTTGACCATGGTTATGGCAAACGTGGAACGTTGCTGACTGAGCCACAGCGAAGCGTGGCCAGATTCATCTAGTTATCTATACATTTTAAAATAAATAAATTTGCAAATTTAATTTATTACAAAACGAGTCACAGTGGAAAACGCTTACAAATGAATAAGTAGACAATAAATACATTAACTTTGAGGCAGAGTCAAATCCCACAGCACAGGAACCTCAATCATCGCGAGAACGAAACTGTCTTCCAAACGAAACCACAACAAACGGTGAAGGCTTTGTTGACGTGATCCCGACGCCACACCACAAAAGAAATTAATCAAACGCCTAGCACTTCCTTTCTATACACAAAAACATACCTCTTAATTAATCAACTGAGAATCAAATATAAAGGGGCGCAGATATAAAGGACTTTATGTACGAGGATAAAACAATTCAAATAGAAATGTTGGATTTCACTATTTCAGAGCTGTTTATATCAAAAAGTTTAAAACTCCATACTATAATATTATAAATGTGAAAGTAACTTTGTCTGTCTGTCCGTTACCTTTTCACGCCTTAATTACTCAACCAATCATCATGAGATTTTTCATACACATTGTCAGGGATACAAGTAAGGACGTAGGGTACCTTTCATCCAGAAAAAAAGCACTATTCCCTAAAATTAAGGAAACTAACGCCTGGAAAAAGTGTAATAGCCAGATGTCAGGCGTTATAATGGTTATGTTTTCTTTATTTTTCCACTCAGACGAAGTCACGGGCACCAGTTAATAAATGTTTTAATCATCATCACCTATACATATAATAATATTAGTAAACGATCTGGATATTAATTTTTTTATTCAAAAAAACATATAACATATTCATTGTCTAACTAAAGGAGGAATGTTTAGACCCTTATAAAGAAAAATAAATAAAAAATATGTATATGATTTTTACAAAATTCTTTACAACTTTTTTTCTTGACATTTTACATTTACATGTGATTGTTTGACGGACAGGCGAATGGTTAATTAGTTAAGATAAATAAACTTAGTCAACAGCAAATAGATTGCGGAGTTAGGAAATAGTATAGATGGTCAAGGACAAAATAAATACAAGAGAATGTCATTCCACATACGTACCGAAATATACCGAATATAGAGCTATTTCACGGAGGAGATTATTATTGCCTCCAGAGAAATCGTCAGTTTGTGATTGAGGTACGCTATGTCTTCAATTATGGACAAGTTTAAGGTTTATCGACGACTCCTATTGATTGCTATTATATATTTAAAATGAAAGTATTAATTTTAAATAATCAAAAAAAAATTTGTAAATAGCAGCAATTTAAAACTTTGATAACAATAATAATTATGTAATATCAATTTCTAATACTTACATTTTGTCTGTGATTACTTTGTCTATAATAATATTTAATTTTCAATATTGTGCTATTATTTTTATGTTTCTCTATAAGTATCTTTTTCATTATTTTGTTTATGTATATTATAGTATATTAGGTATTGTAAATAAACGGAACTGTAAATTAGTATGTAAATATAAATAAAACGCCATCCGCGGAATTTATAAATGTGAATATTATTTAAATTTTAATAATAAAAATTCTTTTTTATATACCTAATATAATAGGCTTCCTCTCTCCTAGCCATCAAGTTGCATGCCCAACAGGGTCCATAACACTGCTCTTTTGGTCCATAACACTGTCCATAACACTGATAAATTTTGTAACATCTATCTATACATTATGGTTTTGCATAATAAATGATTGATTTGAATTGTTTTCGTTAATGTTAATATTTTAAAAAAGAAAATAAATACATAGACTAATATAGCAATAATAACATATTAAATATCTTCACACATTCCACACGGCACCATCTAGTTCCACACTAAGCAACTAATGCTTGTATTACGGATTACTTTTTTTGTAAATACATGCATATTATAAATACAAAAATCCATGACTCAGGTACAAAGGTAAATGTTTACACATAAACATTTGCCCCTAGAGGGATTCGAACCCGCGACCGTTTGGTTAACAGCTAACAGGGTTACTAGCCACTAGACCAAACGTGTCGTCTATTAATGACACTATGATAATAAAAATTGCACGTTGCAGTTAAACGATAAACTCGATAAGTGGTATGCATTAAAGGCATTTAATCTCCCTTAGGTGCTTTAAGGTGTCACGCTTCAGTGGTTAGGTATAGGTTTCAAGTGTTTAGTTGAAGAGGGGTTTCGACGCTAGTGGTCCGTGAAAATCCACTAAACGGAATTTTCATCGATACGTACCCGTTCCGAACCGTTTGATGCAATGGCCAGCGAATTGGCTAAACGACTCGCTTTTTATTCCCAACACACACGAACTCTATTTCATTGGAATTCTCTTATAACGAATCAAGTAAAAACTAGAACCATGTTCTCTAATTTAAGAGTTCCCGGAACTAGCGTCAATGAATACATAAAACTGTATTTTCTTTTTTAATATTATTAAAACATTTAAACAATATATGTAAATAATATAATATAATAAAAACTTAAATTCTTTCCCCTCTTCAGTGTTTCCTGAAACTTAAAATTTGGGGCTCTTCAAGGACAGAATAGGCCATTAAAGGTCAAGAGAACTCCATCAGGTGAGATTGAGGTCAATCGCTTTCCTGTACACAAATAAATAAATAAAAAATTATATCTTCCCCCTCCAATTTGTTTCAGATTTTAAATAATATAAAAAATATTAAAATCGAAATCATCAAAATCGGAGCTGTTTTTGAGAATTTCCGAGGAAATAATCAACTTTCCTACCAATTAATATACTTTTAATAAATCTTACTTATAGGCACGAAATCCTCAATAAAACAGAAAATCATTTAAAAGAAAAGTGATAGTATTTGGTTATTTCTTTTAAAATCATTGAAACATTTATTTGCATAAAATTCTATGCTAAAACACCAATTTATGGAAAGTCGTTTCTACTTTATTACTATATAAACAACCATATGTAAGTACCTACACTGTAAGCTGAATCATTAAAGATATAGGTATGTATTCTTTAAACATTCTTATGAAACATGCTTAATGAGAAGATAAGCTCATTAGTTGTTCCATAACAAAACTTTTGATGTGCAGTTGTTCAAAAATGTGAGACCTCATAAACGTAGGTATGTGTATTACGATTTACGTAACTCATTAGCAAGCTTCTTCATTCCTTAACTAAATGTAACCGGCGAGATTCTTGACGAAGTTAATTGTAGCTCCGGCGTGCGGTTAACGAGACGTGAAATTCAGCACATCTTACCTACACACGCGCTCCACACATATCTACAGTTGTGGAAACGAAACTCGTAATTCCTTGCATATTCAAAGAAAGAACTTGGAATCCTCAAGTATTACAAATTACAAACCAAGGATGGAATTAAATGTCAGATGATTTGATAATAATTAATCTTTTTCCCGAGTGTAAAACTAAAATGTTCTTTCATAGCAAGGTTATTTAGCAAGTCACGTATGTTAAGGTCGTCAGACCAAATGATTCATTTCATGGTAGCTGGCTGCATGAATGGCTGCCTAACAAACAACGCCACAGGTGCTGCAAATGCCCTGCCAATGGTAGTAGGATTGGGTAAGGAAAGGGACAAAAAATGGGTTCTAGCATCCCTTACTTACTCGTTAAACGAAACACAACAGCACACATGCAGCTTTTTACGGTGGTCTGTAAGAGGGTGTTTACTGCCGCTAGACATACTGCCCAAATGACTGTAAAATTCTGTGTGCCCTGCCACTACTTTCCAGATCCAGACCAGAGCCATCTTTGAAAAATTCATTTAAAAAAGTTGACCCAGCCGAGACAAATCCGGGACCCCTGAGACAAAGCGCTACAGGAAGTCACTAGCCCAATAAACATTGGTCGAGTGACGAACATACATGATATTTTCTTTTGAAATTAAGCTGCTTTCTTCGCAGGTTCTCGCGATGCAAACAAACTCTCCAGTTTTTGCCTTACTTCATGTGTGAACTACTATTTTTAAGTGGTGAACCACACAGTGATCCAATACCAAAATCAACTCCGATTTTGCTTTTTTCTCAGTGCCCATGACGATAAAATTTTATCGTCATTTGTTTTTGGTATTTCTTCGATGACATACTTCCAGAAATCATTTTTTTTTATTAACAATGCTACTAACATTTGAAACAATCTGTCGAGCAATTTCGAGCACATACAGGAACTGGCAGGCAAGATTTTTCTGTAACTACCAATATAGTATTATTTGATGCCACAAATATCGTCTCTGTATCAAATCACGTATAAGTGTCATTTATTTATTTTTTCACCGAAAGTGGTACTTCTTTTTGTACTTTCGGCCAATTCAAATTTTTCTACCGATTTTTCGAAACTTAGCATCACTTTTATGAAATGTGCCACGGGGCTTATCTTAGTATCAGCGAGCGGATCTTGCTGTCGCCATGCATAAACTGAGAAGTGGATTATTTTTTACGAATTTCAAATCGTAAAAATTATATAGAAATGGCGCGATCAAACGACACAATATGAAACAATATTTATAGGTATCTGTATTCAATTTTATTTCCCATAAGGTGCAGACCAAAGTAATTTTTGTCCATAAACACGTCGGTCTACAATATTTTCTTTTTATGGAGACGTAAAGTACACCCACACGATATCCGAGGAGTTTTACTTCAGAATGAGGACGGTTGAAAAATGTGGTCAGTACTTTATCACGATGTGCAATTTAGAGACACCGAGCTAAATTTATATGGTTTCCTATTATCGAATTTCTTAGAAAACAATTTAAAATCTCATTTTTTTTTTACTTTAATATAAAGAACATTTGACGTGAATACGGTTTCCATAGTGGAAGACAAATTCAGGAAACTGCTGATAACAAAATCGGGGGATTCAGTTTGATGCTGTAGCCTACATATCTATCTGATTACATTAAAAATTTATTTATTTACTTATTTAAAGTAATATTATTATTACTTTGATATAAAGAATTTTTGATGTGAATAACAAATATTGTATTTAAAAACTATGCCATGAAGAATACATAGAATTTATGTTTCAATAAATTCTGTAGTTTGTTTGTTCAACAATTTATTATTCTCTCTTTTAACAATCTCTTAAAGACCGTCAAGTTAGACTTGTCCGTAGCCCTCTCATAAAGGGAATAGTTAACTTTTTAAAACAGACTCTCATTGCCTATTAAAAAAAATATTGATTGAAATAATTTAATATTTTATTCTATACACAGAACATGATATTTTTAATCAATTGCCAAATGTGATCTTTAAATTACAAACACACTGCACATTTCATTAAATCAGATTTATTAGGTCCCTCTTAAATCAAGCTGCAATTAATTTTAGAAAACTAGTCGCTACAACAATTCGCTACAATTTTTGGATGTATACGGCGAATTATTATTATTAATTTTTTTTTTTTATTATTTATGACCAAATTAGTACGAATAATGCTTTCATGTCCCTACTGTCTGTCTTATTTGTCTCGCATACAATAACAAATTTTAATCACTGCCGGATGTGTATAAAACCACACAAATACCCAGGACATTACTAGTTAACAACATATACAGACCTTTTAAGAGACATGCATATTATTTCCGTACTATGCGTCGCCGCAGTGCTGCTTTTAAAAATCTTCTTGGGTTAGAAGAACAATTGTTGGAAGAAAAAGAATGTGCCCCATCAAGAACCCACCTTTCTAGGCGATCGCAATTCGTAGGCCTTGAGATTAAAATTTAAAAAAAAATGTGTATGGAAGTTTGTTGTATTTCTAGCTCATTCTGTTGAGTATGAGTAAATCGTTATGAGTAAATAAAATTAAAAAATCAAATTGAGTACCTCTTAAATAATATAGTAGTATTGTGTTTGTAAAAATATACATTAATTAATTGAAAATGTTTGCAGCCCCTGAACGTGTTTACGCTTGCAGCTGAACCCATTGTTTTAAAGTTCAGTAAACAAAAACCAGCGGAGAAATTGTTGAAGCACAGTTCCGCAGATGTCCACTAACTTTGTTTTTATCTACTAAGAAATTATGTAGTTGCTTTCGTCCATTTTCAATCTAGGGAGATGATAAACTTTGTTTGAGTTCAGCTATTCTGAGCGGACATTTCTGTAACAACTTCGATATGGTATCTAATAAAGTCTGCTCCTTCTAACTTTATTATATTATAAGATATTGTAATAAATGAAATTCAAAGTACATTTTTTAAATGTAATGAGGCGTCAATCTGTTGTTACAAACCAGACAAGAAAGTATTGGGTTGGCGAGAAAGCTCTTTCCCCTGAGACTGCTTCGTCAGACTGATCGGCCGACGCGGACTTTTTTTCCTGTTGCTCCGATTGATCGGACGACGCTCGGTTTGCACTAGTAGATAGACTGATGTTTGTTTCGTTATTTATTTATTTTTTCAATTTTAGATTTTTTTAATTTTAAGTTCGGTAGACTGGCTGACAGTTCACATGATGGTTACCTTCACCTGTAACACAAGTAAGGGTCTTCTGTAAGGGGGTGGCTGCCCAAATGACTGCGAAACGCAGTGTGCCCTGCCACTACTTTTCAAATCCAAACCAGAGTCAACTTTGAGAAGTTCATTTCCAAAGTTGACCCTGCCGGGAATCGAACCTAGGACCTCTGAGACTGAGCGTTAAAGTCAAGTTAAACCCTAACCACCGATCCAAGGATTTTTTTTTTCTTTTGAGATTTGGTAGCCGATACCTACAGTTGCTATAGAAATGAATTCCGTTTAATTTAATCTACAGCTGTCAGTTTGCGAAGAGTTTAACATGGAGTACAAAATAAACATTTTCGATACTATTACTTTGAGAAGATTTTTCACTGAAATTGAGCAAGGTTCTCGTCGACCTTCTCAAGTTGATGATGTCAAAATAAAAACATCATATAACTATGCGAGATATAATATTATAAAACAGTTAAATGTATCACACATAACAATTGATTTGTTTATTTTTTGTATACAAAAATAGTTTTAGTTCACACTAAAAAACCGAAATTGCTTTTTTTCCAACCCCAATAATTTGTTACAGACGTTCCTATGATACCTATTTCGATTTTTAGTTGTAATCGGATCGGACTATTTAGCGTCGAAAATACATTTGGTTTGCAGCTATAAAAATTTTATTTTCTACAAAAAAAAATCCCTTTGAATTTTGTATGCATTTTTGTTTCGTTATAAAACACTAGGTTACGCCCGCGACTTCGTCCGCGTCCATTTTTCTTATCCGATCGCTACCAAACTTCACAGGATCACCTGGGACTAATCTGATGATTGTCTGAAAATTTCATCAAAATCGGTTTCATCAAAACATCTAACGACGGTAGTTAGATACTAGGTTTAAAAATTGAAAAGAGAGATTTCATTAAAAGATGATTAAAAGAATTAATCACATTAGATACCTAACTGAAAGTCTATAAATTTGGATTAGATTAGATTGATAGTTTAATAAATAAATAAAAATGTTTGCTCAGAATGAACAATAACACATTCCGTTTCGGTCGATTGATTACTTATTTCCGTTTGCGCTTTTACTACACAAAAACCAATAAACTCGGTCGCTTGGCGACTATGACACGGTTAATAATACAAATAAATAATGATAGTGTTATTATTAATACTATATTATAAATAAATAAAATATAAGACACTTACACAAATAGAGAGACGGTAACTAATTAATTAAATAAAATATCTTCAAAAGAAAATATAAATTCCACATACATACTACAAAGTGTTGAAAAAAATATTAGGTACACTTATTATTTGAATTATAATGGAGACGATGTACATATTATGTTTCATTTTTATTTACAGATACTTTTCAATATTTACCGATTTGATGTTCGCAGGCATGACGGAGTAATCCACGATTGGCCCAATACCATCCCCCTGAGGCGCATCTGCGTCCTACACATATTTTTCATCGTTACTCTGAATATATGAGAAAGTCGCAACTAGGCCGCAAAATCGTTTGGGGCTGCGGTTTACAAAACATTCAAATATAAGGCTTATTTCAAGTGGAAAATTCTTTCATGGAAGTAAAATTTAATTTTTGTATAAAAATATTATTCCACTCCCTTTTATGAGTACGTTCATTGTATACGAAAAGTATTAGTCTGTGATTTATATAAGTTAGCCATGGAGCTTTTTAAATACATATATACATATTACTAACGACCCTCTCCCGGTTTGCTACATTAAAAATAACGTTTTTGGTTAAACGATTTTATAAGTATAGATTTCTTCTTATTTCTAATCCTAATTAAATTTAAATTTAGTTACAATTAAAATTTAAATATACTTTAAATAATGTAAAAACTTGAATAGGTATCATTTTTTTTAATTACTCAAAAATTTTCTCAACTACATATTTAATGTATTGAATAAATAAACTCAGCTATGATTAGATCTCGAAAATTAGGTCCAAGACATCCCTAATAATATGCATTTTAATAAGATACAAAACAATATTGAAAATTTCATAGCATTATGAAAGTTGTTTGTTTAACAAAGTTACTGAGCGACAGCCTACTCTTTGAACAATATTTAGCAATTTTTCCCGTTCAGTGAACACAATCTTATTGAATAATTCAAAAGTTTGTGATGAAATCAGTGTTTGTTTACACAGAAAATATGTTGCATTAAAAAGGCCAATTTTGTGACATTTTCATAAGAAAATTCATTTCACACAAAGATAGATAGGAGAATTTCATCGCCAAGCAACTTAAACGCCGACCGATTCAACGCAAGTTATTTCATCGCCATTTAATGGTTTATTTATTGTTTTTTAAGCTATCCAACCAATACTTTCAGGGAATGGAACATTCTTAAAAATACATAAGTATGGAATATACAGTAAAATATTTAGTAAGTAGTAGATTTGGTTGTATATAAAAGTAATAAAAAAGCAAGGTCGACAGAAACTAAACTAAACGGCGATGAAATGGCGGCGGTGAAAGGGCGGCGGTGAATTGTCCTGGACCGATTATTATGTATATATTATGAAAACTGAATTAAAATCGGTCAACCCATTCTCGAGTCACCCAACTTAACATTTTTATGTAAGTATAAGAAGTATCGGCAACACTTTATTTAAATACTAGCTGTTGCACGGGACTTCGTCCGCGTAACTTGTTACTCGCTGATAATGTAGCTTTCTATTGGCTCTGTGCACGACTTTAGCGCCACCTAGCGTCCGCAACTTTGTTGGTACTCACGTTTTGAAATTTAATCGCGACATTGTGACAAAATATTATAATCCAAAATTATCTATTAATTTATTTCCAAAATATTATTATTATATAATTTATACCTTGATTTGGGTGGAGGAAAGGGTTGTGAAATCATTTTTGGTCATTCAAATCAAATGAGGTAAGTAAAATTTATTCAAAAAGTGTGTTTTATTTTGAATATGTCAGAATTTGTTTACTTCATTTTTAGTTGTAGTTTTACTGTAAAACAAGAAGATAAAGTTACTTTAATGGTTTCATTCAATAATAATAAACATATATAATCGTTCCTGTATCGCTAGTGATAAATTAAATATCGTTTTCAGATCGAAATGAGAATTATTTTAAGGACCGGGTTTGTGAGTATCACTCACAATATAAAATTTCAACCACAAACCGTCTTTAAAGGAAAATTGTTAGTTTATGCTGGACATGTCCGTGATGTAGAGGAATTAAGAACAAAACAAGGACAGAGTTCAATAATTCAAGCTCGCATCATAAGACAAACATCTATTACTTTGACACCTTACAAAACAATTAATCTCCGTTTGAAGTCAGAATCAGTTTTTTGAGTTTTAATAGACGTAATATTTAAATATTCATTTGATTGCTGGTTAATGCAGCACAAGTAATCACAAGTGTGAAATGTGATTGCGATTATTAAAATTAGGTAACCAAGTCTAAACAGATTACTTTGAGATGATAGCTCCAACTTTATTTTTACTTTTGGCCACTATGAGCGCTGCGATCGATTATACTACCCCCACCTAGTACTTCGCACCCAGCGAATAGGTGAAAGAATTTTTAAAATTGGTTCAGTAGTTTTTGAATTTATTCATCACAAACTTTATACAAATATTTTCTCTTTGTAATATTAGTATAGACTAGCGACCCGCCCCCGGTTTTTTTTTGGAAGTTATATACACAAAACAAAACGTATATTAGTAATACGAGTATTTACAGGAATGAAAAACTAATCAACCACTCCATGGTTGAATTTAGATTACAACTGGCCAGTATTTTTCTTAAATAGCAAACAACTATAATTCAGATAAGTAATAGGGTCAGTCTAGGTAAACTATTAGTGCCCAACCTACGAGACCTTCTTTAATAATCCCTTGATTTTGTTTACCGAGAGCCGCGGTTCTCACTAACGAGACCGCGTTAATGGGAAGGGCGGGCCACACTCGTAAATAACTGAATAACACTTAGTGTTGGGATATTCCCAACGTTTTAGGATGTCCCTACGGCGTATAAGGACGATTAAGGGAGTAATGTTTGTTGTCGCACGGACAACTAACTTAACCAGTTTTATAGGCGTTTTATTTAAATAGTGTTAGAAAGTTCAATTAATTATTAATTGAATTGAATTGTTTACAAAAGAAATCCAACAACAACAAGTCATTCGGAAATATATAAATCCGAGCCTTATTTTATTATTATTAAAAACTGACTTTTCCCTGCAAATTGGATTCCTAATCGGTGAAACATTTAATATCGGAAATATTTATAAGTCCGAGCCTTATTTTATTATTATTAAAAATTGACTTTTTCCCGCAAATTCGATTCCTAATCGTTGAAACATTTGTTCAATCTTTATTGCTTATTATACGTTTTGGATGTTTTTTTTTTTCTTCATTTTTAAATAATTTCTGGAAATAATACATATTCTGGGTGAAATTAAACCTTAGTCCTTCTCAGAACCCCCTGACAACGTATATGCAAAATTTCTTCTTCTAAAACACCCAGCTTATTTTGATACGATAAAGAGTCAATATGGTAGGTATATAATTAGCAGAAAAAAAAGCGATGCTTGAGGTATAATATTGATTTCGAACCAATTCCGGTTGCGTACTAAGCGAAGCACTCTTCCCAATATTTATATGTAATGTAATGGTCGGAATCACCAGCGTGTGTTATCTGGTGTGTAGCCGGCGACCGTAAAAATCCCTTGCCGAATTAAAGCGTCGTATATTTACTCGTCGTAAAAACTTATACGATAAAATTGTTTGGCTCAAATCTGTGACATGGGCCAACCGAAATTAGGTCAATACAGATTTATCACAATTGTCTTGTTTTCCTAAAAAAAATCAATAATTACCTATTTTATGACTGTTTCATTCAAGGAAGTGAGAGAGGCCGGTTGAAGTTAAATAGGTATTTAATTATTTTTTTCTATTATTTTTATATTATTTATTGTTATAATCACCATAAGCGATGGTTAAGTCGTGCTTAAACGTTTCCTCTACTTGTTAATTTGTATTAATTAATCTGGAGAGAGTAATGGAAGGGCATTTGCGCCATAAGGTGGGAACATTTTGTCGCGTCGTCATCTCTCACAGAATTCTTTTGTGACCAGTTTGATGAGATGGATGACCTCATAGCTACCTACTAATCTTTTCATATTGCCACAGCTAAAAGGCTTGTAGTAAAATAGCACCTTTATAACAATTCTTTATAACCTTTGTTATTAGATCAAGTCAGTGCTAGACAACAATCTCACCTGACGTGAGGTGCAGATGCGGCCGAAGGTGGACCACGCTTACTCAGTAAATGCCCACTAACCCTAGTTTTGAAGACCCCGAGGTTGTAGTTTTGAGGAAACACAGCCGCAGACAATGAGTTCTACTCCATAGCAGTCAGGACAAGGAAGGTGGAACTTTACCGCTTTGTAAGTGACCAAGAACATCAACCATGAAGGGATGAGACCCTTGTCCACGCCTCGTAGTCCGCAAGTCCGTCTTCTGTGTTTAAATTTTTCCACAAATAATTAAATACTTAAAAGTTTATTTTTTTATTTAAATAAAAAATACATACCTAGAAAAAGAACTCCTTTATATAGCTGGGATGTGTCGCAATTATGATGATATTCTATTTGCTATAATTTATAGATTTTTTCAAATAAGTAATCAAATAAATACATTGCTTATAGACTTTTGCTATTAGACTTTAAAGAATATCACAGTCTGTTTCTCCGCTTCTTCTAAACCACCCAACGGATTTTGATACGGTTTTCACTAATGCAAAGAGTGATAAACAAGGAAGGTTTGTCTTATAATTTGACAAAAAAAAAATGCATTGTTGCGAAGCCGGTGGTAGTTACAGTAAGAAATCCAATAATCACATTAATAATGTAATTCAAATTGAGATAATATTTTTCTGTAAAATCTCAAAACGTATGTAAGAGTAATTTATTCGTTTAAATTTCGTACAACAAAAACTCGAGACGAATGGAAATGGTTTCAGAGTAAATAACGGTATATTGCCCTAATCCAAACAAATCTTCAGAAAAATGTGGGTCTTACTTGTACGAACATACTTCGGAACTGTGTATCCGGACATATTTTTGAGTGAAAGGCGTTTGCAAATAATATTTGAGACTGTTTCAATAATTGAGAGAATTGGTTCTGGAATTATTTGTTTATGTTTTCAATAACGAAATTATTTATACTAACAAACTTATTCATAATTCAAATAAATTAAAGTATTACATATTTGTATATCTATAACTACCTATATATTTACATAGTATAAATCAAAGTCGCTTCCCGCCGTCTGTCCATCTATATATCGGATTTTAATGCTGTTTTCACTAATGGAAAACACGAGTTAGTGACACGAGGAAAGTTTTTACAAAAAATAAATTACAAAAAATGTTTAAATATACCAAAAAAAAAAGCTTAGTTTACAAAATAGAAAGTTTTTCACCCGTATGAATGCGGGAGCGGATCGCTAGTATATAAATAAAAATCCATAAATGTGTTGCTAAGCTCAAAACTCGAGAACGGATGGAACATTTTCGATAATCTATACTAATATAATAAAGTTGAAGAGTTTTGTTTGGTTGAACGTTTTAATCTCAGAAACTACTGGTTCGAATTAAAATATTCTTTTTGTGTTGGATAGTCCATTTATCGAAGAAGACTTTAGGCTACATAAAATTTTGAACGCGGGCAAAGTTGTGGGCACTAGCTAGTTTGAAATATTCCTTGAAGTTCGAGAAAAGTTCTTATGAAGAGAAAAAATTGAAAAATTATTCATGCGAAGCCGGGGGCGGGTGACAAAGTGTGACGAGACGAGGCGAGACTACTAATTTAACTAATATGAAAAATTCTTTAATAAAATTAAAGCATACCGTAACTCAAAATAATACAAAAATACGTCTGCATTTCGAGTTGCCAATGCGAACAATAAAACAATACTCTGTCTGTGTTTCATTTTTATAGCCTTTTTATTTGCAGGCTTTCAATAATATCTCGTGTGATGGGAGCACAATACAGAAACAACAATCGGATATACACATTTTCTATAATATTTAACAATATCAATTTAACAAGCAAAAGTCGACGAAATTCTTGTTATTCTTACACGCATAAAGCAAACAGAATACTTCGACAACACTTCCGAATATATCCTTCATTTTGAGGCTCGAATAATAAACCGTTTGAAGTTATTTGAGTCACAATTCGTGAACTGATAAAAAGTATCATAATTTGTTTGTAAAAATTTAAAGCTCTGATTTCATAGGAGAACTTTCTATACGTGCATCTTTCATAGAATCTTAATCCAAATACCAAATTGTACTAAGGTCGGCAACACATTTGCAGCATATAGATCCACTGGCGTTACCTGTATTATAGGCGACGGTAGTCACCACAGGTTTTAGCCAGGTGCTGCAAGTGCGCCCTGAGCTGGGTTCGCAGAGGACGTAGCGGTGTGTAGGGATCCGAGGACAAGGCCTCGCCGTAATCTCGGACCCACACATCATCGCTGATGGTGGAATGCAGGGGGGGGGGGGGGGGGTTTAGTGGGTATTCCTGACGATAAGTCACTGTCCTCGTCGACGAAGGATAGTGCGTAAACATCATTTCCCCTCCAAAAAATAAAGTGCCCTGCCGCAAGCAGAATTAGGAAGGGAGAAGGAAATAGGCTCTGGAATGCCCTATTTACAGGACAGATGGTGTTATTGTGGGTTACTGCCGCCAGGTGGGCTGCCCAAATGACTGCGAAACGCAGTGTGCCCTGTCATTACTAAACAAATTAGTAATATTTATTATTGACACTCGACAGATTTTGATACGGTTTTCACTAGAGCAAAGAGCGATAAGCGATAACTAAATAATATACCTTACTTAGCTTCTGCCCGCACTTTCGTGCGCACCCCTCTTTCTTTGGTGTTAAAATTTTTCTTCAATCTTTATATCTTCAAATGTTTTTGTTAGGCATTGAATTTTTTACTTTTAATTTATCCCTCGGGATAAGTACTTCCTTTTTTCTGGATGAAAAGTACCCTATATCTTTTTCTGTATCCCTGACAACGTGAATTCAAAATTTCACTATTATCGGTTCAGTAGTTAAGGTGTGAAAGCGTAAACGAATTTGCAATTTCAGCATCGTGTTTCAAATTTTCTCTTCATCATACTCGAAGTACGAAGCAAGTGAAGTGTGTAAACATCGAAATCTTTGTTTCGTCACATGCAGATTCAGCACAGGCGTGGTTTTGAAGAGGAGCGCATATCTGAGTGGTTACATTTCTTGATTTTCACTCCAGTTGCAGACTTAGTTCTTGAGCATTTATGGAGAAGTTACTTAACTACCACCGAGAACTTTATCAATGTGTTCTGCTGAGAATATTCGTGAAAACTAGTGATGTCTACAAATTATATATCATGCAAATGTGTGTTTAGTATTCAGTTAGGAATAGTGAAAATTTTACATCTTTTCAAAATTTTACATCTTTAAAAAAACATGTTATATTTTGAACTAGCTGTTTTTGCGACTTCGTACGCTTGGTAATCGAAATATCGCGTTACTTTTTTCGTTTTTAAACCGATTGAAATGAAACAAACTTAGGTTCAAAAATTAAATTAAAAATTAATTAACACGCGTTGGATTTATAGCTATCGTCTACAGCTTCGATAGCGCCATCTATTTTAAAATTTCTGCAAAAAAGTCTTGTTATAAAATTCATCGGGAACTCATAGCCAAGTTAAAAAGTATTCTAAATGTACAATATATTTTATGTGATTTTTATCAGATTTATATAACTTGGTTATTATAAATCTGATAGTGAAACAATCTTCACAAACTTTCACTTTTATAATGTTCTACCTACATGGTTGTGAGGTATTGATAGTTGATTAAGTAGGTATAGTTGATAATGTGAAACGTTCCAAAACAGTTTTGTTAAATATGACTTCTGAGTAGTTAGGTTAGTTACTTTGAGTAGCGATCCGTTCATAATTAACCAAATTGATTAGGAAAACATCCAGATATTCATACGAAGCGGTTAGTAATCAAGTTGATAATTTCAGTTGTTTTATTTGCTATATTATAACTATATAAGTATGTGTTGCGGCTTCACGCCAACAAATTGCAGTTAAAAATATCATAGGCGCTTACGAACTATCACGACGTCAAACAAGTCAATCAAGCTACCCACCTTAATTCACTTCTATACAATTAAACTGTTAAAAGTCGACGTTTGGGTTTTTTTTAATAAAGGCTCCTATATTATAAATACAGTACGTAAAGTGTCGATAACTTTTAGATGATCCACAGAGCGTCACTATTACATCGCCCGCAACAATGAAGTATGACAATTGTCATTTTTTTCATGAGGAATTTACTGGGAAGAAATTCGTAACATGATAGGCATGCAAATATTAAAAGTAAAATAAAAGGTTTGAACGAGTATCTCATAAGACTTTGAATTGCGCTATAAGCTATTGAATAAATCAAAAGGGCTCCAAACGTATAAACGCTTGTAGGAGCAATGCATATTGGCAGATCGAGTTAATTGAAAGAGGCTTTCGCCGTCTGGTTGCAACATCAAGGGATTTGTGTATCTAAGAGATTTCAACAGTTGACATACGATATACGATTCAATAGACTGAATACAAGTAGAGTCAAGTGAATAAATATATATCTAAAGAAGCGTTACATAATTTAAAAATATTTATAAATGTTTTCTAAAAACGTTAATAATAAATTTACTCATATAAATTGTCATCAATATGTCCGTGAATTTAATATATCTGAGATAAGTAATGATGTTATTTGCTCTTTAGAAAATAGCTGATAATACATGGTATTGCGCTCGTTAACGAAACATCTAAAAATAATCTTCCTCGTGTAACGCCGTTCCCTTTATTCAAAACCGCATTAAAATCCGTTGCGTACTTTTAAATTAATACAATTCAAAAAGGCATACACAAAATAGGTACAATTTAAAAAGTAAACCTACTTACACTTGACTTACACCGCAGAGAGACGAGACTTTGTGTTCATTTTTTGCCACTCTAACATTGTCTACTTACTTGTTTTTGTCTACTTACTTGATTCATTCACCACAAGATAAATGATCAAAATACCAAATAATTCAGTAGGCAACGAAATCCTTTCAGCTAAAGCAAACATTGGAGAGACTAAAACCAATTTATATATAAGGAAGGCCTTTCGAGAGTCTGAAGTGCTGTGTGCAACGTCAATATAGAGTCATTGTTGTTGATCTGACTACACACGACGCAGAGAACAGACGAGAGAACCGCAACCTAGGAAATATATGCAATCAAGGGAAATGTCTATTGTGGGATTGAATGGAAGACGTACGAGTATAATAAAATATAAACCTTTTACTACCTCTCAATTTATTTATTTAATACCTTAAAATAAAACACAATTTTTATTTGTAGAAGCTGATTTATCAAATTGTGAGTCAGTGTTGGAAGACATTGAAAAATAAAAAGATTAAAAAAAAAGACTGATCTAAATATGACTACAATTTTGAAAATAATTCATTTCTTTAATAAGTCACACCTTATGCAACCATAAATATTAGAAAGTTTGGAAATCTGCTAATACACTAGCCATTGGAATCTATACTAACTAATATATAATTAAAATATTATAAAGCTGAAGAGTTTGTTTGTTTGGTTGAACGCGCTAATCTCAGTAACTACTGGTTCGAATTGAAAAGTTATTTTTGTGTTGGATAGTCCATTTATCGAGGAAGGCTTTAGGCTATATACATATGTCTATAATTTTAGTATAATTTCGATTTGCGTCAACTCTAGCGCCATCTATCAGTGAATAGTGACATTAAATATAATACTGGCAGACAGCAGTGACAAGAAGTCTTATTTTCATCCCATCAGATGGCGCAAATAGCAACTGATTTTTTAAATTTGTTTGCGATATCTCATCGTATAATAATTACTCATATATTTTCTTTTTCAATGCGGAAGAAGTCGCGGGCACCAGCTTGTGTTTGTATAATCTGGTTTTAAATTATTTTGATGTTATTTATATCAAGAAGGCATAAATAAGTCATATTATAAGTATGTCAGAAAGTCCCTGTGACGTTTAGTCAGGCTTCGAACGACATGTAATTTGCATATTATTGCATTCCCTCACCACTGAATAATTGAGTGTCGACCGAGGTGTCATCCCAGATTCCGTTCGAGCAAAAAGTGAAAAATTGAAGACGAATTAACACGTATCTGCTATAATTTATCCATTATTGCTAGATTGCTAGATTACACTCACGATTTTCTAATGAGCCCAAACATGCTATATCTGCTGTAAGTTGATGAGGAGTTGGTTATTCCGCAGATTACTCGATGCTGCAACGCTTGTTCAAGTTTTCCATGTCATGGAAATGGAATTACACATCAATCGAACATGTGGAAGTTAGTGAAATCCCTTCGTTAACTAAGAAATGGGCTGATGGTCATCAAACGCCTGAACAAATCTTCGTAAAATTATAGCTTGGAACGTTCCCAATTACGTCTGCTTTTAAACGAAAACCAGGATCGAAATCGGGCCATCGGTTTGGGAGCTACGATGCCACAGACAGATACACATATGGACACACACGTCAAACTTATAACACCCTGTTTTTGCGTTGAGGGTAGCGGTTTAAAAACAAAGGAAAGGTAACTTAGTTTTGCTAAATATAATAATAATACTAAGTATAAAAAGGGACGATTAGTTTCATCAGTATATATAATAAATGTGTACACGAGAGCTCCTTGCGGACAAGATGAGGACCGGTCAGACATAAAGACGAAGCAAACAATTCAGCCGAGCAATTTTAATCTATTTGATGGAGAGACCGACCGCAAAAATGACTGCTCGGCTTATAGTTTGTTGTTAGGACTAAATTACGAAACATTTTTTTGAGCTATTATAGACAATCGAACTAAAAGATAACTTGTAGAGTATCATCCAGCTGACCCTACCTAGAAACAAAATACGAAAACAATAATCTTTTGATATGATTTCTTTTATATTAATTAATATATTTTTGGGATTAGGTGCCGAAATGAGCCGGAAGCTTTTATATTACCTATTATATGTTTTATATTAACTATTAGTTAAAAATAGTCATGAATAATAAAATATTAGTTATACTAAAATAAATTTTTAATTATGTCTCACACTGCAATAACGGTAGCTGAAATTTTGAATATTACTGTAAAATGCTTCATTAAGGTCATTATAATATTTTAGATGCTAAAGTATTGTATCAAATTATTAGGTAATATCATGGTAATATTAATCACCACAAGAAGTTTTTTATTCTTTATTTGAATTTTTTGTAGTTTGGGTAAGTTTACAATAGATTGAGCCAAATTGTATTCTTTATTTGATTTTTTTTTTGTAAAGATTTTTTTGCGTAAGATTAAGTACGTTATACAGAGCGCCTAGTGCGAGTTTTACTCGATCAAACGCGTCGAACGCGTAAACGTCAATTTGTATGGGAATGAAGCAGCGCCACCTAGTGGCTAACGTGTAGGTCTGCTTAATTCCCATACACATTGACGTTTACGCGTTTGATGCGTTTGATCGAGTAAAACTCGCACTAGACCCTCTGATATTAAAGTATGTCACTCTTTCTTAGAGATTATTTTTCCTAATTTAAAAACACAGTATGGAACGACGCTTATCTAAGTATTTCTTGTTTTATTTTTTTCCGTCGAATTTGTAACGTTAAAAAAGAAAATTTTGGAAACATTTTGCTAAACGTAACTGAATCCTGTACAAGAAAAATCAATTGATACATGTAAAAATCGTGCCAATTTATCGCCACAGTAAAAATCAAGCACGGAGACAAAACGTCAAAGAGGAAAAACCAATTTAGCTTTGCATATGAAGCGGCGATCGGCCGTCATTGGACCAAAAAAAATTATAATCGGCCACAGAGGCGAAACAACTCTTTCAACGTTTTCGAATTATTCACTTAATACATTTTCATTGCGGACATAAAGTTTGGTTTAACCCATTATTATTTACACATTGTTCAATTTCGGTAAATATTTTAGTAATATAAGTTAAGTATAATAAGTCGTACCCACACGACGGAAATCTTCTTTTTAAGATATCACCTTATTCCTGAAGCTACAACAAAGAGGATAAACCGACTATTAAGTCAGAAACGTATTCTGAGATCATTCGACCAGTATAATACGACCATAATATTTCTGTCTGCAGGATCTTTTGGTTGGTACGGCATTTGTGAAATTCGTTCCGTATCTACAAGTATCAGAAAGAATGCAGCTTTTTTGAATTGTCTGTATTTTTGACGAGCCCTTTGGATGAATGGTAAGGTTAAGGCCTTTAAACTCTGCCTAAAAGCTCCGGGTTCGAATCCAGGCAGATTTAACTTTGAAAAAGAACTTTTCAAAGTTGTCTCTAGGTCTGGATCTGGAAAGTAGTGGCAGGGCACACTGCGTTTCGCAGACATTTAGGCAGCCCTTCTGGCGACAGTATTACCAGAAGAATACCAGAATACCACCGTGAATTAACAGCACATGTGCTGATGTGTTTCGGTGAATGATTAAGGGATGCCAGAGCCCCTTTACCTATATCTTCCCAATCGCTTATCCTTAATCCTACTATAGTCGGCAAAGCACTTGTAGCATCTATGGCATTGCTTTTGTTATAGGCAACGGCAGCCACTTGCCATCAAGTGGACCGTCAATCTGTCTGATAACCTTAACAAAAAAGTCCATTTACAGATTCGAATTTGGGGCGGACTTAGTATTGTTAAATAATTACAGTCGCTAGCGAAATAAGTCATCTTACTAAATTATGTACGGTACGAGTAAGCAATAAAATTCCTGATGCAAGCAATGCAACGCGAAGTATATTATATTGCAAATATTTTAAATAGCTATTTATGTGTGTCGAATTTGAAACAAATGGACAAAAAGCATTTCATAAATAGCGAACTGGTTTTAATTGCGCTACCATAATTAAATTCAAACACAAATTCACGGAATATTCACATAAATTTTAGTTTTTTTCGTTAGCATTAGAAATGCAGTGTAGTGGTTTCATTTGTAACGTTCACTTTACACTAAAATTTCTGCTAAAGTAGCATTATTAACGCCTAAATTAATGAGTAAGTTAAAAAATTAAGTTTATACGCTAGGCACTCTAAGTTACGTGTTACTTATTACTGCATTTAAAGCTGAACACTTCGATTATGTTAGTATTAATATAATTTTGCATACACGTTGTCAGGGATACAGGAAAGGACCTTTCATTCATAAAAAAAAGTACTGTTCCCAAGGGATCGTCCAAAATAATACAAAAAACTAACGCCTGTCTAAAGGTTGTCCAAAAAAAAACTTGTTTGAAAGGTGTGTCAATAATGCACCTTAAATTTCTCTTCTTATCGCGAAAGTTATCTTATTTTATAATTGTATATGACAGCCGGGATACTTAGGCCTTTGTGTCGGAAATACCCTCGGAGCCCAATCCACTACAAACAACCCTTTATCATACACCTCATTGACCCATTTCTGTTATGACAGTGTTTACGCAACTCTATTAATGACCTTTGCGGTTATGCAACATCCCCGCATAATTTTTTTTAAATAGGAGCTGAAAGGCTTGGCTCTAGTCTGGATAGTCGACTTGATAGTAGTTGGCAATCATCGCTTGTGTTTTGTACCTAAGTTCACAAGCTTTACCAGGAAGCGTACAAGGACGTTATAAGATATACTTTTATATTGTTATAGTTCGTCTATAGTTTTATCTTGTCAAAATAATCTTTTTATCAATAACCAGTCAAAAAATAACCTATTGTTTAATTGGTTGAAAAGTATTATATGTTTGATGTCTTTAAATAAACGAACAGTGAAATAACGTTTATTTTTTAATTAGATCAAACATCAAAATCATTTGATGTTTTTGATGCGCACAATACCACCTCTAATGTTTCAAACCAACTTGTATATAAGCCTCCCAGAACATAAATATGCTTCGGTTTTCCTCTCACGTTATTCGTGCCGGTTGACTAGACTTGGTACGTGAATTGGATACTTTTGAACGTCAATAACCAATATTGGGTATTTACTTATCCTGATTTGTGACGCTTTCCTCTCCAGCGGAACTAATTCACGATTTCAATTTAAGATTGAGTCCATTGAATAATTGTCGCGATAATTAATATTTTGCCAACGCCTGTCATGGAGTTTTGATTGCGAAATATTAACTTTTCTATGCTATTTGAAAATTTCATTACAACGCATACCAATATTCAAAAGTATTTGTATATTCGGATCATTTATACAAGCATTAGTTACTTACTGTAGAACTAGATGGTGCTGTATGGAATGTGTGAAGATATTTATTTATTTATACCTTATTATTATTATTTGGATCAGTAAGTTTTATTTTATTTTATTTTCAACATAAAAGTTAAGTTGTTAAGTTAAGTTAAGTTAAGTTAAGTTAACATAACATTTAAGTTAAAGTGGTAGTAGGCAGGACACATAGTACGGCATGCTGACGGCTGCTAGGGCCGGAAGATTCTCGAGCGGAGGCCACAGACCGGTAAGCGTAGCGCAGTACGTCCACCTGCAAGGTGGACAGACGACTTAATAACCGTCCCCTGCAAGGTCGACGGTAGATCCAGGCTGCTTCTGACCGGTCCTATTGGAAAATTATTTGGCCTATGTCCAGCAGTAGACGTCCTGCAGCTGAGATGTTGACGATGATACAAATATTCTTGATGTGATTCTACAAACTATAATGAATGAAAACCACATCAAAAACGCTGCATCTGCCTAATTACAATATATCTCATAGTTACTGTCACTTCTGTGTAAGTTGCGTAGCATGATACAATGCCATAGTCAGTCGTAACACTCGTAGCTCTAGGCTAGGCGTGTCGTAGCATTACGCTACGCTTTTTGTAGCACTAGGCTACGCGTGAAATCTGCATATTAAATTAGGACCTACGAATACTTTAAAAATTGTTTAAAACAATTTAAAAATTGTTTAAATTACTTTTAAAATTGCCTGATTCGTGTTTTCATTGTAACGTCATTTTGAAAACTGCATTTCGGTATTATAGGATATAAATTATTAATGAAGCTGAAACATGGAAAATAAAAAAAATGTAAAAATAATCGTATTTCTTTTTACTTACAAAAACTAAAGTTATATTTAGATACGATTATACATGTATTAGTATACGATTATTTTTCTCTAAGGAAAAGCGACCCAACATTTTTTCACAACGGTTCTATCGAATTAGAGAAAAAAATGTATAAATTGTAAAAGCAATAAAGCATTTAGAAGCAATAAATATAATAAACTAGCGAGCCGCTCCCTGCTTCGCCCGGGCAGCAATTTTTATATATCTTCCCCATTTATCCAACTTTCCATATGTGGAAACCGAATTAAAATCGGTCTACCTATTCTCGAGTTTTTGATGCGTACACAAACCAACTTAACATTTTTATATATATTAAAAAAGAAAATGTTATCATAAATATCATTTGTGGTCTTATTCATCAGAAAACATTCATTTAAACATTCCATTAACAATGTGTATTCAAAAAGTAAGTATTCTGTCAACATTGATCAACAAAATCGTTTGGTAAACAAAACCAGTTGAGTTAGTAATGTACGTGATTATATTTTATTAAAACAAGTTAAGAAAAGGAGAAATAAAATAAACAAAAATTGGGATTGGTTCAAAACTTTTCTTTTAACACGTTTTCATTACTTTTTGTCATTCAAACATTATTAAAGAAATAAATTTTAAAGAATAACCTATGGAAAGGCGACATGAAAGTTAATTCAATGTTATTCATGCTTTGAAAATATTAAAAAAGTAATTATACTTATATTGCATATTTGGATATATAGGAACCTTATTTACAACCAATGAAAATCTAAAAAAGAAGATTTTTAAACATAGAAAGGAAACTAAAGAAATATTCCCAGTGCGCGGCTCACACTAAAAACATTGTCGGTATTTGACCGCATAGTATGTACAAGGAACATTCTTTGGATTTGAATATTGCGACCTGCCCCGACTCGCACGGATGCAATTTTTTCTGCAAATACACAAACCTTCCTCGTTTATCGCTTTTTCCATTAGGTAAAACCTTATAAAATCCGTTGGATGGATATAGATATAGATATAGATATAGATATAGATATAGATATAGATATAGATATAGATATAGATATAGATATAGATATAGATATAGATATAGATATAGATATAGATATAGATATAGATATAGATATAGATATAGATATAGATATAGATATAGATATAGATATAGATATAGATATAGATATAGATATAGATATAGATATAGATATAGATATAGATATAGATATAGATATAGATATAGATATAGATATAGATATAGATATAGATATAGATATAGATATAGATATAGATATAGATATAGATATAGATATAGATATAGATATAGATATAGATATAGATATAGATATAGATATAGATATAGATATAGATATAGATATAGATATAGATATAGATATAGATATAGATATAGATATAGATATAGATATAGATATAGATATAGATATAGATATAGATATAGATATAGATATAGATATAGATATACTCGTAGATATAGATTTCTTGTAATATCTTATTTAATCTTAGATACCGAACAAAAGTCACAAACCCAACATCACTCTTCGCTTATAACGTCGTTACACTATTTCATCAAGTTGGCTACTTGCACTCCTTTGACAGTGAGAGCAATCCTCACAACTTCCACGGAACCAAAATCCGTATTCAAATTGAACAAACTCGAGTTGCCAACTTACTCCTCGGACGCCGGAGCAAAGATAGTGTTACTTTGTCTCGTACTAATGTTGCACACGAACAATATAACAATATAGTTAACAACATTACTCGTACATTGTAATTTAATATAATTTATTTATTAAGTACGATCTTAACTAAATTATAATCATGCGATTATCATGAAATTTTGCATACACGTTGACAGGGATACAGAAAAGGACATACGGTATTAAGGAAAAAGTGCTGATCCTGAGGGATTACCAAAAATTAAAATGCACTTTTCACTGATTTTATTATTTTTCAACGCTTAAATAAAAGGCGAGCGAACGAAGTCGCTTGCTAAATAAGTAAATAAGAGAAAGAGTTTAAAAACATTTTTTTAAAGATTGGGTAAAGAATGGGGTAAGAATGAGTAAAAAAGTAAATACCTATAAATTCACAAAAACTGACTAGTTGATTCTGAATCACTCAAACTATTTTGTTCTAAAATATTATTTCAATGTGGTTAAATCATAACTTGATATGAGTCTCACAACTTAATTTCGCATACGGTTACTTCAAACCTTTAGACTTTGTGGTATGTCTTTCATCGAGATAAATAAATAATAAATAAATAAATAAATATCTTCACACATTCCACACAGCACCATCTAGTTCCACACTAAGCAACTAATGCTTGTATTATGGATACCAGACAGTTGATATAATACATAGATTACTTTTTTTTTGTAAATACATATTATAAATACAAAACATCCATGACTCAGGTAAAAAGGTAAAATGTTAACATATAAACATTCGCCCCTAGCGGGATTCGAACCCGCGACCGTTTGGTTAACAGCTAGGGTTACTAGCCACTAGACCAAATATGTCGTCAAATAAATAAATAAATAAGATGATAATTAAAATAATGGACTAATGAAAAAAAAAATGTGATATAGCCGCAATTGTCAATGAATATTTTATGGATCTTTGTAGAGTAACAAACGGACTGAAACAATTGGAAGTATTCTTCACAAAACGCTTTGTGCATTTAAATCAGGGTTACTCCTTGCTTCTGATTCCGATATCAAATATTTATAAGGCAAACATGAGATTTGTTTGTGGAAACTATTTTTTTACAACAAGAGAAAAAAAGCAATGGAGTATAATAACAAAAAGGAAATTAATATAAGTAAAGCATGTCGCGTTTAAAAATATGTAGTCTCTCAGTGCAATACGCCTCGTTAAGTTATCTTCTCATAAAACATTGGTCACAGAGCCAGTAAAGCCGCACCTTAAACCTTATAAACGCTAGAGCGTTGTAGAGTTTAAAGTGACCTCTAAATATAAATATTATGAACTAACATTTTAGACGTGATACGTCTTTAAATTTGCTTCCAATTGGGGCAATTTGGGAGGCAATTCAAAGAAGTGATGATAACAAAATTGGGTATACAGTTTGATGCTGTAGCTCATCTATTTTTCATTGAATTTTATTTAAAAAAATCTCGATACAAAATTTACTACCTCGCTCGAAAATATTTTAGGTACACTACTTTAAAAAGTTATAAAAAATATGAGTGACCTTAAAAAAATAAAATATCGATTTGAAATTTTCAGCTCGAGATTTTTTTGATTTAGAAAATAACAAAATAACGAGAGAAAAAAAATAAAAAGTAGAATTTGTTGGGCCATTTCTTCTCTTATCTCTTCAAACATAATCTCATGAATATATAATTTTTGTGATTAAGTTTGAATAAATCACATTATATTTTCAGGAGAATATTATAAACGTTTGAAAATAATGATTATGAGAGCAAATAATTTGTTCAAAATTTTCATTAATATTACATGAGAACATAACGAAGAGTTCATTGCTTGAATTGGACTAAATGTAGTACAAAGAATGAAATGAAATATTCTCGTTAGCGCAAGTGCAGATTTGATCCTCGAGGGGTCTGGATGCGGAAATTGAAAGCAATGGTTGCAAATTGAAAACTGACTTCGAGCAACCTTCAATTTCAATTTTTTACTCCGAAGCGTTGAAGTGTTAACTACTTTTTACTTGATCGTATTCCATTGCTGGCTCATCGTAAAGACATCATAAAGCTCATTCATAAAGACGCACACGTGTTCATGAAACACAAATAACAATGGTTTAGTAGTCATCTCACACAAATTTATTTCGTACTAAATGTGCGAAAAGCCAATTTTAAAATTAAAACATACTTTAAAATACATATTTTAAAGTATATTCATCTCGCGTTTTATAGAGGGAAAAAATGAAAGTACAGTCGTGAAGTGTACGACAATGAAATAGGTAAACTCAATATTTTTTTTGATAAGGTTTTTACAAATCGAAAGAGCAATATAATTTGTTTTGTATTTGATTTGCGATGTAAATAGTGATTTGTTTTGTTAACCATGTCATTAAGCAATTCTTGGTTACATGAACACAAGATTGCTAATTTTGCTTCTTAGTATTGTTTAGTATCTCGTGGGACAAAATTCACGATAAATATATTTTTTTAAGTATTTATAATTTTTGTAAGTAAATAAGTAAGTAAACATTAGGAATCTCAGAATTAAGAATTAAATAAAAATATACCAGTATATGCATATATATGCATATATGTAAGTAATGTAAAACATTCACGGCTCATATTATTAAGTTAGGCGCACCCGGCCTCATCTCGGTCGGCATTCTTTTCAGGGCCCTACGCCTTCCAAGTATTTTAATTAGCGAGGCATTTTCTTTGCACGTTATAAGACCGCTCTCATGGCCCAGCATAATTTTATGTGAATTATAAAACTCATAACAAACTTTGTCCTACAACACAACTTTTAGTTTATTACCTTTAGAGAAAATGAATTCGCGTTAAAAGTGCCTTTGTAATTTTAATAGGTTAAAAGTTAAAATTCAACAATTATTCTTAATTCCTATATTTTTTAAAAAATCAGGCTAAACCAATTCGACATTTTTTTTTATAATTCGTTGCAGAGTTAAGGAAGGTTCTTATGAAGAGAACAATTTTAAAAATTGACCGGGAAAACGTATAATAAAACCCGATTTTTCTTTTTAGCATCCAAATTTCTAACAAATCATTTGAGAGAACGACATCTGTTGCGGATTAGTTAGTAAGTACTTGTTTAAATAAAATATTTACCTTTTAAAATATCGTTTCAATGAATGAAATTATCTATTTGTACCATTTTTTTAATGTGATACACTATATTTTAGACTTAAAATTGCTACTATAAAAAAGTATGATAAAGCTTCTATGTTTGTACATAAATATTATTATAAAGAGTATCTTTTAATCATTTTTATAAAATTTAAGCAAAAATAATACTTAATAATATAAACATATTTTTCCTTAAAAAAAATTACTAATAGAACCATAATCAGTTCAGAACATTACATTTAGTAACTTGTTAGAAAAATGTTCGTTGTCAACCAAAGTGAACTGAACAAGTGCAATATGTTTACAAAAAGTTATCATTAAAATACTACGCATTTTTTCAGCTCTCTTTTATCACTTATAAATATATTGCATTCAAAAAAATGACATTAATTACAATCTTCTGAAGACGCGCCTATAAGCAACTCTCGCCTACATTCTAAGTTAGCTAACCATTTGAACACTCCCATTGCCAACACAGTTAATTTGACTACAGTATAGGAACTTTGTTTGAATAATTTTAATTCCTATCTTACACTTTGGTGCATCAATATTTTTGCATAATTCAATTGTCTCAGTAACTCCATCTCCATTTGCATTGTAGATAGCACAACTATCTTGTCAAATCGGCCATATACCTTTCAGCTAAGTATCTTTCTCTCTAAAGATTTAATATGGTGGATTTAGAAATAGTATTTCGCTATTCTAATTCTAATACTAACATTTAAACGATTTTGGGGTAAGATATTAGAAACCATACTGTTTCATTAATATTTATTGTGACACGGCCTCATTTCAAAATTCTACACCGCCCGTAGAATTTGCATTTATTGCGTCGTCGCGAAACTTTTCTCGATGTAAGTACCAAGGATTTGTCTTCAGCCTACCAAAAATGTTTGACATTCATTAATTATTTCTATAGCGTGTGATTTACAGAGGACTTTAGACAGAGGACCAGCACACACTTAGTTTAGTTTTGTTAAAATATAGAATACTTTTTATCCTGAAAAAATATTAGGTTCCTATGAGATTTTCAAAAAACGAACTAAAGCGCGTACGAAATTACGGGCACAGCCAATGATTTAATATGACACAAACGAATCGTCTACAAAATCAGGTAACATTTGCCTCGTATTCGTGGTTTACTAAGAAGATAGATTAATTTGATTCACCAAAACACAGAGACGTTTGGTGAGACGAATAACTTCATTTATCAATTAACAGCTGACGCTTAAGCAACCGGAGAAATTATTTCAAGCCGCGACATCACAAACGTAGGTAAGCTCAAGCCACCTTCATTTTGTTTCAACAAAATTAGATTCTTTATCGCTCACGTCGCTCGAAACATTTTAATACTTTTAATATTTTAATACATTTTATATGTAAAATATGTTGCATATATTGTTATATTTTAAAACAACACCGCGGAGACCACACTGCTGCTGCCAGAAACCCGTCTGGCAGCAGTAACCACCCTGGCACGCACCAGTCTTGCAGCAGGGTTCATTCACGTTGACTCGCTGCGCTGATGCGGTGGCGAGCGCGGTCACGGAATTTCAAACACACAGCATAATATGCAAGTGTTCATGTACACAACGCAGGTGGGACGAAAGTAGCGGCGGAGCGCGCGATTCACTCGCGACGGGTAAGTTCAACCAGTTTGAACTTGTCGCTAGAAATGATGTCGTTCGTTCGTTCAATACAGAGGAGTTTATTAAAAATAAAAGATCGTCGTCCATCTTTTCAACCTCTAACAACACGTCACACTCGTGCAAAGGCCTGGCGGTCAATGTGAACACGAACTCGCCACATCCACTGCGACCGCACCCGCGACCGCACTCGCCACCGCGCCCGCGCGTTCTACGTGAACAAGCCCTTACAGAAGACCACCGCGCAATAGTACTACTGTAGTCGGCAGCACACTTGCAGCACCTGTGGCGTTGTTGTGTTATAGGCGACGGTAGCAACCTACCATCAAGTGGGCCGTCAACCTATCTGCCGGCCTTAACATTAAAAAAATAAAACAATATTGTTATATTGCGGGCACCAGCTAGTATATTATAAAATAAAGTCGCTGTCCGCCTCTATCTGTTTCTCCACTAACTTCTTCTGAAACACACGTGGCGGGTCGCAGGTACTATGCATATATATACTATGCATTATATGTACATAACGTAGATATATAATAACACCATAATAATATGTATTTGTTTATTAGTTAGAAATCTAAATGATTTTTGTTATAAGAACATCTCTGAACAAAACAAGTAGGCATTACTATTAATGTAGGCATTACACAAACCATAACTGTCTAGCCTGACAAATGGGTTCATTGATAAGAGGCAATAATATATATATGGAGTCAAACGAAGTTGATGCACTGATTATGGTGTATATATGATTTATTTGTTTCTGAAACAAACATTAACTCTATATGTGTGTACGATTTAATCTGAAGTCCTGCTTCAGAAAATGCAAGTGCAAACTAAATACAGAAAAGTAGTAGTTTCTAAACCCAAAGCAAGATTCTCGTTCTTGTCTTTTTGTCCTTATCTATTTAACCTATAATTCTTGACAATGCTCTTGCCATCTATTTTATTTCATTTTAATTCATCCCTTAGTCTCACTGTGTTAGAAGTCGTGCATTCCTATGCACGACCTGTGACGACGAATCTGTCGAATACCGAAACAACCGCCACATCCGACGTAATTTGCTCTGTGCCTATGTCATGAATTCCGTCTGACAGGCCGATTGACTGTCAGCGATGACATGTAGCTAATGTGACTACCTCTATGAAAATGTATTAACAACTACAGAACAGCGCTGCTGAATTACTAAATGTGTGCTGCTTTGTCATATTATTGATCTCGTCATAATGCTACATCATACTGAAGTATAAGTGCACCCATGTCATACTGACGATCAGTATGACGTGTGTTTACTAAGATGATCACATTGTGAAAGCCAAGTTTGCCGTCAGCTATTCACATAATTATCATCATCGTATCACCATCGTACTGTAAGTGCCAATTGTCAGTCGAGCACTAAATCTTACCACAAAATACACTAAAAATTAACTAACATCTTCAATGCACAGTCCAAAAATATATTGGGCTAACTTAACTTTACGAAATTATGCTACATAAAAATCCAAATTAAATGTAGTGTCAAAAAAGTATCAAAACTTTTTAGTCTATCGTAACACCACGAGTAGGCCAAAAACGGAAGCCGACGAAAAGGATTTTATGATTAAGGCGAACCCTCTTATTATCGCCGTAGTATTAACGAATGTCTTTGTCCTTCTTCCACTGTCAATTGAGCCCGGACACCTCACCTTATTTTTGGCCTCAAACGACATCTTTTCACGCTTAGGACACACTTCCGGCCATTATACCTTCAGCTTTCTCTTCTAAAGATCTAACGAAATATTATGCTGATTGTCTCTTTTTCTTTTTAATTATTCAATTTATTTGCTTTACAGTGAAAGTATGCAAATATATGACAAACAGTCCAATTAGGTTGAGCCAATTTCGAGAAGAAGGTCAATCGTTGAATCAACCAGTTTGGATGGGCAGCGTTCGGAAAGCTCGGAGACATCTTTTCGTCCAAAATTCCTCAGTGCCTTAAAACAAAAGTTTTCGGCCAATTTGTTTTGCCTGTGATGACATATGCTGCTGAAACATGGTCCCCAACTATATAGCCTCCTAAGCTGAAAGTCGCTCAACGATCTTTAGAGAGGGATATCTTTATATTAAGGCAGGCAAGCTTACGTTTACATCACACAAGTGTGATAGAGCGGTGTGAAGGTTGTCGGGCGCAGATCATACTAGAAAATCCTATTTTTTCCCTGTGGTTATAAAGGGTGCGTATAAAAGTCTGTATAGAGGGGACCTACATTTCGTGGTGCTTTTCATAACGCAAACTAAGTGCAAAATTATACTTGACAAGGCTGTAACGAATTGTATAAAGTACAGCCAAGCTAACCAGGCTGTGGCTGCACTTATAATTAAAATGTAAATATTAAATGAATTGTTGGAAATAATTAGAGTAAATACAGATTTTCATTGGACTATTCCAGATTTCATTTCACTGCGTAAGTCATTCATAAACATCGCGGTTACTCAATTAAACGTAATTTTGGTTTAATGAATAAAATTCACTGAATTATTAAATTAGTACTAATTTAAACTTTATTCGACATTATTTCATATTTTGTTTTAATGTTGGTTTCAATACTGCCATGATTCATTTTGTTATTAACCAACATTGTAATATCTGCGGTTTCGTCGATTATTCAATGTTATTTTTTTTTTTGTTGTTTATTTAGATTTGATTATAATATATATGTACTATTTTGGTCCACAATGGAAGTATGGATTGCAGTTTGTAAAAATTATATGAGACAATATAACGCGTCGTTCATTAACAAGCTAATATTTTATTTTTCAATCCGCAAAAGTTCATCATCCAAGAAGTCAAGAAGTTGACTCCAACACTTTAATGTACTTACGCAAATAATAAAGTTAATGCACCAGCGCACAATATCTCACACAAATTACTTTTCTGAGAAATTGAAAGAGGCGGAAAGCGGCTTTATTTTATAAACAAGTATGAATGTAGATATAGTTAGAGAAGTCCTACATGTAATTATCTGTGTATGTGTCAAACTAATAAAAATAAGTAATGCTCTTAATATGTGCCAAATCCGAGAATTGCAAACGTGGACTATTCCTGTTGGGTCGATGACCGCGATTCAACCCATCTTCAATATAAATAGACTCTCAGATTCACTCTGCAACGGTTTAGTTAATATTATACTCAATTTATTAACCCCCGATGACAGACGAAATCTGCATTATTTTTAATAATGCTCGTTAATTGTAGTGCTCCAGAATTTTTTTACCGAAGCCGTACTGATCAGCCTTTTTTGCGACAAGAAGAAAGATGGTGGCATCTCTATGGCACAAGATGCGTGGCAGAACTCTGAATAATATGGATATAGTCGAATGCCCCAAGCAAACATTTTGTATGGGGCTGAAGAAGATAAAATAATATTTGAAAACTTATTAAAATATATATACCTACTGAATGTGTATTCTAAATTTGTATCTATTAATATGAATGTGATATCGGAAATTCTGAAATAAATAATAATAATTATCATTATTATTTACTAGGCAGCCTACAGACTCAGGCAAAGGAAATAGTAAAATATTATAATGCCAAGAACAAGTTTAAACTTCGACATTCAAAATTTTAATACATTTACAAAGTTAATCGCATTGCAAATTTGCAAAAGTTTTTATATCTAAAATATCATTCGACAATTAAAACCTAACTTGCCAAACATGCAAACTCGAACATTCGTAACACCAATTACCACATCAGGAGTTGTGAGAGCGAAAAAAAAATAAAAAGAACTGTTTTATTAAAATATTACAAAAAAAAATGTGATCTTTTTCCAAGATTTTTTTTTTGAATTGTTGTTTTTAATCTTTAAGACATGTTACCTAAACTTCTGAGCAGCCCGTTCGGCTGCAGTAACTAAAGAGATCATCGTAGAATTATAGCTTATTCGGTTCAGTGAATGAGTAATGTTATCCATTTCTCCTTACTTATTTTCCCTATCATTTCTTATCAATATCAACAATCAATTATATCAATTTTATCATGTTATCAATTTTATTCAGACCAAGGTCTCCAGGTCATTTCTCAAGTTTACAAATTCGGCTGCGTACTTACAATCCCTCCATAAGCTAATATAAGTTACAATTAGCCACCATCATCAAGATGAATGTCTTAAAAAAATTCCCCTCTTGCGACGTCCAATTCTTCAACAGACTAAGTCTTTAATAAATAAGTCCCGATAACAATATTACCGAATCCTCAACAACATAATGGATATTGCGGAAATTAAAAAAGAAGGAGGCTGTCTCCAATAAATTGTTTTTCCACCGTTATATTTCAGTTTTATTGCTGTAAGTTTCATCTAACGATGTTTTTCTTACACTTTCCCCTGTCGATGTTAAATTTCTTCGTGTCCACTGTGTAAATCTTTGGCAAGACCTTTCGAAGATATATGAAGGTCCTCTACAATAACGGAAAATATTTTAACTCAGTTCACATTCTTTTTTTTAAATAATAATGCATTTATTAGCTCCACACAATCACAAAACCACAGAACATAAAGACAATCTTAACCTAATTGTTACATACACAAGCAATGGTTGTGACTGTATAGAGCCTGGTGCCTGTGGCAGGTATTGAAAAATACCTGTGTTACAGGTCACCAGGTCTAACTCCGCAGATTGCACAAAGCATAATATCCACAAATGTATCGTGTAAACAATGTATCGTAATGTATCAAATAAATAACACAGAAATCAGCCACGAGTGGTAATTGACATTTATGTGAAACGAAACCTGCTTTAAAGCGAACCTAGTAAACTAAAATAGATTTGCAGTGTATATTATTTGTTTGAAATGAGAAAAAAATAACATTTTTATCAAACACTAGTGGACCGCCCCAGGCTTCGAACAGGTGCATTTTTTATACAAATTTAATACACAAACCTTACTAATTTATCGCTCTTTCCATTAGTGAAAACCGTATCAAAATCCGTTGGGTGGTTTAGAAGCAAGTATCTAAGAAATAGGCAGAGAACAGCGACCTTATAATACGTAACTATAGAGAAGTAGATATATACTCGTAAATAGCGAATTTACCTAAAAGAAACCTCCTATTCCTACAGTAATTATGAAAACGATAATTAAATATTAGCATTATTTATTTAGGCTTACGAGCGTTAACAAAAATATTTTTTAATCTTCCCAATAAGGGTCGAGTTGGACATTTTTATTCAGCTGGAATATTATTAAGGAAGAAAGAAATGTGGATTTTTGTCATCTATTAAAAAAACGCTGACTCGCGTGCGTGCGTGAAACAATATACCGTTGCTAACTCGTTCAGATAACAAATATAATTGGTGAGCGATGTAATTGGTGAGCGATATATTTATATTTTTATTCCCGACACCCGACGCAAAAACGGAGTTTTATAAGTTTGTTGTGTGTGTCTATGTATATGTCTGTGGAATCGTAGCTCCCAAACGGATGGCTCGATTTTGATGCGTTTTTTTTTTTGTTAGAAAACTGAAGTGATCAGGATTGTTCTTAGCTATTGATGAAGATCTTTTCAGGCGATCAAAGATCATCAGCCAATTTCCTAGTTAACGAAGGGATTTCACTAACTTCCACATGTTCAATTGATGTGTAATTTGGTATACTATTACTTCGGTGGTATTTCCATGACATGGTAACCTTGACTTGATGCTGCATCATCAAGTATACTGCAGAACACCCAACTCCTCGCCAATTTACAGCAGAAATAGCGTGTTTGGCCTCAACAGAACATCTATACATAAATGAAAAATATTCTATACGTACAATATGAAAAGTTACTCTAAGTAAAAAAATCTTTCCTATCTGTCTTATCCTGTTATATCAGATACTCTTGGGAATTTGACTTTATGAGAATTTATTCTTTTCGGAATCTGTAAATTTATCCATCTCCAAATATTTTTGCTCGGTTACAAAGTTCTTTAATGACTTTCTTGTTATTGTAATAACTAGTTGGTGCCCGCGACTTCGTCTGCGTTGACAGATTAAAAATGTAACACCTGAGAAAATATCTGACATCTTTATCGCCACGACAATGACGACAGTGGCGTCCATTTTTTTTTAGTGACCGTAAAATTGCACCCTCTATGTGGGTAAAATATAAAATATGTTTTTTTTTTTAATATTTAATGTACAAACTCTGCTCGTTTACGATTTTATTGTATTATATATAGTTTAATTTTATTAGTGTATGTGTTTCATATATTTTTTATTTATTTATTTTATTAAAACAAAGTCACACAGCACTTAATTTTAACAATAACAATTAAATATATATATATATATATATATATATATATATATATATATAATTGCGCTTATCATTAAATAACCTTTCTAATATTCGCAGCATGTTGGCAGCATTATCCCGCTGAATGTTTTAACTAATCTTAAGAGTTTGTAAACAAGCAGCTTAAGGGTCTTATTAAGTATTACCATCGGCTTAATATCGAAATTTACTTCTCATACGGTTTTCATTAAGGCGTTTGGAGTCTTCAACGTCGTTGGCCGTCTGGGTGGGGTGTACCTGCTACACCCTCGCCGCATAACAGAATGAGTATATTTCTATGTTTTCAAAGAAAATTTTGATCGATTTATATATGCTATATTGTGTTTAAGGTACAATAGATTCTTAATTTTTTAGCTTGTAAATATTGCCATAAAACGTACAAATGTTGCCATAAACTAGGAGTGTGCTTAAAAAACTAGGTACCCATTTTGAAGTCACCAAGCGCCTTAAGATTAGTACATTAAATGACACTCCATTTGCAAATCATAGTTGTCGGGCAACCGTGTAACGCGAACTGTGTACCACCTAAACAGAACGTCACATAGAATAATATCAGTGAACAGGAAACAGGGCGACATCAACCATTTCGTCCCTGGAAATTTACATAATGGTAATTCACACGAGTCAACATACGCCGGAGTGGAAATGAGGAACAAATTAAATTTGACCCGTGCGTGTGTCACCCCTATTGTTGGCGCAGTTTCGCAATTTTTTTTCTGCTTGAATTTATACGTTTGTTAAGCGACCGTTTTAACTTGAAGCTACTCTATATGTTTCGTAAAATGGTTTGTCGCTTGCACCGCTGTTTAACAAGCTGTTTAACACGCAATGTTGACGCTTTGAGAGGTTCCAAACCCAAATTGTTAATGCAAAGTCAAAAGTGAAGAGTCAAAATCTGCATCTCGTATGCAGATAGCAGTAGTCATGTTGATAAGTTGTAATGTTGTCATAATTATTGGCGTGAAATAAAATGTCTAGACAAACCTAATAAAGGTTTACAGACATTGTTATCATCTTATGTAGAAATACATATTAGATAATAAATAAATAAATAAAAACATTTTACTGCACATCAATTTAATATACGACAGACAGGCTGACGGTCCACTTGATGGTAGGTGGCTACCGTCGCCTATAATAACATCAGCAATAGTACGATTATATACAATGATTAGGAAGGAATAGGAAATTGGGCTCTGGCATTCCTTACCACTCCTAGTTACTGCTTGACTGCTAAATGCAGCCTGCCCTGCCACCACATTCCAAATTCAAACCAGAGCTAACTTTGAAAAGTTCATTTTTCACCATACCAAAAGTGGCCAACGTGCCTAAAGAAGTTTCCACTTCAAATAAAAACCCGAATCCGAGTAAAATCGGATTCACAGTCGAGTAACGTCAAACGTTTACCCACCAAATGATAACAAAGGGAAAACAAACGAAATAATAAATAAAAAAACAATTCTGACTACAAGTAAGTACATTTCAGCCATCGTGAGGCAATAAAACGTATAAACATGGAGGTTGCATTTATTCTGCTCACTGGCATTTTCATAGGAACAGGCAAAGCGTATTCAACTTTTGGGGGCAGTTTTGGGTGTCGCTAAAATTTGCATACTGTAAAAATAACGCTTTCACCCTTAATTGGGACAACAAATAATAAATTGGGTCTCGGTGTGGTATAGTTATATATAAACACCAAATATACAAAATATTGAATCGAATATTGTTAATCTACAAATAAAGCAATAATTATACTGTACAAGAGAGAGAAGAGAGAGGTCATCCTTCATTAAAATATGCTCATGCTATCAAAAAAACTAGCTGCTATGTTGCGTGCTTCTCTATTACATTGCACAATACTCTTAATGCTTCTCTGTCGCACATCTTTGCTCTGAATTAAAATTATTATTAAATTATAGCTTTGATAGCATATTTGCTGTACATTATGTGAATAACAAGAAAAATAATGACTTCTTGAATAGAAATTAAGAAATATACTCGTATTTTTAATTCGTTCTTTCTAGTTAAGGCTCCATAAAATTGTTTTTATGAACTTATTTTTAAGGTATGGTATTTTAAGGTTTGCCATTGCAATTATTTTTTTGTATAAAACCTTGACCTACATACTACAAACCCTTAACAAATTAATACATCCCTAGGTGACGCTACCTGCGTCAGTATAACAATAGATTGAGAGGAAATTGCTGCATCAGCTAATGATATATTGATGTATATACTACGTAACACTTGACCTACTTTCCTGCATAATATGTTAATATCAGTAGAAATTTAAGTTGGTTACGAAAAATTTTGAAAGAATTCTATTGTTTCCCAGCTGTAAGTACTGCAAAGGGTCATTTAGACTAATCAGACTAAGATTTGTTCAACTGTAAATATAATATAATATCATAATGTTGGACAATTTCATAATTCATCCTGGGGAAATCTGCCAGATTTAGGACGTCCTACCTCCATATCCGCACCCGCAAAAGCAGATATCTAATTTAAAAAAAGGACCTAAAAAAAGGAAGTTATAGCACCTGAGGTCTATATTACCACGCGTTGGGTCAAGAGCCAAGGCGCCCGACGAATGAGAATGTCTTGAATGCATGTCATGCTCATGGATCAATTTAAATTAAACGGCGGGTGAAACCGCCTGACACTAGTTCTACTCGTAGTCAAGTGGACGATTCCAGTAAATCTTACTATTATTCTAAAATGGCGTTGAAGTATAGTACAATGTCTTCGTCTATATTGCAACTCTGTAGAATCTGCGTCGCACATCAGTAACTTTCGTCGGAGTAGAGATGTAAAACGGTTTGGTATGGAAGAACGAAAATAATAAGAGTATAGTCTTAGTTTAAGCTCAAATCGAGCTAATAATTCTAAGAAGTACATAATAACATAGAACTATACCTAATACTTAGTATTTCGATGATTTGTAATACGATGATGTGTAAGTTATTTGGAAAAATAGCTACCACGGACTCTGAGCTCTGACAATTGCAATATTGTTCTCTACAATTTATGTTTTTATAACAAACAAATTAGTGTGATTATCATAATAAAGCGTCTATCATCACAAGCAAAAAAGATAAATACAAAAGCGGTAAAAGAGCGTATACAAATTTGCAGAGAAACTGTATCTGTGCAAAGCCGGGAACGGGTCGTTAGTGATAAATAGTCTATCTGTCTGTCTTTTCACGCCTTAACTACTATACCGATCATCACAAAATGATTTAATTAATAAAAAGAAGTAGAAATTTTCAAATAATTTTGGTTAATAGATTTAATTTTAACACAGAGATTCTTTGTTAAAATTAAATGTTTCAAAATCTATACACATAAAATATTACAGAAGAAGAGTTGGCGCACACCCAAAGCATATTTCATTTTGCTTTCTAGTAACACTGTGTATGTCTTCTTCATATTTCTTGACAGGAATGTCGTGGCGAGGATTAAGGTTTGCATACCAACCAATTGTAACTATTACAAATGTTAGAGATTTATAGATGATCAACTAATTCTACTAATGTATGGAGGCATGGATGTTTGTTCCTCTTTAATACAAAAAACGGCTCAACCGATTTGAATGAAATTTGGCACACAGATTACCTGGATTAGCATATAGAATACTTTTAATTCTGAAAGAATGTTAGGTTTCCGAGAGATCGCGTAAAAATACAAAAAAGTAAGCGCACTGTCGCCATAGCGGCGCCACCATCGTCACACCGATAAAGATGTGGGATATCTTAGGTGTTATATTATTTTCATTTTTCAACGCGGTCGAAGTTGCGGTTATCAGCCAGTATTTAATATAAACAAAGGGTTACAAAGAATTCATTTCAAGGCTCATTAATTTATGATGTTAATAAAGGATATTTAAGTTAAAACAGTCGGTGCTTATTTGTTGTGGTTAAAGTTATTACGAGTATAATTAACAAACCAAATTCAAATTACAAAACGAATCAAACTATTTTTTTTTTTAGAATAAGCCCAACGAAGTTTGTTTGAGAATTTGTTCAACGTAAAGGTCATCAGACAGGCTGACGGTCCACTTGATGGTGATCAGGTGGCCATCGTCACCTTACCGCCACAATGCCACAAGCAATGCCACAAGTGCTGCAAGTACGCTGCCGGCCTGCCGACCTTAGTAAGGAGGATTTTAGGTAGCAAATAGTAATATACATTAACGTCATAGCAATAAAGTAGAAATTTCCAATATATATGGTCGTAGTAACAATAATACCGCTTCGGTACGCTTGAGGCTGCCGCGTCGGCTGCCTTGAGGATGCTTCGGCATCCTTCGGCACGCCGAGGCAAAATTCGGGGGAACGCGAAGAAACGCGAGCTACAAATACGATATCAAGACGCCTCGGCATCCCTAAGGACGTTGCAGCATGCCAAGGCATAATTTCCGACAGTGTGCGCTTGCATATATGCCGATGGGATGCCGAAGGATCCTTTTCCTTACCGATGCCGATAATTTATCTTAGCACGAATAACATTAAACCGGATAAATTGCATTATTCTTATCTTAATATTATAGTACCTTATCACAAGTCACGTCGTAAGTATAGCTGGTTTAAACTTTTTTAAAAAGGAAGGCATTCGTTGTATATTTGTTTTAGATGCTCGGAACTAAGAGAAAAATATCGCAGTCGTTTGCGACCAACTTAGAGCCAATTTCTAAAACGGATTTCCAAGTTTTCCAGCATTTAAAATACCAACACCTTTTTAATTGAGGCTAACAAACAGTAAGTAAGCTTTCTACCGATCCCAACTGAGCAAGCAGAAGTTTTTTAATTTAATAAACTTTATTGCTGCGACCTGTTTCTGAATTAAACGGAATTAGTTGAACACTAAACTGAGCAGCAATTTCCCTAAAATCTATCGGTTAGTTAGAGATTTGCATTGTATTATATGTTCTTTATAATAAAATTCCTAAAAGTATAAGTAAAATCAGAAATTTGGCAACGTTCAAGGATCACTTACGAAAACTTTTGATGGAAAAGGCATATTATTCTCATAATGAATTTCTAAAAGATGAGATGCAAGCGATGCAAACTATGTCTTACATAAATGTAAAAAAATAAAAAATACATTATTATTTATACTGTTTGCTTTTTAAATTTGCACACTGCTTGTCGATTGAATGGACATTGTCTATTAAAATTTACAACATCTTATGTATAAGCAATATGTATATTCAGCAAATAAATTATTTTGAATTTGAACTTATTTTTTTTTATTATTTTTCAATATTTTTGAAAAAAAATCAATAAGACCGTCTGCTATTTGTTCCTCTAATATAAATTAATTAGGTTGATTTTCAACAGTGCGTGCTAAACGCAAGTGTAAAGAAATAACTATTCCATTCCCTTTGTTGAATAGGACGACATCGGAAAATTGCACTTTCAACAATAAAACGGGACAACCGCAGACATTGTGTGCTCGTTACCCGCATCTTTGTTTTACTGACTCAATTCTAGTGGCTTTCTCTGGAATTTCTTGTTCGTAGTGCCAAAGAGTGTTCTATTTGTGAACTAGACATCTATAAGTACTTGCAGTTTTCTTATTTTTATTGAGGAAAAAATTGACATTTGATTTCTTTTTTATTGGTTGTTAAAACATATTCAATCTTTATACTTAGCTAATGTACTTTTGTCGGGCGTGGTTTTATTTTAATCTAGATGATCGAGATCACTACTTTTTGTAGATTTACATTTTACAATTTAAATTAACGAGAAAAAAATACATAAAATAATGCGAATAAATAGATATGGTTCGCAACTTACTCGTATATATATGATGTTAATGACCAAATATTCTAACACTTGTTTTTGAGAAAAAATAAAAAGGAGAAACTAAATTTATATTTTGAAGGAGTTTTTAAAAGCAAGTAAAACTCAACTTCATTAAACAGCAATTTATGTTAAAAACTTTGTAAGATTTCGTAACTTATAACTTAAATCTTTGTAAGTCAAATGAAACTTAAATTACTTGGTGTTTCGACGTTTCTTAAAAATGTTCCCTAGGTTAATATTTAATTGGGAAAAATGAAATTATAACTTCCAAATTCAATCCACCTTTTCTATGTAGACGTGAAGCGACTTTTTATTATTAGTTATTTATATTTTACTGGCATTATATTTTAAGAAGTGACATGGCACGGTGCCTTGGGTAGCCCGTCTGGCGACAGTAACTGCCCCCTTACAGAATACCACCATGAATTAACAGCATATTGTGTGATGTTCTGTTTCGGTGAGTGAATATATTATTTGCAATGCTTGTGTAGGTATATAATTTGCAGAAAAAATTACATCTGTACGAAGCCGGGAGTCGGTCACTAGTTTACAATATTTGTAAATTCTCCCTTAATTTCTACATATTTAAAGTTTCGCGTATTAACCATAAAAGTATCTACCATTAACCATAAAGTAACAAAGTATGTTAATTCATCGTTGTATTTGTATAAAAATTCCATTAAAATACCAAAAACTAATATATAAATAGGTAATATACAGTAAAAATATTTCTTTAACATAATCACAACATGTTCAAAAAGATGTTAGGGCAAACAGAATTTTTTTTAACAAATATTGCAATAAAAACGCTAACGATCTTCAGAAAAACAATACTATAGCCACGTTACGTTTCCATTACCGTTAATTAACCCTGCTGTCTTGATCCCGATCTGTCCAAATACGTGTAATCTTAACATTCACTCTAATACGAACCTTATGTGTAAGAGTTTGAATACAATTCAGATTAATAATACGTTTAAAAGCTTCTAAACACACATTTGCAGATATCGTAAAGATCGTGAGCTGAATATGCCGGAGATATGGTAACGTTTTTGAGTAAATACCCGATGGCATTTATAGTTTCATATCCGCGATCAGACATATTCAAGAACGTCCTTCACTCGTGTTTTCCAGTTACCAGACGAAAAGTATATATTTTATCAATTGTTATCTATGAGAAAATAAATAGCGATTGTGATGCCTATTATTGTCGCAAATTGACATAATTAGTGATGGGCATAGCATAACAGAATTAGGTGCCGTTATCGACTGTCGTCACACATTTTGGAATTAGTAGATATTGAATGATATACATTTATTAAATAACTGTTATGTTGACATAACTAACAGAAACTTTAATTTAGTGAAAATAAGATTTTGATTTTAATGTAAACATATTTATTATTAACAATCGGACAGCGAATAGCTTGTCATCACCGTCAGCTTGTCACTCGTAGCTTGTCAGCGAATAACTTGAATTACAATATTATTATCAATAATGTAGTCTATTCTGATATCGCCTTCAAAATCTGCTATAATTTCTTGGTTTTTTCTACGACCTTAGCCCAATCCTCTTTAGCGACTTTTGCGCATTAGATAGCGAAATTAAATATTTTTTACTGTTGTTGTATAATAGTTCTATCTTGATTTTGAGTCTATTAAATTCAAAATTCAAAATTAGTACGACTGACTCAGGACTGACTCTAGAAATTAATATTTATAACATAGTTTTTGGACTCATAGTATATATTTCACGTAAATACATTTAATCGACAGATAATAATATTTTCATGGCACATCACTGGATCTACAAAATAGGCTCCTGGCGTAACCTTGTAACATCGTAGTAAGGATTTGAAAAATCACGAAAAAATAGTGCAATCTTAATTATTAACTATCTGTTTGAGAGTTAAACGTGTATACATTTATTGTAAAACTACGTAACTATATCATATTTTGTTTTGAGCTCGCCGCTTCAAAGTTATCCCGGACGTCCGTCAGGAACTGTCAAATGTGCATTCTTAAAACGGCCCCACCATGGAGTATAGAGGTAAGGAGTACCATCTCTATGTATCTAAAACTGTCCGTTGAAAGGCGTTAAATAAGGATGGCGCTAGTGTAGCCAGTGTGTAAATTTTAAAATTAAAAAAATCACAAAGATATAAAAATCTCACAAAAATTAAATCACTCTCAATCAATACAAAAATATTAAATTTTTCAACTCAGCGCACTTCACTCCATCAAAAACTACTTTCATTTCATACATTCTGGCTAGACTAGCGCCATTCTGGTCAATTATGAACCACTATTTATCGCATTTAGCTTTTTCCATTTAGCTTAAATCCGGGCTTTATCAACAAACTTGCTTAAAAACATTCCAATATTTTATTAATACAAACTCGTTAATAGAAAAATCAATGTTAATATTTAATAGACATGTTACTTTTTATAAGTAAAGTTCGGCAGTGAAGCTGACGGTCCACCAGATAGTAGGCGGCGTATCACAAGTGTGTCCAAAGGAGATATGTGCTCCAAATGTGATGGCGACAACAATTCAATAAAGAATAATTGATTAATAAGAGATAGGGAATTGGGCTCTGGCATCTCTTACTCCCTTACAAAAATACAACAGCATACGTGCTGTTATTACACTGTGTGATCTTTGGTAAAGAGATGGGTAACTTCCGTCAAACGAACTGTCCTTACTATGTTCTACTAAATATTCATCAATCTAAAACCTAATAAATATTCAATTGAATTATTAGTATGTTGCCCCGAAATAGATTTGTATACATAGTTAATATGAATTATTGGAGGTGTAATCGCATTTGCCACCTCTGTCCTAATAAAGTGCGGTGCTGGCAACTTGGCACCTCACTTCACTCAGTCACCAGTCACTCAATAACGCTCGACAAAACTAGCGACAATCCCGGCTTAAGGGTGCAATTTTTGTTTTGCAAATTATATGTAAAAACCTTCCTCGTTTAACGTTTTTTCCATTAATGATAACCGCAATAAAATCCATTGCGTAGTTTATAAGATCAAATCGTACATACGGAGGGACAGACGGCTGGAAGCGACTTTATTTTAGACTATGTATAATAAGTGTTTATTGCATAAAATATGCCGAATTGTGTATTAAGGATATTGCACTAACAGTACAAAAATTATAAGCTGACAACTTAGCAAAGCAATAACTTGTCAACTAATCTTCTTATATACATAAAAGGCGATGTATGTATGTATGTATGTGTCCTACAGACTCCAAAACCGCTAAACCGATTTTGATGAAACTTTCAGACAATCTTCAGATTAATCCAGCGGGTGTTCCTGTGAAGTTTGTAGTGATCGGACGCAGACGAAGTCGCGGGCATATACTAGTAATTTATAAAGTACTAGTTGAACTCGGCCACGCTTCGCTGTGACTCAGTCAGCAATGTTCCATGGTTGCCATAATAACGGTCGTGTGTTTTTTTTTTATTATTAAAAAATTGGTATCCGTTTGAACTTTGGGGGAAAAAAGTATATAAGATCATTCCTCTGTTTAAATGTAATGCTGTGTAAAAATTTCAAGTCCATCCGTCGGCTAGTTTTCGAGTTTTTGAGTAGATACACGTACCAACATAACATTTATATATATATAACAAGACAGTGGCGTCCACAGTCTTGTTTAAAAGTTTTTGATTATAAAACTAATATATATCATAACTATAAGTACAAATAGTTATATTAGTTATATAATGTAACTATGTATCTATAAGGAGGATCTAAAGGATATATATATATATATGTATATATATCATTTGTACTTGGGATAGCTTCGCCAGTACGTTAGTATGTAATACCTCAATGGTTTAGAGTGCGTGTATTAATAAACATTGATGTAATGTAATGTAAATACGAGTCCAAGTCGTCCCAGATTATTCCCAAGGCAAAGGTGGGCCACCGAGTAAATTATGCATTGAACATTAAGCGCCGCTGAAACTACATGGAGCAAACTTCAAGTTATTTGTATTTGCTATTACCTATTGCCGATTGCTATAAATATTAAAAAGGTGAGATCGAAAACAAAAACTCTTCAGACTTGGCCGGGCTTTCCTAAACACGATTTTTTGATGCACAAAACTATGTAACAATCAGTTGTTCTAAAGGGAATAATTATGTTATATAATTTTAAATATAACTTTAATGCTTAATATTATCTTATTAATATTATAATATTAGTTAATATTATCTTAATCTATGCTAATATTATAAAGAGAGAAGATTTGTATTTTTGTATGTTTGTAAATGAATAAACTCAAAAAGTACTGGGCTGATTTAAAAAAATCTTTTACCTATAGAAAGCGAGTAACATATGCTATATTTTATAAAGTTACGCGGACAAAGTCGCGTGCAACAGCTAGTTACTTATACCTACTAATAATAGAGAATACAAAATCATTAAGCAAGATTTCTTTTATCATTAGATTTATATCTTATGATATAAGAAATCTTAATATTAATTATTTATTATGAAACTTTTTTACGTAAAGGTCATCAGACAGGCTGACTGACAGTTCACATAACAATAGGTGGCTACTGTCGCATGCACATGTTACATGCACTTTAAAAAAATATTGTCAAAAAATAACACAAATCAAAATCTAATGGAACAGAATTCAACAAAATTTATCAGTGAGAAATGATTATTTTTAGAATATACTTAAGTTATAAAAATAACAACACTTGAAAATTTATTGAAATAATTTAATACATTTTTTAATTTTTTTTTGTGAAGGTCGTCAGACAGGCTAACGGTCCACTTGATGGTAGATGGCTACCGTCGCCTATTAACACAAGCAACACCACATATAAGACGCGGGTTAGATCAATAGAGTAAACAGCGAGCTAACAATGATTTTGCAACTACTTATTTTAGAAACTTAGTGAAGCACTGTATAACAAATTCTAGACCTCATTTATTATACCTATTGTATGTTAATTGCAATACTTATGCACATTATTTCAGCAACAGTCAAAAACAAGCAGTTACATCAAGTTGTTTAGAACTAGCTGGTGACCGCGACTTCGTCAGCGTTGAATAAAAAAATATATTAGTAGATAATATTAAAATTCAAAAAAATTCAACATAATTTATTTAATATACATTAGTTGTTGTAGATTTTTATAATTACCACATATTCCACCGACGAGCGGTGTTTCCTATACATTAATCCAGGTAACAAACTATCTGTATGCCACATTTCATCCAAATCCTTTCAGCCGTTTTTGCGTGATAGAACAACAAACATCCATCCATCCATCCTCACAACTTCGCATTTATAATATTATTAGGATAATATTCAAAATAGATAGTATAAATCAAAACTAGCACGATTTAAACCCGACCGATGTAGCAAAACACGTACAAGAGCTTAATTTAGAACGGGCCACTAGTTCATGAACGAATATCGCCCTCGGGAGCTGTTCCAACCTTCCCCGTTTTGGATTTTAGAAACATTTCATTACTTATTTAAAGCGCAAAAGTTAAAGAGAAACTCCTTTGTCGTATTCCGAATGTCGATAGAAAAAGATTGACGATTGAGGGTTCATAAATATAAATGAAAAAAAATAAAAATTGTGTTAATAGACATAACACTTACATTGTTAGAGACATAACACTCCTATTTTAATCTGGGACTTCGTTCGCGCCCCTTTTTCTATTTTGACTTTTTAATTGTTTTTAGATGACCACTCGGGAAATGTACTTTTTCTGGATGAAAGTTAGTATCTATGTCCTTTTCTGTAGTCCTGACAACGTGCATGGAAAATTTCATGGTCATTGGTTGAATAGTTAAGGCGTGAAAGAGTAACAAACAAACAAATGAAAAACGTAAAGTCGTCATTTTTCTTTTTCTTATTCAAAGTTAACTCTTCTAGCTTATTCAATCTAATAGTGACGTTAAACACATCAATCAAAAACAATCAATAAATTAAGTAATCTACCTATGCCTATTAAGGTAACCCCCGTGGTAGAGATGTTATTTTGTTTCTATTTATCCCTACCAGACGGGATAGGTGGAATCTTTTCCTTCCATCAAGCCCTATTATGTATTATATATATATATATCATGTACTATTATGTACTATATATATATATATCAATACACTATGTAATGTGTATGTGTACACTGTTTTTAGTTATATTTTCTTTTACAGAACGATGTCTGTCGGGTCAGCTAGTGAACATTAAAATAAGAAAGTCTCATTAAACTTATATATTACTAGCTGTTGAACGCGACTTCGTCTGCATAACTTTATAAAATATAGCCTATGTTACTCGTTGATAATACAGCTCCTCAACAAAGAATTTTTCAAATCGGCATAGCAGTTTTGGAGCCTATTCAGTGCAAACAAACAAACAAATCTTTCCTATTTATAATATGAGTATAAATTAGTATAGATAGATTATAACAAAAACCTAGACACAAAGCAACCAACCTAGACACAGTATCAAACCAATTCTGAAAAGAAGCTACAAAGTACATTTTGTAGATAACATCAGATGATGTTAACTACAAAATGTGTCTCCTCAATATTCTCTCGGATACATTTGTAAAGCTCAAATACACCCACCAGCCAACTTAAGGCACAATCCACTTAAGTATTTCTCGTATCGCGCATAGTATCCTTGAATAATGAATACAATATTACATACAGGTTTATATCGAACATATTCCGCTCAAAATGTGAGTGTAACATCGATGATATATTACCTTGTAATGTATTCATCAAACGGTTAAAAGCTAACATTCGTAGAGTGGGTGTAAGAAGTGGGTTTCAAACCGGCTTGTATGATGAATATTTTTTACACTTCCTTAACTCTCGTCATAAAATTATTGTTTACGCAAACGCGGGGAATAACCGTAAAGTTTTTCTGTACTAGACGTTTTATGGGCGCTTCAAAATCTAATGAAATTTTTGTTGATGTTGAATAAATAATATATTAAGCTTTTAATAATATATTATCTAATTGTCACCGTCAAGTAGATTGACAGCCTCTTCATCCCTTTCTCATAAAAATTAATTTATGCAGGTCAGCAAAAAAGTTTTCTAAGGTCGTAACATGATATCACGCATAAAAAATCTAGGTTCAAATAATAAAGGTTTTTTTAATTTATCTTAGAAACGAATTCTATATAATACTAGCTGAACCGGCAAACGTTGTTTTGCAAAATAAAAGAAAATTATCACTTAGGGGCTTAAAAAATAGTATACTATTCTCAGACCTACCGAATATACACAAAAAATTTCATAAAAATCGGTTATGCCGTTTCGGAGCAGTTTAGTTACAAACACTGTGACACGAGAATTTTATATAATTTAACATTGTTTAAAATAAACCCAAAAAAAATACACAGATAATTTTTTATTATTGTTAGCGCTATCTAGGTATGTAAGCAATAAACTGTGCGAGCAACGTTTTAAATGAAATTCACAAGGGCAAATATTTTTATTGTGTGTAAATATTTTTACTACAAAATGTCCAGCACTCAATTCCATTTAAACAGCACCGATTACATTCAATAAGGTTATTTACAATTAACACATTCACGCCAAATTTATACCCACTTTGCTTATACAACTTTTATGAAAGGAAGTTCATGCATGCATACGATATCTGATATATTTCTTTATATATAAAAATTCAGCTTCCGTATGTTTGTGTCTACATAACTCGTAAACACTATATATAAATTTCTCCCACACTTCAACGCTGTTATAATATCATCTATATTTTTTATATACGCAGCACCATTAGTTGTTCAATTCCGACTTAAGTTGTTAGTTAAAAAATTGTCAGTTGTAGGAGTGCACGTCAGAAGTGAAAATTTCTTAGCTTTATATATCTGAGCGTGACCGTCACGCGAGTTCCGTCGTCATCCGATCAATCGGACCAATAGGAAAAAAGTCCGCGTCGTCCGATCAATCGGACGAAGCAGTCGGACCACGCGGTTACAGGGGTGCGTTTTGCCTATCCCAAAAGTGACAACTTCTTTCGAAGTTTTCACTTCAAAAAATGACTAGAAATAGCACATTAAGCACTTATACACTATAGATATACCATAGTATACACCTATACACACATAGTAAATACTCTGTGTATGTATACATATACGAGTAATTAATTTTATTAACCGTCATTAGAAAAGTTCACGCACGAAAATAGCTTACAAACAAACGACTAATAAAGATATTTCTAAATCAGCTCGACCAACTCTTTGCCACTTGTGCTCAAAACTTAGCTCATTAGCCACGGGAGAGTTAAAACAAATACTGTATTGAAGAAACATATTGGCCAACTTACTTCGAGACTATCGGATAAAGTTTGATCAAATAACGTTACCCCTGAAAACAGATTAGCGGGCTCCGTCAACTGAGGGCGCAAATAAAAAAGGAATCATTGTTTGCTCGCACATACAAAACAGTTTTATTTCCTCAATACCAAAATCAATCGTTACATATTATTATAAAACAAGTATAAAGTCTAAGTATAAAAACAAATCTTAAACTTTAATACACTTTATAATAGTCCTGTACACCATGCAGTTTAAATCAATAACTTAGGAGTTATCGTAAATTAAACTCTACGCGTGAGAAAATAAATTCAAGCGGTTTCGCACTAGTGCGACGCGATGACGGAACTCGCTTGAGGCAGCTACACTCACCCGTACTCCACCACCCGCTGTCGTGCAAAATTGCACTCGCGCAAAGCCGGGAGCTGACCGCTAATTTATTTTATTCTTGTTCGGGGATTATAATGGTAAAATGAGACTCCGCTGGTATTATGTACAGGAATACGTTTTATTCTTAAATTACACATTATTTACATTGGCATAACGATACGTATGCGACGTCGTATCCTGTTACTTGAGATAACAGAACCGTTTTGCGCATTGCTGTTGCATGATTGGTTCAGTAGTTAAGGCATGAAAAGGTAACAGACTGACAGACAGAGACAGACAGATGAAGGTTACTTTCACATTACTGGTTGGATAGTGTGGGTAATAGTAACAGCAATATAATAAAAAGCGCATGACAATTCCAGTAAGTGGTCCTGTTTAATATCTACGTTGATCTACGCTGATGTTAAATGCTTGTTCAGTTAATTGCTTCTGAACAATGGGAACAAAAGAAACGAAACCAAAAACGCTTCCATTTCCGAAAACATGTTCTTTAAAACATCAGGAACAACATAATTAAAGGGTACACAACATTTATGAAACAGAAAAGGCTTTCAGCACGCCCGACCACATTTCACTTAGAACTAACTTCGGAGCGCACTTCATAAAACGCATTACTTAGGGGAAATAATGAGAAAAAACTCTCAGGGCTGCGCAGAATGTGCACTTAAATTGAAGTGGCGTCGCGCAGGATTTTTGGAACTGCAAATATTGAACTACTATTTGTTCCATTTTATGTTGTTAATTGTAAGAAACAGTTTGTTCAGAATGCTAATGAAAGAGCTCTATGTACCTGTAGGTTTGCCCCGAGCTATGTCTACGAAAACGCTACAAGTAGCTACTAAACTTGCCGCCATGTTATAATTCAATGTAAATGTATTTTTTATGTTAAGGTCTGTTCAGATTGGGAAAAGTTCAGCGCCCATTTCCCTATGCAATTCCTTAATCTTAATCCTAATGTAATCAGCAGCGCACTTGCAGCACCTGTGGCGTTGCGACGGTGGTTACCTAGCATCAAGTGGACCGCTAATATAAATAATACTTATAATTTAATATTTTTAGAATTTTATGAAAATTGACCTACATATATTTATAATTCACTCATAACCTAAAAATAATAATTTTGTTTTATAAACTGTCAATCGTTTGATTTGATCGCTTAGTTAGAAGGTTCATTAAGTCTGTCTTAATCACTTTGAATATTGAAATATGTAAATGAATTTAAACATTTAAATAAATCGTACAAGAACAAATAATAATCTAAACTGAACGATATTTAAGTACTATCTAAATTTAACAAATTTGTAACATCAAAGAAAAACCAAACTTCTTTTGAATGAAAGCGCTTATAGTCCCGTCTTCATAGAGAAAGCTTCAATAGTAGGTAGGTACTCGTAGAAACAAAAAATGTGGTGATAAACGAAGATTGTAGATCGAGATAATACTTTCATTCAATGGTTATCAGACGTCTTTTGTTTAATGACCTTATTTCTTACCTTTTCGTAAATTTTCTAAAAAAAATGTTTCTTTAACCAATTTACAAATATATTATCAATACTACTACTAATATATGTAGTCAACCTATATATATAATCAATCTATACTAATATTATAAAGAGAGAAGATATGTATGTTTGTAATGAATAAACTCAAAAACTAATGAACCTATTTTGAAAATTCTTTCACCTATAGAAAGCTACATTATTAGCGTGTAACATAGACTGTATTTTATAAAAAGTTACGCGGGCAAAGTCGCCTGCAACAGCTAATCCGTACTAATATTATAAATGCGAAAGTATATTTGGATGTATGGATGTTTGTAATTCTTTCACGCAAAAACTACTGAACCGATCACCATGAAATTTTGTATACACGTTGTCTGGGACACCAGAAAGCACATAGGGTACCTTTCATCGTTCAACGCGGACGAAGTCGCGGGCACCAGCTAGTATAAAATAAAGTCACTCTCCTCTTATGTCTGTTTCTGATTAGGACAGAGAGACAGAGGGCGGGAAGCGACTTTGTTTTTATACTATGTAAAGAAGGTGGCTCAATTATTTTAAAACACTGAAGAAGTTTGATTTCTTTGACTGGATTAGAAATTATGAACGGGGCACTGGGAACTTTGAAAACTTTTTTAATTTTCACCACGACATAGAACGGTGTCTGATGAGTTGCAAAAGGGACAGAGAAAAAAAAAATTCTGAGTTACAAACTCGATTTTCACCGAAAGGCGATTTTTGTCATTTTATTCACGCTTTGAAAATTTTAAAGATTAATTTAATAGATTTGTTTAAACCGTGAGCAACAGCGGGTTGAGTATTACATATTTTAAAAATGTTAATACGTTACTGTATAAAGAGTAGATTTGGTACTAGGGCGATAATATTATCAGTGTAATTGTACTAATACGAAAAATACTAAGAAGGCGCAAAAAGTTACAAAATTACGATTTAATCATAAATAGTATCAGAGTGTTTATAATTTGCGAATAAATGCAGGGGCGCCTACAATTAAAGTTAACAGTTTGCCACATATATAATGTAATTAAGTAGTGTTCTAAAAATATATGAAATGCGAAAGTTTATAAAAAGCTTATATATCAGAATTAATAATCATGTTAAAAGGATTACGTTGAGTTAAAAAAATAGAAGCATTTTACAGACCAAATACAGACCGTATTTGGTCGGTCTTGAAAATAAGCCTATGAAAATGACAAATTCAAAATTTAAAAACGTAATAAAAATTATGTAAAACTCCGCCTTCAGAAGATAGGTTTTAATTACAAAGTTATATTTTTTACCTGAAACGATCCTCGAGATTAAAAGCCGGTATTTATTCACTGTTTGATTACTCCGCAGCGGATTTTCCTCATTGAAGGTAAATAAATAATCTTAAGTAGTTACCTAAAATAAATAATACTGTGTGACAATTTTATCTATTATCTTTGTATATAAGTAGTCTCTATGTTTAGACATAGAGACTTAGGTCAATATCTTCTTTACAAATTATAAGTTGAAGTATGTCTGTCTGTATAACCGCTAACTCCTCCTAAAAAACGCAACGGATTTTGATGCGGTTTCCACTATCAGTTAGATATATCTTCATGGAAAATATTCTTGAATATTTACATAGTATAACATGAAGTCACTTTCTGCGTCTGTATAACCACTAAGTCCTTCTAAATGAGGTAACGGATTTGGATGCGGTTTCGAACATCAGTTAGATAATTTTTCACGGAAAATTTTAAATATCTTTACATGATATAATTTGAAGTTGCTTTCCGTGTCTGTATGACTGTAAACCACTCAACGGATTTTGATATGGTTTACACCATCAGTTAGATAAATTTTCACCTAACGTGCCGCCTGGGTGCAGGTGCTCTTGGGGCATAGTTGCTTTGGATGTTGCTTTAACTTCACCTGGTGGCCGTGAGAGAGCCAACCGAGGAATGCCACCATTGTGGCTGTGCACCTAACACTGTGCAGCACACTTTGGCTGAATGCCCCGAATTAGTAGAGCAGCGTGCCGCTGTCTCTCACCGTGGGCGCCGATCTCTCGCTGCTGGCTGTCAGTGTGACCTTGCTTGAGGACGATATGTTGCGCAAGGAAACGGCGAAGAGGCAGCAGGCTCTCCCAGCAAATCAGCAAATACGCCAGAAAAAGCTCGGGCGCAGGCGGCTGGCCTATGTCCGCCAACTTCTCTCTTGACCGATACGTGGGAGTAGTTTTAGAGGAACTAATTTTAAGGGGAACTTCCCCTAAGTCTTGAGATCTAAACCTCTGTAGCCTTTTTTTTAGGGGTCCATCATGGACTGGGGACTCACCGGCGGGACATGTCGAACTCCTCCCCGAGATGTATCTTACAAATTAATTTAAAGTACTAAATCAAAACTCCTTGTTCGTTCTAAAACATTCATAGCTATAGCGAACAGAAAATGACATAAATCATTGTTTACTTTGAATCGTGGACGGAGTTTCTGGCATAAAGGAGCGCAAAGTGGATCGTAAAGGGACCTCCCGCGAGATCCACCGCGTTTAAATAACGGGACAGTGAAAAAAATATGAAAATATTCGAGTCAGCCTTCCTTGCGCCACTACGTGAGATTCGGTTCCTTATGGTGACCCAGTTTAAATATATCTTACGTCATGAAAAATATATATTAGCAAAGTTATATTTTCTATGTCTAAGGGCCTCTTTCACCATCTCCGAGTAAAGTGTCAAGTAGGCTAACCGCCATTTAAAGTCACCGGGAATGCTGGAGCTGAAATACCTTTGTTTGTACGGTAAAAGTCCCAAACATTAAAAAGAAAATAATAAAAAAAATCGCCTATCGAAGGATGCAGTGCATAATTTATTAAAACATAAAATTATTTCTAAAAGTAACTAATCAACACTTTACTTGTAGTTGGTGAAAGAGGCCCTTAGTCTTCTATATTCTACTAATATTATAAATACGAAATTTTTATTATTCTTTCACTCTAAAATCTCTCAACAGATTAGGATGAACGCAGATACGTTATTAAATGGATTACCATATAGGATACTTTTATTCTGGAAAAATGTGAGGTTCCTGAGAGATCGTCTAGTCTAAAAATCTAAGTCGCGTGCACTATAGATATAGATATAGTTATAGCACAACTATAACTACATCTATACAAATTATAACATAAAGTTGATGTTATTTTCTGTGTGTTTCTCAGCTAAGTTCTTCTAACCCATTTTTGACGCGGTTTTCACTAATGGAAAGAACGAAAAACGAAGATATAAAATTTACAGCAGTGCTTGTCGTTTTACAAGTTATATTCAATCTGTGATCCTGGAACCAAACACACACATTCACACGAACATACATCTAACATTTGATACTCGTATATATTTAACAGTTATATATTATTATATTACAATACATAATCACCAGAACACACTCACTATTCTGAATTCTATTAGTTTTTGTTTGAACAAGTGATTGAAGTGTGTTTGTTTTTTAATGAAAGACAAAGTATATTAATTATATTTGTTTTCACGATTATAATTTTATTATGTGTTTAAATGGAATGCCTCGCGATCGGCTTAACAGTGGCGTATTTGATTAATCATAGTCATCATTAGGAGCAGACCACCAAGAATCACTGTATTTTTTGTCGCCTAACTTCCGTTGTTAATGTCTCATGACTTTTACATTGACTATTAAGTTTACTAGTTTTTGATGAGTTTTTGTTTTATTTACTAGTTTTTGCCCTCGGCTTTGTCCGTGTTCCTTTTTCTTAGGTATTAAAAGATTTATTAAATCTTTATAGTTCATACATTTTTATCATGCATTGATTTTTTTTTAGGTGATACTTCGGGAACAATACTTTTTTATCTTTTTTTTAGCATAGCACTATGGAACACTATTTGTCACTATGGATGAGACAGAGGTCCATCACTACAAGTCAAAACAAAACGACACTCGAAGCAGTGGGTGGAAGACTGTGGTTCAGCGAAAAAGAAAGCGAAGTCGACTGCATTTTCCAAAATAGATATAGTTAATTCATTAGCTTGAAAAAGGCTTACCTTGTACGGTGTAGTGATATAAATAAAAATACTTCCGGTGTAACATAAATGGAACGCGCGCCTTAACTTGTTGCTTAACATAATAAATTGTAGGTTTCCAAGTTTCGAACTATTAAGTAATCTACGCTGTATAAAATACTTAGCTCAGTGGCTTCAAATCCCTTTGGCATTTTCACTCGCACAGGATCTATTTAATAATTAATTCATAATTATAATGCGTCTATATTATTTTGACTGAAATACGTAAAACGTAAAACGTAAGTACGTAAAGCACATAATAAGTAGTAGTTGGCTAAAAAAAATATGAAATATTTTCAATTTATAAGAAAAATGTATCTTAAAACGTAAGAAAAATGTCCAAAATACCATAATTTCTTTCAAGCTTTATTAGTTTACTTAAGTCAAAGATATGCAAAATCAGATAATTACTCTCTAAATTAAAGTTTGATGCCTATTTAAGTTGTAGTTACGAAATGAAGTTCTTTTTTTAAAGTAAGTTTTACCCCTCCGATTTTTATTTCATGAAGTTAGAAAAATAATGTCAGCGAACTGTATTTTAGTAAAACAAAATAGCTAGTCGTTTTAAAATCTAGACTATTAACGATGCGATAATTTTGATAACTAATAGTCCTGTTGCTACTTTTTCTGCAAAGCTGGTCGTATTGAGATTGAGATTTTATGCTGATTAGGTCATTTTGCAAATTCTAGTCATTATGATAACCCCCTCCTTTATAAGTAAGTTATCGTTTTATTTTGTTTTGATTGTAATGTTGTTTACAAACGGTTTTATTTTTATATATAGATTCTATATGTGGATACCATTTCAATGGTGTTATTTGTAGACTTTATTGGCAAGTGTGAACGTGTGTAGCTAACCTTGTATCAAAGATTTGCCTTGTACCTACATTTTGCGCGTTGTGTTTATTTTCCGTTTTGTTCATTTTGCTTTATGTTTATTTTGCTTTGTGTACATTTTGTTTTTTTGTACATTATACTACTAAGCCAAATTAATTTGTTAGTTAGTTATTAAAAAATTTAGTAAGTATAATAATCACTGTTTTTTTTTTCTTCAAATTTGACGATTTGCTTATGATCATCGGATTTTAATAATATATCAATTGTTGACTGAGTATGTACGAGTAATTTCGGTTATTATTTAGATAATAACTGTCTGTTGAAAACTGTCTGTGTGTATATTAAAGGTAATGAACTTATTGCTAAGTGCTCGTATTTTGATTAAGTTGCTTCATAAATCTCGTAGGTTTGGTACCATAACGTCAGAGTTTCAAAATGTTATTCGCATTGGCTGTCGGTTGTTTGCCATGAGGGATCATTTGTACATGTTATTACATATTTTGTAACAATAAACATCTAAACTTATCGAAATTAAATCAAAGCGGTTTGAAGTATAATTTTCACTATAAGTAGATATTTCATTTCCTAAATATAGGGAAATCTTAGATAGGGAAATTAAAAATAAATTGATAAATATGTTGCTAACCGCAAAATTGCTGGATCAATTCATGTTATTTTCTTTTTTCAGATTTTCCTTTATGTTCGAGGACAGTTCTTATGAAAAGAAAAATTTGAAAATTTGCCCGGAAAATTGTAAAGTTACTTTAGCTGACAATCCAATAGTTTTTAACAGAACGACGTCTGTCGGATTAATATGTAATATATTATGTATAGTAATTATATTAATATATAATATATAAAAACTATATATTATATTAATTTATTGCTTATATTTAAAGTTTTAAAATGATTATAATATAATTCATTTAAAACCACATATAAGTTTGTATATTGAAATATGTACTTCTAAATATATTGTATGTATAACTTTTATTACTTGTGAGATCATATTTAAAATAACAATCAAACTTGAGTCAAAGACCTTCCTACAATTTTTAATATAAACAAACAGAACTATTACATTCGTTTAAATGTCGATGAATGCATAAGTATATATTTAAAAATGACCGTGTCCTTGTAAAAAATTAATTTGCATTAAACTTAAGATTAGACTAATCTCAGACTAAACACAATTTTACCAAAATGAGCGCAACCTATGTTTTATGATCCTATGATTTAAGATACCTACAATATTGCACAACAAATTTTCTGGCTTCTCGGAGATAACCGAACAGATATATAATAGAAAAAAAAAGGTGTTAGTAAAATATTTTAAAAAAGTAGCCCATTAAAACTTTATTACAGAACTTAAGTTAGTTAAATAAGCTTAAAACATAATGTAGTTATCGCTGAAAAAAAATTTTTTTTTTCACAGAAAATAGAATTTTTTGTATAAATCTACTATAATCAAATTTTTTTCAATACTTATAGTCTATTATGCACTGTATTTTTATCTAAGTTCTAATTTCACTAAGTCAAAATAGGCGACCAAAAAATAACACTTTTCTGCTAAGTCCTCGCCTTAATTGCCTTAATGTTTAAATTTTTAATTTTAAAATTACATAATAACTACTTACATTTTAATGTTTGGTTACTCCGTCAGAGATTCGTCTCAGGTATGTGTGGGATCAACACTCAACATACACAATTCGCTACATTAAATACACTCAACATCGTAATTTGAATTCACACGCGAACGCGAAAACTTTAAACACAGACGACACGTCCGATCAGAACGGCGGATGCCGGGGTACTGAAGCTGAATTCTATATCTCGTGAAGCGATGGGCTTTGAGAAGGACTAAAGCTCACCCCCGCGCGCCAACCCTCTAACTACCACTTTCCACGTTCACAGCTGAAGGGACACCGCACTACAACGCTTAACGTATCCCGACCACAATCAACATTATAACCCTATCACCGCTGTAGTATGAGAATAGGGACTTCTCTATTTTTTCAATAATTAAGACGCAAGGAAATAAGAGGTAAACTCGTTCACAATAGCTATATTAATATATATTAGTCCAAGTTTCATTAAATGAAACCTAAAGAAGTTTTCACTTCAAAAACTAAGTGAATTGTTCAAAAAATATTTTCTCCGTGAACTGTTGAAGCTGTTGAAACTACAGCAATGTACAGTCGGGGTACGAAAACCTTCGTCAGTTTTCAAATTCATTCTTTTACCTTTTGAAACTAAGCAGACAACTGGCAGACGTTTGAAATAAAATTTTGGCATGACTGATAACTTCCCTGGTGCAGCTTTAAGGTGACGAATCTTTTCTTACCCCGATTGTACATCATATTTGAAAAGCTCGATGGATGAATGAATAGTGTGCTTGCCTTAACGCCTTAACGCCTTAACGGTCTGGATTTGAATCCTACCACCTACCATCAAGTGGACCGTCAGCCCGTCTGTCGAGTTTAGCATAAAAAAATACTGGCATACCATTAAAATTGTGGAATAAGTGGAACATAAAATATCTTAAAGACATCAGGAGTGTTTTGCTCATTCTGGTAAACTGTTTTGACAATTTCTTTGAAGAAACCTCAATTAATAAGCATTCGTTACTACTTGAACGGACATCGTTCAAGTATAGTTATTCCTTACATCAAGATTTTCGAATTTTGAGCAATCGACTTGAAATTTTAATAACTTTCAATTTTTAACCATGTATAAAAAATTTCTAGGCGGTTTCAATATTGGATCTATATACACCTATATTTATCTTCATAATATAAATAATCTAAGTATATCTATATCTAATCTATATACAGGCTGTGGCCAGTAATAAGAGCAATAAATTAAAATATAGGCCCTTTAACGAATCAGTAATTAATTCCAAATGGTTTCAATTAACTAAGATGAAAAACAAATTTACTGTTATTTTCTAACAAAATTAATCGAGCCAGCAATGTACTACTCAAACATAATGTGTCCAGTCGGAGTACTTGACATTGACATTAATTACGATTCGAACAAAAGAAAACGTCTCTCGCGATTAGTAGTTTCTAGTGCGTGAGGTTAAGAACTAGTTTCTATTGATGTATTATTGAGGAGATACTATCTTATTTTATTAAGAATCATCGCCTCTGTACCGAGGAAACACCCTCTACCAAGACATCTAACGACTGATAACCGACAATTTAGCGATCATGAAATTCATCGATTATGTATTGTAACTTTGGATTGCTATATCTCTGAGTACTTGGAGCATTTTGGAGCATTATGATTAGGTTAAGGTAACTGCGTATACTCTATAGAATTATCGATTAAATTTATTGCTCTTATTACAGGCCACACCCTGTATATAAATGTAAAAAAGTCTCTGTCGGCTTCTGTTTCTCCGCTAATCTCTAAACCACCCAAACGATTTTGGTAAAGTTTTCACTAACTTTTAAATCTATGTGTGTTTGTAAATGGTCGAAATTTTACCATAAGCATTTAGAATTTGTGAAAAAGAATTATGGACAACGTTAAAACTCATTAATTAATCTACTAAATAAAACAAAAAAAGAACACGTTTCACAAATGAATAATCAAAACAAAAGATATTGAACTGCTTCGTCTTCATCTACTTACATTTACTTAATTAAGATTTTTAAACAAAAATCTTATAACAAAGAAAATAGATATAAATTAAAAGAGTGCGAAATAAGTTATTGTCAAACAAAATATAAAATTCGCAACTGTAGACATTTAAAAATTGTTTTTACTCCTTTCCATTTAAATACATTAGGAACAATCAAGATTAGAGTCAGTCGATTTTCCCGTTTCGTGCTTTAAAAAAAGGCGTCCTGTCGATTTTTATCTGAGAGTTTGGATAAAGCCTTTAATCCAGACCCTTAGGCTGGTAATTGATGCTTACTCATCAATCACCAATTTTAATGTCGTTTAATCTTTGCGGGAATCTGAGCACTTCAGTGTTGTATTCAAAATAATATTGTAAAGTGATTGTGAAATCGTTAAATTTCTTTAGAACAGTTTGAATTCTAATTAGATAAATAATACCTTATAATTTACCTGGTATTTAGCCCTGAGACCGCGTGGTCCGACTGCTTCGTCCGATTGATCGACAAGAATCACCCTATAGGTAATGATCAGTCGACGCGGGCTGTTTAGCCGCGTATAAATAATTTCCAGGCGTATAATATATATATAATACTGACCGTTGCACGCGACTTCGTCCGCGTGACTTTATAAAATATAGCCTATTAAACTAAGAGGTGACAGGAAAATTGAGAACGATACGGATACGGTTAGACTTATTTTTTTGGGTTGTAGAGTGGTCCCGTAAGCTGATTTATGTTGGTCTGCCTGCTTAGTGGTTGCATATTTGAGAGAAGGCGCATGAAAGAGGCTTCATTGTTGAGAATTTATATTATGTGAAAGAATTTTTAAAATCAGTTACTGCCGCCAGACGGGCTGGCCAAATGCCTTTTTATTAACGTTGGGAAATCCTCTTGGATACCCGGCAGTGTAGGGGACACTGCGGGGTTATGCCGGATTCGTACCGGCTAAAACCCAAACACTTTCTAGCGCGGCCGTTGATGGACGGGGTCGCGGGGACGTTATGACACGACATCGGTGCCCCGCCATTCAGGCTATGCAGCGCGGGGAGAGCTACGTGACAGACCGGCTACGTAGCCTGCTGTCCAAATGCCTGCGGAACGCAATGTGCCCTGCCTGATTAATCTGATAATTAGAAACGTGAAAAAAAAAACGAACAATCTGTGGGTTGTGTAAACGTTCCTGCATGTTTTTAGCAAAATTATAAAAGGAGTGATCGTTAGGTATGACACTTTGGAACACGCAAAAAAATAAAATGTAAATACGGATATTTCTAATTTTACTGCGTAAAATAAAACCTTGTTTATATATGGAAGAGGTCCAAACAAACGCGTTCATTTACATATTTAAATAGGCACGTATTTTTTTACACTTACAGCGAATCCGTAAACGCAATCACACACGCGATAAAATTAATGTGGAATATGTATTCGTAACGAAAACTTTTTTAGATTGAAAAATAATTAAAATAGTTTTTTAGATAATGATTATATCTATAATAATTATCTTCTAATCTATGTATATGTCGTCGCCAGATCATAGAATTGATCACTTCATTCTATGTCCTGGCCACGACATGGGAAATAGATAATTAAAACTGGCCATATCATTAATGGAGGATACCCATAATGGGTTTAAAAAAAAAACACAAAATTAAGAAGGAATCTATAGAAAAAAAAAAGATAAACGCTGGTTATTCAATGATATGGCCAGTTTTAGGTGGCCGTTTCATGAAGTGATCAATTCTATGATCTGGCCACGACATACACATTTTATAAATAAAATCGCTATCCGCCTTTGTCTGTTTGTCCGTAAAATTTTAAATTTTACTTTAAAATTTTACTTTTAAAAAGATTTTAAAAATTCTTTCACCTATAGAAAGCTATACGTTATCAGCGAGTAATAAAGGCTATATTTTATAAAATTACGCGAACGAAGTCGCGTGCAACAGCTAGTATTAAACACAAAGAGTTCAGATACTGGCTCGTTTACATGTGTTTGAATAAGCGAGTAGGTATGAAAGTAGATACGAAAACAATGGTGCGTGCGGAATTGGCTGTTAAAAATTCTCGTAACGTATTCAATCCCCTTTCTGAAGTTATTCAGACCCTCGGAGTCCACTTAGAGCATACATCCATAATATTAGATGTTTTATTACAGAGACGTTCCCAATAACGTTAAGAATTTATGACTTAACTTGGAAAAAAGATTAAAACAGTGCGTGTTTTAACTCATGGTGTTCTGTTTTTAGAATGAAAGATGAGACCAACATAAGGAGTATTATGCCTCGTTAAGAAAACTAGGATATTTTAATTCAAATACCTATGTGAAGAACTCGGTTTATAAGTATAAGTTGCAGTGTAATAATAATTGGTTTGCTCTTTGCCAGCACGTGCAATAAACACAATTAATAACGATTATAACACAATTAACATAATAATTAATTAACACAATAATTAATAACACAATAATTGCAGGATTGTAATACAAGGCTGTAAGCTATATATTATATTTACTAACTTTTGCTCCCGAGTTTGCTCCACCTTTTTCTTTATGTTAAAGTCGACCGATAAACTGACGGTCCACTTGATGGTAGGTGGCAACCGTCACCTATAACACAAGCAATGGCACAGGTGCTGCAAGTGCACTACCGACCGCAGTAGGATTAAGGATAAGGGTTTGGGAAGGAATAGGAACAAATGGTTCTGGTATCCCTTACCCATTCACTGAAACACAACAGCACTAATGCTGTTATTTCTCTGTGGTCTTCTGTAAAGGAGTGGTAACTATGAAATTAGTATAATCCGTACTAATATTATAAATGCGAAAGTATGTTTGAATGTATGGATGTATGGATGTTTCTAACTCTTTCGCGCAAAAACTACTGAACCGATCACCATAAAATTTTGCATACACGTTGTCTGGGACACCAGAAAGGACATAGGGTACCTTTCATCGTTCAACGCATACGAAGTCGCGGGCACCAGCTAGTAATCTATATATGTATATAAAATTCTCGCGTCACAGTGTTTGTAACAATTGTAACAAAACTCCATTGAAACGGCTTGACCGATTTTTATAAAAAAATTTGTATATATTCTGTAGGTCTGAGAATAGTTCGTAAACTATTTTTTATACCCCTTTTCTATTTTTTCTACAAAAAATTTTTTGTGGCAAAACAACGTTTCCAGGTCGGCTAGTAATTTAATAAAATATAAGTTAGTACTATAATTTAGAATTTGATCAGATAAAATACAAGGTAGATATAAATACAATCACAGATTTGAAAACCATCAAATTTCACCTCACGTACAAAGAGAGGTCCTAAGCCGAGATAATCTAACGTAATTACCGAGTTTCCTGATAAATAGAGACTACTGAATAATCTGTTTGCAACTTTGAAACATTTTTGTAACAGAACGAAGTATAAAACTGTTGTTTATAGTCTTCGAATTACTTTTGACCAATTCATCGAAAGTATCAATAATAGATACGTAAGTATAGACGTGAAAGGAGATAAATCAAGTTTTGTATGGAGATGAGGCCATCAGTTTATTTTTATTTTAACAGTTGAAACTTGTACCATTACTTAGGTAAGAACAAATCATAGATTTTATACTATGAAGATATAATGTAATTTGGTAATGGGTTTTCATTGATATTTAAGTTTTTAAAGTATTAAAATACCGTGCATTTCCCAAATACCTACAAGTCATCATTTTCATATTTTTTTAAATGAAATCTGTAAAATGTATAATCTTCTGAATACTATAAATCTGAAATAATAACAGGAAATTACTGATATTAAGAAATACTTTTAATTGTATTACTTTTTCCCTTTACAACCTATTATTTAATATCCTATAATCGTAAAAATAAATTAATTTGTATATAAATCTAAGCACTATGGTTCAATTTTAAGTTTACGCAAATATTATTCTTGCTAAATAAATAGTATATATGCGTATCAATTTTGTGGTATATTAAAAAGGTGTACAATACAATATATGTACAATTGTACACTTATCTTTATATATCTTTATATATATATACTTATATAAAGATAAGTGTGAATCGGTTTGATTAGCGACCATGGTTGAGGGGCCGTTTGGCAAGCTGGTCACGTACACCTTAGGGAGAACGTTGGGCGACGAAAACCAATGTCCAACATTATTACCAACTTACCTGTAAACTACTAAGGGCAACGATGGATAGGTTACATAATATATATGCCGTGTAAATTTTTCATTAATTTATAAATTTTTATTAAGAAATTAATTAATTTCTTTTTTCTCTAATATTATTGAATGTCTTTATAAACGTAGTAATTCCATGTGTGCGTCAAAATGATTGGTCAGTGACATTCGAAGAATTTTCTAAGAATAGATAACTAATGTTCCTCTAATTGTCCAGTTATAATATAAAACGACATTATATTAGTTAAAAATTATACATTTAGTAATAAAAAAATTACAATAACAAACTAACTTACATACTAACAATACACATGAAAAGCGTCGCCATTTTCAATTCTTTCGTTTTCTTTTTTTTTTAATTTATATATTAATTGGTAATGTTAACCTTGTCACGTGACATCATCCACGACTGCACTCGCCCGCCATTGTTACTAACGTTACTGAGTGTGTCACGAGATTACGTCACCAAAATGGCGGCCAGACGCATTAGCAATCTGCATAATACCTGTAACACGACAGTCACAGAGAAATTCTGATAAGTAAAGTTCAGTCCGACTAGTGTGCAAAATGCATTTGAAATTAAATAAACAATAATGATAAAAGCGAATGTTTTAAACTCGTACCGCTAAAATTAAAACACGCAAGCAAGTAAATACGCTTTCGTATCAGTTCAGATGAGATTAAAACGTTAACCTTTTTAATGCACCAGCCCAAGTGGTAGAATTGCATTTTATTAGATTTGTGCGAAATTAAACTGTAGAGTGTTATTTATGTTACTAATTCCCGCATTTTGCGCTCCAATCCCAGCCTTTGGATTTAAACAAACACTTTGCTGTTTTGTACTCGGTCAGTAGACAAACGTTTCACTTTAATTTAATTTTAATTTAATTGATAAATGATAATTAATAGATTTTAAAACTTATTTCAGAACGAAACGGATATGGAATTATGGGGGAGACCAGAGTTATGTCTAGCAATGGATGTCCTTTTGTTTAACGTGCGGGGTTATGCCGGATTCGTACCGGCTAAAACCCAACGACTTTCTAGGGCGGCCGTTGATGGGCGGGGTCGTAGGGACGTTATGACACGACTTTGGTGCCCCGCCACGGTTATCTAGCGAGGGGAGGGCTACGCTCCCTGTCAGAACCTCGGCGTACCCGAAAGTGAAGATACACAGGCCATTTCGGGGGACTTTACGACGGGCGGTAGTCTCCCCTAAGCAGTGGATATCCTGCGACTTTCATGATGTTGATGATTTACATAAGCAACGCCATAGGGGACGCAAGTGGCTGCCGATCTCATTGGACCGATAACATAAAGGACTCCATTGGTGGAATGATTAAAGCGCTTGTCTTACCGCTTTGACTCAGGGGTTCCGGGTTCAATTCCCGACAGGGTCAACTTTCGAAATTACCTTTTCTGAGTTGATCTAGTTTACATTATAAAACCATAAACGAGCCATATCTGTACATTACATATTTTCTCAAAAAAACAATTAGTACACGTTGTACTTATGTAACGAGGTCAAAAAATAGTTTTTAAAATTTTAGTCTGTTTGTCTGTGCGTTTATGCACTCTAATCTTAGAAACGGCTTAAACGATTTGAATGCGGTTTTTCACTGATGTATTGATAATTAACTAGATTAAACTATAGGATACTTTTATCCTGGCAAAATGTTAAGTTCCTGTAGGATTTTCAAAAAACGTACTATAACAGCGTACGAAGTTGTGGGCACTAGCTAATTATATCATATTAGTTAATATTTACAAAGTCGAATCTTTAATACAGTAGTAATTCTAACGAACATGCCTTGTATTTTTTAATACAAAAGTCTTGCTGACAGACAATGTAGAAAACGATTTTCTTTCTTACTTTGCTATTTTCTCCTTTGTCTAGGTTCCAATTAAGATATCTACTTGACACCTATTAGTCGATCCGTCTTGCTCTCTGTTTACGCGAAGCTATGCAATTCTGTGCAGTATTAAGTCTTCTTTTATGTAAAAAACATCAGGCAGGATGACGTTCACTTAATTGTAAGTAACTACCGTCGCCCATAATACAAACAAAACCACAGATGAGAAATCTCTGTTCAAAGTGGGTGCCGCGTTTGCTCACTGTTGACCAAAAACAAGAACGTGTTGATGATTCTGAGCAGTGTTTGGCCATGTTTAAACGTAACAAACCGAAATTTTTACGTCGATATGTGACAATGGATGAAACATAGATCCATCACTTTACTCCGGAATCAAAACGGTCGTCATCTGAGTGGACAGCAACTGGTGAACCTCGTCCAAAGCGCCCGATAGCACAACAATCGGCTGGAAAGGTTATGGCCTCGATATTTTGGGATGTGCGTGGTGTAATATTCATCGACTATCTTGATCGAAGACCTCATAAAAATGCTCGCCGGTAAGAAATTTCGCACGAATGAAGAGGTTATCGCTGAAACTGAGGCCTATTTTGAGGCAAAAGATAAATCGTTCTACAAAAGTGGTATTGAAATGTTAAAGCGGCGCTGGAATGATTGCGTTGCTCTTTATGGAGATTACGTTGATGAATAAAGGTAATTTTGAACAAAAAAAAAACCATGTTTTCTTGTTAGGCCCGGGACTTTTCAGCCCATGTACGTTACTAGTAATATTTTTTCTGAACATATTATATGTATATATTCAACAAATTCGAATATACCATATATACAAAAAAATCTTTGTTCCTATAGCTATCGAGTGGTGTAATTAAATTTTTGAGTGTATAAGATATACAGAATAGCTACATCATCAAACTCTATCCCTCGATTTTGTTATCATCCCTTTTATGAATTGCCTCCCACTATTGAAGCAAATTTAAAGAAGCATTCACGTCAAAAAATATTTCCCTATCAATGAATACGATGTTATTGTGAAGAATTCTCAGAGTACCCTCGTAATCGTCTATTATGTACTACGGTGTATGCAGGTGTTATTTTTGTATTTTCTTTAACAAAGCTTACAGAAACGCCAAGTCACTGAGTTTGTTTGTGGGCGATACTAATTGCCGCAATATTTTTTACCAACAAGTTTTTTTCCCAAAGTCATGCTTCAATAATTTCCTTCTTTTAAGATCTAAGAACAGTTACGGGAGATGCGAAAAATGCTCCACCTGAGTCGAAGGTTCCGTAGGCGAAATAAAATGTAGCGGCTATGGTAGCGTAGCGTGTTAGTTAGAGGCTTAGGGCCTCTTTCACCATTTCTGAGTAAGGTGTCAAGTAGGCTAACCGCCATTTAAAGTAACCGGTCACCGGGAATGATGGACCTTTGTTTGTACATTAAAAGTCCCAAACATTAAAATAAAATAATAAAAATATAGCCTATCGAAGGATGCAGTAAACCGAGTGCAAAATTTCATAAAACATAAAATTATTTCTAAAAGTAACTAATCAACACTTTACTTGTAGTTGGTGAAAGAGGCCCTTATAGAATTCATTATAGAAAAAGTAAAATTTATATTTATTTTGATTTCAAAATTTTATTCTTGTGATATTAAAACTATGATTTCGTCTCGTCAATCGCCTGTTTATATTATTAAAAAATGTTCAAAAAAACGAATTCGACACTAAACTAAATGTTTAACTTGCAAACTCCAGTTTTTGCACAGCACAGGGTTTCAATAAAACTTCTTTAATCATTTAAGACAAGACAATTTATATTTTTAAAAGACAGAATATAGATAATTTCGCCGACCACCGGCAGGAAGTTCCAAACCTTGGCAGTGCGCATTATAAAAGATGTTTTAAAGCGCTTGGACTGAAATAGAGGGATATCGACAAGATGGCAAGATATCATTAGCATTTATTTTATAAAGCGACATCTAGTTACAATACATTTCACATTAGTGCCATTTCTATATATGCCGCCCTTTCTTTTCTTTTATTTTTTTACACCACTTGAATAATTTTATTATAATAGATAAATATTTTTTATTATTGTATCGATCTTGTAATTTTTTCCTGTAACTGGACGAATATCGGCATTAGGTCAACCTGTGAAAACTTAGTTAAATTTTATTAACACAGTTTTTTTCATTTGAAGGCCCCTAAAACGGTCGAGAAAGAAAACAAATTGTTCTCCACCCTTTTAGCATCTATATACGCTTCCCTGCATAATGCATCATTTTGCAGTTGAACGTATTACAACGTAATCACTCGCTCTTTTAGTTACACCATTAATTTTACAATGAATATTTTTAAGTAATTTTGCAACCCTTTTAATTTTTAGGGATACTTACCCTCTTTTTAATAACCAATACTATCCAAACTCAAATCAAACAAATTAATTAATGGATATTTTTTTTCACTTAGAAATCAAGACGTTAAATGACATCAAGTTTATTTTATTTTATTTTTTATTTGGTCCATAGATGCTGCAAGTGCGCTGCCGACCATAGAAGAATTAAGTATAAGGGATAAGGAAGGGATGGGGTGATGGACTCTGGCATCCCTTACTGACTTACGAAAACAACAGCACATATGCTGTTATTTCACGGTTATCTTCTGTTAGAAAGTGATTACTACCGCCAGACGGGCTGCCCAAAAGACTCCGAATATACTTTGACTATAGTTAAAAAATATGCTTTAATTTCTATATTTTAGTAATTATTGAAAAAGTCTGAAATTAGCTACGAATGAAATTAGTGATTAAACTAGGTATTCCGTGACTAAAATCCAAAGTGTAATATAATCGACGGTTTTTGACATTCGGCGCGAGGACATTCTTATTTCTTGCGATGAATGAAAAAATACAAATTGAACTTGTAATTGTTGCCCTAGCCACGTGAACACCGTGAAGATTTTTTTATTATTACAGCTGACTACGTTAGTTTTATCCAATTCTGATTTTTGTATAGAAAATATTTATGCCTCGTACATCCCGAAAATTATGTCCCATATTCCAAAAATTTCCTCGTTTTTCCTATAACAATATTCGATTCCTGGTTTGTCCCAAAAACTTAAAAACTTTAAAGTACAGTTAACAAAAATAAAGCTACATAATATTTTATTTATTTGTTTTGTTCTTCAAGATTTAACTAATAATAAGCTACAGACGTTATTAAAATTTCAGTCTCATAAAAAGTGACATTCATTGTTTTTCCTGTGGAGTCTTCATATGTATCCAATTTAAAGATAGTTACCCAAGTAATTTATCAAAGTAAGTAATTTTTATAATTAAGCTTTTTGTTACAGGAGCAAAAACCAAGAATTGGCGAAAAATTTACCATAACGAAGAAGTTCATTTAATAGAAATTCAGAAGCGGGTCGAATGAATTCGTTGCAGTTTTGTGAAGTTTGCGTTACTAGTACCATTCTCAGTTAACGTTAGCCAGATTATTTGCGAGCGCAATTCAGCTAATTTAAACCATAAAGTCTTTTGGTTAGCTATTGAATTTCATAATTTAAAGTTATACGCTGACTGTGAATATATGAGGAGACCAAAAATTAAAAGTCTTTAGAGTAGAGTTCAAACCAATTTGAGTATTGTTGTCTTTCACATAAAATAAAATATATACTTAACTAATATTATAAAGAGGAAAGATTTATATTTTTGTATGTTTGTGTTGAATAAACTCAAAAACTACTGTAGCGATTTTAAAATTTCTTTTACCTATAGAAAGCTACATTATTAGCGAGTAACGTATTCTATATTTTATAAAGTTACGCGAATGAAGTCGCTTGAAACAGCTAGTATCTATATCTTTGTTAAGGCGCATGCTGAGCCGCGATTATTTTTAGTGTATCACGTTCTTTACGATTTTTTTTCATTATGGTAAGGTCGTCAGACAGGATGACCATCCACTTGATGGTGGGTGGCTATCTTCGCCTATAACACAAGCAACGTCACAGGTGCTGCAAGTCCGCTTGCTGACCATAGCAGGATTAAAGACGAGGGATTAGGAAGGGATAGAGCAACGGGTTCTGGCATACCTTACTCACTCACAGAAACAGTACAGCACTCATGGTGTTATTTCACTGTGGTCTTCAGTAAGGGAGTGATTTCTGTTCAAATGACTGTGAAACGTATTTTGTCCTGCCACTACTTTTTGGAGGATTTGCAGTATACATATATAGGTAAGATCGTGGTATGAAAATTTATGGGAGTAAAATCAAAATTGTTACACGAATGCGTTATGCGTTATAATTACGTTCTATTTTTTTGAATATTTTAGAATAATTGAAGTTTCAGAGATATTGCGCCATCTATACAATATTATTTAAAAAAAGAACAATGTTGTTCTTTCGGCGTGTTCGAATTGTGAAAATTTAAATTTTATAATCGTTATAATTTTATAACCTAAACACTCATTCAATGGTGAGCTCGAAACAAAGACGTTTACTGCTCTAAAATTAAGTAAAGATTTTTTTATAGGTAATAAGAATAATTTTCTGTACCATTCATATGAATTTTCATTCATATGAATACTTAACTTTCTTCATTCATATGTAGATATAAAAAATGATGTGTTCCAGGAAAAATGACTGGTTCAGAATTTTCTCTTAATAAGAAAATCTTATTAAGTAATTAAAAAGATGTTGACAAGCTAAGCTGCTTTCAGCTGCAACGACGCGACATATGTGGATAGTTCACAAAAGAAATAAGAAATATAAGGCTCACATTCAATCCAACTCTCATCCGAAGTACTTTTGTTAAATATACTATAATACGTCATTTTCTTCAATTCTATTCAAGATGAGTACTTTACGTAGTTTAGAATATTAAAAATTTAAATTACAAAAACTTTTTCTGTATGTTGTCGCTATAAAATATTTTATTAAGTCTCTTGGGACGTAATTAACGCCCCAGTCTAATAACTCGATTAATTGTGATCGATAGATCTATGTGTAGTAGCTATGAACTTTATTTAGTTCATGAAACTTTATTTAGTTAATTAATTTTATCTATGAAATTTAATGAGATTTTTAGCAGAGGTCAAAAAAATAATTTTTAGAATTTTTGTCTGTTAGTCTGTCCGTTTGTGCACGCTAATCTTAGAAACGATTACAGTGTTTTTTTGACGTCTTTTAATTTGCTTTTACAGTGGAAGTCAATTCAGGCAAGTGATGATAATAAAATCGGTGGACAGAATTCGATACACCATTGAAATTGGTTAATGACCATCTCATTTAAATTGGTCATTAACTACTGCGAAAACCAAAGCACACAAATTTATTCACACAAAGAACTACAAGTCTCTGAGAGCCTCTGAGCTCTGCACAGTTCCTAAGTGTTCCTAAAAACACTTAAAAACCTGTAAATATTTGAAGAAAATGAAAGCCGCCCCGTTAACCCAATTCATGGAGGACACGACACATTCGTTCGCAAACGCGACTGAGACCACTTGCTAAGTTTTCAACATAAATGAGAACTCATTTTACGCTTGAAGACGCCCCGGTTTCTCCAAGACATATTCGCCTCAAAAACATCCTCACCATCAATGGAGCTCACTTGACCTACTAAACTACGGATTCTCGCATCATTCCTCGTTTCAATCCGAGACCTTCTTCAATGGTTTGCAGTGTGAATATTTGAAGCAACCGCCCCACAGGTGAAAGCGTATAGATATCTCTTTTAAAAATTGTCACAATGTTTTCTCCATTACGCTTTTAAGTCCAATAAGCAACAAATGTTGATTTAGACTAAACAAAAGTACACTTTATTTATCTCGGCATTAGGGTGAATTTTCAATAGTGAGCGAATATCAAAACTTAACTTGTTGTCATTTTATGTGAAAAGCGTGCGAACATTCGACGTTCTTTTGAAGAAAAATCGCGATGCAATCATTTCCCGCTTTCCCAGCGCGATAATTATAACGGATGACGGCTAGCAACCGTATCATGCGGTTAAAATTTTTAATTATAGCGTTTTAAAAAAAAAATTTCAAGAGACACTCAGAAGTTTTATAATTTAATTTGAAATTAAATTTGCTATGGTATGAAAAAATTTGTCGCTTTTTCTCTGACTCACTATTCGTCGACTAGGTACAGACAGGGTTACATAATAATTTAACATCTATACAATAATGTTATTATTTTGTACAGTTGGTAACTGCGACTTCCTCCGCGTTGGAAACTTAAAAAATATAACTCCTGACAAAATGTATAAGCTATTGTTATTGTTAGTAAATTCCTTGGGGAACAGTACTTACTTTTTCTGGAGGCTACCGTCGCCTATAACACAAGGCCTTATCCTTAACCTTACTGCTGATTACACTAAGGTTAAGGATAAGGGATTGGGAAGGTATAGGAAAAGGGCTGTTAGATGGATGGTGTAGGAGATATCATACCTACGATATTTTAACAACTACAAATACTTACTTACTAATGTTATTTGGATGTCATGTTGAAATAAATTGTATGCAAACAGCACAATAAGTTTACGAAGAACCCTTTGTTTACGATGCATTCGTTTTCTGACACGCTCATAAATGAGAATCATTTTTTTTTTTGTGATATCACTGAGTGATAGGTGACCCTCCTAAGTAAAGTGGAAGAAGTATTCTTTACAAATATTTTCTTTTTTGTGTAAAGGTCGCCAAATAGACTGAAGGTCCATTATTATATTTGTTTGTCCTTTTAAGACCGGCAGCTCACTTGTAGCACCTGTGGTGTCGTTTAAGTTAATAGGCGACGGTGTAGCCATGTACCACCATCAAGTGGAAGATTTCAACGTCACGGATCCATGTAACACAAGTTATAAGTATTCACAGCGTCACAGCGATAAAGATGTCAGACATATATTACCCTCTAGCTGATGCCCGTGACTTTGTCTGCGCATGAAAAATATAATGCCTAACATTATTACTATTTATCGCTGTGGCGATATATTTTCTTTTTCAAAAAGGACGAAGTCGCGACCACCACCTAAATATTCTATAAATATCTAAAAATATAATAAATATTAAATAAAACTACGCAGAAAATCAAATGGAAAGACGTAATTCAGTTAAACAAATTGAGCGAGCAAATAAGAAACGAATTTTAAATTGAGCTAACGAAATATCAAATGACTATTTCAAAGCAGATGTGGGGATCTTTTACAAATTTTCCCTTCACCATTTATTTCTAGCCGCTCGCATTATTTCACCGCGTCATTTCGCATTGAATAAGAATTTTTATGTGTATGCAGAATGCATCCGTCATCTTTTTGAATAAGTTTTTTTATAATTAAATTATGCTCAAAAGAACAATTCAATAGCTCTCAAGCTAAATTGAATGAAATTTTGCACACAGATAGACAGACCTGGAATAACATTATCCTGGAAAAATGTAAGGTTCCCGAGGGCTCTTCTAAAATATTTTTCAACGCGAACGTAGTCGCAGGCACTAGCTAGTTGTTTTATATTTTATTTTAACGATGACAAAAAGAATGGTTTCGATGATCCTATGATCCTATGAACGCAACGCCACACGTTAAGGATAAGATATTAGGAAGGGACAGGTAAATGGGCTTCAGCATCCCTTACTCACTCAACGAAACACAACAGCACTCGTGCTGTTATATCACGTTGGTCTTCTGTAAGGGGGTGGATACAGCCGCCAGACCCGCTACCCAAATTACAGCGAAACGAGCGTGCCCTGACACTATTTAAAATGTATTAAAAAATTTCTACTACAAAGTTAATATAAATTTTATATTTCGTAAGCGGTGCGTTTTAATAAATCCGCCTCATGTTTTAAACAAAAACATTTCCTCCAGGCTTGTTTTAATTTACATTTACATAAGCGTAAGTATCAACGAAAAAAAGAAATCTCCTTCACCTTTCGGCCGATATTTTTGTATAACAAGATCAAGCCTGAATGCAAATACTACATAAATTTTGCCCTGATATATATTACAGTGATGTTTCTGGTTCTCTGCCTTTTCGCTGAAAATTGTTCTGCCGATTATCACTTGCCAACTAACGTTTCGAAGAATTCTATTTCGAGGAATAATCATTTGCCAACCTTTTTTACAATTTTGTTTTATTTCCCAACCTCACAGTTGCCAACTGTATATTTGGTCTGCTTTTTATAATGACACTTTTCAAAATGCCAACTTTCAAGTAGCGAATGTTTTAGTTAGCGTAATATTCATTTAATTGTTTATTGTTTACCAAATGATGTATTAAGTAGTAAACATTCCGAAACATAACCTATTTGTTTCCAGTACAAATAAGTAAATCTTGTAACACATTTTGTTACAAGATAAGCGCACAGTCGTTTTGCTACAACCAGTATTCCGGTTGATATATAAAATATATTAAGCGGTGCCTTACCAGAACCAAAGAAAAAAAAACTTGGACAAAGAAGAAAGAATCAACAGAATTCTTGAACACAAATCTACATACTCAGAGGAAAAATTATTAATGTGCTTTGCTGCCAATTTAAAGGTTTAATGTTATTTTTGAGATTCTTTAATAAAAAATGCATGTAAAAATTAGTTTATTTTATTTTATCATTATATCAATGTACGAAACGTTAATCGTCTAATAGTTGTTTGGCCCAGTGAAAGATTTGACAAATGATAAATGCCCCAAACGTTATGTGTCATTATAATAATCAGCTTAACAATAGTTCTACCAAATGAAACGTTGTCATACAAAAATTTGATAATCGTTAGTTGTCAAAGTGAAAAATAGGCGAAAAGTTGGTTGGCAAGTGATAATCGGCCAAACAATTTTCGGTGAAAAGGCAGGATCCCGATGTGTCTACAAACAATAACTCTATTCTAATTCCAAATATAGTTAAAGATGCAGTGATATAATTTGATGGATAAATTCCTGAAGTATTCACTGTTGGATGAAAAGAATAGGACTTTTAGGGATTACTGTAAGATAGAATGGGCTAGGGATTGAATACAAAATTGTATTGTTGTCGATTACAGGTACCTACTTCTGAAATAAATGTTAATGTATTCTAATAAATGTATGTTTGATTAAGTTATGTACTTCGAACGGAAAGTGAACCCGTTGATTCTCTAGAGTGCGAATGGGGGTTCCTGGGTCCCCGATTCAACTCGTCACTTTCCCTTTGTTCGTCTTTCTTCCCCCTCGTCCCCTCTTCACCCATAGCCGATATTCTAGTATAAAATTGAACAAAATTTTAAAAATATGTATAAAGTTATTATTGGCTATTTTTTTATTATAATAAAGTCTTAATTATTTTATTACGTTGTCAAATTTATATATTTTTTTATTATATATAAGAAAATATTTTTTTATAATAGTATAAGTAAGCATTAATATTACCGGATTCCTTTCATTACATTAGATATGAGGATATGAGGATATGAGTCATTCGGCGTATATTTTAGAAAAATCATTCAGCCGTTTCCTGTCAAAACAAGAGCCCACAAACTTGGTGTGTTCTGAAAATATTTTCAATTATTTACGAAACAACTGTTTGAAATGTTATTTGTGAGGTATTCATATTCGCTGGGTGCGAAGTACTAGGTGGGGGTAATATAATCGATCGTAGCGCTCATAGTGGCCAAAAGTAAAAATAAAGTTGGAGCTATCATCTGTCATATCTCAAAGTAATCTGTTTAGACTTGGTTACCTAATTTTAATAATCGCAATCACATTTCACACTTGTGATTACTCGTGCTGCATTCACCAGCAATCAAATGAATATTTAAATATTACGTCTATTAAAACTCAATCAAACTGATTCTGACTTCAAACGGAGATTAATTGTTTTGTAAGGTGTAAAAACGTTTTGTAAGGTGTCAAAGTAATAGATGTTTGTCTTATGATGCGAGCTTGAATTATTGAACTCTGTCCTTGTTTTGTTCTTAATTCCTCTACATCACGGACATGTCCAGCAGAAACTAACAATTTTCCTTTAAAGACGGTTTTTGGTTGAAATTTTATATTGTGAGTGATACTCACAAACCCGGTCCTTAAAATAATTCTCATTTCGATCTGAAAACGATATTTAATTTATCACTAGCGATACAGGAACGATTATATATGTTTATTATTATTGAATGAAACCATTAAAATAACTTTATCTTCTTGTTTTACAGTAAAACTACAACTAAAAATGTAGTAAACAAATCCTGACATATTCAAAATAAAACACAATTTTTGAATAAATTTTACTTACCTCATTTGATTTGAATGACCAAAAATGATTTCGCAACCCTTTCCTCCACCCAAATCAAGGTATAAATTATATAATAATCATATTTTAGAAATAAATTAATAGATAATTTTGGATTATAATAATATTTTGTCACAATGTCGCGATTAAATTTCAAAACGTGAGAACTAACAAAGTTGCGGACGCTAGGTGGTGCTAAAGTCGTGCACAGAGCCAATACCCTACTCGATAGGTTTCTTAGTACTTTTTTTTTCATACAAAAAATTTATGACGTCTTAACTGGAATATGTACCAGGTGGTGGATATGCACTAGTGATGTGCCGGATATCCGTGTCCGTATCCGCGGATATCCGAGGGAGAAGGAAGATCCGTATACGTATCCGTTACTTATTGGCGGATCTTTTTACGGATCTTTTACCAAGATTAAATCTTTGCAACCAGTCAAAGATTAAATCAAATTTAAAGAGACAATTCATTTATTCTCAAAAAATTTTATAATCTCAAGTAGGTAATACGTCAATGTACAACAGTGAACATGAACAAATTCATAAATTACAATGCATAAATTCATAAATGATAATATTAAAATATTTCGTGATTTTCTTTCCCACAGAACACTATTAAACTATTATTACAAAGTACACCACAAGCTAAATATACAAAATATAATCAACGAAATTTTAACCAAAATTTACTATTCTATAAAATTTCTTGAGTGGGTATTTCATATTTTCGGTAAAAGTAAAAGAACTGTCACACAGTACTTAAAAATATAATTCACGTATAGTGGAACGCTTTTCCCTTTATGACGTACGCAAAATTATTAAAATGTCATTGTCATGTCATATGTCATGTCTAAACTAAATTGATTGCACTTGCAGTAAAAAGGAACGTATCCGCTTATTTTTCTGTGTATGTTGAGAAATAAATGCGATGACTTGTATAAATTCAATTTAATTAGGATATTAAAGACACGTCTTCTATTGTTTTTTTTTTCTGTGTATCGTGTGCATCGTGGAATAGCGACTCGAGTCACTCATGTAGTCGTCTTTGAAGTACTTGGTGCTAAATTATTTGCGAGTTTTTTAATTTTCCGAAAAATTTATAAGTGCTAGAAGTCATGATGCAAGACGAAGAGTTCGAAGTACTTTTACAAACCCCAGAGAGGATAAAGGCTCTGGGGTTTAAGCCTCAAAAGGAGATATTATTAAATCACTTGTTGCCATATGCCAATGAGCTAGATGAAGAATCTTCCAAGTTTTTGGAACTAGTTAAAATAAATTTCGCTAAATCTGTAATTCTAAGGGAAATGAAACCAGCATGTGGAATGTGGTCTTCTCGATTGATGAAGTGAGTACTTGCAAATATTTTTTTATTGTTATATTCAAATGAAATCCGCAATAATCATATTTTTTTAAATATTTATTCCATTAAGTATACTTCATTTCCTTTTAATCATCATGACATATAAACTCGATGTTTGATGATATGCCTAAAACTAAAGTACAATAGTGAATTAATGGAATATAATAATTAAAATTTTTAGAGAAATACTTAGTGAAAATCTGTTATAGCTACCTTCAAGGGACCACAAAAATTGGTTGTATTAAACAGATACTTTTCATAAGAAATTTAAATTCAAAACATTTTTATTCGAAATAAGATTTACAAAATCACTTTTCGATGTCAGAATCCACAGGGACCTTGCCGTTTATTCATTGTAACAGATCAGCTGTTATGTCCAGTTTCTCCTGTATCTGTTTTCAGGACAAACATTTCATAAGGTGCCGTCACATATACCATATGAGTCTATTAGCATTTGTCTGATGAGTACAGGAAAATCTGTATATTCCAAATACTAGATGTCAAAATGAAAAAAAAAGTCTTAGTATATGACTCCAAAAGAAGCAGAATTATTGCATATTTTTAATGGTTTCTCATTTTGCTTGCCTTCTACAGGCTTCAATATATTTTTCATTAAAAATTTTATAATATACTAGCAGGTGCCCGCTTCTTCGTTTGCCTTGAATTATATATAAAAACCTCCCTAGTTTAACACTATTTTCAATTGTGAAAACTGCATTAAAATCTGTTGTGCAGTTTAAAAGATCTATGTGTACATACAAAAGGATAGATAGCGGGAAGCAACTTTATTTTATACTATGTAAGGTATACAACTTCACACTTATTCAAGTACACTGTGACCGTATATTCATACATCCAGTATAACACCTGGCATACATTGACACATTGAATGAGCACCTGGCATCATTGAATGAGTAATTTTAAAGATCAACTTACATACAAACTTTACCTCTTTATGATATTATGTATTACAGGTTAAATCTATCCTAAGTCCATTTTAAAAAAAAACCTTATGATGCCATTAGAATAAGTATTTTAGTCTCTATTTACTGGTATACTTTTTTAAGTCCTATCAAAAAAAACAAAAAAGTTTAGCCTTTGATTATATGTTACAACTCCAACTGGTTACATGCTTACACTCAGACGTTTATCATGTGTACTGAATAATTTTCTAAATGTGACTTAGGATAGTTTGCTTCCGATATACATATATTAATTGTTTAATTAAAGAATTTATTGGATATTTTGGTTAGGTACATTTTGCATGAAGTTTAATAGGTATATTTATTATATTGTTCTGTTAACCTTTGGCAGTACATACATGCAGTGTGCTGGCTGAGACCCAGAAAAGAACTAAACACTTCCTAAAAAGAACACTGGCCTCACCTTACAACACAATATGTGCATTAATCTAAAGTGTTTTCTTTTATAATGTATTAATACTATACACACATGCAATATTACGCAATAATCGTAAATAATATATCTCTATATATAAATGTTGCTTGAATGATGACAACACAATTTAAAATTTTAACTACCAGTAAAAACAATTTACATTTAAAATATTGATCACTATCCTACTACTAATATTATAAATGCAAAAGTTGCAAAGTTGTGAAGATGGATAGATGGAAGTCAAAGCGATGCAGATGTCAGCGATTTATATTTTTAATTTTCCAACGCTGACAAAGTTGCGGGCATCAGCTAGTTTAAATGTTTAGGCAATTATGTAAAACAATTTTTGTGTTTTAACTTAAATCTGAGTTAACTATATCTTACTTTCACATAGTGAATTAAATTCCAAAAAAAAACCTAGCTTAGAACACAATACCATTTTGATATCTTTATAGATGTATTTCTTCTTTTCATGTGATTGCGACTGAACTAAACGGATAGACCAGTTTTGATGAAATATTTTGGGTGTGTTTATATGGGCCCCTAAACCGTTTAGATGGGTCACGTTTGGGCCCTAAATACCTGGTATAGGTGGTACTGCAATAGGGTTATTTATTCTTTTCTTATTATTTAAAGTTCAAGCAGGAGAACAACATCTGGGTGTACTAGTAAGAAATAAATATTATGTACCTAAATACTCTGACTAAATGCATGAAAATTCTTTGTTTTTTAGAAAAAGTACTTTGACAGAAGCATTGAGATTGAGAGTGCCTTTTTTATATTCTGTATTAAATCCCAATATTGCAAAAGTGTTTACATTATTATTGAAAATACTGTGTTCATTCTTTATTGGTAACTTAATTTATTTCTTATTTTTTACAGGTACATAAGAATTTACGGATTCAAATTTGGGAAAGAAGATCATATAGCTCTAATAAAATTGACTTATGAGTTAGTGTTAATACCAGACTTAGAACCATGCAAGATACACAAATTTGCAACACTGTTCCTTATGCTCACCAAGTAAGTAGATTTATGTGTACATATGTATATTATGTATGTTTTGTCTGCCTATTACTCTACTTTTTTACGGTTTATTAATCACTGAACCATTTTTAATACCTATTTAGTAAGAAGATAGCTTGAATTTCGAGGACAGATATCATCATGATATTTTTCATACACATTGTCAGAGACAGAAAAGGACATAGGGTACGTTTCTTCCAAAAAAAAAGTAATGTTCCCAAAAAATCATCTAAATATAGAAATCCAAAAATCTTGACAAAAATATAACAAATGAATATGTCATGTCTTAATTTTTTTTTTCATCGCGGTCGAAGTCGCGGGCAAAAGCTAGTGTAAAATAAACCCTTGAAGATTTCTTTTACCTAGGCTTAGTGTATAATGTTGAAAAATTGTCTCAATTTGTACAATTTCTAAAGATTGATATTTTTCTTTAAACAAAATATCAAATTTAAATGCTGACTTTTAAAAAGTCTGCAGGTTGAAAATTGTTTTAATGACGAGCGTTTACGTCAGTCGTAATGGATGAAAACATCGTATGTGCAATATTTCTCTCTTGCGCTTTTCTGTCACTAAATGACTCATTTAAGTCAGTGAAGTGACGTTTTCGTGAACATTTTTCTGAAGAGCATTATAATTAACTAGCGACCTGCCTATAACTTTTGCTATAATTTACAAAAACCTTCATCATTTATAGCTCTAATACCATTAGTTACAACCGTATCTAAATACACTATGTGGTTTAAGAAACAAAACTGTCAACTACTACTACTCTCATACTAATCAACACATATCACTTATTTAGTACTAGAGTAAATAATTGGCTCTGTCAGGAATCAAACCCGGAACCGCTAAGACTAAACGTTAAGAAAAACCTTAACCAATTGATCAAAGGGCACGTCAAAAAATCGACAATAGGACAATAAATAAAATGAATCGCTATCTACTGAATATCTACTGTATCTACTGAATCGCCTCTATATATAAAAAAAAGGGGCATTGCTGTGTCGTGGACACGGCCGTGCGTTTTCTTTGAGCGTATTATATGTATATATATCCAACGAATTCGAAAATCCCATGTATATATACCAAAAAATTCTTTGATCCTTTAGCTATCGAGTGGTTTAGTTAAATTTCGTATGTGGGTGATAGGATATGTGGCCACAGCATGGTACTGTATCCCCCGATTTTGTTATTATTTGTTTTCTTAATCATTAAAGCAAGAATCAGTTCATCAATATAAATTTGAAGACATATTAACTTTAAAAAAAAAACATATCAATAAGAAATAACAAGTTCTATTTGAAATAACTAAAATGGTTCTGTGAACAAGAATTTTTCAGTGACAACTTTGATCTATTAATAGTGTTATTGTAAACTTGGCACTGAATTCGTCTTTGAACAATATGTAGGAAGTGTTCAATTAAAATAATACTTCAATGCTATATTTTTCAAAATATTTTTAAACTTAAGGTCCTAATATGTTACTTAAAAAAAAATTAAATGCCTAGTGTGTGAATTCATAGCCATAACAATTGATTAAATATTTTTTTATTTCATTTTAATTTGGTTAAGTCCATGACTTATAACATTGAGTATTAGGTCCAAATTGAGTAATAGTACTTCTAGGATGGATTTATTATATTATGTGAGAACCATGTAGAATTTACATACATGCTAAGGCTTGTGTTATAGGAACCACACATTGAACAAGGGCCTTTTTAAAACCAGTAAACAAACAGGAAGACCAGCTTCGAAAGTTCATTCCTACTGTCATCCTTGCCAGGAATAGAACCAGCGATCTTTGAGCCAACTATTTATAAATAAATCTGGGTTCAAAAACAAAATAATAAATAACAAATATATTTGATTCCTTGTACTTATACACCCTTTGAAATTTGTTGAGATTTTAAAGCTTTTGTCCGCGACTTCGTCTTTTTTTTTAATGATCCCTCGGCAATAGTATTTTATTTTTGGATAAAAGGTATCCGTGTCCTATGTCCTTTTATCTCAATACCATGGGGCAAAATACCATCCGTGGGATACTGCCCAGTTTTATTGATATGATTTTTGAAATCTTCCAACTGGAACTTATTTAAGTTAAAATAATGATTATTTACAGGAAGAGATATCTGCTGACACCCGAAGAACTTACTCTGCCATGGCGACCTTTGTATGACGTCGGTAAGAAGATATTTGATAAAAGCGCAACCCATTTCGGAATGTACCATTACCTCCCGTAAGTGTTGAATTTGTTCTTTTTTTTTAGTAACTTTTGACCTTACCCTCTTTATGACCCCTTTTTTAAAGGTAAATATAAACCAGTCAGTGTACTGTTTCTTTTGGTTTGTTTTGGTTGAGTTTCTTTGGTAGATTGCGAAATTCTGAAATCAGCTGAACCAAGGTTGTTCGACATAGCTGAGAAAATTAGTAAGCTGAAGTGGCAAATGGCTGGTTACATCTGTCAGAGAAGCGGATAACTGATGGGATAGAAGAGTTCTCGAAGGAGGCCACGAATTGGAAAGCACAGCGTGGGATGCCCTACGGCCAGGTGGACAGACGACCTGAAAGGCTTCGCAGGAAGTGGCTGGTTTTGAAGAGTAGAGTACCGTGTGTGGTTGTGAGCCTTGGGAGAGGCTTATATCAAATAGTGGAGAGAGACAGGCTGAAGTTGATGATGACAATGCAAACAGAAATACATTTATTAATTGATAAATGTACTTCTGTTCAAAATTAAATTAAGTTTTTTTTTTTTTTAATATTTGCATACCAATTGTCGGTTGAATATATGTATATATATTATGTATTAAAATTTACAACTTGTGTATACCACATTCAGCAAATAAATTAATTTGAATTTGAATATCGTATTTGCAAAGGCTGTTCAATTATTTATTAAAATAGTAAGATTTTTTTCTGTTATGTTGTAAGAAGTATATATAGTGTAGCAGAGAATAACTTTTTATATAATACGAATTATTTTTCTAAACAAATATGATAAATTAATATTTTTTAGACTTTTTAAAAGGTTTTTAATTGCCTTTAAAAAGCTTTTTATCAAAGCTTCTCGTTGTGTCTAGGACTGATACTAGCAAAGAAGAAGAAGGCATAATCAGTATGGTCCGCAAATTAATCTCTGGCAATCTCAACGAAGCACTTGACTTATTTGGACTTGCAGGCCCAGATGAAAATGAGCTGCCCACGTAATACCTTTTATATATAGGGAAAAATCGGGAAATGCTTCTCATAGCTGAAAAAATAATCACATGGTTGAGGCCATAGTCATTTTAAACACATTCATTTTATAAGTGATGCGATTCAGGATTATTTTACAATGTGTGACAATTATTTTATATGCCGCAACAAGAACCTAAATAAATATAATAAACCTAAATAAATATAATATAGTATAAAGCTTGACAAAATATAAAAGAAATAATTTATTCAATATTTAAAGCTGTCACAGTCTTGCCAGGCGTTGGATTTTTATTTTTATGTTAGGAACAATACTTTTTCTTATTGATTTCCTTTTTTTTTTCTTATTATTCTAGTGCTCTAAATTCAGTTTACAAACAAATTAGAAAAAGTGATCTGAAATTTTCTCTTCGTGTAATTTATAATATAGAATTATTACATATTTCTCTGTTTAGTGTCGAAGGTATTGTGTTTGTCACATTTGTAAAATATTTCAATATGTGCTTTGTGATGAGTCTTTTTTTTAAATGGTCAGAGAATCATTTGAGATATGCGTTACATGTATATATGTTTAAAGGGTGCATTTGAATATTTCCCACAATAGTTCATGAAGTCTTTGTTGTTAATTTCAGACATTTGGAAGGATCATATGTGGCAATGGTGAAATGCGCAAGACCGTGAGTATTATTTTATTTACATTAAAAACTGTAAAATTTTGCAACTGTGTACACAGAAGTTAATTTCGTTGTTTGTTCTGTATTTGTTACGCATGAGCTATAATGTTGTAAATTGCTTAAATACTGTTGCACGCGACTTCGTTGGCGTATTTTTATGACTTATAATATATGGATAGGTACTTACTTATATCGCAGCATACGCCTAATAATGACTTATAGGAAAATTTCTGATACCTTGTGTTACATTATATAATTGTGTATTTTTTTAGGGATCACTAATTATTTTAAAAATAATTTTTTTTAAAAGCTTTCATCTATTATTTTTTTCTTCGTTTAAATATATAGTTTTTCGTTTATCCCATTACAAACAAACATACAAAAAATCAAATATTTCCTCTTTATATATTTTTTGTAAACGTTTTTCTAAAAAAACCCTAAACCGATGAGGCTATGGAGTTGCATTATCCAGTATTTCCAGATCAAAGCAAAGTTTATGGAGTTTTCACATTTCGATGTTCACTTATTTCTAGATATTTTGAAATATCCGCTACACAAGAAATACTTGAAGAATGTTTGCCTCAAATAAATCCATGTTCAACCGATTCACATGTGGTCACTACATTGGCCGCATTTCTTCCTGTATCCTTGCATCCCAAGGACAAAGACAGAGGGCACGGCTTGTGGTTCGACAAGCTCATGGAACTCTGGGAATGTTGTTATAATTCTCAGTGTGGGACAGCAGTAAGTTCTTTTTTCTCAACAACATGTTCTAGTGATAGGAATAAAAAAAGCCTCGTTTCAGGATTACCATATTCAGGATTACTAAATGTCCTATTAATCAGGACACTAAACTTTGTGCGAAATACACTAAACGCAAAGCCAACTTTGAAAACTTGATTTTAATATATGACACGTGACCAAGGAATCGAACTCGGATTTGAGACAGAGTAACTTGAATTATTGAGCTAATTTATTGGATTAACTTTCCATATTAACATACCTATTTAAAAATATATTTTTTCTAAAACACTGAATGGAGTAATTTTTTGTACGAGGACGCTGATGGGCACGAAATCGTCATCATATTGGTAAGTAGTTTACTATTGAGGGTAATAGGAAAAAAATACAAAAACTCTAATGAAAAGTTGAACTTTTTTTTTTTTAATGTATTCCAATTGGTAAAATTTTTAAAATATACATTACGTTTTTTTAGGATCTCATGACGCTGTTCGCCGGTTTGGCGAAAAAGAGTCCCGGAGCTGTCGATTGGAGTCCTTATGTGTCTAAAATGTTTACTAGATTCTTACACGCGCTCAATTTACCAGTCAGCTATAAAGACATGCAGTATACAAGGAATCATAACCTCGGTAATTTTATTATGTTTAATTTTATTGCACTGATCATTTTCATATAATTTACCTGCAATTAAAAACCTCAGCCATGATTCGACTCGCTCTCATAAAATTACCACCCGAAAATATTTCTACATGATGAAGAATGCTAATAATTTAGATCATGCGCAGTTTGCAAACCAACTTTATGTTTCCTACTTAGATTTCTTTTATAATTAGTCAATTGTGATTATTATAGAAATAAAGATGTTATAGAAGATTATTATAGAAGAATATAGAAATAAAATAACAATTATTGAATAACTAACTAAAAGATTGCGAGATTCATATTTTTTAACATTTTATGTTTCTGATGAGATAATGTTTACGTGACTGAAATATTCATATTGGACCTGTTCAATTTTAGACTCAGTCTCGATCGGTGTTTAATCAGATTTGGGATTTAATATTAGACCTTTAGCCGCCAGAGTCGGATTTATCCGACAATTATTTTCGTGTTACAATAGAGACAAATTCCTCTATTTGTATAAGGTTTTTTAAATCATTATGTTGCTTTCTCTTTTAAAAAAAAATCGGTTTACGAGTCAATCGCTAATGGCATGACAACTCCTACAAAACCAAAACGGTTAAATGTAAAATCTCAATTGAAAAAACTTTCAATTGCTCCTCTTTCTCTCCTAATAGGATTTTGACATTCCTTATTTATGTTAGTTTTTGTATTCGTTCATTTTCAGATACAAAATCGGTTGCGACTTGGATAATATGGAGCATATGCCCGGACGGTGTGACCCTAAAACATTTACGCAGTTTCTTGGCTGCCATCGAGAGCTACTTGCACAGCGTCAATTCTGGCAGATGGACATTCAGACTGAGAGATTTGTTGCGAAAGTTAGCTAGGGAATTTCTCAATCGGTACGTAGCTTTAGTTTTATTTTCACTCGGTTCAGTAAATGTTATTGAAATTTAATACTGTGAATATTTCTGTAGGGTCCGTCGAGAGAGGGAGCCGAGATTTCAGACGGGTTGGGAGAATCAATCTCCGGAAACGTACAAACTTAGAGACGAAGACATAACTGAGTTTGTTAAGATCATGCTAGACCCGACACTGCAGGCCGTTTACAGCAGGGGTGGCTCTCTGGATATATCGTTGGCCTTGCAGAATTTGGCAAATTTACGGCCGGCCATGGTTATTCCGCCTCTTCTGGATAGATTGAAAACTACTTTGACATCCCTAACGGAACCACATCGAGTGACGGCCGCTATGTCAGCTGTTGCGTCAGTAGCGAGACCTATGCTGCGAGGCGCGGACGCCGACTATCCTGAAGGTCCCACTCATGTGGTCCCTCTGTTACTGGCTGTTTTACCAGGTCTCGACCCCAACGACATTAAGAAAACCCTGGTGTCACTTCATTTCATATTGATGTTTTGTTGGATGGTGCCCCTCATAGATTGTAGTTCGGCCGTCGACTATTATGACGACCTCACAGAGGAGGAATTAATCACGTGCGAGTCCACAGCTCAGTTCGAAGATTTCGTACTCGTTTTTCTGGACAGGATAATCACTATAATTGAATCTAGTGTGCAAGAGCAGGCTCGTCTTGACACAAAGGATTCTGAACAGATGAGAAGCAAAATGGACGCCGTAATGGAAACAGCTATATCGTCTGCAACCACTGCAGTCTTGATGCAATGCTCGCCGAAGATATTCAACGAAGCGTTGAGGAAATTCAAGTCTTTCGCCACAGAATCTACATACGAGACGAGCGTTTCCGGTAGTATTATTGGTGTATTGCTGCGTTCCTTCGCTCGTATCGACTCGGCGGCTACCTTGGCTGCGTTCGTACCTAAACTTTGCGAAGAACTCACCGAATTGCTGGCGACCGACGAAGCGCTGCACGAGGAAAATCCCTCCAGGGATCTTTCGTACAGATTAGTATTACTGATGCACGCTGTTGAATGCGATGGGACAGTTCTGCTAAAATACATTCCAACTATTCTTCCTGTGTTGGATCGAGCGTTGAAATTGCACTGTACATCCTCCCTCAACCGAGCTAGCGAGATCTTAAGTCGCATTTTGACATCGTTCTGTTACATAAATTTGAATGAGTGCAGGGGCTCTCCAAACGATTACTCGACTGCTCCGGAAAAGTGGTTGCCTGTACGCGATTGGGGCAAGGGTTGCTCTTTGCAGGACGCCAACTTTAATTGGCACGTACCTTCCGCTGAGGAGGCAGAATGTGCTCAATCGCTGGTGAACAGATACTTGAAACCGGAATTGGAAAGATTGAAGCAATGGTTGAGTGGCAAGAGAGCGATGTGTCGCTCCAGAAGATTGAGATGCTTAACAATAATGCGCGCAGTGCTTGCCTGCAGCACTTTTCTGCCACCGTCGGACGAGGAACCTCTTAATTTGTAAGTATCACTTCTCAACAACGGGGTGTTATAAGTTTGACGTGTTGTCTGTCTATGGAATCGTAATTCCGAAACAGATTTCGTATAAAAGCTGACGTGAACGAGGTAGTTCTTAGCTATATAGTTAGGCGCTTGAAGATCATCAATCCATTTCCTAGTTGACGAAGGGATTTCACTAACTATCACAGGTTTGATTGATATGCAATTTGGTATACTGTTATTTCAATGACATGGTAACCTTGATTTGATGCTGCAGCATCGAGTAGTCTGCGGGACACCCAACTCCTCAGCAACTCACAGTAGATTTACGCGTATTTGGGTTCAATAATAGAAAGTCGGGTGTTATAAATAATATGAGCGGTCATCGATTTTGGGACTTTTTATCTGGGATTGTGACGCAGGGAGGGAGTCACGCAACAATAAGTCAAACGCAATCAAAACACTTGTACAAGAGAAAAAGCAGTTACGCCGTATTGTTCGCAAAGACGCCTGCTTAATGTCAGAGCGTAGTATGCTCGTGAGATGATAGAGTTGAAAAGTGAGCTCTTAAAGCAATGTTCTCGTCCGTTCCAGTTACGAGTCCCAACTGGCACCGGCGAGTGTGAAGTTCGCGAACGGCGTCCGCTATTCGGTGAACCTGGACGGTGAAAACTTGCGAGTCTCTCTCACTCGCTTGCTAGTTGAAGTGCAAGCGCGCTTGCTCGATGATCGCACCGACGACACGCGCGGCCTCGAGATGCTCATTCAGGTAAGTTGACATTTTCAACGTGTACAAAGATAATAATTCTTTTGATAGTAGAATTCTCTTTATTGTTATTATGTTTTATTTTAAACATGACATAAAGAATGGTAACCTACGGTTTCTTTACAGCATATTTACAGTATGCATATTTACAGTAACTTAAAGACGTACTTGATAGTTTTTTTATCGGCTAGACCGTCAAAACAACTCATAATTCATAATTTAAAAATCGGAGCAAGACAAAGATGTGGGACAGAAAAGCAGTGTAATAGAGAAGGACGATTTTTTTTTTCATTCAGGATATCCATGAGCATATTTATTTTCTCGTACTTTATATAAAAATTGATAAAATATACTTTTCGTCTGGTAAGAGATGGGTCAATTGCCATAATGTGTGCAGGTGTGGGATCGAGTGGTGGTGTTGCGGGGAGGCCGATCTGGGCCAGGCTTGGAGGCGCGGCTGCGGTCGTTCGCGGCGCTGGAGCGGGCGCTGGACGGGCGTGGGGAGGTGGGGGGAGGGGCCATGGGCGGTGCGGGCGCGTTGCGGCTGCGCATGCTAGTCGCGGAGGGGGTGCGGCTTCAAGAGGACGCGCGCTCAGACCTCGCGCTAGAACGGGGCGTCACGCCCTCAATAATGCACGCGTTGAAAGCGCTCTACGACCTCTCCGTGCACCACTACACTGTGGTACGTACTTGCTTTACTTTAGTTTTTTTACTTTGAATACGTCTTTAACGTGTGTCAAGTACGACTTTCAAGTGTTTTTGAGCTTAAAATTGAGACGAGTGTTCGAACAATGCTGTATCAAGTATTTTCACATTTTTGAAGAAGTGATAAAGAATCTTAATAGTTTGCTATAAGATGGTTTTATTGCGTAAATCATACAGTTATAATCATTGAGAAATTTTATTAAAAGTTTTTGTATGTTTTTTTTTTATAGTGTATGGTTGTACCATACACTATGATTTTAACTTTGTATGGTTTTCTTTACTTTCTCAAACAACGTTGTTCAAAAATACGCCTCGAATTTTATTTTTGTATTTTAATAGGTTCGCATCCAGGCCCAGGCGCATTTGTACTGGATCCTAAGTCATTATTCGTACATTTACCGAGCACTAGTGCCAAAGCTCGTGGATTTGCTCGAGAAGGGCGGCGATGGAGAAGACTGGCACGACCGCCACAAAGGAGCCCTATGCATCCTGTTGGGCCCTCGCTGTGGGCCCCTTATCGCCAAGCAGGACTGGGAGGCCGTCAGCAAACTTTGGCTAGCTGTGCTCAAATCTCCACTCAGCGAGAAAGCTAGCATAATTAGGTATGTCAATAGAGTGACGTCTGTAACTCTTGTTTTTTTTATTTTTTATTAAACCGCTATAATAAAGTTCGTTCGGTTTGGTCTATTTATAACCACCGACGCAAAAACGGGGTGTTATAAGTTTGACGTGAGTGTCTGAGTATCTGTCAATGGAATAGTAGGTCCCAAACGGGTGGAGCAATTTTTTTTTTGTTTTGTTTGAAAGCTAACGTCATCGGGATTGTTAGTAGCTATAATTTAGGAAGATCTGTTCAGGCATTTGAAGACCATCAGTCCATTTCCTCGTGGATGAAGGCATTTCACTAACTTCCACGTTTTTGTAATACTTTTACTTCGGTAGTGTTTTCATTACATGGTAAACTTGATCTGATGCTGCAGCATCAAGTAGTCTGCAAGACACCCAACTCCACAGCAAATTTTCCTAACAAACTATGAAAATTAAATAAAATCTAGTATTTAAAAAAAATCCATCTTTTGAATTAAAATTCAACAATGTGCAGACGCGGCTCTTATAGATTTTTTTAATTATATGTAAGTATATATTTGTTCGTAGATTAGAGAACGCGTTTTCCGACACCCTGCACCGTAACTTTCCAACAATGAACACACGGCTCACGATGTCAGAGGGAGCGGTGAGGGCCGCGGAGGCGCTACTCGCTCGAAGTTCCGCTCCCCCTATCACCCTCGACCCAGCTGTTGCCGTCGAAACGGAGAGAATCACTTCGCTGCGCACGGAGGCCGTGTACACGACAATGATAGAAGATATCGTCGCCATCTGTGAAACGCCTAACATGTGAGTTATACTTTTGAAGTGAAACATCTCTTTGCAGCGGGCGAGACATTTATTGTGCCTTCAAATTGACGCCTACGCTTAAAGAACAGCCACTACACGTGCTTCTGTAGTTCAACCGTCATCATTTTTAGCGTGTGTGTGTCTCTCCAATGCTAGATGGTAGGTCTCTCCCAAGGCTCGCCAACGCGCACGGTCTTCTATTTTTCCCATCCAGTCGATTCCTGCGAAGCCTTTTGGTCCACCTGTCCATCTACGATCTTCAGCTAAATTTTAGTAATTGTTCTAGGTGCACTATCTCACTAGTTCAGACTAGCAGTGACGCGTATTAAAATACGTAGTCGAACGGCCACTGGCCTCACTGGCGTCACATTGGCGTTTCTTCAAGCGCCTAATTTGAAGACACCCTTAGCAAAACTTTGCCCAATACTTTGGCGCAAATAATAAAAGGATTTTATTGTTGTATGTTAAGGTCTACAGACAGGCTGACATAACGGCCCACTTGATATTGATAGCCTTATAACACAAGCAAACGCTACATGTGCTGCAACCATACTATAATAATAAAAATCAAGATCAGAGCCAACTTTGCAATGTTGTTCATTTCCAAAGTTGACCCTGCCATAAAACGAACCCGGGGAACCCCGAGACAGAGCGTTAAGGCAAGCACTCTAACCACTATTCCAACGGACTCGTCAACATAAGAGACTTGAGAGAAGTTCTCACTAACCTTAATTCGTTTAGCATTTCGTTCATTTTAACTAAGTTGTCGAAACTAATTGCAGCCAATGGCGTCGCCTGGAGTTAGCAATGCAAATGCTGATACGTTGTCCGTCACTCCAAACGTTTTACCCTCCGGCTTTGGTGCGATTCTCGTTGCGTTCCCTCCTACACGAGAATATCGTTGTACGAAGGCTCGCTATCAAGCTAGTGCAGTACGTACTCAAGCAGAGGAAACGACCAATCAAGAAGATCAAAGTAGATCCATACGAAATCGCTGGAGTTCCGAAGAAAACTTCGCATGTGCCAGGTATCAGTGGATTTTCAATTAAATCAGTAGGTAAGGTACATTAATAAGTGTACCGTCTTAAGGCCGAGCGTTAATTTGTTACAGAATATTTAATAGTGATCCTACTAATTATATAAACGCAAAAGTTCTATGATCAAAAATTACTAATATAGGTTACCGAGAAGACTTGGACTGGACTCTGTGGTCGGGCGAGGTTCCGGAAACTGATGAAGAATATGAGAAGCCGTGGTTGAGAAACGACAATTATGGATTCTATTGTTGGCCCGAAAAATTGGAGGTAAACTGTTCTCTATAGACAGTCGTATACGGAACTGCGAAGAATTTTCATTTTACGCGTAATAAAACTAATTACGGCTGCATTATTATCCACCTAAAGTATTTAAAAATTTCATCTTGTGACAACAATATAAATTGTACCGTAAGTGTACAAAAGTAATGCAGTATTTACATGGGTTTTAATTATTTTTTAGCAGTCTATAAATGTACTAGCGAACGTATGTTTTCGTATAGAGGCTTTGGTCATGAAATTTCGGCTGCGTTCGGTTTTACGTACGAATAGTCCAACACCCAGTAGGTCAAGAATCTGAACAGATTCTCGAGGGATAATTTAAAATAATAAAAAAAAACTAACGCCTGGCAAAAGTGTAACAGCAATGCAGTCAGGCGTTATATTGTATTTTTTTTTTTGTTTTTTTTTTTCAACGCGAACGAAGTACTAAATATTCTGGGCTATATAAGGTACTCATACATAATTTTAAACATTTTCCCAAAAGTAGTCAATTTCCTTATTGAATAAATGACTTTATCAATTCACAGGTAGCTGCACCGTCAAGTGAACAAGTGTTCTCATTCAATATACCCAAAGAAGAAATGGAAGATGGGGAAAGAATGATATACGAATGGTTCTCTGACGAGGAAAATGTCACCAAACTGATATCATTCCTCATCGTTGAAGATAAAAAAGGAAAGGACAAATTCAACAGCACCAAATTCTCCATGTTTCGGGTGAGATTCTAAACTTCACTTTTTTCTTTATTATGTTAAGGAGGGAAAATTTATATTAAGGTCGAAAGACAGGCTGACAAACCACTCGATGGAGGGTGGCTACCGTCGCCTATAACGCAAGCAACGCCATAGGTGCTGCAAGTGTGCTGCCAACTATAGAAGGTTTAAGGATAAGAGATAATTTTCCCAAAATGTTACTAAAACTAAAAATACATTATTTATTTATATTTATACTAATACTAATATTATAAAGCTGAAGAGTTTGTTTGGTTGAATGCGTTAATTTCAGGAACTACTGGTTCTAATTGAAAAATTCGTTTAGTGTTTGGTAGTCCATTTATCGAGAAAGGCTTTAGGCTATATAACATTTTGAACGCGGACGAAGTCGCGGGCACCAGCTAGTAATATATAATATAATAATTTATTTGCTGAATATAAATAATTACAATGGTTTTATAATAAATAAGGCAAGTAATTAATGACTACTATCCACTAAGTTATCAGACATTATAATATTTTAAATTATAGTAACATTTATCAACTAGTAATTCTTTAAATATATTAATATTAAGCTGCTTAGGGCCTCTTTCACCATCCTTTGAATAAGTGTCACCAGGAATGATGGAGCTGATATACCTTTGTTTGTACGGTAAAAGACCCAAACATTAAAAAAAAATTCACCTATCGAAGGATGCAGTAAACCGAGTGCATAATTTAATAAAACATAAAATTATTTCTAAAAATATCTAATCAATACTTTACTTGTAGTTGGTGAAAGAGGCCCTTAATGTTGTTCGGAATCTTGTTATATATATATATGACTGGTGCTATTGCAGCTGCTGTTCTCCCAATTCGGAATGGAAGTGTCCCAGCGGCTGCTCTCCGAGGCGAAGGTTTGCGCGGCGTCTTCGCTGGAGGCTTCGCAGCGATTCGCTGCTGAAGTCGCCGCTGCGGCGCTCCGAGCCCCTCACTACTGGCCGAGGGACCTCGCCCGTCGAATGTACGCCGCCGCCTTGGACATTATCACCGCCGGTGAGAATTTCGCATATACGATAGATGGGGCTCTTTAAAAAATAAAGCTTTAAGGGACGTTCAAGTATTACTTAACGCAGTTTGGCGGGGGGTCTTGTAAAACGTTACGATGCGTTACAGGTGTGCGAGGGGAATCCCTCGAGTGTTTTGTACGTCATTTTTATTTTGTTCTCCCAAGTTAGCAACTCTTTTCGTTTGTAAACTTGGTCCTAAACGTAACGTTTAAGAAGGGTACAGAAAAACGTTCGACGCGTTACATGGTGAGGAAACTCCGATACATATCGTCCGAAATTTCTCAGTGTCTTAAAACAAAAGATTTTAACCAGTAATGACATATGGCGCTAAAATGATGTGGTCCCTAACTAAATCTAGTAGCTAGGTCTAATAATGTAATGGGAATCTAGCTTAACATAAGCTATATTTAATTAGGATAAAACTTTGTAAACTCCTTTTCATAAAGGAAGTAACCTAAACGCGGCGCTGTCATCGTGTGACGGAAAGTTACCAACAAGTTCTATTGGTTAAAGCTCCCCCAAATAGTTAAAAATTAATAAATTAATTTTGTGTAGAGTACTATTTGGCTCGCTGAGGTAACTAATTTATTATAGTAAATTTAGCATACACGTTGTCAGAGATACAGAAAAGGGGTACATTTCTTAAAGGAAAAAAGTACTGTTGCCAAGGGATCATCTAAAATAAAAGTGTTATAGCAACAAGAGTTCAAGCGTTATATTGCTCTTTTTTTCAACGCGGACGAAGTCGTGGGCACTTGTTTGATGAGACGAACTCTACCGGCAGGCTTGAAATCGGTGACGGCCGAGACGATGGAGGACTGGGGCACGTGCCTGGCGACGGGCGCCGAGAAGCTGTGCGTGCGGCGCGGAGCGGTCGTCGTGCGGACTCTACTCGACGTCTGTCTGCCGCAAGACGCCTCTGGCGCGCTCGACGCCACCGCCCCGACCTCCTTCGTCCTCTGCGCGCGCCTCTACGCGCTTCATGTATGTGCCTATATTTTGCACGTGACTCATCTATATACCTATGAATTTTGCGTCACAAATAATGCCAAAGCGGCACATGAAAAGTACGCCTAAAACGAAATCATGGCGGAATCTTGCCTTCGCGCGTCGATGGTAAAAGGTAGTAACGACTAAGTTCTACTATTGATTTTAAACTCCAATGTGTTGACGTAAATTCACTTTTTCTTTAAATGACATATGTTTGTTTGGTTTTAATAAATGACAGATGACAGAGTTCATGCTCTACGCATATGTCACTTTTAAATGTACCATAAAGTTCGTAGTGTTTTGTATGGCATGCGAAATCCATAGTTGACTTCACATCCATGATGTGACTTTATAAGATATAGCCTATGTTGCTCGCTGATAATGTAGCTTTCTATAGGTAAAAGAATTTTTTAAATCGGTCCAGTAGTTTTTGAGTTTGTTCAATGACAAACAAAAATACGAAACCTTTCTCTTTTTAAACTCAAAAAAACTACTGGACTGATTTTAAAAATTATATCGCCTAAAGAAAGCTACATTATCAGCGAGTAACTTCAGTTAAGTTTCATTTGCATGGCGTTGTAACCTTGAACTGATGCTCCAGCATCAAGTAGTCTGCTAAATACCCAACTCCTTAGCAACATACAGCACATATAGCGTGTTTTGGCTCAATAGAAAGTCTTGGGTTTTAGCTTGTATAAATTATAAAAGCAAATTTATGTAATTTCAGTGAGACTGACATGATGATCCCTCTTGACTATAGTTTTATGATTTTGTTATTCCAGGGTGTTCTCAGTTCATTGTCTTGGCGAGCTGCTCCTCTCGCCACCAAGATATTGGAGCAGTTGGAAGCTGCGAATTTCACTCAACATCCCTTCCAAAATGTACGGGAAACCGTTAGCAGGTAAATACTATCGCCTCAATATACATACAGGTTGATCAGAAACCATAACGTTGTCTAAAATGAACCATTTGGTTTGATAATTTTCTTGTATATCTGATGTAATTTCATTAAAAAAATATTGAATTGTAGTGGATTTAACATTGATAAATTATTTATTTTATAACATAATATAGTTACAATTACTTGCATTAATTTCAGCCTCTTAATGACAATATTCGATACGGAATTGGTGTTTCCCAATGGTCAGCTTCGTGGGCCAAGTTTGAAGAGTTTCTTAGACACCGTCACTCCCCGACTTGCGCCGCTCTACGATGAAAATGGAGATATAGGTAAAATCTTTTAGTTAAGTAGGTATATATATATATATAAAAATTCGGTGAAATCTAACTGATCGTGAAAAGCACAGAGCCCATTACCCGATTATCCCTTCCTTCTATGATCGGCAACGCACTTGCAGCTCCTATGTCGTTTTATAGGCGACGGTAGCCACCTTACCATCAAGTGGACTGTTAGCCTGTCTGTCTGTCGACCTTAACATAAGAAAATTAATAAACCAAATCCATTCCAATCCGGCGGACAGACGCCGAAAGAGACTTCTAATTATTTTTTATATTATGTAAAGATGATTTAAGACTACCAATGTGTGTACATTTTAGTGATAAGAACGGCAGCTGCGCTATCGACGTCGTCGGAGTGTGGTCGATCGGAGGAAGCGGTGGCTCCAGACTTGGAGCTTGGGAACCCTCTGGTAGAGTCCGTGGGCGCAGTGGGCGCCGTGGACCCCGTGGGTCCGGTACAGGTTGAAGTGGGTCGCCTTTCGCCCATTAACGACGACGCACCCGAGGTAATACTTCTTTATCTATTAACAGCGCTTTCAACTGTTTATCGGTTTAATGCCAGGCTTGCGCAATACAATTTGAATTATATGAAATTTGCGCAATAATCTTCCCACACACGTTACTTGTGCAAGTCTGTACTTGCGCAAGTATATCTACGTGTGTGGGGGCTACCATTACTACATTATTTGGTGTAACCGTACTGTTTTATCACAATGCTTTCAAATGTATCGATTCGATCTAAAATAATAATGGACGCAGGGCGATGAGCGGGAGACCAAAACGGCGAGTCGCGCGGCGCGTGTGCCGGCGCTGGGAGAAGGGCTGGAGGCGGCGATGGCGCTGGCGGGAGACGCGTCTTTGGCGCACCGAGAGAACGCGCGCGCCGTCAATCTGCTGACGACGGTGTTCCGCGCGTGCACGGGCTCAACGGTGCGCGGCGTGGCGGGCGCGCGGGGCGCTCACGCGTCGCTCGTGGCCGCTGCGTGCGCTCTGGCCGCCCGAGGGCCGGCGCACGACGAGGTGGCGCGCGCCGCCGACGGATTCCTCGCCAGCTTGGCGTTAGCGCTGCACTCCTCTGAAGACTTCCTGCATCTGCTCGACCACTTGGAGAAGTAATATTCTTTTTAGCATATTACATTCACAACCGTAATTTTTGAAGTGAATACTTCTTAAGGCGGGCTTGGACAGTTTGTATGGGGGAATTTGATAGGAGAGTAAAACAGTGAATTCGGAAGCGTCACTGAGTGACGCTCAGATAGAAATCTGTATAAAAAGTGTAGTTCGCGTTGAGGAACAAAATAGCGCGTTATATATGCTGTGCGATCGACATGTGTCGTCGATAAAATAAAGAAGATTATTTGACTATACGTTTGCAGACTGGCAGTGGGGCGATCGTGGTGGGCGCGAGTGGCTTGCGTGGACCTCGCGCAGCCTCTCATCTTCTATGCGCTGCCTCTGCTCTGCGAACGCCCGGACGCAGCCGAACGCACTCAACGCTTCGCGCTCACTCTCATGAGGGACTCCAGGCTTGAGGTAATATCATATTAATACATAATGTTACGACTGGCCATAGAACCTTCTCGAAATAACGCGAGTGCGCGCTGGCCGCATGGAAAGTTCCGTCAGGCGAAGTGATGTTAACACTATAGATAGTGGCCACGCCCCTTTTAACAGGTGACAAAGGAAATTATTCCTTGCGGTTACTACGTAGGATTCATATTCCATTAAGAAATCGATTCGGCAACGCATTAGGGCGTGTCACTAACTCGAGCTGTCAAAAGTAAAATAAATAATTATTTCCTACTGCACGACAGGTGCGCCAATCGGCAGCTAAACTGCTAACTGGACTGATGCATTGTCGCGCTCTGCCCGACGAGGACGCGACCCTGAGAGGTCTCATGAAGAGCTGCCGCTCGAAGCAGCTAGTGGAGAGACACTGCGGTGTGCTCGGCCTGTGCTCGTACTTGTCGTCGCGTCCGTACAGCTTGGGACCTAAGCTGGGCGAGGTGCTAAACGAGCTGTCGCGCCATACTCACGCCTCGGACCCGATTCCGGCGACAATACGCACAGCGCTCGCAGACTTTAGACGCACACATCACGACGATTGGCCCACGCACAGACAACAGCTGACCGAAGACGAGTTGGACTTACTAGCGGACCTCACGTCTCCGCCGACTTACTGCGCCTAATTTGAAAGGGTAGTCAAAGTTTTCGATGAGAAACTTGTTTGGTTCACTATTTTTACTTTCTGTTTATAAATTTATTGACACGTTCACAGTCCCCATGAAAAAAAAGTTCCTGTATGTTCATGGTGGTTTTCGATGAATTTGAGAAGAATTATGTAAAATTCTTATTATTATAATTTGTATTATAATTTATATTCTATATATATCAACTTCAATACCGTGACGGACATAATATTATGTTATAAATAATATTTGTTTATCAATTTTTATATATAAAATTTTTCCCTGTTTATCCCTCTTTCCATATGTGAAAATCAAATTATAATCATTCTTGAGCTTTTGAAGCATACACAAACCAACATGACATTTTTATATATAATGGTATGCTCATTCATTTCTATTGTAGTTCAACACCTCAATTACAAGTCTCGTTATCTTTTAAACGTAATATTCCCATATTAACAAAGATAAACGGCATAACGTAAAAATAAACCAGTATACGGGTTAAACAAGAATTTATCCACAGATCGAGCCAAATTGGTCGTTCTTTATATGTATAAGTACAATCTATTGTACTTATTGATCAAAAACGTAAACAAATATAGCTTCGCCAGGGGTCACTGACCTGTTTTAGAGGTGGGATTTGTACATTAGGCATATCAAAGAGAGTTGACTCAGTGAGTAACTCATTTAGAATTTGTTCGTATTGTTTAATGTGATGAATTTCTTGTCTATTTACTTGTTATTTCACACGATAAAACAACATTAACAAATTTTAATTCGAATCCAAAATTCAAAGCTAGGGATGCCGTTGTATAGACTTTTTAAAATAATAAAGTACAATCATTTACCATGGCAACACTGAATTTTGCAGTGGTGCATTTTGCACCTCCGTAAAAACTAAAATCGAATAAAATATTATTATTAATAAGAATAATAAATATAATACGAATTATTAGTAGTGATTTTAAGTAATTTATTTAATGCCATTTAATCAAAAATAATTTAATAAAGTGTTTTCGTCTACGATTATGAATTATGATAAACTAAAACTTTTAAAATGTATGTAGAATTGTGAATTTGATAATTTATGTACGAATGAAAACCTCATGTGACTCCAAATGACTTGAGTCGCGTTCATGTCCCGTCTCTAAAACCATAGACAAAATCTCTGTGACGTCTATTGATATCGTAGGTTATGTGAGGGTTTTATCTTGTTTTTTTTGCATTTTCCTCTGAAAATATACAATAATTTTGGATACATATCGTAAAGAATATTATGTTTAATGAGTGTAAATGAATACGTGTATATATGAATGTATAATTAAGGTTAAAACTGGAAAATTCTACGTCGTGAATTGTTTTGTTTACCTTTTTGATCAATAGAAAAAGAATGGATCTTATATGTATATGTATTAACTAAATGTAGTCATATTGTGAAATGACTAAGTATGGCAATAAAAATAATAATAACTAGTAAAAAAAAATCATATTCGAAGGTGGAAAATTTTTTTTTTGGTTTCGCTCTGAATTTACAAGTCTTGACAAAAAATGGCGAAAGCTGCCATTTTGACCCGAATACCAACGTCCAAATACAGCTCAGGATTAAAATTTTGAAATGTTTTGAAATTAAGTAGAACATTTGATTATTTTCAATTTGACTTAGCACAGTAGTTAATATTAATATTCTTTGTGGTCATCAAAACTGCTTTACTGATTAAATGCAAGCAAGCGCGCGTTGTAAATATGCTTCAGTTACTACACATTAAATATACAATTTATAGAATCTCAAAAATGACTTAAATAGTGAAACGAAAGAATCAAACATGTATTCCTCAGTATTATTTATAGATAGTTAAATATTGTATTATAAAAATTAGCAAAATATGACACTAAATAAATAATTTTCATCTTTTAATTCATAAAATAAATAAGTTTCTCAAAAGAAAAAGAGAAAAGACATTCAGTCGTATGAGAATAAAGTTATTTTCTGACTAATGGGCACAAGTTATGATCTTTTAAAGACATCTGCCTCTAAAGGTCTTCAGGTAATGGCGGGTAATAATAAGAAAGCTAATGCTGAACAGTTAATATGTTATTCTGATTAGTATGAAAACCAACACACAAATAAGGTTTGCAATTAAAAAATTTTAAAAAATATATCGTATTTGTATTTAATCATGTTGACTAATTACCCAAAATGGTACCTAATTTATTTTATTGCCTTTTCATGCTAGTGAATACTAGTGAAAAAAAAATTAGAACCGATGTCTATGGTGACTTGAATTCCCCGACTTACTATTTTTCCCAAAGCCGGCTATCTGTATTCATGGTCATCAGTTGCATCTTTCAAATAAATGCATTAAATACTAAAAAATAATAATACCGGCGATATGAAATTTTTCTAGGTTTAATGTTATTTTTTGCTGACAAATTTTTTTATTCAATTTCTAGTTTGTTTATGTTGTAATAATTATATATTTTTTTTATGTTTCGTAATACTTTGTGCCAAACAGATGTGCATAATAATTTTGCCAAGTCTATTGCTCGTCGTACAAACTGTGGCAACTTCAAACGTGTGGTAGGCAGTTGGCTCACAGAATTAAAGCAAAAAAAAAAAGGTGAAAGGCTTTTATATACATCTATTTGGCGTATAGGTGAATGGTGTGGTCTAAGCGCCTCTTTGGTTCTGGGTATTTGGTGAGGGCCGAATAAATATGTTTTGTAAATTGTGTTAGATAACTTCCATCCGTGTAGTACCTTAAAAATAGCGGTAGCACAAAATTAAAAAGGTATGTTAACATTTGTGTAATTCTATTTAATAAGTTTTTTTTAAGGTAATAAATTTAATAAACATGTTAAATGTCTTTTGTTTTGATTGATGTTACGTTGACTGACGGTTCACTTGGATACCGTGGTATCACTGATCAATTTTGAAATTAAAATAGCTTTACTTTAAATATTAGAGCAAAAAAGAAATTAAAAAAAACCATAACATCAACTTCTGTTTATCTTTCTATCGTCTAAATATGGTTTTATAATATTCAAAAATAAGCTCAAAAAATTAAACAAAAAGCGTGATCAAAGTTAAACTGCGATCGAAGTTAGTTTGATATCTAACGAAAATCTATAGTACCTAACTCCCATTAGGTTATTATTATGGTACATTACAATAGTACAGTAAACAAAACTATTATGGTGATACCAAAAAATACTTGATAATGGATTTCATCAAAATAATGTGTTTGTAACGACCACATTGGTACATTGAAAGTTATTTATGCTTACTAAATCATGTGATTTTTTCATCACACTGACACTTTCTTAGACGCATAACAGAGAATATCATTATAGCAATAACAGAGAATTATAATCAGTGATGCCAACCGTAGAAAAAAAACTTGGCGCTGCGTTCATATACCGAAAAAATTTCATTTATAAACAAAATAAAGTAACCCCGTTACGTCGCATAGAATGGTAAGAATATTATTGGTACTAAGATATCAAAATAAGCTTAAAGTTAAATAAAGTAGTTTAAGTAATGTTATAACAGTTCTCCTTTAATTTACCTATCCAAGAATTAATTGATTCCATAATTTCTGATTGATCCATGAACGAAATTGCTCACTGCTGCTTTGGAAAATGCATTTAAGCTCCTGCAATGGCAAGGACTTAGCATCAACATTAAGGGCGAGTGTGCACTCATTCGGTTTGAATACGATATTGTTCTCTAAAGGTATAATGCTATGCTCTAAAGGTAAATAAGGTACGATGCTAGATGGTCTCCATTGAGTTTCTCAAAATATGGACACGACGAAAGCTATGTACAATGATGTGCCAATTTCAGTAACAATTGGGAAGCTCCAAGACGTCTTCTCGTCCAAAAGTCCAGTTCTCCTGTAATTGCGGCGATAAACGCCAAGTGTTGCTTGACTTAAACAATGACGGTTTTGTTTATGCCTGCCTCGTTGGAAGCCTTGTGATACCTAATAAATAAACAAGATACCTTAGTGCCTCAAAACAAAAGTTAACAAAAATATATAAAAATACAAAAATATATCAACGCTGTAACCATTTTGCAACATAAGCTAAGTTGATTTCGTATGTTTTGGATTACTTCTTATATAATATTTGTTTAACGTTTGTTTTTAAATGCCAACTAATTTTTCTTTTTAATGTTAAAAGTGGGAAAATAATAACATTCTAGTGTCTAGTCCGTATAATTTTACTTATTTACACGTCATATTCTAGAGGTTTCTTTTTATAAATTAAAAGAAAAATGTAACATTAAAATTTTTCAGTATCGTTTGAGATGTTGCACGAAGAATCGGCAGTGTGTATTATCTTCTTTCTTCAACATCTGCAAACAAAAAAACATATGAGTACAGAACAATGAGGGAGGTTGCGCCTCGTAATTTATTTTATAGTGTGCGAGAGAGACGTATGTACACATTGTTGAGCGAAAGAGACAAAAGATAATGCAATCCATACTAATATTATAAATTTGAAAGTAACTGTCTGTCTGTTACCTTTCCCACCTTAACTACTCAAACGATCATAATGAAATTTTGCATATTATGTTATTAGGGATACAGGAAAGGACATAGAGTAACTTTCATCCAGAAAAAAGGTGCTGTTCCAGAGGGATCATCTAACATTAAAAAACTAAGAAGTTAAATCAAATAATTAAAAGAAACCTTCTAAAATAAGATCAATATATATTAAAACAAATAAAACATAATTTTCTAATACACAATGTGATGTCCCTTCCAGTGTTGTACCTATATCAATGTTTCGTTTGTTTGTCATGCATTTGTTCTCTTTGTAAATTCTACCCACTTTTTAAATTATGTATTTTATTTGGTAAGTTGCAGGTGCTGAGCGTTTTCATGTTTTTGTTGTTTATGTGTTTACTATTGGTATGCTTGCAATATGAATTATGTTTTTTACCTATTAGTTTTAAGTTTCTCACGTAAGTGAATTTGTAATTCTTTGTGAAATATAAATATATTTCTAAACCTTGGGACAATAGACATTTTGAGATGAGATACTGGACATTCTTACACTTTGGACATTCTGAACCTGAGCCTACTGGACTTTCGACGGTTTTATTAACCCGATATAGTGAAAACCTAGCCTTAAAATTTCTAAAGCGAAATTATAACATTGTTATGTGAATTTTCTGTTTACTTACTCTTTCCATCGCATGCTACAATTTTTACTTTATCCACCTTCGCCACCTCCTGTACCTCTCTAAACTCAACGTCGTTCAACATAAAGGTCCAAACATTGTCACAGAATCTGAAATAAACGACAGATGTGTATTGGATTATTTCATTGCTACTTATAATAATTTATTATAACTTGGGTTTCTTTAAGAACAGAGTGAATAGGCTATAACGGTTGAACGAAGTCCATCATCACTTATCATCAGGTTAAATTGAGGTCAATCGCTTTCCAGTATACAAATAATAAAAAAAATGCTTCATTAGTCAGTATCTATTTAGTAATTGTAGCATATCAAAATTAAAAAAATATCAAAAATTTTGTTGAAATCAAAAGTAATTGAGGAATTAAAAGTTCCACTTCGCAATGATCATTGTCTCAAGATCATACAATGTTGTAACATGTCTACTTTACCAAAATTTTAAACACTCATTCTAGGTTTTTTTTATATTATAAAGGGTGGCAGACAGGCTGACGGTCCACAGGCTTGATGATAGGTGGCTACCGTCACCTAAGAACACAAGCAACACCAGGGGGAGTGCTGGTGCACTGCCTACTCTTTTTTTTAACATTGGGAAATCCTCTTGGATACCCAGCAGTGTAGGGGACATTGCAGGGTTATGCCGAATGTGTACCAGCTAAAAATCCAACAACTTTCTAGTGCAGCCGTTGATGGGCGGGGTCACTGGGATGTTGACACGACTGGTGCCCCCGGCTATACAGCGCAGGGAGGCCTATGTAGTAGTAGGCACAACTTGCAGCAGGAGGAAATGATTCATAAATAGCTACTGTATCCACTATGGAAGCAAATTTAAAGACATATTCACATCAAAAATTAAAAATGATATTGCCGTGTTCCATGCTTACCTGTATGTATTCAATTTACCAGCCTTAAAGGCTAGTCTGGATTTCACTTTATTGGATAATGCTTGATTAATAGATCTATCGAACTGTAGCAACACTTTTACTGCTAGCGCTGGTGTAATTTGTCCATACTGAAACGTTACAATTTGCATAATATGTAGTACAAATAAACGTGTCTGAAGAGCAATGAGACAATGAGCTGTATGAACAAAGTTATTTCTAATTAAAAAAAAAACAAATACAACAATATCAAAAAACAAAGAACATGTTAAAAATATTTAAGTAGTCATTTAGGGAGCCATCTGGCAGCTGTACCCACCCACCCCTTTACAGAAGACCACCATGAAATAATAGCACGTGTGCTGTTGTTTCGGTGAGTGAGTAAAGGATGCTAATGCGATGGTAGCTACCTACCATCAAGTGGACCGTCAGCCTGTCTGTCGAGCTTAACATTTAAAAAGCAACACTTACTTGGATCAGCTCATCGAGGCTCTCTTGTAAGGTGTTTCCAATTGTCGTGTTCCTATACAATTGATACGACATTATAAACAAAATTGTTACTTATTACGAATACGATACGAGTGCAGCAAATCAACAAGTGTCAATGACAGTCAAACCAACTCGATTCAAATCAAAAAAATAAATATATACTATTAAAATTCCCTATTACGCTTTGCTGAGGTAAATCAAACAAAAAAGAGCGAAAAAGAAAATTTTGAAAAGAATTAATAATTGTAGTTACACGACGCTACGAAACGAATCGAAATCGAATAAATAGTTGAATAGAATATATATAGACCAATACAACAGATTTTAATTTTTGTAGTTGACAAATGACATTTTCAATAGACAATGAGAATCGCACATGACAATGAATATGAGAGTATAGAATATAGATGTATATAAAAATGAATGTCAATACAATTAATACAATATCATAGCATGCTTATTGGTGGCAAATGTGAACAGTTGCATGAGCATGCTAGTTTTAAGCATGTTAATGAGCATGTCTGTCAGTAGTCAGTAGCTTAAAAGTCAAACCGCACCACGACGGCCAGTATTTTTGTATTGATTTATATGAGGATAATCGCATTACTACGTCGCGGCAGCGGAGCGGCGCGATATAGCCGCTCCTTTGCCGCCAATGCGTCATAGACAACTGCATCACACATCACAAAACCACAGAATATTCAGACAAGACAATGTTAACATAGGTACATAAGCAATGGTTGTAGTTGTAACTGTATGAGAGCCTGGTGCCCGTGGTATGTATTGAAAAATACCTGTTACAGGTCAACTAAAATTGCATTCATACGATGTATGAATACGGGACTAAGTAAATAGATGTTAGCATTTATTTTTAGTTTAACGGTTGTAATTTGTAGAAAGAACTAAGTAGGAACTGCAATCATAACCTGTTGTAACTAAGTATGAAGATTATAGGAGGTCTTAGCTTAAGTTAAAAATACTAGGTACTTATTAGCTTAGAAGTCTTCACTTCAAAAACAAATAGTAAATTCTGAAGATCTAGGTCTAGGTGCTGTGGCCGTGAAATACTTTTGTTCCCGCTAGTTTATTTGTACCTGAGCTGTGTTCCAGCAGTCCTTTGCATACCTATATATTGCACCCTATTTCACCAATGTCAGAATTTGAGTTTAACAGCAGTATTTTTAGGCGGTAAAATTAATTTATTATCTAAAGATGTATCATTTGACATCAAATCTGTTACATTGAACATTGTTATAGAGCTGCATGAACTCATACCGCCTTCCCCTTTCTTCCATCGGACATACAGACCATCCTCATCTTGTCGATATCCCTCTATTTCGGACCAAGTGCTTTAAAACATCTTTTATAATGCGCACTGCCAAGGTTTGGAACTCCCTGCCGGCGTCTGTATTTCCGAGCTCATATAACCCAATCTTTTCAAAGTTCGAGTGTAAGAGCTCGCTCCATCTTAGGCCTCATCCTTGCTACACAGTTGGTTGTTGGTCAAGAGCAAACTGAGCAAACCCATCTTTAATAAAAAAAAAAAAACATTTGACAGCCGGCCAAGATTTGTCCAATTCAAAAGGTAGAAAATTATGACCAGGCTAACCATAATTAGCTCCGACAGGTCGCCCGGAACGGGTATGATCAATTCGGGTCAAACTGACTGATGCAGCACCTCAATAATAGCCTCAATAAATAATTATTATATTGATTAATATACTACTTAATAAAGTAAATAAACTTTGTCTAAAATAGGTGGTTCTTTAATAAACATCTTTTAAATTTGGGATACTTTTATTAGTACTAGCAATTGTTTCGCAATAAAAAACATTTTTTTAATGGAAAGAAATATATACTTACCTACCAAGTTTTACAGTCGTTCGCGTATTTAAAATACCTACAAATAAAAATGATACTTTTTACAAGGAAATCTGTAAAAGTTAGTAGTTTTAAATACTTAAACTTTTGGCATATAAGTTTATGTTACGGGCTCAGTCATTTATTAAATTATCATTTTTTTTCTCTGCTTCTTTTATGTGTGGCGGTTTGTTCATTGTTCCATTGGTGGAACTAAAACAAATATTTTTGCCGTAATCCCATGGCAAACTTACTTTGTTTTATTACCCCATTCAGATAATAAAAGAGTGACCATGATCAGATTGGTCTTACAAAGCCATCAAACTACGGAAACGTCGGTTCACTAGGATGGCCCGTGGTTCAGAATTGAAAACTCCCGGGTATTTATGGTGTCGTACGACTGTTTGTGTGATGTCTTACAGTCCCATTGTCTTTTTATCCACACATGTTTATTGTTTTGGGTGTAATGTTTAAAAATAGAATTCGACATAAAAAAAACTACAATGTAAACATCTAATAAAACATTTTATTTCTTGCAATAGAAACATTTAATAAAAATATTTACAAAGAATATATTATAACATTTTACATTAGGAAAATTCAATTTGGTTTATAGATGAAACGCACATAAAAAGAGCTCTGGGTGACGACGCATGGCGCAGTGAGCGCACCATGCGCAAACAAACTTCCACCACTGGTGCTTTGAGCTCTTTTTACGTACGTTCATTTATACAATCTTCTCGCGATGACGCGCCGCTGCTGAGCTGAATTTCTTCCCCGGAACAAGGTATCTGTGAATAATAAAAAATATTAAATATGCTAACAAATGACAGTACCAAAAATGTCATTACTTTTTCTTTAAAAGTGCTCTCTAAATTTGATATCTTATATTGAGGGCCCTTTTCACCAACTACAAGTAAAGTGTTGATTAGTAACTTTTAGAAATAATTTTATGTTTTATTAAATCATGCACTCCGTTTACTGCATCCTTCGATAGCCGATTTTTTTTAATTTTTTATTTTTAATGTTTGGACTTTTACCGTACAAAGGTATAATCCTAAGCAGTTAACCTAGTGCATAATTTAATAAAACTTAAAACTATTTCTAAAAGTAACTAATCAACACTTTACTTGTAGTTGGTGAAAGAGGCCCTAAATCTAAAGAAATCTTTATAACAAATTAATTAAGTCTAGTTTGTTTCTTTACCTTTATTATTAAATCGCATCCGGTTTCCGCGTACCGCCTCGTCGCCCTTTGTTCTTTACTGCTGTCATAAGAAGTCCTCTAGACCTCTGTTTTGTTTTTCTTCACCCTGAGTCTTGTTTGTTCATCTTCCGTCTTGTGTCTTCACCTGGAGTCTCGTGTCCTTCATCTTCAGTCTTGTTTCTTCATCCTGAGTCTTGTTTCTTTATCTTCCATGTAGTTTCTTTATTCTCAGTCTTGTTTCTTCATCTTCCGTCTTGTGTCTTCATCTGGAGTCTTGTTTCTTCATCTCGAGTCTTGTTTCTTCATCTCGAGTCTTGTTTCTTCATCTTCCGTCTTGTTTTTTCATCCTGAGTCTTGTTTCTTTATCTTCCATTTAGTTTCTTTATTCTCAGTCTTGTTTCTTCATCTTCCGTCTTGTGTCTTCATCTGGAGTCTTGTTTCTTCATCTCGAGGCTTGTTTCTTCATCTTCCGTCTTGTTTTTTCATCCTGAGTCTTGTTTCTTTATCTTCCATCTAGTTTCTCAGTCTTGTTTCTTCATCTTCCGTCTTGTGTCTTCACCTGGAGTCTTGTGTCCTTCATCTTCAGTCTTGTTTCTTTATCTTCCATCTAGTTTAAATTCTCAAGTCTTGTTTCTTCATTTTCTGTTTCATTTTGAGTCTTGTTTCTTCATCTTCCGACTTGTGTTTTCATCTTCGGTCTTGTTTCTTCATCCTGAGTTTTGTTTCTTCATCTTCCGTCTTGTGTCTTCATCTTCGGTCTTGTTTCTTCATCTCGAGTCTTGTTTCTTCATCTCGAGTCTTGTTTCTTCATCTTCCGTCTTGTTTTTTCATCCTGAGTCTTGTTTCTTTATCTTCCATCTAGTTTCTTTATTCTCAGTCTTGTTTCTTCATCTTCTGTCTTCATTTTGAGTCTTGTTTCTTCATCTTGAGTCTTGTTTCTTCATCTTGAGTCTTGTTTATTCATCTTGAGTCTTGTTTCTTTATCTTCCATCTAGTTTCTTTCTCAGTCTTGTTTCTTCATCTTCTGTCTTCATTTTGAGTCTTGTTTCTTTATCTTCCGTCTTGTGTCTTCATCTGGAGTCTTGTTTCTTCATCCTGAGTCTTGGTTCTTTATCTTCCATCTAGTTTAAATTCTCAAGTCTTGTTTCTTCATTTTCTGTTTCATTTTGAGTCTTGTTTCTTCATCTTCCGACTTGTGTTTTCATCTTCGGTCTTGTTTCTTCATCCTGAGTTTTGTTTCTTCATCTTCCGTCTTGTGTCTTCATCTTCGGTCTTGTTTCTTCATCCTGAGTCTTGTTTCATTTTCCGTCTCGTGTCTTCTGGTTCTTTGAGTTCCTTCTCTACCGACGTTCACTCTTCTCCGCTGGTCTTCGCTTTTATCCACTGACGTTCACTCTTCTCCACCGACGTTCAGTTCAGTCTTCTTCGCTGGTATTCACACTTCCCCGGTGGTAATCACTCTTCTACGCTGGTCTTCACGCTTGTCTCGCTCTTCCCCGCTGACCTTCGCTCTTCCCTGCTGACCTTCGCACTTCTCCGCTGGTCTTCGCTCTTCCCCGCTGGTTTTCGCTTTTCTCCACTGACGTTCACACTTCTCCACCGTCGTTCAGTCTTCTTCGCTGGTCTTCAACGCTTCTCGGCTAGTCTTCATTCTTCTACGCTGGTCTTTACGCTTCTCCGCTGGTCTTCACTCTTCCCCGCTGGTCTTCACTCTTCCCCGCTGGTCTTCGCTCTTCCCCGCTGGTCTTCGCTCTTCCCCGCTGGTCTTCGCTCTTCCCCGCTGGTCTTCGCTCTTCCCCGCTGGTCTTCGCTCTTCCCCGCTGGTCTTCGCTCTTCCCTGCTGGCCTTCGCTCTTCCCCGCTGGTCTTCGCTCTTCCCCGCTGGTCTTCGCTCTTCCCCGCTGGTCTTCGCTCTTCCCTGCTGGCCTTCGCTCTTCGCTCTTCCCCCCTGGTCTTCGCTCTTCTACGCTGGTCTTCACGCTTGTCTCTCTCTTCCCTGCTGGCCTTCGCTCTTCCCCGCTGGCCTTTGCACTTCTCCGCTGATCTTGGCTCTTCCCCGCTGGTTTTCGCTTTTCTCCACTGACGTTCACACCTCTGCCGGCGTTCAGTCAGTCTCTCCGCTATTCTTCGCTCTTCTCCACCGTCGTTCAGTCTTCCCGCTGGTCGTCACTCTTCTCCGCTGGTCTTCGCTCTTCCCCGCTGGTCTTCGCTCTTCCCCGCTGGTCTTCGCTCTTCCCCGCTGGTCTTCGCTCTTCACCGCTGTTCTTTGTTCTTCTCCACCGTCGTTCAGTCTTCTTCGCTGGTCTTCGCTCTTCTCCACCGACGTTCAGTCAGTCCGCTAGTCTTTGCTCTTCTCCGCTGGTCTTCGCTAGCCTTTACGCTTGTCTCTCTCTGCTCGCTGGTCTTCGCTCGTTCTCCGCTGGTATTCTCGCTTGTCTCGCTCTTCTCCGCTGGTCTCCGCTCTCCTCCACCGACGTTTAGTCTTCTCCGCTGGTCTTCGGTCTTTTCCGCTGGTCTTCGCTCTTCTCCGCAGGTCTTCACTCTTCCCCGCTGGTCTTTTCTCTTCCCTGTCGGTCTTTCCTCTTCATTGCTGGTCTTCGCTCTTTACCGCTGGTCTTCACGCTTGTCGCGCTGTCCTCCACTGGTCTTCGCTCTTCCCGCTGGCCTTCGCCTTCTCCGCTAGTATTCGCTCTTCTCCACCGATGTTCAGTCAGTCCGCTGGTCTCCGCTCTCCTCCACCGACGTTCGGTCTTCGGTATTCTTCCCCGGCGTTCAGTCAATCTTCTCCGTTGGTTTTCACTCTTATCCGCTGGTTTTCACGTTTCTCCACTGGTCTCCGCTCTTCTCCATCGACGTTCAGTCTTCACGCTTGTCTCGCTCTTCTTCCCTCTTCTCCACCGACGTTCAGTCTTCGCTGGTCTTCACTCTTCTCCACCGACGTTCAGTCTTCGCTGGTCTTCACTCTTCTCTGCTGGTCTTCACGCTTCTCACTCTTCCCCGCTGGTCTTCGCTCTTGTCCGCTGGTCTTCAAGCTTCTTCGCTGGTTTCCACGCTCGTTTCGCTCTTCTCCGTTAGTCTTCACTCTATTTCGTTAGTCATCGCTCTCCACCCTCGGCGTTCACTCTTCCCCGCTGGTCTTCGCTCTTCTACACTGGTCTTCGCTCTTCTCCACCGGCGTTCAGTCAGTCTTCTCCGTTGGTCTTCGTTCTATTTCGTTAGTCATCGCTCTTCTCCCCCGGCGTTCACTCTTCCCCGCTGGTCTTCGCTCTCCTCCACTGGTCTTCACTCTTCTCCACTGGTCTTCACTCTTCTCCACTGGTCTTCGCTCTTCTCCACCGGCGTTCAGTCAGTCTTCTCCGTTGGTCTTCGTTCTATTTCGTTAGTCATCGCTCTTCTCCCCCGGCGTTCACTCTTCCCCGCTGGTCTTCGCTCTCCTCCACTGGTCTTCACTCTTCTCCACTGGTCTTCACTCTTCTCCACTGGTCTTCGCTCTTCTCCACCGGCGTTCAGTCAGTCTTCTCCGCTGGTCTTCGTTCGTCATCGCTCTTCTCCCCCGGCGTTCACTCTTCCCCGCTGGTCTTCGCTCTCCTCCACTGGTTTTCACTCTTCTCCACTGGTCTTCGCTCTTCTCCATCGGCGTTCAGTCAGTCTTCTCCGCTGGTCTTCGCTCTATTTCGTTAGTCATCACTCTTTCCCGTTGGTCTTCGCTCTACTTCGTTAGTCATTTTTCCCCGCTGGTCTTGTCCGTTGCTATTGTTTTGTTTCGCTAGTCTTCACTTCTCTTCAATATCGTTCATCTCTTTTCGTCGCTCCTGGTTTGCATTCTTCGCTCATTCTCGCTATATCTTTGTTTATCTTCGATCTTCGCCCTCTATTATCGTCATCGTAGCGTTTTATTTATTGCTATTTGTATTTCCAAATCTTTTTATTTTTTCAATTTACACAGCTGTAAAAAATGTATTTTTATGAAATTGCAAAAAAATTCAAAAAATTAGAAACTAGAGGTAACTAAATAGTTATGTAAAAGTACCTGCTCTGTTATGTTTTTATTTCCAATTTACGACTGGCATTGTAGGCCTTTGATTAGGGACACAATAGTCTTTATACATGTTTATTAAATAGTTATCTTCTTCTGTAGGTATTAAAATTATTTCGTAGTATTCAGAATTTCCTTAAATTTTTCATGCTTAATCTTCTAAATGTTCCCGACAAGTTTCCAGCTAATACTGTTTTAAGCCTTACACAAACATGCTTTTTGTTTCGTTTTATACAACATTTATTATGTAATTAATTAGATTTCAATATTGTCCCAAATCCAAATGTCCTGCAAAAAACTGATTATGCCTTCTAACACTAGGTACTTAACTATTTAATCCAGCAATGTTTTTTCTTCTTAAAATTTTTTTCAGCTTCAAACATTTGTGTGTTTATAACATTAATATTTCAAAATGTTTATTGACATGTATTTTCTCAGTGATAAATATATTTAATCTTCATTTAACATTATCTTTAAAATTAGTGTGCTGGAAGACATACTTATCCCAAACTTATAAAAAAAACTTTTCCTTAAAAATTATTAAGTTTTAGATCCAAAGTAGTTAGGTACGTAAATATATTTGATGCTCCAATATTAGTCCTGCAAAATAAACTGTTTATATGCCTTAACATTAACATGCATTACTTTCGGTAATTTATATAAAACTGTTCGTATTTAAGTAAAAATTTACAATTTATGATTCATAATCACCAAGATTACCTCAGATCGCTTCAATGCTGTAAAACCTTCTTGTATTGTAAGTATAATTCATATGTTATTTAACCTTTCATATCCTATACTGAATTAAATTGTAAATGTTATCCTTTTTACAACTTCGTTATACTATACTCCACATCGATGTTTACTCTAACATTGCCGCTGATTTATCAGTTCTGTAAATAATCTGTTTATACCTTACACTAACATGCATGAATGCATAGTGCATACTAAAAATATTAATTTTTCTTTCACATTCCCTTAATTTATTCAACTTTAATATTGTAACTGATAATTGTTTTTAAAACTGTAAAATAACTGTTTTTTCTATTGCTAACATTCATTATGTGTTAGTTGGGTACTTGAACGCAATTATTCTAAGCACACTTGTGTTCTCGTTATATTTTTAACATATATTTTAGGTATCTTATTTACAATTAATGTTCTTAATAATATTTCACTTCATTTCATTCTTATGTAATAAATCATCAAGATTACCTCAGATCCGCTTTAATTCTGTAAAAAACTGTTAGCCTTTTTGTATTGTATGTACACTATTTTATATGTTACGTAATAATGCTACATTATTAAGAAGCCACATAATATGCACGACCACACTAAACCAACACCATGAAGGCTTTGTTTACTTACTATGACACGAACTTTTTGATCATTTATTCTTTCATGTTCTATACTTAAATTAATAAATGTTATCCTTTTTACAATCTCTAAGAAACACTTTTTAGTCCAACATTGCCGCTGACTTATCAGTTCTGTAAATAATCTGTTTATATCTTAACACTAACATGCATGAATGCATGGTGCATTGCATACCAAAAATCTTCAATCTTGCAACAGATGACTGTTTTTTGAAACTCTGTAAAATAACTGATTTCTTCTATCGCTAACATTCATTCTAATATTTAAAATAATTGTGTTAGTTGGGTACCTACTTGAAAACAATGGATTTTAAGCACACTTGTTTTGTTTTTTTTTTTTCATCTTTAACTTATAACTTAGGTAGATACATAGATATTCATGTATACCATGCATAATATATGAAAGACCTTTTATATTTTGTGAGTATAAAATGATTCGTTCGTTCCTTGTTGTCTTAAAATCCATTCATGAAAATTTCTTTCCTTAGTTACTTAAGTTTTATGTCCAAACTTTATAGTGTTTTAATTTAAATATTTAATGCCCCAACATTAGTTCTGCAAAAGAAACTATTTATATGCCTTAACACTAACATGAATTAGTATCTACTTTCGGTAATATTAATTTACAATTAATATTCTTAACAATATTTCACTTCATTTCATTCTTATAATAAATCATAATCATAAAGATTACCTCAGATCCGCTTTAATTCTGTAAAAAACTGTTAAAGCCTTTTTGTATTGTATGTACACTATTTTATATGTTACATAATGCTACATTATTAAGAAGCCACATAATATGCAAGCACACTAAACCAACACCATGTAGGCTTTGTTTACTTACTATGACACGAACTTTTTGATCATTTATTCTTTCATGTTCTATACTTAAATTAATAAATGTTATCCTTTTTACAATATCTAAGAAACACTTTTTAGTCCAACATTGCCGCTGACTTATCAGTTCTGTAAATAATCTGTTTATATCTTAACACTAACATGCATGAATGCATGGTGCATTGCATACCAAAAATCTTCAATCTTGCAACAGATAACTGTTTTTTGAAACTCTGTAAAATAACTGTTTTCTTCTATCGCTAACATTCATTCTAATATTTAAAATAATTGTGTTAGTTGGGTACCTACTTGAAAACAATGATTTTAAGCACACTTGTTTTTTTTTTTTTTTCATCTTTAACTTATAACTTAGGTAGATACATAGATATTCATGTATACCATGCATAATATATAAAAGACCTTTTATATTTTGTGAGTATAAAATGATTTGTTCGTTCCTTGTAGTCTTAAAATCCATTCATGAAAATTTCTTTCCTTAGTTTCTTAAGTTTTATGTCCAAATTTAAATATTTAATGCCGCAATATTAGTTCTGCAAAAGAAACTATTTATATGCCTTAACGCTAACATGCATTAGTATCTACTTTCGGTAATATTTATTTACAATTAATATTCTTTATAATATTTCACTTCATTTCATTCTTATAATAAATCATCAACATTACCTCAGATCCGCATTAATTCTGTAAAAAAACTGTTAAAGCCTTTTTGTATTGTATGTATAAGTATAATACTAATTTATATGTTACGTAATGCTACATTATTAAGAAGCCACATAATATGTACGACACACTAAACCAACACCATGTAGGCTTTGTTTACTTACTATGACACGAAATTTTTGATCATTTATCCTTTCATGTTCTATTCTAAATTAATAAATGTTATCCTTTTTACAATATCTAAGAAACACTTTTTAGTCCAACATTGCCGCTGATTTATCAGTTCTGTAAATAATCTGTTTATATCTTAACACTAACATGCATGAATGCATGGTGCATTGCATACCAAAAAGCTTCAATATTGCAACAGGTAACTGTTTTTAGAAACTGTAAAATAACTGTTTTATCTATAGCTAACATTCATTCTAATATTTAAAATAAATATGTTAGTTGGGTACTTGAAAGCAATTATTCTAAGCACATTTGTGTTTTCGTTATTTATTTACCTTTAACTTGTAATCACTTACGTATCTATATACACCGTGCATTATAATAAGACCTTTTATATGTTGTAAGAATAAAAATAATAACCTTGTACAGTCTTAAAATCCATCAGTGAAAATTTGTTTCCTTAAAGTCATCAACTTTAAGATCCAAATTAGTTTCTTAAAATAAATATTTAATGCTATTAGTCTTGCAAAACAGTCTTAAAATCCATTCGTGAGTATTTCTTTTGCTTAAAAGTTCTTAACTTTTACATATTTTAGTAGTTTCTTTAAATACATATATTTAATGCTCCAATATTACTTCTGTAAAACAAACTGTTTTATGCCTTAACACCAACATGCATTATCTATAATTATATATGCTATTTTTAAGAAGCAACATATCCATATACAAATCCAACATTGTCAAAAACAATGTAAGCTTCGTTTACTTGCCACGAAATGTTTGATTTCATTATCCTTTCATATTAAATAAATTAGGTATCCTTTTTACAATCTCACACTTTTTAGTCCAACATTGTCGCTGACCTATCAGTGCTGTAAATAATCTGTTTTATATCTTACACTAACATGCACATGTACACATAGGTAATATAAAAATATGTATATATTATGGTATTAACACTTATCAGGTAGGTAGGTAACCTACTTTGTAATTGGTACATAATTATATTGGTTCAGTTTTGTAAAAAATATTTTTTCTCTTGGAATTTTTGTACTATTCTGTCGTAATAGGCACTAAACTTTACGTCAGTGAGTTCCGACTGCTCCATTTGTCGTTTTACATTCTCCAATTGACTAACTTCAATATTGTAACAGATTTATTGCCTCTGTAAAATAACTGTTTTTGCCTTACGCTAACATCCATCTTAATATTTTAAATAAATGTGTTAGTTGGTTACTTAAAGCGATTATTTTAAGCACACTTATTGCTTAGTATCTTATTATATATAAAATATTTTACCTTATATATATAAAATAAATATATAAAATTATTTTTACCTTTTGGTTCTTATAGATTTATTAAGTCCCATATTTGATTTACTTTAATATCACATTAATATCACCACCACATAATGGTGGTGTAAAATTGCTGTTCATTTATATACATTTCAACATCTGTTTTATTTTTATTTTATTTTTTCATTTTCAAGTTGTTCAATAGGCTAAGTACAAAATCAATTCTTATGTAATAGTTGTTCTTAAAATGTTGGCTTTATTTGCTTCTTTTTATTCTTTTTTCAATATGTTGAATTAGTTGTGCGTATACTTGTATTTAGCTTCAATACTGTCACATATTCTGTTGTCGCCTTACTTAGGTATACTTTTATAAGTAAATAACATTTGTAGTTCGAATTTTTACATTTTACAATTATTATTCTGTTTGTGCACAATTATGTTTTCAATAAATTTCTCTTCAAATGGATTAATTTAAACAAATTTCACTATTGTAGAATTTAGATTAATTAACCTAACAAAAAAACATCCTGGAAAATTCAAAATCAGTGTTAAATTATTACCTACCATTATATAGGTAGGTAAAATATTCTTTAATAATTTACTTGTAGGTACTTTCAACTTGCTTCTGAAGGGCATTGTATCCTTTAATTGCATCCGTTGAAAAAAGTTTAATATTTTTCAATTTTCTTCAATGAAAATTTGGAAAATATGCCTTCGATACTGTAAACAAAACAGAAAAAAGGGCACACAGGCAAGGGTTTGTTCTAAAATATTAGGTAGGTACCTGTTTGTAGTGATTCTGGTATAAAATTATTCTCAGTTTTTAGAGCAACGATCATACAGTGACGTACAAAATAAAAAATAAAAATTCGCATTGTTCCGAGTATCAATCGTTGGTTATCTATCTGGTTCCTTAATTTTACAGTTTAGTTCCATTTTACAACATAGCTGATGGTTGAACATAGGTTAAAGAAATTAAATAGGTATGTTAATGCCTGGAAAAAAGTCACATTATACCAAACATTCAATATAAAAGAGTAAAATATAAAAATTATATAGCATACGAATTCATAAAGTATTAAAGAACAGACGAACAAAGACAAACACAAAGTCCAATTAAAATATGTTACCTAAATAGGTTAACATACATGGAAAAATGGTAACACAGCACAAAACAAAGAACATTAAAATTGTAACAATATAGTAAATTCATAAAATCTAACCAGATTAGCAGATGGCATGGCAGAACACCGTAGGACTCATTAACTTCATAAAATAATTTTTGGAGTAAATGCTGCCAGCAAGGCGGTCGTTTGGATACTGTCTTCGATTGGTGTGTCCATTTCGATCTCGATAGACAAACAGGTATCATCCAGACACCTGTAAAATAAATGAGACAACTTGCCTAAAGGACTAACCGCAAGGCAGGACTTGAAGCGTGGCGATGTAAAATGCTTGGCGTCAACGGAGCATGGTGTAGCACGCAGGTCGACTGCCACTCTACGTAGTGCGCTGGCAGGTTAGGAGCAAGCTTAGCGTGGCTCGGTGCAGCAGGCTGGTAGCGTCGCGGCTCGGCGGCAGCGATCTGACTGCTCAGGTAGGCAGCTCAGTAGGGCAGACCACAGCGTCGCGGCTCGGCAGGGTGACCTCAGACTGCTCAGCAAGGCGAGACCACTCAGCGTCGCGGCTCGGCTGGGTGACCTCCCGACTGCTCGGCAGGGCGACCTCCCGATTGCTCGGCAGGGCGACCTCCCGATTGCTCGGCAGGGCGACCTCCCGACTGCTCAGCAGGGTGACCTCTCGACTGCTCAGCAGGGCGAGACCACTCAGCGTCGCGGCTCGGCAGGGCGACCTCCCGATTGCTCGGCAGGGCGACCTCCCGACTGCTCAGCAGGGTGACCTCTCGACTGCTCAGCAGGGCGAGACCACTCAGCGTCGCGGCTCGGCTGGGTGACCTCCCGACTGCTCGGCAGGGCGACCTCCCGATTGCTCGGCAGGGCGACCTCCCGATTGCTCGGCAGGGCGACCTCCCGACTGCTCAGCAGGGTGACCTCTCGACTGCTCAGCAGGGCGAGACCACTCAGCGTCGCGGCTCGGCTGGGTGACCTCCCGACTGCTCGGCAGGGCGACCTCCCGATTGCTCGGCAGGGCGACCTCCCGATTGCTCGGCAGGGCGACCTCCCGATTGCTCGGCAGGGCGACCTCCCGACTGCTCGGCAGGGTGACCTCTCGACTGCTCAGCAGGGCGAGACCACTCAGCGTCGCGGCTCGGCTGGGTGACCTCCCGACTGCTCGGCAGGGCGACCTCCCGATTGCTCGGCAGGGCGACCTCCCGATTGCTCGGCAGGGCGACCTCCCGATTGCTCGGCAGGGCGACCTCCCGACTGCTCAGCAGGGTGACCTCTCGACTGCTCAGCAGGGCGAGACCACTCAGCGTCGCGGCTTGGCAGGATGACCTCCCGCTGCTCAGCAGGGCGAGACCACTCATCGTCGCGGCTCGACAGGGCGAAACCACTCAGCGTCGTGGCTCGGTAGGATGACCTCAGACTGCCCAGGGTGGCAGCTCAGCAGGGCGACCTCCCGATTGCTCTGCAGGGCAACCTCCCCCGACTGCTCAGCAGGGTGACCTCTCGACTGCTCAGCAGGGCGAGACCACTCAGCGTCGCGGCTTGGTAGGATGACCTCCCGCTGCTCAGCAGGGCGAGACCACTCAGCGTCGCGGCTCGGCAGGGTGACCTCAGACTGCTCAGCAGGGCGAGACCACTCAGCGTCGCGGCTCGGCAGGGCGACCTCCCGATTGCTCGGCAGGGCGACCTCCCGACTGCTCAGCAGGGTGACCTCTCGACTGCTCAGCAGGGCGAGACCACTCAGCGTCGCGGCTCGGCTGGGTGACCTCCCGACTGCTCGGCAGGGCGACCTCCCGATTGCTCGGCAGGGCGACCTCCCGATTGCTCGGCAGGGCGACCTCCCGACTGCTCAGCAGGGTGACCTCTCGACTGCTCAGCAGGGCGAGACCACTCAGCGTCGCGGCTCGGCTGGGTGACCTCCCGACTGCTCGGCAGGGCGACCTCCCGATTGCTCGGCAGGGCGACCTCCCGATTGCTCGGCAGGGCGACCTCCCGACTGCTCAGCAGGGTGACCTCTCGACTGCTCAGCAGGGCGAGACCACTCAGCGTCGCGGCTCGGCTGGGTGACCTCCCGACTGCTCGGCAGGGCGACCTCCCGATTGCTCGGCAGGGCGACCTCCCGATTGCTCGGCAGGGCGACCTCCCGATTGCTCGGCAGGGCGACCTCCCGACTGCTCGGCAGGGTGACCTCTCGACTGCTCAGCAGGGCGAGACCACTCAGCGTCGCGGCTCGGCTGGGTGACCTCCCGACTGCTCGGCAGGGCGACCTCCCGATTGCTCGGCAGGGCGACCTCCCGATTGCTCGGCAGGGCGACCTCCCGATTGCTCGGCAGGGCGACCTCCCGACTGCTCAGCAGGGTGACCTCTCGACTGCTCAGCAGGGCGAGACCACTCAGCGTCGCGGCTTGGCAGGATGACCTCCCGCTGCTCAGCAGGGCGAGACCACTCATCGTCGCGGCTCGACAGGGCGAAACCACTCAGCGTCGTGGCTCGGTAGGATGACCTCAGACTGCCCAGGGTGGCAGCTCAGCAGGGCGACCTCCCGATTGCTCTGCAGGGCAACCTCCCCCGACTGCTCAGCAGGGTGACCTCTCGACTGCTCAGCAGGGCGAGACCACTCAGCGTCGCGGCTTGGTAGGATGACCTCCCGCTGCTCAGCAGGGCGAGACCACTCAGCGTCGCGGCTCGGCAGGGTGACCTCAGACTGCTCAGCAGGGCGAGACCACTCAGCGTCGCGGCTCGGCAGGGTGACCTCCCGACTGCTCAGGAGGGCGAGATCACTCAGCGTCGCGGCTCGGCAGGGTGACCTCCCGATTGCTCAGGAGGGCGAGACCACTCAGCGTCGCGGCTCGGCAGGGTGACCTCCCGACTGCTCAGCAGGGCGAGACCACTCAGCGTCGCGGCTTGGTAGGATGACCTCCCGCTGCTCAGCAGGGCGAGACCACTCAGCGTCGCGGCTCGGCAGGGTGACCTCCCGACTGCTCAGCAGGGCGAGACCACTCAGCGTCGCGGCTTGGTAGGATGACCTCCCGCTGCTCAGCAGGGCGAGACCACTCAGCGTCGCGGCTCGGCAGGGTGACCTCCCGACTGCTCAGGAGGGAGAGACCACTCAGCGTCGCGGCTCGGCAGGATGACCTCAACTGGCTAGGGTGGCAGCTCAGCAGGGCGAGACCACTCAGCGTCACGGCTCGGCAGGGTGATGAGACTGCCCAGGGTGGCAGCTCAGCACGGTTCTTGACTGCTCAGCAGAGTGGTCTCTGACTGCTAAGGATGGTGGTCTCTTGACTTCTCAGCGTGGCAGCAGCTCAGCAGGGCGGACTCCAACTGCTCAGCGTCGCGGTTGGGTAAGGTGATCTCGTGACTGCTCAGCGTGGGGCTCAGTAGGCTGCTCTCGGACTGCTCGACGTCGCGTCTTGGCAAAGCTGACTGGTTGGTTGCTAATCACAATTGTCACCAAGTCACCGGCGGCGTGGGCACCAGTTTTGTTCACTCAGCTCTGTCAGCTGACTGTCAGGCCGGCTGAAGACTGCTCAGCTTGATGAAGAAGCACGCATGCAGATGAACGAAGGCCCAAGGTAGCTGCCTAGTAGACAATACTGCACAGTGGATTGGGTACTGACACACATACGGCTTGGCAACAGTTCAGATTCACGCCATAAATGCAGTGTAACAAGCAACAAGCACATGACAGCATTCACTCGGCGTCCAAGGTTGATACACAGAAGCGAGATTGTCACGCGAGGATGAATGATCTACTGCACAGAAATGGTAAGATGTCAATGAGCAGGCCGAGGGCAGCACTTGTTTCTCAAAACCAATTCTAAATCTGCCAAGCAGAATAAACCACTCGCCTGACGGACCCATTCAGTTGAAACGCAGTTCGATGATCGCGTCGAAGTTAGTACAGGCAAAATCTTCAGCTTGCTGTGCTAGGCTGGCACGTCGAAGTTACAGCAATAATTTGATCGGTTCACACATAATCCAGCAAGAACCTATTAAACATTATGGTGGTTTTAGCATCTTAACCTATAGAGACTAATAGATTTCTTGCCTGAAATTCCGCAGTATAGTAGTATGTGGGCCCATGACTGACAGGCAGGAAGAAGACTGCTAATCGTCGGAACTACCGTCGTCCTATGGACTAGAATATAAATTGGAAGACAGCTCTGCGTGACAGATTGGTAGTCAGGCAGAAATATATTTCAGTAACTTGGTAATTGGCCAATATACGACTTACGTCAACTGTTCCAATAAAGGCGGGCAGACAGGGACTGTGTTTGATTGCTTGCCTCCGTCGATTGGCTGTAGTATAACCGCCAGAAAGCGGAAGAGATTGATGAATCAACATGGCATGTAAATGTAGTCCGATGGCGTAAAACCTGTAGCCCGACAGTACGCAGTGCAGTCACCCGTGTCTCGACGAGTCGACAGCACATGAACCCGTAGATCCAACGGAGTGTGAACCAGTGCAGGTAGCGAGGCACCAGTGTAACGCCTACGTTGTTTGATTATAGGCAGGAACTCGCGATCGGGTAGTCCATATGGTAGGTAGTAGTTACCCGCTAAAAAGCGACTTGACGGTAGTAGAAACGCCTGTAGCTCAACGGGCTGATAAGGTACGAACTCACAGCTCGAAGAGCTGACTGGGCAGGTGTTGGCTTGTGTGCAGACGGCAGTGTAATCCGTCAAGCCGTGTATCTAGTGGCAGGAACTGGCGACCGGTGGGTTCACAAAATGTAGACCCGTGACTCGAAGGGCTGACGGAGCAGGATCACCATTGCCTTAGGTCTGTAAGACAGTATTATACCGCACTTTATAGGGGTGACTGGGTACCTTTCAGGTGTCGATCTCGACACTATCGACAGGTCGTCAGGAGAAACTCGCGGTCGTTTAGTCCATAAGGCATGGGAACCCGTAGCTCGACGGGCTGATAAGGTACGATCTCATAGCTCGCGGCAGGAACTGGCGGCCGGTGGGTTCACAAGGCAGGCCTTGTGCGGTACACAGTAGAAACCCGTGGCTCGAGAGGCTTGGTAGGTCTGTAGGACAGCATTAATCCGTATTTTATAGGGGCGAGAGGATACCTTTCCGGTGTTGATATCACTCGAAGCAGGAGACTCGCGGTCGCTTGGTCCATAAGGCAGTAGTAACCCGCTAAATAGCAACCGACAGAGCAGGAATTCGCAGCTCGACAGGACGTGAACTTCAAGGGCGGACTGGCGTGTAGTAACCCATTGCATTGCGGGCAGACAGGCTAATAGTAGGTACAGTGAAGGTCGACAGCAGTGTAACCTGTGGACATGGTAGGCTGACGGAACAGGTACCTGTCGCTTGCCGGTTAAACAGACCGCAGTAGTAAAAGCTGGTAGCATCCAAAGCAAGAAACCCTGTGGCTTGGCGGGCTTACACATCAGTAGTAACTCGTGATTTAGAGGCCAATATAGTAAAACCCGTGGCAAGGCGGAGCAGAAATCGGTGGTCTGTGATGTGGAAATAGCAACTGATCTGCAATGCAATAAGTTTAAGTCTTACGTACGTCTGGGAATTGACTGAGCGGGTCAAATTGCGGCGTGACTACAGCGCAGTCGGCAGTACAGTTCAAAAATCCATTCAGTTGCACTAAGGATTCCACACCACAGCAACCGTACACCAGCAGTAAAATATCCACTTGGGAGTTTGTAGTGTGAAGACCAGACGGAAACGGTAGTCAGTTTGGTCTAGACCATTTCAAATTATCGACCTGAAATAGGTTTTTCTTACCTACTCAGCAGTTCTTTTCAATCTACATGAGTACTTAAGTTTTGCTTTTAATGCTATGGCTTTTTGAATTTTATTTATTCTAGACAGGACAATTTAGCCACACACTAAAGGCCTTTTTCACCAACTACAAGTAGCGTTGATTAGTTACTTTTAGAAATAATTTTATGTTTTATTAAATTATGCACTGGGTTTACATACTGCATCCTTGGATAGGCGAATTTTTTTATCTTTTTCTTTTTAATGTTTGGGACTTTTACCGTACAAAGATACATAAGCTCTATCATTCCCGGTGACCGGTGACTTTTGGCGGTTAGCCTACTTGACACTACTCAGAGATGGTGAGAGGCCCTAAGGGTAATAAATTAAATACTCAAGCCAGATTACAAAAAAAACATAAGTAAATACGTGAATAATTGACATAGTAAGTCGCAAGCTAAAGAGACACAAAGCATTTCCAATGTTGCATGCCATAAGAGATATGCTGTTTAGTATCTATAGCAAAGTATTTATTCTTACTAATTACAGAAAACCTATGATTATAATAAACACTTAGATACCCTGAAAAGGTCGGCTTTGCTAAATAAATAATGTACCTAATTACTTACTTAGTAACAGAGGCGATTCAAATCCGTGATAAATTTATTGTTAGGGGAATAATGTGCAGGTAGGTACTCGTATACTCAGGTAAGTGTGATGTGTAACAGTTTGCTGTTGGATATCCACGAAATTCAGTATCTACAATTTCAATATTTTCAAGCTCTTTTTTCCCCCTCATTTTTAATTAGCAGGTACATTAGGTTGTAAATAGTTTCTTTTTTACTTCATGCATTTTCAGTGCTAAGGTAAAACTACAAATTGCTCGTCAAATTCAAAGTATTGCCATCCCATCTATATAAAACAATTAATATCGAAACATGCAAAAAAAATTGCAGGAAAATATAGGAACGTGTATGTATATCTGGAAATGTAAAAACATGCAGATAAGATTAAAAAAATCTCACGTTTTTACAGACAATATATCGCAAGGGTTAACAAAAGTAGGTCAACATAAAAATTTGTAATTTTACCGTTCTTATTATACGTTGCAGCTTACTCGCAGTCTTCTAGAAGATTTAAGAGTATGACTGCATCATATGTTTCTTTTTATTTTATTTTTTATTTATTTTCAGTATCAAGCTCAATTCTCAAATATTTAAAATTTTCAATTTTATCGCACCTCTAGGTATAGGTAAAGTACCGCAGGTACTCAAATATTTTGTCTGCATAGTTTGAAAATATTCTTCATAAAACCTCAACTGCTTTGTACCGCAGAGTCTTTTACCTGAAGACAATAGGAAAACACACAAAGGCGGAGTATTTCCACCAACAAAATCTTCGAGGTAAAATGGTATAACATAATACTTAATATTTAATTTTGACTATTGTTAAGTATTTGATAGTTTTTTGCTTGTTCACTGATTACTATCAGATATATTCAAATATAAAACAGTATCACGTACTTACGTTTACTATCTGTTTTAAATAAATAAAATAAGTAGAAAATGTAATTCATGAAAAAAATTTGGTTTTTGGATGAATTCTTCAATTTCAATATATTAATAATTTTTCCATATCATTATTTAGGTATATTTATTTGCAATTTTTTATTCATATTTTCTGGAACAGCTCTCGCAGAAAAAAACATTCATTCATTTCCAAGTAGTTTTTCTCAATGCATGAAAATCAGCGCACAAAAACCTAGCTGAACAAAACCGGACAAACGACACAAACATGGTGTAAATTATGTACAGTCGAGTACTTCAATGTTAAGTATATTACATAATATTGTATTTAGCAAGAGTTGATTCAATAGTTGGGTACCTGATCACGCGACTGTACTACACCGTATTTAGCTTGTGATGTGAACTCTCAAGTACTGGCATCATTGTAGGGTATTTACTTCAATACCTCTGTGAATGACTTTTTTAATGCTCTTTTTAACTTCTCCCCTATTCTCTGGCAGGGAATAGACAAAAGAACCTGTTGACCAAAATAGAAAAACAAAAAAAAGGATACTCCTCATAATGAAACCAACAAACTTATGAATCCAAACGAAAAGAGATCAAATATGGTTGAAATCAAATAAATTGATCGATTCATATTGATTAGATTATGCATACCATAATAAGTCCATACAATTCCATACTCGTCACTCTCGTACTCACAATTTACTTCCAAAAAGTATTCCGCTTACATAGCATGTTAAATTCTTTGTTTGTTCTGAATTACTATGCCTTTCATGCCTCCGCAATAGATGATATATTATCTTCCAATGGTCGAGTAAGGTCAAAGATTATTTGGTTATGATAATGTCTTCAGATAGGTACTTTTATCTCCTCAAATTTCAAGAAAGATAAAAAATAATGAAAATATGTGTGTGATTTTCTACATATGATCTAAATTATGTGGTTCCATTTTCAGATATTTTTGGTCCAAAGTGAATAAATAGAACTAGATAAGTATATGTTCCACCTGTAATGAATGTCAACACTTGATAGGTAGGTATAGCATTATTATGATGACTAAGAATGCCTCCGCATTCTGGTATAGCGTTTTGAGAATAGCCCGTAGTGCTTCAGCATGTGTAACGATATTTTCAGCCGCTTACGTCAAATTCATTTGATGTAGGTATAATAATAATTCAAGTTCGTCTCGTCTCAATGTTTGTCAGCGCCACTAGCAGCAAAGTTTATTTTAGTTATAGCGTTGCGTCACCAGCCCAATAAAGTCATGGTTCCGTTTCATTGCGTCAACACCTAATTTTGCGACCTCATTTGTAGTGCACACAAACAGATCTGCAATTTAAAATCTACACAAAAATCCTAGTTTCCTCGTAGGAAACATAAAAAAAAACTATTTTGCATCAGGTGCAATACTTGGTTGTCATATCCATGTCCCAATAATCGTAATCATCTAAGTTTTGCCAGAACTGATAAAAATGCTTCTAAAATGTAACTATGACTTCTGAATGAATCTGGAAAACAAATTATTCACCAGTCATAATATTATAGAAGTTCTCAAGTTGCCACGATTCTTGGTACACAGATTGTACAGAAACTATGCTTTTATAATCCAATATTATCAGAAATACATGTTGTTATGAGAAAAAAAACTAATGGTTAGGTCACAAACCTCTTCGCGTATAGTGTGGGAAAAGTTTGCAGCATTGAGTTTGTTCTTCATCGTTTATTTGTCTTTTTAGGTACTATTTCGACGATCCAAACCCGCATTAAATAAAGTCTTTCTATTTTCTATGGTGCAATGACTCGTTCGCGACGACATTCACGTTAAATTCGTATGTGGGTAGAATAAATTTAAATTCTGGATTTAGAGAATATATTATCTTGATTAAGATCCCATCACTATTCAGTGTTGGCAGTGCAAGGGAAAAGTTTAAATATGTCTGTATCCTGTAAAAAAGAGTTAATAGACCCTACACATTTCTTCTATTTGTTGAAATAAAAAAATCACAGTACCTAGTACAAAAATGTTTAAATAAAGAAAAAACTAAATAATTTGGTTAAATTATATGGCTTGCTATATATAGAATCACTTACCTACATAGATTTATAGATAATATAGTCTTAATGAGAGTAGATGTTAAATCGTCACTTCTTTGACTTTATGAATTTTGTTCCAAATTAATTTTTTTATAAAATAATGTTAAGTACCTAGGTAATTTATCCTTGTTATTATTCTTATTTCTTAGTTAATATTTGAAAAATTTTAGCTTTGCATATGAAAAATTAATCCCGATTGCAAACTCTTTTGCCATCGTACAGTAGAAATGGGCTACTTTGATAAGATCCAGACTTATCTTTGTGGGTGGTGACCATCCCAAAGCCGGTATGAACTGGTGGTCAGAGTACCCTTGCCTCCGCTCCACCACGTCCATGACGCGGTGATCGTGTCACGGCACCCTGCTGTGAAGTTTGGACAAGGTTTTAAGTATATTCATTCAAATCAAAATCCAAAGTAGTGTCTTATAAGGGTGATCGTCAAATTAGTGTGGCAAGTTAGGTATCAAAAGGTTAAGACAACAGAGACATTGCCGAACGCCAAACAGCATTGCCTCTATTTGCCCTCTTATTAATTATGACTATCACTGCAAAAATGGCAAGAGTAGCATTCAATATGAGAATAAAATTGTAAGCACCTACAAATTATCAATTTCTATAGAAAACAGAAAAGTTGAATACGATGAAATTTATTTAGGTATAAAAATAGATTTCAAACACAAAATAGAAAACTGTTCAATTAGAACTTACCCATAATAATTTGAGTTCCTATCTCGAGTAAGTAGTTCATATCAAATTCAGAGTAAAAAATCAGTCCTCAATGGAAATAGTATTTAGAAAATCATATCCTTGGATAAAAATAATATATGGTTTCAATATTAAATGAAATGACAACTTTTATCAACGAAATTTGGAAAACATCCCCGAGTTAATGACATTTGATCTAGTTCCCACTAGTTCAATTAATAACTATTGGGACTTTCTAGTCTCAGTAGCATCTGCAATGGTTTTTAAAGTTTTCAAATTATTGTAACGATTAAAACATCTAATTCTGGACGTGACTCACCAAATAGAACTTTCTAGTTTGTAGGTGGGTAGATAGGTATTTACGAGGCAGTTCTTTCCGCAGATTCAGCCGACACGCCGTCGCACCGAAGTGTACAAGAACCTTGACGCATTTCCTGTTGCTGCTTGTTCGCATAGCACGCTTCTGAGATCTCAACACATTGTTATAGGCAAATGGCCCGGCGACGGGCACTGGTTATATGGCGAGCACATATTCATCCTACTTTTACCTAGTGGGCTGACAACCGAGACGAATCATTTCAAGAGTACAGCGACCCGTGCCGAATACTCCAGACGCTGGACTGATGATGGAGCAGCGACGTGACAACTGCGTAGCACCTTTCAATACAGCACTGGATCACGCGCGCCATTACGTCATGTTTCTTCATGTTGTGGCGATGGTGACTCATGGAATAATACATGTCGGGTGAAATAACAATTTTATTAAAGATGATAAAGAATAAAAGATGTTTTTCAAAAGTTTCAACTTTATTAGTCATACTTAAATCTAATTACAATAGTATTATTCAATTTGAATAAACAATTAACTTCCAATTAAAATTGAAATAATTACTCGAGAACATTATTTACACTTTACAATTGACTAAAAAACTAAATAAATGCATGATACAGTTACAAACCCATTTGTAGCTAGCAGTCCACCATTTCGAACGAGCGGCGTCGTCAAACAAGATGGCGGCCGACGGATGCAGACCCACGCGAAACGCAATGGGACTGTAATTTAGAAAAACATCCTACATAGTATATCACAGACGAATTACCTTGATTTATAATACCTATTAGGTTAGGTACTTAAATTACTTTGGTATTGGTTTAAAATTGTCTAAATCTTTAAAAAAACTATCTAAACCACTAAGATCATTTTTCCATAAATTATCGATTTTTTCTCTCTCCTTTCTTGCACTTTCTTCTTTAATCGACGTGAGCCCAAGTTCCACTTGCATTTCACTCCACCTTCTAGCGCGGTCCCTTTGCTTTGATAGTAATTCATTTTCAGCACGATACAAAGAGGTTTTCAAAATGGCGATTATTCTCAAATCGAGTTTCCTCCTCGCCTTGGCTGAACGTGATTTGCTTTTGACTTTACGAACCCATTTTGACAAAGATTCGTTATTACTTTCACAAAAATCAACGACAGACACATCGTTGCTGTAGCCCATTTTGTGCGGGTCAATTAAATACTTGTTTGCGAGGTAATTTAGTACACAGTACACACCTGAATCCGTTCAGACTCAAATTTTGTAGTCCCTCCACCCTCCAAAGGGGCTCGGTTCACGAACAACACAAGTAACGACTTCACTGTACAGCACTTGAACACTAAATGGGGCCGCTTACGTCACGCTCGTGTTTTTATAGGTGCTGGTAAGCGGCGCACTGCGCACAAAATGGCGGACATGGCGACGCACGGACGGGGCGACTAAAGGAAAAAATACCACAATCAATAAACGCGTTTCGGAAACGTACAACAACTTTTATGCATTTTTATTGTCTTACAATTTTAAGTGTTATGGTACTTGTACGATTATGGTATTCCGTGGTTAGATATATCCGTAGTATCTTATAATCTTATAATACTGAAATTAGGTGTAGTATCGTTTTAAGTGACACGTATTTGGCAGAATTTAAATGAAAATAATTTTTTGTTATTTGGTTAGTAAGTAACGAAATTATTAAAACATTCAACAACTAATGAAAAAGGCTACTCATTCAATCTAATTAATCGACAGCCAAGATCGTGTGCAATAGCTATTAATTCAACAGTGGATGCATTTAGACCACGTAGGATAGACATTATCGGTCTGTTTTATTTATCACAACTTTTAATTTTATATACGGTTTTTAAAAAGACTCCAAAATTACATACAATTACTGTCATAATCAGATTGATAGCTTAGTTGTTCAACCAAAGGCAAGGTCTACAGCGGTGAGGCCCAGCAGTGGGCTTCGAAGATAACCCATAAGCAAATACTTCATAACACTGAAATGCGCATGTTAAATGGAGTTCACCTTACTTGAAGATGTTACTTTAAATGTTACCTACTTATTAATCAAAATTAATATAATGATTATTAAAATAATTAATAACAATACAGGTAATATAATTAATAAATGTTAATAATACGGTAACATCTTAATATTAAAATTTATAGTGTATTAATTGATATCTGCTAAGATAAAGCTTAGTTGTATAAAATTTCCGAACGCTTTGTAATGTAGCTCGCAAGAGGTCGGCAAGACGAGGGGAGAGAGGTGAAGGAAGAGCGGGTCAGAGAAGGCAGCGGCGCGACGTGGCGGGGGGAGGGGTAGAAGAGCTAACAAACAAAGCAAGTACGTCGTACGAACAAAATGAGAACGACAAAATGAACAGACAGAATTATTATTGACAACTAAAGTAGAATAATAACATAAATCATTGAATAACATTGATGAAAACAATTCTTTAAAGTGGAAAGCTTTATTTATTTTTTTACTATATCTGTTGTCTTGATTTTTATTTTTAATACTTTTATGAGTAGGTAATAACATTATTCACTCTTTGTCACAAGGTACTTTATAATATATACGGAAAACTAACTAAAAAAGAACCTTCTGGCATCTGTCTTAAAACTTAAAACTGAACACATACCTACAACATTTTAACAATAATTAATAGTAACTATATTAGGATACAAAAACAATCCAAAAAAGATTCAAAGAAATTGGTAGAAATTCTCTGTTTTATTCGTTTCTTTTGTCAAAAGACATTGACTTTTTTACCTATAGTAACCTACATAGTATATTAAGAATATTAATATAAATAGTATATTAAGTATAGGTATATTCGAACTATAATAATAGGTACAATGAAATTAAAAATAACTAACTTTTGACGATTTGGTTAGGCAGAATAACATAGGTAGGTAACCCATACCTAGGTATATACTCGTAGTCTTTGAGGTAAACTTATAAAGGTCGATGTTTAAATCATTGATGTTTATGAAGACATTCCCTATGCTGTGATAAAATATGCTAGGTACTATATAGGTAGGTATGTAGGTTATAGGTAGATACTTCTTTAGGCTGTATTAATATTAGCTAAATTATTGCCTATTGACCAAAACCATAAAGGTTGTAGGTTAACCGTCCCAGGTGCAAAGTAATAACGGTCCCCAACGGTCGAAGTCGCCCTTTCTTATCCCTACACATTGTTATGGGAACTTGTTTAAGTACCTACTATAAAATAACCAGTTCAGTTTTTGCAATAAGTGTAAGCGGGTATCTATCTACATAGGTACCTATACTTAACTTAGATACAAAGGCGTTGTTATTCTAAGTCTACATAGGTACCTTAGATAGGTATGCATAAAATTAGCCGTCAGCTGTAGAACCATCGATCGAACGAGCTGTAATAGGTAGGTAGAGGTACCTACTAAGTACCTACCTACCCAGGTAGGCAGTTTTATTATTGTAGCATTAATTACTCATCAGTGCCTAAAATATCTTACGAATAAAACTAGAATAATAGGTAGGTTAGGTACGATGAATAATGTTTTGCTGGAAATAAAAGAATGACATGGAATTGGAATGACGCATTTGGTAAACGCGCATGTCTGGTTTTCAACATGCCGTGTTGCTATATGTTTGAACGAAATGGTGCTTTATCAGTTCTACTCAAAGTCTAATTTAGTTTGAGTATAATAAGTGAACGGCGCAATTGCCGAGTCCGGCTATCGATTTTTCGCCACGTGACGTAACGGCCTTCGCCCGCTCCCCACCCACCGCGCCTCAACTCAATGCATCTTTTCTTCCATAGAAAACGTAACAATACATATAGATAATAAAATAAAATAATACCAGCATAATATTCAGAACATCGATGATTCAGTGTCATTCAGGTATCATGTGTGAATAATCTTACTTACCCACCTAACTAGTGGGTAAGTAAGATTATTCAAAACAAACAAAATGGTCTATGCAAATTTTTATAAATAATTTGAACTGTATTTTATAAATTAGGTAATATACTTACCTACTTACTTAGTAGCTGTGCCCGCGACTCGTAGGTACGCGCTGTAGTTCGTTTTTTGAAATTCACACGGGAACCAACCTAAAATTTCTCCAGTATAAAAAGTATACTTAGGTACCTATTATAATTATATGTTAATGTTAATCCAGGTAATAAACTATCTCATGCCAAATTTCATCCAAATCAGTTCAGCCGTTTATGCGTGATTGAGAAACAAAATACAAACTAAAAAGTTTGATATCTTGTTTTTTTTTAATAGGTACTTAGCCAATGACCATTGATATTGTGTATTATATTAGATGAATATTGACCTATGTGATATTTGATTGAAATTATGCAAATGTAGATTATTTTTGTCCATGGAACTTTTGCGCTAAACCGCATAGTTTTCGAAATATTTCAGGAAAACTGATAAAACCCAACTTCTCACCCCCCTTCCCCTCAAACCCAACGCTAACAATGGTGTAACTTTTTACCAAACAATATGTGGACTGTATAGAACAATTTCGAGCTGGAATGATACTTTTAATTTTGATGTTGAGGTTAGGCCGTTTTTTGGGCTAATTGCACCATACAAATAGTTAAAAATGCACACAATACAAACCCCTCTCCCACAACCCCGCACTCCCCGCGCTCGTCGTGATCGGAGCCAAGAGAGACTATTTTGAATGACTTCATCACTCGAGGTGTAGAGTTAATAATAATTTGATTGAATGTATTGTTTTTGGTTTGCACTGTCGATGACGTCACTTTGACGTTGGCACCGAACTTACGGAACAAGGCGAATGAGGGGAGCTGAGAGGCTGAAAGGGAGAGGTCTCGCATTCCAGGCATGCATAATTGCATACCAATTTATGTTTTCACGATAATAAGTCTCAACATTTTGTGATGGACAATGCGAATGTAGGTAATCAAATATAAATAAGTACTAAACTTAGAAAGTATAAAAATATGTTAGTGGGACTTCTTTACATACGAGTAGTTTAAAACAATATCGCTTCCCGCAGTCTGTCCTTCTGTATGTAGGTACGCTTAAGATATTTTAAACTACACAACAGATTTTAATGCGGTTTTCACTAATGGAAAGAGCGTTAGATAATTGAATCACTAATGGAAGATTTTTAGATATAATTTGATTCGTGCGAGCAGCTAGTTTAGCGATAAGTAAAATAATAACGTCTGACTAATGGTTAGAGTAAATAGACTTTAAAAACTACAAAAATATTTATTTTAAAAATATATGCATTCTGTAGGAAGTGGTTTTTAGTATCTAAGTCTAAAATTAATATTATTAAGACATGTTATGTTTCTTAGAAAATTAGAGCAAACTTGCGAGCAATAGAAGCTTGGCCAGTGCTCTCATATTTTCATTTGTTTAAAATATTTTTCAATAAAGTCAAATTCTTCTTGTGTTCTTTTTTTTTTATTTCTGTTACTTTAACAATACAATTTGTCTTTCATATAATTTTTTTTTTTCAAAGCAGTTGCGTTGTTTATTTCTGCATTTAATGCAGGCATTTTTAGTATTTAGCCTTTGCTAAAAAAAAAAACAGTAATAAAAATACTAATAAAAATACCTACATAATAGATCCATTTTCGAAAAAAAAAATAAACAAACCAATTGTCCGGTTCCGGTCACAATTGATTCCGATAATTGGAATTCTATTGTGGGTGCTTTTTTTTATGATTTTGTAAATTTACTATTGAGGAATGTCTTTTCAAAGGGTTACTTACAACTACACTATAAATGAACTTTAGCAAAAAAGTTTTAATTTTTATATTATAAATAAACTTTAGCAAAAAAAATCACTATTTTACGATTTTTCCCAATAACTTTTTTGGGGTAATAAAAACTTAAAACTAGTATAATTAAACCGTAATACTTACTACAATTAAACTGTAGCATTTTGGACATAAATGCCACGACTTTTTTTCTTTATACTTCGCTGATAATGTATAATAGCTTTTTATAGGTGAAAGAATTTTAAAAATCTGTCCAATAGTTTTTGAGTTTATTCATTACAAACACACATAAATACACATCTTCTCTCTTTATAATATTAGTATAGATAAGGATAGGAAAAATTAGGTAATAAAAATAAAACAATAATCAAACATAGATAAAATTTATTTACAAGTTTGTACAAGATAAAATTTCAATTTTAAAATAAATTCAATGTTTGTTAACAAAACACCCATTTGTCTGTCTTACTGCTCATTATCGCAACTAATCAAGTTACCACAAACATATTCTATACATTTTATATGTATATGTTTTTTTTTGCTATTTAAAAAATATATCACCTACCTCCACTTGACTCGAATGGGATCCTAGGATAATTCTTTTGCCTTTTAGGAGCCATGGATCCTATGAAGCCTTTAGGGCCATACTCATAGGATCCACTTTTATTGACATTGTCAGCAGTATAGTGGGACAGCAGATTTCAAATCGATTTTTTAACTATGTTAAGCTCGACAGACAGGCTGACGATCCACTCGATGGTATGTGGCTACCGTCGCATATAACACGAGCAACGCCATAGGTGCTGCAAGTGCACTGCCGACCATTGAAGGATTAAGGATAAGGAAGGTATGGAGCAACTTTGAAAAGTTCAATAAAAATGACATAATAAAATAAAATGTAACACTGTGTTACTCTCGAATAGCAAACAATCTTATCCATAATCATAGATTAAGTATATTCACATAATACAAATTACAATTTATTTTAGTACAGTTAAGTACAGTCGGAGTAAGATAAGGTTCTTCACCTTAAACGACATTTCCTTTGCCAAAATTTCATTTCAAAAATCTGTCAGTTATCCGATTAGCGTTTTAGTTTCAAAAGGTACTAAGAGTCTACGATTTGGTAAAGGAATGAATTTGAAAATTAACGAAGGCTTTTGTACTCCGACTGTACATGTACTTAATATTAATATGGATTGTTTAAGACAAGAATTTGTCTAATCAAAAATCTTTGAACACTGTTAAAAAATTTAATTTTAGTCCTTTTTTACTAACAAGCCACTAAACTCAGTCTACGTAAGAAATCCTAAATAGGTAAATTACGGCATCGCCAAATGCGGAACTTCCGCATCGATTTAGACATCCGCGGTTCTGTTTTTTATTTTTTATTTAAACTGTGAAACGTTGAAAATAATTGAAGTAAGATAACGTTATCGGCTATGAAATTAAAATAAAAAAACAAAAAAATTGGGCGCCAGCTAACTAAAAAATGAAAGCAGTAAAAAATGAAAGCAGTAAAAAGTAAAAAAATTGTTTAAATATATTTTAAGTGCTAATCATATGTTAGCACTTAAAATATATTTAAACAAAAAATAAAAAAAAAATAAAAAAACACAGGGGGTGGTCCTTAAGCCCGTACGTTATTATATATATATATATATGTGAAATTTAAAATTTGATTCAATAACTCCGGCTAATAAAAGTTAAAAACTTAGCTGGATATGAATAATGGCTGGATGTAATAATATAGTTTTCCTTCTCGGCAAAATAAAACACGCTGCTCATCAGTGTCACCAAAGAAAAATGAAGAAGGCTCATCAGAATGTAAAATGCGGATAAAACCCAGGATTCATTATATATTAATTATATATCTCTAATTAAATCCATGAATGACAAAAAACCAAAACAAAAAAAAAAAAACCCTGAAATGAAAAAGAAATAATTAAACACAAATCTAAAAGAAAAAATATGTGTGCCTGACCGTGGGAATCTAAAATTTAGATATAAGATCCCTAAATGTTAATAATTTATTCAATAAATGGTCAGGCAAAAACAAACAAGAGTAAATAAAAAAAATACAATTGGATAAGGATTAAAAAAAAAACTGCAAAATATAATAGAATTAAATGAGTAAATTAACAATAAATTTAAAATGAACTAAAACACAAATTATAATAAAAAAACATTAATCAACAATCTATCATCAGAAATAAGATGAAATACGTACCCATTTATAAACCGGGGTTTTTTTACATAAATATTTTAAACTGAATAATTAAAATTTTAAAAGAAAATGAACTGGCAAATACAGGCTATTATCAGCACAAAAACTAAACCGCTCTCTGCGAGCGACAGAGAAACAAAAAACGCTCTCTGACTGAAAATTTTGAATATTGAACGTCAAATGCAATTCTATATATTTAAAAAAAATAATAAGTTTTTAAATACTTAAATAAATAAATAAACAAATAAGGTAATATAACTAATAAAATAAATAAAATAAGTAACGCTACGTTACAACTGTTTCAATTGTTTTTACTAAAAGCTCAGCTAAAAGGTTTATGAATACTTAATAAAAATAAAAATAATTGAATTCATTCATTTCTACATTAAAAATTAAATGTACAATTTCAATAAACGAAACAAAACATTTAATAAAAAAAAAAAACCAAACAATTTTAATGATGCAAAACAATTTTTTTTAAAATAGAGATTAGATTCATTTGAATCTAGATAACAGAAATAACGTTTCCAACATGTTTAATAATCGAATATCTTAATTATTTACTTTAGCAAAAAATATAACAGTCTCACTTGTACATTATTCTAGATATGTTCTAGATAGTTCCAGATGATTTCTTCAAGCTACGAGGTCGCGTGAGCCATTATCAATTTCTGTAACAAAATAGTACATAACTTAATAATGTGTGTACGGTCCCATTTGAATATGTAGGCAATGTCGGGGTGTTAAAGTCGACATTTGCTTGCACCTGGGAAATTATCCAGTCATTTTATTTCAAACAAAACAGAATATCGCATTGACGTTTGCAATAGACTAGTTGACTGACAGGTCAACTAATAACAATAGTAAAGCCCGTCACACAAGTAGGCATAATAATATATATATTAATATAAATTGTAACAAGGCATATTACGATATATATTTTCTATACAAATATTGGAGTGACCACACACGCACCTATAATATATATTTCTATGACGTCACCAACGTATACCGTAACAAATATATGTTATAGCACGGTATATTAATGTATATTATAGCTACGTGTGTGACGGGCTTAAGGCGTAGTGAATGTTTTGCCATCGTGAAAACTAGGAAACTACGACTAATCCCGAAATCAATTATGATATTAAATTATTGACGTGTTATGTCTATGTTTATTATTTCATATATATATATTTTTTAATTTGTAAATAAAATGAATATGGTAAAATTTATTTAAATAAACAAAACTAAATTAAAAATGAGTATAACCGCCATACGCATCAATCACAAATTGTAGTCGCTTTCGCATTGAACCAACAACCAACAAGGCGAGAGCATAATTCCTTCTCACTCACGAGATAAAAATATTTTTTAAGGAGTGGCTCTTAGACCATACACGGACAGCTCGAGCAGTCATAGTTAAGTGCTTGAAGCTGCCATTGATAACTACGGAAGCAGTTGGTATCAACTGCTCGACAATTCATGAACGAACGAGAGGCGTGCGCGACGTGGAATGAAGAGCGCGGGTGGAAGTCACAGCGCTCGAGCAGTCGACAGCTCGAGCAGTCAGTTTATGCCTGCGGTCGAGCAGTCGACCGCACGGTGATATTTCACCCCCCTGCCGACCGCCCGAAACAGTCACAACTGCTCAGCGGTTCTCATGTATTCCGTGTGTACTTATAAGACTGTAGTTCACTATGCAGTCGCAGCTTGAAGCAGTCGGTCTTGGCTGCTTCAAGCTGCCCGTGTATGGCCGGCCTTAAATATTCGGTCCTATTGGGTAGTTACCTTGAGTGGTTGTAGCGCATTTGTAATCTGCAAGCCAACACTGCGGGCGAGTACTAGCGGCGGCAACTGGACCGAATAGAGCCGATGCAAAGCGTCTATGGCGAGCTGCGTCGGCACGTTGTGACGCTGGCGGCCGCTCTCGTACTTCTCCAACCAGCTATCGTGCGCTGCGCAATCAAATGACATCGTTGGATGAGCGGTAAGGGTGCTTGCCTAACGTCTCGGGGGTTCCGGGTTCGATTCTCGCCAGGGTCAAATTTTGAAATTAACTTTTCAAAATTTGCTGGGCTGTAACTTAAAAATATTAGCTGGGCACCAATAATGTTTAAAACTATTTCAATGTTTTAAAGTTTTTAAATAGTTCTTATTAATAAAACCAATTACTGAGTTTCGTTATCGTCTTTACTTTTTTCCCGAAACTCTGGTAAACTTAAATTTATAATGACGATCATAAGAGTTTCTTGGAGAAACCTAATTGATAAATAAATATTTTGATTGATTTTGAAAGATTTTTGCTGGGCACACTGCGCTTCGCAGTCATATTGGGCAGCATATCTGGCGGCAGTGACTACCCTTTTATATAAGAACACTGTGAAATAACAGCACGTGTGCGCTTTTGGTGAGTGAGTTAGGGATGCCAGAGCCCATTACCCTATCATTATGATATAGTAAAATAGGGACCCTTACCGACGTCAAGTCCCATATAGAGTGCGTCTGCGAGGTACTCTGTGAGATGTGTGACGTCACCGAACCCGAGATTCACTCCTTGCCCGGCCAACGGATGAACGCGATGGGCTGCGTCTCTGAAATTAAACCAAACGAGTTACTAGATATTTAAATTTAAATTTAAACCGAGCCCTAAGGCATGAAATCGACCCTTGTAGTGATGCGCCGCCGAAAATCAGGAGAGTCATCCTTGTCCGTGGTTCTGACACCTGACATTTTATTTGTTTATTTATTGGACTTCGTAATGTGACAGTATCTCTTTGCTTGTGTTTGTTTTTGATTAATTTATTTTCAATTTTCACTGGTGCAGGCTGTGCCTCCAGTTCAAGTGAACGATGACGATTTTGTTTGATGCCTGCCTCGTTGGAGCCTTTGTATGATAAATCCATACTTACTAATATTATAAATGCGAAAGTAACTCTGTTTGTCTGCTACCTTTTTACGCATGAACTACTCAACCGATCATTATGAAATTTTGCATACACATTGTCAGGGATACAAGAAAGGACATAGGGTACCTTTCATCCAGAAAAAAAGTACTGTTCCCGAGTGATCGTCTAAAAATATAAAGAATCGGGCGCCACCGTCGTCACAGCGATAACGACGTCAGGCGTTTTACTAATATATCTTCTTTTTCAACGCGGACGCAGTTGCGAGAGCACCAGCTGGTAAATAAATAAATAATGTTACCCTATGAGTGCAACCCCGGGCGCGACGTATCTAGTGCTGTGTCCGAAGGCGAGCGGGAAAGCGGCCCGCGAGCCAGCTCGCACACCGCTCACGCTGGGCGGGAGACGGCGCGGGGCCGCTGGAGTCAGCCCGACGCGGCTCAGCCAACTGTTCGTCCAATCCATGCACTCGCCCACGGCGCCGCTACTCGAGTACTGCTTCCACTGAACGCACATCACACTACACTATACTCCTAGTCTCAGATAAAATAGGAACTAACGTCGAAGTACTACAAGTACGGAATTTGCGTCACAAATGCCAAAGAGGCACATAAAAAGTACGCCTAAAACGGAATCGTGGCGGACTCTTGCCTTCGCGCGTCAATGGTAAAAGTTAGTAACGACCAAGTTCTACTATTGATTTTAAACTCCAATGTGTTGACGTGAATTCACATTTTCATTTAATGACAGATGTTTGGTTGGTTTTAAATGACAGATGACAGAGTTCATGCTCTACGCATATGTCACTTTTAAATGTTCCATAAAGTTCGTAGTGTTTTGTATGGCGTGCGAAATTCATAGTACATTGATGGGAACTAACGACAGAGCCCTGTGGATGGCAGAGTGAAGCCAGTAAAACGTACGCCTTTGATGTGTAAATTTTTTAAAATGTTAGGTCGTCAAACTGGCTGACTGTCCACTTGATGGTAGGTGGCTACGGTCGCCTATAACACAAGCAACGTCACAGGTGCTGCAAGTGCTTTGCCGACAACAGTAATATGAAGAATAAGGGATTAGGAAGGGATAGAGAAACGGGCTCTGGCATCCCTTACTCACGCAACGAAACTTCAAGGCGGTCTTCTTTAAGGAAGTGGTTACTGCTGCCAGACGGCCTACCCAAGTGACTGCGAAATGCAGCGTGCCCTGACCAGAGCCAACTTTGAAAAGTCGCTTGAAAAGATCCAAAGTTGACCCTGCGTTAAGGCAAGCAACCTAACCACTCATCATTCATCGGACTCGTCAAAAGTGCCGAACAGTTCGACCTGCTGTGGCAAGTCTAATAAACTAATACCTCGAACCCCGGAGAAAAGAAACGAGAATTTTATAAATAAATAAATAAATACCAATGCGTCATTGAGAGCGTCGACGAATTGTTCGTCCGGTATCTGCAACAACTGCTTCGCTTGTTCCTGCGAAGTGGACCACACGAGGGAACTGTGCATCGAGTCTAACGGCAACAGAGCCACCGGCCCGCTGGGAAGGAAACGTTGCCACGCCGTGTTGTTCTCGCACTCCTGACGATTACAATATATTTCATGAATGTTTTGAGAGTATCAGCTAATAAAGGCATGGTAAAAGTTATAGTATAAAAGTTAGTATACATTTGAAAGTTAAATATGAAAATAGAAACCCCAATGAACTAAAAATAGTTTATGACAAAATGAACCATGTAAAAGTTTATCACAAAAAGAAACGATGACTTATCTCCTACTATAGAAGCAAAACGCTTAAAGTATCGCAAGGATGCAATTTTTTTCTGCAAATTGTGTACACAAATTTTCCGATTTATCGCTCTTTCTATTATTGAAAAGCGTATCAAAATACGTTGAGTGGTATAGAAGTTAGCGTAGAAACAGACAGGCGCAGACAGCGATTTTATGTCGGTTATTTGTGAGAAGAACCTACTAATATATTATACCTCTGCCAGTTTCAATGTAGCCACGACACCCATCTGATCGTAACTCCACGACAAATACTGCACACCCATGGCCTTACGTACCGCCGAATTTGCACCGTCAGCGCCAATCTGAAATTATATACATATCATCTAAACTCATATTATAAAGAGGAAAGATTTTTTGTTTGTTTGTTTGTTTGCTTGCATTTAATAGGCGCCGAAACTACTGGACCGATTTGAAAAATTATTTCACTGTTGGGAAGCTATATTATCAGAGAGTAAAATATAGGCTATATTTTATAAAGTTACGCGGGCGAAGCCGCGTGCAACAGCTAGTAGGTTATACACGAGTAAAGAAATAAATAATTAAAGAAATATATTTGGTTAAAATGTGAATACAAAATAAATTCTTATTAAATTAAATTATTTATACTAACATTAAAAGACAAAAAATTTGTATTTTTGTTTGAATAAATAAACTTAAAAAATAACTGGACTGATTTTAAAAATTCGTTCACCTGCAAACTTATGGAAAGCTACATTATCATCGAGTAACACTAACAAATGCTATACTTTATAAAGTTACGCGGACGAAGTCGCTTGCAATAAAAATTTTTTTGATCCTTTACTTATCGAATGGTGTAATTAAATTTTAAATGTAGATGATAGATATGGTAGCTACATCAAAGTGTATCACACGATTTTGCCTCGATAGTTTTCAGAATTGCCTTCCACTATGGAAGCAAATTTAAAGACATATAACTACATATACACGTCAAAGAGTTCTGTATCAAAATACAAATGAAATTAATCAGTGTTTAGAAATGAGTTAAGATTAAACATACACTCTCAGTTTGGATTGAACATATTTGAATTGGACTGGCGCAAGTAAACAGATGTGTTGCTGATAATAATATAATCACGGTTCTCGCGGTGTAATTATTATTTCTGTTGTGTTTATTTGTGTTTTCAACGTGGAAGAGCAGCCGCTGTCGGCGGCGGCTTCATACCCGCCACTTCAGTGTGTAAGTGTACTCTGAGAAAGGTGTTCGATATTTTAAATATATTAGTCGATTTTTATAAACTACGATTTAGTCATGAAGTGTGTTTGAAAAACTCTTTGTCCATAGTGTTGGAACCTGTAGTTTCAGTGTATTATTTAAAAAAAAGTGTTTACAAGTCGAACTTATAAATAAAATTTAAAAAAAACTATCAGTAGGACTGCAAGTTAGATGTGAAAATCTCTTACTTTCACAAACTAAGAAGCTAGTATAGCTATATCTATTGTACCATTTTGGGAACAACTTGCCAAGGGTATTAGTTCAATTTTTAAAAGATGAAGTGTCAAAGTTGCCTGAAAGAAGATTTTTTTTAAATATGACTCAATTAATATTAATTTTTTTATATACAAAACTTACGGAATAAGTAAATTATTGAATTTATGACTGCAATTAAGAGCATAGTTATTAAGGATTACACATAAAAATAAATAACTGCAAAATTTGAAAATTTGTTATCACAAAAATACCCAAACTGTCGTCCAGGGTGTAGATTTTCCCCATTTTCCTGGAAAATTACACAAATCGACCGTAACACTTTAGCGGTATTTAATGTTAAATCAAGATTGTAGAAGAACACCAAGTTTTTTTGTAAATATTAGAATATATATTAATTGAAGGTGGCTAGTGCGTTGTTGCTCACCCTGCAAGAATTTATTAACAGTTCGTTTGAAGAGGCTCATATTGTAGCGAGGTGTTTCCGCCTCAGGTGGAAAGAGCGTTAAACGAGGAAGGTTTTTATATATAATTTGCAGAATAAAATGCGAAGTCGGGAGCTTGTTTTATAATAAGTCATAGAGCATTTCGTAGATACAGAAACGCAACTATTTCGTCAACCGATTTATCCTTTTTTCTTTCTTATTTTTTCAATAATAACTAAAATATAATTATTTTCTGTTCTTTTCTCGAGATAAGTTTCAAAAGTCGGCTTCCATAGTGGAGATAACAACTGGTGAATTTTATTTCTCCGTACTGTCATGTATTCATTAAACCACCCCTAATTAATTTTACTTAATGTTATGTTATTTCTTCTTTAAAAATAAAACAAAAAGGCTTGAAGTATTTTGAGAGTCTATAGGAGATCAAAGGTAATCGTCGCGGGTTCCCAGAAAATGTAAGCGAATTGTTGTTGTATAATATATGCGAGGCGACGACGATATCCGGCCACTTTACGGGAATCTGGAGCGCGATGAGTCGATAAACAGGGCCAACCAATGATGAAATAGTTTTTGTTCATACTCATGATACTCAACAAAGGTAAACATACGATAGGTACCTCAAATGGCGGACGTGACGTAAAAAATATTAACTCCTAGAATCTTTGAGGGTCACCGATTTCTTTCAATACCTATTCATCTTAATATATAAAAATTACGTGTTACATGTTCCTCCGCGATGAACTAAGAAACTACTGAACCGATTTTGACCAAACTTTGTAACTCCTATATATATGTAATTTGGTCCAACTTAAAAGATAGGATTGTTTTTATTTAAACCCGTGCGAAGCCGGGAGCGAGCCACACAAAAAAAAGGTCAGTTGTGAAATCTATGGAACATTATCGGTACATTTATCGAACAATTTATCGCCTTCTGTTATTACATTTTAACAAACTATTGACGAAGTTAAGCTTATTATGAACCAAAAAGTACCTACGTAGGTACTAATTCGGGTAGATGGCGCTTATTTCATACAATTAAACAACACTGAGGGTGTTGCTCACAGTACGTGTAAGCCGAGTTCAGTGTTTTTCTCCATACTAAAAGTCTCCAAAGCGCCTAAAGAAGTTTTCACTTAAAAATTATAAGAAATTCTAATTACGCTACAACAGAGAAAAGTAACTGAAAGATTATATTTTTATACGATTTCTTGTAAACACTTAAGAGCAAAACATATTCTGACATAGCAGTGCAATGAAATAAAATTTTTGTATAGTGAAAATTTTGAATGTGTCCGTACGAGTATGACCAAGAAAGAGCAATGGACGACATACTACCGGTAAGTTGTAGACGATAAAAAAATATACATAATTCTTGACATAATACTTAATTCTTGTTGACTTCTTCAACAACTTCTTGCATCAGGTCTACTTGATGATTTGTGGCTAATGTCGCCTATATAGGTAACACCAAGAGGGATGCACGTGAGCTGACTACAATTAGAGGTAAAAGGAAAACGAAGCAGAAGTGGACAGGAAAACTACTGAAAAATAACACCCAAAATATTGATTTTTCCGCCTGTTCCACCTATCCCTACTATAGAAATCCCCACTGGTAGGGATAAGTGGAATTTTTCTGCACTTATCTCTACCAGTAGGGATATTTTTCCACATGTCTCCACTGTTCAAAAATTCAAAAAATATTAGGTATACAGTCGCATTGATAATTTTTTCAAGAACTGTCCAAATATCGAAATATTCATGTGAAATATGTTTTGTTTGGAATGTGCTTTCCTTTCCTGTTTTCAATATTGTAACAGTGGTATGTATTTCTAAACAAAATATGAAGGATTTATAAACATGAATTTAATTCAAATGCTACAAACAATGCAACTTTACTATGTATACTATGAATTTTAATGTTATATGTCTTCAGGTAGGTAACAGTATAGTATAAAGCGTCATACAATATTTATCGTCTTCTTTAAATCTTACGCGTGTATAGTATTCATCATTTAGACGTGTGTCTAAACATCTTCCCAATGCTAAAAGTTAGTGATTCAAAACGCTCTACACTTTTAAACTATTTTTAATCTCACAGTAGCGAGTGTACTTAGATAAATTCAAATAGTATTAATATTCAGAAAACAGGTAGAAGAAAACTATCCCTTACCCACAGAAACAAAAGAGATATTATTTCATGGCAGTCTTATTTAAGGGAGTGGTAAACTGCTGCTAGACGGGCTGCCCATTTCATTTTCGCGAAATGTATTGTGCTCTGCCACTGCAGTACTAAACATAATAATTAAAAGAAAAAAAAGGACTATAAATATATATCAGAATATTTTTTATTTGAAAAAATTCATCACGTTTTATATTCGTGTATGATGCGGTTATGACCAACGTAAGAAGCTATAAACGAGAGAGGTTGTGCCTATATCATTTGAAGAAAAAAATAATGTATTCATGCGAAGCCGTGGCGGGTCGCTACTAAGAGATGTCATTATTTTCAACCCTCGACGCTCGACACAAAAACGGGGTATTACAAGTTTTACGTGTGTCTGTGTATCTCTGTGTTTTTATATCTATCTGTCTGTGGAAACGTAGCTGCCAAAGGGATGGACCGATTTTGATTTTGTTTTTTTTTTGTTTGAAAGCTGACATGATCGGTATGGTTCTTAACTATACAATTTATGAAGATCTGTTCAGGCGTTTGAAGAGTATCAGGCCATTTCAAAGTTGACGAAGGGATTTTATTAACTTCCACAGGTTCAATTGATGTGAATTTTGGTATAACTACTGTGCATCGAGGAGTATGCGGAACACCAACTCCTCAGCAATTTACAGCAGATTTAGCGTGTTAGGGTTCAATAGAAAGTAGGGGGTAGTTTATAATTTTAACTATAGCTTGTCATATTTAATTCAAAAACGAATCGTTTATATTTTATACAATATAGAATAGAATATCGTCAACAAACGCTCTCGCCGAGCATGCTGCTTTTAGTTTAGTATAAACAATTCCGTTTTTATGGACGCTGAGGATTTCAATAGTTAATAACTTTGGGATTAATAGGCACAACGTGCCTATGCAATTTGAGTGCGTCTAATATTGGAATCAGAAATCGATAGTTAAACGTGTTTGGCACATTTGGCACATACCATGTGGTTTTATTCATGGGCTTGACATGTTTACATTGTAATCACTTACACAATGTATGAAGTCGTCTTTTAGCGGTAAGCATTTCATTGTACTATAAGCAAAACTCGAACTACTAAATGCAACAAACGTTTGAGGTTTAATATTCAACTAAATAAAAAGTTTGAAAAAAAATCTAAAAATACCTAATAGCCGTGTAGGCTATATTTCATTGCGATAAAAGTTTCAGTGCAAAATTTTATTTTTAATTACTTATAATTATGGAATACACAAACCTTCCTCGTTATCGCTCTTTAAAAGCGATACCAACGATTAAAATATAATACATATATCAACGACTTTATAGTCGGTATATGTATTATTATTATTATTATATATTATATTTGATCAAACGAAGTCAATGAATTGAGCAATGGGAAATGTATAAATAATCGCGTGGGATGTAGATGTAGGTATGTCACGTCGCGCCGCAGTAAAAATTGCAAAAGGAATTCCTAACGACAACGTTTTTTGATTATCTTTCTATTATTAAACTCAAGATTTGTTTGTTCGCTTTTATCTACAATGATATCTAAGCTCATTTTGATTTTGATTAAAAGTTGTAAATTGTGTTTTTTTTATGTTAAGCTCACGGTTCACTTGATGGTAGGTGGCTACCGTCGCCTATAACACAAGCAACCACAAGCAGCCACAGGTTCTGCAAGTGCGCTGCCTACCATAGTAGGATTAACGATAGGGATTACGAAGGTATAGGGAAATGTGCTCTGGCATCCTTTACTCACTCATCGAAACACAATAATAGCACTGTGGTCATCAGTAAGGGGGTGGTTACTACCGCCAGACGGCCTGCCCAAAACGACTGCGAAATGCAATGTGTTCCCTGCCACTATACTTCCAATAATTGAGACATTAAATAAAAAAGTTTTTGTGGAAAGCAGAGTGCAAGAGTTAGTTATACTCTATATATAAATTCTCGTTCATTTATATCGAATTATGACGAGATTATTTAGCCGGGACAGACACAGAGAGAGTTTCAGTTTAACGTGAAACACGGTCGCGCTATGATTATGACGAGCGCTCGGAAGAACCGCTATGTCTTCCCATAACTCCGGTAAAGACAATGCGAAAAAAAAGAAAAAGGTGTTTTTTTTATTAATGCATCATCATTATACATACAACATATCTTTTTGTACACAACAAAAATATTAAGTGATTTAAAAATATAGATGTTTTCATTTTGTTTACACATTCCAGAGAATTCTGGTTGTTAGATAAAGTGGTTATTTTGTGAAAGAAATAAACAAAAGGTTACAAAAAAAAAATTTGGAAAATTCAACAAAGCCGGAGGCGGGTCGCTAGTAGTCCTAATCCCATAATATTATTTATTATTTATATTATTACAAAACAAAGTTTTGTATGTTTGGTTGGATGTTTGTAACTCAAAAACGCAAAAAGGGCTGAAGAACGGATTTGGATGAAATTTGGCACATAGATAGTTTAATTACCTGGATTAACAAATAGGATACTTTTCACCCTTGAAAATTTTTAGGTTCATGTGGGATTAAACGCCTACGTAGCGCGAGAATAGTAGTGTAATAAATTTTAAATAATAGTACTTTGTTATTCGACGAAAGGTTTACCGCGAAGGTAGCTCACGATGGTGCGTCGGGATGTCCCAACTAGCAGAAGATTCGGATGACTTGGAAGCGGGGTACATATCGAGCGACGAATCGGCGCATGCTGCCGATCTAGCCGAACGGATTAGGATAAAGCCTTCGCGAGACATATGGGAGCTGGGTAATAACATAAGTTTTTATATTTTATTGGTCAAAATGCTATTAATATTTATTTTTTGAAATTTATTATTTACTTAAACTATATCTTTTTCTTATCCCATATTCTTTATTCTTATAAATCTTATATTTATAATAAGATTAGTTTGCAGTGATTGCAGGTGCAATGAATTGCATTTCATTGCAAGCAATTTTTGTTATAACAAGAAGTAACAAATAATAGATTATTATTTTTAATTACCTACTGTTATTAAAATCTATTTTTTTAAGTAATTTGTCTATTATTTTGCTTGTTCAATAAAAAAATATATAAAATACATAATTATACCCATCTTTTTAAGTTATTTTATACATACAGGAATGAATTATAATTTATTGATTTATAAATTTTAGAAATATTTCTATTTTATAATCACAGAAAAAAAATCATCAAAATTGAAACCTATTTGCATTTTACTGATTTTTTAAAATAATCTCTTGTTTATTTGTCTATGATGTTTCAGAGGAAATTCAGAACACTCTGCGACTGTTACCTCTAGCAGAGAACATTTGTGAATTAATTGAATCGGCACAGTATGATGATGTCGTAGCGATAGCAACCGAGGCAGGAAGTTTTGGTCTGCGGACTGCAGTCTTATGGGCTTGTTGGTTAGGCAGAAGCTCGCTACTGCTAAGATTCATGAAATTGGGAGTTAATCCTAATGTAGCCGATGACGCCGGGAGGTAATTATACTAGTAATATAAATGCGAAAGTTTCTGAGGATGAATGGATGTTTTGTTACTCTTTCGTCCAAAACAGCTTAAAAAAAATATAAATAAAAATTAACGGATTTGGCACGGATTAAATTTTGTACGCAGATAGTTTATTATACCTGAATTAACATATTATAGGATACTTTTAATCGTGAAAAAAATGTGAAGTTAACGAGGGATCGTCTAAAAATATAAAAAAATTGCGCTCCATCGTCGTCACTGCGATAAAGATGTCAGGTGTTAGATTTTTCATTTTTCAACGCAAAGTCGCGGGCACTCATCTCATGCTTAATTCTTCACAGAACGTGCCTCCATCTCAGCGCTTTAGTGGGCAGCGAGGAGTGTGTTAAAATATTACTGGCCTACAAAGCTGACCCGAATAAATGGGATTCGTCCACAGAAAAAAAAGCAACACCATTGCATTGCGCGGCGAGCGCAAAGTGTTTGGCATGTGTCAAGGTAAACAGGACGCCTTTGATGATTTTGATGAAAAAAATAGAGATTTTGATGAATATGATCAAAAGGACTCTAAATATATTGCAGGTGTTAATTGCTCACGGTGCAGATATTAATGCAGGTTTGAGTGAACGATCTCCTTTACACTATGCAGTGCTAAGTGATGCGCCAGAAGTAGTCGAAGAATTGCTTCAGGCGGGAGCTTGTCCTGATACCCCTCAGGTAAAACCTTTATGTAAAATTTTGTTGTCTTTACACGCGAATTTTGGCACGAAGGATGATAGTACACTTGATGGTAACAACAAGCATCACAAGGGGAACGCAGGTGCTCTGTAGATTCTCGAGGCGCATATTGTAGCTGGACTGAAACAACCTAGTAGAGAGTTTGCTCCAATATACTATCCGATGGACCCGAAATTCTATTCTATTAAGTAAAAATACTATGTAATTATAACTTCCATATAGGCTGCTCAGTTTATAATAGCAATACGTAATGTGCCCAATTACTGCTCAAAGTTAAAATTTGATTACAAATAAAATAAATTAATTTTAAACGGTTACAGGTTTTCACTGAAACACCTTTACACGTAGCAGCGTCTTTGGGGTCCGCTGCTTGTGCAAAGTTGCTTCTAAATGCTGGGGCTGATGTAAGGGCTGCCTTCGGAAGCGGTCGAGCCACCGCTCTTCACTTGGCTGCAGAAGACGGACATGCGGAATGTGCACGCCTTCTCTTAGATCACGGAGCGCACATAGATTGGCCTAACTCTAGAGGACAAACGCCTCTTCATCTTGGTAAGAGTAAGATGTGTGTGTGTTAGGTTGCGTTTATAAGACGGAAAAAAATGTCAATAAACAGCAAGTATTTTAGGGTCGCGCAATTATTTCGCATCGCTACTATACATAATATCCAATGTGGAACTATATTGATTAATATATTTGCTGCTTTGAACCTGATTAATTATAATTTCTATTTCCATGGAAATAAAATAGAAGCATATTTTTCTATAGTTATATTTCAAAATAACTATAGAAAAAATAATGATATATTATTCGTATTACTTATTAGTGTGAGTAATTGTCAGTAATAGTACTCAATAAAAAACAGCTACAGGAATAAGAAAGATGCAAATGAAATCGTGGGAAAAAATCTCATGCACACTATTTTGTTAGCAGAATTTTTTTTTTTAAATTTTTAATATGATTTTAGCGGCTCTCGCGCAATCACTGGAAGTGATTGAATTGCTTGTCGGAAGACGTGCCGATGTTCGAGCCAAAGATATTGATGGTAGAACTCCACTCCACGGTGCTATAGTGAGGGGTGCACGAGCTTGCGACGTCGCACGTGGTTTGCTTTCGGTAGGAGCAGATCCAAACGCACCAGATAATTTTGGATATACACCATTACATATAGCGGCTTTGAATGAATTCTCTGCGTGTGTTTTGTTATTATTAGGTAAGAGTATAACTTGAATATTATCTCCTAAGAGCCGGTTCCACGTTTCCGTAACAAAAAGGAAAGAAAAGAGAAATTGTAAAACTAGGAGAAAAGCAAAATAAACTTGAATTTTGAAGTGTACAATATAACTTTAAATTTTAAGATTCTCTTGACTGAATTATTATTTTTTCCCTTTAGAACGTAAGTGATCGAACACCTAGGACAACGAAATTTCATACTATGCTTTCTTTTTTGCTAAAATACCTAATATAACTTTATAACCTTTAAATATTATTTTATTACAATTCATTTTCGATAACAAAATCTTCGTGAAACCTTCCCATTTTCAACAGAAATACAGTGATGGTCTTTAGATAATATTTATTTTATATTATAATTAAATATTTTCCGTTTAGCTCCATAAGAAATTTTTAAACTACCTTTTTAAAATTGGAAACATTGTTTGAATAAGTGACTCATTCCTCAACGCGCGAAGTTGAACGGTTCCATTTTGTGAATTGGCCTTTAGGTATAGGAGTTTGAGTAGAAAATGCTTATTTATCCGAACAATATATGAATTTTAGATTATGGCGGCGATGTTACCCTCCGTACAAACGGTGGGGTTTCAGCGCTCTCATTCATCGTCCGCCGAGTACCGGACGTGGTGCCCCGTTATTTGTGCAAATTTGATGACGCTGTCCACGTGAGCGAACACGAGCTGGGAGACGTCGATTGTGAACTCACTATAGATTTTAGACCGCTTGTACCTTGTTTGAGTAGAGGTGAAGCAGAATTACTACTCTCATTCATAGAGGTACATAATATGGTTAAGAATTTCCTGTTAATTCTTTGCTAGCGACTGAATACAAAAATAAAGTATGCAATAAATATTAAAAATATTTTAGTTAATTAATAGTGAAGACCTTTGCAAAGTTTGAATATCCTTTAATTAAAATTTCATTCCTTTTAGGTGGGCCGCAAGGATGTGCTAAAACATCCAGTAGCCGAAACTTTTTTGTTTTTAAAATGGAGGAGAATAAGAAAGTTTTTCGTTTTAAGTTTTATATATCACGCCATATTCATATCGCTTTATAGCCTTTATATTTTACGTAAGTATTTATACTTGTTATTTAATTCAAATGTGTAGTCATAGATACGGTAATTTTATAGTGAATTCTACAATAAATTATACAATATATATAAAATAGAATAATATAAAAATAGAAAATATTAAGAAATTATGTTGTTTAATAAGTACGATTTTGTTTCAAAATACGTATATTATATATGCATATATGATTATTTTTTCTTTATTTTTACAGAAATTTACTTATGTAAAAACTTCACGTGCGACGTGCCTACGTATCTAAGGCCGGTGCAATATCTCATTATACTTTTGAATCTATGTTTTATGTCCAAAGAAATATTTCAAGCTTGCCTCGATTGGTCCGCTTATATTCGACAATGGGAAAATTGGCTTCAAATACTTATAATAATCGGTGTTTTTCTATGTACAGTAAGTACATAGTTTCAATTATATATCACTATATACAACTTTTGTGGAGCCTTTTTAAGTATGCACATTTGAAGTTTAGCAGATTGACATAACTAGTGATGGGTATAGTATAATAAAATTAGGTGCACTATCGACAGATTTCAAAATTAGTATCATTCATATAGATTTATTACATAGGTATCTGTAATGTTCACATTAGTAATGGACACTTCAATTTCGAGAAAATAAAATTTTTAATTTTAATTTAAATATATTTATTATTCACAATCGGACAGCGAATAGCTTAAGGCGCTGTCGTCATCATCGCCTTCACCGACTTGAATTATAATATTATTATCAATAATGCAGTCTACTCTGATACCGCGTTCAAAATCTGATATAATTATTCTCTTGGTTGTTTTTACGACCTTAGCCCAATCGTCTTTCATGACTTTTGCGCATGCTTCTTTTAACAATTACCATCTTCTTCGTGCCAAATGGCGGAGCTGTATTTTGACGGGCCGCGTAACCTTAGCGACTCACGCCCGAAATAGTCATGCAGCTTAATGATAAGTCCACGTTCGCGGTTGCTTAACGTTTCCCCCTCGTTTCGGCATTTTTGAACTCAAAATATCCAAAGTACAAAACACAGAGTTGTGATTCTTATTGAATTTAAGAGTAGATTTATATTTACTTAAAATAGAATAAATATTAATATTTACCCGTTGTACAATTTTGATAACTAGTTTATAAATATAGTTTGTCAGGACAGCTATATTTACAGTTGTGGTATATATATTACAGGTCAGTGAGTACCGACTCATATGATATTATTATAACATAGAATATAATATTTATAACATAATTTTTCGGCTCATAGTATGTATTTCTCTTAAACACATTTAATCGACGGATTATAATATTTTCATGGCACATCACTAGATCTATAAAAATAGGCATCTGGCGTAACCTTGTAACATCGTAGTAAGGATTTGAGAAATCACGAAAAAACAGTGCAATCTTAATTATTAACTAACAATTTAAGAGTTAAACGTGTTTACATTTATTGTAATACTATGTACTATATCACATTTTGTTTTAATTTGTGAAAATGTAAAGTTGAAATATTTCGCTATAAAGTTATCCCGGACGTCCGTCAGAAACTGTCAAATGTGCAAAACGGCACCACAATAACATGTTTTTGATATTTTATTTATTTATTTATTATACATGAAAATTAATCTAATATTTACATTGTATGCGCTAATCCTGCGCTAGTTGAAAATCGACCCCTAGAAGTATCGAATGAGGACCATTTTGAGAAACCAGTTTATTTTAGATTCCAAGTTGGGACATGGACAACGGCGTAATAAGAACGAACACATCGGGTTGGCAACACGATGCCGCTGCCATCACAATATTCTTTTGTTGGTTGGAACTAATGATGATCATTGGACGATTTCCAACTTTTGGCCTATACGTACAAATGTTCACAACAGGTACAACACATATGAAACATATAAATGGGTTCTCCGAAGAGATTGTGCGGATTTTGCCACTAACCAGCTTTGTTTTTTTTTTATAATTTATTAAAAATTATTAACGTTTTAGATACAATGCTATTTTAATTCAAGAAAGATTAAAAAAGCAACGCAGCTTAATACCAATGTGTTTTACATAGAATTAATGCATAGAATTAATAGAAACATGTGTATATTTGAACGCAACTTCGGTAAAGAAGAGACTTATTGTCCAAAAGTAGAGACATGGGAATTTTTCGTTTATACTCTTATAGTGCAGATATATTTTCGCCACCCCTATTATATTTTATATTTTATACGTAAAGTCTAAATTTTTAGTTTGAAATAAAATTTAAATTTTACTTTCCAGTGACTGTCAACTTTGCGACATTCCTCTTAGCCTACAGCTGCCTACTCATAGCTTTTGGGCTCGCATTCGCTGTGTTGTTCAGCAACTATCCGGCTTTCCATTTGCCAGCTGGATTAGTGAAAACAGTCATGATGATGTCAGGCGAGCTTGAATACGAGGACATATTCTACAACAACAGTACAGATTCACAAATCCAATACCCGTTTACGGCCCATGGAATGTTTTTTATATTTGTGCTTCTTGTCACCGTCATTCTGACCAATCTTTTGGTCGGTTTGGCTGTGAGTGATATTCAGGCAAGTTGCTACAAACTTTATTATTTCAGGAGACCTTGTATTAAAAGAAAGATTTTGGTCTAATGATTAAGTTAATCCCAAGAAATTTGCAGGATTAATTAATAATTAATTAATTTATTCATATAGTGAGAAAGTAAATTAATAAAAATTATAGGTAGTTGATAAAATCTAGAATTTTGCTTATCTACTCTTTTCGGTTGATCCATCCAATATCCAATTATCCTGAAGTGGACTGGAAACCTCCAATTAGATAATAAGTACTTAGAAAATAAAATCTAATAACTATCTGCACATAAGTAGAGACAATACCAATGTTTTCCAACACTTATGAATAGTTAGCGAATGAGACATGGATGACCAAGTCTCATCCACTAAAAATCTCATAAAAAATCCGCTAAAAATTTATGATTTGACTCCGAAAACCGTTTATGATGTGTACTTATACCTACATTTGTAAATGATTTTTTAAACTTTTCAGGCACTTCAAGAGAGCGCTGGCTTAGATCGCTTAGTCAGAACAACACAATTAGTGGCTCATTTGGAAAGTATGCTTTTTAGTTCATTGTTGTCCTGCGCACCAAAACAACTCCTGGCCGTGTTACGATGGGGTGCTTTACTGACAGCTTCACATTTGCGAACACTTAACATCAGGCCTAATGATCCACGAGAGAACAGGGTAACAATTTTTTTTTTTCTCAATTCTATATTATTTTATATTACTAGCTTTTCTCTCAAACTTAGTTCGAGTGAGAAGTCATGAAGTAGGTACCCCGCCAAACCCTTTTAAATATTTAGTATGCAGTCTGGCCTGCATCTGCCTATAAACTTGTATCAATCTATTACTGGCATAATAAAATTACAATCTGTAATTGTACAATACTAAGGGTCAGCGCAGACCGACGGAGTGGCGTCGAAGAGACTAATGCGCAATCAATTGAAAATCGACTTTAGTCACTTCAGAATGTGATTGAAAGTGGTATAATAAAAAAAAAACTCTCGCGACGCCAAGCGCGGTCGAAGCTTCATCTATAAGTAATTAAAGTCTATTTTCAATTGATAGCGCATTAGTTTCTTCGCCGCCACTCTGTCGGTCTGCGCTGACCCTATATCTTTCTAATGGGTTCCATAATGAAAATAACAAAGGTGTTCTCTAGTGACGTCATGAGTTCAATTTTTATAGCATACAATTATGTTAAGTGACTTATTTGTGAAAGCAGAACAGACAGATAGATATAATTACTTTCCCGTTCATAACATTAGTAAAGTATCCACTGCTGTGAGCAATCGTAATATATGTGACTATGTTATTATGGATTTAATTACAGATACCCAAAGAATTTATATCCTCTATTTATAAGATGGTAGCCAGCCGTAAAAATATAAAAAGAAGTATACGAAAAAATAACAACTACGAATGCCGAATAAAAAAATGCAGAGGTGAAGAACAAGAGGAAGAAAAACAGCAACATGTTAAAAGGAAAAGCAATTTGTACGACAGATACTCATTCGAGAGCCAAAATGTTGAAAGAAGAAGACGAACCACGAGCAATTCTATTGAAAATAAAAACAGACCAATGTCGTTAACAATAAACGCCATACAAGAGATATGCATGGTCGATATTAAGAATCAGTTATCCGAGTTGACAAAGAAGGTGAATCAATTGTTGCAGACCACAGATTTAAGATTAAATACTATTGAAACTAAATTGAAAGACGATGAGCCACCTTTAAATTTACAAAATACAAAACAGGTTCTTGATAGTCCAAAACCCGAACTGAAGGATTCACTTTAAAATCAACAGTAATTACAGAAAAAAAAATTACCTATAACACGGTTAATGTAATACATAGTTTATGTTTGGGTAATATTATTTATTGCTGAGTCTTTGCTTTGAAGACACATGTCTTCAAAGATTGCTAAATTTTAAGAAAAACAAGTTTCCTCGTGATGTTTTCAGTATAGAAACACAACAAATCAAAAAAACATCAAAGTTGGAAACTATCTTGTAGACTTCTTATGATTTATTCTTTGCGTGCATATTTATAATTTTATTAAAATTTTTCACATAAGTACATTAAAGATATATTTGTAGAAACTCTTTCTACAGCAGATAATATTATGTCAACTATATTTTGCATTTGAAATGGCAGAGCACTATATGTTATGATTAACTGGAAAACCCTTTCTTTGGAAGTAAACACCCTTTTGTATAAACTACCTCTAAATAACAGTACAAGTGACATTGCTTCGGCGGGTGAGTAAGAGATGCAATATAGGTCATCGACCAATTTAAGTTTGGAACTCATGACTTTATATTTGATTAAGGGCCTCTTTCACCATCTCTGAGTAAAGTGTCAAGTAGGCTAACTGCCAATTAGTCACTGGTCACCGGGAATGATGAAGCTAATATACCTTTGTTTGTATGGTAAAAGTCGCAAACATTAAAAGGAAAATAATAAAAAAAAAATCGCCTATCGAAGGATGCAGTAAACCGATAATTTAATTCAAAAAACATAAAATTATTGTTAAAAGTAACTAATCAACATTAACTTTACCCTTAACATAACATAGTAACGTTAAGAGTAGGTAGGTATAATTTAATTAAATAAGTATTAAAAATATGTTTTTTTTTAAGTTTCTTGTATGAGCCACATGACTATTTATATTACATATTTATTTATATATTTTATGACACAATCATGACATAAATAAAAAAACAGTGTCAGGTGGTTTATGTGTATGCTGTAACAGATTAATAATATATTTTTTTATAATAATAAAATTGATGAATATGTGACTTTATTGTCCATTATTATTTAAAAAATAGTTAAAATTGTGTAATTAAATATTCTTTGAAATTTAAGAAAATGTCAGTTAGTAGTTCTGTAACATACTTATACAGTTTTTTTTATTTGATCGGGACTAGATCGGGACTGTACTTCCAGTGTTTAGCGAATCTGGTTTTATGTGATTCCCTATATTATTGTTAAAAAATCTGTTTGTACTATTAAGTAATGAGTTAGCTGCATGTTAGAATGGGACAAGCAGGTTCGTTGTGCTAAAGAGTTGAAATTGTATCTACGAATATGTGCTTTTTTCTTTTGTTAGTAATTCTGTAAATTTATATTATTGTTGACAACTAAGGTGTACGGTACAAACTTAATTGAGTTTATAGTGCATCTAAACTGTGTACCACCAATTGTTTTTTTGTATGTAAATAAATAAAAAAAAAAAAAAAAAAAAAGTATATTGTATATTGAAATTGTGTTATTGATATATCTTTAATAGTGTAATAAAAATTGTATTATTTATTAGTTTAAAAATATAAAATTAAATTTCTGAGTTTCTAAAATTTACCTCATTTACACACATAGGTTGTGCTGACAAAGTAATTTGAATTTTGAATATCTTGATAATAACTTGAAAGAGTCAGAATAAAAAAGTAACTTACCAGTAATTGACATGAATAGATATCACCGTTCTCCATCTTAACAATACTTTCCTGCTCCACATTTCCATATAAATCAGTTTTTGGTTTTGCCAAGTCGTAACCAGCGATTTTCGCTCCGTAAACAATATTGACATTTTTGACCTCCTTTGATATCAATTCCTTATTTATAGCATGTAATAGGGCATCATTTTCAACTATGTATGCGATATCGTCGTCGAGTATATCTGAACTGCTGAATGATATTGATGCATCGGAGCATGCATCCCATACCTAGAAGAATCAAATGACGTTATGCAAAATTTTACCAAATACATAGATGTACCTAAAAGTTTTACTTAGTCACATTTAACAAAGTGTAACCTTTAAAACAACCATTTAACAAACAGATTGCGAAATCTGTAGCACATCATGTCAACTGTAGCCAACTATATGTTAAAGTATTATATGTTAAAGCCAACTATGTATCAATAGTAGGCTGTTAACATGGCGGAAACCTTTAGGCTGAGTTTACCTTTAAGTTTAACCTTTAACGTTTAAGTTGAGGTTATGCTCTTGCGACACTCTCCAGTCCGCCATGTCTTAAACCATCAAGCTTAAGTTCCATATATTTCTGTACTGTCCCCAAGGGATCATCTAAAATAAAATTAAAAAACCAATGCCTGGACAAAGTGTTATAGCAACAAGAGGTCAAGTGTTGTTTAGATATTTTTTATTTTTCAACGCAGACAAAGCACCAGCTAGTTAAACATAAAAATGATACGAGTAGAATACAAAAAAGGAACTTACTTGCATTTCTCTGACTGGCTGTAGTCTCATTTCCTCCACATGCCTCCAAACTTTGAGTGAGTTCATTAAAGATTTTGTATTTTGATTTAATGCAACAACTCTATTACTGTAATCTGGTTTTAATTCAAACTTTTGCTGTTTGCTTCCTTCTAGTAATAAAATTTTTAAGTTTGATGTTATTGCATTTTTTCCTGAAAATGAAATACAAGTTTATGATTAATGAGTGATATAATTATATACAAGTTAGATGCCCTCTAAAAATATAGTTTATAGTATACCTTATACAAATACAATTTCGCATTTGAATTGAGATGTAAAGAAGAAGACAGCATTAGAAAATTTAAAAATATACTCTGTTAAACTGATTTTTTTTTTTAGTTTCCCCCCGAGGGTTACACCACCCCCGTGTTCCATTTATTTTTCATTTTCACCTATTTACATATTTCTTATTTATTATATGTATTTTGTGAGGGGGGAAAATCGCAATTACCCCTTGCGTAGGCAAAGGACCTTGTTCATCATTATTATCTCTAGTGAGACTAGTGTCTTCTATTTAATTTTTATTCGCCCTGATCGACACCGTTGCCATTTTGTGGCAGAAGTATAAAAATTTTTTCAAGATTAGGTGCAGATTATCTGCACTCAGATTGATTTGGAACCTAAACTTTAAAAAAGAATTAAAATTAATATAAGTGCCTTACCCAACGAGCATGCCAAGGTACAGCCAACCATTCCACCACCGGCAATTATTATATCATACCTCCCTGTGGATTCTTTTTCTTGCTTAATATCAATGGTTTTTGTACTGAATTTACAACTAGAAATAGATTTTATTGCACTAGGGGCTCTCATCACAGCTATGTAACGTATAATACTTTTTGATATAATCATGTTGTTTTAGTGCTAGTTTTTTTTTTTTTTTTTTTTTAAATAAATAACAATTAAGCAGCAAACAAATGTAGAAGAATTTCAATGTTGTGTTATTGTTGTTTTTCTGAGAATATGAATTTTAAATTGGTCAGTTTTGGTCACAGAAACACAGGTATATAGAAACATAGAACACAAAATACCACAGATAACCACAGAATACTAAATACCTACTCGCAAAGAGGCTTTGATTAATCCGTATGAGGTATTATTTTTGTTATTTACATTTTAACTCGAAGCACATATTGAGTACCTAAATAAAATTAAATGAAAAACTTTAACTTTTTACACAATATGATTACCTACATAGTTATCTGCCTAGTATTTAGATATTTGTGTTAGGTAAGGATAAGGATTTGGGTAAAGAGGACTAATTAGTTAGTTAAGGAGACTAACTTGATATCCCCGGACAAATTATACCTAAATAAAATTATTATTACTGACCAATAAAATTAAACGAGTTCTCTTTATTTTTAACATTTATTTTGTAACAATTATTATCTACAAATCTGTGTATTCTTCATCTAAGACTAATATACATTAGTTAAAGAAAACAAAAAGTTATAGTGAAAAATTCATATCCTGCAATTATTGTAACTACATACTAAGAACATACTGTACCATTTCAGATAAAAATATCTATCACAAATTATGCCTGCAAAAAATATTTTAAGCCAACTCAAGCAACTGAATTAAGTGAATTATTATAAATTATAAGAAGATGCTAAGCTCAATATTCATATATAATCACCAACCAATATTAATTTAGTGCTAGTTCATCCTTCCTCAAGTTCAAGCTTGGGTTGAGATGAGAGTTCAAGATAGGTCATCTTATTCGGTTTAATGTTTTTCGTTAAAAACATAGTATTAATATTACATTGTATTAATATTACGTATTATTAAAGGTATTTACCTACATTTATCATCAACATAATAAATGAAGGTTTTAGTTAAAGTAAAACAAAGTAGTTTTTCCTATTTCAAAACATTACTATAAATGTAACTATCGGGCAAAAATAGAACAACCGGAGAATTCTGTGTGTTTGTAAGTAAGTAGGTAACTGTAGTCATGACAACGAATATGCTAACAGAAGACAAACATAGTACTACGCCTTAAATTTTAAAGTCCTAATACGTAGATATTTTCAATATGAGGCCAAAATTATTTTTTGTATTCCTTAAAACGTTATGAATCATCTAAGTAGTGTATTCGCAAATTCATGTCTGAAGCGTCCAGTGGATCCCATTAGTAAAATGCCGAAAACAAAAACTGAATACGAACTCGAAGAAAAATCTAGCATTGAAAACGGTTCTGTAGATTCTTCATCTACATGTTCAGTTATAAAAGCCAATACAGCTAACACTGAAGCACAAAAGCTAAAAGATTTTTATTGTAGCATACCAGATTACACAGAAATCAATCATTTGCCAAACGAAGAGTTTTACTCAACTTTAAAATCATTGCGAGAGAAAAAGAAATTCATGTTGGAGCATGCTGTGGAACACATCGATGATGTAAACGGTAATGGACATAAAATATTTAATATTAATGATGAAAATTTGAAGGAAAAATCTTACCGATATTCTTGTTCGCCAGTTAGTAGTAAATTAATACCAATTAATGTTAGAAGAAAAAAATACTCGGCCATAGAAAAAGACGATTCAAATAGATCAATAGAAAAATCTCACAAAAATAATTCAATGCCACTTGCAAGGAAATTTACTCAGAAACCGGAATCGAAAAAAGCTAGTGAAAATTCTAATATGAAAAACAGTGGACTTACCGAAAAAGGCGCAAGTAAAATTAATCAACCGAAAAGGAATCATTCAGCATGTTCCATAAAATGGAACGATACTAATCTTGAAATAAAAAATGATATTGAAGATAGATTTGATCAGTTTTTCGAAATAAAACGAATTCCAGTTACAACGGGAGATATTAATGACGAATTTAAAACTCGGAGTATGCCATCAAGTCCGATTAGAAGAAACAGACATGTTTCGGTGAAAAGTAAAGGCATAACTATACCAAAACCATTTAAGATGACTGAAAGGTAAGGTTTTAAATAAAATAATATTTTATTTAGACTATATTATAGTCTCATTTTTTTAAAATGTGTAAATAGGTATTTTACCTACTAAAGACAAAAGACAACCTACCGATAAATTATGAAATATTTTCTGAAATACTATTTAAATGTTTTTTTCCTGAGATTGAGTTAAAAATACCAAAATTTAAAATATTTTAAATTGTGATCGGTAAGAAGATGGCGCGAATGGAGTCGCTATTCATAGATTTTTGACTATTTTTGACAGAGACGAAGAAGAACGAATGGTGAATGATTTACGTAATCTAAGGAAATCTTTCTCTGACGATATGCTCCACCTAAAATGCGAAAGGAAACATTTCAGGGCGCGACCGGTGCCCATAGAATCTCGAATTCCTTTGTATGAAAAAATTCTCGAAGATCAAGCTATGAGGTTTTCAATGCTTAATATAAAATGCTTGCCTTCAAATATCTTTTTTATTTCTCTGAAGTTATCTATTTTTTTGATTGCGTAAGCTACGCAATCACACTATACATTTACCAATTTAGTTTTCTCTCGTTTTTTTAACTATTTAATTTGCAAATAGAATATCAGCCAACAAGCTTTTTTGAAATAATTTTATTGTTTGCTTAGTTATGTACACTTTGCACATCGAAATTATAAATCACTAACTTAATAGGTATATAAATTTTCAATATACCTATTATGCATTAATTAATAGTTATATAAAAAGCTTACATTTTATCACAAGTAAGTACCTATAGTTAACGAACTGTTCGAAGATTTGCAATTTTGCATAGTTATTCAGTAAATGCAATTCATATAATTTAATATCCTATAGTTTGGTAGGTATGTACTCTAATTAGCCGAAACGTCCTACTGGTGATTAAAGGGATCTAATCTAATAAATCTAATAAAACTTTATAGATTAAAATTTTTATTCTGCCGAAAATATTCTGAAATTTTGTAACCTCGCCTCACAGATAATTATATCTTTGGACTTTCAGACTAAATCTAATGCAATTTTTATGAGGACTGTAGTAAGTAGTGCTGATAAATGTGATTACAGGAGAGCAATCTCAAAGATTAACAGCGAAGCCGAACTTCAAGCCCAAATGAAACCTTTTAGTTTCACGAAAAGGGAAGAGAAAGGTATTTGTACACGAGCCAGCAACATAATACCAAAACAAAAGAAGAAAAAAAGATTTAAAGCTAGACCGATACCGAAGAACCTCTTTTCAAATTATTTTTATGAGAAAATGAAACAGGATGAATATTTTCGGTAAGTTATTTGTTACTGTAGTTAAGTACGTATAAGACTACCACTCGTATTTTGAATTAGGCAATATTGTTTTCAGAAAAACAAGTTTTAGGAAATAGGAACACTTTCAATTATAGCATTTTATTTTATTTAAGACAAGGACTAACCTCAGGTCGAACGCAATTTTTACAATGAAAAAGAAGTAAAAGTAGCCAATTAAAAAATGAGTTTGGACTTTAGTCAATTAATAGAAAGCTTAAAATCAATAGCTCTAATAATCTATAGTTAAAACTCCCGACTTTCTATTGAGCTGAAACACACTATATTTGATGTAAGTTACTAGGAGTTGTATGAGTATATCCCGCAGACTACTTGATGCTATACCAAATTTCACATCTATCGAACACGTAGAAGTTAGTGAAATCCCTTCGACAACTAGGAAATGGGTTGATGGTCTTAAAACGATTGACCAGATCTTTATTAATTATAGCTAAGAACGTTCCCGGTCCGTCGGATCAGATTTTAAAAAAAGGATCAAATTCTATACCTATATTTAACCTCTTTGGCGTAGGCAAGTTTGGAACAACTCACCAGAGGATTCACCGTTGTACAACCGGTAGAACACTCAGAGAGGCTACATCCTTTCTTAAACTACTTTTGTTGTGTGAGCATTGGATCACACAACAATGTTAATTAGATGAATAGTGGAAGATTTTGTTTACAGGTCTATAAATCGACGCATTCGCGCGGAAGAAATGTTAAAAAATGCAAATCCACCAGGAAGTATGGCTATACGTGATAGGAGCCGTCTCTCAACGCCTGCTGCACACAGCGACTTGCCAATTGATCCATCACCAGTTGCCCCTTCTACTGTATCCTCAGATAGACAAAGAGTTAGAAGAATAACGAAAGAAGGAAAAAAAGATAAGATACTAAAAGAAGAGTTTGTTACTACCAGCCCTCAACCGTTTCGGTTCAATACAGCTGACCGAGCTGCCAAAAAAGTAAGTTACTATACAAATTTTTTGTATCTAATTATTACAAGGCTTGTGGCAGGCTGACAGCTCACTTGAAGTTTTTTTTTTGTTAAGATCAACTGACAGGCTGATTCACTTAATGGTAGTTGGCTACCGTCGCCTACAACACAAGCAACGCCATTGGTGCTGCAAGCGTGCTGCTAACCATAAAAGGGATTAAGGATGTCTTTCATTGCAACTTGGTTCCTCAGTTACAGGAAGTGATAAAGAAGATATACCAAGAAGGTGTGAGTAGTGACAGTTTTAACAACAGTAGACTTGGTGAGGCAGGAAGGGCGTATTCGGCTTTGGAACTTCGAAGTTCAGCATCGGGAAGATCTAATCTAGCAGCTGTATTGAGAGCTGAGGCTGTTAGGAAAAAGTTCGAAATGGAATCTGCAAGAAGACTAACAGAGCAATGTAGGAGAGAAGAAATGAAACAACGAGACAGACTCCTTCGATCTAATCCGGCATGGCATCTTGTCAAAAATAAGTAAGTATGTAATCAGTAAAAAAAAATATTTACAAATAGCTTAGGTAGCCAAATCGTAACAGGTATTGAAGTGGCAATTCGTAGACTTTTGATTGTTTAATTTACAGCCATGAAGAAGATATAGCAATGCGTTTACAAACGAGACGCGACGAAGAAAGAATGAGACACGAAGAATTTCTCCACGAAATGGAGCTCATGTATGGAAGAGTTCAACAACAGCCGATGTTGTTCGAGAGATACTACGCCCCTAGATCGCCATCTGCACCCATGGACATACTACAATTATCGCCTAGAAAAACCAGTGGGAAAAAACGAGCGACAAGGAAAAATAAAACTTATCACTACAGCACACCGAACAGATGTTGCAAAGTTTCCATAAATGACACAGCGGAAACTTTCAACGATGACATGATCGAGTACATAGGCAAAGCTGATAATGACGATAAGTACACTGATTCTGACGTCGCATTGAATTGAAAATATTTCTTTCTTATATGTGTAGCATTTTTTAAGATATTAGCATTATTAAACATGCACTCAACTAGGAACTCTTTGTTATTTTGCTAAACTCGTGTATGGATAATAAAGATCTTGTCAAAATATACGAGGAAAATTCCTTTTTGATGTTTTTTGACCTGTCAATTTCATATAAAAATATACGAGGAAAATTCCTTTTTGATGTTTTTTGACCTGTCAATTTCATATAAAAATACCATCCAAATTTCCTGTGGAATTTCCAAAAATTCTTTCATACAAACCTTGTCCTGACAATAACAAATACAATAAGAAAAGATCAAAATCTGTAGTTCAAATGATCTGATCTTTCTCAAATGATATGATCTTTCTATCAAGCATGTAACAATTGATTATATACATATTTAGATTCCCGTCACTACATTCATTTTCCATCATTCGCCTTTGTTCATTGTAATTGTCGTTATTTTTTAAGTTCGACTTTGTTTTGTTAATTAAGAAAAATGTTTTTCCCCTCTTTCCATTAGTCAGACCCTCCCTCCTTATCAATTATACTTAATCCTACTAAAGTCATCAGCGCATTTACAGTACCTGTGGCATAGGCGACGGTAGCCACCTACCATTTGGACCGTCAGGTTATCTGGCGACCTTTGCATACAAAATAATGTGACAGATGTTATCAAATAATTTTTTTATAAAACGTTTTATATTTTTTATTTCACTTATTAATTTTTATTTAACTTTAACGCTTCATTTCGTGTTCATTATTTTATTTCATTATTCGGTTCATTATTATAACGGGTGACAAGCAGGCAGGCCGATGATGTGACGGTTTGCTTGGTAGTAAGTGGTTATACGTCTTGGAATACAAACAGCTTGTATTCCAAGGTATCAACTCTGACACAGAAAATGGACTCCCGAAAACAAGGTTTACTCACCAGTGGAGAAACTGGGATTTTTTTTCCAACTTCTCACTAACGTCCACACCAGCGGTGAAACTAAAATTTTTGTCGTGAATACGTCTTTAAATTTGCTTCCACAGTGGGGGGCAATACAAAAAACTGATGATAACAAAATCGGGAGACACAGTTTGATGTATCTATATATCTATCATCTATATCCAAAATTTAATTACACCACTCGATTAACTAAAGTATCAAAGATTTTTTTGGTATATAATAAATCCCAGCGTCCCAACTGGTGGGGACGTCAGTGGAGACGTTGGGAGTAAACCATAAATGAGGACAGATAATTTATTTGTTATTAATATTATCTAAATTAATACTGAATTGCATTCAGGATCCATGGCATGTGTGGTACTATTCTCGTGTATACGCCGGGTACTCCTTCTGAGCCACATTCGGCCGCTCCGGCACTGGTTATGCCGAAAAGGAACCAATTGATTGATCTGTTCTTATCAACAACTTGTTTCACCAGAGGCCCTCCAGAATCGCCTTTGCACGAGTCCTCGCCTTTCTGCCCTCCAGCGCAAATAATGTACGGCGAGTTGTCATTGTTCACAAGACCAACATTTTCGCACATCTGTTTCGGTACAGCTTTTAAATCTACCTTCCGTTTCACTACTGACGCTTGCTCTGTAAAAATAGAAACATCTAAAGTTAAAACTTACCTAGTTGTAGACTACAATGTGTGTTTTAATCAGAATCCAAACTTCTTTACATAGTATAATTTGAAGTCGCATCCCGCGTCTGTTGGTTTGTATATATGAGCTAATAACTCCTAAACCACGCAACGGATTATGATGCGGTTTTCACCATCAGTTAGACAATTTTTCACGGTAGGTTTATGTATATAATAAAATTGCTAAATTGCTATGATCCTAAAAAATCTATATACTTACTAAATTCTGTTTCACCCCAACCAATAGTCGTGTACTGTGATCCAAGTACATAATCTACAGCTGCTACATCATCAGTGTCCGGCAGGCAAATTGGATGGATGGTCTCTAAAAAAAATCACAGTAACTTTATAAACTTTATAATGTCTTCTTTAGGTAGGGTAAAGTACATAGGAACGGAAATATTATAGTATTTTTGCATGCAAGTTTGTATGCTGAGATCTACGCTGAGACTCATAGCTCCTTAGAACTGATAAGTTAAACCTATTTTTAGAGGATTCTTACTTATATTTACACTATTACTATACAAAAATAAAATTTGCCTATTTGTCTGATTGTTTATATGAAATGGGTTATCTCTGAAACTTCCATATATATATTATATTTTCCCTTCCATATCTAGTTGCACACTTTCAGTGGCAACATTTTTGATTTGTATAAAGTATATTTTCAAGTGAAAATTTCAATCAAGGCGGAGTAAATCCGGGCACTACTAAGTAATATAGATAGATATCTTCCTAGGGATTATTTGTGATATAGTCGAAGGTAGCCACATACCATTAAGAGGACTATCAGTCTGCCTGCAAGCCTTTACACAAAAAAGATCTATTCTTATGTTAAAATCGACATACAGGCTGACGGTTCACATGATAGTAGGTGGATACCGTCATCGTCGTCGATGGCTACCAAGCAACGCCACAGATACTGCAAGTGCTCTGCTGAACATAGTAGGATTGAAGGTAATGGATTATAAAGGGATAGGGGAAACAGGCTCTGACATTCCATACTTATTCTCCGAAACACAACAACATACATGCTGTTATTTCACGGTGGTCATCTGAAAGGGTGGTTACGCCGCCAGGCGGGTTGCTCAAACGTAATGTGCCCAGCCACTACAAAAAAGACGATATAACTAAAGAATATTATGCAATAATAACATATCTTACCTGTAAATGTTACGGGGTTTTCTAATTTAATAATTGCTATGTCGTGTGCATTCTTTCTTTTATCATATTGTGGGTTCAACATAATACTTTGGACCTGCACGTGTAATGGAGGGTCATTGCATACTCCGTTACTGCAGTCTATTTCACTTGACAAATCCCATTCGCCCAATGTTACCTGAACTCTAGAACAAACGATTTTTTCATTATATTAGCTGTCCTAGAATTAATAGATTTGGTTATTATCATGAGCCCTTGAATTGAATACTTATAGGTATATTCAATATTTTTAACGATATATATCCTTTTGTTTTAGGAGAAAGTAAAGAAAAATAATTTGGGATCATTTTTTCTTCTTGCTTTTATGATTCTTTCTCATTTATGTTAAGGTTGTCAGACAGGCTTACGTTCCACTTGAAGGTAAGTGGCTATTGTCCCCTATAACACATAGTATATCTACTACGAGTAGTATACTTTACTGGACGATATGGACGAACAAGAATTGTACTGTGTATTTCTGTTTTACAATAATTAGAAAATTATTTTGATTATCGATCTACTTATCTATAGTATACTTACTGTATCTATAGTACAGAAGTACTTACATTTTCGATCCTGGGCGTTGAATCGTACAGTGACCGGCGGTTACTACATGTTGGTAGGTAATTAGAGATCCAGCACACAAGTAAGCCTTTTTACCTTTAAAAACAAAAAAAAAATACGTCATAAGTGTTATTATAACTACTAAGTGATGTCTTCTGTCTGTATCTGTATCACCATAAAGACACATATCATTATCCATTCGTCGAATTTATGGGACCTAAATTCCAGGAATCCGCCACGACATTTCACGACAACCTATTGAGTCCTGGTCTTCTGGGAGAACCTATCCTCATGATATTTTTATTAACAATTAGAGCTTCACAATTGCTGTTTCGATAGCTATTTATAATGTTTTCCTATAAACTTTTCAAGACTTAACAAACACATTACTTCGTTTAATTACACTAACCACCATTTAACTTTACATTTAATAATACGATAACTCTAAATTCTTCTTAGATTCAATTGAAGTTCTATTCTTAACTAGCTGTCGCACGCGACTTCGTCCGCGTAAATTTATAAAATATAGCCAGTTAACTCGCTGATAATATAGCTTTCTATAAGTGAAAGAACTTTTAAAATCGGTCCAGTAGTTTTTGAGTTTATTCATTACAAACATATAAAAATACAAATCTTCTCTCTTTAAAATATTAGTATAGATTAGCCTTCGACCGAGCATTCACGTATAAATTAAAAAAAGATAATATTTAAGTACCATCAACATCGTACTGAATCAGCGCCATCCAGGGATATTCTCGAAGCTCTGTTATGACCCCTCCAACAATACGCGAGTCGGAATGTGGTACCCCGCACGTATTTCTATCTGGTAATTTCTTCATAGGTGTCAATGTAGTCTGTTCCAACGTCTGTTCCTCTCCATTTAGTTCTATAGTGGGCGGTTTTTTGTTGGCTAATATCGGTTTAGATTTTATTGTTGTCGACTGTAATTCTACTGGTACTGGTTTTTGGACTTCGTCGTAAAAGTGTACTTCGTCGTTGTTTAATGGGATAACTTGTGATTGATTGCAACATACCTGTAATATTATTTTATAATTCTTATAATATAGTCTACACCCATAGGTATATCAACTACCAGCTGGTGCCTGCGACTTTGTCCGCGTTGAATGATGAAAGGTAACCCTATGTCCTTTCTGGTGTCTCAGACAACGTGTATGCAAAATTTCATGGTGATAGGTTTAGTATAGTTTTTGCTTGAAAGAGTTACAAACATCCATACATCCATACATCCAAATATACTTTCGCATTTATAATATTAGTACGTATGTTATGTTATCAACTTCCATAGGTTGGAATTATTTAAAATTTTGTTTACTGTTACTTCGGCGGTATTTCCATGATATGATAGCCTTGACCTAATGCTGTGGCACCAAGTAGTCTGCGAGATACTCAACTTTTTGGCAACTTGCAGGAGATTTTAGCATGTTCGGGCTCAATAGAATATCGGGGGTTAGTTTATAATTTTTAAATTTAGCTTGTTAAAACTTTAATTTCCCTTACCTGAGGAAGGGATCCGTTGAATCCACAAAACATTGACCTTACTGTGACAACATCATTTGCAAAGATTTTGTCTAACGCAGATCTACACGATGTGACTGGGACGCAAACTTCTCCTTTGCACAGTTTCTTCTCCAATGGTTTTTCTGTAAAACATGTACATGACAATTATTTTTATGGCGATAAGTAGTAATATTTAAAGTTTTCCGAAAATTGTCGACTCAAGTCATATTTTTGTCCGTATAACATAAAAAGGATAAGTACAAGTTATCATCATCTCAGCCGTAAGATGTCCTCTGCGGGACGTTGGCCTCCTCCATTATTTTCCAATAGAACTGGTCAGAAGCAACCTGAATCCACTCCTATCTATCACTATCGGGTCGTCTGTCCACTTTATAGGTGGATGGACGACCTGATAAGGGCCGTGGGCCGACGGTTGATCCTGCTGCTTCTGAGCAGTTTGATTGAAAAATTATGCGGGAGACCTTTTTTTTTTTTATTAGATGGGTTTGCTCTTGGCCAACAACCAGCTGTGTAGCAAGGATGAGGCCTATGATGGAGCGAGCTTACCCAGAAGATGCCTATTCACTCGAACTTTGAAAAGGTTTGGGTTATATGAGCACATAAATACAGACGCCGGCAAGTCAGCAAGTTCCAAACCTTGGCAGTGCGCATTATAAAGGATGTTTTAAAGCGTTTGGTCCGAAAAAGAGGGATTTCGACAAGATGAGGCTGGTAACCACCAGTACATCGGTATGTCCGATGGAGGAAAGGGGAAGGCGGTACGAGCTTATGCAGCTCCTGAGCACACTCTCCGAAGTACACCTTATAAAAGACACATAGACTGGCAACTTTGCGTCTCTGCAATAAGTTTTTAAAAGAGTACTGTGGCCAATAAGTCTCCTAGCTCTGCGTTCCACCGAGTCGAGTGGTATTTGGTTTTGGTGTATAGTCGAGTGCGGCAAGTTGGCATTTGGCTGAGCCATCCCAAAGGTGGGAGCAATACTCGAATCAAGATCGGACTTCTGCCTTATACAAAGATAGGAGCTGTCCAGGCGTAAAGTTGGCTGCTGTTTGGGCTTTGGACTCGATAGAGGTCATTGTTGTCATATTGTCGCAACATGTCCACTGCTATGTCCAGCAGTGTCCAGCTATGTCCAGCAGTCTAACTCCTTAGCAACTTACAGCAGATATAGGGTGTAGTTATTGTAAATGTCTATGAAATAAATAAATAATTTTAATTTATCAACTAAGGTACAAAATCTAATTTTAAAAAAAGAAACAAATAGGTAAGTTATTATTACTAAACAACAAATATTCGTCAACAAAATGGTGTTAAGTATAATATGTAAGTAATGGAAAAAAAATGGCTCTCTTCCTCAGAAATTGCACATAATATTTGTCACAAAAGTTGGGCAAACAGGAAAATTATTGAAAATTGAGTTTATGTCTGATGTAGGCTTAGAGTATACATAAGCAAGCTAGATGTAGGTATTTGGCAATTTTTTTGTTCGCCACATTATATATTAAGTATACTAGCTGAACTCGGCTTACGCTTCGAGTTGGCTCATTTTTTTTTTCATTTCCGCTGGAATTTCGAAATAAAATGTAATATGAAAACAGTCTTCTGTTAAAATTTTGAATGTTTTTGATATCAATCCGTCAGTTTTCGAGTTTTGTAGACACAAACGTACGGAAGCTAAATTTTAATATGTAGATTCATGATAGTTATAATTTAAAGCCCTAGTTAGACCAGATGAGGTTTAGAAGTTAATTTTCTATGAGATGTGATTTGAATATATTCCGTTTAAAAAGGAAGCAAATTTTGAGCTAGGAATTGAGGTCGAGTATTTTTTTTCTATGATAATATTAGGTATAGGAATTGCGGTCGAGTATGTTTTTACTATGATAATATTTTTACATGCTACATAGTGTTATTTTTATAGTCGTCTTCCATATCGTCATTAAACATGAGCTAGGAATTGAGGTCGAGTATTTTTTTACTATGGCAATATTACATGCTACATAGTGTTAATTTCAATGTCGTCTTCCTTATCGTCATTAGTAGGTATGTACATAACTAATAATGTATACTCATAGAGGGTAGGAATCATACTGTGTATTTAACACCGTGTATTTAACAATAAAAAAGCAACTCGCTTAAAATGAACAAAAGGCATGAGTTATGAATTGAGATCGAGTATTTTTTTTTAAAAGGCAATGTTACAAGATTTACTTATCAATGTCGTCTTCCACATTTTCTTCCTTAATGTCATTAAATATGATTTTTGATGAAATCATTTTTATGACAGGTTTTCTCGACGCAAGAACGGAATGTAAACTAAATAGTTTATATTCTTATAAAAATAAGTAGGTAGATCCGTGGTATACTAAATTTGTCGTAAATTTATTTATTAGTTAAGAATTAGTTAAAATTTAGTTAATTAGTTAAGAATTAAAATATCTGTTATGACACATTAGATATTATACTGCGTTTTTGCATGAAACGGAACGTCTTGTAGTTTATAGTAGGTATATACCTACTTACTTCGAGAGATAATAATTTCTAAAAAAAAACTTGTTTCTATCGAAAGGTGATTTGTGTTTTGTGCAACAAGAACTATATTCATTTCAAATTTCAAGGAAAAATCATAATAGTCCAACAATTTACATCTAATGATAATATTTTGTTATTAGTTATAGCGCCTGAATGAAACGGAACGTCAATGTTTTTTTTAAAGAGAAAATTTGTGTAATAAATAATATATTGTATACTTGTAAGTATGTAGGACGCTTGTGAGTAAATCAGTCTTAGCATTGGCCTAGAAGATTTTTCGCTCATAAATGCAACCATTTACCTCGAATAACTTAAAAAACCCGTTTGTTTTAGGTTATCGTTTAGTTTGTAACACAACACACACACATTTGATACAACAAAAGACTGCTAAACGTATACGTAGACGTATATATTTGCAATAAATTGAAATATTTTGTTAACTTGCTTTTTATTTTGTTAAATAAATTGAACTATTTAATGACTTACCGGATGTATTTTTAACTGGAGATGATTGTCCAATAACTATATGAACGTGCCATGTGATAATCCCAAGTATTGATACACAAACACTATTATACATTAACATATTTGATAACACACGTATAGGGAAAAAACTTAAGAATAATATTATAGTAGGTAATACGACTATCTCGGAGCTTGTTAATTCAACAACTACACTAATGAGTAAAGTCCGAACTGTATTTATTTTTATTAACTTCGCGGTTTCGCTCGACGAGTGATAAAAGCTTTGGTTTGTACGTTTTGTGAATACCTATTTCGAAGGATTATCTGCGTGCATCATTTATACGATTGTTTACGAGTGCTGTTATATAAACAAAATCGACTGATCACGAGGGAATATTTTTTAAAATTAGAATAATATACCTACACAAGTATACTTTTTTTAAATAAAAATTACGAAAATACGGAATAAACATAAAGTCAAAATAAGTCTATTACTGCATTAGTTCTAACTATGAAAATTTATAATATCAAGGAAGGCAAAGACATGATAAATAAACCGCCAGTCTACACAGCGCTTACTTACTTACACCAGCGCTTGTAAGTTAAGGTCGACAGACAGGCTGACGGTCTACTTGATGGTAGGTGGCTACCGTCGCCTATAAAACAAGTAACACGATAGGTGCTGGAAGTGCGCTGCTGACCATAGAAGGATTAAGGATAAGGATATGCTGTTGTGTTTCGGTTGCTTGCATTGCTCCGTTATAGATATGTAAAATTCACACATACATTTAAATATTTATAAGTATATTTCGGCTATGGACAGGGGCTGATTATATATTTTTGTCAGGGGTTAAATTTTTTACCTTTATTTTAAGAATATATTCGGTCACAGTACTTTTTTCTTTTTTGTATCCTTGAACACATGTATGCAAAATTTCATGATGATCGGTTGAGCAGTTAAGACGTGAAAGCGTAACAAACAAACTAACTTATAATATTCGATTCATTCGAATTTATAATATTAGTTAAGATTAGGATAATATGATCTTTTTATAATTTTTTATAAAAATATGATTACGAAATAAAAGTAAATAAAAAAAGTACCAACATTTTATTAAAACATATCTTAAATAATATGATCCAGGATCCATTTCATAAAATATGGAATATATGAATAAACGCCAGGCTTTCTTATACCGCACGTCGTGGGACCGAACGATACAACTCCCAATAAATAAGTTTTTGGTCCTTCGGGTGTATCTAGTACCTGTAAACATTCATTTCTTATTAGTAATCATTGTGTGTTACCATCTTATTGTGTATAGGAACTCGAAGTGGTTACATAGGCTGACCGTTCACTTGATGATAGATCTCTACCGATGTCTATTAACCGAAGCAATATCAGGGTCCCCACCAGATGGTAAGCTGATAAATTTTTCCTTAGTTTCCCTATTTATAATTTGAGGTATGGGCTATAAGTCGGCCTCTTTTTCACGTGAATAAGTCTAAAGACAGATTCTTAAAAATTTGAGCTAATTTAAAAATTTCCTTCCATAGTGGGAGGCAATTTAGATAACTGTGATGATAACAAAATCTGGCGATACAATTTGATGCTGACTGCGAAATGCAGTCTGCCTTGCCACTACTTGATTGTTCCATGAAAAGGTTAGGTGATTGGTCGTGTACTATTTACCTTCATAAGAGGTCCTCCTGAATCTCCACCGCACGCATCTTTGTTGTACTGTGCACCCGCACATACTTCCGAATTCATAACATGGAACCCAACGCCATCTATGTCGCACATCTCTGGTTCAACTATGGGCAGCTGTATAAACAAAACTTTTTAAAATTTATCTCAACAAGGAATAAGTTTATTCGTAACTAGCTGTTGCACGCGACTTCGTCCGCGTAACTTAATGTTATTCGCTGATAATGTAGCTTTCTATAGGCTTTCACCTATAGAAAGCCTATTAATATTTAAACTAATAATAGTTTTGGAGTTTATTCATTATAAACAAAAAAACAAATCGTTTCACTTTACAATAGATATAGATATAGTCTCCTCGATTGTGAAGGATAGAAAAATAGATTTAATAAATGTATTTATATTAAAAAAATATATTAGATATTTATTATTATTACCTATAAACTTAAAATGAGAAGTTCGATAAAATTACAATTTTGAAAAATTTCAATTAAAAAAATACTTACTGAAATGACTTGTAAAATTCTGGCTCTTTCCTCTGTAGTCATATTCATTTTTCCCCATCCAGCTACGCTGGCTCGTTCACCAACTTCTAGACTCGCAGTGTTATCTCGTGGAAGGCAAATCGTTGCTACGTAATCTGAATCATTACATTTTTTTACTTTATACGAGTATATAAGTAATAGAATATCGTTGCCTTATATCGTCCCCTTAATGCAAAAACCAAATAAGTGCGCTTTTGTCGAAAATGGTCATATCTTTAGAATTTTTTCACTAAAACGTAGTATCAAATTAAGGCCTCTTACACCATCTCTAAGTAAAGTGTCAAGTAGGCATTTAAAGTCACCGGTCACCGGGAATGACGGAGCTGATATACCTTTGTTTGTACAGTAAAAGTCCCAAACATTAAAAAAAAAATCGCCTATCGAAGGATGCAGTAAACCGAGTGCATAATTTAATAAAACATAAAATTATTTCTAAAAGTAACTAATCAACACTTTACTTGTAGTTGGTGTAAGAGACCCTAAATAGAAAGATAAAGATTTTAAAATTACAACCTGTTTTTAGTAGAAATTTGTATTTTCTCAAAACTATCATTTTGCACTTTAATTGGTTTTTGCAGTAAGGGTTAGATATGGGTTCTGGCATTCCGCACATTAATCATACGTCTTCCTCAATCATATTACTAATTCAAATTTCTATGATTATTGTAAATGAATAGAATTACTGGTAAAACTATAAATAAGAAACTTAATATTTTCGTTTTAAATGATTCATTTATTTGAATTTTTATCGCGTGCGAGCAATAAAACGTTGGCGTTTTTGACCGCAACATTTCTTCTTATAATATATTTATATACGTCATGGTTAATTACATTTGACGTCAAATTCTGACAATTTTTTTTTCCTGAATAAATCTCAAACATAAATAGGTAACAAGTAAAATACTACTACTTAAGTAAGTAGTAGTAGTTCATTGATTTAGTAGTTGCAGACATATTGCGGTCCTCATTCATAAATAGGGTAGCCCGTTTAATTGCGGAAACCATCCCCTTAGGAGGCGTCCATTAATTACATAGGTAAGCAGTGGCAGGGCACACTGAATTTCGCAGTCATTTGGGCAGTCTGCCTGGTGAAAGTAACCACCCCCTTACAGAAGACCACCGTGAAATACCAGCACGCCAGTGTTTTTGTGTTTTGAGGTGAGTAAGTAAAGAATGCCATTTCCCTAACCCTTCAAAATTCCTTATCCTTAATCCTACCTGTCGCGTTGTTTGTGTTTTAGGTGACGGTAGCCACCTACCTTCAAGTGGACCGTCAGCTAGTCTGCCGACCTTAACATAAAAAAAGGGGGAGCTAAATCTAACGTGGGGGAGAGGGCAATTTCTAACGTGGCAATTTGGTAGAAAAAACGCCAAAATCGCCCCCTTACAAAAAGGCCAATGTGTGTTGTTGTGTTTCTGTAAGTGGTGAGAGGCCATAGCCTAATCTTACTCTACTTAGGTCGGCCGATAGGCACTTTTACCACTTTTACCACCTACCATCAAGTTGATCGTTTTTACAAAAATAAAAAAAAGGCATGACGGTCTATGCCTCATCTATACTTTACGCAAATTATCAGAATTATAATATAAGAATTTCTTACCATTTAAAACAGCTGGTTTATTTAGCTCAATAATAGCTATGTCGTTATGAAACGACGGATTGTCAAAGTTGGCGTGTGTAAAGATATTTCTGACTTGAATATCTTGAACTGGTGGTGCGCAAACGCCCATTACGCAATCGGGATTTGTTTCTGTATTATATTCACCAAGGCGGACAAACGATCTGAAAGGATATTTAAAAACTTACAATTGCATTGCTATGTTACAATTAAGAATGTCAGTTTTTGGTCGTGGTTAAGCCCTTGTCCTAGCTAGTGTGTGTGTGTGTGTGTGCGTGTGTGCCCCACGCTGGATAGCCGTGTAGTGACGATGCACCAATGTCGTGTCATAACGTCTCTGCGACCTCGCCCATCTACGACTGCGCTAGGAAGTCCCCGCAGCGTCCCCTATCACTGCCGGGTCAAGTAACTAATATCTAATCTGAGGCCGGGTATCCATGAGTATTGCCCAACGTTAAAAAAAGGGTGTGTGTGTGTTTGAGAGAGATAAATATATAGGTATATGGTCCGAGATATCTCCTCATCAAATTTCACCAAAATCCTTTTTTTTGCTACTAGATAGGTACGAGTATATCTACCAGTTGGTACACTCGGATAAGAAAGACAAGGATTCCACCTATTTTCTAACCAACCATCAAAACCGAAGAAAAGTTACATAAAAGAGAACTCATTCTCCTATCTGAGGTAAGGAGAATTGACTCTGCCTTGGCTGTAATTCAATATGAATTCATTTGCCGATGTGCACATAAATAAATTAAACTCAAGGTTATCCACAAGACAACATTCTCGTCTTTAGTTTTCCTTTTAAGACCACAAAATAACGAAAAAATATACGAAAAAATATCACAAAACCGGTACGTTGTCATGAAAATGGCGTTCTGCTAACAATTATTGTTGTCAAAGCTGTGATTTTTAGCCAATATTTCATTATTTTAGTTAAATTTAAAATATGGAACTGAAAAAATTTAGTTTTAACTAGTTTTAATTATTATATATCATGGGTGCAGGCTTGCAATATTATTCGATGGTTGCAGAAGATAACAAATGTTGAAGTATTGAGTCGAATGACACAGAGAATGGAATTACTAAAAACGATAAAGGAGAGGAAGCTGCAATATTTCGGAGAACTCGCTCCCTCTTTCGAGCAGCAGCTTCTAAGGTTAATATAGCTATGATGGTCGCCAGCCTTCGTAGAGAAATAAGAAGAAGAACTTAGTTTAGCTTAATAATGCTAATTAATTATTGGAATACCTTTCACCTAACAAAAATAACAAGTCACATACAATGTATATTCCTCCGGAGGTACAGTGCAGTGGGCTGCAGTCACAACATGGGTGTCTGTAATCAACACACCACCGCACATCCAATCTGTATCGTCGTATTCGCCTGTAACAAAATACAACATTTCATCAAACATGAAGAGTTTTAACCTCTCTCCCCCACTTAATGATATTTATGTAGCCTTTATGTATATTTATACTAGCTGGTGCCCGCGACCTCGTCCGCGTAGCAATAATAGTTTGTGAGGTATATGTGTTTATTACTCTATCACGCACAAACGGCTGTACGGATTTGGATAAAATTTGGCACACAGATAGATATCAGATATTACCTGGGTTTAACATATAGGTTACTTTATATCCCGGAAAAATAAAAAAATCGGCGCCACTATCGTTACAGCAACAAATTAAGATGTCAGGCGTTGATAACTCATCATATTATTGTTTAATTTTTCAAAACGTATGAAGTCGCGGGAAACAGCTAGTAAAGAAATAAATACGCGTGATTTGCGTGAAATCACCGAACTACCGAGTAAAGAATAATTTTCACAGAGCCTGACTAATGTGTTTTGAAGTTTATGAAGTGAAAACTTCTTTAGGCGCGTTGGGCATTTTTGAGATGGGATAAAATCATTGTATTCGCGACAGTGTTATGTTACGTCACTTTTACGTAATGTAACGTTACGAAATTTAAAAAAAGAACAATTATGAGATGGGATAAAATCATTGAACTCGCGACAGTCTCATGTTACCTAATGTAAGCGTTGATGTAGATTGTACGTAGCTGATAATAATATAAAATAATTTTAAAAAAGAACAATAAGCAGACAACTGCATATGAAAGTAAACTTACTAGATATGATAACAAGGACACCTTTGATAAATAGTTTCATATCAACCTTTGACCAATAAAATAGTTTCATATCAACATCAAACCTTTTTAATGGTCTGTCATTATGAAGTTCTTGTTAAATAATTATGTTCTATTTATTATTGTCATTGTGTGTCAGTGTCATATATATATTTTCTCTTGTATTTCTTGCAATCAATAATTTTGTGAAGCTTAGTTTTCACTTTTAACGTGCAGTCCAACGACTGACATGTTTTTTTATTTTAATAAGTGCCAATTTTTGTTCTTTAGAAGGAATTCCCGAATTTCTAACCAATCGCAATTTCTTCTGCAAATTATTGTAAGCAATTATGCAAAGAATATACAATAATCACCTTAGTGATACTTATACTTATATAAAGTTCTTTGTCTGTCTGTATGTATGCACTAATCTCGGAAAGTGTGATTTGTTCTTGATTCTATAGAGGAATTACCTACCGAACATGGTTTATATTTATAATTCCTGAATATCTTATTTATGTTTGCTATTGTATCTCGATTGTTGTCAAATAAGGCAACAGCTAGTTTAATAATAAAGACAAATAAAACCAAGAGGATAATGCAATACTTACTCTCTAAAGATTGAATTAACAAAAAATCACAATTACTCTATAGTGTTATTAGTTCACAAGCTAACTGTAAAGGAACATAATGTTTTACGACATCTCAATGTCGCCTAATCGATTGTTTATGCGAAATTAAAACATGACCGTCGCTAATTGCGGACTCTATTTGTACAAACATAAAACATTCAGTTATTTATACCGGCAAACTTCTTGGTACAAAACGTAATCTGCGTAGAAGCCAAATTTTAGGTCTCTTTGGTGGTGGTGTACGAGGACCGGGGAAAGGGCGAGCGCGCGCTGCTCGGAACTGTGCGCGATTGCGCCAACAGCGATTGGCTCCGATCATCATCATCATCAGTATCTACGCAAACAATTCTCTCACTACGCCCAAATTGTACCGAAGTTTGCCGGGATATATACCGAATGTTCCTACTTGTTTGTATCAAAATACGTTTTCTCTAGACCCGTATTTCAGCCGTAATTCTAAATAATATTTTACTCAATAGCGAAAGTAAGTTTATTTGTTTGTTACGCTTTCACGGATTAACTACTGAACCGATCATAGATAAATTTTGCAAATATGTTGTCGGGGATACAGGCAACTTTTATCCAAAAAAAAGTACTATTCCCGAATACAATGTCTGCGAGCTACAACCATCAAGCAATTTCGAGGTTCTGAGTGGGTAAGAACAACCTCAATATTTATAAGATAATAATGAAATATAATACTAACTAGTGTAACCCAGGCGTGCTATCCACGGAAATTCTCCAAGGCCAGCATTCACTCCACCAATGATGCGATCAGCTGCACTCTCTCCGCAGTTAAACGAGTCAAGCAGTGCCCAGCCCGGATGTTTCTCCGTTCCCATATCTAAAAGGCATTTTTGAATATTATATTAGACACTAGCTAGTGCCCGCCACTTCGTCCGCGAAAATAATAGATATAACGCCTGACGAAATATGTTAAGCAAAATAACGCCTGATATCTTTATTTTCTGTTATACATTATCCAGGCGTTGAATCTTTTATTTAGATAGCTGGCGCCCACGGCTTCGCCCGCGTGGAATATGTCCATCCTGAAATTCTATTCTGACTATTGGTGAAAGTTTTTGTAATTCAGATGAGTAGTTTCGAAGTATACTGTTATGCGTAACTTTTTTTGTGGTTCGGAGTTTGTCTATTGCTTATTAAAAAGAAATAGATGTGACTGTTTAATATATGTCTAATATATGAATATTTTCTGTTACTATTATAACAACGTTTTATTTTTCGTTTAATTATTTGGGTGAAGACTTTATAGTCTTAACATATACACTGTACTTTATAGATGTGAAGGTAACTCTGTGTGTCTGTCTGTTACTTTTTCCTGTTCTTAGAGAGCTGTATTAAGAAAAATCCTCCAAATAATCGTCAGATTAAGAATTAGCACGATCAGGAATTCAGGCTGAACCGTCTGAATGAAAACCTGACGCACTCGAATCTTTCAAAATGGCAATCGCCAAAAATCTTTTTTGCATTTTCAAAAAGCTGCCACGACTTTGCTTTTCATCCGAATCGTCTGTATTTTAAATGGGAGCTTAGTTTGGATTCACATAACATCCCCTCTTGAGCTCCCATACTATTGTCAGGGGTACAGGAAAGGACAAAGGGTACCTTTCATCCAGAAAAATAGCACCGTTCTCGAGATATCATCTAAAAATAAGAATCCAAAGCCTGGCAAAAGTATAAAAGCAAAAAAGATGTTCCGGAAGTTTTTGTGGACCGAGTTTTATGACGCTAATGAGTTTATGCGTTTTATGAATTTTATGAGTTTTAGCTCTAAGTTTTATTGAAAGGACTATTCTTATTTATAGAATATGGTATCATTATAAGGTATCTTTACCACCTTCTGAAGACCTTCTGTTTCAGGGACCCGAGTGTGATTTTTGACAGGGCTGACTATGGAAATAAATTTTTAAAAGTTAGCTCTGGTCCCTCCATCTATAATATTTTTCAAGAAAGAGAGATCGATAAGATCTCTGCGATCGGACAGTGACATTGTATGATTTTAGGAGATCAAGTATAATTTTCCTACTATTGAAAATAATTTTTTTTGTATATATTTATTTATTTTTTTAACTTCAAATGTAATGTTGCATCCAAATTAAAATCGTAAACGTGCTGTATCTGTACATTAAATATTTTTTAGGTCGCTAAAACGTATTCAATAAAAATCTTTTTAAACATTTTTTTCAAATCGATATAATTGATAGCAAAAGTATTATCAATTAATTAATTTAACCAATCTAATATTGACTCACAAATGCATTGAACCATTTTTTCATAATAATATTAATTACAAACTATTTATCTGTACAAAACCCAATACAAGTATTAGAATTAACTTATCAATGTGTTTTTCTATCATGCATTTATAATAGGGAAAACCTAAACGGATATTTATGAGTAGTAGATAAACATAGAAAGTAACAGTGCACACTGCGTTTCGCAGTTATTTGAGCCTTTCTGGCGACAGTAACCACCCCCTTACAGAAGATCAACGTATGCTGTTGTATTATGCCAGAGCCCATTTCGCTATACATTCCTAATCAGTTATCTTAAATCCTACTAGTTAGGCAAGCGCACTTACAGCATCTGTGGCTTTCCTCGTGTAATAGGTTGTCTTCCTACCATCAAGTGAAACGTCAGCCTGCCTGACGACTTTTACATAAAAAAAATATATAACATAAATTAATGCACAAATTATCAAGGACGAAAAAGTATAAAACAAAAGTTAAGTAAAGCGCTTATAAAACCAAATAGATTTTTATATGAGTGGACGGAGCTTCTTCACTTTTCGCAAAGGCACCAAAAACAATTTACTAAATAATCGTCCCAATATTTCCAATACTTTAGAAAGTTTATGATGTTGATTTTTGATGTTTATTTTAATTTTGTGCAGTATTTTTTTAGTCGTAGTCGTAGTCAGACAGGCTGACGGTCCACTTGATGTTAGGTGGTTATCGTGTCACCTAAACACAATCAACGCCAGAGGTTCTATACAATATTGAATAGATAGAAAAGAAGGCATTGGTATCCTCCTTGTCGACTCTTTGTTGTGGAAAAACCAGAGCAGATGACTCAAATTACGCCAAAATGGGTATCCACTAGAATTCGTCATCTTTCATGGAAGAAATAAGTATATTTGTAAGCAATTTAGCAAACGTAAACAAGTTCGTACACGAATACGATTGAACACTTCCGGAACATTATAATGAACTAGGATACTAAAGCTGTCTGACTTCAGTAAACTGGCAATAAATTTGTCATTAAACTGGTAATTTTATTTAGTACAAGTGCTATTTTGCCACGGCTGTGCGCGGATGTAATTTTCCGGTCAATTTTTCTCTTCATAAGAAACTTCCTCGTACTTTAACGAATATTTGAAAGAAATAATAGCCGATTTGGTCCAGCCGTACTCGAATTTCGCGCTTAGCAACACTTTAGCGATTCATTTTTATTTATTTTTATTTACCGATCGTTTTTATTTTAGTTAACGCAAAAAAACCTAATGGACCGAATTTCCATCTGCGAATTGCAACTGAATCGCAACAAAATCGACCCATTTCTGAAGCGGTTGGTAACTGGTGATGAAAAGTGGATGCTTTACGACAACGTGGTCGAATCGCGGTGAGCCGGCTGAAATGGTGGCCAAGCCAGGAAGGTTTTGCTGTGTGTTTGATGGGATTGGCCGACAATTATCCAATATGAGCTGCTCCCCTATGGCAAAACTCTTAACTCGGAACTATACTGTCAACAATTGGACCGTCTGAACGAAGAAATCGCCCAGAAACGGCCAGCTTGGGCCAATAGGAGAGGAATTGTGTTACATCAGAACAATACATATCGATAGTGACTCGCCAGAAGATCCAGGAGCTTGGTTGGTAGGTTCTTATGTATCCACCTTATAGTCCGGACCTGGCACCAAGTGATTACCTTCCTGTCCATGGCGAACGATTTTTTTGGTGAAAATCTTGTGAAAATCGACTGTCTCAATTTTCAATGAGAGAAGCATAATGAAATTACCTTCAAAATGGCACAACAAGTTATCGAACAAAAAGGCGTATATTTGACCTAAATCGGGTCACTCTTACTATGGTAAATAAGCCTTCAATTTCATGCAAAAATAATGGATTTCTATTTACTACACCTTTTATAACATACCTTATACTATACCTTATATAACATATTTTAAATAAATTTCATACTAATTCTTTGGTATTCTGGGATCATTCATAATATGAGTAACTATTTGCCAGTTGTTCCAGCGTAAGTAATTTATTACAGTCAGTCAGCATACAGTCAGCGTCAGGTCGGGGGGCATACCCGTTCCTAATTTCGTGAATAATTCTTTTCCTCGATTAAAATGAACAGGTTAAAATTTTTGTATAATTAATAAGCCCTGCAATTATATTTTTTAATTCCAAGAAACAAGAAACGAGTCTTAAAGCTACCGTTACCAGTAACGACGTCAATGTTTGGAAGACGTTTTAGCCCTTATCTGCCAATCTATATTTATAACAATGTAATAAAATTATGTCTCATAAAATCCTGATCAGTAGCGGAATCCAAAATCAACCTAAGTCCTGGCTAGCAGAGCTATCGTACAAATTCACCAAGAAACTCCTAACCAACAGTCAGTATAAAGTCAGTACATTTTTCTATGCACGCATACTAACACTGATTCTACCTACTCATAAAAATAGAACACAATAGAACTGTTTGCTTAGAACATAAGTATATACTTGGTTTCAATATTGTACTCGTAATTACAGTACGGCACCCCACGATACAGGCTTGCCTTAGTGTGGGCAGCGGAGTTTGTTGTTGAAATTGTAATATGTCATTTGAATTATTTATTTGAATTAAAGCAGTCAATTAAAATATAAAAAGTGTTTACTTAATAATAAGTAGGTATTTAAGTAGCTGTATTTTATTTTTAAGGCATCTTGAGTACTCACCTGCATTTCCATATTGCAGCAAAAATAAATATGACATAAATGTTAAAAATAAACAATCCGTCCTTGTAGCCACAGCCATTTAATAATTTCTATTTTAAAATAATGTTCTACTTTTAATAATATTATAGGTACGACAAAATTGTGTGAAAGAAGGCTCAATACTGCTCAGGTTACTCAGTGAGAACGTGTGGCGGAATAAAATCGATTAGTACTGCATGGCTATTCAGTAAACATAAATTTATTATTATTGACAACTTTTCTATTCCATGACGTTACCTAAATTGGATGTTTTCAGATAAAAATCGATATTAAAAATGCTAAAGTGTAATCAGGAAATTATTAACGCTTATTTGTATTCCGACCAATATATCCTACTAGTCCTACTTACTTATATTGTAGATGCGAAAGATTGTAGATGCGAAAGTCTTTATTACTCTTTCACGCAAAAAAACGCTGAAAAGATTTCCATGAAACTTAAAAGTGATACACATTTATTTTAAAAATAACAGTTTTCACCTTTTGCCCTCAACTTCATCTGCGTATCTGCATAAATTATGGCCTATGTGTTATTTTGAGGTAGGTATTGTCAATATGACAATGTACTTTTGCCAGTGATGGCATAATTATGGCGCTGAAATGAGGTCTCTAACAATGGGCCCCGTAAGAAAGCTCAACGTCGCTCAACGAGCTATGGAGACAGTAGACAAACGCAAGTTACCGACATAACACGACGGAATTGTAAGTCGAAGTGGCAGTGGGCAGGACACATAGTACGGAGAGCCGACGGCCGCTTGGAGTGGAAGGTTCTCGAGTGGAGGCCACTGACTGCAAACGCAGAGTAGGACGTCTACCCACAAGGTTTAAAGCTGCGGAAAGGCAGCGAGAAGAGGATCCCCTCTCCCAGCCAATCCGCTGGAAAAGGCTCGGGCGCAGGCGGTCGGCCTATGTCCGCCGCCTTCCCCCTCTAACCGGGACCCGGGCGGTGGTCTTGGCCGTCGCCCGTCGTAAGGTCCCCCTAGATGGTTGGCATACCTCCACTTTCGGGTACAAGAGAATATCACATTTAGAAAAAAATAAAAATACACTAGTTTCAGTGTGGGTACAAATTTATAAAAATTCGTATCGAACGTTGATATTATGAGTGTGACACGGTATAAGGAAAATTGTTTGTTTATGGAGAATTATCAAATTAATTATAGAATTAATAATTTAATTAAACGTAATAAATAGTATATACACATAACAAACAAAACATACACTTAATAGTATTAATAAATAAAATAAAAAACTAATTATCAAGTGAATTTGCAATATCTGTCGTCATGCTTGTGCGGAGGTATAACCACTTATCAACTGAGCTGTAAGTGCGCTGCCGACTACAGTAGGGTTAAGGATAAGAAGTTGGGAAGGGGATAGGGAAACTGGCTCTGGCGTCCCTTACTCACTCGCCGGAACACAACTGCTCACATGCGGTTATTTCACGGTGGTCTTCTTTAAGGGGTTGGTCACTGCCGCCAGCCGGGCAGCCCAAAATGACTGCGAAACGCAAGAATGCCCTGCCACTACTATATTTTTTTTATGTAGCGACCGTCAGACAGGCTGAGTAACATATATATATATATAAATAAATAAATAATAAAAAAAATATTTAGAATGGCCCATAAATACGAAATAAGCGCTAAGTTTTAATCAAATTAATTACACAAAACTACACGTATCAAAATTTAAATTATCCAATGTAGTATTTACAATAGACTTATCTGTGTAAAAACTACATTGTTATTAATATGTACAACTTTCTTAAAATGATTCATGTTGAAGGATTATTGAAAATAATTACTTTTTTACAAAATACATACAGTTAAAATCGGATAGCAAACTTAGAAAAGGGCCCACAAAAAATGATCGCAATAAACAGGTGGTCGTTATAAGCAATATTAAGTTTTAATGTTAATGAACAACTTTAATATTTAAATATGTACAGTATAAAATTAATTATGCATGTGTATAAAATTTTGAGATTTTTCCTGGGCGAAGTCTAGGTTTTTTCCTGGCGTCTATATATTTCAGGGTGTATAATTATTGGTGAATGAAATCGGTTTATAATCCGATGAGTAGTTTTGAAGATTACCTCTTACACATTAACACACAAACTAATCTGTTTATAATATTAGTATAGATATATAAATTGCTTTTATGTTCGGTAATAGTGAGAATCGGACGATATAAATAAAGATTACGATCGATATACAAGTTGCTGATTCACTAGCTAGAGTTGGTCAATAACAATTAACCGGCGAAGTACGCAACTCGACTCTGCCATCAGACGGTGTTTTCCAGCGGAACTAGTATGGTAATGACGGTGATCTCGAACGAAGTCGTCTCCAATCTGCACCACCACGACACGTCACGACGCTCAACCATTCAACGTCGCAACTTTTAAGCAGAAACACGAATTTAAAAAAGAAAACACAACAGTCATTGTCCGAGAGTTAACGATGTGACCTGTTTCAAAATGAACGCAGGACTTAACCGTGTTTGATCCCTTGGAAAGAGTGCATATTGTGTGAATATTAAAAAGTTAAAAGTGCCATTATATCTAGTCAATATATATAGTAATACTTTGTGTGTGGCCATAATTAGTGTTTTAATTCGTGACTGCAATGTATACACGGACGTCGCTGTTAAGTAAAACATAGACTCTAAGTATATAAATACAAAATAAAACAGCAAGAAAGAACAATAACAATGTGGAAGTGCGAACAAATAGTGATATTATTCATCCAATTAACTCTAATAGTAGAATGTCGTAAGTACATGGATATTTTATTGATTGTTTACAAGGAAAATTTGACACTTTTGTCTTTAATTTGCTTCTAACACAACTAGTACTTCATTTACTTGGTTACTTATTATTTTAAGTTTATTCGAGGCTTTAAGACTGACCTTTGTAGTCCTTATAAATAATTGTGACATTTGTCCTAATACGCCTCAATTGGAACGTTTAATTTAAATAAAATAAAGTTGATTAGTTGAAGGCCAGTGTTGAGTGAGAGACTTGTTGTCGAAATTGTAGATAATAAAATACAAATATATGCAAATATAACATTTCAAAAGAAACGATGTAGGTATCTAACAGTTATTATTGCCGTCTCACTATCAGTAATGAAGTTTGAAAAAGATAGCAGATGGTTCGATTTTAAGTCAATGGACTAGTTACAATAATGAACTCAATTCTATTGGATTAGTTTAGCTTTTACGATTAATTTTTTTTATATTATTATGTGTGGCAGGCAGGCTGACGGTCCACTTGATGGTAGATGGCTACCGTCGCCTGGGCCTGAGGACACAAGCAACACCAGGCTACAAGTGCGCTGCCGACTCTGCAGTAATTTCTTAACAACGCGATTTAAGAAACCTCAGAAGAGAGATTGTTCCCAATATCGCGCATCCGCGGGATAAAGTTTCTGCCCATTCGGACTGTGCGCCAGCTGCAGTACTTACTAATCATAGTTTATAATAGATTTTTCAGGTGATACCTGTGAAGTTGAAGAGAGCTGGACAGGAATTTGTATAGAACTATCAAAATGTGGCCCTTTACTTCAAGAATTTAAGAAAGTCGGTCATCCAATGCCTACACACGTAAGGGTGAAATTACAAAGGATCACTTGTGGCTTCGACGCTGATAATCCCTTAGTACGTATCTACATTTTTATTTACTGTGACCCCCCAGTATTTAATATTCAACACCTACAGTAAAAGCTAGTAAAATATAATATAATTTAGAAAGACACACGAACGATATTCCGGGCAATGATTTTAATATTACTTTTAATACTAACCAATATATTAATATTGAATAGCATTAAAGATTTAGTGCAACGAGTAGACAGAAAAGGATTGGTTCAAATTTATTTATATTTTGTCGAATTTCAGGTATGTTGTCCGTCTGCTAATTCTACAAATAACAACGAAGCAAACAGCTGGAATACTCATTGGAATGATAATTCGGATGGAGGTCAACCAACGAAAGCCTTTAATGAATCCATTAATGAGATCAGCAATAAAATTGGTGAAGGGCCGCCCGATGTGACGAAACATTCTCGTTTAGGACTTTTACCTTCTTGCTGCTGTGGTGTCATAGAAGACGACCGGATATGGGGTGGTAACAAAACGCGTCTGTTTGAAATGCCATGGATGGTACTCATGTCTTATGAGTCAGGTAAAAACCCTTGAAATAGTTTATCGTTTGAAACAATTTTTACCACAGTTTTTATGTATTTGTTTGGACCTTTGGTACACCTCAGAGGTGTACTGTAGGCTTCACTATAAATCTATGACGTAGTGTAAACAATAGGAATGACTTAGATGCAATGACGTGACGTACTTAATATACCGTTTATATACCTAGTCAAGATATTTTAATTTCGTATATTATGTCTAAAGGTAGAGGGACAAGATTAAGTTGTGGAGGAACATTGATCAACGAACGATATGTTTTAACTGCTGCCCATTGCGTCTCCTTCTTGGGTAATAGACTAAAACTTAATGGTGTTCTTCTTGGAGAATACGATGTTAGAGAAGACCCTGACTGTGAGAGGAATGAAGGAAATTTGCTATGCGCACCTAATGTTCGGGTAAGTAGAGTTGATGAATACATAAAACATTTACATGACATGTACATGACATGAAGAGACATGTACACTTAGAAACCTAAGCAAGTAAAACAATTAACTGTTAATTAATTCTTTCCTTTTAAAGAATGCTACAATTGAACGAGTTATACCACATCCAGGATATACACCACAGAAATTGGTTGACGACATAGCGCTTATTCGAATTGGAGAACCAGCCGATCTATCTTTAGGTATTTTTTTTTATAGTTTCTTTATTAATTAGCGAAAATTTACACCTGTGCCTAGTATATCTCGGAAGAGTTAACTTCTACTGTAATAAGATTTAAAGATAACTTTGTACGTACGAGTATGTTGCCATCATAGAGAGTAGGGATCATTTACGTCCTTTATACCTTTATGATTGCCATGGTAAATTATATGATAGTACTTTCAAAATAGGGGCGTAGCTACCGCCGCGCCATATCAGCCATATCAATTATATGTGGCCACAGGGCTAAAAAGGACCAGACCTGTGTAAGCAAAAATCCCTAAAATGTTATCCACAATCTCACTTAAATTTAGCTAAGCTATGAGTTTAGCGTTTAAAAGCTAGACAGTCTAAATGCTTTGCATCTAATATGAGAGCTTTTCTGTTTCTTTTGTTCTGTTGTAATTTTTACCCTCCATTTTGGGCAGTCAGGTAGAAGGGCCCCTAGAGAAAAATTGATACACTACCCATCTAGAGCAAGCTACTCCACTGTTTCAGAATATTAAAAATTGTATTGCAATTTCAATTTTTACAAAAAAATTTACAAATAGACTTTTGCAAAACATCGTTCATAATTCACAAATAAATTTACACTTACATAAATAACTTTTGGGTCACGAGGAAAATCATTATAAAATACAAAATCGTTAATTTCTTAATAAAATTATTATTTTAATAATCACAATTCAGAGCCTTTGTGACACGGGTTCTCTAAAGGTACGTCCAAATTAAATGATATGATACACATACAATATTATTGTATAACATTGCAACATATAACAAGACTGCACATATTAAGGTAACAGTGCATTACGAGTATAACAATGTTATCAAGCACAAGTGATTTACTCACATAACATATATTATACTCGTATATCGTCCAAACATATAAAACACGTCATAAATCTATGTTTTATAACATATTTTGTTACCTAGTCTGGACTCACCTTAATAAACTAGACCCTTTGAATCTATTGCAAAGTGATAATAATTCTATATTTGTGTAGATAGCATGAAAGCGATTTGCTTGCCAACAACTCCTGACCTTCAACGTGAAGTTTTATCCGGAAAACAAGGTGTAGTGGCAGGATGGGGAGCCACGGAAGATGGGGTGGAGTCGCCAGTACTACTCAGCGTCCAACTCCCGATTGTAGCAAATAAAGAATGCCAAGAAGCTTATAAAGGGTAAATAAAGTATTCAATCTATTAATAGGAATTTTAAGAATGCAGCCAACGATGCCGTTAAATTTCTTTAATTCATTTTAATAGTTATATTACAATTCGTTTTTCAATTTGTTTAACTTTTGCCAGGTGAAATCCATTTCTTCCGTTACTGTACGCGCACCATTTGAGTGACCTAAGGCCTGAAACACATGACCGTTCCTAAAAGCCATTTAAATTAATGTCTCTTAATTTCAGAACGCCAAGAATTTATGACAAGCAAATGTGTGCTGGTGGAGTGAAAAATCGTGACTCGTGTGGCGGTGATTCAGGTGGACCTCTTTTATATCCTGGAAGAGTGGGGTCCGGTGGAGTTCGCTATGTGCAGAGGGGCATAGTGTCGTACGGTTCGAAGCGCTGTGGAATCGGAGGCTTACCAGCAGTCTACACAAGCGTCGCTTATTATATGGACTGGATTTTAGATAACATAGAAAGTTGAGAAGAATTAGTTCTATATATCGTCGTTGTCAAACCAAAATCTGCTATGTGCACTTCTTTGAGATACTCGTATAATTGCTAAGTGCTTATGAGCTCTATTCGTCGAATCTGTCATGTGCAAAATTTTATTACTCTATTATCAAAATAATAAATAAACTATTATTTTTTTATATTTAAAAGACAAATAAGTACGGTACGTATAAATTTTACTTTAAGTTTCAAATAAAGTAATTTTTTTTAATAACCTGTAAAAGTTTTCAGGTACACTTTTTTTGTCAATATCTTAAAAATATACTTTTTGTACATAGCAAGATTTTGGTTTGACAAGACAAAACCAGTTCCAGTATAAACGTTACCAATCGTAGACAAGTTTTTCTCTAAATTACCATAAAGATCGTATGTTAATTAATTAAAATATGATTATTTTAAGTATAATATTGATTATTTTAATAACTTTTATAAAGTTATTTTTTAAATGTATTTTTACTACTCCAATAAGACTTAACTTCAAATATTTTTAGTTATTGACTCAGACCAAATAAGAACTATAGACAGAATTTTGCGGACAACTTAGTAAAGCCGGTTTTATAAACATGTATGCGTAGGCCACATTGAGATTTTGTGTTGTTTCAAGGCTATAACATCTATTTTTGTTTATATTTATTGAAAATATTGGTTTCCAAGTTTACTGAAATTAGTTTTAGTGTGAATTCTGATTCCATCTAGCTTTTTTATTTTTTGAAAACTAGTTTTTACACCCTTTCACTACGCAATTCGGCATTTTCCCTAGTAAATATTTTAATAAGGCAAGACGTAGCTTAATTACATTTGTGTGCATATAACACGACAAAGGCATAATTTTACCGGTTTCACTCTGCCGTTCATAGGTTATCTTTAGTTTTTATTTTATCTAAGGTTATTGATATTTTAAATTTATTACATATTATTGATATTTATTTAGTGTTGTCAGTTGTAAACTCAGTGAACCTTATGCAGCTAATGCAAGTAATATTGCAAAGAGATTTAGATATAATATGTACTTTATACTTATAAAACACAAAATAAAATAGTAAAACCAACTTTAAATTTGCTAAGTACCTACTAAAGTCTCAATTAATAATAATAAATGTATATTTAGTATTTCAAATTTATTTGTTATTATTTTGTTAAAAGTTATGAAAATATTAGCAACTTTTTAACGCCTATGACATGCCTACGACTTTTATTTTTTATGCCTATGACTTTTATGGATACCGATTTCGCTAAGCTCGTTTGCTGTATTTCAAATATCAACGTATTTCGCGTACTTAGCATTACTTATTCCAATATAATATATATTATATACCAGTAAGTATTGCTTTTATATCTATCTATTGTATTTTATAGTAACCTTAATCTGATGCCAGCATCAAGTAGTCTGCGGGACACCCACAGACGTGTTTGGGTTCAATAGAAAATCGGCGGTTATTTTATAATTTTAATTATAGCTTTAAAAATAATACTATGGTCCAATGAAGCCTTTAGATTTTTACTTATATGACCTAAAAAACACTTGCAGCTGAAAAATTTTTTCGTTATATTTTCTAATTGAATAAGTTTTTAAAACGGAGTAAAAAAAACTCAATTGTCAAATACAAAGTCATAATATGTCAATTGTCAAACATAAAGTCAACATGGGCACCTTGATTTATGATTATAAATTTTATTATTTCAAACGCTATGGCAATGTATCGTGAACATATAAATGTAATATAAAATTGGAATCAATGTCTTCTTGTGGTTTACCATTGTGTCCTGGACAGGGAAGCGCTATAAATACTCCAGGAGCAGGGAATAGAGCTTCGTTCGATGTAAATATATTTTGTCATTATTAAGCTTTTTTGTGCATTAAATGTGTACTGATAAGTAAGAAAGAACAATTATATCTTTTATTTTTCAACGCAGGCGAAGTCGCTGGTAAAACTTTATACCAGCTAGTAATCAATAAAGAAACAGAAATGAAAAGTTCCCCTTTCGTAGGTGGTTATGAATGATATTTACAAAAAGGGATAATAAACAAACACATTTGTTTTTTGTTTCAGCCTCCCGAATTAAAGGAAAACATTAGACTATTTTTAATAAAAGCATATCACGAATTTCTTAAATTCTGCGCCACGATCCAATCGGACCCATATCGTTGGCAAACTTTCAAAAGTATATTGTATTTCACTTTTGGCTTAAAATTATTTGGCGATATGGCGAAGCACATGTCATAAAAATTATCATTGAAAGAAAGTAGTCTTTCAATGATAATTTTAAAAATAAATTAATTTATTAATCATGAATCCATACATAACAAGCTATTATACCTCTTTGTTTAATAATGTTTTATTATTAGATCATAATATCTTTTTTTATAATGTAAAAGTTTTCAAATTTAAATAAAGGTATTTTCATTAAATAAGGTCATTTTCATTTGACGACACGTTTATAGTGACCCTAGCTGATGTTAACCAAACGGTCGCGGGTTCGAATCCCGCTAGGGGCTAATGTTTGTACCTGAGTCATGGTTGTTTTTATTTATAATGTGTATGTATTTACAAAAAAAAAGTAGTATATCAACTGTCTGGTATCCATAATACAATCATTGGTTGCTTACTATGGAACGTGCACGATAGAACTATTGCCTAAGCGACTATTCTGTCGCTAGAGCATCAATTTCACACATAAAATTGTTGCTAAAGCGACAAGAAAAATCGCTCAAGCGTCTATGCGGTTGTGAAGTTGTCGCAAGCAACAATATCGAAGCCGAACTTTTTTGTTGTTGTGTAGTGCTCGCGCGATAGCCTAATTAAACTACTGAGACTAAAAAGTCCCAATAGTTCAATCAATTGAACTCATAAATTGAACTAGTGGGAATAGATCGTACTCGTAGCTAAGTCGTGTGCGGCCCGAGTGCAAATTCGGCAAATTATTTTTGACAGTACATTTTATAAAAAAATATATTTCTTAGTGATTTTTGTTTATTTTATTTTAGCTATATTCAAAATATATCATTAAAGGATTATAAAATTAAGGAAAAGGAATTTCCCTCCACTCGTATAGGAAAAAAAACATGGCGCAAATTTTTGTCTGTAGGAAAACAGCTACTGACATCCACTATTCGTCGTCAGGTCATCATATGATTAAACACGTGACGGCATAACTACGCCTATTGATAGGAATGTTTATTGGAATTTAAACTAGTATAAAACCAGATTTGATAATGAAGATTACATAGGTACAGTTAGGATAACACGAAAACTACTAGATAAGTCCGCTCAATGGCAGAAAGGGAATAGTTATTTCAACAACAATAGCAAACGTCATGCAATCATCTAACACTAGCGACAAGCCCCCGGATTCGTACAGAGTTGAAATTTTTAAATTTTAGCTTCCTAGGCTTAGTAGTTTTGGCTGTGCGTTGATAGCATCGAAATAATATATCTTTTAGGATATACTCGTAGATAAGTTGAACACTGAACTGGTATATTTTTCTGTCCAATTGTACATAATATTAAGAGGGGTTAACTGAGGTCAGACCAATGTTTTGTTAACAAAAATCCCTATGAGTCATTAAAGTTATTGAAGTTTGAGTTTGAGTTAATTAATAAGTACTTTCTATTATCGTTAATGCGTTCATGAATTAATATGTTTTCGAAAATTGATAAATAATAGAAGTGTTAAATCGTAAGAGGTAATCTATGTCTGTATATAAAATAATTTTATGTAAAACATATTCTAAGGTTATCAAAAAATATTTTTATATTCTTATATGCATTATAAGTAAATAACAAATTAAAATATGTTTTTAATTTTATTTACGTATTTTTTTACCTTTATGACCTCAACTTTAGTTAAATTTTTTTTCCTCTTTGTGATTACCTTTTGTCTTTGTTTATTTAATTGTTTAAGTGTTCTCAGTGAAAAACTTTAATAGACACTCGTTAGCCGTCCGAATAATGTTATTACTATAATTATATTTGCGTATAAATAACCGTACTGAACCTGAGTGTCTCCATAACTAAATACTTCAATGTGTAGTATGTTTTTCTAAGATTGGGAATATTACCAACTCGTATAAATATTAACAATAAGTACGAGTTGTGGCAAGGCAAAGCACACCGCATTTACCGCGAAGTCGCGGACGAACGGTCGCGCAGCTTGCTTTTGACGTCGGAGGAGGCCTTCAGGTTAAGGAGACACTCCCAGACGATTCTCCTGCAAGAATGGATTGACAGGTTGTCGGACCCGAGTGCGGGCCGCCTGACGATTGAGGCCATAGCTGGTGCCCGCGGGTTCGCCTGCTATGTTTGCACGCGTCATAGTCCGCATAAATTTATAAAATATGGCCTATTTTATTCGCGGGTAATATAGCTTTCTATAGGTGAAAGAATTTTCAAAATAAATCCAGTAATTTTTGAGTTTATTTATTACATACAAAAATACAAATCTTCTTTCTTTATAATTTTAGTACAGATGAATCCTAATGATACGATCCTTGTATATTAAACTGTTTTGTTTAAAAATGTAATGTTAAAAATCACTGTCAGCTATAATTAATTAATATGCAAACATAATAAAGTCAAGTAATAAGTGACGTAGTTACGAGTAAGTGCCTATATCTTGGTAACAAAAAACAACTATATAGCTTATAGATTCTTCAAGTTTAAAGACTAACCTCGTCTGTAAACTTTATGTTTTTTGAATATCATAATAAATTAATTATCTAACTTAGAGAATATAGAATGTGTTGAACGAGACCAGATTTCGCCTTTATTTTTGTGTTTTTCCGTAAAAAAAAGACAAGATATAGTGTTGATAACCTACTCGGCTGGTCATAAAGTCAGGGCCGATCATCTCGCGAATGACCAGTCGTGCGCCGGCGCTCCTAACATACGTTTCAACTTTATTTACAACAAATACGAGCTTAAAATATTCTCTAGTCAATAATTAAAAACCAGATACAATGATCTCACTTCGAACAGTGTTAATGTGTGGTTTTGTGGTCGCTCTATCCAGTGCAGCGGATTGTAAGTATTCATTTAATTTTATTACGCATCATATGTTAATTGAACTACATATTTACTTGTTTTATAGATATATTGATAATTGTATTTATTATTGTTGCCAATATCTACACGATAATGACCTTTAAAACCAATGTGTCAGAGTTGAAAATTACAAAGTTAAAGATTTATCTTGGTCTAGCGGCCCGGCCACGGCTTCGCAGGGATTTTTTACTGAAAATCCATACTTTTAATCTTATAAATGCGAAATTAACTCTCTGTGTCTATCCGTTACCTTTTGCATCATGAAATTTAGCATACACGTTGTCAGGGATACAAGAAAGGATATAGGGTACCTTTCAATCAAAAAAAAGTACTGTTCTCAAGTGATCATCACTACATATTATAAAACAAAGTCATCCGCCGCGTCTGCCTGTCTGTCTGTTTGTTCGCGATAAACTCAAAAACTACTGCACCGATTTTGATGCTGTTTTCACCAATTGATAGAGTGGTTCTCGAGGATGGTTTTAGTATATAATTTGCATCCGTGCGAAGCCGGGAACAGGCCGCTAGTCTAAAATAAAATAAAAAACTAACGCCTGACCAAAGCAACAGGTATATTGCTGTTTTTTTTTTTTCAACGCGGAAAAAGTCGCGGGCACCAGCTATTTAATATAAAAACTTTCCTCCTTTAAGGGTCTTTCCATTAGTGAAAACCGCATTAAAATCCGTTGCGTTGCATTTTAAAAGATCTATGCGTACCGTACATACAGAGGGACAGACGGCGAAGGTGACTTCGTTTTATACTATGTAAAGTAGTATATGTATGTACATGTGTTCACATTGAATGTATAACTTAAGTTAAATTTTAATTTTTTCAGTACAATGTAATGGAGGCGTTAGTTGCATTTCATTAGACCAATGCGTTGGATTATATGAACAAATGCAAAAAGGAATTACACCAGAGTTAAGGGTTCTACTTAGAAGTCTCCATTGTGGTTTTAAAGGCTCTAGTCCTAAGGTAAAAAAAAACTTTTAACATATGTAAATACACAAGTCGCTTATTTCTTAATTGACCTCATACTAAGCTGACATTAAATTGTTATTTGTCTTCAGTAATTCAACCATAAAATTTACATAAAAAACTTAGTCTTCGTTCGCAAAACATAGCCGTTTTTCCTTAACTTGATAATCATTTTGAGAGCTTTGAAATTACCTAAATCTGTTATTTTTTCCTTTAATGTTATGGTCGACAGACAGGCTGACGGTCCACTTGATGGTAGGTGGCTAACGTCACCTGTACATAAGCAACGCCACAACCATAGTAACCATACTAATCATAATAGGATTAAGTATAAAAGATAAGGAAGGAATGGTTTAATGATCTCTGGCATCCTTTGCTCACTCACCGAAACACAATTTGCTGTTATTTCATGGTGGTCTTCTGTAAGGGGGTGGTTACTGCCGCCAAACGGGCTGCCCAAATGACTGCGAAACTTTCCAAATCCAGACCAGAGCCATTTTTGAAAAGTTTATTTCCAAAAGACCCGGGCGGGAATCGAACCCGGAATCACTAAGACTGAGCGTTAAGGCAAGCACTTTAACCACTAATCCAACGGGCTCGAAGGATAATGTGATCTCGGAGGATAAAGGGGGAAATAGGATAATGTGCTCCTTCATTAATTATTTGGCGCCAGTCTAGCATAGCATTTCCTCGTATTTACTTGGCCGCCAATTGATTCAAATTTTTCCCTATAGTTGCATCCTGTGTAAATTGTATCCTATGGGGGCGGAAGGTTCTCGAGTGGAAGCCATGGACCGGCAAGCGCAACGTAAGACTTCCACCGATAAGGTGAACAGACGACCCTAATAAGGGCCGCGCGTCAACGGTGGATTCAGGCTGCTTCTGACCGCTCATATTGCAAAATTAAAGAGGAGGCCTATTTCCAGCAGTGGACATCTTGCGGCTGAGATGATGATGTAAATTAATTATCCATTTATATTAATCAATTTTTTCATAGGATGCCATTCCGTTTCAGATTTGCTGTCCACCGCAATTTACCTCACAAAGAAATACGCTTCTCCCAGACAGTAAAAAATGTGGCATAATGAATATTGAGGACAAAATTGTCGGTGGCACACAGACTACACTCGATGAGCATCCTTGGATGGCGCTTTTACGTTACGACAAACGTAAGACACTTTTTTATATATTGCTACACGATTACTACGAGTTCTAACGAAAATGACATTAATTATTGAGTACATTTGGCTACCGCGGCGACCATAAATGTAGACAAATTTAGCGGGTCACTGTGCTAAATAAAACATGCGTGGATTGCGCAGATTGTCAGTGCAGCCCTTTAAGTTTGATAAAAAAAAGATTAATTTAGAATTTATTTAGATTCTTTGTATGTATGTGTTCGTTTTCACTATATGTATGTGCATCTGTCTGTGACATCGTAACTCCCAAAGGGATGGACCGATTTTGATCCAATTTTATTTCTTTGAAAGCATACGTGACCAAGATGGTTCTTGATATAATCTATGAAGATATAATTTCTCTTAGATTCGAAGATCATCAGCCAATTTCATAGTTGATGAAAGGATTTCACTAACTTCCACAGGTTCGATTGATGTGAAATTTGGTATATTGTTACTTCTGTGGTATTTCCATGACATGGTAACCTTAACCCGATGGCGCAGTATCAAGTAGTCTGCGGGATACCCAACTCCTCAGCAATATACACCAGATTGGGCGTTTATAGCGTTTTTGGGCCTCAATAAGAAAATCGGGGTTAATTTATAATTGTCAAGTATAGCTTGTAACTGAAGTTTTCTAATATCAGTGATCACGACTGGTCGTGTTTCTGTGGATGTCTATGATCCAAGGCCGCAGTATTGTAAGTTGATATTTTTAAAACTTGCCGTGGGGTGCATGATTTTTTTAGCTAAGTATGGTAATTATTTAGATTTGCACGCACGCAATGTGAGCTTATTTCTTCTTTCTCGTATAAGTATAAGTTTAAGCAAAATTAACTTAAATGAAAGATATTTGATAGTGATATTTATATAAGACTTCTTATAAGACAGCCTAGTTTCTAGGGGACATTAGGCATATACCTAACGTAAACGATGAGTGATGATAAATCCCAATAAAATTATCTACTTATAAATCCCAATAAAATTACTTGCGGAAAACGAAGTATTCCTATAGTTGAGTCACATTTTGTAAAAGGACAAATAATATAAAAAAGGACGGCTTCTCCTTTTTGTTATTCAGGGTGTGTATTTGTAAGCATAATAACTTTAATACTTTAACACTTAAAATCAAAATTTAAATATATTTGTGCGACATTTTTTTCTTAAGAAAATCTCAGGAGCTTCATTCTAGTTTTTTTTTTTCCCGAAAAATAGACTGATGTTTAAGAGTAACTGTTTATAACTGTCTGGCGAGAAGGCTCGGCTCACGGGTTAATGACACCAGAGAGGCTGGAATGTCAGTGTAAATGTTGCTAATTCAGACGGTAATTTTTATATTACGAAAATTTCGCATACTAATATTGCTTCTTTAGGTGTCACAGAAATTCTAAGAAAACCTCAAAAGATATAATTATTTCTTAAACTATTAGTAACACATGGTCTAAACAATAATAATTCACATGGGCTGAAAAGTCCCGGGCCTAACAAAGAAAACACGGTTTTTTTGTTCAAAATAGCTTTATTCATCAACGTAATCTCCATCAAGAGCAACGCAATCATTCCAGCGCCGCTCTAACTGTCCACTCAGATGACCACAGATGATTGCTTCGCTTGAATGATATTTTTTCCCATCAAGAAGCAGTGTAAAATTAAAACACGAAATTGTTTTTGATCCATTGTTTTGAAAATAAGAAAAGTAGCTCACTCTTAGTACAATAACTCACAAACTAATGAATAGAATATCATGAAATTTTAACAGCTCTTTTGAAGGTTAGTACTAACTGAAAAAGAGGTGAATTCAATAAATCTAGCGCCATCTATGTCTTAGCCCCGGGGCTTTTCAGCCCATGTAATAGGTATTAGACGTTATGCATAGGTTATATCATTTTTTTTACAGTGGGTACATAGCTACCTACCAGCAGGTAATTTTCATGGCTCCGCCCATTATGGGTCTGATTATCCATCCAATAATTTGCCACAAAACTTTCGCGATAAATTTGTAGTTAGGTACCTATTATGATTTATGTTTTGCAATCAACTCTAAAATATAATCGAAATTTATCCTTATCCGTATCCTTTAGTCCAGTCGGAAGAAGAAGAGCGCGATAGGTTATGTAACTATTTATAGAAATGCGAACTTAAGACAAAGTCCAGATAGTCCAGACAACTTTACTTACAGTATTTCTTAAAGGAGTAAGGTCCCTGAGTACCAAATATACTAGGTTAAATTATTATTTATAGTAGTGTTATGATATATTCATACATATACATTCAAATGATATCTTGGAATTCGCTTTTAATAATTTTAATAGAAAGTTGTATTTAAGGAGGCTTTAGCATGTTATAATTACAATATATTTGCAATAAAATAATAACATATTTCTAGCTATGATGTTACTCGTTCCTCCTGCCTAAACAATCTACATATTAAGCAATAAAGTACAGTCGCATTCATAAATATGTTTACAAATTAATAATAATGAAGTCTCATTCCAAATATTTAAGGTTCGAAATTCATTGATGCTAGAGACATACATGATCGTTAATAATGCTTAATAAAGAAATGATTTAAAAATTTTGAAGTATTATTTTTTTTTGTAACATTTAAAAGAAACTTGTATTCGTAAGAAAAGAGGGATGCCATAGATTCACTTTTATAACCCGCTTCCGGGCGAAAGCCAAGGGTGCAAATTTTATATAGAAAAATATCTCTTTCCATATGTGAAAACCGAATTAAAATCGGTCTACCCATTCTCAAGTTTTTGTCTTCTTGGCTTGTCGCTAGTTAACAATATAAAATATACTTACAACAAATATTTATCGACTGTATTTATAATTGCCTATATTATGCCTATGATAAATAAATTGAGAACGCAATACAAACAGCAAACATGCTTCGTGTGGACCGCGGGAAGTTGTTTAAGGAAAATTTAAGAGGAAAATGTATTGTTTCAGCCAACGGTTGGGGATTTTACTGTGGAGGCGTGTTGATATCCTCTAAATACGTTATGACCGCGGGACATTGCGTCAAAGGAAGAGATCTGCCTGCCGATTGGAGTTTGTGAGTACAATTTTTGAATTGGACATATACCATTGGATGACTGGTTAAGGTTCTTCCCTTAACGTTCTGTCTCAGAATCCCGGTTCGATTCCCGGCCGGGCCAAGTTTGGAAATGATCTTTTCATAGTTGGTCTGCTCTGGATCTAGAAAGTAGTGGCAGTGCACACTGCGTTACTCAGTCATTTGGGGGGGCCGTTTGGCGGAAGTAACTACCCCGCTGGCGTCTGGCGGAAGTAAGTCTGAAAGTACCTTACAGAAGACCACCGTGAAATAAGAGCATGTTGGCTGTTGGGGGGATGCCAAAGCCCATTTCCCTTCCTAATCTCGTATTCTTAATCCTACTTTGGTCGCCCTTACAGCACCTGTAAAATTTCCTGTGTTATAGGCGACGGTAGCCACTTACTATCAAGTGGACTGTCAACCTGTCTGTAGACCTTAACATAAATTTCCTCTTAGTTGCTTTTGTTTTTGAAAATCATCATTATCTCAGCCGTAGGACGTCTACTGCTGTACATAGGCATACCCTATAATTTTCCAATAGGACTTCTCAGAAACAGCCTGGATCCAGCGTCGACCCGCGGCCATTATTATGTTGAATAAATCATTTGTTATTAGAATTGGTGTTGGGTATACATATTATATATTTTTTAAAAACACACAGTGTTAACAACAAACAATTATAAAAAGTAAATTCAATGAAGTTTATTGTTATTGTATCTATTTATTTTTTAATTTTTTTTAAATATAACTATTTTTAAAAACAGGACAAAAGTGCGCCTGGGTGATTGGAATGTATCCAGTACAATCGATTGTATCGACGACGATTGCAACGTACCAGCCCAAGACATTCGAATTGAAGAAATAATACCTCATGAGCAATACGATCCGGATAATACTAATCAAGCACACGACATTGCTCTGCTCAGGCTGGAATCTGACGCCGTTTTTACCGGTAGCGAATTTCAATAGTTGATTTTTTTTTTCAATGACATACAACAGCAGACAGGATGAAGGTTCACTTGGCGGTAGATGGCCATAAACACAAGCTACACCAGAAAAGATACGAGTAGGTATGCTGCCAACTTTGATAGGATGTAGAGTAACGAACAAACACATCAATAGAAGTATAGGATTCATTACTCAAAAAACAGCATAAATGAGCTGTTATTTCTAGGAGTATCTTTTGTAATTAGCGTACAGTGAAATAAAAGCATGAGTGCTGTTCCGTTTCGGTATGTAAGGGTTTCAGAACCATTGGCCTACCTAAAATTGGAGTATTCCAATTTGTACTACTATTTTGGGAAAAAATCCCATTTGTTCTAAGTACTTGGTCATATTGATAGAACTGATGGGAATTTAAATTCCAATATGTTCTACTATTTGTTCTAATTACGTATTGCTTCTTACCCTGTTAGGAGCACACTATCGTTATTGTTTTTATTGCTTGTGTTCCAAAGAGATGGTATTTACTCGTTCTTAGGTACCAGAAAGCTTGCCTCCAATCCTTTATCGTGAAAAAACAACTAGCAAGTCAAGGTAGCTTCCGCCCAGTTTTTAAACAATGTGCTAATTCACTTCAGAATCGAAGTGTAGCCAACTTTTTGTGACGAAACAAATACTTACCTAATAAAAATCTTATTTCCTTTTTAGACTTCGTGAAGCCAATTTGTTTGCCAGTGAGTAATCAACTTCGTCAAAATTTGTTCGAAGATCAAGAAATGGAAGTGGCTGGTTGGGGAAAGACTGAAAGTGGTGAGTACCTACCTATATAATTAATTTATATTATTTACATTCCCTAACTTTCAACAGTACGTACGAGGTATATCGTACCTATATGATTATAGATTTGTGAATAAATAAATATTATTATTATTATTATATCGTAAAATATTTATGCCGAAGTACTGCAAAACTAACGCTGGTGAACGTGCGTTTTTATATCGAGTTAGGTATGCATAAGTACAATTGTCTATTTACAGGTGTTTATCCATTTTTTACTAGATCACGAGAATATAAAAATAATATTGTTAAATTGATTTAGTTTTATTGTGTTGTTTTGTTTTTTGGTATATTCTTTTTGTTATGTATAAAGTCTTCTCTGTATAAAATTAGTTTACCAATTCGTGGTAAATGTTGTTGATTGCACTGTTACCTTTATTTATGTATGTTTCTCTTTTTTCAAATTTACTATATATGGTGTAATTGTTTGTTTTCCCAAATAAAATAAAAAATATAATTTAACGTGCAAGTGATTAATCTAAAATCACAAAGATACCAAGAAACCTGGGGAACTTTGGGAACCACCTCAAGGGTACCCTATACGAACGAATGAAGTCAGTAATATCCAATGAGTAATTAATAACCTAGGTCATTGGTAATATCATAGATAAATAAAGTAGTTTTGATGTTTCAACTTACCTACTATAATGCGAATAAACGAAGACAGAATGCGACATTCGCGGCACTTATTTAATTCGCGAAAAATAATAAAACATGCGCCAGCAATTATAATATTTCAGAAAAACCTTTACAGATGGTATAGCTATTGACAATGCAATTTTAAACTGTTTCAGCCGGTGATAGTCAAATAAAACTCAAAGTTCGTGTACCAATTGTGTCGACCGCTGAATGCCAAAGGGTCTACAAAAGAGTCAACAGAGGTATTACGACTAATCAGGTGTGCGCTGGCGGAGTTTCGGGACGGGATTCCTGTAGGGGAGATTCTGGAGGTCCACTCATGGGCAAATTCCCATCTGGAGATAATTGGTACGCGTTGGGCGTGGTGTCCTATGGACCGACACCTTGCGGAACGCCGAATTGGCCTGGCGTTTACACCCGAGTCGGCGCTTACGTTGATTGGATATTGTCTAAATTACGACCATAATTTTATGAGAAAAATGGACTGATACGTTAAGCATTTTTAGACATTATTCTAGATAAAACCTATTTATAAGTATTATAAATATTTCATTTCAAAAATATTTATATTTGAAAGTATCAACTTTTGAAGTTTTGATTTTGTAGTGGCAGGGCACACTAAGGCTATGGCCTCAGTGGCAGCTCCGTGTAGCGTGTATGAGAAACACACGCGCTTGTAGTGTCCTGAGTGACCACCGCCGACGACCAAGGGGCGGTGGAAAGAGCGTTCATACATCGTAGGACGCCATGATACCTCACAGATTCACCTCGAACGCTGAGCGTTTACTGAGGCCAGTCTATTAACGCTCAACGCCGCACGCATTGCAGAACGCTAAATCACTGACCGTTTAGGCTGTGATTATGAAACTTGCTCGTTGTAAATAAATCTATCGATAATAAATATGTATATTTAAATATAGCTCTGTGCCATATGAGTAATTAATTTTATTTAAAAAAACACTTTTCTGGAACCAACTACAGTTTCTACTAAACAGATGTTCATAAAATATAAAGGTTACCGTGTCATGGAAATACCACCGAAGTAACAGTACTTATACCAAATTTCACATCAATCGAACTTGTGAAAATTAGTGAGATCCCTTCCCGATCACGATCACGTCAGGTTTATACACAGGTCAAACTTATAACACCCCGTTTTTGCGTCGGTCATTAAAAATACGTATAAAGATTGTAAATCAATACATATATTTTGATAAAACCAAATAATTACTTCAATAAATTATACGCAGTTTTGACATGTTAAAATAATTTATTTAAGATAACTTATATCGAATATAACATTTTTTAAATAATCTATGTTTTGGATATGTAAAAGTTGTAAATCATAGCCTTACTGTAATGGCTTTTGAAAATGGCATATAAAAAGTACATAATATAAATAAATATAAAATTAGGAGATTCAATATGAAAAATAAAACCTCACAAATTAAAAACTTTTGTTAACATTTCACTTATCTTACTGCGGGAATGTCTTACATAATGTGTATCTGAATTTAAGTCCGAAAATAGTTCAAACTTATATTAGTTATTATACTTTAGGCTAAGGCCATACTATAAGTGCTAAGCTAAGAGCTACGCTTGTGTACAAGATACAAGTGGTCACATAAGGCGTTTACCTTGGTGACATACAATTCATTTTGACGCCATGTTTTGGTGTGAAGAAAACAAATATGTCATTCTCTAAGAAATTACTATCGATTGAAAACTCAATGCTTAAATTTAATACAATTCAAAAAAAAATATTTCCAAAACAATAGCAATACATTTATGTTCACTAAGAACACTCACTATACACGGTCCAATCATTTCATTTATTATACTTTTTACATTAATTATAACTCAAATACTTTATAATTATTTCAATATTAATTAAATAATGAATCATCGAATACTTCTCGGTATGTACTGGAATCATTATGTACATTGAGATTTCTTATTGTATTAGTCACTTAAATGCCTGAATATATATTATATGCTGATTATATGCCTGGATAAAATAACACAAAAATGATGAGCCAAAATAAAAAGTCAAATCTGTTAAAACTTCTTCAAACTGTGATCGATTTTTATAAGAAATCGATTCTGTAACACATGAGGACTTCACTAACTAGAGCTGTCATCAAAAGTAAAATAAATAGTTGATCGGAGTAATAAGCATAAGCACTAAGCGAGGCTCTTTGTAGAATGGTCGTAGCCTAAGGAATGCTGTTTTTTTTTTATATATATTAAATTAAAACTAGATTTGTACTATAACTACTTCACATAAAGTAATACATCAAATATTGTACCTTTGCTTAAAAATAAACAAACAGTTTAATACGTTAGGTTAGTGAATGTTAGTGACGTTTTGTTATGGGCAACACCTTCGGCCTGTATTGCCATCCCATTAATCTTCATTTCCAAAAATCTATTGGAAAAAGAAAAGCTATTTTTCTTTTTACAATACAATGTATAAAATAATGTTTCAAAAACGTGATTGCATTTTGCTATGAATGACTGCAGTCATTTTGCTACTAAAACCAAAAACTGCCATCTATCTACTGAGTTGTTAAGTGTTGTGTATGTAGATTGTAGATGTATAAAATATGTATGTATATCAAATAAAAAGGAAGGTCGAGAAAATAATCTGTTATCTGCACTTATGATCAATTAAATATAAAAAAAAATACATTTAAAAATAACGTTAATATGTGAATATTACATTGAAAAATATTATACTTTTTTACAATAAATGGAATGCTTTTTTTTATTCAGTCGTATTTCAAAGTAAAATATATATTTGAACATACAAAATCAAATATAAATTTATAAAAATACATATTAATTAACAATATTAGCGGTTTTTTTTTAAATATTAGTTTGGCAACATACAACGTGTCTAAAACAACTTTCTAAAACTCATGTTTCATTACCACAAAACATTTTATTTATTAGTTTCTACTAATAACATTTAATTTTTTTAAATGAACTTTTTTAATTGCCTTTTAGCTGCTTTTAGAATCTAGCTACACTGCTCAAATTGATAAAATTATAATATGAAAGCAGAGCAAAGTATTAACTATTTTCAAGTTACAGGGAATATGTAAGTAAATTTCAATATATTATTTATCCACGTAAATATATACCTACATATAAACAGCTGTGTTGTTTAGTAAAGTAAAATATGTTATGATAGTTTTAGTTAGTATTCGAGTGATAATTATTTCTAATCCACATTTATAAAAGACTTGACCGGGATTCGAACCAGTGTCTACGATGGCAGCAACCTAGCTTCCTTCCCACTATGCTATAACTACCTTATATAATTATATATGCCAGGTGATACGACTTTCGCTGGCAATTGATCCGACTTTTGACTGCATTCAACCACAGTTTTACAATCCATACATGTTCAAATGTATATACTTTGAAACGAATGTACTTGCATAGAGCACAACGACGGGGATCGCGCGAGGAAGCCCCCAAACCCGCTTAGTTTGCGCACTCAAACATTGAGGGCAGACGCAAGCGTGTTTGTACGAATTAATTTTACGAGAATCAGCATTATTATTTATTTTGTACTAATTAATACTTTTGTACATAAAAATATATCAAATTCCATTTAGAGCTAAAAAAGACTAATAGAAAATTAAAAACATTCAAAAATAAAGTATCGTGTTAGGATTGCAACACGCAAGAGTCACCGAACGAGTACCATCTACATGGGTGGTATTACGAAACATCTACAGGCGATTCCCTGAAGCATTGCAATCTTATGAAATATGTTTTCACATAATTTTCGGGCGTATGAATCAATATGAATCACCGCACACCTGCACCAAAGGCCACCTTAAATACCTCGGTCGGAATACAATCAACACATTTGGATCTAACATCGACCGGTGTCACTTACACGTAGTTTTAAGCTAAATTGATGTAACAGTTTTTATTAAAAATTATTGTTAAGTAAAATCGGTTTTTTTTGCATCCTCTGCTGCCACCGAACTTAACTGGCGCAGTCGGTAGGATACTCGCGGGCCGGGTCGCGAGCATAGTTTCAAAAATCGAAATCGCGTTCGCGAGCCACCCGGGTGGTTCACCACCAGCAAGAGTATCCGAATCTACAAGTACGAGTAGCAGCACTTGGAGCATCCAGCCATCGATGCAGCAAAGAGGGCCGATTATGTTTCTGTGAGTACATTAGAATCACTCTACTGTATTTGCCAATCCTAGATATAGTCCCTTCCTATCGATTTTCCATCCTGACAATCGATATTTTAATTAGTTATAGTTAAACGACATATATTATCAATTGTCCATCCTGACAATCGATATTTTAATTAGTTATAGTTAAACGACATATTATTATCAATTGTCCATCTTGACAATCGATATTTTAATTAGTTATAGTTAAACATAATATCAATTGTCAACCCTGACAATCGATATATTAAATTAGAATAGTAGAAATACACTTTTATGTCAAAAAGGAATATAGTATTCGATTCCAACAGAGATTTAGATAGCGTAGAAGACATTTTAACAGATAGGATGACCGACTACGATAACATTTGCAAGGCATTACGCCTCTTGCCAGAGTTCGATGGTAATCCGAACGTATTAACTAGATTCGTTGCACTATGTGACGAATTAGTCCTTCAATTTTGTTCAACGTCGGGATCCTTAAGCCAGGTTGCATTGACCAATGGCATTTTAAATAAAGTAACAGGTAACGCCGCCCGCTTAATAAATTCAACCGGAATAACTACCGATTGGGCAAAAATTAGGGAATGTTTGGTGAACAATTTTTCGGATCAAAGGGACGAGACAGCTCTTTACAACGATCTCGCCGCTCTAACACAAGGCAATAAAACCCCACAGGAATTCTACGAAAGCTGCCAAAACCTTTTTAGTACGATAATGACATATGTGACTTTACACGAAACTGTCCCGTCCACTATAGAGTCAAAACGAGATTTGTATAAAAAACTAACCTTACAGTCATATCTTAGAGGACTAAAAGATCCTCTCGGATTCAGAATCCGTTGCATGCGTCCCGAAACTATTGAAAAAGCTCTTCAGTTCGTACAAGAGGAAATTAGCATAATGTACATGCAAAATAGAAATAGCAGCGATACTCACAATACACCTAGAAAACCAGTTCAAGATTTCATTAATATGCCAGGGCCTTCACGACAACCTCTCTTTAGAGACCCTACTTCTCAAAATTGGAGGCCACAACAACCACATCCACAGTACCATGGTCCAAATAAGACGCAACAAATGCTCCGCGCATTACCTCCAAACTATAATCCCGCCAGCAATCTTTTCAGAATTCCTCGCAGACCTCAACCCCAACAATTAGATAATAGAGGTCCACGTCCTATGAGTGGTGTCAGACATTTCGAAAACAGACCACTGCCGCCTTCAGGTCATAATTGGGCTAAATATGGAAACCCACCGCCTAATAATTATTTCAGAAGTCGCGAGATGAACTTCCACGACTTCGACCCGACCTACGATTACGACGATGACTACTATGACCCCTATGACTTTCATTCGACGTACCCCATTGATTACTATTGCGACAACGAAGAGTTACAACCTTCCGACAACTTCGACGAACGGGCCAATCAATTAAAAGACGAGTCACAGGAATCCGCCACAAATGATTCGGATTTTCGGAAGGACTCGAAATCAAACAGGCCAAGATAGAGATAAATTTGCAAACGCAGAGACATCTCCCATACATTGCAATCTCACACCCACCGATGAAACTTTTAATAGACACCGGAGCTAACCAATCCTTTATTAGCCCTGAGATTGTAGAAAAATTTTTCAGTAAGATTCCGTTAGATTACACCCCTTTCGAAGTAAGTAACGTACACACTTCAAGTAGGCACAATTATTCCATACAACTTCCATGTTTCACTGAATTAAACGATCAAGGTTATATGACATTTTTTGTGTACAAATTTCACGACTATTTCGATGGTCTAATAGGTACAGATTTACTGGATCAGTGGGAAGCAACGATAGACTACAAGAATAAGGTACTTATAACTCAAAAGGCTTCAAACCCCATTATGGTATATGATTCTAAAAATGTAAATTATTACGAAGACACAATACCCGCGGAATCCTATAAACTAATCCGTATACCCATATGCTCAAAAGATGGCGATGTAATAGTCCCTCAGCAAACAATTTCAAATTGTATAATTTCAGAATGTTTAACTACAGTACAGAATAACCGTGGAATTTTAGAAATTTTTAATCCAAGTCACAACGACGTAATTTTCTCTTTGGATAAACCTATAGAGGTGCATACTTACAATATAGAGTGCGCCCGTACTAAACATCGTAACGAACGAGCTCAAAAAGTTGTTTCGCGCTTACGAACGAATCATTTGAATAAGGAAGAAAGGATTAACTTAGAAATTCTTGTCTCTCGTTACTCAGATGTGTTTTACATAGAGGGCGAAAACTTAAGTTTTACTAATAAAATTAAACATTCTATTAAAACTACAGATGAACACCCCGTCTATACTAAAAGCTACCGCTACCCTTTTATACATAGAAAGGAAGTACAAACTCAAATACAAAACATGCTAAAACAGGGCATCATAAGGCCATCAGATTCGGCTTGGAGTTCCCCGATCTGGGTCGTCCCGAAAAAATCAGATGCCTCAGGACAGACCAAATGGCGTCTTGTAGTTGACTTCAGGAAATTGAACGAAAAAACTATTGACGATAAATATCCAATCCCGAATATAACTGACATATTAGACAAATTAGGTAACTGTCAATATTTCACAACCCTAGACCTTGCAAGTGGGTTCTACCAAATAGAAATGAATCCATCTGATATTTCAAAAACAGCATTTAACGTAGAACATGGACACTTTGAATTCCTAAGAATGCCCATGGGACTAAAGAATAGTCCTTCAACATTCCAAAGAGTTATGGATAACGTTCTAAGAGGTCTTCAAAACTCTATTTGTCTAGTTTATTTAGATGATATCATTGTATTTAGCACATCCCTTCAGGAACACATGGTTAATTTAGAAAAAGTATTTCAAAGACTACGCGAATCTAACTTCAAAATTCAAATGGACAAATCCGAATTCTTACAACTAGAAACAAACTACCTAGGACACGTTATCAGTAAGGATGGTGTAAAACCAAATCCAGATAAAATATCAGCCATTACAGATTATCCTCTACCCAAAACCCCTACGGAAATAAAAAGATTCTTAGGTTTATTAGGTTACTATAGGAAATTTATCCCAGATTTTGCTAAGGTAACGAAACCCCTAACTCAATGTTTAAAAAAAGGTTCCAAAATTGTCCTCAATCAAAATTATAAAGACTGCTTTGATAAATGTAAGAAATTACTTACTAATGACCCTGTACTCAAGTACCCCGATTTCAATAAAGAGTTTGTTCTCACAACTGATGCATCTAACATAGCAATAGGAGCAGTTTTATCGCAAGGACCTATAGGATCAGACTTGCCTATAGCATACGCATCAAGAACCCTTAATGACAGTGAGATTAACTACAGTACAATTGAAAAGGAATTGTTAGCTATTGTATGGGCAACGAAATACTTCCGACCGTATCTTTTCGGTCGTAAATTCAAAATTGTAACAGATCATAGACCGCTTCAATGGGTTATGAATATCAAGGATCCAAATTCACGACTTACACGCTGGAGATTAAAGCTTAGCGAGTATGATTTCACAGTCATATATAAGCAGGGTAAAAAGAATGCAAATGCCGATGCTCTTTCGCGAGTAGAGATTCATAATGACGAAACTAGTTCTCTCGAAGTAAACCCCACCGAAATACCACCTTCAGTCAGTACTTCGCGAACCGATACCGTACACACTGATTCTGAAAACCCCATTCTAGAAGTCCCCATATCAGACGACCCCTTAAATAAATTCAATAAGCAGATAGTATTTACAGTAGTAGACGACGTGAAAGGCAAGACAACTATATCAAAACCATTCGAAACTCACACTAGGACAAACATACAACTCTCCAGGTCCAACCTAGAACAGGACGTAATAAATGCGATAAAAGAATATGTTAACCCGAAAATCAAAACTGGAATCATTATTCACCCCTACCTAGAAATGTATACGATCATTCCTATAATCCAAAATAATTTTAAAAACTCATCTATGAACCTAATTTTGACCAAAACCGAATTGGAAAATATTAAAGAATATTTTAAACAGCAAGATATTATAAAAAAGTATCACGAAGGAAAAACTAACCATCGAGGCATTAATGAATGTTATTTGTCCTTATCTCGAAAATATTTCTGGCCAAAAATGAAAGATAGTGTCACAAAGTACATCAATGAATGCAGTATCTGTGGTCAGGCCAAATATGACAGGAATCCGATAAGACAGCAACTCCAAATCGTACCGCCCCCGACTAAACCCTTTGAGGTAGTCCACCTTGATTTGTTTAGTGCCGATAACGAGAAATACCTTACAATCATAGATTCATTCTCCAAATACTCTCAAGCATATCACCTAAGGGATGCGACAGCAATCAGTGTAGTCCAAGCCCTTTTACAATTTTGCACACACCATGGAGTACCCTTAAGGATAGTGACCGATAGAGGTCCTGAATTCACGAATCAGGTATTTTTAGAATTTATTAGAGTCCAAAAGATTGATCATCATAAAACTTTAGCGTACGCCCCAAATGAAAACGGAATGGTAGAAAGACTTCATTTGACCCTATTAGAACATTTGCGCATTCTAAAATTGAAACATCGAGGAGAATCTATAATCAATTTAATGCCTTATGCTATACTTGCCTATAATAGTACTATACATAGCTTTACAAGATGCAGACCCATAGATATAATCTCAGGACATCTCGACCCCCGAGACCCATTAGACCTCAATGTTACAGAGCATTTACTACAGCAATACATAATAAATCATAGAAACCGCATGTTGACCGTTTACGAAATAATCAATGAAACTTCACTACTTGATAGAACGCGAATTATAGAAAATATTAACAAAGACAGGGAACCCGAGGTAAACCTAGTTACAGACCAACAAGTTTTTATTAAAAACCCGTTAGCTTCTCGCCAAAAACTAGCACCTCGATACACTCAAGATAAAGTAATGGCCGATTTACCCATTCACATCTATACCAGGAAGAAACGAGGCCCGGTGGCCAAATCATGCCTGAAGCGTGTTCCTAATAGCGCACAATTGTTGCAGGGTACCATTCCTCCTAGTGGGCATGGCGACAGCAGAAGAAATAATAATCAATAGTCTAGCAGACGGACCGGGTATCCTTCCCTTTGACCTAGGCCCTACCAAAATTATTACCCACTATCACGCGTTCCTTCAGAATATTAACCTCGTACACATCCAGTATGGAATTGAAACAGTAGGCAACCGATTACAGGAACTTAGACCGAGACTCAACAACAAGACTCTATCGCTTTATGAACCACATGTCGAATATCTGACTACAAAGATTGAAAGGCTTTCTGAACAGCTACGTACATTAGAGCCTGATCGAGTAAAGAGAGGTCTTGTAGACGGGTTAGGTTCAGTTATCAAAAGCATCTCCGGGAACCTAGATTATACAGATGCTATAAAATATGATAATGCAATGAAATCTCTTCAAGAAAATCAAAACGACATAATTAATGAAATAAATAATCATATCAGTTTAAGTAATCAATGGATAAATCAAAGTTCTAATATGTTCGCAATATTAATGCAGAATCAAGACAAAATAGAAAAAGTAATAAATGAAATTCTTATTAAGGATAACCAACGGGAAATAGACTTTCTAAATTACTCTCATCTAGCGCAATATTTCCTTATTTTAGGAGATAACATTGAAAAGATTTCAGACGAGATCAATACGTTAATTAACCTATTAGCTTTTATTCACGCACGAAGTACCTATCACTCTACGTTAAGTGTAAGTACTCTTAAGTATATGTTAAGCAAATTAAAAAACCTTTATAAGCCTGATGAAATTTTAGACATTAATTTTAGAGAATATTTTGACATACTAAAAGTAGGATACTATTACAATGATAGAAATATAGTTCTAATATTTAAGTTTCCGATTGTCGCACCTAAATCCTACACCCTCTATAAACTATCATTAGCCCCCAACAAATATAACAAGATAATTGTTCCTTCCTATCCCTACCTGGCGATGCACGAGGAAGATTCTATGTACCTGGATGCAGAATGCCCAAAGACCAAAACATGGCACCTTTGTGAAGACAAATACTACCACCGCGTCGGAAATCTTCAAAACTGCATAGATCACCTCATCACCAAACAGCAAGTTGACGAATCCTGCCAGTTTACATCCGTGACCCTTCACACCGAAGCAATGGAGCAATTGGACGACAGAAATTATGTTATCAGTCTTCCCGAACCAACGAGGATATATACGTCATGCGACCGAAAATCTTACGAAACAATGCAAGGGAGCTATCTCATAAAATTACCAAAAGGATGCTTTCTTCAAACACCAAAACTCTCTATTAAAAAACAGTAATGATTAAATCAAGGGCCGAGTTCTGAAGATATCAAATCTACAAGATACAAACTGGAACTACAACTCTTCGGAAAAAATTATAAAATTCAACTCCGTAGATCTGCATAACTTACACTCCACCGTCACCAAAATTTTAACGCAGCCGACAATAACTACAAGAAAACCTAAAGAAAACAGCATATATCACACCACGATACCCCTATACTTTATAATACTAAGCACAGCGACCGTGGGCTTCATATGGCTATATCGTCGATATTCGAAGACTAAGAACAATAACGAACCTTCAGCAAATCAGGACAACCAAAACAATCCTGCCAATAGTCCCATGGCGGCGCTATTCTCACCATCAAGGTTGTCGAATAGGCGCCTTTCTCGAGGAGGGAGATGTTAGGATTGCAACACGCAAGAGTCACCGAACGAGTACCATCTACATGGGTGGTATTACGAAACATCTACAGGCGATTCCCTGAAGCATTGCAATCTTATGAAATATGTTTTCACATAATTTTCGGGCGTATGAATCAATATGAATCACCGCACACCTGCACCAAAGGCCACCTTAAATACCTCGGTCGGAATACAATCAACACATTTGGATCTAACATCGACCGGTGTCACTTACACGTAGTTTTAAGCTAAATTGATGTAACAGTTTTTATTAAAAATTATTGTTAAGTAAAATCGGTTTTTTTTGCATCCTCTGCTGCCACCGAACTTAACTATCGTGTAAATATCAGGTAGTGCAACACTTTTAAATGTACATTTAGTAGGTAGTTGTAAATAAATGATAAATTACATTTATTTTATATTACTATCCAGGTTGTGATAACCTTTGCGTATTTGCTTGTGACAGCCTAAGTGTCACACTTCAGCTGACAGCGTAAGTGTCAGACAAACACGGGTGGTGGGGTCGATCGACATCAAAAGCATTTCACAACTGTATAGATTGTAAAATTGTGATAAAAACTTAGTAGAATATGCATGAAGCCAGTAAAAGATTTAAGAGGAAGCAGCAATTTCAAGTGGAATGTTCTCCTGTGGCACTGCTTGTGCATCAGCCTCGTAGCCTTGCTCTTGGGCTTGTCCATCCAAATCAACCGGTCTATCTTCACCGTTCAACTCACCATTCATTTGCACACCATTTGTGATCAATTCGTGCAACTTCTTACCGAAATCTTCGTCAGTCTCGCACACACCCTTCACAAGTCTGTCTTGCACCTCCTGAGGCCATGTTGGGTACCACTGATTGAAAAGTTTCATCTGAAATTAAATTTAGTCCTTATACAGTCTTTATCGTCATCACAGTGTTAAATTTTTCACTAGAGGTTAGAAAAGACAAGACGGCAAGGATGCCTTGTCCATTTGAAATGTCATTCCAAATATTTGTCAAAGAATTCTTTAAATCAGATTCATAGAGCTTGTATACATATAAATAATTTTCTAGATAGGTAAATTTTTTGTCATGTTTGTAATCCGTACTTAATATAATAAATGCGAAAGTATGTTTGGATGTATGGATGTTTGTAACTCTTTCACGCAAAAACTACTGAACTGATCACCATGAAATTTTTCATACATGTTGTCTGGGACACCAGTAAGGACATAGGGTACCTTTCATCGTTCAACGCGGACGAAGTCGCGAGCACCGGCTAGTTTGTCATACAAATGAAAGAAAAATTTTGGAAAATTTGGAAATCTGGATGGTATTTTTATATGAAAATGACACGCCAATAACAGTAGGGTAGTATAAAAGTTACTTTAACTAGTTAGTTAATTCCATTAATTTTCTGGTTGAATTAAATGAAAGTATTTCATTTAATTCAAATTAATTTTTTTTGTCTCTGCAAACGTTTAGGAACATGGAACAAAAATGACGAATGCAATGATAAAATGTTCAATAAATCTGTGAGCAAACTGCCTATTAAAACATTTATTATATAAAGACATATTATAAAATTTAAAATTATAAATTAATAAACAAATTATAATGTCTTTGACATTAGTAAACTGTATACATAAACATAACAAAACAGTGCAATATTTACAGGACTATCTAGAACAAAGTTTGTTATAGGAAATAGCCAAAAAGCCTCGCATAAATGTAAACCACTAACCCGACACTGAAACAAGCTGAGAGGCTTATCTTGACAGGAGAGTGCAGCGAGAGTGGCCGCAAGCTGATCGTGTTTGCCTCCTTGTGCAGCTGCCAGAATAGGTAGGAAATCTTCACGCTGTAACTCGCTGAACTCTTCAAACCAGCTGAGCAGATATCGCAGTTGTGCTTCTGGGGTAAGCTCTGGGCCAGACATCCTTGGACAGAGTGGTCGACTTCTGCTTGCAACTATAAAACAAGATAATTAATTTAGCAGGACAGTTCAGTATATTATAATTGAATTCTAAGATTCCAAAGAGTTTAAAAAAATGGTAAGAATTATTTTTAAGTTACTTAGTCACTGAAATAAATCAATGAATGTGGCATTTTTTTTTCAATGTTGACAAGTCAAGACAGTTTTCTTAGTAAAAGTAAAAAAAAAACATTAGTAAGAATTGTCATTAGAGAAGATTTGCAGAGGACAAGACTATCTTAACGACTTCTCTGTAAGGAGTGTATGGACATCTGAAGAAAAGAGAATATAATAATATGCAGCAGATACCTAAAAAAAATTTTTTATGTAAACTATACTATAACAGATACCTAAACTTTCGCATATAAAATATTATTTAGATTAGGATAAACAATAAATAAAAACTCACTAAAAATATTAGACTCTGGAACCACTGATAAACATATTGTAGATTCAATTAAAATGCTCATACTTAATGAAAAAAAATATATTTATATTAAATTCAAATAGGACCTCTAACAACAAAAGCTAAACTCAAACTAAACGTGCGTTTTCACTTTCTACAAACTCAGAACAGAATGCATCTGCGACGCAAGGTTATCTCTCGTTAATTTCACCTTTCAACTCGGTTATATCACACAAATTAACTTTCTAACTATTAAAATATACATATTTCTGCATTATTATGAGAACACGTAACAGACTTAAATAACGTAATAAGAAAATTTACATACCTGTATATTATTACTTGAATGAGTCGAGTTTGGTCGAGTGCAGTTATTTGTTCCTCAGATTGTTACAAACACTTTAATTTCTCTTGTGTATTTGTCCCGTTAGTTGAGGTATAGCTAGTTTAAAGGATTTTTAAACTTATGTTGTTGTTACCAGTAATTGACAAATTCACTTAAAATTCAAAGCCACACGTTAATATATTTCAAGAGCAAATATGCATTCCATTCACTGAATTATTTATTCGTTGCTTTGCTCTCGCTTGCATTGCATTGTATGCAATATTATGCATTTACTTTCGAATCGAAGTTCGAAGGTAAATCTACAATACTACCACAGGTAATCCAATTGGTTGTTTTGTTTGTTGACATAATCTGTCAAGTGTCAATGTCATTCAATAACTTGCAGTGTGCAGTGTCATATATATTTAAACATACAAAATCAAATATAACTCAAATAGTTTCTGTGATATAACTATAGTAGTAACTAACGTCAAATCCGTCAGCTAACGTAAGTGACATTAGCTGTCACGGACACAGATTAACAAAATTTCATCTAAATCCGTTGAGCCGTTTTTACGTGAAGAGTTAAAAATATCCATATATCCATTGTATCAACACCTAGCTACTACTAAAGATCGTATCCATTGTCACAAACTTTCTAATTTTTAATTTTAGTAGATGTGCGGCATACACACCCATACAATATCTCCAGACTCCGGGCAAGAGAATCAAACACTGGGACAAATCACCATATATAGAATTATCGGACTAAATGTCACCGGTCACCGGGAATTGTACGGTAAAAGTCACAAACATTAAAAAGAAAAATTAAAAAAAAAAATCGCCTATCGAAGGATGCAGTAAACCGAGTGCATAATTTAATAAAACATAAAATTATTTCTAAAAGTAACTAATAATGAGACGAATTTATTAAGCAATTTTTAATGCCATATAAAGTCGATTTTGACTAAAAACTAGCATCTTTTATAAAAGTTGTATCTTCGAATTAATTATCCTATAGCGTATATACTTACATACAACTTTTACCTATATAGCTTTTCCGTATTGCTTAGATGTTTGTTCCTTGAGAACACAAAAACGGCTCAACGCATTTGGATATTTTGCACGCAAATTTATTAATTGGATTAAAATATACCTAGGATACTTTTTATCCTGCAAAAATATTTGGTTCCTGAGGGATCGTCTAAAAATATAAAAAAATATATGGCAGCGTCACCGTCGTTACAGGTTACAGCGATAAAAATGTAAATTATATTTTCTCAAGTGTTATATTTTTTATTTTTCAATGCGGACGAAGTCGCGGGCACCAGCACAGCTAAATAAGCACAATAGTGAAGGGTTCAACCCCTTAAGGATCAGTTTTACCTACAGCAAATCAGCAAAGTTTTACCTAAGCAGTCATATCAATTAAACACCAATAAATATTTTAACTCCTTTATTTACAAACATGAAAAATTTGATTCGTTTGACCTCAGTACAAAGTACAAATACAAGTTTTAAATATTATATATATACCTATAGCGTGTAACATTAGGTACTTAATAAGTAATAAGTATTACTTGCTTAAATAAGTATTCTTACATTACCAAATACAATGTTATGTCCAAATGTTCAACTTAACAACTTACTAGTGCCAATATAATTATCACAGACACAGTTACCTGGTACTAAGTATACTAATGAATTAATTCTTCCAATAATTATACCTACTAGGTAAGTTCTAGGTAATAGTCCATGCATATTTTGTTCTTTTTGACTGTCAAGTCAATTTTGTCTTCTTTCGTCTTGTTTCGTGTTTCAAAATTATTGAAACATATAGGAATAAAATGATTGAGTCTGCGGAGTTTCGGATTATAATTGATCAAACGGTTTCCGAGTTCCGAAAAATCCATCTTCATTTATAATATTCTGCAAGATGAGAACCTATTTTAGTAGGTAAAGTTGCAGCGGTTGACTAGAGTTTATTATACTTCTTTGTCGTCATTATTACAAGTGTATAAAAAAAAATTTCCCATTTTCAAAATGGCTGCCACAGCATCTGCACCCTTTTCTTTACAAATAAATTAAAAATAAACTATCTAACACAACAGATATTTGACGTTTTACCTGCATTTTTATGAGATAACATTAATTAGTACGAATTGTTGAATGTTTAAAATAATTAAGCAAGGGGCTTATATATTTATCTTCAAATGGATAGTCATACAAGATTTTTATCAGCCAAAGTAGACAGTTCTCGTAACTATAGGTACTAAATTACTGAAGTAGTCAGAACAAGCCTTAAGCGGATCTGGAATATAAACTACTCAATTCGAAGATAATTGACATTAGAATTCACAAGAATGTACCAATAAAGTTAAGTATAACTCTTAAACACTCATCAAATCACAATTAAATGGCAGATACATATTGGTAACAATTTATTACATTGTGACCTTACTTCCATTTTTTTTAATGTTCTGCAGGTAATTTCCCTTTGTGTTCGTAAAATAAATTTAAATATAAAACAATTAAGTACTAAAACTTAATACGAGTTGGTAATACCTAAGTATTTTTCAGTAGGTATACAAAATTTGACCTTTTACGGTATATATATTAATTAGACAATGTTTGTTTTTTACAAAAGAAACACCAGCAATTCAGTATGAGTAAAAAAAATAAGGGATCTTTCCTATTTCCTAGAAATATTTTAATTCATAAATATAAATCACATTACTATTTTATTGACCCAATAGACTACAGCTTTGCAAACATGTTATTAGGTAATCTACCAATGATATAAACACAGGAAACCTGATTTAATTAATATTGATAATAATATAATATACCAACAATAATCATTACATAACAACTACCTACCTCTATTCCGTTTTCATATCATTGGTAACTTAACTACACCATTTTAATAAAATACCACGTACCTACCTTAAGGATGCTTAAGGCTCCGGCATCCTAGATTTTTGTAAGTACCTATTTTAACTCTACACTAAATAATACCTACTTAATTTCTAAGTTATTTTATCACAATAAATTAGGTAGTGTGTAATTAATTATTAAAAATTTCTTGTTCAGATGTTTTTTGGAATAATTTGTTCTGTTCTTTTTTTTATTATGGCAATTTCATTCGAAGTTAGTCGTGAGAATGGCCGTGATCGCCATCGCCTCCATGGGAATGGCTATGAGGCGCTGTAATAAAAAAAAAAAATACAACATTAAATTAAAAAATATATCGCAAATACTTATATTGTAATTAAAATCAGATGTTAAATTTTGACATATAATATACTTGAAGGTTACATACGAGTATTTACATGTCATTGTGTTAATTTAATGTAAATATTTAGACTGGGTATTATTCATTGAGTCATAGAAAAATTATGTTTTATATAATTTTTGAAGTGAAAACTGCATTAGGAGCGTTTAGTATGGGAAAAAAAAAACACTGAAATTAGCCGTCACGCTCTGTGAGCGACACCGTCAGTGACATCAAATGTTTGAAATAAGCGCCATCTACCCAAATTAGTACGTAGTTCTTGGTTCATAATTAGATTAATTTCATCAATAGTTTATTAAGATGTTAACAGATGGCGGTAGTAATCCATAATTTTCACTTAAAACTTGCAGTCCTAAGACTGAATATTTTTTTTTTGTTAAATCAATCTTGGAATCATTCTTTTTAAAAAAAATATTATATTGAGAAAATTATGGTACCTAAGTATAAATGAATATTTTAAAAAATATTCCGCATTCCCTTAAAAGTAGGTACAATAGTTATACTTACTCAACAATTGTAATCCGAACATGAGGCAGAATCCAACCACAGCTGACAGGTACTGCAGCATGCCCGTTCTATCGCTCTTCCATATTTCAAAGAAAATCACGTATAGGAGGGTTCCTGAAGCCAAACCCTGAAGCACTACGGAGTAGACGCCCGCACCAGTGGCGCCTTCGCCTCCCACAAGAAGAAGACCGATTCCAATACCCAATGGAGAGACGATGGCGAAAGTGGTTATGTAAATGACAGCTAGCCAGGTCTTAGTACGAGTGGCGATTAATTCCACACCTATACAAAACGCTATCACCAGCTTGTGAGCAGAGACAGCACCTAACATATACCTGGAAGGAAAAATCTTAATGTTAGGTATCTAGTTTGAAACATCCTAGTCTACAAATAAGTATTATAAATGGAAAAGCTTATGAGCATACTATCCATATGTATGGATGTTTAATACTCTTCCTTATTAAATCAGCAATTTGAATCGGCGGTAATCTAATTAAGTATCATGACATAGTTTAAAATTACCTATCTAATTAATATTTCTATACAAATTATATTTACTAAAACAATAACAGCGACATCTATTGCTCGCTTCGCACGTCATGATGATTCACTATGACTCACAGTCAGAGCCCTCTGATGTTCAATAGCACAATCATTTAATTTTTTATTGGTACTCGCCAATAGATGGCAGTTATTGCAAAATGTTTTATTTTTTAAAAATAACTGTTCTGCTTACCAGACATGAGATGCGCTAGATTCTAATCCAACAGCAAGACCTTCAAACAGTTCGTGTATTGAAAGGGCAAGAACAATGAGCAAGCCACGCAATGCAGACGTGACGTCATCTCCTGTATCCACGGGCATATGACTGTGATGATGCGAGTGACCGTGATGATTCTGATTTTCCATTTCGGGGTCCTGAAAAAACACATTTTATATAATATGTGTACTTTTTTTGCTTGTATTGCTTGTATTATGGGTACCAGATAGTTGATATAGGTACTACATAAATTATTTTTTTTTGTAAATACATACATATTATAAATACAAAACATCTATGACTCAGGTACAAAGGTAAAATGTTAACACATAAACATTTGCCCTTAGCGGGATTCAAACCCGTAACAGTTTGGTTAACAGCTAGGGTTACTAGCCACTAGACCAAACATGTCGTGTCGTGTGTGTGTGTAATTATAGTTTTATACGTGATTGTCAATTGATATTTTTGTCTATGAACTCTTTTCTCTTATTTCTGTGCACAAACCCACAGACAAACAGACGAAAATTCTAACAGACGACGACCTCGGTAACATGGAACATTCTAGAAAATTCTCGATGAAGATTATTTTCGTTTTTATCTAAGGAGAGTTTTCAGCTGAAAGTTTGTCTCTTTATAAATTTCTACGACAGTCGAGAGAATTCATGAATATTCGAGAACATTGTACAACATTTCAAAGTTTTCCAGGATATTTCGAAATTCTTGGGAATATTCTCGAATGTGCCAGGAGGATACAATAATCCAGCTCAGCTGGACTATTGTAGAAATTTCTAGAAGGCAAAACTTTCAACCCTTATATCTTCGAGGGTACACCTTAGGTATAAACAAAAATAGTCTTGATCGAGAGGGATAAAGGCTTGGGGTGAAATGATGACTGACTGTTCCTTAGTTCGTTTTTGAATTCTTGCGGCACGCACATCATACACTTACTTTTATAATATATATTGATATATCAATAAATACCTTATTCTTCCTAATGGAGTTTGGGTCTATGAGGTCTGCTGTAGAATTTGTGACGCTTTTATCTCCATTATCCGAACTGCTAGCTCGACTCCTGCGCACGCTCAAATTTCTAACCAACGGAGCTGTCTTGCCATTTCTTTTTTCACGGTGGTGTATATACATATGCACCAGTTCTTCAACCAAATACATTATGAAGAAACCGATACATGTTAGCAGCGGTGTGAGTGAAAAGTCGAAATAACGCATCAAACCAGCACCTGAAACAATGAATTGCAAAAATTATGAGAAATTTTGAGTTTTCCGTATATTTCATACAACTCTTATATGATTTAGGTATATGTAAGTAGCGGCCCCAGGCTTCGCATGGATGCAAATTTTTTCTACCAATTATATACACAAACATTCTCTGTATCGCTCTTTCCATTAGTGAAAACCGTATCAAATCAGTTGGTCGGGTGGTTCAGTTGGCATTATAATATATTTTCATGAATAAACATTAGATATTTTTTATATATTTTGTTTTTCAATTTAACCTTACCTAAATCGTTAACCCCAAAAAATATAGAGCAACGAATTAGCGTTAAAGTAGGTCCAGTAGTTTTAGATTTTATTCCATTACAAACAAAAATATAAAAATACAAATCTTTTCTCTTTATGATATTTAGTATAGATAGCATCGTATTTACTGGATAATTTCAATTCTTGTTTGGTTACTTACGCAAATGTTAAGCAAGACTATTGCTCAACAATTAACACAGTTATCTGATACGTTGTTGATATAACATATTTTTATATTCACGTTAAATGTATTTGTAATTGTTTTTTTTTAAATAGGTCAAGATTAGTCTCGGTAGATGAACGAAAAATATAGCAGTCAGTCAGACTAATAAACAAGTTTCAATTAAATAAATATTAAATAAATAATTTTAAATAAACAATTATCTAAAATAATAAAAAAAATAACAGCATTTGTGCTGTTGTTTTTCGATTTTGAATTTGCAAATTCAAATAAGGAACGTGCATGCTAACATTACAATTCAGTTCATAGATTTATTAACGCTTATTGTTTATTCAGATGTCTAATTTTTTTTATAACGTGCCAGTAACAAAATGTGCTAGCAACGTTTGAACGTAGCATAATATATGCAAATATAGCACAGACAACCTTAAATTGATGTTAAATTAATGCGATTAAACTTATATGTGTGGCCGTAAACACAAAGAAACTAAAATATTTAAACAAATGTGTAATTATTGAGTTTTGCATTGGCGAAATTTGAACGTCTTGTATAAGTTTGCCTTTTATATCTTACGAGTAATATAGTAAGAAAATAAATATTTATGTACATTACTTAGTTATATATTTCTATGAATTTTTATAACAACCATTATAACAAAATAGAACATTGCAAAGGCGGTGCTAAGGACGTCGTTTCTGTGTCAATGATGTAGAGCATTCAGTGTTTTACCTCTCTTTACTCCCACGGTGGATTATAATGAGTGTGAATACAGAAGTATATATAATTATTTTCAAATGCTAAATTTTTGGAATTGCGAAGCAATAGTTTCAATAATTACTCTCATTATTATTTTTCCGAAAGATCTTTTTAATAGTCATTTATTTTCTTTAAAAAAACGTCTCAATAAATAAATTTATGATTATTTTAAAGATAAATCAGCCTGAATTTAGGGTCGATATTGGTTCATCTTGTGGGTGAACGTTCTACCACAGGTTCTACGCTGCGCTTGCCGGACCGCGGTCTTCACTCGAGAAACCTAGCGGCCGTCGGCTCTCCTGCCCAACTGATCCGCCGGTTGTTGGTAACTTTCGTACGTATACTGATCTCCCCATTCCTGATTCAATCTCGCAGTGTTACCCCGAGCATAACTTTCTCTATAGATCGCTGAGCGACCTTGAGATATCATACGAGGTCCATAGTTAAAGACCACTAACATTGACATTAATGAGATAAATAATATTGTCCATATTACTATTTCTTTGACCATTCCAGATCTCAAGTATTTAAAGGGAAACCAGATTTTTTTTTTTAAATTCTATTTAAAAGCAACACACATTTTTTCAAATTTATCAGTGTTTATACTTTTAAAATTATGTAGCGACCACATATTTTATGAGTTACCTTAATGTTTATTAGGAATATTTTTAAACAGTAATTTACAGACGCGCGTATTAGTATGCAAATGTTACCATTCTTTGTGTAACTACTTATGTATGTAGGTACTAAAAGCAACCTAATTGATGTAATTATTCTTTGTCACGTGCAGAAATGTTAAGTGACCACTTGTTAGCATTAACTGCTTCTTAGTAAAATTACTTTTGTTTACTTTAATTGTGTGAGGCAAAAAATCATTATTCTCTTTTTAAATTTCATTCTAAATATTCATTTTGTTCTTTTAAATAACACATGTCTGTATACATATAAAAAAAAATCAAAACTTATTTCAAAGTATTTTAAGAAAAATGTCAGTACACTTTCTTTGTCTTTTACATTTTTTTTGTTCCAAATAAAAAAATAATTGTTAATGATGTAGCAAAAGTTGTAGAAATATTTCTTATTTTTATTTATAAGTTTACTAGCTGTGGCCGCAACTTCGGACGTGCTGTAAGTAGTTCGTTTTTTGAAAATCCCTAACATTTCTCCAGGATAAAAAGGATTCTAATGTTAATCTAGGTAATAAACTATCTGTGTGTCAAATTTCATCCAAATCCGTGTAACGTTTTTGCGTGATTGAATTTTTTGAAACAAAAATTCTAAAAACTATATTTTGACCTCGGTAACAATGTACAATGTGTACAAATTGTTTTTTTGAAAAAAAAAAAGAAATTAATGTACTGACACGGCTCGTTTACGATTTTATTATATGTATAGATTAGGATTATGATAAATATTTGAACCATTGGTTCTGTTGTCCATCTGTAAACCCATATCGAAAATTTAATGATTATTCCGTACCACATCAGCGAATGCAATGCGTCTCATCACTAGTAAAAAAACCAAGATTTATGTACGAGTTGTTTAGAGCTGTATCTATAGGTAGGTATGTCAAGGACGTTTCGTGTGATCATACATCGTAGTAAGTACGAGTAAGTATCTCCGCTCGCTACTAAACAGTTCGTAGTTAGAATTTACGCAACCGAACGTAGTATATAATACTCAAAATTTAGAGTTTAATGTCTGTAATTGCGTTTAAAAAATTTAAATATTAAAACTTTTTCATTCAAACTTTTTCATTATTTGTTTTGACTGTGGCATCGTGGTTCGACCGCATAGTTCGATCGTTCGGACCATGTGAACTTTTTCCCATTGGTGTGATTTGAGAATCGAACCACGCGGCCTATCTTGTTCCTAGACCTCGTGGTTCAGCGGTGTCTAGTACAGCCTATTCTTCAGACCAGTGCAACAATATTTTAAAGACAAAAAAATTAAAATAAGTAGTTAAACTATCAGAGCTAAATTTGGGCAGCCCGTCTGGCGGCAGTAACCACCTTCTTACAGAAGACCACCGTGAAATAACAGAATGTGTGCTGTTGTGTTTCGGTGAGTGAGATACCTTCTTAATCCCACTAAGGACGACAGTGCACTAACAGCATTTGTGTTATAGGCGACGGTAGCCAACTACCATCAAGTTGACTGTCAGTCTGCCTGAAATGTCTGATGACCATTAAGTATATAAAAATAAACCATAAGTATAAGTGTATAAAAATAAACCATAATATAAGTATAAGTGCTTAGGTACTTTGGGAGCCATTCAATTTAGTGTTTATTCTCGACGATTTATTTATTTTTGGATATCCTGTTTTCTAAAAGCTTAAAATTTATATAGAGTTATTACTTCTAATTATTTTATTTACAATATAACCGCAGGATGACCTTGGATGCTTTTGAATTTCCTAAAATATATTGTTTTTTCCTCATACCATATCATGGAAATAAACTACATCTGATTTGATGGGTGACATTTAGTAATTACATAGCATTGTTGTAAATTAGCGGATGTAAGGTGCTGAACAATGAGGTCTCGTGCGGATTATTATTCGAATGAAATTGGGTCACGATCAAAACAAAGAAAGAAAATGAGTATAATTTGAAATATACAAACACTTGTAATAGAATCGATAAAATACTCCCCAAGTAACGCCATTTCGTATGTACGCGCTGATGTCAAGCTTATTTTTTTTTTTAGAATCAAAAGTATCATATACTTTAGTCCAGGTAATAAACTATCTGCTTGTCAAATTTCATCAAAATCCGTTAAGCCGTTTCTGAGATTAGACAAACACACAGACGAACAGACAAAAATTCTAAAAACTTTTTTTATCTCGGTTTTTTTTACACATCCTAAATGAGAAAGCCGTTCGACGTTACAGAACTTAACCGCAACAGTGCTTACACACTCTTTACGTAATAAATATTATAGTTATTAAACTATATTATATCACAGAAATGACATAAAAAATGGTAAATAAAAAAGAGTACCGAGAAAAAACGAAACGTGTTTGGGAAGTGAGAGGTATGCGTCATCGTGGAACTAGCACATTTATTACTCAATCGGAAATTCGGAAATGAATGCACTCAATATTGATTTGTTAAAAACTGGAGTAGAATAATACTACTAACCTACTAGCTACACGCTCCCGGCGTCGCCCGGGTTCAAAATAAAAACTATCCTTTCTTTTATTTATATAGATAATATAAAAAAATCCATACTTCATACTAAGGTTATAAATGTGAAAAAAAAAAATCTGTCTGTGTGTCTGTTACCTTTTCACACTTTAACTACTCAACTGATCATCATGAAATTTTGCATACACGTCAGGGACACCGGAAAGGATCTTTCATTCAGGAAAAAAAGTACTGTTCCTTAGGAATCATCTAAAATTAAGAAAACTAACGCCTGGCAAAAGTGTATTGCTCATGTTATTTTTATTTTACATCGCGGGCGAAGTCGAGGGCACCAGCTATTAATAGAATATATCCAAATGAAATTATTTTCTATTTTTTATATTAATCCGTTGTAATCGATGTTAAAACATACTAATCGATGTTATCTCTATTTGTTAACTCGATTTATTTATCCACTATTATCGATCACTGCAATCATATTATCTATTTAGGTTTATGCGTTTGCAACACTACATATTACAGGATTGCATTGTGAACACACCAATAGGAATTTATTAAATCGAAAAACTATTAATATTCTCTAGCAATAATTAAAAAATAGAAATTTCTCAATGTGGTTCAATACCCAAACACCTATATCTGCTGTAAGTTGCTAAGTAGTTAGTCATCCAGCAGACTACTTGAAACTGCATCACCAGATCAGGGTCAGCATGTCATGGAAATACCACCGAAGTAACAGTAGGTATACCAAATTTCACGTCAATTGGAAGCACGAACATTTGGAAGCAAAAAAACATAAAGATTGATGGTCTTCAAACGCCTGAAAAGATCTTCATAAATTATAGCTTAAAAAATTATCAAGTCAGCTTTCAATAAAAAAAAACGGATCAAAATTGGATCATTCGTTTTCTTCGCACAATTCGTACGAAACAAAATTGTGCGAAACTACTATTAAACCATCCGTTTGGAAGCGTTATACAGAGACACAGAGATACATACACACACGTCAAACATATAACGCTCCGTTTTTGCGTCGGGGTTTGATTATGAAATCGAAAAAGACTATTTCTCTAGCATTATTATATCTTACTTATACATTAAAATATATGTATGAAAAAATAACTCCCGTCTATCTGAAATTTAGTATAGATGCAGCTTAAAGAGTATGGATTTACTCGTAGCATACTTTTAGCTTTTTACGTGGGTAAGGCAGCATTCAATTGCAAACACTATTTATGTTTTCAAGGGTAAGCCATCGTTGAACCTATTTTTAACTTTGATGTAAGAATAAGGTTTGAACAGAGTGAACATTTAAACTGAACATAAATAGTATGTTATAAATTTTACTGTATGTGGCTACCGTCGCCTAAATACAAACACTGGCATAAGATGATAAACGAGGAAGGTTTGAAAAATTGCATCCGCGCAAAGCCGGTGGTTGATAGCTGTATTATTTTTTTAAAATATTTTTTATAAAAAGTACAATTTTATAAAGGTACGATTAAGGCTTAGCCACCGATAGAGCTAAGTTAGCGGCTTCAAATTTTTTTTTTCTGACACAGACTGTCGCCATATAATTGATTATAGTGAATATTCAGTTGTCTATTGTTTGCATTGTTTATACTCGTAATAGTATAACAATTAAAATTTATTAGGTCACTGTGCCATTTTCGAATAATCAATTCTTAGATCTATTTTTGGATAGATCGAATTTAGAATACAAGTGTTTGACCATCACGTTTCCGCATACTTCTCAACTTCTTTGTGTGAGTTTTTGATCAACCTCTGAACTAATATTATAAATGCGAAAGGGATTTTGCAGTAAGAAAGTAAAGAATTCTATTGTAGTAATTTCGACAGTAACCACCTCCTTACAGAAGACCACCGTGAAATAACAGTATATGTGCTGTTGCGTTTCGGTGAGTGAGTAAGGGATGCCAGAGCCAATTACCCCATCCCTTTTCTTTATTCCTTCTATGGTCGGCAGCGCATTTGCAGTTTACCTATGGTGTTGGCTTTGGCCTATGTATGACACCTACCATCAAGTGGACCGTCAACTTGCCTGTCGATCTTAACATTAAAAAAAGTGATACGGAAAATAAAACCTCTTGAAATGTATTATTCATGAGATAACCGTTCTACTAACATTCTTCATCAGTACCTATACCGGTCTTTAACCTTTTTCTGGAAAAAATATACATTTATCAATGAGGAAGAATTATAAAGGAATATCGTAACGTAAGGTGGTATGCATGTATTGTAAAATAATTATGTATATTGCAGCGAATACTTCTCACGTTCTATACGAGTATGTATAAGAATGAATTTTCTAAAATAAGTTATTCATAATGCCAAGAGAATCCTTATACATATTATAAAACGAAGTCCTCCGCCGCGTCTGTCTGTCTATCTGTGTGTGTGTATGTATATATATGTTCGCGATGATCTCAAAAACGACTGAATTAATATTCATGCTGTTTTCATTTATCAAAAGAGTGATTCCCGAGAAAAGTAATACCTTAGCTGTATAAATTGTTTGAAATATGACGATGATTGTTGAAGATGTCAAAAAAATCAAGCAGTTTCAAAAATCCAAAAAATTTAAAACTTTTTTTTAATTCCGTCTTACAGAATACCACCGTTAAATAACAGCATATGTGCTGTTGTGTTTCTGTGAGTGAGTAAGGAGTGCCAGAGCCCATTACCTCTGTGATAAGGAGGGGCCTTATCCCTAATCCTTATTTAATCCTTTTATGATTGGCAGCGCATTTGCAGCACCTATGGCGTGGTGTTGCTTTGTGTTTAGGCGACGATTTCCAGCTACCACAAGTGGACCTTCAGCCTGTCTGTCGACGTTAACATAAAAAATGAATATCGACCAGTATAGGAAATCTAGAGTACTTCATACTTATAGAGACTTAAAATAATGTATTTCTGAACGTGTGGATATTTAATTAATTCGTGACTTCTTATTGCAGTTTCATTATTAAAGGAGAGCGTGACTGGGCAACACGAAAAAGTTATTTTTTGTAACATTGAGATTCATAGAGCAATCATACCTATTATTCATACCTATTATTAAATTGTGTCGTCACTATAGTGGCGACGCCGTCGTAGACAGCCTTGGATTTAGTTTTCACTTTAAAAAATAATGATTTCTCTAATTCCGTTAGGTTTTTATGGATGAAGTTTATTCTCTAGACCAGCGATCACCAAACTTCTTTATCTCGCAGACCACTTGGCATATTTTTCAGGTTTGGGTAGACCTCCTGTTTAACTAATATTGCAATTCAGCAAATTCATCAACTTCATATACTCGTACATATATATGTTTTTATCTTATTTCTAATTGAAAAAAGGTGTAGGTAGACTTTAAGGTAGAGCTAAACATCAGTAACAAAACACATATACAATAAATAAATAAAATCTGTGTAGGTATGTGTGATTCCAATATTGAAAAGTCAAATTTAAAGTCACGACCTGTTAAAATGAGATTCACTATTATTTATGGACCCCGGTTTACATCTCATGGGACCCCCAATTCTTTTTTGTTTTTGTTTAGGTATATAGACCCCTTGTAGGTCGTCCTTGATCCTCGGGGGTAGGTATAGACCACTTTGGGTATCTATGCTCTAGCTAGACGGTACGAAACGAAAACGCTATCCACAAATGTGTCTGCTTCTTTTAAATTTAACTAAACGATAATACCTACTATTGAATTTCTCGCATCTATAAAGTCAAGTAGTATCCTATCTCCTTAATCCTACTATGGCAAGCAGCGCACTTGTGTAGGATCAGTATTATTATAATATTCTGAGGTAGGGTACCTGTGTCGCCGCATTGTGTTGTAGGCGACGGTAGTCACCTACCATCAAGTGGAGAGTCAACCTGTCTGTCTGAAAAACCTTTTATACCTACTTAAGTATTGATAAATTTGTCCGTTACGCATCAATGACTCTTTTAGCAAGAAACTAACAATGTTTGCTTTCTTATTCATTTACTTTGTCTTTGTGAGAAAATGCTTAATTATTGTGCTGATAATTATGTTATTTAATTGCGCCTTACAACTTCGCGACCTTTTGATGTTTTTTTAAAACTTCAATTAAAAAGAAATACCTAACACAGGTAAAAAATACCGCGTGAAACCGACGCTAATTTAGAACCTTTGAAATCTTAGTCAGGTAGCAGACAGTTTCTTTTTTTATATGTGAAATAAATTAAAATATTAACATGTAAGACATTCATTTGTGTTAGTTCACCAGTTCTGAAGGTCAACATGTTTTTACTGCAGGCGGATGTGAGAGAAAAATTATTCATTGTAGTTGCATTGTATTTTGGAAGCAATTACAGGAAAAGAAGAAACATTACAAAAAGCGTCACGTGATCCCGTGATCGTTACACTAAAGCTATTTTAATCTCATCGACCTAGAAATTTTACTCTCATCGCGCGAAAAGATGTTTCATTTAAAAAAAAAAAAGAAAAAAAAATACTAAATAATAATAGTGTCTAAATTAGATTTTATTTAAAGGACAGTTGAACAGTTGAAAAAATGTCACTAATCCAATCGTTCCAATCCAACCCAACCCGACACAAACCTTCGAAACGTCACAACACTTGTGCTACATTAATGTGAAAACAGAAAGTGCATGTCCCGTTAAATGTTCCAATAATGTTTAGAATATCAAGTTAAACCTTTTGTATTACGCGAAATAAATTATAATAAGGCGGGAAAAAGTATAATACTATAAAATATTCTACGCTGGGAAGTTAAACTATGCAATAAAAAGCACTCTATGCTTTAATTCAGAATATGATCTATATGTATGATATGATTCATTGAAATACGTTCATAGGATTACGCATGATTAAGTAACAAATATCCGCATTTTTAATATAAGTTACATAATATATTTTATAAGACAAAGCCGTTAACTCAAGTAAATATCATTGCGGTGAAAATTACTATCTTAAGATTGGGTTTGTAATATTGTTGATGATAATTTTATTGACCTGATGCCGCAGCATCAAGTAGTCTGCGGGGCACCCAACTGCTCACCAACTTATAGCAAATATAGCATCTTTATCGGACTACTGAGACGAAAAAGTCTCATCAGTCCGATCATCGGACTGAGTAATCGGACTACTGATAATCGGACTCAGTAATCGGCCTTGGGCTCGATAGAAAGTCGAGGGTTGTTTATAATTTTAATTATACCTTATGAAGTATGACCCGTTTAGTTAAAAAAAATCGTTAAACGTAAGGGTGAATTGAATATATTCTTTATTTGATATGAAAATATGCATTTAATTCTTAACACAAACGAAATTGGCGTAACGAAGCTCATTAAACAGAACTAATCCGAAATGTATCGGTTTAAAATGAACTTATATATAAATATAAAAGGTAAGGTTAAAAACAATTGCTTATACAAATTTGCATATTATTTACATTAAAACAGTAAACATTTAAAACGAACGTTTCACGCTGAAATGTTCAATGATTGACGTGAAAGAAAAATTATGGAAATAAAAATTATCTATGTTCGTTTCGACCGTTTTTGTTTTCTTTTTTTTTTCTTTTTGTGCAACCAGCACAGTGACAACAATGGCTTTGACGTATACTTATATTCTTGACGCTAAACTTCTTCTAATTGGTCCATGTCTAAATAATATAATGTAAATTTTGCTACAAGACGAAGTAATTTATCAACACTAATATTATAAAAAAGATTTGTATTTTTGTTTGTAATGAATTAATTCGAAAACTATTGGACTGATTTACAAATTCTTTCACCTATAGAAAGCTACATTATCAATGATAACATATATAATAGTATATAAATAAAAATTGTTAAATGTGTTTCTAAGCGCAAAATTAGAGATTTTTTTCTTTCTAAATATTCATTGAAGTCGGAGGAATGTTGTTATGACGAGAAAATTGGAAAAATGCATCCGTGAGAAGCCGGCGTCCATCTAGTGGACCGTCAGCCTGTCTGTTGATTTTAACATAAAAAATACAGTTATATTAAACTAAGAACAATTACTCTTCAATAAAACAAAAACTTGAAACTCAAAGAGTAAAAAGTGTCATTAAATCGAGTCAGTAATACTCGGGTCAGTCGCCCCTTTTTTGCCAAGGCAGAATCGGCCGGTAGCCTCTCTGTAATTTCGTAATTAACAATCCTTTGCCATAATAAGACTTATAATTCAATATTTCTCAACAGCAATAATTAACACACACAAAAAATAAACATTTCCATCACGCCTGCTTCCACGACATGTAATGTTTTAGAGTATGAACATATCAAAACACGTTATGTACATGAGTATGTTCTTAAACGATTTGTTTATGAAAAAACATCTAGTTAGTTCCTGTGAACTATTATTTTTGACGTAAATATGCCTTTAAATAAATGTCTTTAAATATGGAAATATTGGGTGGCAATTTAGAATACAATTCAGAAAACAGAAGATTTATATAATGATTCTAGTCTTTTTCATGGTTATATACGCATGGAAAAACATTTATGTCCGTAAACCAACTTAATTAACTTTCCTATATTCATTTTTACGTTGAACGCACGAATTAACGTAAAAATCCCGACCGATTCGGATCGTTTTCGGACGTCGTAACTAAACGCACTTGTACGTACGACTAACTCTCACGCAGTATCCAACTGTGCGTAGTATTGTAGTACATACTACGCACAGTCGGGATTGTTCGTGCGTATACGTACTTTTCAGTACCTACGAATCAATTTCGCACGAAAACGCAGGCCGCGCTCAAATAACACACGGCCGTGTCCACGACACAACTACACCCTATTTTTTATTAATAAAGGTAGCAGACACGCTGACGTACTTGGCAGGTGGCTGCGGACACCTTTTAACACAAGCAACTACAGGTGTGAAGGATTTACAACGTGGGGAGGCATCGGCATGCATGAACAGTTGATCTTTCATTCACTCACACACCAAAACACAACAGCAGATTATAAAAATGGTTTAGTTGTCATCTCGCACGATTTTATTTCGTACGAAATGTGCGAAAAGTCTACTTTAAGTTGAGTCATTTTTATTTTCTGGCCACACACCAGTGCTCTCCCTAATTGTAACCAAAAACTAAAGCATTAATTATTTTTCATTACCAAACCTGTTCCACCAGATTTACCGTAATATATCCGATCCGACTCTGCATTTATCTTAACTATATAATCATCGCTTTCCGCTATTCGAGTTCAGATTCTCAAAATACAGAAACCGCGATAGCGCTAAAGTTAGGTATCAATGAACGTCATTTGACGGGTATGAATGCCACCGTATTGTACTGACTGGGCAAGGCGAAACGAGTTACTAGACTGCTCGCCCGAATTTATCATAAATGAGGAGACATCCAACTTTTTAGACAGACAAAGAGCACGACATCGATTACTTTTGAATGCTTTTCTGTTTGATTCTGTATTATGGGTTCCAATTAATATTGTTGAGACTGGATGGCGTAGTATATAAAGTATATAATACTTTACATCGAGTAAAGTTTTACCCACTTGTAATAATTACTTGATATAAATAATCTATATATATATACAGTGGCGTCCATTTGAATAGCCTCACCCAGTATATTATATGTTTTATAAATATTAATATTAATTTAAACCATTAAATATTATTTTTTTAATGTACGATTGATCTTTATTAAAACGCCATATAAACAAGTTCGAAATTATCTAAGCAGCACGCGACAAATACGCAATTCTGTCACTACATGTCGTCCACATGAATAGCCTCAGTCTAGTCTCGTCACTCAAATAATTCGCCAATAATTCTGGATTGCAATTGTTTTTAAATAATTTGGTATTTATATATCGGTTTGTGTCTGTTATTAATATTTCAGTGATTCAGTGTAATAAATAAGAGTTTTTGTGAACATGGGACGTGGTAAAAGACTTACGCGTTTAGAAATTAAGAAAATAAATTTTTATTTATCCCAAAAGTTATCTAATCGTGAGATAGCTAAGAAAATCGGTCGCAGCCCTAAAGTAATAAATAATTACGTAAAAAATAAGGAAAATTATGGTCAAAAATATAAAGGACGCACAAAATGTGTCACAACGGACCGTGAACGTCGAACAATTTTATGCGCTGCTTCAAATTCTACAAAGAGTGTCAAGCAAATAGCAACAGAAATAAATACTAGAGCATCTCTTTCTACAGTTCGGCGAACAATAAGAACAACACCTTACCTTAAACGGAAGAAAATAATGAGTAAACCTCCTTTGCGCAATCACCATGTGGCAGCTCGACTGTCTTTTGCTAAAAAGTACATGTGCTGGACAACGCAGTGGCAGAATGTGGTTTTTAGCGACGAGAAAAAGTTTAATCTAGATGGTCCCGATGGATTTAAATATTATTTTCACGATCTAAAAAAAGAAACTAGAGTGCTATCCCGACACTCAACATTTGGTTCAGTGATGGTTTGGGGAGCGATTCTTTATTATGGCCCCATTGATCTAGTCGTGTTAAACGGAAAACAAAATGCTGAAAAATATTTAGAAGTATTGAAAATAGAAAGAAATGAAAAATAAAGTTTATAAAGTCATGAGAAGAAGAAAAATAATTTTTCAACATGATAATGCACCTGTACATACATCAGGTCACGTAAAAAAGTGGTTTGAAAAAAGTCAAATTCTAGTTTTAGATTGGCCATCACTCTCCCCAGATCTAAATATCATCGAAAATGTCTGGGGCTGGATGTTTCGGCAAGTTTATTCCAACTATCGACAGTTTACCAACAGAGAAGAATTAATTCAAGCAATTTACACTGTTTGGAACTCTATTGATATTAATTACATACATTCCTTGTATAAATCGGTATCTAATCTTTTTTTTTTGAAGTAATAAGGTCTAATGGAAAGACCACAAAATATTAAAACAAAGAGTATTTAATTTTTCAATGACTGCTTAATCCATGAGGCTATTCAAGTGGAAGGGGTTATTATTTGTTTCGTGTAATTTCTTTTATATTTGATAACCTAATAATAAATAATTTGTTTATCATTACACGATTGTTTATGTTATTCAAAATGAGATAGTTAATTTATTATTAAATTATTTAGAAGTATGCTAAGTACACGTTTTAATGAGTGAGGCTATTCATATGGACGCCACTGTATATATAAATGTTATGTTGGTTTGTGTATGCTTCAAAAACTCGAAAACTAGCCAAAGGATTACTTGAAATTTTTACACAACATTGCATTTAAACAGAGAAATAATCTTATATACTTTTTTCCTAAAATTCCACGATTTTTTTTATAAAAAAAAAACATAATTTTCATACGTTGACCGTTTGGAACGTTGCTGACTGAGCCACAACAAAGCGTGGCCGGATTCAGTTAGTAGGGTATTAATAATAATTCCAGTGCATCGTTTAATAACTCGTTATAAAGTGGAAAAAGAGTTTCACAGCCTTTTATAATCACGAGAAATTCGACCTTGGTTGTCAGTTTCCTCTTGATTTGCAACAAGAGTATTTATCTATAAATGTCTCAACATTTAAGCAATGAGGAAGGAAAGATACTTTATTGAAATTTATTACCAAGGGATAAATATCACTGCCTACAAGACTCGTTCGTCTTATTTAAGGAAAACTTATTAGTACAAAAAAAACTATTGAAAAAGTATTACTACCTACTTAGGTATACTTTAGTATACTTAGGTATACCTATACTGCTGAGAACGAATACAATATTTATAAATGCAAGGCTTTGATTATTAAGATTAAAGCAGATTGTAGTGACCTCCAAAGTGGCGACAGTTTAAGGAAAAGCCTCCAGTAAAGATAAAAAAAGCCTTAACGTTGCGTTCTTGAAGTATAAATCACTAAACAGATAAATAAATGTAAATTTAAAATTTACATTTCTTTTTTAATTTTACAAAGTTAAAATCTTTTTTATTTATCACTAACAATCTAAATAATATTTCATTTAATTCTAAGTTATATAATATACATATTATACAGTGTAAAGCTTCGGTCCCCTAGGCAGCTAGGGTCCCAAGCATGCTGGCTGCATTACCTCGTTGTATGTAAATGTTCCCAAAATATTTATTGCACAATATTACGATATACATACATACGAGTATTTATTATATTACACCTACTAATGTAAAATAGTATATTCAGAAAAAAATATTGTTACGATAAGGCAAGCCTATTGTGTCTAGCAATAAAAGGTAGGTTAACAAAGTGGTAATTCCCACGGTTTTTGCACGTAAAGTGCATTACTTATTGAAGTAATGAGTAATCGTTTCGCATGCCTTTAACCGGGTTAGCTTGCGTTACCTACCGCACCAACTTTTTGTTTATTCTAAACTTTGTTCTGATTCTAATGGCAACGTGCACTTAGGTTATCGGACTTCTATATTTTGTATTTTTTTATAGTATTTTGTACTTTCTTAAACGCTTCTTTACATATTATAATTTGAAGTCGCTTTCCGCGTCTGTCTCTCTGTAATAATAAGTTTATAGTCCTTATAAAATAATATAGGTGCAGAGAATCTTACTTAAATATCATAAACTTTTAGGTACAGCTTGTAAAACTCATGAGTTTTTAAACTTTAGACCTAAAAGTTAAGTTTATCCTTTTAAAATGCAGCAAGATAATATTGCGCCTGCGTCATTGATGACGAATTCAGCGGACAATCAACAAAGGTGTCACGAATTGTGATCGGATATCAAATATACCTACGGGAATGGTGACAAACGTATGTGCAAATTTTTTTCTTAATTTGATATTCTTTCGGCGCAATAGTTTTCGGCTGGCAATATTAATAAAGTGTGCGAAAAGCCGAATATCAAATTCTATGCTAATATAGCTTATACAAAGAGCAGTAAGCATCTATTTTAGAAAAACCTTTACAGAAGGTAGCTATTGACAACCTAATTTTAAATGTATATTTTTTTTTTTAGAACTTGTCAATAATGTAAAAAATCGCCATATTGGGCTTTGTCTATGGCTGGATTAAGAAAACTAGTCAATGGGAACTATTGAAAATTTTAAATGAAAAAAAAAATAATGATTAAATTTCATTATTATAACCACATTAATTACATTATATATTTTTTAATTACAAAAAGTTTATTTTATTTAAGGCAGGCCTATTTTATATTTTATTTTCTACCGGTATCCCTTTAAAGTGTCGTTGCTGTAAATGACCATAAATTTGTAGCGTTGGTGAATATGATTATGTACAATTGGTGCAAAACTATTATAAGCAATAAAATGAACAATGCGAAAATTACAACTGGTAAGTGTTAGCTAATTCCTATTTAAATTAAAAAAATAAATTAGTTTTACTGAATATATTTTCTTGTGATTGAGTTAACAATGATAAGAAAGTTAATACTTTATGAACAAAATCAAATTTGATCGTCTAGTGTTAAAGTGCATAGAGAAATAAGGACAAATGTTTGTTTACATTGTCGACAAGTTCTAAAAAAAACACTATACATACATTATAGCTGAGAGTTTTCATGGAAAAACATTATTGCCTTTAAGTCAGTAATTACAATAATTCAAACCGCAAAAATGTCACAAATTCTGCACATTTTAGAAATTTTAATTGTCCTAATTTTTTTGTTTGCATCCAAATCTTGTTATTATATCTGAGATAAGTATGTCATGTTTTTCTATGTATTTCTAAGACCAATAACTAATAAGAAATCATGGAATTACGTAGTGTGGAATTGGTAAGTAGCTTCTGTTGGCAAGTGAGCTCTTAATAATGTTATGATACAAGACATTAAAATGATACCAACAAAAAGTAAGCTTAAATTACTACGTAGAATCCGCGAGGACGTATTTCCCTGCGTATGAATTAGTAATAAGTTGATTGTCTAGTATGAATCCGGTACAGCGCTACCACAATGACCAGTCTGCAGGAAAGTGACATCGCATCGCAATCAACATCATTATCATAAATGTAGTTGCGTACGCAATAGGCGCATATTTGTAATTGGAACTTGAGCGATCGTCGCCATTCATTTTGAGAAAACATTGCAACATATTTCAAGAGGATATCATTTAAAAATTAATTACTTATCTAAATTATTGACAACCATCTGGTCCCCACAACGTGTGTGTACAATTTCAAGATGATCAGTTTAGTAGTTAAGGCGTGAAAAGGTAACAAACAAACAGATAAACTGAGTTACTTTCACATTTATAATATAAGTTTGTGTGGATTAGAAGTAGCTAGTTTCATTTACTGCAAAATTCAATGCAAATTAAATGCAAAAGTATGCGTCGTTTGTTTTTTATAGTTTTTTGTGTCTATGTGACATGTAACTTAATTTGAATGCCTTCTCAAATTAAAAATCAAAGTGAAGCAGATTCACGTACTCTACTAGCCGAGTCTGTGTTACGATAATATTATTATATATTCTGAGCCTGTGTACCTTTTTGTACAGTAAATAAGTTCTACAATATTGTATTGTTATATTGTGTCACATTTAGGTGTAATTTGACTCGACATATAAAACATATCTTGCCTGCGGCTCCTCTATAGGCATCTATTAATATTTTTCAGAACTAAAATGTTATTATTCCACTTATTTGATTATTAGGTACGCTTATTTGAAGAATCATAATTGTGTAAATCCAGCACAATGGTGTTTCTGTATGTCAGCTATATTAATAACTGAGTAAAATCATAATGTAGTAGGTATATTTATAGTATTCATAGTAAGTAGATGTAGTTTTATTTAAGTAGCATATCGTCTCCAACTATTTTCCTATGTAATGCTGCTTGTAAGTTCAATGACACGTTCCCTTCAACGTAATGTCCTGAATACGTGCATTGCTTGTTACGACTATTACTTGGCTTAGTGCTGTATACTACTCGCCTATTTATGAGGATTAACTCTCCCGGAACTGCACATTCAATCAAATGTACTTACATAATTAGAAAGCGCTAACCGTATAGGGCAAACAGTTTTAAATACGTAAAACACCATTATTGAAGTTGCGATTTTTATGCAATGACACGTTTTTTTAATTACCTAATGGTTTGATATGACGATACTACGTGAAAAGGCGTCATAATAAAATGTCGTGGCCAGGTTATAGAATTGATCACTTCATGAAATGGCCAGCTAAAACTAGCTATATCATTAATGTAGGGTAGGTAGGTATACATGATATCAAAGGTTTAATAAAAACTACAAAATAAAGAAGGAACTTATAGAAAAAAAAAAATAGTTAAACGCTGGTTATTCAATGATATGGCAGTTTTAGCTGGCCATTTCTATGATCTGGCAACGACATATATATATATATATATATATATATATATGTCGTGGCCATTTCTATGAACTAACAATAATAGCTCAGCCGCTGACCTCTCCGACTATAAACTCATACATTCAAAGGAGAGAAAAGGGTTTGCAAAACGTTTGTTCGCCTCTGATACATATAATACTAGCTGTCCCGCTCCCGACTTCGCCCGGGGTGCATTTTTTTTTTCGTAAAAACCTTCCCTGGTTATCCCTCTATCCATTTGTGAAAACCGCATAAAAATCGGTGCAGTAGTTTTTGATTCCGAGTTAGCATATTCTATTCTATCCTAACTTTGATTAAAGATTTTTTTTACATCGGACGAGTAGTTACGATGACTACCTCTTAATACAAATAAACATACAAACTTTACCTCTTTATAATCTCTATTATACATAAAAATTTCGTGTCACATGTGTTTGTCGCCGATGAACCGATTTTGATAAAACTAAACTATTAATTTATTAATTAATTTGGTCCAACTTAAAAGATAGGATAGTTTTTATTTTGAACCCGAGCGAAGCCGGGAGCGTGTAGCTACAAATAGAGGTGCTGTGAATTTCATAAAGAAATTAAAGATATTTAGGGGATCTAGTTTGCCCAGAAAGCCGGTCAGCCGCTGTCTGGCACACATATACATTGAGTGGCTGTGACCAACTCTTGCGCAATCGAATAAATGAAGTATTAGATAATGTACTCTCGGCCGTGTAACTGTTGTGCCTACATTCTAATCACAACCAACTGAGACGGAAACAAAATACACTGTAAACCTTGAACATTATATCGCCTTCTCGTAAACGATACTAAGAAATGAATTAATAATAACTACGTAATGCATTAACAATAATGTTTGCATTGTCAAACAGTATCTACTTAAATTTGCTTCCATAGTAGGAAGCAATTCAGAAAACTCATGATACAAAACACAGTTTGACGACATTCAAAATTTTATTACACCACTCGATAGCTAAAGGACAAAGAATTTTTCTATATATATGGTATATTCGAATTAGTTGGATATATAAATATATAAATATAATACGCTCAAACAAAATATTACTCGTAACTTACACGTATTCATGTAAAAAACACAGCCGTGTCAGAACACAGCAATAAAACTGATGACATTCATAAAACATGATGACTATTGCAAACTCAGATCTTATGAATAAATTGATTTATTATTCATTGTTAAAGTAATAAAAGATATTATTTAACAATATCATGTAAATAAACTTGTCTAAAAAACCAGTTTTTATAAACAATACAAAAACGATATTAGAAAAAAAATAATGAATCTAGGATTGACAAGTATACCTTCGTATTCAAATACTAACACACTTCGAACAATACTAGCATCAACACAATACAAAAATATGTCCATAATTAATTATCTAGATACTAATATTATAAAAGAGTGGATTTGTATTTTTATTTGTAACGAATAAACTCAAAAATTACTGAACCGATTTCACCCAAAGAAAGCTACTTTATCAGCAAGAAACACAGGCTATATATATATTTCATCAAGTTAAATAGTTTTAAATACTTTTGTACTTAATAAATCAAAGATCAAAGAAATGCGTTTCTACGAGTATATAAAGGCTTGTTTACATATTCATTTAACTAAGAATGTATTTACATAATTTGTCATATGACCTGCTAATTCTTCTAAATATAACATATTATAAATACGAAAGTTTGTAGCACGGATGAATGTTTGTTACTCTTTCACGCAAAAATCACAGAATAGATTTTGAGTAGGTATTTTGAGATTTTTATTATAGAAAACTTTCTATATAAGTACTTCTGGATAACATAATGTCGTTGTTAAACCAAAATCTGCTATGTGCTAGAATCAGTTATGGGCAATATTTACTCTATTATCAAAATAATTTTAAAAAAACCATTAAATTTTCATGTTTAAAAGACAAATAAGTTTACGTACTCGTATAACAACCCTTTTTTTAATATACCTACCGCCAAGCAAAAATTTCAGGAATACATTTTCTGTCATTATCCCAAACGTATGATTATTGCACATTATAGGTTTTGGTTTGACAACGACGACAATAAGCTATTTTAAAGTAACGTGGACAAATTATGTTCAGTGTATATTTTTTTTATATATGTATAAGCCGCATTCATATCACAAAATCTACTGATATAATCGCGAATTCAAACATTATAATGACGATACTCTTCTTGCTTCATGTTTTAGTGCGATAATTTCGTATTACGCATTACTGCTTGTTTCTTAACAGAATTAATGTAACTATTAGTTACTAAATTTTTGTAAACTAGCTGGTGCCCGCGACTTCGTCCGCGTTGAAAAATAAAATATGTTTATTTTCAAGAAAATAAACATATGAGATAAAATATGAGTAAAATATCTGAACCTTAAATGCTGTGACGACGGTGGTGCCGTCACAATATTTTATATTTTTAGATGATCTCTCGGGAACAGTACTTTTTCCGAATGAAAGGTACCCTATGTCCTTTCCTGTATCTCTGACAAAGTGTATGCAAAATTTCATAATGATCGGTTGAGTAATTAAGGCGTAAAAAGGTAACAGACAGACATACAAAATTACTTTCACATTAGTGTGGATAAATAAATTTTTTATTAAAGTTAAATCTATTCTGGTGTTAATATTTATTGGACATTTATTTTGACAGCTCACACGCATTAAGGATTCCATACTTTTGTCTCAAGGATTCTGGATTCTGATTTTGTCTCAAGAATAAATTCTCGGTAGAGTTAGGCAGTACTGTTTTGTAAGATTTCCGTTGTATAAGCCTCACTAGGTATTAATTAATATAGACAGGCTATGTAAACTTTTAAAAAAAATGATTAGGACAAAAATCCTTTACGAGGAAAATTATTTCTTCATACGTTTCACGTCTTCTTTTCCTACAAAATGTTTCCAATTAAATATTCGTATTAATGATTTTTCCTAAGTGACGTCTTTCGACGAGAGAATGTATAAGAGCGAATAAGTATTTAAAATGGTTGACAAACAAATTAATGCAAATTACATTATAAGTAGAGGAAAAGATTTTTTAACCTGACATTGAAAATCATTATATAATTAAACATTATGTAATGGAAACAAATTGCTAAGTATTGATCAATGAAAGGGGGAAAAGAGTTGCTGTTTTATATAATTTTGGTTATATTAAAATAAGTAAATGAATAAAAAAATAGAGCGTAATTTAATAATAGTGTTTGCGATGATTTAGAAAAAAAAACCAAATAAATGCAGCCAATATCCAATCAATTTTTAATAATTAAAAATTAGTTCTTTACGTTTGTATACATTAAAAAAACAATAGATTGCCAGTTTTAAAAATAACATCACCTTTTATAAATTTTAAGAAATTGAAATAAAAATAATAATCTACATCTACTTGAATTATTGTTCATATTTCTTAGTTAGTTTTTTAACATAAAAGAAATATTGTGCGAATATAACGGGGAATAATAAATATATTTAAAAAACCTTTTTTTTTAAGTGATACTGGATACCTTATTCTTGATAATTTATAATTTGACAATGAGGAAATGGATTTAAGATTTTTTCTCAAAGTCCGTAGAAGAAAACTATTATTAGTTTTGCCAGAAATCTATACTAAATGTTTTTATAAATGTAGGGAGAGCGGATTTTTTTACTTTTATTCATATGTGACATAGGCAATACAACTAACTAACTAACTAACTAACTATCCGAATGGTACTTATAAGATCCCAAGCGAAATGTCTTTGTAATTAAAACCATGTTCAAATTAAACGAAACCTATCTTAATCCATATACGTTCTATCATAATTCGTTTTTTTTTTAACTGGTTATATTTACAACAAGTTTTTGTGAAGGTAATCAACATTACCATAATTATGTTGCTTGATACATATCGTATTAATGCACCACGAATTTATCCGGTTCAAGTAAAACGAACGAATCAATTGAAATAAGGCGAACTGAAACTGAAAAACTAACCAATGGATTGACTTGAAATTTTTACACAACATTGTACAATTACAGAGTTTTTATAAAATCTGTAATAATACCTATTACACTTAGCCACAGAAAAGCATGACCGGTTTCAGCAAGTCACATATAAATTAAAATCATGATCAATAATAGTAAAAATAAGATTTAAAAATCACTCACTCTGCAAATATTCCACATTCTCTTGAACCTCAGGCATCAGATGTAGAAATGTTGTCGACAATAGTACACCACCGCCGAAAGAGAGTAGCGTCATCACAACTCTATTTGTGGACTTGAGATTTCCAGCTTCATCTGCGCTGACCCATTTGAACTTCTTCGCTAGAAGCATGGGCACAATTCCACATATCATGGAGGCACAGAAGAGCACAGCCATGGACACACCTTTGGCGAGAATAACGCCGTCCGTGTCATCGACTTCACCATGTCTGAGCGATATTTCTTGGGACATTGTAAAATGGTGGTGATTCTGTCAGAAGAATAATCGAAGTGGGCCGCTCAGAGTAAGCGAGCCCTTTTATACCAGTCTCCGCTATCAGCATGCACGTGCGACGGTTGTGAACGCAGCACAAGTACTATATCGGACCTCGTAGTCCGATGCGCGCGTCGTTCGACTCGACGGCATTGATAGTTCGTTCCACTCCCGCGCAGCCTGCCTGCCTGTGCGGATATTTTGTAAAAGCCTTATTTCTCGCACGCACAATTATTGTGCGCCTTTTATATTAAGAGGGCATTTTTCAACTCGAGCAGCTTACAAATTCCATACGACGTAATTCAATTGATTACTTGTTAGTTAATGGCCGTAGCAATAATACATTAAAAAGACATGACATTTCTAAAACATGACATTCCTGAGATATGAATAATCTAAAATATAATTTATCAACGCGGACGAAGTCGCGGGCACCAGCTAGTTCTATATAAATCTGTTGCCTGGTTTAGGAGAAGTTAGCGAATATACAGACAGTCAAAAGCGGACAGCGCCTTCAAATTATACCATACTATATGTAAGGATGCATAATTTATACTTTCCACGATTAGTATCTGGCACACTGACGTCAAAATACAAATACAAGGAAACGTACCACATAATATAAAAATGTTATACTTGTACAAACAGTTGCCGTTTTTAATTGCTCACTTCTACGGCTAATATGTGACACGATATCTACAAAACATCGTCTGTCTGTCCATGTTTGTTAAGCAAATAAAAAAATGCAAGATATTTAAATCACGTGAAAGTACGAAGTGCTTAAAGTATTTATCTATACGTATATAGGTTTGTCCTGACTCCTATCAACGCACAGCCAAAACTACTAAGTAAGTCTAGAAAGTTGAAATTTGGAACATATTATATAATGACGTCATCGACGATAGTGTACCTTACGTCCATAGCGCCTTGTTGTCTTACAATTTTAAAGTTTTCAAAGATTTTCAAATCTCTCCAGATCGTCCTGGCTATAGTCCTTTGGGGAAGTTCATGTATGGGAATTTTGTTCAGGAAAGTTTAGTAGGAATCTTAGTAAGTATTTTAGATTTGGTTGGATATCCGCCACCTGGTATATTTGTCTTCACAGGACGAAGTCTAGTAAAAACTCACTTTCGAAATATCTCACTTTAAGAAAGTGAGATATGTACTCTGGAGAATTTATTTCTAAATCCCAGAACCCGGTATGACAGTATAGCACAGCAAAGCACGCTTCGACACGTCGTGGTATCCTTACAGTACGCAGTCGTGTCTTGCCAAAAACCATTCAGGTTAGCATTGCGTTACTCCAAAGTCGGTTGTGGATACATAATTTTGATAAAATGATTGATTGGGACCCCTCCCTTACCCTTAATCCTACTGTAGTCGACAACGCACTTACAACACCTGTGGTGTTGCTTGTGTACAGGCGACGGTAGCCACCCTACTATCAAAAGGACCGTCAACTTGTCTGCGACCTTTGCAATGAAAGAAATCCTTTGCCATGCAGTGCCGCGCACTGCCGTCTGTCAGCGCCCGCCTTAACTGTAATGTATTTACACTCGATGAAATCAACCAAGATTGAACAAAAGGTATAGAGGGACTTAACACGTGCGTGACTCGTCTCAACTTGAGTTTGTTTGTGAAGGCGGTTTATTTGTATTTTATTTCCTCCACATTAGCAATCGGCACGTCCATGAAGAATTGTTTATGATCATACTTGCACTCGGCATAAAAAAAAACTCTTAAATTACTTACCTATTTCAATAAAAGCTATTATTAAAAACTAACCCCCGAACTTTACGCACGTTCCACCTATCCTTACTAAGTATGCCCCCTGGTAGGGATAAGCTATTGAGCCCAAACACGCTATATCCGCTGTAAGTTCCTAAGGAATTGGGTATCCCGCAGACTACTTAATACTATAGCTGTAGCATCAGGGCAAGGTTACCATGTCATGGAAATGTCACCAAAAAACAGTAAACCAAATTTCAAATCAATCGAAACTGTGAAAGTTAGAGAGAGAAGTAGAAGAGAGATCCTTTCGTCAACTAGGAAATGAGATGATGATCTTCAGATGATGTCCATCAGGGAGCTGTATGCCGACCGACACACAGATATACATGTCAAACTTATAACATTCTTCTTTTGCGGCGGGCGTCGGGGGTTATAAAAGGAACCCTTACAGTGAGACATTATCCTAATTTTAGTTTTCACTCGTATCTAATGATTCTTTTTATTAATCAATTTGATTGAGATAACCTAATTTTTTTTATTTTGCTATATTTTGTACAGCCTCCTTGGATAGTTCTTGAGACGACCTTCACAATAAATTAATATAACCTCTAATGCACAGACTGGCATAACTTCGTGGGTGTCTATAGGTACATTAAATGAATTAATATAAGCTAAAGCTGATATAACTATAAAGCTGACTACAGAATGATAGGTAATTTTAACCAATAATAATGAAAAAAAAAATATTAATAATTGTATCCATCGCCGAACAATACTTTTTCCTCAAAATAAGCTGGAATAAAACGTAAGAATCTAAGCTGAGCATAAATCAGAACTGAGTATAAATCTGGCTTCGTCAGAAAACATTAGTCTTGCCCATTCTTAGTTTTCCCATTGTACATATTCGCGGGTGTAATATAATCTTACTACTCGATGTTCCTTTTCAAGTTTTGAGCCATTTGCGGGTTTATGTGGGGTCAAATTAGCTTCTTGGAGCCGCCGCCTTCCAGTCTGTTTGCTTGCGTCATTTCTTCGGGTCCTTTCGAAGTTGATTAGCATGGTCGTATAACAATAAATCGATCCTCTCGAGCTGTAGTACATCTCACTCTGCTGGTTCCTGGTCTTCTATTGTTCTGCCCAGTTTCTCGGAAACGTTGGACGACTCTCTGCACCGTAGAAAGTGACACGCCTGTTGCTCTCGCTTACTTTATTGACTTCTGCCTTCTTTTAGCATAGACTATGAAAGACGACAATGACTGCCTTTTATCATTTTGGTTTGACAGATTGAAAACAATTTTTTTTTTTTTTTTTTTTTCAATTACATTGTATAACATTTAAGGTTTTATATCATACGATATAAAAATTATCTTTAATATAGAGTTAGTTTCATGCATGTACCATTATTAATTTGCAAGATATAGAGGATTTTGTCATAGATCCGTATTATTTGACAGCGAGTGTATTAACTTTACTGTTCCCGTAACTGTGATTTTTTTTTTATATAAACAAATAGATGAAATTATTTTTAACAAGTGTACTTACAGCATTAGTTTCTGAGCATAAAGCAACGTTCAAACTAGTTTTAGATTGCACGTTTGGGGATTTTCATGTTACAAGGAAATGTTGAGATCATTCACTCAAGCGCATTTATGAGATTTATATATCTAAAAAACTTCATATATGTATTCTATTAACATTGAAAAAATTATTATTATTTAATGCATTATACAACACAATATCTAAATGTTACAAGTATCATCACAGGACTTATCACAAAATATAAAAATATAAAAGTCGTGCGAAATGACAACTAAACTAAACTAACTAAACTACTGCCAATTTTATTTGTGGGAACTTTAAACATGTTTAATATTTTTTGGGGTGAATGTTTATTTAACAAAAATATTTGCTAACATATAATATATTTTTACTTTAATCTATCGCGTCTTTTCATTGTGTTTGCAGTGTCAGCCTGTCTTTAAAACCTATAAGTATTATATTCGAAATGAATTTAAATACGAGAGAAGAAGAACCACAGACTTCTAATGTCAGCACCTTTAATTATACTACGTTGAAGAATCGTGACTTGGATGCGTAATTATTCACGTACACCACATATAGCTATTGGATATTACTGCGCGTGCGCCGAATGACGTCGCTAAGAGGGAATTCCCTACATCTGTTGCATCGTGTGAAAGTTCCGACTTTTCCTGATACACGACAGTCCTTTAAAAATTTGGTTGACACTTTAGAGTGTACATATTTTTTTTAAATCAGACTATATATACTTATGATGAATTCATAGATGTTACAGAAAATCTTGATCATTAATCAGAAGACCAGCTAAATCCATTTGACACCTCGCAGTATCGAATTGTTCGAATTGTTGACGATCCAACGCTCACACAACAAAGGTTACTACCGGGAATCTAATCCGAGAACCCTGAGACAGAGCGTTAAGGCGAGCACCCTAACCACTCATCCAACGGGCCCTAACTTTAAAACTTAAATAGCTTTAAATATCTTTTTTTTGTTTTCGTTTGATTTTAACCAATATAGTATTTTGTTTTCGTATTTTTTCTTTGTTTATTCTGCTAACTATCGAGTCTAATTAATGTAATTAATTAGTTATAAACTGTCACAACAGTATCATACGATGGAATAAAATTCTTCTTTTCCACACTGGTGTGACGGTCTCCCATTAATTTTACAATTACATATGATCTCACTGGTAAATCATTCAATGGTTAATTACCTGAAAGTATGTATTGTTAGCGTTATCGTGAAACAACTAAAACTGTTTAAAGCAGGCAAACAATAAGATTGTTTGGTATTTCATATCTCTTAAATTTCTTGGAATAATTTAAGAATGTTTGATGAAATTATCTGAAATATATTTTTTTGAAAGATATAATTCGGCAGTCAGTCTGACTGCACTCTTGATACTACTTGATGCACATAATAACCAGACCAAGAACTCTGTCATCCAGGATCCGTAGAGAGATCGTCCGTCACCTATCTGTTTACTAGATGAAAACTATATTTTATCAGTTATCATCTATGAGAAAATAAATCGCGATTGTGTTGCCTATTAAAATTTAAGCTCATGGATATTCTCTAGTTAGCTGCTATGCTGCGTCCTTCATGACTATGTCATGAATTACACTGCTATCGCATATATCTGCTTGTAGCGATTTTCAAATTACCTACTGCCAATTCAATATTGCCAGCCAGAAGAAGGAAACCCTAGTTAGGATAAAGGAAAATTCTTTTTTTTTTTTTCATGACATAGTCATGAAGGAGAAAGTTTGTTAATTTTTTTTGGTATCAAATTAAATCTGCTTGTGCTCTCTTGTTTTCTTCTTCTGTACAATGAACTTATGTATGTTTAAACAAAATTGCCCATATTTCTTACTCGTATGTATCATGGCTTATGGAAAATTGTTCTATGTCCAGCAGTGGACGTCCAGCGGCTGAGATGATGATGTATCATAGAGCGTTGACCTATACGAGTATAACTAGCTGGTGGTCGCGACTTCTTGTGCGTTGAAAAATGAAAAATATAATACCTAAATAACGTCTGACATCTTTAACGCTAATCTTTAATTGGCGACAGTGGAGTCCAATTTTTTTTTTAAATATTTTTAGACTATCCTTCGCGAACGTAACTGTTAGCGACGTGCTCACTTTAGTCACATTTAATTTTACCTTTTATATTAAATAAGGTATTTGATAAATTTATACAATAAGCACTATCTGTGCCCGCAACTTCGTACGCGCAGTATTTCGATATTAGGTATAACTTTTTTGTTTGTAAGCCGATTCGAATGAAACAAACAAGAAATGTTAAGGGAAGCTTGCTACCATACACCAGTGCAATCGGCATTCAAATAGGTCAAGCCGTTTCTGAGATTAGCGTGCACATACAGACAAAAAATTTAAAATCTAAACATTTTTTTTGACCTTGGTAACATAAGTACAATGTGTACTAATAGTTTTTTTTTTAATCACATACAATATTTAATGTACATACAGACACGATACGTTTCTGATTTTAATTATCTATATGTAGAGATTATTAGTAAATAAAAATCAAATTAATAGTTCTCTTCCATATTAAGAAAAATTTCTCATTTCTCAATAAGAAAATAAACATTTATTAATAGCCACAGATCTATAAAATCACTAATTTGGTTACAAACACTGTGACACGAGAATTTTATATTAAATATATAATCATTATTAATAATAAATTTTAATAAATATTAAATACCTAATATAATCAATCAACATTTGTTCTAATCCTTATTACATCTAATTCACCCTTATCATCTTGTTCCAAGGTTGAGCGAAAAGCACTTAATTTGAAGTGCGAAGTACAATTCAATTACTTAGATAAGTAAATGTCTATTTTTAAGCAAAAACTACCATTTAAATATTACTTGAAAATATTCCTTCATAGGCACTTATGATATTATAACCATATTATCTAGATTGTTTGTTTATCGATTTTCAGAGCGATCAAAAAATGCAGTGACAAGGAAACAGAAATCGTCCATTTATAATAATGAATTCAGAAATCGTCCATTATTACAATAAATTGTAATAATTAATTAATTAATAAAAGATAATATTGTAATAATTAAGGAGTTAAATTATGAAAGAATATTTATTTATTTATTTAAAGATTATTAATAATTTTGATATATGAAGTAATACGTCTTTAAATTTGCTTCCATAGCATAGGTAATTCATAGGTAATTCAGAAAACTTATTGGGTTGTAACAAAATTTTGAGATTTGTTACCACATAAATGTATCATCTACATCCAAACTTTAATTACAGCTTACAGCTAAATTATCAAAGATTTTTTGGTATATATGGTACTAGCTGGTGCCCGCGACTTCGTCCGCGTTGAAAAATAAAAAAATACACAAGCAATACAACGCTTGATCTCTTGTTGCCATAACACTTTGGCCAGGCATTAGTTTTTTATTTTATTTTGATGATCCCTTGGGAAGAGTGGATGGCAAGAGGTCTCGTGGCCGGTCTCCTAGCCAATGGACAGACCAAGTTGTGGCTCTTACAGGCCTTACAGTTGCGAAGGCTATGAGAAAGGCTGCGGATAGCTGGTGGTCGATGCCACCAAGGCATTTCAGAGCGGGCACGACCTTCAGCAATGAAGAAGACGACTCTATCTATCTATCTATTCATACACGTATTCATATAACACACACGGCCGTGTCCACGACACAGTAACACTATTTTTTCTGGTTTTTCCTATTGCTACTGCCACGGTGGCTTAAATAATATACATTATAAGCAATCATTTATAAATACTAATTCTAAGCTCCTTTATTACTAACAAAAAAATTGTCATAAAACAAAATTATCACAATAATATGTTCTCTAGATAAGTGTTATCTTCGAATACGTCTCGCGTTATATAAGCACATGTGTGAGTAGAGCATAACGCCCGCTATGCCGTTATTATTGATAATAACGACGCAAATCGTTATCGCCGTTATCCGTTAATCTCATGCTCTTAGATTACGGTCGCTATAAAGATAATATTGCGCGTTCGAAGAGATATCAACGGCGACCGATACTACTGATAATATAATATTAGACAAAGCAATAATTCAAATAAACAAGTTATATTGGTTGTTAGGATAGGAAAGGAAAGGACAATGGGCTCTGGAGTCCTTTTACCCTTATATCATTATCCTTACTCACTGAAACGCAACATCGCATATTATTATATCCTTTTGTTTCACTGTGGTCTTCAGTAAGGGGGTGACTTCACTGCCTAAACAATTGCGAAATGCACCGTGTGTGTGTGTCACTAATTTCCTAATACAGACCAGAGCCAATTTTGAAAAATTCATTTCCAAAGTGCCGAGAAATTGATGGTCGCGTTGCTCATTTTAAAAAAATATTTTTAGAAGATCCCTCGGGAACCTAACTTTTTTTCGGGATAAAAAGTATCTTATAGATATATTTATCCAACTAATAAACTATCTGTAAGCCAAATTCCATCCAAATAAGTTCGGTAGTAATTACGTGAGAGTAACAAACGTACATCCTTGCAAGCTGTCGCATTTATACTTAATACTAGCTGTTGCACGCGACTTCGCCCGCGTTACTTTATAAAATATAGCCTATGTTACTCGCTAATAACGTAGCTTTATATAGGTGAGAGAATTTTTAAAATCGGTCCAGTAGTTTTTTAGTTTATTCATTACAAACGTTCAAATCTCCTCTCTTTATAATATTATTAGTATAGATATAGATAAAGATTAGTAGGATTAGTTGTTATACTAACTCACCGAAACACAACAGCACACATGGTTGGTTACTGCCGCCAGAGGGGCTTTCCTAAGGACTGCGAAACGCAGTGTGCCCTGCCACTATTTTCAGATACAGACCAGCACCAACTTTGAAAAGTGCATTTGCATAGTTAGTCCTACCGGGAATCGAACCCACTGGTATAGAGCACCAAAGCTTACACCTCAACCACTCTACAAATGGGCTCGTCCAAAATTTGAAATAATTCTACAAAATTATTTGAAATAATAGTTCATTTTAACTTTTTTGCACCTTTCCTTCAGTATTAAGTATAGAATTTTCTTACACATCGTAAGTATATTTAATCCCTCTTTTTATAAATTTCCTTTTAATAATAATTAATATACGAGTACATTAGACAAAAAGGCTGGATATTCTACAGATACTTTACTATATTATAAATGCGAAAGTTTGTGAGGATAGATGTTAACGCATTTGGATTGAATTTGACACACATATAGTAACTGGTTTAGAATTTTTTTTATTGAAAAAAATTTAGGTTCCCGAGGGATTGTATCCCGAAGGTTTCTCATAACATTTAGTGTTTGTTTCATTTCAATAGGTTTACAAACAAAAGAAGTTGTAACGGATAACGAAATATACGAATTTACGGGCACAGCTAATATTTGTGTAATATTTTCTCTCACTCCTGATCCTGCTGATGGTCAGAGTACTATATGTTAGAACTTAAGGGGTAAACAAAGTCTAAATCCTAAAAATTTGCATTGTTTAATAAAGATGTTACAAGAAAGTGTCAACGCAATTGGTTTGAAAAAAAAATGTTATACTTAAACATGTGAAGAACAAATTGTATTATTTAGAATTTCCATCGAAGTAATAGAAACCCCACAATAAAAGTTAGAAAATAAGAAGAATTTGACATATTGAAAATTGTTTCGAAAACGGCTTATTGCGAGCAAATGATTCCGGCACCGATTAATAAGTCAATGTACGTTAAAAAAAAAGTTTTTTTTTTATATTGTTTTAATGGTAAATACAAAAAACCACAATTGTCAGGCCTGTTGAATTGTCTCCGCCACCTAGGAGCTCTAAATGTATGGAGCTTCAGTGTCCACAAAGTACTTTATAATATTCAGTGTCTCAGTGACTGCGTTGAGTGTGGATTACGTTTATGTTTTTCGTGCGGAATTAGTTTGAGATGTTATTACGATAGAGGGCGATAAGCGTTGAAGGTCAAATCGTCAATGTCATTTGCCTATGTGAATCCCTTAAGATTATTTTGTTAATTTAAAAAAAAAACATTTTGATTAGAGAATGTATCACTAAAATTTGAGGCGAATTGAATCTATTTATATAAATGTAATTCTAATATTTAAATAGATATGTAAAAACACACTTGATTCAATAAAAAAAACAAAAGCATAAGAAAATCCGTTAATAACGATCGCAACAGAGATAAAAAAATGTTTCACAGATAAGATTATTTTCGTTAAAAATGTACTTAGTTACATACATATACGGTATACCTAAACTTCAAGTATTGTAATCGATTTTTTTTTTCGATAAGTTTAATCTGGGATTATTATAAAAAGCCTTGAAAACAGTGATGGGGTGATTCAACTTTAAATTTTGCAATATAAATGCACCGATAGCTCAAGATTTCATTATGATATACTTACTAACAGTTTGATTAACCTACCTTTGATTTCAAAGTTATCCATTAATTACTGGTCAACCTTTAGGTATATAGATTACTCTATGATAGTACTAATATATAACCTGAATATAAATACTGTATATAGATTAATTACTGTATAACCTGTATATGATATATACCACATATTTTTACCCCATTTCGGATCGTATCCTTCAAAGAAATGACATTTCTCTGTATTTTGCGAAAGAGTAATTTCTTTAGTTTCAGCCAAACATAATATAGGTAATGGTTGAAGTTAAAGACCTTAATTTTTATGAAATCCATTTAATACATCATTATATATTGATTAATTATAATAGTTCTTTGTTTCTGGTCTGTTCTGTATTCGGGGTTTTAAAATTATTCGTATAAGCAAATAAAAATTAATATATCTATACTAATATTACAAAGAGGAAAGATTTGATTGTTTGTTTGTTTGTTTGCATTGAATAGGCTCCGAAACTACTGGACGACTGATTTGAAAAATTCTTTCACTGTTGGGAAGCTATATTATCAGCGAGTAACATAGGCTATATTTTATAAAGTTACGCGGACGAAGCCACGTGCAACAGCTAGTCTTTGATAAAGCAATTGCCAATAAACAGATTACATTTATGATGGTTTAAATAAAACAACAAACTGATTAAAGTAAGGTATTATTTATGCGACTATCATAAACAAAGTTTTTTTTATGTTAATGTGCCAATAGTATAAATTAATAATTTAATGAGGGTGTTTAATTAATATAAAATAATATACTTAATGCCGAAATACCAACTGTATGATTTATGTCCTGCAGCACCAGAAAGTTCAAATTATCAACTGTCTAATACTCTTACATTACTAATATCAATACTAATATCGATTAGATAGAACATCAGTGTCAGAAGAAATTTAATAATTTATCTATTTGTACTATATCAAATACTAGGCTACGCAAGGATAAAAAAATTCTTAAGATTTTTTTCTGCAAATATAAAAATGTTAAGTTGGTTTGTGCATGCTTAAAAAACTCGGGAATGCGTAGACCCTATGAATAAATGGTAGATCGATTTTAATTCAATTGTCACACATGGAAAGACGGATAAACGGGGAAGTACTGCTGGCCGCGTCTTTTCTCGAGTGGTGTAGTGTAGTAACTTGGTAATAATTGTAATAAGCGATGCCAGAGCTCATTTCCCCATCCCTCCCTAATCGCTTATCAGGTGGACCGTCAGCCTGTCTATTTTAAAATAAAAAAGTTTCCGACGGCATGAACCTAGAATAGCAACAATCATAGAAGCATATTATGTTGGTTCCAGCACTTTTGTTTGTAAAAATTTAATAGTTCTACAATTTTTTTTATTATATACTGAATGTAGCGACATCTAGTATGCAGTAGCTAAACTTATATACTCTATTTTTTTTTGTTTTCTTCAATTGGACGATAGATGTCAGTAATACTAAAGAAAATCTAAAAATGTTTGTTATAATAACTCGCCTCGCCATGAATAAAAATATATTTAATTTCATAATTTGTTATTTTATTAAATAATTATTAACTACATTACATAACAACTTTCATATAAGTTTATAGCATATTAATGTACCATCGCGCATGACAGTTCATGATGAAGGTCAGTGCGCATAGTCAAAACATTGCGCATTTCGTGGCAATTCTTTGCCGAGTCGATCGAACCAAGAATCTGACAGAAGACGTAGCAATCTCTTCATTTCATTGTCGTGCTATATTTTGGTGAATAAGTGGGTGTTAATAAGTGACTTCGGCCGATTTTCGTTTTATTGGTGCTAGATAATAAATAAAACTTCAGGTAAGTGAAGACCTCTCGTCTTAGATTTATATGAATGTTTAAAGTAGAACTTGTTAGTTATTTGATTTTTTTGAAAGAATTGCAAGAAAATGTTAATGTTATTATTTATTACAATATTGTGTCACATATAACCAAGTGTGTGTTCATATTTTTATGTTATTATCTATGTTGGATTGCCTCAACATGATGTCATGAACGGATATCAGCTCTGACGCATTAAGTTCCAACCTATGTATGTAGGTCCTTTTGCTATATTGAAAATATAATATATCGGCTAATTGCTTTCAAATCTAAAAGACAGAGAGTAAATAGATAAGAAACCGTTAAAATATATCGAGAAAATTACGAATATACATTTATACAAATAGAAGTCAGAAAAATAGACACAAATTAGAAGTATTATTTTTAAGAATTTGTAGAATTATAGCTAAGCACATTGTTTGGACATGTTGACTAAACCAAAAATTCAACAAGCCTTATTTAGTACTAGCTGTTGCACGCGACTTCGTCCTTGTTACTTTATAAAATATAGCCTATGTTACTTGGTGATAATATATCTTTCTATAGATGAAAGAACTTTTAAAATCTGTCTAGTAGTTTTTGAGTTTATTCAGTACAAACATACAAATCTTCTCTCTTTATAATATTAGTATAGAAGTATAGATAACATACATATTGTAACTTATAATTGTATTCTTTTTATGTTAAGGTTGTCAGACAGGCTGGTGGTCTACTTCATAATAGGTTGCTACCATTGTCTATAACACAACCCACAAGCAACACCACAGGTACTGCAAGTACACTGCCGACCATAATAAGATTAAGGATATGGGATTAGGAAGGAACTCACCGAAGCACACATGCTGTTATTTTAATATTTGTGGTCTTCTCTATGGAGGTGATTACTGACACTAGTAGGGCTACCCAAATGACTGCAAAACATAGTCTGCTCTGCCACTACATTTTAGATCTAGACCAGAGCCAACTTTGAAAAGTTCATATCCAAAATGGGCCCTGCCAGTAATCAAACCGAAGCCCCCGGGACAGGGCCTTAAGGCAAGCACACAAACCACTCACTCAATGGGCTCGTAAACCAATGCTTAATGGCTGCTCATTCAAGCCACTTAAAGAATAAAAAAACTTAATCCCAAAATTTTCTCATCAGAAATGGCTACCAGCCAGACCAATAATTATACAGCAAAAGTTGAAATTATCCAAAGAGTTCTTATAAAAGATTAATAAAATTGTTACATTTATAATATGTGACAATTTAAATTTACTTGGTGTTTAATAACTGCTTTGACTTATGTTAAGTCAGTTCTATAACTGATTATAGTTTGCATTACACCTATATCTTACTACCATCATGTACAGTCGGGGTAAGTAAAGGTTCGTCACCTTAAAATCGACATTTGCTTGCAACAGGCCAATTGCTTTGTTTGCTTTAGTTTCTAAGGTACTAAAAGAATGAAAATTGACAAAGGTTTTCGTAATTGAAATAAAAATTAATATGCATCAAGGGATGTCACTGTTAACAAAAACTAACTATATACTCTACATACCTAATTGACATTGTAATTTATTAGTTTTATTAATAACTAGCTGTTGTATGCGACTTCGCCCACGTAAAATTATAAAACATAGCCTATGTTACTCGCTGATAATGTAGCTTTCTATAGGTTAATTTTTTTTTTACATCAGTCCAGTAGTTTTTGAGTTTATTCATTATAAACATACAAATTTTCTCTCTTTATTAATATTTGTATAGATATACTTTTAAAGTTGTTTGTGCTATCTGACTATCAACATACAGCCAAAACTACTACCTAAGTCTAAAAAGCTAAGTCTAGAAATCAGGTTTTTTTATCATTTAAAGCACTAAGAAAATTTTTTTGAAATTTTAAAGAGGAATATGTCTAATAAACATTCTTTCCCATTAAATCCAATCCATAAATTCAATTTCCAGCTCAATTTGCTAATTTAAAAATTCACAAGCTGTATCGATTCTACTGCACTCAAATAAAAGCCAAAACCCACCAATTGGCAAACAAAAACAACAAACTTCATTAAATTCCAGCCAGTAACAGTTTCAGTTTTAAAACCTTTTCAAACATTTTATTGAATATTGTGTTTTTCTTTTTTTAACAATACCATTTTATTGCAAATTTAAAGTTGAGTTATTTATTAATATTGACTAAATATTTTTAAACTATAGTCGTTTTCAAAAAGGAAGTAAATTAAGATTCAAAAAAGTTTACTGTTTTTTTAAGTGAGACATAGGTATTGTTGGTGTATCCGTAAATAAATAAGTAAATATTTTTTTATTTTATATAATACAAGCTTAATAAATAAGTAATTAAATTGAAATATTTAAAAATTTAAATATTCGAATCTAAGTAGTAGGGCGGTTATAATATTGTATAACTATCGCTTCCTACGCTGGTGAAGCCCTAATTTGAAGCATAAATTGAAGCAAATGCGTTCTTAGTGAACTTTTTTTTTTCTAAACCAGCCAATCATTACTTTTATTTACTACTAGCTGTTGCACACAACTTCCTCCGCGTATCTTTATAAAATATAGCCTTTACTAGCTTTCTATAGGTAAAAGAATTTTTAAAATCGGGCAGTAGTTTTTGAGTTTATACATTATAAACATAATCTTCTCTCTTTATAAAATTAGTATAGACTACTTGGTGCCCGCAACTTCGTACGCTCTGTAGGTATTTCGTTTTTTTAAAGAATAGAAAGTATCCTACAGTTTAATCCAGTTAATTTTCAATAAATCATTGAAAAACGCAGTCAAATCGGCTGAGCCGTTTCTGAGATTAGCGTGCAAAAACAGACAAAAATTACAAATACTTTTTTTTTACCTTGGTAACATAAGTACAACGTGTACAATTTTTTTTAAATATATAATGTACAGACACGGGTCGTTTACAATTTTATTATATGTATAGATATTAAACAAAATTCTACCTACTTCATTCATAGATAGTCGATTCTTAATAGCTTCGAAAATTAACAGTGTCAATATATAAATCAAGTTATAAAAGTTTTATCCTATTTATTTACGCCGCGGTTTACGAGTTTTGGGTAAATCCAATTACCTTCAAACGCTAAACCCAAATAGAAAACAAACATAAATAGTTAAACTCTGGCGGAAAAGGGGTCGTATTAATTTGTACATGAAACAATAAATAAAGCCTTTATTGCTGACATTTTACAAAATTTCTTTTTTGTACAATATTTCACTTTACAATTTTTTTTCTTTTCTATACTACTGTTATTTATAAGTTACATTTTATTTTATTTTTTTTTTCATTTGGTTTTCTTTTTCTGTCAGCTTACCTTTTGGCAAAGACACAAAAATAAAGTAGGTACTTGAAATACCTATTTCTACTAATCTTTATACAACATAGTATAATTTGAAGTCACTTTCCGCACCACACACTTTAACTTAAACCAAGCAATGGAATTTGATGCGGTTTTCACCATCAGTTTGATAAATTTTTCAAGGAAATTTTATGTATGGGCATTTCTCCAATAAATGGAAAATCTCTGTCCCAAGTTAATAATATGCAATATATCTTAATATTTTTTTGTGTCAAAAATGACATAGTATTATGTATTCTTGGCAGGCCACAGCTTATTCAGTAATTTAATAATATAATATTTGAATAAATGAACCTCAAACACCTCAAACTTGAGGTGTTTGAGTTTCCTGTATGTCTCTTTTCCAGAATTACAAGTCTTGTAACCAATATTTATTTTGTTGCCGTTGATAACCGAATAAAAAATATCCCAATACATAAAAAAGACAGTAAGCATCTTTATAAATCACAATTATGAAACATTTAGATCATAAAAAAGAACGCTATCGGTGTCAGGTTCGTTCAGTTGTGGAGCTAAGCGGGTAATCCTTAGGGGCAATCGCCATTACATCTTTTTCCTTTTCTGTATAGGTCAAACAAACAAACTCACTTTCGCATTTATGATATTAGTCAGGATTATATTATGTAGATAATTTATGATACGAATATTTTTGGTCGGCCTTATAAATATACCAGAATAATACTAACAATATGCAAATACTCGATTCGTTATCTCGTTAAGTGATCTGAATATAGTAAGGCAAGTGTGAGTCAACAAATTCAGGCGAGGTTAATCATTTCAGGGGCTCTCGAAGGCTCTAACAATAGGGTTTCATGTTTACAAAGCCCTTGTGTGACTGAAAGGGATGATGGTTCTTGTTACGAATCCTTTGAAAATCTTGAAATGCTACCGCAACTGTTCATAATCATATATCATGATAATATTTTATATAACAAAATATGTTATTCTAATTGAGAAAAAAATATGGTCAACCTCAAAGAATTGTTTTAAAAAATATATCGATTTTTTTCTATTGGATATCCATACCTTATCTATACTAATTATTAGGATTATTTGTAAATTTTTTTCTGTTTTTACATATTTTATAATTAAGTTTTTGATTTTCATGTTACTCTCAACCAGACCTAGGTAAAAATATTCTTGGATTTTTTTGTCCATCAATGGCAGCTTTGAAAATATACATATTTTCTTTGTTATTTACGTTTTCGGCCGTGCTTCGAGGCAATCCTGATAATAAAAAAATAAATTTTTAATCATTTTATTCTGTCCCGTGACACGGGCAGGAACGACTGTAAAAATGCATTATTCATTCATGTGATTGAGTCTCGGAGAGTCGTGAAAGCTTGAACGGAGATTTTAAGTGAATTTCTGAACTTTTACCGAGTAATGTTTGTTTAAAACTTTGTTTCAATAATCCATTTTACCTTTTTTTTAGTTCTTTTTTTTCTATAAGGTAGTGGCACCAGTTTTGGATTGGTGCTAGTAATAAACATTTGAATAATAACTATAATACTAATAATTTTCAAAATTATGGCATTTTTATTTCCCTTCAAGATGTTCACCAGTTTCGACTGTACTCAGTGTCAGGCTATATCGGGATTCGAACTTGCGTGAGCTATTTAACCTATAACGACTGCTCACGGTTTATATGAGTGCAGAGCGTGGTGAGAAGAAAATAATAAAATATAAATTTCTACACTACAAAGCACAAGGAATTTAATATAATTATGTAACTTAAACACCCATTAAGTAGTTGTTATTAATTTGTACTAATTATACATAATAGTTTAATATATACTTTAAGGAAAAAAATATTAAGGAAAAAAAAAGGAATAAAATATGTTATCCTCACATCCTTATGTGGCAAAATTTTATGCTCAAACTAGCTACTACAAACAATAATTTATTTGTAGACTCAAAATATAAGAATATTTCCAAGCGTCGTTTTTACCTTTTCATGTTATTGTGCCTTTACTGTCTGTCATAACATCGACCTTTACAACAATATGATAGTCAATTTTAACAATTGATATAATATTAACAAGTGACCCCAGAGGCTTATTTGTTGTAGACATTTTGTCGACTGAATCTCTGGGAGAGTCCCGTTTGTCGTTTCAAACAAATTGTTTCCCTTTGTTGTCAACCTGCGGAACGTATTTGTCATGGGATAACAGAGCCGCGGATTTTGTTGCGACAATAATATCTGAAAAACATCTGAAGACAATTTTGTGGTGCTATGATTTTATATTACAGTTTTATTTTTCTTACTAGCTTTTACCGCGACTTTATCTGCTCGCTTTTCTCTAAGGCATTGAGTTTTTTATTCTTTGATGAGCCCTCGGGAAGTGCTGAAAAAAAGTGCTGTTCAAGTACCCTTTCTGTATCCCTGACAACGTGTGTGCAAAATTTCAACGTGATCCTTATCCTGTCGTGATCGTTTGAGTAGGTATAAGGCATGAAAGTGTAACAAACAAACAAAGTCTTGAGCTTATTATATTAGTATAGATGATGAAATTGTTTACGAACCCAATTATGTTAACCAGTTTGTGTACGAGTTTTATTAGACTAAGATAGACAGAGACTAAGAAGATTAATCGTTAGACATGAATTAACCGAACTACTGGGATTAGACCGAATCAATCGGTTAGATCATAATTTTGATAATTATATGTTCTCACATCATTTAATGATTTATGTAAATAAAAATAATCATGGTGAGAGCCATGACAGCGGACCCTGCTTATACTGTCTCTTTGGATAACATAAATAAAACCTAACCCCGCAGTCATAGGTACTATGCTGCTCGAGTAGATACACACTGCCCTATTCGCGTTGTACGCTTTTCTTCGCAGCCAGCATCTTTTTCCATCTTTTGACTCACGAAGAAGAGCATGATGTACGGCATAGAGCTTCATTAAGTCTCTGCCTTCTTCCCAAGCCCCCATGCCAAACGTCGAGTCTGCAACATAAGGCCTCTTAACTCGTAACAGACTGAATGAAAATGAAATTCCAAAATTACTTGTTATTTAATATAATAGCAGTATATATCTTATAAATTAATAACTCGGACTGTTATGCGGATTATATATCCGTATAACCATCCGAGGACAGCTTGAGTATATAAATAATGTGCAGAAAAATTGCATCCGTGCAAAGCCGGACGCGGGCCGTTAGTTTTACATTATGATATAGAAGTTGATCCCAACAGTAACTAAAACTCTAGTAGCTGCCTCTTTGGGATAGATTATCTTTGTATTTCGTACAGAGGGCGAAACCTTTTGGGCATCGTTATACCATAATTAATGCCTCGCACGTGCGATTCAATGCAGCCGCTATTCACTGAGTTTTAATTGTGCTATATAAGCACTAAATAAATTAAAAGTTGAAATTACTCGTGTCCTAGGCTGGAGGAGGGGGCTTAGGTAGCGACGGCCGTTTGGGGTGGGGGACAGTGCGCGCGTCTATTGATTTTTCGCACGAGGCCTGAGCTGTGGCCTGCTACATCGTAGAGCACATATCTCCGCAAACGCTAAGATTATGGCTACCCGCAGTTTTCCAACATTTCTCATTCGTCTGACAAATTGCACATAAATCAATTCAGAGCATTGTCAACATTCTTAACCGGAACTTTTCGTGTGGAAAACTTCTTTGAAATTTTCCTAATTAAACGACATTGCGAAATTTGCATAGTACTTTAGTGGTACTCTTAGTAGTTCTAGCAAAATAACACAAAGTTGAGAAAAGTTAATTACTTACTTTCTTACTCTTAGGGCCTCTTTCACCATCTCTGAATAAAGTGTCAAGTAGGCTAACCGCCATATAAAGTCACCGGTCACCGGGAATGATGGAACTGATATACCTTTGTTTGTACGGTAAAAGTCCCAAACATTAAAAATAAAATAATAAAATAATTCGCCTATCGAAGGATGCAGTAAACCGAGTGCATAATTTAATAAAACATAAAACATTTACTTGTAGTTGCTGAAAGAGGCCCTTAACTTTATAATATTTAAATTATAATTTGGAGTATAATTTAAAAATATACCTACTTAATTTAATTTATAATCGGAAACTGAGATCATTTATATAAAATGCGCTGAGTTAAAATGCAAAATATAAATAAAAATTTTCTTCAATGCTTCTATTGCTATGTGTATGTAAATATCTAATTTACCTAATATACATATATTAAAATTAATAAAGATAGACTTTCCGCTTCTGTTTCTCCTATAACTAACTTCTTATAAACCAACCATAGAATTTTGATTTGATACGATTTTCACTAATAAATATAATTAAAAAAAAATGCGTCCATGCGAACTCAACAAAGGTACGATGTTTAAATTAATATTTAGTTCACTTTTGAATTTTCTACATGCGATAATTAAATAAAAAATAATGAGAGAAATAAATTTAAGCTTATTATACAAAATTTAATAATTAGTATTGCATTATTACCTATTTCTCTTTAAAATAGACATAGCTGCCTGTCCGTGACACATATATAAAAGAAAAAAAAAATAGTACAAACTACATACCCTATATGTTGAGCTACTGCTGAATGAATCCACAAATCGTAGAATAAACCAACATTTTCTAAAGGCTTGACCTGATAATACCGCTGTACCTCTGACATTTCAAATGTACAACTTATTTGTTATTTATAAAGTACACATTGTATACACGGGTCACGAGCCAAGATGCTGAACCTTTCCACAATATTGCCGAGGGTTAATAAAGTGAGATTAATCAAAGTGGTGACAGTAAAGGTGCGTTTAAAAATAAAGCTTGTGTTAAATCTGTAATATTGTATATCCAAAAAGGTTTAGAGTTAAAGTTTCATTTATTTATTATTATTATGTTAAGTAGGTATATAATGGCAGTACCACGTAGATACATATTTCAAAATCAAAATAATTTTAAATTAAAATCAATTTTTCAATTTGTTAATTTGTGTTTTGGGTGAGTGAGTAAGGGATGACAGAGCCCCCTATCCTTTTCTTTAATCCTTTCAGGACATTTCAATCCTTTCTGGTATCACTTGTATGTACACATATAGCACACTAGCTGGTGCCCGTGACTTCGTTCGCGTTCAAAAAGAAAATTTAACGCCTGACATCTTTATCGCAGTGACGTCGGTGGCGTCGCCACGGCGACAGTGGCGTCCAATTTTTGTATTTTTAGACGACCCCTCGGGAACCTAACATTTTTTTCAGGATAAAAGTATCCTATGTGTTAATCTAGGTAATAAACTATATGTGTGCCAAATTTCATCCAAATCCCTTCAGCCGTTTTAGTGTGAAAGAGTAACAAACATCCATACATCCTCACAAACTTTCGCAATTATAATATGCGGCCATACGCATTTATAAGAAGTGACCAAGTACATCGTTAAGAGGCGCATTCATAATGACTAAGGTACATCCTCTCTGTTGTGGCTTGGTATTTCTAACGATTGGTATATGGTAACGACAGAGATCAAATAGGACATAATTCTTTGAAAAATTGGTAAACAGTTTTTTTTGTCAAAAAAAAAAAACAGACAGAAATGAATATTTTTTGTAAACTAACGACAACTACAACAAACCCTTGAACATGAGACATTAAAATTCTAAGGTCGAATAGAAGAACACGCGATCGCATGCTACAAACTTGAGCCGGCTTAAAATACCTACTACATATTTACAATCATTGGCCATTGTCGTATGCATGCCCAATAAAAATATTACTTACTAAACTCTTCTCTGAATGAAATTCATTCATGTTTGTCGATTAGTGATGACCTTCATACATAGTTGAATAGCTCGCTAGCATAATGTATAGTATTCGCTCTCCGTATACGCAAACTTTAGTATTTGAACTAATTTTTGTGTCCCCATTAAAATTTGCTTCATGCTTGAATCAAACATGAATATGGCTTGGGACACTGTTAGAGGAGTACATGCACTGACATGATATAAGATACTTGCCTATTTAGTGTGATTTTAGATATATCGTGCTCGGTGTAAGTAACATAGGACTAAACAAAGTTTTTATAATATATTTGCCTAAACACATTACAACATTATAATCCTTTAGCCGCCAAAGTCGGATTTATACGACAATTATTTTCGTGTCCATTTCGCCAGAGCCGTATATATACGACAAATTCCTTTACTTGTATAATATTTATTTTTTATTTATAAAAAAGTTGCTTTCTCTTAAAAAATATATAATTACAATTCAAGCGCTAGGGGCACAACAACTCCTTTCGATAAATGGAAGCATTAAGTAAAAATATTATCTAGGTATTTAAGTAAGTCTTAAATAAATACAAAATTTTAAGCACTAAACTGTTCAGACTATTAGTAGGTCAAGTGGGGAGATCGGCGGGAGTATTGCCAACATCATTTAATATTTATCGTTAGCTTAAAACGATTAAATACCTAACACTATTAAAGATTTTGTTACAGCCATCTATTTCTTTCTCATTGTCGTGATTTTTTTAAAGGAAGAAAATTTATATTTCCTTTTGTTTTATACAAGACAAAGAAACACAATTCTTCATGAAAATTAAAACATAAAGAAAGACACATTATTCCATAGGATGATAGGCTAATCATAATATATGTACCTATGCGGCGCTGTTAAGCCCATCTGTCTTGTTTAAAATAATTTTAATTAAAATATTTATGTAGGGATATTGTAACACTGACAGTGTGTGAATCTATTGGTATTATCACAGGAAGAAAAGATAAGACACGATTCATGGAATTTTGTAATAAATTTAAGCATATTTTGGAAAATTATTATTCTGCACACAATATTTGATAGTTGGTAATGAATAATAAAGTAAGAATGAATTATTCATTATAGCATCATACTATTATTACATCGAGATAAAATCGTTTTGACTAAACCGCTTATATAGGCGCTTACGTACTGAGACAAAAATTTCTCTGACGGTTTTTTGGTCGTAATAATTCGGTATTATCTATTGTTAAATTAAAAGTTCTAACATTAAAATTGAACCATTTTGCCACGTTTACCATCACCAGCTCAATGCCTGGATTTATAATACTAACAGTTTTCTAGTTGATCCAAAAAATGGAACTGATTGCTAGACCACTACTACATCATCATCTCAGCCGCAGGACATCGTCTGCTGGAAATAGGCCTCCCCCATAATTTTCCAATAAGACCGGTCAGAAGCAGTCTGAATCCTCCTTCGAACAGCAGCCCTTATCAGTTCATCTATCCACCTTATGGGTGGACGTCCTACGCTGCGCTTGCCGGTCCGTGGCCTCCAGTCGAGAACCTTCCGGCCCCAGCGGCCGTCGGCTCTCTGTACTATGTGTCCTGCCCACTGCCACTTCAACTTACTGATCCGCCGGCTTATGTCGGTAACTTTCGTACGTCTACGGATCTCCTCATTACTTATTCGATCGCGTAGTGTAACTTCAAGCATAGCCCTCCATAGCCACATAACTCTAATATATAAGATTACTGCATATCTTATGAACTCTAATCAATCGCAATCACTTGTTGCTGGATTAAAAATTAAATCCATTAAATAAGACTTGAAAACCGCATGCGCATTTGCGGATGTGGAAAATTCTTCATCCGCAAAACCCTGGTATAAAGTGTCGAAGTTTATGGCTGTGCGGTACTAACCCACGGCTTGCCACCCACGCGGCTGACCGCTAGTGCGTATGAGGCCTAAGTGTGCCGTTATAAAAAGAAATGTACACAACATAAATGCCAAAGACAACGACTGGAAAATGTCAGATAAAAGTGTCTCATTAGTTTAGCAGCTTAGTTGCTAAGGTCAAAGGTCAAAGGTCAACTGGGTTGTTTAATTAATTTGGGTTCGCTCTGGTAACAATGTACATAAGACACTTATTAAACTTTCATTTCCATAATAACCCTTTTAATGTTCCAAAATGTTGAATTTCCAAGACCGAAGTGAACATAAGAAGTTGATATTATAAACACTATAAGAAGTATGATAATTGTGAGAAAAAGACTGGCGGAACGTCCTTCCTAATTCCTTACATAGTATTTAATACAAAATCGCTTTCCGTGTCTGTTTGTCTGTCTATATATCCGCATACCATGTATCGGATTATGATGAGGTTTTCACTAATATAAAGAGCGATAAACGATGAAGGTTTTTGTATATAATTTGGAGAAAAAAATGCATCTTTGCGAAGCCGGGGAGCGGGTCGCTCGTCCATCATAAATCATAGCCCATCATAAACTTACTTCAAAAATTTAATTGTAATATTCCTCCAATTGGTTTAGGAGCGGTTTTTACACTCCACACAGGGAGTGTTGTTTCGCAACTGTGAAATGTGGAAAACATTTTTCAAACGTGAAATTTTCCTCCAAAAAGTTTTATAAAAGTTAAATAGGATTTGAAAATTGTGTTGTACAATAACACGAAAAAATCCCATCTGTCAAACGAGGTAATTATTGTGAAGGCTTTTGAATAACGTCAACATTATGACTAAAAGCAGTGGCTTTCAGTCTGATTTTTGTAATGTAACAGAGTCGGGCCAGAGTCTGCGGTTTTTGTCCCGTTTGCTCTCATCAAAGAAATCATTTGATGGGAAGAACCTTTTCTAACAATGCAAGGGCTAAATATAGAAATTTATTTGTTCAATGTTCCATTGTATAAAATTTCAAAGAAATTATTCAATGTAACTTTCCGCGAAAGATTGATTTAAATCATTTCATTTAAATCCAGGGCATCGTTGCACTCTGCGAGGTGCAAAGTTAAGTCGCGCGCGTATTAGACGTATAAATTGTTCAACCAAGCTTGACTTATTTGCCTTTCGTCGGGCGGTTTATCATGAGTTTGAAAAATCTCCCTGCGATAGTAACTAGTGCTGCTTGAAGCCACTTGTCGTTAATTAGACCAGATTGTAGCTCTCGCGAATCGTGCAATGAATTTCCCTCCTGGTGACTGTTGGAATTTATTAGTGCTCTTCAGACTGGTATCATTAAATTGCAAGTATTTCATTCGCTGACCCGTTTGTTTGTATAATAAAATAATTAATATTTTATTATTCAAACAAACGGCATAGCTCGCTCCATAGCTCGCTGAGCAACTTTAAACTTGTGGATTAGTCCTGCCGTGAGGGCCACGTTTCGTCACCATACGGCTGACTGGCACTGGCAAGATTCGACGCACTGATTATATAACTTGGTTAAAAAACTATACGTTATTTTCATTCCTAACTTAGTATTTGTGAATTTTATCATGTTATTTTATTCAAAGAAAGTCTCTTAACAGTAATAAATAAATGTAGTAAGTAATTAATACAAGAAACGGTCTCGTTGGGGTGTAATTTAGTTACGAACGAACCGTACCACCCTCCTTTGTACTGTATTCAAGGTCGCACAACACCCTATCACCCCTTTGGATTCTCTTACACTATTAACACAGTACGTTACATCACTATTATTAAATATGATAATATGGTTAAATAGATAATATGGTTGTGAAAGACAACTGAGTGTTTATCGCTTTGGGTACGACTTCTTTGCTTCATTAGTAAAAATGCATACCTAAATATTGTTACTCCAAGGATCTTTGAACACCTACCAGAATTTGCACATAATAAAATTGTTATTTTAGAGAAATGTACGACCTAGAGCGAAAAGTACATAACTTAAGTAAATATAGGATACGAACCTCGGGTCGAGGACAAAATATGAAGTTACTGATTTCCAACAAAGAAATACGCGTCGGGACGTAAAGAGCTTACATTATACGTATAATTCAGATAATATCTGCCACGATTAGGTCGGTATAACGTTGTAAACAACCCTTCATCCAGATTCTTTTACCATGTAATTGTAGTTTTCATAACTAGTGTAATTGTTGTTGTAGAGTTTTATTTTGAAAAACATATATTATGATTCTCAGTGATGCCAGAACGCGTGACAACATGAAATCGTCTTACCTTTATTTGAAAAGTATTTTGACTATATTGGAAATATAGGCTATTCTATTCTATAGAAAAAATTCTTAATTTGCAATGTACTGTACTGATAGGTGGTTGCGTTAAACAAGCTAACTGATGCGAGGCCGCAATACACACAAGGTTAGATCAAGGCTAACCTTGTGCTCATCTTACTTTTAATTCTCTTACAAATCCTTCTAAACTCAATAAAAATTCTATTGCATTCTTAAATGTATTTTTAAGGCCAGGCACTTGATGGTTAGTAAGCAACGTCGTAGGGGTTACAAGTATGCTGCCCACTTTTATAGGATAATATGGACAAGGAATGAGCTCTTGCATTCCTTACTTAACACAACACAAGTAGGTATACCTACCTACGGTTATTTCACTATGTTCTTCTGTAAGGATTCTGTGTGGTTACTACAGGATTAGTCAACACTAGTCATTATTTTTCCGCCATACAGGCAGCCAAATAATGACTAATCTTGCGAATAATCTTGCAAAACTGTATTACTGGGCGTCAAGCATCACGCACACGAGTGCGGAATTTACACATTCTGTCATATTTTTTTAAACATTTTGTAGCTCTGATTATTAGCCATCTACGCAACTGATATTACCTGATTATTACCATAACGCAACAGAATCCATCGCTGCCTCCTGGATATTTGTGACAATTTTAAGCATACACTACAGCTCCTTTTTATCAACTTCGAAAAGAATAGGATAAAATTTGTCTTGGCAGGCAATGTCACTCCTTTGCATGACTGTCTTTTGTGACAATCTCAAGTTGATTTGGTCACACATTTATTTCCACTTCTGCACATTTTATCTACATTACATGAAATTTTCAACACAAGTTTCTACTTGATTCCACAACAGCAAACTTCTAACTACATACTTCCGTCGAAGAAGTGCTAACGAGAGACGTTACGACGTTGTTAAAGTTGACAATTTTACGCTCCATCGCAATATTGTGTAAAGTAAAAAGGTTTTTTTTAATGTTACACATATTTGTTTCAGGATGCCGTCAGCAGCGCCACCATCCGCCGCCGCCGCGAATGGCGGCGTGCCTCCAAGCGAACTCGAGCAATTACAGATGCGCGCCGGTCAGGTCACCGATGATGTTAGTCTTTTTCATTACCTCCCTAATTATGCCAGCCAATTTGAGATTTCGAGATAAATACTTAAAAGATAACTTTTAAGTATATTTTTTATTGTTATTCTATTGGACCTTATTAAGAATTTTTCCACAATACGACAAAATAAATATGTTGATATGATTACACCAATAATTTGATTGTTAATATTATTTTTCAGAAAACATTTGAAAAATTCAACAAGTGATTTTTATATCGATTAACGATCTCAATTTTTTTTTATTGCAAATGAAATGTTTTTTATAGGAGAAAGGCTTGTAAGTTACACAAGTTTCAGCAGATGACGGTATTGACACAACACTTACAGTTTTTTCTTATGTAGGTTCTGGGTAAGCATCCGATAGGCGGCGCCATGTTGTTGCATTTTTATTGCATTATAATTTTATACAAGGAAACTATCTTCTGTACCGAACCGAGAAACCGTTTTTACGTTTTATTTTTCTGTTTTTAAAATTGTATCAACCAAGCAGATACAAACGGTACAAACAAAAAGATTTTACTACAACTTATCACTTATTATGAAATAAGTAAAAACTTTCACGGGCCTATTATATAAATCCGATTGAATTTCTTAATCTGAGTACAATTTGAGTATTGGTCCATAAAGTAGTTAGTCCGATTCTACATCCTAAATATTGACTCATTAATAGCTTAAGTGTTTCGGTTGTTTAGAGTTAAAGCATTTTATTTATTTTCAAATTAATTCCACTGTTATAAAATAAATATTTTGAAGTATTTTTTTAATATTGCTATTTTAAAGTTAATGCTTGTAATTGATCGATTTCAGTCGCTGGAGTCGACACGGCGTATGATGCAACTGTGTGAGGAGGTAAGATATCGTTAATGCTTTATATTATGGTTAATTTAGTTATTTAATACGATTAAGACAAAATTGCCATAGAATAATGTTTGTTCCAAAACTAAGACTAATTGATTCAATTGATACGTTAGAGTCTTAAATGAATGAAAAAAAAAAATGTTTTATGGCAGTTTTGAAAAAATATTATGAATTGTTTATTAAGAAAGGGAGTGTCTTTCATGTTTATTAATTTCGAGAATACCTCCCAATATTTCTCCCATATTAAATTTGTCCAATTCAATAGACTATTTCAACAGCTATTATTAAAGTTAAAAAAAAATAAGTATTTGGTCTTGTTTTCAAATTTCTCAAAGGTATTTCTCAATGTGTATGTTATACAATGTGAACTTTGGGAGGCCGCACATTAGCGATAGTTGCTGAAGCGACCATCTGCACGCACACTGCCCTATCGTACACGATAGAACTGCTGCATAAGTGACTATTCTGTCGTTAGTGATCAATTTCTCTCATAAAATCAGTTGCTTTAGCGACAAGAACGATCGCTCAAGCATTTGTGCAGTTGCGAAGTTGTCGCAAACAACAATATGGACGCCGCTATGTTAGCGCGGTAGTAGGTAATGTACGGCCTCAGTACAAATCGGGCAACTTTGTTGCTCACGCAATAGTAGCCAATGTGCGGCCTCTGTACAAATCCCGGTAAAGTAACTCAGTTGCTCGCGCAATAATAGCCAATGTGCGGCATCTCTTTATGTAAAGTTTATTAAAGGGCGTGCTAAAATGCCATATTCAAGTCATGATTGACTGTCATTATGATGCGCGGTTTCGCGTTAATACCACACCTGTGTTCCCCTCATTCCATAGTTTTTAAGTGTTTATGTTGTTGAGTTGTTTTGTTCGTTTTATGATCATTTGTGAGAGAGGTGTTCTCGATGCGAGGGAGTGAGGGGTATAGCGGAAGTGTTCTGGATTAGCCCCAAGCTCGGTTTGGTCTTCGACCCCCCCATAGGGCGCAGCCTCTGCTATTCCTGGCTGTAGTGTATCGATGTCGCTAAATTTATATACCTACATATATATGTATTATATATTATGTATTTATCGTAGCTAATGTCGTTATTAAGCCCCCGAGTATATACTATTTTGTTTGTATATCCTATCGCGGTGATTATTTTTAAATTATTTTATAGGCTATGTGTAAACCTATTTTTTTTTTAAACCCATATACATATGTGTTGCATGATGCGTGCCTCGATGTGTCCGAAAATGTTAGAGAACCTCTACTAGCCCTTTGTATTGTTTGTAGTTATGTATATTTTTTTGTGATTGAATATATGTATAATATATATGACTTACCGGTGGCAAACGATGGTGCTGACTATTAACGATATCTATTTATTTATTAATTTTATAACATTAAATTTAAATATAAAATAGATTTTAAATTAACGGTCAGCAACTGTGTAAATCGTGGCCAAAATGTTGTCTTTTTTTTGTTCGTTCTCGAAGCATGTAGATCACCGTCCTGATAATGTACAAGAATTATTATCCCAAGCCCCTCTAGATTGAAATACTTCTCTAGAATATCTAAATCTCTAGAATAGATGAATTTGGTCCTGAATATGCTTTCGTTACTGACACAATCCGATGTGCTTGGGCTTGCTTTATGAATAAAAAAAATGTCCTTTCAATAACTACTTCAAATACTTTAAAATAAAATCTATTTCCTGATGCACTCTTTAACTTTTATCCTTCCACCGAGTCGTTGCAGTTTTTTTGTTTACTTTGTAACATACTCTCTCTACTTTCATGTTTAAAAATGTATATTTCAAAAGGAGTATAATGTAATATTTTGGAACGAATCTTGTCCAATGTATGTTTGTTACTTCCTGTTTTTAGTTAAGTCTCTGTATCTTAGGTCTCTGTGTAGTGGCTGCTCTCTGTTGTTTTGACTGTGAATCTATTATTTGTATAATTTTCATGCCTCTCTAACATTCACAATACTATCAGATATATATGGGCGTGTACACACCCCCCATACCTACCACTGAACTCGAACAATTTATTATATCGAGCTACACCTATTTGCCTACTCTCTCAACAAATACAGACCAATTTTTATATATTGAAAATATGTATTATTTAAATGTATCTAATTTTTGAAACATTTTTTTTAAAATATATATCGTCGCAATATTGTGTATTCACATACGTGTACTTGTACAGTTTTATTTTTTTACATAACTATATGTCCTTATATAAAATAATATAACAATGTTCACTGTACAGATTGCTCTCATAACTCTAAACAACACAGTCAAGTATTAAGGCGGGGCATTTTTGTAATGTATAGTTGCAATACGAAAACGGTTATTTTTATGTGAAACATCTTTTGCGGCGGTAGACCGGCTGTTGGATTCGTGACGCCAACATTTGGCCACACTTTGGCGGAACTAATATGTATTTTTTAAATAAAGAACTTTATAAACAAAATATTTCCGATGTTTCACATATGCCAAGCGTCCCGTGACGGCTCAATTTTTTTTTATATGAAGCAACGTAACATTGAAGATGCGCCTCTTTAACACAACACTGCAACTGAACTGTCAACGTACCTACTACATAATAATACTCGCGACCGGCTACGATCATTCACTCCACTGTTACCCCTCACTACTAACATGCTCTGTGACTTTTTGTTTCTGCGGCTGGTATAGAGCAAGGAGGCCGGCATACGTACTCTGGTCGCACTAGACGACCAGGGAGGTGAGTGACTCATGACATTTGCAACACTACAGTTTGATTACCAGTATTTTTTTATCTCTATTTTGCCTTTCACGCTAATCCTGTTAAGCGTCGTAGGGTTTTCAGCTGACCTGAAGACGAGCCCGACGATATAGAAGACGTTTTAAAGGGGGTATCGCATTGAATAATGTATAATTTTTATATATGAATCTCGTCACTTCTAGCTACTCGTAATTTAATGCAAAGGTGCGGGCATCCACAATGAGGAAGTCTCCTTCAAAATTATTTTTTCCTTTTTTTACCCTTAGCGTATTGCTGTAAACATGATCAGCACTTTTTGAATAGCTAATATTGCCGAAGTTATAAGCAGTTAATATTTCACGCAGCTGATATATTAATGGGTGCGTCCGGTGTGCGCTTGTGACTGCTTCAAGAGGCGGCCGGGCGACTGGTGACGCTCACTTTGACGGCTTGTAACTTTTTAATTTTTTAAGATATTCAATAAAATTTCACTTTTGATAATAAATTTTTAAATACAATTTATTTTTATTATAATAAATTACAGGAGTTTTCCTCATTGTATATATTATGTAAACTTGACCATTATGAACATTTTAAAACTCACACACGGAGAACCCACATCTTTGTATGATTTACTGGTTAAGTAGATTTTATACACCACTTTGCACAACTTGACAGCCAATGTCGGATTATCGAATACGCCAAGCTCGAGCTCTACAACATACAAACGAGATATTTTTAATATTATATTAATATTATAGACGAACCGTCCCGCTACTTTACATTCCGCCATTTCAGCTCTAAATTGAAACAACTTACCAAAAATCACATTGAAAACGAATCGGAAATAAGACGAATCGAAGTAAATTCGAAACGCTTCTCCTCAACGCACGACTCTTGACTTAACATCACACAGATAAATCATGAATCATATCAAAACTGAGCACAAATGAAACTGAGTCTGGTTTACTTGCAAGCTTCACTGCATGCATGTCGTTGTTGACCGAGTAGTGTGTGTTTGCGCGGCGACGCGCGGCCGGTCGCGGGCGAGTTCGGTCGCTCGTTCGGCCGCTCGCTCGCTCGCTCGCTCGGCCGCACGCTCGTTTGACCGCTCGCTCTCAGCCCGCCGCTCGCCGCCGCCGTAGCGCGTCACGCTCCGCAATTGCTCGCAGCACGCGTCACCGCGCGCGGCCGCCCTTCCGACCGCCGCCCGCGCACCGCACCCCGCCACCCGCACACCCCGATACTCTCTCCTACGATGTATTATTTTGATTTGTATTTTATGTATAGAGCGAGGACGCCGGGGGGCAAGCGCTTCATATGTTGAGTCACCAGGGCGGTAAGAGTTAAAACTGACCACAATGGGTAGTCGAAACGTGAGAACGTCTGTGTTTTGAATGTGCAATTTTAAACAAAGTAATATAATTTATCTTTTGTGTTTCTTTGACGTATCTCTTGATAATCGACTTATCTAACATCGATGTTGCGTGTGTTTCTTATATATATGTTTCGATGGGGATGACTTCTTTCAGAACATAGTGTAAAATAGATGCGCCCGATGGCCGTTCGTTGCTAAATGTCGCAAAGGACTCTATATTACCCTCTATCTTTTGCTGAAGATTTCATTTGTATGAGCTGCGCAATCTGTTTAGTTCTTCAGTTGGTACTTTTTATTGAACGGAACGCTTTTTTTATAGGTATATTTATTTCTCTTTCCCGATCCACTGTTCTATTCTTCTCTTAACAATACTTGCGGTACTGATATGAATGCGCGTCTTACCGAGTCTTCATCTCCATGGCTAGCGCGTACTGTTATTAATGTTAGAACTAGGTCTGTAACTGTAACTGTTAGCTCGATTCCGTTGCGATCTGTGTCGCTGTCGCGGATACATTTTAGTTTCACTCATTTCTCTTCTACTAACTGTTTTGCTGTCACATTTTCATTTTTAGGAATGGCTTTCATGGTTTTATACGCTCATTTGCTATAACGTCAACTATTTTATTTCATTACTTCACCGGCAGAACAGTGTCATTGTTTAATTTAATTTGTCTAGTTTTATTTTATTTATTTTTTTCATTTACCAGTTAATTTTTTTCTGTTGAGTATTGAGTTGTACCCGATGCGCGCGACGCCGCGTGCACCTCTCGACTCCATGCGTTTTGGCGAGCTATAGTGACATCATTGTTGTGTTATAGAGTCACGAGGTGGGCATGAAAACCCTGGTCATGCTGGATGAACAGGGCGGTAAGCATCCAGTAGAACTTATATTTTACATCACTCATATTTTAGTATAAAGCTTTTGTCTGAAATGCCACTTCGGATAATTTTATTCCAGTTTATAATGAATGACAATTGATTTATAATATTGTATGGATTGAATTGTCTTAACAGTTATTTTAACGGATAAAAATTTTAAGGTAAAACTTTTGCCACGATCATATAATCATTAATAAAATGACGTTTAAATTTGTAATCTCTTCGGTCCCGGAACGCAGTCGCAAATCGGGACGTTGAGTGATAAATACTTTGAGTTTTTTTTCTTTGATTTCTTCTTTGTCACGCATCTAGCTATGCACGTATTCTGTGCTTGGCCACAGAGCAAACGCGTCCGCGCTATGTCTGTTCTGTGGTCACGCGCGACTATTTCGCTATTGAACGCATGACTTTTTAGTGTTTAAATTTTTTTATTGTATATGTTAGACACTTTAAATTTAATAGTACCTACATTTAATCATAGTATCAGCACATTCATCCTGACATAAAAGGATATCAGTTATAAAAAAATATTAGAGAACAACCGAATCAAGTGTAAGACATTTTTCATAAAAAAAAATGTTAGCACTATCGCATACAAATGCCTAAAATTTGTGTCAGATTTGATTTAAATTCAAATTAGACAATCTTAACAGTATTTATGGCAAAAACATCAGTTCGATGTTGCCATATAATGAAAATATGGTTGAACACGTCAAAAACATAATCTTTCTTGTATGTATATTATACGTCCGAATTTTTTTTGTTCTTAACGCCATTTATAATCAGTGAAATATAGGTTAAAAATATATCTCAAATAAGTTTTGGCTTTCCATGACTGGATTATGTATTTGATGTGTGTGGTGAATTGCCAATCGTACACGATGGAGCTTATAGTCCAATCGGCAAGATACGATTGGCTTGATCAAGCCAATTTGACAGTGTATAGCTGACATTTTTGACAGTCATACTTGTCATGCAAAATGCCATCCATATACCGCGTCACATAATCACTTTGGCTATTGCCCAATCGGAATAATACTATTAGCTTCATCAAGCAACAGATCGTATTATGTCGAATAGACGATAGGCTTGATCGTGTATGACTGGTATTAAAATAATGCATAGATTTCTTTAGATCAGTTCAAACGAAATTTGTATGGGAACAGTGCTAATGTAGCCCTCTTATGCATGATTATAAATGAGATTATAATATTAAAAAAAAGAGTCACATTATAGCAAAAAAATAATAATGATCTTACACTTATTTCAATTCATGATTGAGAGCGTTGAGAATTTACAAAGAAATAAAACACGCGATAAAAAATTTTGTGAATGAATGTTAGGCGCTTTTTACACACAACGCTGTTGAATGAAAAGTGCGGTTCTAAAGCAGATTTTTGGTATGTGTGTGTGAACAGAACAATTGGACAGGATTGAGGAGGGAATGGATCAAATTAACGCCGACATGCGCGAAGCTGAGAAGAATCTCTCCGGTATGGAGAAATGTTGCGGTATTTGCGTGCTTCCATGCAACAAGTGAGTAAATATTGAAGGAATGTCCACTCTTATCTCTTTTTTTTCCAACATACTATATAATATATATCAATATGAACTAATAATTTAATTATGCCGTGCCATCGACCTATATGTATTCTACTAGACTTGGTGGCCGGAATAAAATTATTGTTTGTCAAAACGAAATGCGCATATTCTGCGCTCGGCTCAGCGAGTCTAGTAAATATTTAGTAGATCTAATAAATAAAAGTCATTATGCCATGTTACAATTCTATCGTGGTGTGACTTTACAGGGGCGCGTCATTCAAGGAGGATGACGGGACGTGGAAGGGAAACGATGACGGTAAGGTGGTGAACAATCAGCCTCAGCGCGTCATGGACGAACGCAACGGTATAGGACCACAAGCGGGTTACATAGGCAGGTGCGTGATCTCACACAAACCTGAGTCATGACTACTAACACTAGTGATTACCTCATTATATATTTTTCATATAAGGTTGAAAATTTTCCGGTCATACTTTTAACCTGGCTTTAGGGACAAAATAATCATACCACTCATGCGCCAATATATATTTTTATACTGCCATGAAGGTAGTTTGTAAAAGAGTAACTTGTACAGCATCTTAATGTATGTTGGAAAATTATTATTATTAATTTTTTTCTTTCACCTGTTCACAATGGAAATCTTAAAAGTCATTATAATAATAAGGAAATTTTTATATCGACCACGTATGATCGTTTATTAGTAATATTCTATATCATAAATATATTTCCTGTAAGTGGCTGGATAATCGACTATGGTTGGATTTGTGTATAGGGTCTTTAGACCTAGTAACATGTCCATAGTAGTTTGGGTCACACCATTTGTTTGTTTCTTTTTGTTAGCCTCTTATTTATCCAAATGTTTTGAGTAGTAAAGGATCTTTTTTTTTTTAATTGACGACACGTTTGGTCTAGTGGCTAGTAACCCTAGCTGTTAACCAAACGGTCGCGGGTACGAATCCCGCTAGGGGCAAATGTTTATGTGTTAATATTTTACTTTTGTACCTGAGTCATGGATGTTTTGTATTTATAATATGCATTTATTTATATATAAAAAAAAGTAATCTATGTAGTATATTAACTGTCTGGTATCCATAATAATACAAGCATTATTTGCTTAATGTGGAACTACGATGGTGCTGTGTGGAATGTTTGAAGATATATTAAATAATTTATAACAAATTAAAGGATAACGAACGACGCCCGCGAAGACGAGATGGAGGAGAACATGGGACAAGTGAACACGATGATCGGCAACTTGCGCAACATGGCGCTCGACATGGGCTCAGAACTCGAAAACCAGAACCGTCAAGTTGATCGTATCAATCGCAAGGTGCGATGTTTTCTCTTATTTCAAATCTTATAATTAAAAAAAAAAAAAAAAAAACCGGATCAATCATAACCACAACGACTATCCCTGCCGAATTTACATAATGAATTAATATTGCTTATAGCGACTAACCGTTTATTGCGACCAATTTTGTGGTGAAATTTGGTTATAGAGACCGATATGTCGTAATAACCGAAGTCGTTATATCCGGTTTTTAACAGTAAAATAAAAAAAAAATGTGAAATCTTTAAACAAAATTAAAACTATATTTTCATATAAGTGTCTCATAATGTATCTCAATAAATAATAAACTTTTGCTTCATCCAATTTGCATTTGGTATTCTAATGAAAATTCACCGAGGCTATTTTTTTTTAATACAATATTAATCAATATGAAATTAATCAAAGTTCTTTCATAAAACTGTATCATATGTGAAATGAGACTGTTTTCTTCAATAAAATTAAATAGCAATTTTAGTTTATTTTATTATCATTTATCTTCTTATATAAGTAAGTATAACTATTTCTCTCTTAATTTTGAACTCTTAATATCTGGAATAAATCTATTTTATTATTTACTTATTTCAATATTTTGGACAGTTCGTGAGTTACTTGAAACTTGGCTAGATATTTTAAAGATTTCACATGTTTTTATTTTAATTGATTCACAGTTAAATATTTTTATTGTGTATATTTCAAGGGATGTGGTGAAATTTCCCAATAATTTCTCCATGCCTTGCATTCACATTAACATGTTCACCATTAAAATATTTTTGCCTGTCACCTTTAGCATTGGAAGTGTGAATAAAACATCTCTAAATTTCTTTGAACCCTTCAACTAACCTTTCTTAAGCTTATTGGCTCTCGAAGATTCTTTGCTTATCCAGCAAACTAGATCACCCTCGTTTCTTAAACACTTGAAAGCATGTAATCTTCCCTTCGTAGTTCTTAGAGGCGATTGGTTGTTGTGGAAAAATATATTATCCTCTATGTGTGGTAACATTGTCCTCTCATAAAGACATCTTACAACTCAGAACACCCGTTCACACCGTCATAGTAATACCGAGTTTGCTATCCAAAGACATCCATCTGACTTACTAACATTCAGCTAGTAGACCTCATCACTAACAACATTCACCCTAAAACATCTGATATCTGTGTAATATACATACAGTACGCCGGATTGGATTTTTTTACGAGAAATTAAATTTTAGAGATACTTAATAGACATAAGGCGTAAATGAAATTTGTTTTCTAACAATTAAGAGAAATATTGTTCCAACTGCTCTCTTAAATATTATGCATTATTAGATTTTGATTCTATTCGTTAATCGATAAAGGACACAATTCATTTATTTTTTAATTACACTGGAGAATTTGTTAATTTCAGTAATTTCCTGTGAATATTTCAGATTTATAAAATTCAAATTAAAAATTTCACAGATTTAATAAATAATTATGAAAATGATTACTTGTATTTGGAAAATTCACATTATTTTAATACTTTCAAACTTAAATGTCTATAGAACCCTATTACCAAATAACACTGTATTTTCCCAGTAAAATCTATAATTTCTTTTTACCTAACGGTACAGGTTTCAAACCTTAAAACGAAAATAAACTGATGGCCTGATCTCCATACAAAACTGATTGATTTCCTTTTCTTTATAATCTAAAAATGACTATATATTTTCTTCGGCACCGTAGGGCCTGGAGTTTAAATTGAAGGATATATTCTAGATATTACCAGTGATTAGTGAAGACTAGATTGTTTTGTTGACGTTTAAATAATAAAAACTTTTAAAGCTACGCGTATGTCTTCCTTGAGTCGCACGAAGCTTGAGAAGAATCCAATCCTGCGTCCTAGTATTACAAGAGAGTGCCTAAATTTATAAATGCGTGTTGTTTCAAAAAACAGCGACTGTATAAACTTAACACGATCACACCAACTGTTGATTTATAGTTGACCTTTTCTTGGAGGAACGTTTGGTTTTGTCAGCCAGATAATGGAATAAATTAAAGAAATACGAAGATGTAGACTAGGGCCTAGCTCTAGAGTTCGAGTTTTACTAGATTTTACGAAATTTTTAATTTATGACTCGCTAACTTAGCAAGCTCATCATACAGCTTTTGCGGTTTTACGAATTGATAACAATTTTACACTTACAAATATTTTGTACTCCAGTAGAGCTAGTTATGTAGTGACATATCTAAAATAGTACTAAGTAAAATTAAATAAATTAAAAATACGTACTATAAATATTATATGTATTGTTATCCACTAAACAAATTGGCTTTTTCGCCTTTCACTCTTTCTTGATTTCATGTCTTCCTATTTTTTGACTCCCTCCTATTTCTTGGCTTTCTCCTAACCTATTGGTTGACACTTTAAAACGAGCCTCTTAAGAAAAGGTTAAATTAAAAAAAAAACAGTCGCTGTAAATTGAGCAAGAAGCAGAAACGAAACGTTTTCTGTTATCGTAGGGCGAATCGAATGAAACGAGGATAACTCTGGCGAACCAGCGTGCGCACGAGCTCCTCAAGTAAACGACACGACGGCACCACTCACGACACGACACGACACGTTACACACACGCGGTCTCGTGGTCTAGCGGCGCAGGCGCTCTGTCCACCGGTTGCACACACCACAAACATATTTTACTCTTTATTCTGTTTATTTTATTTAAATTAAGGCTGATTTACATCGATCCACTATCGCGCAATCGAGCACTAAGGTTCTGTGACGGTGGATCGTTGCTCGACTAATGTAATATTCAACTCAGTCGAGCAAACAGTGTATTTCAACAAGTAATGCCTGATTGAATTATATAATATAAATTTATTATTTCAATCAGGAGTAGTAGGATCAAAATAGGAGTAGGACCTTTGCATTTTACACGCGTTGTACATAAATGAAAGGTCACAGCATAATTGGATTGCATCGTTGAGATAATGGATTCGACCGCCATAGTTTTCGCCTGAAGGCGTAGTTTTTTATCGATACAAGCTTTATGATCGGTCTAAAATAAGCCCTCGTTCTTCGCAATAGCATGTTTCACCTAATAGCCAATATAAGAGCTGCGCAAACGCGCATATTCGCCTCGGGTTTAGATCGGTCATAAAGCTTGGCGATGTTGACTTTTGTATACATATAAGTGTCTCTTTCACTTTCGTGAATATACGTTTTTTTTAAAATAGATATTAGAGGCGTTAGTTTTTTTTTTACGGTGATTTAATGGTGCTGCAACCGGCCGATATATCAAAATTTTATTCCAAAATTTTCGCTTAGTGTCTCTTTAATACGATTTAATAAAATGTATAACTACGACCATATTATATCCCCAAGTTTTTGTACATGCTACTGTATTAAGTGAACACCTACATATATTGTTTTGTATTGAGAACTCTTTGGATTATTATTATTATTATATATTTTTTAGTGAAACGCTCAAACTATTTTTGGTTTTTTTGTTGTTGTCACTGGTGATTTTTATGTTTTGGTGCTCATTTCGTGCAGTAGATCATGTGGAGCTAATTAAATTATCTTATAAACGTACGTATTTTAATATCGCATTACCTACATTATAATATTAAAGGTAGCACTATAAATAGGAAAAAAAAAACATACATTAGAAGTTGAAGCGTTTGAGATTAATTATTTTGAGAAAATGCATTTACCCGTTGTTAACACTATAGTGACTGTTAATATTGTTGATAAACATTTAATTATTAATTAATTAATCCTTATAATGTTGCTTGGCGTGAACTCGCCATAATACGCTCTTTATTTGTTTGTTTAAAACGCAATACTTAAATAGACAATTGTATGGCTATTTAACTACAAAGTGTATAAAATATAAAAGAAATAAAACTCCAAAAGAGGTATTTTGTGGATGGTGATTTTTGTGTAAGTGGGACATTATGATTGAAGCGAAAGGGATGAGTTTGATATGTGATAATAGTTTGAAAATAAGTGGTCAGTATTTAGTCATTCAACAAGTCTTCGTATAATGTTTGCGTGAATCTGAATGTCAGATCTCATAATTTATTTTTCACTTTATTTCATAGAAGCATTTATATTTATCGTTTGATTTTTAGACTATCGTTAGAATTTTTCATTTACAGATTGCAAATATAGGATTTTTTTAAATTCCTTATTTATAGGAAGGAATTTAAAAAAAAAAAACTCGATTTATTGATAAAATGCGTCATACAATAATATTATGTAAAGAGGATTATAATATTTATTTGATATTATTATATACTAGCTGTTGCACGCGACTTCGTCCGCGTAACTTTTATGTTACTCGCTGATAATATATAGCTTTCTATAGGTGAAAGAATTTTTAAAATCGGCCCAGTAGTTTGAGTTTATTCATTACAAACATACAAATCTTCTCTTATTATTATATATAAATTGATTAAAAAGTATTAGGGAAATAAAATTTCATATTATGTCAAGTATTTATAATCTATGTGTAATATTCAAAGAATGCAATAATAATATAATTAATAATATATTACTATGTAGTATTTATAGCTTGACATATCTCTACCGTAACATATCTGCTTCTATGAGATAAAATGAGATATAAAATAAAATATATGTAATGATAACATATATTATTGTGTAACTAGTACTTTTTAAATATAGTTAAAGATTAATAAACATAGCCATAATTCATTATTCTTAGTATTTTTTTTATTTATTTGCGATGATAATAAATAATTTTGTCTATAATGAAATTTATGTTTTTTGATTTACCTTACTTTGTGGTGACTTTTTTTTTTATACTATTCGTTGTTTTGATTTTAAAAAGAAATCCGTTGTTTTTAGATGTGAATACTATATTTGTTATAAATTGGTGCAAATTAATTTAACAGCAATATTTTCACTGTCGAATGCTGAAAGTATTGGAAGGTTGACTTAATCAAAGCAATAATATCATATACTTTAAGTAATAAAATAAATGTTAAAATATAATAAGAAACTTCTTATTGAGGCGCTTAGTACCGTCATTTCTTAAGCCTCTCGTTTACGGCTACACCAAAAAGTTTGATATGAATTATCAAAGTTTAGACAACATTTGATTCTTTTTCGTACACCAAAACTTTAAATGATTAAATGATTACGGCGATTGAAATATTTACACACAAAAAAATTAAAAATCTAAAAAATACTTTAAACATAACATAGCTTATGTAAATCAAACGACATTTTATGTATATGTATATTAAGTGTGCAATAAAAATATTACTAAACTATTACTAAAATATAAGCATCAAAGATGTGAAGATCCCTTAACCGTGACGATATTATCTACTCCAACGAGTATATTGAACATATACACAACACATATAACCACGAGACATTCACACACACACACACACACAAATATTCACATACTATACAGAATTACAAACATTTAAGACCAGCAACACTTCGCCGGCAATTGTAAGTAATTTATTTTTTTTAAATATTAATATGTACCTACTCACATTATAAGCACAGCTTGTGTTTTGAGCAAGCTCAAATCGCACCTATGCTTTAACAAAAGCGCAGATTTGGCGGAAATCTAAAGAGTATTTTACACATATATATATACTGCCTCGTCGTCGACATAAAGGGTAGGAATCAGACTTAAAACAAGAGTGAGACTATTTAACAAGGTTCAAAATTGCCTGTCGAACCTTTATACATATTTTTTCGTACCAGTTATAATAATCTTACCAAGAATATTAATTCAGCCAGATCTGTGCCAATCTAATAATACCCTTTTATTTATATATATTTTCAATAATCGCAATAAAAATGTTTGTCTACTCGTCTGTCTATCTTCTGTTCTTTTCGTTTCATTTCTTTTTGCTTTATCTTTTTTTTAAAACAAATGTATTTTTCTTTCTCAAAAGCTGCTACGTGTTGTTGACTATGTGCGATTATATCTGTAATCTTTCTTAAACCGAATTGCTGTCGATCGCTTTTAAGATTTTCTTTTCTGCCGTTTATCTTGAAACTACATTTTAAATGTACAAAGTTGGTATCTTGTTATGAGTTTATCTGGATTGTTTTTCTTTTCAATCATTTTGCCTACATGAAAAAATTGGTTACAAAAAGGTTGTTTCAAATGGAAATTTTGTCCGGTTTAATTAGTCAAATGTGACAACTAGTAATCAGACGTGAGTAAGATACCCTACCCTTTGTACAATGTACATATAAATATGTTATGCCGACATTCAATGGTAATAATCGCATTATGTATTAGTTAGTATCTCCATTTCACGATGGGAATCGCGTTTACCCACATAGTTTTTTTTTAGATTTTTGGGGTAGCAATTTTGTATTTATAGAATGCGATATTGGTAAGTTTATAAAATATGAAATATGTGTCTATATCTATATATATTATAAAATGAAGTCCCTGCCTGCCTTTGTCTGTTTCTCCCTTTGATGTACGATTATACCTTCCACAAAGGTTTTTACTAAACCTTTCAATAGATTTTTTTAAGGTTTATCACTAATGGAATGAACAATAAAAGAGAAAGGTTCGTGCAGTGCACGTACCTTCCTCTTTTGCAAAAATAAAAATTGTATTCGTGCGTAACCGGGAACCTGGTCCCCGGTTTAGTATAAAAGGGTTACCATCATCTTCATCTTCACTGGACCAAGACGTAACCATTAGCGCAAAAAATTGTTTAAATTTTGACACGTTTATCGAAATAAAAGCCAAGCAATCTACAATTGCTACTGATCAAAGACATATTCATATATTTTTTTTATTAACTCGAAATTCTCAAATACCTGTGTGTCATTTGTGCATTCAGACCCTTAGTGTGTGTCCTTAGTTACGACATTTCGCGAATGAGAAATCCGACAGATTCAAACAAATCGAGTATTTGTTTTGTACGTGGCGGATTCCGCTTCCGCGATATGCCGTCACTCAGGACACACACAAACATAATTGCAATATTATTTTTAATAGTGTGACAGTGGTGTTAATATTATATTGTACTTTTTTTTTAGGGCGAGAGTAATGAAACACGCATTGCTGTCGCGAATCAGCGGGCGAACAAGCTCCTCAAATCTTAAACGTCTCCCACCGATTGAAAAAATACGTCGCCTCGTAGGTATTCGGATTGAATTTGATATTATGATTTATCAATAAAACTGTCTTCAATATTTATTTAATCTCATCAATGCGGTATTCATTTTGGATTTTTTTAGCTTGTTACCAACGCAACAAAACACTTTTTAAATTCATACAAACAGCAGACATGTTTAAACATTCATAAAATTGGTACGTTATAATATGAGTATGTAAATGACGGAGCTAAGTCTGAGACTTCAAATGAAATAGAATTTATAATTATTCCAAAAATAACAATGTCTCAGGTCGTCATTTCGGATATACGGGTGCCTGTATAATAGGTTTGATAGGTATTGTAATAGGTAAGTACAGTTATGACAGTTCTGGTATTTGCTAGGTCATAAAAAATCTATCGTCTTCTTTTTAATATGTGTCAATTTTCATTTATAAACATACATTTCAATATATTTTTTTTGGCAGATTATATATAAAAAAAAAACGAGCGATTGTGTTGTGAAGCCTACATATATTTATATACAATACAAAATGCCATTTAAAATATTTCAATGACAATGGTGGCACAGTTTTAAAAATATTCATTGAAATTGGCTCAGATTTCAGACATTGCTAAGTTTATGGTCACATTTCAATTAAACACAGTTGAGAAAATTGTTTTTGTTTTGTGATTACCAACCACTGCAGAATATTTAAAAAGAAAATGTATATTTTTTGTGCTAAGTCAGTTACTCATATCGTGGTGCGTGTAGAATAAGGAATTTTTTATTGAGTCTTCCTGTTTCGGTAAGCCTGAGCCTGTTTTCATCATTTGACACTGTCAACTTCATTATTCAAAGTTTGAATTGAATGATCATAAATCAAAGTTTAATAAATAAATTATTTTCGATTAATAATATATATTTTTTTTTTATTAAAATAGAATAAGTTTTCCCATTCCAATATAATTTCAATGAATTGGTTATATTCTATTAATTTTTATAGTAACCTTAAAAAAATTATCAACACACAATTAACTGTACTTATCTAATTTGTTAGGTAGAGTAATTATTATTAATAATTATTTAGTATTATATTTATGACAAACTTAGTGATCCTACAGCACTTTCTAAGTTCAACAAAACAATTTGAGCTACTAGAGTTGGCACAGCTGTGAAGATAGTTTCAGAGCTGTTCAGAAACTGGTTCAGCATTAGCTCTTGGTGTTTTTGTACTGTTTTGGTAAATATAAAAAAAAATGAGTACGTCCAGTGGTGATGGTCTAACTCCAGAAGAATTAAGAGAACAAGTTTCAAATGCCGAACTTAGCTTTCTTCCAGAAAAATCTCGTGAAAAATAACCATTAATCTTACAAATTGCAGTAATTTTACTTTAAACTTTTAATATTTTTGTTAATTTAGTTATAATTTATGTGACTTTGGCTATGTGAATTTTAGCTATAAGTAATAAACGTAATATTTAAAATTGTCTTAATTGATTTTCTTACCTAAAAATGACCTAGTAACGCTTTTCTCGCTGTTGAGGTGAAAAGTTGTATATTTAACACGAGAGCAATTTTTTTTATGTCTCTTGCCTTTAAATCACTCACTTCGCTCAGTAGTCTATATTATCAATTCTAGGCTACTTCGCTAATTCGTGATTAAAGTCAGCAAAAAACAATTTTGCTCTCTTGATTTTGATTATTTTCATGTAAAAATAATAGTTTTTCATTTAATGTGCCAAACTATGTTTTAAATAAAGGGCACAGATTTCATATGTTTCCTAAACAGTCGTGGCTTTTAGAAGCAATAACTAACATAATTTGCGCGAGTTTTAGGGCCTGACTGTCGTATGGCACTGCACGTCTCAACAGGGATTTTTTTTTATTTACGGTAGTAAAAAAATCATTGTAAATATTAAAGCACACAAATAATATTAACCACAAATAATATGAAGGAATAAGGTTTATAGACAGCTTTATGCTCAAATAGCAGACAGATTTATTTATTTTTAAATTACCTATTTTATGCAATAATTTTCGCCATGAACGAAGGTTATACAAATTAATTAACCTTATTGTTTCTAATATACCTACTCAAAACCTAAAATATATATTATACATACTAGCTGACCCGACGAACTTCGTATCGCCTTAAAATAAAAAACCGTGTATATTCGGGGCTGAGAAAATGCAACAAATCAAAGATCGTAAAAATCGCGTTCTCGAGTTATAAATGGTGTAACTAACACGAAATTCTTTTTTATCTAGATAATTATATAAACACATATATGGACACATTCTTTGATAATTTACTTGTCCTACAATATAAGGTGACCACTATTTCAGGTAAAATTACAGACAGGCAACAAAAGTGCAATTATTTGTTGGCTTGAATTAACTTAATTTATTTTAGCAATCATACCGATGAAAAATCCATATTATTATGTTTAACGCTAGAACAGTAAAAATACAATGGATAAAATCGGTTTTTGTGCTTATCTACTTAAAATAAAAGTGCCTCAAGAGATTTTTCTTCTTTCAATATAAACTTGATTTGAATTTAGAATGAGGTTTTCGGCCAGTATGAGGATGCGGAAAAGGAAAACAGCGCCTGTTAAGTCGATTGAACAGTGGGTCTAGTATATGTTTATAATGATTGCACTCGTTAGCGAAACCGTAAAATTAATATATGGAGAATTGTCCTTTGAACATTGACAGTTGACAATTTTCCATATAAAATTAAATATGTTTATCGCTCTATCTAGCGAGAGTTGTCATTATGAACTCATATTAGACCCACTGAATCTTTTAACTTGAAAAAGTCTTTAAATTTGCTTCCATAGTGAGAAGCAATTCAGAAATATCATCAGATAACAAAATCGGAGGATACATATGTATAATGTATATCAAAAATTTAATTAAACCACTCATATTAAAAATTTTTGTATAAGTATGGAATATTAGAATTCGTTGGATTATATATATATAATACGCTCAAAGAAAATATTACTCATAACGTACGCGTAAAACATTTTTGCCATACACAATTTTTTGCAATCATTTTTATGGCATTACATTTTAACTCTTGCAGTTGCGATGGCCAAACTATTCGATTTTTATATTCTCTTCGGTATTTTTAATAAGAGAGTGATTAATTAGTGGGATTTTTGAGTACTTTTAAAAGTTTGATGTACTATATTCGTTTTAAAAAGAATTCTTATTCGATTGCAAGATAATTAAATGGTGTTTAGATTTAACGAATTGTTCGGAGTGCTTTCGTTCTGTTAGATTAAGATAAATGGTGCCTAAAATCGATTTTGTTTAATACAATTTTGTGATATTTTTCACACCATTTATTGCATTTGCAAGAATTTTTTTTTGTTTATTAAGCTTCTTATGAAGCAGGTCGTTGATTTATGTTACAAATATACCTAATTACAGGTGTTTTATAATATCACAAAAATAAGCTCGTATAGTGGTATCAGTGGAGTGATGTTTTTTTTTTTTCTAAATAATACGAAGCCTCCTTTGCATTATTGCTGTATCTTCATGTTTATGTAACAAAATAAAACATGAAGAAATATGTTTTCAATGACCATTTCTTTGTGATCGTGTCTACCGATGGTGCTCCCCGCCCGACAATACCGATGGCCATGGGAGGACTCGTCCGGTCGGACGGCAAATAACGATAGTTTCGGACCCGATCTGAACGTGATAAACGGTTCACATTCTTTGATAATTCAAATACTTATTTCTGGGACGTGGTTTTATTAGACGATTTATTTATAAGTGCTATTCCTTATCTATTGTTAAAGTCTGTCGCAAAAGTCAGCCGACGTATCGTGCGAGGGTGCTGTAGTGCTTTTTCACATTAAGCAAACTAAAAGCAAACTGTATCCATTAAACACAAGTTTTCTTATTGCACTAGACAATGTTTTCCTTTTCATTTACATGATTTAGAACTGAATTTAATGAAGTAATTGACTTTAACAACTTGAAAAAGGCCAGTTTCACGTTTAGGTCGCGTCGGTTGATTTTTGCGACAAACTCTAATTTTTTAATGATAAAAGGAGGATATATATAAATATATATAAGCAATAGTAATGTTAATAGTTGAGCATTTAAAACTTTATTATTATAACTTAAAGTACATAATATATTGTTGTAATTGTGAGAAGCAACCGGCCTTAGGAGTAAAGTATATAGTAAAGAAATAGAGGGAAGTTAAAGGCTATTTTGCTTGACAAATTATGATAACTTATAATAGTCTCAGACTAAATAAGTACTATAGACAGAATTTTGCTGACAACAAAGTGAAGCCAGTTTTATGTGTGCGTAGGCCGTTTATGGTATTGAGATTTTGTTTTCCAAGCTAACCTCAATTTTTGTTTATTTTTATTGAAAATATTGGTTTCGAAGTTCACTTACGTGTGAAATGCGACTGCATCCTGCTTTTTATTTTTTGAAGACTAGTTTTTACAGCCTTTCACTACGCAATTCGGCATTTTCACTAGTAAATATTTTAATAAGGCGAGGAATAGTTTGATGCATTTGTGTGCGTGTAACCGTGTATGTACACGGCGAAGAGGTAGTTTTACCGGCCTAACTCTGCTGTCCACAGGGCTCTATCTTTAGTTCTTACTTTATCTGAGATAATAGTGTACCAGTTAGCAGTAAGCTTTCAAAGTTTCTCTTGTCTTTTTCTCTCGATCGTGTTAGTTTAAGTGTTTCTGTGTTGTAATGACGCAGTAATATTATTATATATATAAGTGAAATATTTTAAACGTTTAATAAAAATCCATTTTGTCTGCATTTTCTTTGTAACTTGTAACCGTTCCAATGTAGTGTAAATATTATTATGGATATACTTAAGAGCCGTTTATTAATTACGTAAGGGGAAGGGTTAAGGGGGAGGGTTCTAAAAAATCTCTACGTGCCCTTATCTCTGGAGGAGGGGGTTTAAAAGCCGTTAAAATTAGATAACATCTTACGCAAACGTAATTAATTAATGGCCCATTACACAAGAAAATAATTTGTTTTTAAAGTTAAAAACATATCATCTGTTGATAGTTATAAATTTAGGAGTTTGCACCATTCGTCCACTTCGCTATTAGTCACATTTGCCTTTCGTCATATTTTATGTCATTACTGTCATTAGAAGTACATTTAAACGAAAAATTATTAGTTAAATTAATATTTATTAAAATTAAATCGCTCTGTCAATGCGTAAACTTAAAATTCATAATATTGTCCAAATTAAAATGTCTGTCTTAATTCTGTCGTGTCTTTAATTCTTTGGTTTAATAGTGGTTTCGCACAATTTTGTTTTCTTACGAATTGTGCGAATAAGTGACTTTAAAATTAAATATATTCCTAATAAAAAAAATATTTATTAAAGAAACATAATCGTTCCAAACCTTCACCAATTCCTAATTTTCATTCACTATGTCTTCTATAACACTATTTAATTTTTTGTCCTTTTCTATGATAAACGTTCTTCTTTTCTTAATGTTACATAGAATTTAATTTTTTCGATTTGTGTTTCTTGAAAATTAGCTTCTTTCTTTAAAAAACTTATGATTTTGTTTATTGTTATTTTTCTCCTATGCCATCCTTCTATTAAATTAGTTGTGCGATTTCGTTCACCTGCACAACTAAATCTATCACTTGTTACATTTTGGAGCAATTCATTGGTAAAATAGCTTGAAAATTCATGTGCATTAGAATCTAGGCATTTTTCCTTGTATGTAAAGCCAAACAGGTGGTAGCAATGCAAAATTTGAGGTCAAATATACCATTTTACGCAAATTGTTTGTTTGGTATAAAGAAAGCTCTTTGTCTTTCGTAACTATTACCTGCTTATAGTGAAAAAAAAAAACAGCCTTTGATACTTGCTGATGGGAAAATTGTTGACACTGCATTCATTATTCCTTTCTCAAAATCGCTTTTAAAATGTTCTATATTTAGATTTTTTTTTTTTAATAAAAATATTTTTTCATACGTTAATTGTTTTTTATCTTCAGGAAACAATAGATCAAAGGTATAACTGCGTTATATTCATTAGTGCTTCCTAAGTGTGCATGTAAAGTGAATAATTGTTTATATAGTGAAGGCACACTTTTAAATGTTCCATCAGCCAAATAACATTTTATTTCTTCAATAAAATTAATTGAGTTGTGATTGCAAAAAATTAAGGTTCCATCAGTTGCAGTTCCGTCGTAAATTAAAAAATTATCTGCCAATAATTTAGGTATTTTAATTTTCTTAATGTTACTGAAAACTGTTTTCGGAACATTCAATTCTCTTTTGCGAGCCCGATAAAGCATGTCTTTCTTTGTTTCAAAACGTGGAATTTCACTTCGTCTAACATTTCCAGAGCTTTGCAATATGCTGGCATATTTTTCAAATATTTTTTGTACCGGTTTTAAACTAGTGCGTACTTCATCCCTGCATTTTAATATGGTTTCGTCAATAATGTTCTTACATAAATCCATCTTGCAAATATGTTCAGTTTTTCTTAAAATTTCATCTTCATTTAAAGTAACTGAACCATTACATCGCTCACTTCTCTTTGTACATCTCCATATACATGTTCCATTTTTATTCCTTTTTCTCATATTATATTGACGACCTGCTAATAATAGTATATGCTTATTCCGTTTACTAACAATAAATATCAATTCAGACATTTTATTTCGACACCATAAATGCTATTATATTTTTAAAATTGTTAAATATAATTCAGGGATTTGACTAATTCGCAAATACATGAAAACATCAGAAATGTACAAGCTTGAAAGATAACTGGCACTATCCATTAATATTTATTTTTCGAAAATTATAGTAAAGCATAATACAGGTTGAATATGCATACATAAAAATAATATAGTGCTTGATCATGATACATAAAAAAAAAGTATCTAAATAAAAAAGTAGGTCTCTAAATATAACTTTTGAAACATTTTCTAATCAACTGTACGTTAGAGGTGACTAATAGCGAATGTGGTAAAAAGCTATGTGGGCGAATTGCGACAAAAGTGATGTCGAGTCACAGTGACGATAAAAAAATTCGTTGCTTGAAAAGATTGTACAGATTTTCCCTAAATTAGTTTGAATTTAAAACGTCATTCACGCTAATTGAATCTAAATAGAAAGATTTTTTACTTTAGTTTTCAATATCTCGCAAACTGCTCCGAAAATTTTTTTTACAAATACCCCCACTTTCCATTCTCATTTTATCTTGTGATGTTGTAGGTATCTTGTAACCCAATAGAATTGTATACTTGACCGCCTGCGTATTTAATCTATAACTATGTAATTTAAATATTCGACATACATACCTATACTATAACACAATAAATATTAGACAAATTATATTTTCTTTAAGAATAGATTAATATAGTAAGTATGAAAAATGTTAATTTGTAATTACATTATTGATTTGTTAAATAATAATTTGGTAGTTTTATTTGACTGTTTATTAACTTCTGTGACCCCTGTTTGATTTAATGAAACTGAGACCACTGGACTCAGTTTATGAGAACCACGCGCGGAGTCACGTAGGTATCTTCTTTTTTTGCTTCTATCCACACTACAGCTGAATGACTGAGTCTATGCCAGTCACAACTTGTCGATGAGGAGTTGAGAACGGTCTCAGGTCTGAACGCGGCGTAACAGCTTCGCCTGCTTAAAGCTTGAATAATATATTATTTCAATTGATTAGTTAGAACAAATCTTGAATAGACTCGGAAAGCTGTTCGGACGCGTACGCTTCGCCATAAAAATTGGTGACTTCCATTGTCGAATCGTCCAAAATTAGGCAAATAATACTCTGTATAAAAAAAAGTATACATATTCACTTTATTTACATTTTAGTTCACATAGCTACATGAAAATCCTCATATCAACATTTTGTTTCAATGTAATGTAATCTTTATTTTACAGAACAATACTTTAATTTTAGGTAAAATTGTCTATCGACGGGTAAATATATAAAAAAAAAACCTAAACACGAATCACGTAACAGTTTGTTTAAGCTAATCACAACATTAATATATTGACACATTGCAAAATGAAATTCTCATAATTCCATTTCTCTCCTTGGATTGAATAGGTACACTTCTGACGACAATTCAGGCAGCTGAAAGAAATTAAATGCACAAGTTTTAGCGACAATCATTATATTTTATCTAAATATTACAATTCTCTAACGGTAACACGTACTAATGTTGAAATATCCTTACATAAATAATTAAATTTGAGATCGCATTCCGTTCTTTAAACACGCAACAGATTTTGATTCAGTTAGTAATTTTTACCGAAGACTTATATGTAATCTTAGTTTTTATTTAAGTAAAAAAAAAATTGTAACCAAGTCGCCGAAAAATAAATTTATATGGCTGTAGGCTAATCGTGTACTAGATAATTGTAGTCCTTATAAAATCCTATTAAAGAAAACTACGCCATGTTTATCTTTATCTGTCACGGTTGATACACAGTAATCATTTCTTTCATCAAATCTTTAATCTCTAGTAATCTCTACATGTTATTAATCCGTCATGTCTGTTTCTCCTCTAACTAAACCACATCAACTTTCGCTCCAACGTAGATATCTAATCGCTAATAAAACATTATTCATCAAAAAATTGTAAAGAACCACTTTAATAAACTTAACTAATTTGTTATATGTAAGTACATTTTTGCAAGTGATTGATCCAAAGAAAACCTAGTTCTTACCCAATTCAACAATAAGTTCAAGGCAAACCATAAGCCCGAAACCGACGATTGAGCAGATGAATTGGGAGATCCCGGTTCTGTCCTGTCGCCACACCTCAAAGAATACTACGTACACTAACGTGCCGCACGCCAAACCCTGCAATCACACCAACAAAACTGCTACATACAAATAACATTTCTTTTAAAATGGATCGCAGACCACCTAGCTAGCTTACATGAAAAGGCAATATTTCATTAGTGGACTGTAATGACAGTTCAACCTTTACTTAGCTTCTTAATGGAGCATTTGACATTTCGAAAGTGACAATATTTTTAGTTTTTTTACTAATATGAAATCGACTGGGATCTACGTCTATCTATATATAATAAAAATTACATGTCACGTGTTTGTTCTCGATGAACTCCTAAACTACTGAACCGATTTTGATAAAATTTCGTAACTATGTGTAATTCGATCCAATTTAAAAGATAGAATTTATTTTGAATCCGTGCGAAGCCTGGCTGATCTGATGTCATAGCATTGCATTACAAACTTGAGACTGACTAAAATAAACGCATTCTGCAATAAGTTCAGATTTTCGCTGTTAGATGGCAAGAGCCAGCGCTATCGTTTGGTTTTTGCCAACAAGTATTTAATTTGGTTCAACTTGAAAGATAGGATTTATAAATTGCACCCCGGCCGAAACCGGGAGCGCGTAGCTAGTAGCATATAAAATAAAGTCGTCCGCTTCTGTATGTTTCTCCCATCGAAATAATATATTTTTTCTGGTCACTATAGTATTTGATACGGTTGTCTCTAATGGAAAGAGCGATAAATGAAGAAGGTTTGAGTTATATGATTTGTACAAAAATTACTATAGTTGACTCTACTAGGAATTTCATTTTTTTTATATTAGCTATTTTCTCAAACTCTGATGTATTAAATAGATGAAAATAGGGCGAGGCGAATGCTTTCGTGTTAAATTTTCTCACGCGATTCTGTACACTAATCTAATTAGAAAACTAATTACACCGCAGCGATACAATAAAAACTAGCGGCCCCAGTAAAACAACGACAGTAGACAAAGTTTGTATAACAAACGCATTAGTAGGTAAAGCCTGAGTGCGAGTTTTACTCGATCAAACGAGTCGAACACGAAAACGTGAATTTGTATGAGAATGAAGCAGCGCCACCTAGTGGCTAACGTGTAGCGCTGCTTCATTACGTGTTAACACGTTCATGCGTTTGATCGAGTAAAACTCTGAAGGCTAAAATACGAGGTGTTATTAGTTGGACGCGTGTATCTGTGTGTCTGTGGAATGGTATCCTTCAAAAGGATGGACCGATTTTGATCCGTTTTTTTTGTTTGAAATCTGACGTGATCGGAATCGTTCTTAGCTATAATTTATGAAGACCATCCCATCAGCCCGTTTCCTCGTTGATGAAGGGATTATAACATGTTCGATTGATGTGAAATTTGGTAGACTGTTACTTCGGTGGTATTTCCATGACATGGTAACCTTGAGCTGATGCTGCATCAAGTAGTCTGCGGGATACTCAACTCTTTAGCTCCAAACAAATATAACATGTTTGAGCTCAATAAAAAGTTGGTGGATTAGAACCTATACCTAGATATGAATAGAAAATAGATAGCAAACAATTTTCAAGAAGGGAGTTCCGGAAGACATCGCGAATTACCGCCCTATATCTATATTGTCCTGCATCCCTATATATCCCTATATCCCTAAGCTTTTTGAATCCCTCGTTTGTCCGCAAATAACACAACATACTTATTATGTATACTATAATATTTTATAACATCCTATAAATGTCATTTATAGATATGTTATGATTCGAGTGTGTGTGAATATAATGGTTATTATTTTGGAACTTAGTAAGTATAAGAATTTTCTGTAATCTTAAGGGTCGATGATTGATGTTAAATGTTGTGTATACCTGTCATTGGAATTCACATCAGACCATGACTGAATGTAAAAACTGTATTGTTGTGTCTTCTGTTGGTGTACCTTAATAAATAAATAAATATAAACGATACCTGAAGAACTACAGAATAGAGTCCAGCGTCAGCAGCTCCGGTCCCACCGACCAGAAGAATTCCCACTCCAATTCCAAGAGCGGAGACGAAAGAAAATGTGAAAATATACAGCAACGACAACCAGCGTTTAGTACCCGCTGCAAGTAGTTCCACGCCGATACAAAACGCAATTATGTACTTATGAGCAGATACTGCACCGAACATGTACCTGATACAACACAAAATATTGTATAATACAGGCTCAGATAAAATAAGAACTAAAGATAGAGCACTGTGGGCGGCAGTTAGGTACTTGGGTGGTAATTGCATGATATGGTAACCTCGATCTGATGCTGCAGCATAAAGTAGTCTGCGGGACACACAACTACTGAGCAACTTACCACAAATATAGCGTGTTTGGGCTCAATAGAAAGTTGGGGGTTAGTTTATAGTTTTTAATCAAAGTTTGTTATTATATTTGTTAGATTTTTAAATTATATTCAAATGAAATCATAAAAGCAAAGAACGTTTTTAACAATAAAAGTTAATTTCATATCTATAAAGAACATAACAAACAATACAATTTATTTATGGACGCATGCATTTTCATTGATTGCACAGTCTGTTCAAACAATCATTAATGATTATATTGTTCTATACAAAATCACACTAAAAGACTCCTCTCCTGACAAAAGTGCATTGCAAGTTGGTATTATTGTTAGTAGGTATTAGTATGTAGGATTCTAAAGCAAAACATAGTACTCACCACACATTTCTGGCAGAAGATTCCAAACCAACGGCTAACCCTTCGAACAATTCATGGACCGACAGAGCTAACACAATGAGCAACCCTCTTAAAGCTGCTACGACCTTGTCGTCTCCTTGACTTATCGGTAGATGACTATGTCCACTCTTCTGGACTTCCACCTGTTTCGGTGTCTCCAGGCTACTGGACTGGTCATCTTCAGAATTTTTCCTTCTTATACTGAGGACTCGAGTGAAACTTGTGTTAGCGGTTTTATTCTCTCTACTGTTTATGTAAACGTGAACCAGTTCTTCCACTAAATACATCATGAAAAAACCACTGCACATGATCAATGCAGCCAAATATATTGGTAGCTCTGGTAATTCGCCGGCCTCTGGAACAATATAAATGTTTTTTCCTTTAGGAATTGTCACGAATTCGTCAAAAGGTAACGCATCTTAAAGAATGTTGCCGATTCTTGTTTATTTTGTAAGCTTTCAATAATAATAAAAAAATAATAAAAATCGGTCCATCCGTTTTAGAGCTATGATTCCACAGAAAGATACACAAGTCAAACTTATAAAACCCCTTTTTGCATCGGGCGTCGGGCGTTAAAACAGGCTAAGTTTTGACGAACGAACTACGAATTACTTTTTGACGAAAATCTCTCCCGTTTTAGCTTTAACTTACTTAGAACAGGTGTTGAATTTAGTCCTGAGAAATTTAACGAGCCTGTTGGAGGAGTGGTTAGGGTGCTTGGTTAACGCTTTGTTCCAGGGATACCGGGTTCTATTCGCGGCCGGGTCAACTTTGGAAATGAAATTTTCAAAGTCGAGTATAAACTAAATACCGATTATTTAGTTTATACTCGACTTTGAACTATAGAGCTAATGATGTATGAACTAATCGGTGTGGTGAGTTTATACCCAGTTTTGCTAAGAATATTTACATAAGTTCTTGAATTTTATGTTTTGAATATTTCTTACCGCATTTGAACTTATTGGTGCATTCCTAACATATAAAAATCAACATAAGTAAGTAACAAATAACTAACGTTTTATCTATCTAATGAGTATTGTATTGTATTAAGTTTAAATAAAATCTTTTATTACAATCTGCTCGATAAAAATTATATTAACCAATTAATCGCTGCAATAACATATTTACAACCTATTTTTGGTGATAAAAAATCGATAGCTAATCACTAAAATAAAATTCCTCATTAGTACTTATCAATAGGTAGGTACTTTAATGGTTATTTAAAACAATTTTACCGATATTGTTGATGATTTGATAAGATTGTTGTTACTCGCGGCGCCGCACGCGTTAACCATGGTGATACGAAACTAGTCTGTTCGTTCTTTAGCTTAGTTCAAGCCATAGACAGAGTTAACTGAGTGTTCCCTATCTAACTAGCAACTAAAGACGAGTAGAAATGAAATTGAATTGAAGCAGAAGGAAATAAAATTTTCAAAGTCGACTATAAACTAAATACCGATTAGTACTATAGAGCTAATAATCTATGAACTAATCGGTATGGTGAGTGCATTGTACCCAGTTTCGCTAAGAATATTTACATAAGTTCTTGAATTTTATAGTTTGAATATTTCTTACCGCATTTGAACTTATTGATGCATTCCTAAGATATAAATCAACATAAGTAAGTAACAAATATCTAACGTTTTATTTATCTAATGAGTATATAGGTATTAAGTTTAAATAAAATCTTTTATTACAATCTGCTCGATAAAAATTATATTAACCAATTAATCGCTGCTATAACATATTTACAACCTATTTTTGGTGATAAAAAATCGATAGCTAATCATTAAAATAAAATTCCCCACTAGTACTTATCTTATCAGTAGGTAGGTACTTTAATGGTTATTTGAAACAATTTTACCGATATTGTTGATGATTTGATAAGATTTTTGTTACTCGCGGCGCCGCACGCGTTAACCATTGTTCACATGGTGATACGAAACTAGTCTGTTCGTTATTTAGCTTAGTTCAAGCCATAGACAGAGTTAACTGAGTGTTCCCTATCTAGCTGGCAAGTAAAGACGAGCAGAAAAGTGTGAGAGAGGCGAAGCGATCGTGCGGCCAGTCTAGAAAGAGAGAAAGTAATTGGCCGCATGATTACTTTCTCTCTTTCTAGACACTGGTAAAATTCAATCCGATGATCCAAATTAAGTCATCGTACTTAGGTGCCTGTTAAATATGCTTATGGTGTGAGTAGGTTGCATTGGTTTATAGGACTTTTTGCGTATTGCGTAATATTAAAAACGTTTCTATCAATTCACTTCTGTTAAGTAGTTACGTATAAGTAGTACCTAGGGTAAACGGGTGCAGTCGCCGGCCAGTCGACGGATTGCTACACATGACGAGACATTAAAAATGTTACTAGTAAAGTTCCGTAAGAAAAGACGCTTATAGCAGATTTATAATTTGTGGTTTGTGGCCTAGGAAAAAACAGCAATTGTAGTAGGTAAGTACAGGAGCACGATTTGCGGTTTGTGCTCTGTTCCTCGTGAATTTACAGGATGGGTGGGACTCAACTGAAGGCTATGTTTTCAAAATTTCTTGGGATTTTATTACCCGGGATTGCCGTCACCATGGTCGGCAATGGCAGCAGCGCAAATTAGCTTTGGCAATCATGGCCAAAGCTAATTTTTTCTAAAATATTTTTCTTAAGAGTTGTTTTTAACAGAGTATTAAGAGAGGTCTATAAAGTATATTAAGAGAAGCTTATAAAAGTAGACGTTCGATTGTTAATTTAGTTTTATGTTTCGGCTTACCTAAGTGGCCGCCAATCTCCCATCTATTACTCTATATACATAGGTACATGATAAGAAATCACACTGATACTTTGTTATAATTTTAATATTCAACAAATATCCACTCCTTTTATGTGCAGTAGGTAGTGTAGTAGGTACATCTATATAGGCGTTTTATCGCTGATTTAGTAATAAAAAGGTATTATAAACTGCCGTCTTTTGTTTGCATGATTATTAACAGCAGCTATCAAATGTCAATGACACAGAAATAAACGCAAAAAACAAATTCAAATACGATTTCATTTTGCTACTACATGACGTGTGTTCATGACAAAAAAGTTAGGTACCCTAATTTTTTTATTACTTCATAAAGATACATTACAATTGTGAAAACTTAATTAATTATTAGCTGAGGCCCGGGGTTTCGCTTGTCTTGAAATTTTGTCAGCATAAAAAAATCCATTCATATAATAAAATCGTAAACAAGCCGTGTCTGCACATTAAATATTTTTTCGAAAATATACTTATACATTGTACCTACCTATGTTACCGAGATCAAAAAAATAGTTATTAGATTTTTTGTCTGTTTGTCTGTCCGTGCACGCTAATCTCAGAAACGGATTTAGATGAAATTTGGCACACAGATGTTTATCATACCTGGATAAACATATATGATAGTTTTTATCCTGGAAAAATGTTAGGTTAGTTTTTTACTAACAATCCGCCTTCAGCTTCGCATGGATGTAATATTTTCTACATCTTATATATTCAAGCCTTCCTCATTTATCGCTCTCTATATTGGTGAAAACTCTAGGTATAGAAATCAACTTTAAGAAGGTTAAGAAGAAGCTAACGGAGATTAGAACAAATAGACATTAGAAGCGGACGTCGACTTTATGAATTTGACTTCTTCTATAATACAATTCATACCAAAAATATAAGTTACGAATATATTGTTTTAGATTTCGGCACAAGGATGCTTCTATTTGAACATTTCTAAAGAGAGGTAAGTAAATTTTAACTTTGATTGTAAAATACCTTGATGTTGATTCAAAGCGTGTACTTAATTATTATTGAATCGTAACATTCAATAATACGTTACAGTTACTGTCAAAATGTTACTGTGTCTCTAAAATTTTGTAGGTCATCCTTTTTTACTTATTTAAATACTTATTCAATATTAAAATATTAAAGGCCAAATTAACTAATGAAAGGAATATAAAGCGTCGTAAAAATTTGTTATCCAAGGCAATAATCACATTGCCATAAACCATATCCAAATTTGGATTTAATGTGTGCTAAACATGGTGCTAAATATTATCACATGTTGCCAGGCACATCTGTTTACATTTTTAATTCGTTGTCACACTATTATTGCACTGAGTAGGATGTGCTTATTTTTTTGAACAAAGATTTTTCACCTTTCCAGCACGAAAAGGGTGCTGTTGGTGCCTAAAAACTCTCAGAAAAATCGATCCTTGATGCGAGCGTGATTCGAAATTCGAACACGCGATTTAACTCAGGGATAAAATTTTGATTTTATTAGTGTGTCCAGCCATAGCCTACTAGAGTCGGCCGGCCAGAGCCGACTGGAGTTGGCCCAACTGTGAAGATAGTTTCACAGCCGTTCAGAAACTGGTTCAGCATTAGGTCTTGGTGTTTTTGTACTGTTTTGGTAAATATAAAAAAAAATGAGTACGTCCAGTGGTAATGGTCTAACTCCAGAAGAATTAAGAGAACAAGTTTCAAATGCTGAACTTAGCTTTCTTCCAGAAAAGTCCCGTGAAAAATATCTTCTTTCGTACGAATTATTTCATTCGTACAAACATAGAAACAGGACCCTTACCTAACATGCAAATAAATAGGTAACGACCATCACAGTTCCGAACAAAACTGTAATCTTTAGGGCCTCTTTCACCATGTGTCAAGTAGGCTATATAACCGCCATTTAAAGTCACCGGTAACCGGGAATGATGGAGATGATATACCTTTGTTTGTACGGTAAAAGTCCCAAACTTTAAAAAGAAAATAAGTAATAAAAAAAACTCGCCTGTCGAAGGATGCAGTAAACCGAGTAACTAATCAACACTTTACTTGTAGTTGGTGAAAGAGACCCTTAATCTTACAAATTGCAATAATTTTACTTTCAACTTTAAATATTTTTGTTAATTTAGTTATAATTTATATGATTTTGGCTATGTGAATGTTAGCTACAATAAACGTAAAATTTAAAATTATCTTAATTAATTTTCTTACCTAAAGTTGTATGTTTAACACGAGAGCAAATTTTTTTAAGTCTCGTGCCTTTAAATCACTCACTTCGCTCAGTAGTCTGTATTAGAATACTTCGTGATTTAAACTCGCCAATCGCAGCAAAAAACAATTTTGCACTGTAGTTGAACAAATAACTATTAAATTCTGATTCTTATATTATTATGTTTTGTTTTTTATACTGCCTAGTTAGTTAGTATGATAACTACTAAGTACCAGGTGAATCAAAAAGTTTACGCTTTTATTTTTGACCTTGTCCTTCCACTTTAGGTATTTTTTTTTTCTATTTTTTTTTTATTCCTTCATAAAATAAGCTTTTCGCCATGACTGCGTTAACATCGTCGAAATGTTCCACGGAAATGCTCTTAGAAATTTTGGAAATGAGTGGAAATCCGGATGGTCAAAAATCTCAAAACTAACTAGGCGGATTGCTGTCATCCGCCAGGTTGTCATGGTGAAAGAGCACAACCAACGTGTTCTAGCTAATCTCAGAAACGGCTTAAAGGATTTGGATGAAATTTGGCATACAGAATTACAGCATACAGAAATTTGGCAAATAGAAACATACATTACAACGTTCTTGTGAATATTAAAGGATTATGTTATAATACATATATTAAATAGTTTAAATATTATTTTAAAAAAATGATATCACATCATTGTATTTTATGTGAGAAGATAAATATTTGTACATAGTTATTTGAATTGATACTAAAGTTTCGTAACATAGGCAGAGAATAACTACAAAAGATTATAGACACGACGCGATAAATGGTTGAGAGGCAAATTTATTTCATTACAAGTGACCCGCTCCTGGCTTCGCCCGGGGTTCAATTTTTATACCTACCCTGTTTATCCCTCTTTTTAACGCCCGACGCAAAAACGGGGTGTTATAAGTTGAGGGCGTTATATGAGACAGACAATGTGTCTGTGTATCTGTGTATCTGTGGAATCGTAGCTCCCAAACGAATAGATCGATTTTGATCCGGTTTTTTTGTTTGAAATCTGACATGATCGAAATCGTTCTTAGCTATAATTTATGAATATCTGTTCAGGCGTTTGAAGACCATCAGCCCATTACCCAGTTGACGAAAGGAGTTCACTAACTTTTACATGTTCGATAGATGTGAAATTAAGTATGTTACTTCGGTGGCATTTCCGTGACATGGTAGCCTTGGCCTGATGCTGCAGGATCAAGTAAGTAGTCTGCGGGATAGCCAACTCTTTAGCTGGGTATGTTTGGGCTCAACAGAAAGTCATTGGTTAGTTTATATTTAATTATAGCTTTTATACAGGTGGTTCAAAAATCGTGGATCAAACGAAACATGGACCTAGAGGCGGTTATTTGCAATAAAAAATCTCTCTAGAGTCCTACCCTAACTCGATCCTATTAAAAGTTATGCCTGATTGTGTGTTTTTTAAGAAAACACCAAAACTTGTACTAAATCGGCAATTTAAAGAAATTGTAACTGAGAACTATTTACGCTCATGATCAAGTGTTAATATTTACATTCACTTGGCTAACTATATAGCATATATTATACTACCTAAATCGATATTATTGACTACAGTCAAATAACAAATAAAATGACTAGATAATAGTCAAGTGTTATTGACTAAATAACCTACACATGTGAATTATATTATTCTTGAATAACATTGCTAAGTATATATTTTTCCCCAAATATACACTCGTTTAATGTTCTAAAAATAGTATCTACCTTAAAAACGATCAATACTAAGAACAGACATTTACTAAAAATAACAATTGAATAGAAGCTCCAAAAACCTGTTATTAAGAATTTATTATTGGTTATAAAAACTTCTTGTTATAATTGGTGGTGTATCCAGGCTGCTTATGATCGGTCCTATTGGAAAATTATGGGGCAGGTTACATTAAAGAGGTTTACATGCAATAGTGATAAAAACCTGTTTAACGACAATTAAAGAGGTTTACATCCAATAGTGATAAAAACCTGGTTAATTATTGTCGCAAAATATTGTTAATGAGTTTTCTTACGAATAGGAATACTAAAGGTGATTTTACATCGACCCTGATGTGAGTGTTAACTCAATATAAAGTTGTCCAGTTAGGTCTTACCTACATTTTCATCTTACCTTGTAATATTTGAATGTTTTCGTCGACTTCTGGCAACAAATGCATAAATGTTGTCGCGAATAAAACACCTCCTCCGAAAGCGAGTAGACCAATCACGAGCTGATTGGAGTTTCGCATATTTGAACCGCTTGGTTTGGAGAACCAGTCGAATTTTAGAGAAATTAACAGCGGCAAACTTCCTACAGTCATTGATATGGCGAAGAGGCACACCATAGTAATAACTTTTGCCTTTAAAACTTCACCGGTATCATCGGTGACTGTAATTAAGTCGGTATCCATGGCTATTGAGGTGTCAGTCACAATATGATGAAGAGTCGAGGTCACTAACTAGTTATGAGTACGAGAATATTGCGCGGGAGACCCACGTTTTAGCGGAGGATGCGACGCGCGCGACGCTATTTGCTAACGCGACTGAGCTTCCTGTGCTCTATTCTAGTATAAGCCAAATCACGATAACAACTACGTTAAGTAAGTAATATAATAATTATAATAAACATGTACGTTTGCTTCTGTTCTGACGTAGTACACCGTAGGTACTAGTTATTAATCTTATTATGTAACCAACAATGACTTGACAGAATTGAATTTTGTAAACACTAAAGAAACATTTCGGTTCGGAACAAAAGGAGTAGAAAATTTCGTTAGGTACTCGTACATCAAATCCACAAACGTTGAATGAGTGGTTAGGGTGCTTGCCTTAACGCTCTGTTCTAGGGTTCCCGGGTTCGATTACCAGCAGGATCATCAACTTTGCAAATGAACTATTCAAAGTTGACTGGTCTGAATCTAGAAAGTAGTGGCAGGAGCATACTGCGTTTCGCAGTCATTTGGGCTGCCCGTCAGGCGACAGTAATCACTTCTTACAGAAGACCACCGTGAAATAACATCACGTGTGCTGTTGTGTTGAGTGCGGTGAGTGAGAGGGATGCCAGAGCCCTTAATGAGCATAAATTTTATTATGGAAACTACCGTTTCGTGGCAAAAATTATATTTCTATTTGAATACAGTCAACACCCCTATTCAATAATTCATTGACAATTAAATGACATTTTTAGGATTTTCACGACCTTATATTTAAACCTTTATATTTAAGCATGTATACCAATTGAATAGAACTATACTTAGTTATAAACGCTACAGTGATGGTAGGTAGACCTTGCATTAAGTACTTATTCCTACCAACATGTACCGTTCCTTAAAATTAGTTTCTGCTTCTGCAGTTATTTGTTTGGTACAGATAGTGTATTGGATTGAAAATTGTATAAGTAAACTTATTAAGAAACAGCAGTGATTTATTCAGTCGAATTGATCAAGCATTTTAGAGGACTTTTAGGAATGTTATTTGTCATCAGTATTCCTACTTAAAAGTTCGCGCCACCAAACAAGTCCTACGGTTTAAACATGAACTAATATTGGCATAACAAGTGGGTTTAGCATGAATTTTAAATGACCGCACTCATTATAAACATCTACTATTTAGTTTGTATTATAAACTCAATACAAATTGTGAAACACAGAACAGATATCTCATAATGACATGCTCAGCCGTCTACAGGACAGTTGACACTTGACGCCGTTGACAATGACATCATTAACCATTGACATGTGACACTACGGGAAGTTTGCATGCAATTTTAAAAAATAAAATGAATAATTTTTACCTTTATTGTGCGTACTTATTTGTAATGAACAATATTGATATTTTATTTTTATGGGTGTAAATATGAGCTCGTTGAACTAATTTGATAGTGAAAATGTATAACAGCTTATGCGAAAAAAAATTAAACAACCTAACAAAATGCGAAGAAACTTTATTAATTTAATATTAGCTGTTATAATCATAATAGCAATATGGATTTACTGGAGCTCCAATGTTAAATTCAACTATGCCGTTAATATCCTGACAAGGAATAAATTGTTTTTAGAAAAATATTTAATACAACCATATAAAACATGCCAACGTAAGTTAAAATCCTGTGTCAATTTATTTAATTTAGTAGTGTACATTATTTCAATGCCTGTTAAACGTTCAGCTACTTCTTCTGATCCTGATTATAATGTATGTATGTACTTATAAAGCCCATTACTTTTATAAGTACACATAATTTCAATATCTCAACAGTAATAAATGTATTAGGTTTGTTTTTGTATGTTAAGTTTGACAAGCCACTTGATGGTAGGTTACTGTCGCCTATAACACAAGCAACGCCACATCCTACCTATGTTCATAGTAGGATAAGGGATAGGCTAATGGTCTTTGGCATCCCTTACTCACTGAAACACAACAGCACACATGCTATTATTTCATGGTGGTCTTCTGTAAGGGCCACCCCCTTACTGCCGCCAGAAGGGCTGCCCAAATGACTGCAAAACGCAATGTGACCATGTGAAAACTCTTAATGGTAACTTTTTTTTATTTCAGAACCTCCTTTTCTTGTCATAATAGTGACATCATATGTTGGGCATGTAGAATTAAGAAGTGCACACAGAAGAGCAATGCCACAAGAGTACCTGAAGTCATTGAATGCAACAAGAGTATTTCTTTTGGCCAAAATACCTCATGATGATAAGTTAGTTTTATAATTTGTGCAGTTCTATTTATTTCATTATTTAATAAATATTTGTCAGTGACAGTTTTTATAATGAAGCAAAAGTTTGTATTTGTGGATGTTTGTTCTTCAATAATGCAAATCAGCTGAACAGATTTTGATTAAATGTGACACACATACAGTTTATTACCTGGATTAACATATGGAATTCTTTTTATGCTTAAAAAGAGTTAAGTTTCCGAGGGATCATCTAAAAATATAAATAAATCGGCGCCACCGTTGTCACAGTGATAAAGATGTCAGGAGTTATTCAGGTGTTATATTTTTCATTTTCCAACGTGGACGAAATCGCGGGCACCAGTATATTAATAAAAAATATATGGAATCCTGTGTTTCAAGCAAGAAAAACAAGAGAATTTCTTTCCTTTAATAAAATTTTGAAGAAAAAATGCGATAATTTTCAATGACATTTTTATTATGGCCCATTAGAAACCAAAAAAAAAAAAATTCATTATAAGTGAATTTGATTTTCCCTTGCGTCATAACGCAATACTATAAATAATTTATTTTTCTTGCTTTATAGTAACAACATTTGCAAATAATATTCCAGGTTCACAACTCAAGAAGCCATTAAGGATGAGAGCAACATATTTGGAGATATCCTGCAGGGATCCTTCGTTGAAAACTACAGGAACTTGACTTATAAACATCTAATGGGTCTACATTGGGCGTCGACAGCATGCAGTGAAGCTAAGTTCATACTGAAAGTCGACGATGATATAGTTTTTAATTTGGACAGCACTCTGAAATTACTTTACAAAGAAAAAAGTGACAATCTCTTGCTGGGCTATATGTTGAATAACACAAAGCCTAGGAGAAACATGCAAAACAAATGGTATGTGTCTCCCGAGGAGTATTCCAGGAATGTTTATCCAAGTTATTTATCAGGTTGGTACTATATTATTACTCCCAAATTAGCTGCTAGAATAACTGAAGAAGCTATGTACCATCCGTATTTTTGGATAGATGATATTTTTATTACGGGTGTTTTAGCTGAATCTCTAAACATAAAAATCAAACAAGTGCCTAAAAATTACTGGCTGGAATATTATGAGTTGCTCGAATGTTGTTTGAAAGATATGATTGTTAAGAATATTAAATGTGATTATGTTGTAGGACCAAATGGTAATAGAAACAATTTAATATTAGAGTTTAATGAGAGCGTAAGACATTGTAATAGTAATAAGAGTTGTAAAAAGAGGAGTATGGACCAATTATTAAATGAAACTTGTGTTACATTTAAGGAGAGAAGTATATTTAGTGATGGACAAGCTGAAGTTCAATATATATAATAATAATAATAATAATATAGCCCTTATATCCCGACACTCCTTTCATATGAAATATTTCCTCTTTCTTATATTATGTTTTGCTATAATATGTCCCGGAGTTCGGTGTGCCTCTTAGCAAAGGCCTCCTCTAACGATTTCCATTGCTCTCTATCCTTTGCAACTCTTCTCCAGTTGCAACCTACTGTTAATTTAAGTTCGTCCTCCCATCTTTTGCGTTGTCGACCTCTATTTCGTTTTCCGTTTCTGGGGTACCATTCGGTTAATATTTTGCTCCATTTCTCATGTGTGCTCCTTAACATATGACCCGTCCATCTCCACTTCATTTGATCTATTTTAGTGAGAATATCTGTTACACCTGTTCTAGCTCTTATGTATGAGTTTCTTTGCCTATCCATTTTTTTGATTCCCAGCATGCTTCTTTCCATGGCTCTTTGGCAGTATTCTAACATGTCTCTGTGATGTTTAGAAAGAGCCCAGGTTTCGCAGCCATATGTAAGGCAGGGGAGGATACAGGTATTGAAAACTTTGCACTTAATTTTTCTACTGAGATCTGTTGCTTTCATAATCTCCCTCAGTGACCAATATCTTTTCCATCCATTGGCTATTCTCCTTCTGATTTCTTTGGTAGTTAGGTCACTTTGAGAAATTAATTGTCCCAGATATATGTACTCTTCCACATATTCCAGAGGTTGGTCATTGATTTTTATTTCATAGGGGGTTGAATTCGATAGTAGCTTTGTTTTTCCTATGTTCATTGCCAGCCCGACCTTCTCACTTTCATTGTTTAGATCTTGTATCATTTCTTCAAGCTTGTGAGGGTTTGAAGTTCAATATATTAGACTTTAATTTATTTGTTAATGTCCCCCTCATACTTGTTTACATATTACAAATAAATACAATATTATTGAAGTGAAAACTTCTAAAGGCGCTTTGGGCACTTCTAGTATGGAGAAAAACCACTGAACTCAGCCGTCACGCTCTGTGAGCGACACACTCAGTGCCATTTAATTGTATAAAGCCATCTACCGGAATTAGTAAATACTTCTTGGTTCATAATAAGCTTAACTTCATAATTGATTCATAATAACCTTAAAGAAAATTTTATGGTCATTATAAAAAATTGTTAAAACATAAAGGACAATTTTGAAATGCTATCGGATGTCAGGTTTGTCATTTATATCCGCACAAATAAACCAAAATGTCAATTTTATTTTTATTTATTTTTCTTTCGTTGTTTAACACTAGAAAGACCAAAGCCGTCAATTTGACGGCACGGCGATTTCATTCTTAAATATTTTACAAACTATGTTTTTGTTTCTTTTCATATTTTATGACTTTTCCTAATTTGTTATTGTTAGCCTAAATCTATATAGCAAACTATTAAATTATATGTAGTATATGAGATTCCTTTACAAATACCTACTAAGACCGCATACCGTCAAAATGACGGCATATAAATGCGGGTACTTTTCTTTTATTTATTTTGAATTCTGAGTAAGTTGTTATTGTCTAGCTAGTTTACATTACATTTAGTAGACGTTGGATTCGTTTTGTGAGCAGTCGTGATTTGTTATAAAAATGCGTCGCCGCCGCCTCTATAGTTCTGAAATAGAACAAGAACTGTCGCGATATCAGACCATACAAGATGTGTCAGGTCACAAAGACAATCTTTGTGAAACCCGTGATGCAGAATTTCAGCCGGAACAGGTCATTTCTTCATCAGAAGATTCCGAAGTAGATTCTCCTGCTACAAATAACAAGTATCTCGTAGATCCATTAGTGGCATGCGAACAGCGCGCGGTGGACATTCAGCTATGACATCTTCAGTCCCGGAAGTCGGTATGTTACAAATAGCAAGTGACTGCACAGAATGACACAACCCTTACTGTCTATCAAGGAATGAGTACTCTGCACCCCAACGTGAGCATAGGTATTGATCAAAAAAAGCTGCCTGAGACAGTTGAATTTTATAATGAAACAAAATCTGGTGTAGACATCATCCATCAAATGGCACGCAAGTACACCGTAAGAACTGGAAGTCGAAGATGGCCTATTCACGTTTTTTACAATATACTTGGTTTAGCAGCTATAAACTCGTGGATTCTCTACCGAAAAGTAACAGGAATAAATATATCTCGGGCATGATTTTATCCTTCAACTAGTGAGCGATCTAGGTGCAGAGTATGTGAATAAAAAATCTACTTCAGCTGCGCCTCAAAGACAAGAAAGTAATTCTGAAACAAGTGAACGATGTACTACAAACAATAAGAGGTGGCAATGTCAAATAAATCATAATTGTTAAAAAAATAGAACGTGTGAAAACTGCACAATCTGTAAAAAATCTGTTTGTGGAAAATCTATAAAAGATTTGAAAAAAACTATTATTTGTTGCAAATGTTACTCAGTTTAAGTACTAAAATTATTTATTTAAAAAATAAAAAATAAATTGATACTATTTTTATTTTATTTTAAAGCAAAATACGCAATAATTTCATGAGTATTCTGACTGAATCTCTAGTGCCGCCAAATTGACGGCTGCGGTCTTTGAAGGTATAGTATGAACCCCGGCCCTTCTAGTGTTAATTGTTAAGTGTAGCTTTGCATTGTGTATATATAGGTACTTTGTTATAAGTTTTTATATATTATTATTTATGTATTTCAATTGTTTAATTTATTTATTTCCATATATAATTCATATCTAAGTAATTTATTAAATATGTTTGATTTTGTATAAAATATGTTTGTATAGTGTATAGTAATTATGTTGTACGAGGGCGGCACTGAAAATTTCGGGAATCAAGGAAGTGATACAACATTATTAGTGGAAAAGATATTTATTGTTTTTCGAAGTATTCTCCTTGAATCTTGACACATTTTTCCATTCGATGGAACCAATTATTAAAGTATTCATTCCATTCTAAAGTTGGGGTATTCAAAATGGCCGTTTTGTGGGCTTCTACAGCTTTTTCAGGTGACGAAAATCGTTGACCATGCAATTTGTTCTTAATTTTGGGGAAAGTATAAAAATCATTCGGGCTTAGGTCAGGGCTGTACGGCGGATGGTCTAATAATTCAATCTTTTCTTGCTCCAAAAACTCTTTTGTTCTGTGGGCGGTATGAGAGCTCGCATTGTCGTGATGGAGGATGATGCGGCGGTTGCAGTTCTCTTTACGGAGTTCAGAGACGACCTCCGGCAAACAAATACTAGCATACCATTCTGAATTGACCGTTCTTTGTCCCTCAAGAGGAATAGTCGCAACATGGCCGGTTTTAGAGACAAACGTGGCCACCATTTTTTTTTGCAATGCTCCGTGAACGAACAATTTTTGTTGGCTTCAACTCATTTTCAAACACCCAAACCAGTCACGAGGACTGGTTTTTTGTTTCGGGTTCGTATGCGTATATCCAGGATTCGTCATACAGCATTTGAAGATCCTCCATGGAATCTCTCGAGAGTTCTGACCAATCAAGTAGCGCGAGCCGCTTTTTGCTCCTCACAGAGCGAATACGGGATCCATCGGGAAAACAATTTTTTTACACCTAATTGTTCATGCAAAATTATTTGTATTTAAAGTTGCCTGAATTTCGCGATATGTCACATGTCGATCTTCCTCAATCAGCTTACGCACGGCATCAACGTTATCTTGGGTGACCTTGACGGGGATCGTCACAGAGCTTTGAAATTCCGCAAACCAGCGATAAATTATGGGTTTAGATGGGGCTTCATCACCAAATGCAAAAAGCATCCGATCAACACACTGTTTTTGTGTTAAACCACTTCGAGTCATAATAAATCATTGCTCTTGAATTTTCTCGAGTCAATTCCATTTTCATACTGACTACATGTTCAACAAGACCTTGTGACAAGACCGCGTTCTTTTTAAAAAATAAATAAATGGTATTCGATTAATAAAACCAAATTTTCGATTATAAATACTTTATTATGCTAGGAACAATGGAAATATTCCAATCCCGATACTTTTAGTGCAGCCCTCGTAGATGAGTTTTTAATAAGACGCAAACGCAAGCTGCTCAAAAAATGAAAATTTTCTTGTAAATGTATAATCAAAAAGTTCAATTTAAAGGAGCTATTGAGAATAATCGAGAAACTTTATGAAAGATTGCCTTAAGACATAGGGGTAGGTAATTTATAACAACACATTCTTTATTTTATGGTCGACAGACAGGCTGACGGTCCACTTGATGGTAGGTGGCTACCGTCGCCTATAACACAAGCAACGCCATATGTGCTGCAAGTGCGCTGCCGACCATAGAAGGATTTAGGATAAGGAACGGATTAGGTAATGGGCTCTGAAACATTCGACGCTATCGCGCTGAAACTTGAGCGTTATCGCCTCATCTATCGCCTTTATCTTCTCTAAAGGCATTCATATTTTTCTACTTCTAATATGTGTGATACAAATAAAACTTCACCAACAAGCTAGGTCTCTTTGTCATTGAATGTGTTAAGTAAAAGGTTTGTTCTGGTTTTTATTATTAATGTAATGAGTAAGTCAATTAAAAAACTTAACAAAAAAAAGAATACTTATAGTATTTAATATTTATTAAATATATTTAAGTTTGTGTAAAAAAATACAAGATTTAACAGTAAAACATAATTGAGTTCTTCCTTACAATTAACATCTACAAACTATAATGTGTTCGCATTAAAAAATATATCTAGAATAAAGGTAAATTCACTTCACTTTGCTCTGACAAAAGTATAAACACCACACTCATAGGATTTTCTATAGGACCTTTACAGAATTTTCTAATACAATTTTTGCATTTTACAGCAAAGGACAGTTTAATTCTGCGGCTTCTTCAACTCCAAAATTAACTGATTATAAATTGTAAATAGGTATCAATAATTTAGTTAATTGTCCTTTTTTGCTTTTTGCTTTGAAGTAATTAAAATATCAAGTTTAAGTTTCTACATGTATTAGGTATAGTCTTGATGTCGTTTTTTTTTTTATTTTTTTAAATAATTTTATTTTTAAATTTATAGTGGGAAGTAAGTGTATTTTTACTAATGTTTATTCATAATTGGCGGAATAATTGTATAACAAATATGCAAATTATATTGTTTTTGATTTTTTTTAAAGCGCTTAATTAATTTCGAAAAAAAAAATATGAGATAACCTCTGAAGTATAACCTATCAAACAAAAAAAAAACAATTCATAATTGGCGGAGTAATCGCGTAACCAATATACAAAAATAACAACATACTACCTACAGTCGAATTGAGAACCTCCTCCTTTTTGAAGTCGGTTGAAAAGGATAATTTTTAGTATTATCCAAGAGTCCTACTTTCACAGTCTTCCTTTACTTTAAGTAGCAAAGAGGCCTCTCTTCCGCAGAGGAGCAATGCAGCCAATTAATTTCACCCAAACTATACAAAACTAATTTATAATTTCAGTCAATAAATTTGATTTTCTATACAATATAAAAATGACACTAATTTTAAAAATAAGTTTTAAGCGTTACCTACTAACCCTACAGTTCCAACATATACAAACTTTGTAAAGAAATCTATTAGACCGTAAGCCAGTTCACGCCGACACAATATAGAACTTATTTAATACAATAAATGGTACAGTACAGACCCGAAACGCTACGTGTAAGAGCGAATACACGTTAGGCGTTTTGAAGTGCTTGCTAGAGCGCGTTTTAATAACTATAGTTCAAGTTCGCCATACCATGCCATACACATTTAAATGCGCGCTAATTTTATAATTATTCCTATATATCCGTATCCAGATTCAAATTTTTCATATCCATAAAATCCCTGATATCAGATATGTGATCATAAGATGAAAGTCTTACGAGATGTGGAAATTTTACGCTATACTCGCTCGAAAATTGCTAGTGTGATAAGATAATATCGGGCGAAACCCAAATTGAGTGAATTTTTTTACAAAAGAACAAAAACTTCGCATGATTTTAGACGCAATCCATTTAGAATTTTATAGATTAACGTTCAGCCTAAAAATTCAAGTGAGATTGTGGATTATATTGGGTCTTTTGTTGCCCGGTAGCTATCCCCCTTTGTGATGACATTTTGTCTAATGATAAGACAATATGTGATTTAGGCTTCATGTCATGTGAATTAACCCTAATATGTTTTATCTTGAAAACATTTTAGTCTGATAGCACTATCCGTGAAAAGAAAATATATAAAGATAAGAAAAAAGATAGTAAAAAGAAAAATGTAAAAGGTATTAAAAAGAACAGTGCAGCTTTATCCCACATCGTATGCACTCCATATTTTAAAAATAATGTGTTGTGGCTGAATTTTGAATCTGGAGTTATCAAAACATTAATAGTCATCTTACTCATTATCTAGTCTTCACATACAAAATTATTGAACTACTTAAAAATTTTATTAGCTAAAAATAGCAGCTAAAACATTGTCATCAAGATTGATTCCATGCGTTTGTTATGGAACTACCATTTACGATATAATCTTTAAAACCTTTCATAACATATGCCGATTGATACCACTTTACACTATCTGTGGACTCAATCTCGCGATATTCGTCTACGCCATCTTTGACACTATCCTCGACGTGCAAATTATTTAAATCATTGCTAATAATGTCACCAAAAATCTTAAACTCATTACAACATGTAATTTTATTCTGACTTCTAAAGTCTATTATGACAATTTTTGAGCTGTTAGATATCCTAAAACCACTAGCATGCATGAAATTGTCATAGTTGACTATCAAGTCTTTATTGTCCATTGAATGTTTTCTTATAAAAACATGCATATTGGTCGGTGTCAGTTGATCTAACATTACTTTACTTAATGTGTCCGAAGTGGCCAAAGTCCTGAAAAGAAAATAATATTATTAAATAAATTTATACTACTAATTATTATAAATGCGAAAGATTATGAGTATGGATGGATGTATGTATGTTTGTTACTCTTTTGCGAAAAAACTACTGAACTGATTTAGATGAAATTTGGTACACAGATAGTTTATTACCTGTATAAAGGATACTTTTATCCTGGAAACATGTTATGTTCTCGAGAGTACGTTTAAAACATAAAAAATGGCGGCACCGTCGTCATAGCGATGGCAGCCATATTTAGGTATTAAGTTTTACATTTTAGTAAGCACCGACATAGCTGAGAGAAGAGAAATTTATCACAAGGCTAGAAGTGATGAAAATGTTTTCAGATATCTTTTATTTTCTAAGTAAGTAAGTATCCTTTGTGAGATAAAGTGATAAGTATAATTTTTTGTATATCTGTATACCGGAGGTAGGTATACTATCCTAAGTCCATTTAAAAGAAACCCCTTTATGATGCCATTGGAATAAGTATTTTACGCTCTATTTACTGGTATACTCTTTTAACTCCTATCAAAGAAAACAAAAAAGTTTTGCTTTTGATTATATGTTACAAGTTCAAGATGAAGGGTCATCTGTACATATTGTACATCTCCATCTGAGATGTGACATAATCAGTAGTTAACTTTAAAAACCTTTAGCCAGCTGACTTTTTGGGTTAGAACACAGATTTTTTTTGTTTTAAAGCTATTATGATAGAGAATAATAATTAGTCATAAAAATATCTAGTATTATGAGCTTAATTTTAAGATTTTAGAGATTATTGAAAAAAATAGCATAAAAAATTGAACTTTAAGTCACGGTAGCCACTCGTTTTTGAGTTATTTGTTATTTTATCGTGACTAACACATCATTTGGCATGATTATCGTTTTTATTTTAATAAAATAGTGAGTAATCAAAATCTTAATTCATCAATAAAGTACATAAAAAAATTTTTTGTTGATATTTTTTTATCTCTTCACCCTCTTTTGGGGTTGCACTTTATCGAGGGACACCCTGTTTATGTAATGGAATGGTAATACTTACTGAAACACAGTTTGTTTAATCTTCTGATCCGATGCTATTTGTGGAGAATGGCATTGTTCCTTATGACACAAGTTAGGTAGCACAAGTCTGTAAGCTTCCTTAGCGGTGTATGGTGTACCTCCTAGCAATATGCACACTTCTTGAGGAATTGTGGTACCATTGATTTCTTGCAAAAGACTCTGAAAGTAATTATTAAAAAATAGTATACATTTTAGATTTTAAAAAGTAGTTTTTTATTTACATGCATATGTCTAAATTTTCTTCCATAGTGGGAGACAATTCAGTAAACTGATGATAACAAAATTGGTGGATACAGTTTGATGTTGGAGCAACATGTCTATCACACAAATTGCTAAAGGATCAAAGAACTTTTTGGTATTTATAGTATATTCAAAATTTCAAATTCGTTGGATGTATACGTAAAAAACAGTGGTGTCCACAACACAGCCCCATTTTTTAATGTTTACTCACTAAATGAAATACATCAACTGGTCTGCTGTAGGGGGTGTTTACTGCCACCAGACGGGACGCCCCAAAAATGCGGTGTGCCCTGCCACTACTAAAGTAGTAAATAAATAAAAAACTGGAACGAAGAACAAAAATAGAACGTGCCAATAACAAAGAACTTACTTTCAAAATGTGATCTAAGTTTTCCAATGCCGTTGAAACTATCCGAAAATGTCTTTCAGAATGAAAACTATTATTTTGGCTTGGATTTACACTTATTTTTTTGTTGTTAACAGTTTGTTTTAACCATTGATAACTGTATGGAATTTGTAATCTTTGATAAACTAAAAATTTTATTAATTCTGAAACTATGTGACCACAAGATATTGAAGTTAACTGATTACCTATATTTAAATTAATAAACAAAGGTTTTGAACGTGAATTCATGGTCAATTACGTACGATAAGATATAAAAACAGAAGTTTGCATGGATCAGGATCACACTAAAATTAAACTAAACGACTTTTTGTTCGCAGTTTTGCCTCGTTTCGCGCACGGCGCACGCAGTATTAAAAACACAGAATACTATATATTCACAATCACAAGGAGATAAAAAGAGTAATGTCAAAAATTCCCATTAAGAACAATGAAATTAAGGCCACTGTTATATAAAAAAACATACGAACTAGGTAAATAAATTATTAAATTCAATTGTTAACAAGGATGAACAAAGATTAAATATACTTGACTGATCTCTGGCCGGTGGCTTGTACCAAAGTAGGTGATAATTTCCAAAATTAAAAATGATATAAAGTCAATTTTACCATTATGTCATTGTCAAGTTATTAAAAATCACAATTAATAATTCAAAAATTTCTTCTTAAAAGCCTGCTATTATTAGATACATATATAAAAATGTATTGTTTATCCAAAAGTAAAACCTGGTTTGGTAAATTTGATATGTTTAAAAATTTGCAAAAATTTAAATACATTCGTAATTATGCAAAAGATGTTAGATTTGGTCCTGACGTGAGATCGCAAATGTTACAAGGCGTTGATATTCTTACTGATGCTGTTGCGGTGACAATGGGACCAAAAGGTCGCAATGTTATACTGGAACAAGCTTTCGGACCGCCTAAAATAACTAAAGATGGTGTAACTGTAGCAAAAGGTATAGAACTAAAAGATAAATTCCAAAATATTGGTGCAAAACTAGTTCAAAATGTTGCCAGTAAGACAAATGAAGAAGCGGGTGATGGTACTACTACTGCTACCATTTTAGCACGTGCTATAGCAAAAGAGGGTTTCGACAAAATTTCTAGAGGAGCTAATCCAATTGAAATTAGAAAAGGAGTAATGTTAGCAGTAGATGCAGTAAAAGATAAATTAAAAGAAATATCTAAAACGGTAAGTACTTCTGCAGAAATCGAACAAGTAGCTACAATATCAGCTAATGGAGACAGATCTATAGGAAAATTAATAGCAGACGCAATGGAACGAGTGGGCAAAGATGGAGTTATTGTGGTAAAAGACGGTAAAACCCTTGTCGATGAACTTGAAGTCATAGAAGGCATGAAATTTGATCGTGGATATATTTCGCCATACTTTATCAATTCTTCAAAAGGCCCCAAAGTTGAATATAATGATGCTTTAGTCCTTTTTTCTGAAAAGAAAATATTTAATATTCAACAAATAGTACCTGCTCTTGAAATAGCAAATACTCAAAAGAAACCATTGATAATCATTGCTGAAGAATTAGATGGAGAGCCTTTATCTGTTCTGGTTTTAAATAAATTGAAGATTGGGTTGCAAGTAGTTGCTGTAAAATCTCCTGGGTTCGGAGAATATAGAAAGAATTCAATTATGGACATGGCTATTGCCACAGGTGCGGCAGTATTCGAAGATGAACTTAACTTAATAAGACTTGAGGACTGTTTGCTTGAAAGTTTAGGGAGAGTAGGAGAAGCAGTCATAACGAAAGATTCTACAATACTTTTAAAAGGTAAAGGTAATAAGGAAGAAATAAACGAACGCATAGAACAAATTAAGACAGAATTACATGATACAACTGATGACTATGAGAGAAAAAAATTAATTGAACGCATGTCTAGGTTACAATCTGGTGTTGCGGTGTTACTAATAGGAGGAAGCAGTGAAGTTGAAGTAAACGAAAAGAAAGATCGCGTCAATGACGCGCTTAATGCCACGCGAGCTGCAATATCGGAGGGGATCGTTCCAGGTGGAGGAGCAGCTTTTCTGAGGTGCATACCTGCGTTAGAACTGTTAAAACCTGCCAACGCAGATCAAGGTATAGGTATTGATATAGTAAAAAAAGCTTTGCTAATGCCTTGCATGACAATTGCTAGTAATGCCGGTTTTGACGGAGCCGTTATTGTGTCAAGGGTCCGAGAAATGGACATAGACTTTGGATATGACGCTTTAAATAACGAATATGTTAATATGATTGAGAAAGGAATTATAGATCCAACAAAAGTAGTCAGAAGAGCATTAATTGATGCAAGTGGTGTTGCATCTTTATTAACCACTGCTGAAGCGGTTATCTGTGAGTTACCCAAAAAAAATGATACGCAATTCCAAGAAATGGGACGGGCTATTCCTGGAGTTGGCAATTATTAACATATTATTTATACTCCAGCGAAAATTATAGCTAAGGTTTAATGAAAAATTAACGTTATGTTCCCGTGAATTTATTATGTTTTATTTTTCCTCTTACAATTTATAATAAATATTTATTTCAAATTTGACATTATCTGAATATATTGTTGGGTTAAAACTGAACATATTTAGTTAGATAAGACCGAGTAGTACTTAGTACCTAATTATAGTATTACAAGACCGAAGCTCTCATTTTTACATTTTTTCATAATATTATATGGTCTTTATTCGTTACGTTCCAAATTTGAATCAACCGATCAATCGGACGAAGCAGTCGGACCACGCGGTCTCAGGGAAGTTTATCCTGTCATAACTTCATTGTGGGAAGTTATCACAGGATTTACTGGTGAAATATTAAAAATGAACAGTTCAAAAAAAATTTAATTAATAAGGAAATACAACTACGTTTCTTCACGATGTTCCTCAACAGTTAAATTCCCCGAAAAAAAAAACAAACATTAATTTTAATTAACTTTTTATGACTTTTTAATTTTAATTAACATTATTTGGACAGTAACTATTCTTTTAGTCTGTGTTATGGTCTCTGTATGATCTGTGCCCTATCAATGACATTATCAAATGCTACCAGAGCAACTGTCAGACTGTCACCGATCGTTGTTGATGTTGAGCTGATTTATTTAATTTGAGCGCGAAAATAGTTCCTTGCTTCCTTGGGCTCTGTGTTTTAGAATATGTAATTGATTGATATAAAAAAATGAATAATACAACTTTCATCATTGTATTTTCCTTTATCTAATTTATTACTTGTATATGTACTGTCGTTTGTTTTTATAAAATGGAAGCTTTAGAGAATAACGTGCCCAGTAACGAAAACAATGGTGATGGTGATCTTTTTAGTTCCTTTCGTCAAGAAGATTTAGCATCCGTAGAGGACAATGATTTTCAGATAATAAACAATGAATCTAGCGATGAAGACGAATCTGCAATCGGAATCCCTAAAAGACGTCGACAAAGATTCTCTTCGAATAGCGAGACTGAAATAGACAAGGAAAATATAGAAAACCAACGTATTATTTCAACAGATAATGATAGTGAAAACGAAGGTAATGTGATTACTAAACACTATAAATCCAAAATACTAAAAATGAGTAGTGACGAGAGTGAAGAGGATTCAAATAAAGTTTCCAAACTTGAACTAAAAAATAGAATACGAAACAAGAGATCTAAACTCAAAGATAAATTTAAACATTTGCACAGAAACAAAGACAGCAATTTAGATTCACATAAAGAAATTGAAAATAAAACTGATGAATGTTCCGATGATTCCAGTAATGAGATGTTCTCTTTGAGTAAAATTAAACAAGTAAGTAAACAGGCTATGATATTTTTATATGTTTACATAGAATGACAGGCTGATGGTCCACACAGTAGTAGGCCACATGTGCTGTAAGTGCGCCGCCGACCATAGTAAGATTAAGGATAAGGGATAGGGCGGAAATAGTTATTTATTATTTAATGGAATTCATTAGAATTAAGATATCCATTAAAGCATTACTAACAGCAGTGTATGTACATTTAAATTACAATGGAGTAAGTACTTCCTTGTATCCCTTTCTCAAGAATTGTATGAAAATTTATTAAGTACTACATTCTTAATATTTTTTCCTACTAACTAAAATAGGTACTGTATGTTCCGAACATCTTGTATCTTTAGTCTTTTTTTCCATATTTTGCAATCGCCTCTCAATAGTTTTATGTAGCATCATTGAATTAAAACATATATAATATAAATGTTATTAAAATTGAAATTCTACTATCCAAGTCCAGTGTTCTTTATAGGTCCAGTCTGTGGTGTAGCTTGCCCTAGATGGGCCTAGTATAAAATTTTGTCGAGGGGAAAATATTGGTAATGTCCATTTTGAACAATTTAAAATGTAACACTTAAGAAAAGCACCCAATTTTTTTATACTTTGGACAATTCCTCTGGAACCAAATTTTTTTAAGGATAGTATTTTATATATGTTAATGTTAAAATATGTTAATCTTTAATCCAAATCCGTAGAGTCATTTTTGCGTGAAAGAGTAACAAACACATCCTTGCAAATTTTCACATTTATAATATGTAGGAGGATCTAAAATGTAGAACTATCGAAAATTTACTTTTCTATTTATTGATTGATTGATATTACAGAAGGTCATGGAGAGGAGAGACTTGTTGAAAACGTCTATCTGTGATCCGGATACATCAGACGAAGAAGAGAAGCAAAAAAAGCAGATTCCTAAACATAAAACAAAAAGAAAATCTGTTAAACCTACATCACCAAAACCAATGAAGGTAAGAATTCACCAGGGAGTTTTTTCGCCTATAATATTCGCCATACAAATGTAATATCAATTGTGTGCAGCGTAATAAACGTAATAAATAATTTAATATAATAAGTCGTATTTTAAATTTTTTATAGATGTCTAACAAGCAAGCAATGGAGAACATGCAAAAGATAAGAAGTGAATCCAATCGTATGCTACGAGAAAAAGATGTAAGCTTACCCTATCATAAGCCCAAAGCTTTATCTCTGAAAGATATCATGAGTAGGCGGAGACCAGCTTTAACAAATGACGGCAAAGCATTACCCATTAAAATGAATGAAGATGAACTGAAGAAATACGCGTAAGTTTTAATTTATGTACATTAATTATAGACATTAATTTTACTTGTTTATGGGTCTTTGCATTTGTGAAAACCATATAAAAAACTTGTTTGGGTGGTTTAAAAGAAGTTACCGGAGAAACAGACAGAAGTGGACATTTACTTTACTTTGTAATATGTATAGCTATAGATTCGTATTAACAAGGGCCGAGTATGGCCACCTTAATCCAGATAGTTTAATTTATATATTTTTTGCCCTGCCGTCCTACCATTCAAATTAAACTTACTTAAATTACGTCAAGTAGAATGTATGCCCAACAAAATATATAAAAAAGAGCAATTGTTTATACTTTCAGATTATCATTGGAACAAAGACAAAAGGAGATGTTGGAATTATGTAAAAGTGACACTGATGATGATGATTTTCCAAATAATGAAACCTTACAGTTCGATGGAGAAAATGTATGCACTGATAGCAATAAAATGCAATCTGATAATGAACAAGCTCAGGATGATCATGAAAATTTGCTCCCTGACACCAGACAAATGGAATCTATTAATGAAAACTCTCAGACTATTAATGAAGCTATATCAAATGACAGCAAAGAAACGAATTCTGTTAATGAAAAAGCACAGTCTGTTAATGAGGAAGTTTTAAATGAAAATTACGGATTGACTGAATACAATGGTGAAACGGAAAATTCAAGTACTGGTAGCCGTAAAACATACGAAGCTATTGTAAATAAAGAACATAGTTTAAATTGTAATAATAATGAAGAATTAAACGACATGTCTGAATCTGATGTGAAGTTAGTATATGATAACTCCATAGAAGACAACGAAAATGAAATTACTTCAAAAGAAGATAATTTAGGCGTAACGAGCAATTTTAGTAAAGACTTAATTGTTACTGAAAGTGATATAATTAACAAAGAATCTAACGAATGCGATGCTTCAAAAATATCTAAAGTAGTTGATCTTTCAATTAAAAATGTTGAGGAAAGACAACAGCAGGTTGAAAAAGAATCCGAGGATGATAGTCAGCTACTCAGTTTACATTTTGATACTGAAGATTTTGATACTTTAAAGGACGTCACAAGCATGGACGTTTGTGAAGATAATATAGCGAAATCCAAAGAGGGGTCAGTTGATTTAGGCATAGAAAAAACAACATTTGATGAATTTTCAGATTCTGATGGTGAAAGAGAAGATATCGATGCTCTTATAGAGAATGCTGAAATTTTGAAAAGTAAGTGAAAATCACCTTAAAACTAGCTTTTATGAGATTTATCTGAAGCGTTGATGTTGCTTTTTTTCTGAATATTGTTATTAATTCTTATTTACAGCAACAGATTCTGTACAGGAATTAATTTCTCCAATGTTGGTTAAAGATCCACAAATTTTAAAAGTTAAACCAAGATTGCGCGGCCAACCAAATATGCTTATTGATTTAAGTGAAGATCCTTCAGCCCCAAAAAAGTTATCTGGCTTGGAGTTATTGAAGCAACGTTTTATTTATTTTGAAAATCTCAAGACTTCTGATGAAAAGGAAAGAGAAAGGGAAAAAAGGTACTTGTGTATTGTATTTAATTATCTTTATTGACTTTTTAATTAATACAGAATGCTTGGGAAGTTCATTCAAATCGCGAAAGCTGTGATCGTTTGGATTTAGAATATTTTAAGCCATACACGTCATGCACGAAGATTGTAATTTTTTGATTAGCAATTTTAAATTTTACTCGAAAACTGAATCGACCTTACTTTAATGAATATTTAAATTCTCATCATACACTCCAAGAGCGAGTGCACACATACCAAACCATTGCCTTAAATTCCTCAACCAGTGTGTAAATTTTGTGTAAATAATTTTTAACTTAAAGCTTTAAGGCGGCAATTTCATTGTATGTTTCCTATCACTATATATTTACAGTGATTGCTTTTATTTTACTCTTTAGAAATATACCTGGTATCCAGCATTTAAGATTGAAGGAAGAGTTAGCAGAGAAGATAGCTGAGCAGCGCTCCCTCGAATGGACCAAACGGCTTCAAGAAGAAAAACAACAGCAAACAGAATTAAACGAGTTCGAAGATGAAGCTATGGAGGAAGAAGACGAGATAGAAAAAATTAAAAAACAAAATGCCAATGATGTCGCGGAGGATAGTACTGCAAGTGAAGAAGAAATTGAGTATGATGTTCCAGAGAAGCCAAGAAAATACAATCCTCTTATAGAGGATGAAGCAGATGAGTCTGATTGTGAGGATGAAAATCTTGTATGTAATGAAGAAATAATGGATGATGTAAATGTTAACCAAGGGAATGATGAAGATATAAATGAAGATGAAACTAAGGATGAACATGATATTGTTGAAAGTGATGATGACGATGAAGAGGATTCTAGTGAAGAATCATCAGAATCAGAGCAAGAGGAACAATCGAAACCGAAAAAGGGAAGAATATTAAAAGCCTTCGAAGACTCAGACGATGAGGACGTTAATAATCAAGCATCTGAAAACATTCCTAATAATGGCAACATTAATTTAAATAGTGAAAATAATGAAGCAATGACGAATTCTCAAGAGTTTACAGAATCACAAGGTAATTTCAATATGGAACTAATTAAACAAATTCACCGTTTTCATAAAAACGTTTAGTAGTGGCAGGGTCTTTTAGGTCTTTTAGGCAGCCCGTCTGGTTACAGTAACCAATCCCTTAAGAAGACCACCGTGAAATAATAGCACGTGTGCTGTTGGGTTTCGGTGAGTGAATAAAGGATGCCAGAGCCTATTACCCTATCTCCTTTCTAATCCTATTATGGTCGGCACTGCACTTGCAACACCAGTGGCGTTGCTTGTATTATAGGCGACGGTAGCCACCTACCTTCAAGTGGACCGTCAGCCTGTCTGTCGAGTTAAACATTTAAAAAAATCAACGCCTTTCAAAACTGTAAGCTGATAAACGCGGGTAAAAGATAATTCATTATGTATTTGTATAATGCGAGTTTTTCTGTAAAACAATTATTTGCACAGTTTCAGATGATACTATACAATTAGGTCAAGTTCAAAAGTCATTTTCGGATGATCTGTTTACTAGTCAAGATAGTGTGTCGACTGTTTCAAACAAAATGAATTACAATGTTAATGATGGAGGAAATCCACTAAGTGATGAGAAAGATCCTGTGACATTTTCAAATTTAAATTCTGGTTGTACTGATAGTGACAAAGACAAGGATAATATTCGTGATGTATCATTTTATGTCGGAGTAAGTATATCTTTTATGTACTCCATTATCATGCACTATTTTATATTGTAAAATATTTTCGTGACTAAATCTAGACAGTCATTGAAAACAATGTGGCCACAAAATAAATAATCATTTAAATAATAATCTGATCTTTATGAAATAAATTGTGGAAGGATTTCCTGACCATAAATACTATATTTTTATGAAGAAAAGTAACATCCATTCCTACATAATGTCACTACCAAATAACTCCAAAAGCTTACTCTCCAATTCTTTTTTTTTTTATTTTTTTTCTTATAAAATATAAACATACAAAATCCATTTCTTTATAACTGCTGATGATTACTTCTTGACTAATGAAAATAATTATGAAAGTTTTACTTACTTACAGTCAACATACGATGGCGTTACAGGCATATGTAATGAAACGTTCTCGCAAAGCTTTGTTCCCACTCAAATTGATAACACTCCGCAATCCCAAGAAATCGGTGAAGATGTTTTTGCGCTCTGCACAGGAAAATTCTATGATAATCAGTTTATATCGCAAATGGACGATCCGGACGAAAACGGTGGAACTAATACCGAAGAATCCACGCAAAATTCACAGAACATTGAAATTGGGTTTAAAGATCTGAACGAAACTAATGAATTACCAGAAATAGCCATTAAAAATACAATTGTTGAAGAAAATGTAAAAAACAACAAAGAAACACACAGAGAAAGTACACAGTCAAAAACTTTAGATTCCATCAATAATTGTGACGTGTTAAAAGATATTCTTGAAGAGTTGAAAGAAGATGCGGAATTGCCGAAACCAAAATACTTTGACGTTACTGATACCAAACAGAAAGTTAACGATCAGTTTAAAAAGAAGTTCATCATTGATTCTGATGATGATGCCGAAGACCACAGCACATCTGAGCCAAAGAAGAAAAAGTTTAAGAAAAGGAAAGCAGAAAAAAGGGCATTGCAATTCTCAGGTAAGATTTGAATCACATGTCTAAAATGTTGTTAAGAATTGAACCTAAATATCATAGGAATACAGTTTTTACTCTGTTGTTGCTACTGAAAATCTAGTAGCTAGATGGAAAATTGAAACTTTTCACGATAGAATTTGTGTGATAGTGTATTTTTGTCTTTTCCATATTGTAAAAGAGAGAGAGAGTACAACAGCAAGCCACTATTGCATATTTTAAATTTGAATTTTGTAGTACGAAAACATATCTGTAATTTAAAAAAAAAATTAGTAATGTAACTTTTTTTACGAATTTTTTAGCTGAAGTGTTGTCCTACGATACCTCATTATTACATTAGTTTACAAATTATTGTCAAAATAGTTGTGGAAATATGTGAAAAAAAAAAGAAAGTTTTTTCAGTTTACATCGGCAGACGGTCCATTTGATGGTAGGTGGCTACCGTCGCCTATAACACAAGTAACACCACAGATGCTGCAAGTGCGCTGCCGACCATGTAAGGATTAAGGATAAGGGATAGGGACATTTCACGATGATCTTCTGTAACGGGGTGGTTACAACCGCCAGATGGGCTACCCAAAAGACTGCGAAACGCAGTGTACACTGCCACTACTTATATTACTTATAAAACATTGAATTTGAATTTATTGTGCAGACGATGAAGATGATGATATTGACGAATACGAAGAAGTAGAACAAGAGAGTGGAGACGAAGTTGCTTCTCAGGCAGACAACAATAGACTCGTGGAATATGATTCAGAAGAAAATGAGGTATTGTTAATAAATTTTATCAACACATTATGGCTACGTTCACATTACCAGAATTTACCGTAAACGAAACCGGTGCCCGGACGTAGGTGTTTACATTAAACCGGATCTCGCATCAAGCTTGGCTTTAGTATAGAACATACTTCACGCTATTCTAATGACTTGAAATTGGCTTGAACGTCTTACCAGACTATAAAATTCCAAAAAAATATATATTAATGATTGAGCGATGGGTTGTAGGGAGACGGTGCAAGTTTGTGCAAGTGCAAGCTAGTTTACATTACACAGAATATACAATAATACCATCAGCGCACAGAAGGCCCTCTCTCAAACGAAAGTCAGGTTTAGGTATAAAAATATACTTACACCCGTCTGCAAGCAAAATTGAAACTTATAATTGTAGCCCATGAACGCTCTATGCATGAATTAATGAAGCCGCCAGTGCACTTGTAGGGTTATAATGACATTTGAGTCTGGAGCGTTTTTTGTACCTATTTGAATTATTAAACTAAAAGTTCAACACACAATATAAGTAACTATTAATTATTTATTAGTTTAATAATTTGAAAGTATTCAGAACGAGTTTAGTTCCTTCCCGCTAACGACCAGCCTCAGAATATATAGAAGGATCACTCACTAACAAAAGTCAAGTTTAGGTATAAAAATATAACTACACTCGCCAGATACACCCGCTTGCAAGCAAAATTGAAACTCTTTAGCAGCTATTTATTATTTGTATCAAATGTCCACAGATTGAAGTGAACCCTAGTGATGTGAAGAAGAAACGTAAAACCACAGAGTTCTTCGAGAAAGAAGCGGAATTGACGTCTGAGGATGAATGGGTGGGATCGGGGGACGAGGATGAAGCCGGCCTGGACCGAATGGAGAGGGAGGAGGGAGACGATGACGTCTTCCACCAGGGGAAACTGCAGAAGGAATTGGGACAAATACACTTGTAAGTAGACTGCTTCATAAGTTTAAATGAGATTTAATTTTATATTAACCTGTCTGGCGGCAGTAACCACCCCGTTACATAAGACCATCGTGAAATAACATTGCTGTTGTGTTTCAGTGAGTGAGTAAAGGATGCCAGAGCCCAATACCCCCCCATATAGTTCGCTCTCGCTCCCCCACCCGAACTATATCTTCCTTAACCTTCAACCTTAATCCTTCTGTGGTGGCCAACTACCATCAAGTGGACCGTCAGCCTGTCTGTCGACCTTTACATTAAAAAAAAAAATATTTACTATTGAATCAGGAATTTCAATGTTGTATCTTGAGTATTATTCTTTTTAAAATTTTTTTGACGACACATTTGGTCTAGTGGCTAGTAACGCTAGCTGTTAACCAAACGGTCGCGGGTTCGAATCCCGCTAGGGGCAAATGTTTATGTGTAAACATTTACCTTTGTACCTGAGTCATGGGTGTTTTGTATTTATAATATGTATGTATTTACAAAAATAAAGTAATCTATGTATTATACCAACTGTCTGGTATCCATAATACAAACATTAGTTGCTTACTGTGCAACTAGATGGTGCTGTGTGGAATGTGTGAACATATTATTATTTTAAAATTATTCTAATATTTAATTTAAGGCGGGACATGCTCGATCAAGATAAACGCGACGTGCGTTTGATTCAAGAGGTCCTATTCGAAGATGGCGACTTGGGTGCGGGCAGTCGACAACGCAAGTACCGTTGGAGGGACGTAGGTAAATAGATCATCATTTTTTTTTAAACTATATGGATAGACGTTTAAAAATTACTTTCGTACAGTATATATATTTTAAACTAGTTGACCTGGGGCGTACTTCCTACCGCCTCAGAATAAAAACCCGTTCCTTACAAAATTTAGGAGGAAATGGATTTTCTTCATATATTTTTTTTTGCGTGAATATTTCCGTTGTTTTAATAGTAATTCAACAAATCAAAGATTTTATAAAAAAAATTGGTCCAGTCGTTTGCGAGTTATAAATGGTGTAACCAAAACGACTTTCTTTTATATAATTATGTACTTGTATAAAAATTACGTGTCACGTTGTGTGTGTCCTCGATGAACTCCTAAACTACTGAACCGATTTTGATAAAACTTCGTAACTATGTGTAATTTGATCCAACTTAAAATATAGGATAGTTTTTATCTCAATTTATAGCAAATTATTTGTTTATTATATGAGTTATTAATTACCTTACACTCACAGATAAGTTTTAAAACAACTGTGAGTTCCATGAGGTTCTCACAGATGGCGGTGTAAGGTAATTTATTGTCTGGATTATGTAAATATTTATTATAAAAAAAGCACCCCGGGCGAAGCCTTGAGCGGGACAGCTAGTAATTATACATATAGGTATAAAATAAATCTTATATAATATCTATCTATATATATAAAATTCTCGTGTCACAGTGTTTGTAATCAAACACCTCCGAAACGGCTTGACCGGTTTTTATTAAATTTTTTTTGTATATTCGGTAGGTCTGAGAATAGGTCGTAAAATATTTTTTATACCCCTAAAGTGATATAAGGGTGGCCCACATAAAAAAAATATATTTTTTGTCAAAACAACGTTTGCCGGATCAGCTAGTAAGTTTATATAATAAATCCCAAAAACTTTTTACACATTTTTTGATGCACATTACAGGCGATGAAGAGGAGACTGGAGCTATTCCAGATGAATTTGGTACCCAAGAGGCGGACTTTGAATCTGAGGAACAATGGAGGAAACAAAGGCACGAGAGGGAAGTCTTTCTCAGATCTATGGTAAATGTTTTATATATTAATTATAATATGACACTAGCTGTTGTCGGCGGCTTTGCTCGCGTGGTGTCGTATTTTGGTTTCTCGGTTGGGCAGTTGTTTGGTAAAACTCTGCTACTCTACAACTCTGCGCTAGTATACGCCTCGATTTTACTAAAAACATTTTTACTGTCCATTTTTCAGAGAGCAGAAGAGAAAGAAGACACAAGCTTGATAATCAAGGGGAGTATTTGTAATAAATCGGTGTCGAGTTTGGTGTTGGAAGTGAATAGCAATACGGAAATTCAAAGTCGTGTTGTGGATAAGCATACAGTGAACACCTCCATTTTTAAGGTAAGACTCTTTTGTGACATTTTGCAGCTGCAGAAGGAGGCTGAAGGTCTAGGTGGAGATAGGAGAAAGGTCTGAGGCATCCTTCACTCGTGCTAAGTGGTCAAAAGAGAATGTGTGGCGAAGTACTCAAAAAAATGTGTCAAATGATAAGAAAATAAAATACTGACAGGACACATGTGTTCTGCTTTTATTGTATTTTTTCTTAATGTAATGGTCGTCAGACAGAATGATGGTAGGTGGCCACCGTCGCCGTATAAACACAAGCAAAGCTATAGCTGCTGCAAGTGTGCTGTAGACTTTATTAGCATAAAGTAACAGGGATTAAGAGGGAATAGGAATCCCTGGAAATGGACTCCAGAGTGAAGTCAGTAATAGATATTAAACGCTACGCATGTCGTTTTACACGAATTTCTGTACATGATTGCGATTCACGTAAGATTAATACAAACAAAACAAAAATGGAAAAGGATATGTAGCACAATTCTATTTTTTTTTTTGCTGCAATTAAAAATTATTGTTTCTATATGTAAAATTCTGTTTTTAGCTACTCATGTTTTCCTAAATTTTACTATCAAGTCACTTTTTGTCATCTATTTACCTTGAAAAAATGTTAGGATTTTTTTTTTTTTTTTATATTTGATACAGTACACAAACAGATTGCAATTAAATACATGAAAACCATAAAATACATGTGTATGGATAAATTATCTAAATTGCACTCCTAAACAGTGTAACTTAACATGTTTAATTTAACATAGCTACTAATTGTCTTAAATACTTAATTAATTCATAATTTATAATATTTTCTTAATTTCTACTTAAATATTAGTCTTAAACTATTTTTAAATTTGGAAAACCTGCCGTCAAATATATCAAAACCGACCTCACACCCGATGACCATATCATTATAACTTCGACACATCCTAACCAAGGGATTGTAATAGGATGTGTTGCTTTTATATGCTTCGATGGAAAAGGGACCAGAGTGAGGAGAACGTGATCTGTATTTAATTTTGATTTTGTTTTAAAAAATATCCCAATTACAAAAATATTCTCTACTTTTATTTGTTGCAATCGATTTTTATAATTTCAATCCAACATAAGCGTTAAAAAAAATGTTCTCTACAAATGTTGTAAGATCCATTAATTTTGCAGCAAAGCTTCCACGGCTCTTTTCTGTCTCGCGGCAACAGCGCACTGTCGCGTCTCGCCGCAATCGCATCGCCCTTGGCAGTCGACGATGACGATGGCCCCAGAGCCTCAATGGCTCCCACCAATAAAAGGAATTTTGTTTTTACATCCATTACACCGAAAGAAGACAAGGCAAAGGTAATCACGATATCTCATGAAGGTATAAAAGTATCAGAAAATCAATATCATCAGCATTCAGCATATCATCATGTTGTGTAATATTGAACCTTGTATCATAGTTATTAGGTTTCGCTCATTTCGGTAAAAAATCGGTCTGAGGTTATAAACTGTTCTCCGAGTTAAATGCATCGAAATAGCTTCTAAATGAAAATACGCCGTTTCTGAAATTGTAGTATTTAAATACTGCAGCGGTAGTGTGTAATTGCACTGCCCTTAAACCGCAAACAACACCTTAACTTAAGGAATAGGACCTTGTTCAATGAAGCGACATGTTAATTCAGGTAATAACGCAGGTGTACACAATTGCGCAGCTTAGAGTGCAGTTGAGTCTTATATCTGAGATTGAGGGGTCACACCTGCCTGGTTGATTTATTTGATTAGTGTTTTTCTATTATATTATATGTAAGTTATCTTTCTGTGGACACACTTGTGGAATATGTGTTTTTTTTTTTTGTCTTTTTTTTTCTATATTTTTATTTCTGATTTGTTTCCCAAAAATTTATAAAAAATAAAATAAATATCAATCAATCTCAATGAAATCAAATCAGAATATTAGCCAAGCCTATACTCGACCCCACCAAATAAAGTCCAGCCTTATTAGTTCATTTTAATAACATTTTGTTACAGATCGCTAAAAGAAAGGCTGATGACAATATGGGTACTCCTAAACTGTTGAAGAAAATGAAGGCTGATGAAAATGTTCGAAGGACAAGTTTATTCGATCATTTAAAAATGTGATTGTGACGTTTAAAAGAGCTAAAAAAATTGTAAATTATTATGCAGTAAGTAAAGTTAGTTAACACATTAAAATATAAATATCCAAAACAGTTTTTATACCAAAATACTACTGTCTCTGTATATTGCTATTTGATAAGTAATATAAAACTTTATTTGAAGCACTTGTTTTTATTGAAATAATAACATTTCATAGTGAAAATTAATATTAAACTTGTATATTATCTTGTGTATAAATAAATATGTTTACAGAAATAATTAAACTGTGTTTTTATTTTAACTCTTCGTGATTATTAGTGAGAAAAAAATTGAGATCGTTTTATTATTTACTGGTCCGCAGTTTCGCACGGATGCAATTTTTCTGCAAATTATACAAATTATTAGTGAATAACCGTATCAAAATCGGTTGGGTAGTTTGGAAGAAGTTAGTGGAGAAACAGACAGACGCAGACAGCTACTAATACTAGTGAGGAAATAACGGATTAAATCTGGTTTCTCTGGCTAGTACATAATGTACGTTGATTTCACCTAAAGAATTCTGAGGGGAGAATACACTAAAAAATGAGAATGCGAGTTTGTTTGTTACGTAATTTATTTACATTATAAAAGTTGTTAGAAATGTATTTAAAAAAGTATTCCAACTACAAACAAATTCTCTACTTTTATTTGTTGCAATCGAGTTTTATAAAGTTGATTCCAACATAAGCGTTAATAACATAACAGTGGCGTAGCGTGCCTTGGAGGGCGTTGTGGTTGTAACTGGAATGGAAGGGTCAAGAATAGAAAGCATGCTGTTATTACCCCCGGAAAACTGGATGCAAGGCTATTTAATTTTATCAGCAATAATTCCATAAGTTTTTTAATGGAATTAATTTTTTGAATTTCAGATTTTAAGTATGTTTTCAGAGCATGTTTTCAAAAAAACGCTTCGTTATCTTTCGCCTTTTATTTTTAAAAACAGTTGTACAGTACGTGTACATGAAATTTTAATGCTTAATATGTAAGAGAATAAATAAATATTAGTATAAAATACTATGGTTTAATTCATAGTATTTAACGCTCAGAGAAAATACTGCTACTAGACTGCTACGGTCATTACGCGCCCAGCGTTTAATAAGCGCTCTTAATTTAAATTATGCCATGCCGACCAACATTCAGAAAATAAAAGAACTTGGATTGCTATTTTATAAAACAATAAATATTTCAATAATTAACAAATACACAAATTTTGCATTCTATCTTTGAAACATTTCTTAAGTTTAATTATTCTGCTGTTGAATTTTCATAAAACGCTGGTTTTTTTTTATGTATAAGTGAACAGAACAGTGTAAAATAAAATGGCAATACTTTTTTTCCATGTTGGGAGCACTGTCAGTATTTGTATCCGTTTCCCAATTTGCTTCATTCCCTTCCCTTTCCCTTCCCCTCCCTCTCTCTTACCAGTTCGTCTCGCCCCGGACTTGCGTCGATTCGCGTGTTTCTTTCGTTTCGTGCTTTTTTCTATTCTAGTGTGGCGTGTAGCGAGGAAAAATTCTAGTCAAGTTAAATATTTATCAAAGCTCGTAACTCGTTTCGCTAGTGCAATATAATGGCAAACGAAACTCCAGAAATCGGCGAAATCCTTAAAAGTAGCAAGATTTTACTTTTAGACATTGAAGGCACAACGACATCGATCACCTTTGTTAAGGTAGGTCCATTAACGATTGACCGGCCGGTGTTTTGTTTAAACATATGTTTTTGTTTCTTATTTTATTTTGTCACTCGTTTAGATCTGTTTAGACATTGGTTGTTTCTGTATTATCGCGAAAATAGCTTTAACCGAACATCTAAAATGGTCGTTTTTTCGGTTTCGCAATATGGAGGACGAGAATCAAAATGGTACCCTTTTCGCTTCGATGTCATTGTCTGATTTTACGAACAATTTTCGCGTTAAAGCCTCGGTACGATAACCGTTTCGCGATAGTTTTTTTATAAAATTAAAATATTGTTCTAAATAACTGTCGATTTGATTCGAAAAAAGCAATGGATGATTGCCGGTTTTTTTTTTGCTTTACATTTAAATAGGAATTAAAAAAACGATTTCATTTTTTATACTTGAAATATATTTAAAAAATATCTATTTGCATAATCTAAGTCAATGTCACGGTCGGGCTTACCGACAACGGAAGCGTGGTTCAACTTCAACAGCTGTTCAAGTGTTCATACGCGAAGCAGCTGTTAGGTAAAAAAATGTGAGAACAGTTACTTGTCTGTCTTGTCTTGTCTTCTATACGAGTTTAGATTGTATTGTATATAAGCTATCCCTCTTTTTCCTGTACATGGTAATACGCATTTTTTTTCAATGAACCAATGAAAATAATACATGGTAATACGCATTTTTTTGTAATGAACCAATGAAAAAAATGAAGTTAAGTCAAGGCCATCATTGATTTATTGAAATTATTGATGGTGTTAACCTCTTGAAAATCATCGTTTTTGTGGTTTATAAAATGTTTTTAATCATTAAAACTTATGGCCTATTTTACATTATTATTTAATACATAATTTTGAAGTGTCCTTTTTGCCAGATTTCATTCTGTTTAGATGCTCTAATGTTTTATTTAGCTAGATTCTATCGAGGGTCTTGTTTCAAAAGATTCTTTTTAACCTCGCAAAACAGGGTGTTTATGTTCTGTGGCATCGTAGCTCCCAAACGAATGGGTTGATTTTGATCCAGTTTTTTTTTTGAAAACTGACATGTTTCTTATCTATAATTTATGAAGATCTCTTCAGGCGTTTGAAGAGCATCAGCTCATTTCCAAGTTGAAGAAGGGGTCTCACTAAGTTCCAAGGATTCGAAATATTTGAATTTTGGTGTACTTAATTTAATGGTATTTTCATAACATGATAAAAGTAGCGTGATACCCAACTCCTCAGTAAAAGTGTGCTTGAACATTAGAATATCGAGGGCATCGATGGTCGGGGGTTAGTTTATAATTTTTAACCCTTAATTACTCGCGCGGGGTCCATTTGGACCCTAGTAGTAGTGTTTATTAAGCGTTTGTAATTTCTTGAAATTTTAAGATACGATAACAATGCATGTAGTAGCTTCCTAAAACACCCATCACATCATAAAATGCATAGGCGTGGGCAGACCCAAAAGTGCATAGTTGTGTTTTTAGAGTGCATCTGGGGTCCAAGCGGACCCCGCGCGAATTTGTCTACAATGCCCATATTTTTATACTATGTGTAAATTGCCTAGAAAAAACATTTCCTAAATTTTACAGTGTGATCTCCTTATTACCTAACAATTTTACGTTTTCTTGACACAAAATGCTTATTTTTGTGTTTATTTTTAAAGAACTTTAATAAAAATACGTCATTTTCTACTGAAAGAAATTTTATCTTAGATTTGAGATTGTGGTCCATATGGACCCCATGCAAGTGTTTGCGTAAGATTTTTGGGCGCGAGTAATTATGGTTGCCTCATTTAACTAAATAGTGTAACTATAGAATTTAATGAAATAAAAGATATTTAAATTAAACTATGATATGACTCAACAAGACGCAATCATAAACTTGATCATCAATAAACATGCTGTTTAGAAGAAAGTAATAATCTGGCTAAACAAAAATTTAGTTGACAATGAATGATTTTCATTAGTGAATAATTAAAAAAAAAAACTAAAAGCACAAAAACATTGAATGTCATATTTTCCAATTGACTTGTGTATAAGTTGTACAGCCATTTATTAAATAAATAATTTATGGTTTTATGAATGAATAATTGGGGTTGCGATTTTTATTTGATTATTTCATTTCTTCTAACTTCAATGCCCCTTTTATTATACTACAAAACTGTCTTATTCTAATCTTGATTTTGATACCACTTTGATACTTGTTTTAATGACTTTCTTTTTTTTTTAATATTGCTCTTTATGCCAACTTCAATTGCAAATTAAATATCATTTCCGTTTATTCTAGGTTGTCTGTTTTGGACTTTTTTTTTACAAAGTAACCATTTCTCTTTAAATACTTAACTTGCTATGAAAAGATTAAATACATTGAAACAATAAAGTGCAGTTAACTTGGACTATAAACTTAACATGTAAGGTAACAAGTAGGCTTCTAAGCTGATAATACATCAATTTCATTGCTTATTATTGTTATTCATGTATATTAGTTTTTTACTTAACTAATGTTAATTTTTTATAATATATATAAAAAAACAATAAATTATTATTATTGCTAATTATTATTATTAGCTTTTTTGATACACACAACCATTATGTATTTTCCTTTTTCTGTGAACTTATACTAGAATGGTCTATTAAAATCTCAATTTTGGAGTCAAATGATTATCACACACTTGCTCTGTTATATAAGAATTTGTTCATAACTTTGGATGAAATTGGATTGGTTAGGATTACCTAGAAATACATATTTTTTTTAATAATAGGTAGGTACCATTGTGATGCAAACATTTTGAGAAAAAATTGTAATGTAAAGCCAATAAATTATTGGATTGAATGGAATTTGGATTAAAATATTAATTTACATAACAATGCTTATTTCAAAATATTTTGAAGTAAAGTAAATATTTTAAAATGCTTACTCATTTTTAGTTTAAGATGAAACAAATGGTTCTATCATACCTAAAAACTACAAATTATATAAGTAGTTACATATTAGTAAAAACCATATTCAAATCAGTTAATCTTTTTCTGAGAGTAGTGTGCACAGACAAAGAATTTTAAAAACTTTTTTAGTTATCTTTACCAGTAATTTAAAGTAAAAATACCTATTTACTATTGACAATTTTAAAAGCATGCAAATATTGCGTGGTACATATAGTGGTGCATCTAGTTTAAACGCGATTCTTGCTAGACTTAGGACATTGACTTCGTAAAAGTTATTTTGGGTCATATGATCACCCAATTTAGTTAATTTTTAAAACCAACCTATGAAAATTCTTGGCGCATCTCTTCCTCATTAGAAACAGATGCTGAAGATTTCGAAAACAGTTGTGATTGAAATTCGGTTAATGCTCAGTTCGTTAATTTATATATAATAAAATCTAATTAACTTTTTATTTAAGTAGAAAAAAAAAATATTTTGTAACCATGACGCCGAAACTGTTCGCGTCTGTCTGTTTCTCCGCTAACTACTTCTAAACCACCCAACGGACTTTGATACGGTTCTCATTAGTGGAAAGAGCGATAAACGAGGAAGGTTTGCATCCTGGGCGAAACCGGGAGTAAAGTTTATCTTGAAAAGTTTATATGTATTTTGAGTTTGAGTGTAAAATGAGGGTTTGAGTTTGAGCTATTTATAGCAAATCGAAATTTATTCTGATGTAGGCACCAAAAGGCCTCCCGTGTGTGTGCCGTAGCCAGCAAGTCAGTTCGGTTGGGTAGGCAGGCTAGGTAAGCTATCCGGTTTGACACCGGCGGCGCCCGGCGCCGAGTCGCGCACAGTTCGTTCACCTATCTCCTTGTTGCTTCACGAAACGGCGCAGTTTCACCTTGCTACTATCATATGCTAAACTGTATGAACGTTGTACCTATACACCTGCAATTTGTGCAGCTCAAAGCTTCTTTTTATTTAAAAAGAAATCTGTATTTTTGTTAATATGTGTGTCATTGGAAGTTTATGTTGTAGTCTATTACCCAAGTTTTTAAATAGGCATTCCGTATGGCGGCAGAATTCGGTTCCATAACGGACGATGGCGGAAGAGCATCGTTAAATTTCAACGAGTTTGATGTTGTGTTGTGAGTGAGTTAAGGGATGGCACAGCCCGTTTCCTATTCCTTCTCCTTCTATTATTTATTATTATTTCTAACAAGTTTAGCGGTGCACTTGCAACCTCAATGGTTGCAATTGCGCTGCTAAACTTTTGTTTAAGGCGACCGTAGCCACCTACTTTTACGAGGACCATATAAGCTTACCTGTCGATCTTCATTATATAAGCTACTAGCTGGTGCTCGCGACTTCGTCTGCGTTGAAAATAAAAAAAAAGCAATATAACGCTTCACTTTGTGTTGCTATAACTTTGGCCAAGCGTTAGTATTTTATTTTTTATTTATCTCTCGGGAATAGTACTTTTTTTCTGGATGAAAGGTACCCTATGTCCTTTTCTCGACTTTCTATTGAGCTGAAAGTTGGGTGTCCTGCAGACTATTTGCTGATCTGATGCTAATTCATCAGATGAAGGTTACAGTATACCAAATTTCATATATTTCGAACCTGTGTAAGTTAGTGAAATCTCTTTCGTCAACTAAGGAATGGGCTAATGACCTTCAAACGACTGAACAGCGGCCTTAGTCAAAGTAACAATTTAAAACGACAACGAAACGAAAATGAAGTTCGAAAACAAAATGTATTGGATTGACATATTTTGATGTATGAAGTGAAATTATAGGCACGAGTTACTTTTAATTAGTATTTATTTGTAACACAATCGACGACATGTTTTTTCTCCGGTATTTTTATATTATTACAAAAGCAATTCATTTGACATAGAACGAGTGTCGATAAATAATCGACCATAGAGGTCGTATAACAAAATAAAACCTCAACACTCCCCCTCAAGATTAACTTACTTAATTAATCTTGTAATACTAAAATTTACATAAACACATTATAAAATACTTATATTGCTATACCTTATTATATATCATCATTATATTACATTATACTAGGTAGGAGATAAAACAAAACATTAACTAACTATATATATATATATATATATCTAATCTTATTATCTTACAATAAAATCTTTAGTTTGTTAAGGAAATAATTGTGTTTAATAACACCTAAAGATTTAGTAAAAATATCTGCAATATTTTCATTGGTAGATACATATGAAATTGAAAATATATTCTTTGTAAAATAGTCTTTAATAAAATGATATTTAATGTCGATGTGTTTGGTTCTTTTACTATTTTCATTACACTCAATCATCTTGATAGCACTTTGATTATCTACAAGTAAATACGATTTTATATCACTACATCCAAAATTACAAAGTATACCTTTTAAATAGACAAGCTCTGAGGTAGCCATGGCTGCTGCCATATACTCCGCCTCTGCTGAAGATAAAGCAACGGTCTGCTGCTTCTTTGTAAACCATGATACTAAATTACCATTATGAAAAATACAACAACCACTCACGCTTTTCCTGTTCTCCTTATCGCTTGCCCAGTCTGCGTCGGTGTAGCACATTAATTGTTTTTCCGACGATTTTGTATATGTTAAACACTTATTAGAAGTAATTTTCAGATATCTTAGTACCCGTTTAGCTGATGTCCACATTGTCATTGTTGGTTTGTCTAGATATCTGCTCAAGTAAGATATCGCAAATGTTATATCTGGTCGCGATATTGTTGCAATATATATAAGACATCCAATCAACTCTCGATAAGGTACATTATCTATTATTTCTTCTTCAGTTATTGATATTCCTTGTTCCATAGGTGTCTGTGCTCCATTACAATTCTCCATACCAAATTTCTCTAATATTTTCTCTATCATTTTTGTTTGGCTAATCTTTAGTGTTTCATCTTCTCTTCTTATTTCCATACCCAAGTATTCCTTGATATCACCTAAATCTCTCACTTTAAATTCATCTTTCAGTTTAGAAATTGTTTTTGATATTTCGGTTTGTTTTCCTGTTACTATTATATCGTCAACCCAAATAAGTAACCATACATTTGCTTTGGAATACAAACAAAAATCATGCTTTGATTGTTCAAATCCTTGTGTTATGATATAGTTGTGGAATCTTTCGTTCCAACACTTCGGAGCTTCTCTCAGTCCATATAATGATCTTTGTAGTTTCAAAACTTTACCTTGTGTAACTTTCACTCCTTCAGGTGGTTTTATATATATTTCTGTTTTGAGATATCCGTTTAAAAATGCAGTTTGTACATCTAACTGTTTTATAGGAAAATTTTCGTGTACTGCTTGACTAAACATCATTCTAATCGTCGATACTCTTGCTACTGGTGAATATACATTGTATATGTTATCTGTCTGAAAACCTTTTGCTACTAATCGGGCTTTCTTTCTTCCATCTTGTTTGGTTTTAAATATCCATTTTGTATCGATCGCTCTTTTACCTGTTGGTAATTCAGCTTCCTTCCACGAATTCATTTCTTCTAATGACTCTATTTCATCATTAATGGCTTTCTTCCATTCTGGTCCTTTGCTGACCGCTTCTTTATATGTTTTGGGATCGGAGTCGCTTAATAAGCAGAAAGCTATATTTGCATCTTGAAAATCTTCATCTATAATATAGTCTTCATATCGTTTTGGCATTCTTATCGTTCTTCGTGGTCTTTCTTCTATAGTAACTCGTTGTTCGCCTTCGTCTTGTTCTCTTTCCTCTATTTGTGTGTCATTTCCGTAACTACTTTCTCGTTGCTCATTAATATTTTTATCTCTTTGTACTTGTTCTTTATCTTTTCCTTGCTTTTCATCTATTGATACTTCTTCCTCTTCATATTCGTATCTATTTGTTTGATCCTCCTCTTTCGTATTCCTAATGTTTTCTTTGTAAGTAATATCATTTTCATCAAATCGTACGTCCCGTGATATTACAATTTTCTTCGTAATAGGATCCCAAAGACGGTATCCATTGAAAGAATATCCAACCATTCGCATTTCTTTGGATCTAGGAGCTAATTTATCTCCTCTAGGTATAGTTACAACCCATGCTTTACTTCCAAATATTCGAAGTCTTGATAAATCATTTCTTCCTCGCATTATAGTTTCAGGCGTTTTAAAATTGATAGCCGCAGATGGACATCTATTTAATTGATATGTTGCACATGCTAAAGCTTCAGTCCATAAACTTCTTGGCAAATTTGTCTCTAATAACAGTGTTCTGGCTCGATCATACAAAGTTCTATTCATGCGTTCTGATACTCCGTTCTGTTGTGGTGAATACGGCTGTGTATATTGGATGCTTATGCCTCGTTCTCTGCAAAACGATTCCAATTTATAATTTTTAAATTCTCCGCCATTATCGCATCGTATCTTACTTATTTTTGTTCCATATTCGATTTCAAATCTTCTTATATAATGAATTAAATTGGCTGTCGCTTCACTTTTGTGTTTGAGAAGGTACGTATGACAAAAATGAGAGTAATCATCTATTACGACTTGATAATATAATTCACCGTTTATTCCAGGTGTACGCATAGGACCTGCTATATCTGTATGTATTAACTCACCTATATATCTTGATCGTGGTCTCTTTACAGGTAGAAATGGTAATCGGGTCGATTTACCCATCATGCAAGAACTACATGTTTTTGCGCTAAATGGTAAATGCATGTATCGCAGACTTCGGCGATTGAGATGGCCTAACCTTTTATGCCATATATCCTCTGAGTTTGAGCTAGAATTAGCACTATAAGACACATTAAGACATACATCCGCATTCAAAATAAATAATTTACCTACACATGAACCATACACATGATAATATGAATTTTGTTCACATATTTTTACGTAATCTTTGCTAAATATTACATTGTAATTGTTTTGAACCATTTTCCTGACTGACATAAGATTGAATGACAGATTTTTGATTATCAAAGCTTCTAAATTTATTTTTATTTTGCCACATGACATTTCAATGAAACCTTTTTTCTCCGTAGTAATAAAATCTCCATTCGCAATATAAATTTTTGTCGGTTCTTCTAATCGGACGATATTTGTCATATATTTTTCGTATTTTTCATTAATGAGGTGTTCGGTACATCCGGAATCAATAACCCATTGTATGTTACATTCACTTCTGTTGTTCGCATTTTCGTAAACATTTTTAGTTGTAATAAAGCCAAATCTTTTCTCTCTTTCATTTTGGTTTATAGCGATGTTACCATAATCGTTTCTTGGCCTTACTGTGTACTGTTGTCTTGGTGCTCTGTATCTTCCTGACCTTCCTCTGTATCTTCCTTTGCCGCGCCATGAGTTTGTTCGGCAGTCTTTCGAGAGATGCCCTGGTTTATTGCACTTGAAGCAAGTTATAAAAGCAGTTTCTTGAGTTTCAGATGTATTTCTAATTTTATCGTTTATTTTGAGTTCTTCGTCTAATAGTCTTGCTCTGACAAAATCTAGTTTTATAGTGGCTGACATTAAATCTGTATTGCATTCGATAGCTGTAATTACTGTATCATACTTTGATTGCAATCCTGTTAATAAGTACGCTATTTTATCACGATCTGTTAAATTATCATCTGCACATTCCAGTTCTCTTACGATATTGTCAAATTTTTCGAAATAATCTTCCAATTTTTCATTTTCTGATTGTTTTAAATTAATTAATTTTCGTCTTAGGCGTATTATGGAAATTACGCTTTTTCTCTGAAACAAATCTTTTAGAATTTTTATCATTTCTATGGCTGTTTCACACGTTTTCACTGTGTTTATATATTTGTCTGGTAAACATTGCACGATTATATTCTTAGCTTTCGCGTTGTCTTTTTTAAATTTTTCTGAATCTTTTTCTTTTTCTTCTTTTATTATTTGTAGGATTCCCTTTTCTTCAAGTATACACTCTACGCGAAAAATCCAATTGTTAAAATTATCCGCTTTTAATTGTGGAAAATTTTGCAAATTTGTCGCCATTTTTTATCTTTATTTTCGTGTTTTCACTTTTATTTTTGTGTTGAAAGAAGAATCTTATTTTATATATTTATTACATTTATTTTATTTACACTTCACTTCATTTTATTATTTGCCCATAACCTTTTGATGTATGAAGTGAAATTATAGGCACGAGTTACTTTTAATTAGTATTTATTTGTAACACAATCGACGACATGTTTTTTCTCCGGTATTTTTATATTATTACAAAAGCAATTCATTTGACATAGAACGAGTGTCGATAAATAATCGACCATAGAGGTCGTATAACAAAATAAAACCTCAACAACATATGCCGTCGCTAAATCTCGTGATACATCCCATACATTTTATTCTTTCGAACTTCGTTATCGTTTTTAAAATGTTACTTTGACTAAGGCCCCAGACCTTTATAAACTCTCGACCACATCAGCTTGATAAGTATGTTTCCTCCACACAAACTCAAATTAATTGAAGTTAATATTACTTTGTACCTCACCAAGATAGTATAGATTGCACTGTTTATTTTAACATCAAAAACATTTATGAGCATTAATTTTAATCCCAGACCGTGCCAGACCCACATAGCATTGCCACCAGTGACTATATGGAGGGTTTTCTTTCGCGATAAAAAGCTCGTATTTCTTGAACAAATGTTCATATGATCGTCGCTTTATCTTATGGATATCATACATGTAGCTTCAACAGTATCCCTAAAGTTTAATGATAAATTAATTGTCAGTATAATTTGTCCCGCGTCAATTGCTCTGTGTGAGCGAAACGTAGGTATTTAGCATCTAATTCGAATTGTATTATTTATCTTCCCTAATAAATAAATAAATAAATGCCTATTAGCGATGGCTTATTACGAAAATTTTTAAATATTAATTGCCTTCTGATTTTTTGATGAATTTATTTTGATATCTTGGTATATCGGATTTATATGCGGTTTTCACCACCAGTTAGATAATTTTTCTATTAGGTTTTATTCCATTAATAAAATGTAAATAAAAACCAACAATATTTTGCAACCAGTCAACAAAAAAAAAAATTACATGGCTTACGTAGAAATCTTATGAGATAACGTATAAATGAAGTACTAGAGAATTGTAGTTCTTCTAAAATCATAAAGAAAACTCCGGGATGGCATATCTGTTACGGTTGACTCACTTGTACAGTAAATTGGGGCAAAAAAAAGCCAACTGAGCATTTCATATAATATACTTAAAATATTTTTTGTCCATAGGATAAGCTGTTTGTTTATGCCGAGGAGAAAGTAAAGGAGTTTCTGGAGCGCGAGTGGGACAATAATGAGGTGAAGACAGTGATAACTTCATTGCGCGAATTGGCACTGAAAGATGTTGAGAATAAGGTTGAAGGCGCTGTACCCATTCCTGGAGAGGTATGTGTTCCTTATGATTAAAAACCGTGTTATACATTTTATAAATACGCCATACTTAAAAATGAAGTTTGCTTTATGCCATGGCACATATATGAAGCACTGTTGAAAATCCTAGTAATATTATAAATGTAAAAGTTGTGAGGATGGATTGTTACTTTTTCACGCAAAAACGGTTGAACGAATTTGGATGAAATTTGGCACATATATTTTATTACATAGATTATATGTAACATAAAAAAAGTAGTTTTTGAGTTTATTCCTTACAAACATACAAATCTTCTCTCTTTATAATATTAGTGTAGAATATGTAACATAAAAAAAGTAGTTTTTGAGTTTATTCCTTACAAACATACAAATCTTCTCTCTTTATAATATTAGTGTAGAATATGTAACATAAAAAAAGTAGTTTTTGAGTTTATTCATTACAAACATACAAATCTTCTCTCTTTATAATATTAGTGTAGAATATGTAACATAAAAAAAGTAGTTTTGAGTTTATTCATTACAAACATACAAATCTTCTCTCTTTATAATATTAGCGTAGATTATTAATTTTATATACCTATATATTAATCAATGCAGTATGTGTCATGTAAGCAATGTCAGTACTTAAAACTGGTTTCTTAAATAATTACTTTATGTAAAATCATAACAAATATCAATCTGTATGTTATCAAAGTAAAGGGTCAAGTAAACTGATTACAATGTGTTAGCAAAGTTTAACAGTAGTATTTCTAATTACTTTTAATGAAATGATTGTTATAGTTGTAACATTAAATTTAATACAATATTATTAACCGTTTTTCAGGATGCATCAAAGGAAGACTCAATTGAGGCTATTGTAAACAACGTGAAATGGCAGACAGGAATAAACTCCAAGTCAGGGTCATTGAAGGAATTACAGGGAATGATTTGGAAGAAGGGCTATGATGATGGTGACATTGTAGGCCAGTAAGTGTATTTACATATTTTAATATAAGAAAATTTAGTTTGCAAAATTAACATGATAATTGCTAAACTAATTAGTATTCTAGCAGAAATGTGTGATAAGTAGGACATAACGTCAATTCATTTGGTCACTAACCACACCCAAAGTAATAAAGTTTAATACTAAAGTACTGGGGACAGGAATTGAATTCAACCTAGAATTCCTGTGAGTTAAATAAATACTACCTAGAGTACCTAGACCACTTCGGTTTAGTTTTAAGGGGAATCCAGGAATAATATACATTAAAAACACGAGATATTTCTTATTCATGAGGACCCAGTTACTACAATAAATAAATTAATAAATATCTAAATATCTTCATACATTCCACACAGTACCATCTAGTTCCACAGTAAGCAACTAATGTTTGTATTATGGATACCAGACAGTTGATATAGGTACTACATAGATTACTTTTTTTTTGTAAATACATACATATTATAAATACAACACATCCATGACTCAGGTACAAAGGTAAAATGTTAACACATAAACATTTGCCCCTAGCGGGATTCGAACCCGCGACCGTTTGGTTAACAGCTAGGGTTACTAGCCACTAGACCAAACGTGTCGTCAAATAATGTAATCATAATAACTAGAAACCAGATACAGGTCGGTTATAACGACTAAATGGCAAATCCTATAACAAATGCTGGACCCTTGAAGGCCGTTATAACAGCTTTTCTATATAGGTATCATACTAAATCTAAAACTAACTAAAATAAAATTGCAAAACATTTTAAAATCTAAAATATAGTTATAATAAATATACTACTAGTTGAACCCACTGCCTTATTATTTAACAGCAGACTACAGCAGACGCCTTGCGATCGCGTGTGCTGCCATACAGATAGTGCAATATCGTTTTTGGTATCACGTAACTTATAACAAAGGTGTGGTTTGCGAAAAGGCCTCTTACGGCTACGACAATAACTAAAATTAAAGTGCATCATTTCTGTATGGCAGCACACACGATCGCAAGGAGTCTGCTGTCGTCTGCTGTTAGATAATAAGGCAGCCGGCCACGATTCGCTGTGGCTCAGTCAGCAACGTTCCATGGTTGCCAACAACTTATGAAAATTGTGTTTTTTTTTAAATATATATAATAAAAGTTGGAATTTTGGGAAAAATGTATATATTATAATATCATTTCTCTTTTTAAATGCAATGTTGTGTAAAAATTTCAAGTCAATCCGTCGCCTAGTTTTCGTGTTTTTGAGTAATACACAAACCAACACATTTATAATTTTATATATATAGAATTTTATTTTATATAGATGTTATAAAATATATGTTCATTTAGAAATTATTTGATCAAAATAACATGTGTTCTATAGAGACTATATTACCTCTATTTTGATAGTCAATTTTTTTTATTAGACTTTAATTTTTATCATATGGGATATTGAGTTTTCGAAAAGTCCCCTAATGACTAGAGGGGTCTTTTAGTGGATATATATCCTACATAGCTCTATGCGCAATTTGCATTACATACGACCCTTGTTCATGTCTTTGGAAGATTTCTCCTCTTGTTAAAAAAAAAAACTGAAAATTGTATACTGATAAATGTTACTTTTATCTGATTTCAGCGTATATGACGATGTACCCGCGGCCCTAGAACAGTGGCACTCCGTAGAAGGTCAAAAGGTGTACATCTATTCGTCTGGCTCTGTTCAAGCTCAAAAATTATTATTTGGACACACTGTTTCTGGAGACTTATTAAAGTATATTGAAGGTCATTTCGATACTGCTGTGGGAGGGAAGTTAGAAAAATCCAGCTACAAGGCTATAGCCGAACAAATTGGCTGCAAACCTGACGAAATTTTGTTTCTTACTGACATTGAAAATGGTAAGTTACTATGATCGTTCTAACTAAATTGGGATATATATTTTGTGTACTTTAAAGGAGCATTAAATTAATATAATTAAGAAAACATTATCAAGCTATGAATTATAATTAATTTTGATGGAAAGTTATATTTTACCATATCCATACCCTAAGCCTATTCTCACATTACATACTCACTAGATATGATACTCCTGTAGGATACCAGTTGCATACTTTCGTTCATGAAAATTGACCCAATTTTGTCATTTTTTATTATACAATACAACATTTTAACTACTTTCATCTTTTTAATTATGTCAAGTGACTTTAATGATAAAAAGCATTTGGGTCTCTCTATTTTATAGTAACGGAAATGGATGACTTCTAAAAAAATATATATCTCCTCATGTAGTCTGGAAGTTTGTAATTGTGTAAACATGAAAATTTTCAATTTCCTGCACAAATTTAACGTTTAATTCTTGCTCCGCCGCCATCATGACGATACTAATCTTTATTCATCCTTAACCCAAATGAAGAGAAATAGAAGAGGTTCTGCCCACATGATCTTTGTATATGGGATACTAGCTGGTGCCCGCGACTTCGACTTATTGCTATTACACTTTTGCCAGGCGTTAGTTTTTTAATTTTAGATGAACCCTCGGGAACAGTAGGTACTTTTTCTGGATGAAAGGTATATGCCCTTGAACGTGTTTGCAAAATTCCATGATAATTGGTTGAATAGATAAGCTGTGAAAAGGTAACAGACAGACAGTATGGTATAGTATGGATTATTCTCTCTATTTACTCTTAAAAATATCTTTCAACGGCAGTGTCGTGAATACACTAAAGGAGAAATAAATAGAAACACACTCAGATCCCTCTCCCATGGTTTAGAATTAATAATTAGTAACACAATGAAACCCTGTAATTGGCGATGTAGGTAGTAATACTGTATATATTGCATGTTATTTTGTTTTGCTGTAGGGTTTATGTTGAAAATAAAATAAATAAATTTATAGTGAGTGGCGTTACTCAAGGCGGGATTGGTATGTTGCAGAGGCTTCGGCTGCCCGCGAGGCCGGATTGCACGTGGCGTTATTGAGTCGTCCGGGCAACACGCCGCTGTCGGACTCGGCTGTCTCCACTTACCCAGTGCTGCAAAGCTTCGCTCAGCTCGCGCCGTCCAACAAGCGCAAGCAGCAAACACAGGTGCCCTAATCATCACCACTCACTATGTTTGTATTGCATGCATGCGCTTGTATTGTTTTGTTTATGTAGTTGTAGATATATTATAATATATTATATAGCCGATATTTTAATTTTCTCGGCTGGTTTGTCGAATAGATAGAGGGGACGCTTAATTTGTAAGAATTAAAGTGACATTCTTAATTATTTTTTTGATTGGCTAATTTAATTAGGATATTTTTAATTAAAAAGTTTCACAAAACTTGATGAGACAGCCATAGTTAGTACATTTTCTAAATTAATTGTCATTTGTGTTTTTACAACAGTTATTTATACATTTATAACCATGCCTGAAATGTTTTCTCTCCATGTCTGTAGCCGAGAAACCAGCCAAGAAAAATGTCTTTAATGTACTCTGTAAGCTGTTGTAAAAACTCATACAACTAATAAATACTCGTAGTATGAATGCAATTAAAAATGAACCACATAATGAAATCATAGTTTTACCGATATATGAATACTTTCTTTTTATAGCTGAACAACCAAAGGTATTGCTGACAGCACTGAAACTTAAATAAAGGCCATAGTAGTAAATCTTTTATCACTAGAAAAAATAAAATTCTTTTATTTTTTCTTTTATTTCTATGATAACCAATATTAGTTTTTTTAGTGGTGATGTAAAGCTAAATAAAGAACAAAATTTCAAAGTTTGGAACAAATCGCTTGAATAGATTCCGAAAAAAAAAAATTGAAAAAAAAAATTGTTAAAAAATCATAAGTCAAAAACTGTGACAATTAGGATGTTGATACTCAACATAAATATGCTCCACTAGAAGTCGTATTAAAAAAAATACAGAGTCCATTTAATGTAAGGGCCGATTGACATTTAATGTTAGGGCCGATTGACATTTAATGTAAGGGCCGATTACTTACTATGGCCTTTTGGCAAAAAACCTCACCTATTTAACTTTATAGTTTACAACTTTATAGATCAAAATTCTCTTAACTGGTAATTTTTAATTGTTTTTAATTCTCCAAATAACAAAAATAATTTTATTTATTAATTAACATGTCTATAAACAAATCTATGAACATGTGCGTTGTAAGTCTCATTGTAAATATTTAATTAGGTTGAGTACTAGCGTCTAAACTAGGCTGATTCAGCTTTTTTTCTGTCCGTATGAATATGCACTGCCTAAGTTTACAGTAACTTTTTTATAGACGAATATTCTACTAGTCTGATTTATACTAATAATATTATCTATATTTATAAAATCGTTTGTCTTGATGTCTAAAAAACGCACATCCAAAACTACGAAGTCTAGAAAGTTGAAATTTGAAACGTAGGTTTATTTTTTATAACATAAGCATCTGCTATGATAACATAAAATTCAGTTAGACTTTTATATCTTGTAAATATTTTAATGCTGAATTGGATTTGTTTAACAATGTAACCAAGTTGTTATTAATTGCCTAACTTGATAAAGTCTGGGAAATAGAACGGTGGTATCTAATAGTGAATTACATTATCTCTTTGTATTGTTGTGCTGTTTTTGCTTTGATTCTATGGTTTCTACATAAGAACTGACAGGACGATATAAAACCTTACGGAGTCACACTAGGCGTCCTCAATTTCATCGACGGTTCTCTTCCCATAGAGATAAGACATGCCATCAAATCTCCATTTATATTCTACTAAAGCAAGGCCAACGAAACATCGCAAAGAATGTAAACAAACTTTTAAGGGTTGTCAAGATGGCTTCCTATAACATGAAACAGAGTGCCGGCCACTTCGTGTGAGGTAAAGGGACAGAGGGCCGCCTTTGTTTACATTGTTTGCTTTGTCTCCTTGGCTTTACTATACCCGACAGTCAGTCGCCCTGTCAATTTCAAATGAAAATAAAATCCTTCAAGTGATGTTTCGTCATACATGTGGCAATTGCCTTTTATTTGTAAAGATTAAAGTGCTAAAAACTTATTTAATGTAATATGTAGTTGTATATGTGTAGCTAGCCCAAATAAATATTATTACATTATAAGTACTATATAATAACACCTGTTATGATACTTATTTCTTGCTTTCACTATAATTTATGTATTAGTTTTCAAAACTATGCTAAATAGTAGCCATAACACGTAAAGATGTACTTGCGCAAGTGTACTCTTGTAAAAATTTCAAAAAATTTGTGCAAGTCTACAAAACGATAGTCACGAAAATTCGGAGTTATAAATAAAATGTTTTATTGGTGTGACAGATAATTATAAACCTAAGCTCGGTTATAAATCATTGCCATCGAACTTATGGACATGTGGTAGTGATTTGTGTCTGTGACGGTTTGTTATTGATACAATAAAATTTATACTAATATTATAAATAGAAAATTTTGTATTTTTGTGTGTAACTAGCTGTTGTGTATAATTTAAGATAATAATAGGTTTAAAATAAATAATTAACAATAATTTAATATTCAGAATTATTTGAAGCAAATATATATTTTTTAATATTTATGTATAATGTATGCAATTTATATAAGATACAAAAATCTCGTGCAAACGAACACACGAATTTAAAATGGCGACAATCTCGTTTTATTATTATATTGTATAAGTTAAATGCAGTAAATGCCGTTTTTAAACTTCATTACAATCAAACAGATAAAAATAAAGATAATATTAAATAAATAAAAATCAACCATTATTATTGACGAAATTGTTTTTTTGAGAATCTGTCTTTTAGCGATTCTGTCTTTTTGCGAATCTGTCCTTATGCGAACAAACCAACTGTAAATATAAGTCGTCATTTTCAATAAGTTTCTTTATCGCGCGAGATTTTCCCTAGTAGTTTTAATTGAAGTTAATGTTAAGTTAATTTTCTTAATAAATTTATTACTTGTATATGTGTATTTTTTTTTTAAATATTTAATAACAATTTATTTTTACGCTCCTTGGTAATTAAACATTGTATAAAGTTATTTCATGTATGCTATGGTAATGGTTTAAGAAATTCTTTGTGTAGGTGGAGGAAAAAGAAGTTAACATTTTCAGCATGTGCATTTTATTGACATGAACAGAGTGCATTTACTTTAAAGTGCTTGCATGTCTTAAATTAGTATTAATATTTGTTTATTTCATTTCCTTTTAGTCAAGGAAAAATCTTTCATGCTTTACAACCTCTATGTTTACATTTTGCGTAACTTTGTTTGTCTGTCATCTCCTTTTCAAGCCTACTCAACCGATCATCGTGAATATTTGCACACACACTACTGTCACAGAGAAAAACATAGGTTACCCTTCATCCAGAAAAAAATACTGTTCCTGAAGAATCGTGTAAAACAAAAAATCCAACGCATGACCAAACTACAACAATAAAGATTGAAGCTAATTTATTTTGTCAGGCGTTATATTTTTATTATTCAACGCCGACGAAGTCGCGGGCATACGTAAAAAGAATTTCCAAGATGCGATGTGCATCAAGTGTTTCCTTTTGCTAACAAGCTATAATTAAAAATTGTAAACTAACCTTCGATTTTCTATTTAGCCCAAACAGGCTATATCTTCTGTATGTTGCTGAGGAGTTGGGTATCCCGCAGACTCCTTGTTAATAGACAAATGCCATTTCACATCATACCAACCTGTAGAAGTTGGTGATTAGGAACCCCTTCACCAAATAGAAAATTGGCTGAAGATATTCAAACGCTTGAACAGACCTTTATAAATTATAGCTAAGAACCATCTTGATCAAGTCAGCGAACTATAAAATCCGATTAAAATTGGTCCATCCGTTTGTGGACATCTTCGCTGTATACACACAGGTCAAACTTGTAATACCCTTCTTGCGTCGGGCGTCAGGGGCTAAAAACTAACTCCGTGCAAGCTTTATACATTATTTCAGCGTAGAACATTAAGAATTCCCATATTTTGGGAGTTGATTTTCCAAAGCACACGTCAACATACCTTTCGCTACGTCTTCCCCATATACTTAATTTTTTAAAGTAATGATATAAACATTTTTTTTATATATATATTATATATTAACTGAGAATCAGTTTGGTTTAAAAAACCTTTTTGTCTTATTCCAGGATGAACTACCAGCCAAAATATTAAAGACAGACGCAGAAGTCGGTGTGAAAGCTGAAAGTGCTGTTAGTTCAAATGATGAACCATCTCCAGCAAACACTAAAGAAACAGCAGTTGAACAAGAAAAAATGGAGGTGGACGATGAAGTTGTGAAACCGTCAATAGAAGAAAAGACTGAAATAACTGATACAACTAAAATTACAGAATCTACCGACGAAAATAAGGTAGAAAAGTCAATTGCTGAAATTGTAGTCAAAGAAGTTACAGATGACGGTGACTCTGTAGATGTTCCCGTCTGTGATGTAGAGCCTGTTGTTGAAGAAAAAATGGATGATATTGGAGAGACCAAAGAACAGGCTACTGAAGTAGTGGACACAGAGATGTCTGAAACTTCAGACCCTGTTAAAAATAAAGAAAAAATGGATTTAGCCGAGGAATCTCCGCCACCTGTAGTGACAGAGATTGAAGAAATTACTGGGGATAAAGGGTCACTTGATGAAGTGGGAGAAATAATTGATGATTTGGAACCAGTTATTACGGAACCGGAAGGAAACGACCCTTCCGTTCCTGTAGACATTGAGGATTTGCAGAATGTAGGCGATGTCCTTGACAAGGAATGCGATGAGATTCTCTCTAAAGTTCAAAACGTCACAAATCTTGACAGCATTCCACTAAAGCCTCTGTTAAACCCTATTGCCGAGGAAACTATGGAAGACAATACTGACTCAAATGACATAGTCGATAGAATACTTGACACGGAACTGGAGCTTGAAATGAAACAATGCGACGAAATCGATCTTAATACAGTCTCCGAAATAACTGACACAAAAATTGAAGCCGTTGAAAATGGCGTCGAGGAGAGCAAGGATACTAGTAGTGCTGTTATGGAAACAGAAAAAGTATGTGAAACCGTAACGGAAGAAGTGACCAACAATGCACAGTTAGACGCTCCAGAAGAAAAAGTGGAAATTAGTGGTTCCAAAGAAGCGACAGACGTGAAAGAAGATAGTGCACTAACATCTGAAGCTGCGAAGAAAGATGACGAGACCCCTCAAGAAAAGTCTAGTATTGAAACGGTTGCGGTTGCCGAACCGGACGTTGTTGTCAGTGACAAGGCGAAAGACACAAAGGAGGATGCGAAAGAATCCCAAGTGAACGGGAATGCGAGTAACGGTGACAGTGATGTGAATGGTGAGTTGAGTAAAAATGGGGAAACAAAGGAAAATGAAGAGCTGAGTTCCAGACTGTCTGTTGAGAATGGACAGGAAACCGTGAACGGTGCGAACGGTGACTCCTCCGCAGAGACTGTCGCCAACATTGAAAAAAAAGTTGAAGAAGAGTCAGACTTAAAAGTAAAGACGGTGACCACAGACGAGACTCCAATAGAGCAACCTACAGAAGCATAAAATGATAAGGTATGCAATTGTACTATACATTTCTATATGTCACACCTTTATTTAAAAAAAAAAAACAAGTGTAAGTAAGGTCGCACACTAAAGCAACATGCAGCAAATGTTTTATGGAACAATCAATTCGTCCAAACCCTTTGAACTATGCAGTACACACACAACAGAAGCATTTGCATAGCACGCTAGTGAGGTTTGCACACGTTCATTATTTGCTGTGTAAACTCAAAAAATTAAAGACGATTTAGAATTTTGCATTCCTTTTATTAAAGTAATCGGGAAACATTTTGTCTTATAATTATAATGGGTGACCCGTGGCAGATTTCGGATTTTAAGTTTGAATATATTTGTAAATATTGTGCGGGGAAGGGATATACACTCTGCGTCCAAAATATCGCCCTTCCGCGAAAAATAGTTTCGCACAACGTCCAATCGTAGTGAAGACGTCACAATGAAGCGATCGTCTCTTTCGGATGTGCAGCGTCGCCGACCAGCTCCATGTCTTCTGATGTAGCCCCCAGTCTCATGGAACCGCTGGAATACTCGGCGGACAGCATAACTGCTTAAATTCAGTTGCCGAGCGACATCACACTGACGAACTCCTGCTTGCAATCTTCGAGGGTAGATTTCTTGCTGGAGCTCCTTAGATGTGTTCTTTTCGACGTTTGGACAGTGTATGATTGACATTTGACCTTATACAGATCTTTAATACCCAAGGGAACAGGCACAAGTAGCGACCCTTCAACCGCGAGTTTTGACACCTTTTTTTTTTAACGCTCAGACCTAGAAACCTCGTGGCTTTTTATTTAATTTAACCAACGTTAATTGAAACGTTATTAAACGTGCTTTCATTCGATGTCAGTATTAATAATGTAAAGTAATTTTTATAAAGTCAAACTTAGGGCTGCCGAAAACAACAGTGCACCGTATTTTAAGCAGACATTAAATTCCACCCTTTTAAGATCCAATTGTTGCAGGCTATTAAAAGCCATCTTGACAAGCCTTGAAAGTTTGCTTACATTTTTGGCATTGTCTCGTTTACCTTGCTTTACAAGATTGTAGTATTAGAAGAGTCCTCTTGATATTATCACTATATTCAATCAATTGTTATATAAAACTAGCTGTTGCACGCGACTTCGTCTGTGTAACTTTATAAAATATAGCCCATGTTACTCGCTGATAATATAGCTTCCCAACAGTGAAAGAATTTTTAAAATCGGTCTAGTAGTTTCGAAGCCTATTCAATGCAAACAAATAAACAATCACGTCTTTTCTCTTTACAATATTAGTATAGATATACTTTATATCTGGTAAAAACGTTAAGGTTATTTGTGTGACATTTTTAACAGTGAAATGAGCGCATATTTACTTTGGAATAAGACAAAAGAATTTTGTATTGTTCACAGTGGAGAGGGCGCTGCTGGTATCGTGGGGAATGTCAGGTCCACATCTGAATGACCGAAGACTGAAGTGGCTTCCACGTGAACATCATTTCCTAGTTCATACGTGTATTAAATTTTACTATTTACCATTGGACGTCCCGTGCACACTGTCCACGTCCAATTGTCACTTTTCGTTCCATGCTAATAATAGTACTTTAGATTTAATCTTGTAATTTAATAAAGCTTATAGAATATGAGTATGTATAGGACATCCTATTTAGTGATAGTGTATAAGCTACGTGTAACGAGTGGACGGATGAAAGAAATATCCTAGTGTTTAATTATTATAAGACACGAGAGAATAGTTTTTTCGGGATGGTGGTGGGACATTATGACTGTCCTGCGATTTGATGGATCGGGTTAGTGAAAGTTTTTTTGTAATTGATTTTTATTATAAAATTGCCAACGTATCATCTTCCTCGGGGTGATGTGAAGGCGTGACATCTGTTTATAATTGAAGAATTAATTGGCTAAATTTTTTTTTTCTTAAACTTTATCTTGTAATTTTTTGTTAGTATTTAATATTTATTTAATTAAGGAAATCAATTTTGTTTTTGTTGATTTAACATTTTTTTTTTGTTTTGGATTTTGGGTTTATTTGTAACAGACTGATTGTAAGATTTCTTCAAAAAAAATATTTAAATTAACCTAATAATAAAACCTGATTATGATGTTTAATTTGTCGAATGGTGGATTTTTGAGCATTGACTATTCTCGTGTGCGGTTCGTTTAAAAGGTGAGACAGTGTGTACTGAACGTTGACACTTTCGTATATTTATCGTAAGCTGATTTTTTTAAATTAATTAAGTATTAACTGTATTGTGATTCTTGATTAACATACGTATTATTCGACTTTCTTGTAATTTCAACTACTGCCAAACATTTTAATTTTTCATTTGACGTTAGCGCGCAACATTGAAAAATGTGATATTGTATTTGAAGACTTGTAATGATTCGCGGCTGTGGTAGGTAAACGGGGTAGTTGTTAAGTAAGTAGTTGACGATTATCGAGTGCATTGTATTGAAATGGCGTCGGAATCCCTGGTTCCTTTTATGTTTTATAAACTTTTCTGGGATATCCAAAGCCACTAGTCGGAATTGGATTATGACTCGCTTCAAAAAGAAGCTCCGAGAAAATAGTCTGATAGTTTGAAACCGTGTATAAAGTAATTTCTGGTCATTGTGAACAATTTGTAGGGCACTGTTAGTGTGTGGTCTAAGTGACGGCGTATCGCGTATTCAGATTCAAACAAATAGAGTATTTAGATTGCGAGCATAGTGCCAGAGCGCGTGTTAGGGCACTGTGCGAGACGGTCGGTAGCGGAGGTCGAATCGTAATGAAATCAATTTTTATTTAGATATTTATCAAGGTGGAAACAGCGGCTAAATATTGAAAATATGCATTGTTTAATGAAGAATTTACAAGAAATAGACCACGCAATTACTTTGAAAAAAATATATATTATAACTGAAACACGTGAATGACAAATTGTATTATTGTTTAGAGTTTTCGTTAAAGTAATAGGAACTAAAAAAAAAATTTGAAAACGAAGAATTTGACTATCATTAAAAATATTGCGACTGCCCGCTCCGCAGTCCCCGCTTGGTTATTCCGCTCCCGCCCCGCTCCCAGCCGGCACTGTGTGCACACACATATATTGTGCGCAGCGGATTCCGCTTCTGCAATACGCCGTCACTAAAGACGCACACTTAGTGCGAACATGTGAGCGAGCGTGTCACAAACATAAAATATATAATTTAAATATAAAATTTTAACAGTATTATTTGATTAGAAAATGAATCTCAATTGGTTTTCACCTTAAATTGATCTAACAAGCTGCGGCATATTGAATAAACTGTGATTATATCGTGTAAATTGAATTTCTGAATTGCAATACAAAATTGCATGTATAAGGTACGTTTTCATGTGCAAACATTTCGTTCAAAACTTGTGACATATTATTGGAATTATTTATAAATATGAGAAGATAGACTGTTTTGACTTAGCCCCTCACGTGGGTGTAGGTATATCACTAATGATGATCATTTGGATTCACGTAATGAATTTTCTGCATTTTTTTTTTAAATGGATTAAATCAATCAGAGGGTTGTTACGGTCTCGGAACAAGCAACTATAATAAGACTAATGAATAAATAAAGAAAGTAAACAATCGTTTTTTTTGTTGCTTTTTTTTTGTGATTGTATACAGATATTCAGATTTAGATTAATCTATACCTACTCTATTCATTTGAGGAAGGGATTTTTTGTAAACAAATTTTATAACCTCAAGACCTTCAAACATTTATACCAGCGTGTTGAAAGTACAAAAACTTATTTAAACTATTTATTAGTTAAAAAAATATACTATGTTGGGTATAAAGTGTAAGTAAGTTTAAGATGGATTTTTTGTTAATTTTTCATGTACCGGTATATCTTTGTTTACATAAAATCTGTTGCTCAAATGAATAGAGTAGGTATAGTTACTATTGTTGCATTGAAAGTCATAATCGTAAGTATCTATTCTAATTTGTCCTTACTCATTATACTTTGACGTATATAGAAGATGCTAGAGTTATGTGTTTTGGTCTAGTGTACTTAAGATGGTTCAACTATATGCCGAATTATGATGTATTTTAACTCTTAGTATCTTAATAATTCGTATACGACGTGATCATTCGTGTTTCGATTTCTCTATAAAATCTCGTAAAGAACATTTTGTATTCAATGTATATTTTTTTCTTTCAAAATAAGTATTTGTTTTTATTTTGTATTATTTAGAATTTAGGGTGTTTATGAAGTGATGAGGTGGTGTATGATTTTGTCGGTAACGTCAAATGAAGAAGCCCTCTCTTGATCTAGACTGATTTTTTACCTGTTTAATTAAGTTTTACGCCATGAGAGTAACCCGCGTGTTATTACCCGGGCGTACGGTACTTTCTAATAATTTTAAGATGAAGGATATCCAAAATGAAGTTGAAGTTTGTCGAATTTTTCTCGCGTAGAAAATGGGCGAACCTCGGCAACAGATTGTATTCGCAACTACATACATAATAACACTGGACGTTAAAATATAATGGATGTAGATTTTTTTACTTGTATTTTATTTACAATTCTTTACACCTTTTACGAGAAATTCCAAGAAAACTGCTATATTCTACGAAATTGACAACAGTTGCAAAAAGAGTTAACTTATGTTCATATAAAACAAGTTCACATAGACTCGCCACAAAAGTCAACCGAGGGCGTTGTAGTGCTTTTTCAGGGTGGAGTCCACCAGGATACATCCTGGGGATCGACATATATGCCGCAGTTTACATATTTATTTGCTTAACAAATAAATATGCGAGAGTGAGCTATGATTACATATTAATCATTTATATGGCTTATTCCTCGTAGTCCCTCTAGTATTCCTTCGAAGGGATCCCGGGCACAATAATATTTCACGTTTAGGCCGCATCGGTTGCCTTTAGCGACAGAATGTGCCTATTTGTTTTATATTTTAATGATTTTTTTCTAAGTCTATCAATTTTCCATGGAGAGAGCTAAGGAATACTGCCTTATATGGGTATGAATGTCAAGCTACAAACATTAAATAGTGGATGTAGTTGCTCTAGTTAGTACCATTGGACTGTGCCATTAATGGTTCAATTGCCCAAAAGCGCTTATGCAGTATTGGTGAAATTGGTATGATTGGTTGGTTGCATAGTTCATGATGCCACCGTAAATAAAATTCTACTACAGCTCCTATTTATTGACATGAAACACTTTCTCATGTTTACTTAGTTGATATATTCTCTTTATGTCGCGTCTAAACGCTATCTATCTATTGTTTTGCGATGAGCATTCCGCTGCGGACCCACCGGACATACCACTGGTACGATGGGTATAAAACGATACTACGAAATAATGAGATGGAACAAAAAGCAAAACCACATCGTCTATCAATTTGCAATAGTAGCATTACATTACACCTAGAACCAATTACAAACTAGGCAACAAAGCGAGACTTCATCTATCAAGAAAAGTAATTTTTATATTTAATTTAATTGTTGCCGTTTCTTGAAAAATATTATAATTAACTAAATGCCACATCCTTTTATTTCGTCCATACTGACTTTTTCTTTTTTAAGAACTATACAGTTCTAAAAGAAACATGTTGATATAATAAAATAATGTCGTATGGTTATATTATATTCTTTTTAATTACTACATAAATAATAATCAGATGTAAATTCTTGAGGATTCTTGGATTATTTTTTTTTAAATGCTTGGAATTTAGATATGCTGAAGGGATGCTGCGGCATGCTTCGGCATGACGCGGAACGCTCTACTGCCTCTAGGTATTGAAACAAGTGTGAGTGCTAAAATCATTGGAATAAGGTTATTTATCACGCCTTCCTTTCCCTCAATATCAAATCGATTGTACGATATTCTTGTTCGATTGTTAAAAAATTGTTCGATAAATTCAATAAATTGCCATGATGTGCAAAACCTTTTATTATTATTGCGAAAGGTTTTTAATTTAATTGTACTTACTGAAACATTTATAATAAATGAATATTGATATTCAGAACTACTGTTACCCAGTTGTTTTGCCTTCGATCCGTTACATCCGAAAGCTAATAATAAGAAAGGTCGTGACCAGTGAAGCAAATTCAGCACAAGCGGGCAGTCGAGGTGATGTAGAGGTTACGAATACAAAAGGTAAAGAGACGCACAGTACGCGGAGGCCGAGGGACTGCACTCGACCAAGCCATCGAGCGTAATATGCGTCTGACCGGGGATTATTTTGCATTTGGGAGAGTAGTGAAAAGCGGAAATTGTTCGATAAATTCCCGCTCGGTTCGCATAATAAGTGCCGGACGCGAGGTGACGTCAGGGATTCTTGCGCGCGCAGCAGTTTGTGAATCACGCGCCGATGTGTCACCGTCGACGGCCGACGCCCGTTTGCGTCCGCGCTCTTTACCATCTATTCGTACATTCGGCCACATAATATAGTATACCTACAGCTAGGACAAAATATTTATAAAGAATCAAATTGTTATTAATTATTGAACTTTTCAAAGTAGGCTCTGGACTGGATTTGGAAAATAGTGCTGCATTACGCAGTCCGTCTGGCGGCTTACAAAAGACCACCGTGAAATATGCACTGTTGTGTTTCGATGAATGAGTAATGAATGCCAGAGACCATTTACCTATCCCTTCCTTAATCCTACTATGGTCTGCAGCACCTGTGTCGTTTCAGTTGCTTGTGTTAGAGGCGATTGTTTCCTCCCTGATATATATCTACATATGAGCGACGGTAGCTGCATACCGTGGACGTCACCCTCTATTACGACTATTATAAATAAATAAGTACTGTACCTAAGTGTTCAAAGTTGATAGTTAAAAACACACGCTATTTGTGATGTATAAGTTGCTGAGGAGTTGCGTATACCGAATCCGTGGAAGTTAGTTAGATCTCTTCTTCAACTAGGGAATGAGCTGATGAACTTCAAATGCCCGAATAGATATTTATTAATTATAGCTAAGAACCATCTCAATCACATAAGCTTTAAAAAAAAAATCGGTCCATCAGTTTGGGAGCTATGATGCCACAGCCAGATACACGGGTCAAACTTATACTAACCCTGTTTTGCGTCGGTCATGCGTCGTAAAATGATGGCAGTAGGCTCACGGTGGATTTGATAGTAGGTTTTAACTGTTACTTAAGATAAGGATACAAATTTTTTTTAAACTGGAGTATCCTTGTCTTCCTAGTGACACTTAAATTCGCCCTACTTGTTAAGAAAGAGTACAAAGGTACACTAGCGCCACTCCTTTAAAAAATATTATCTCTTGTCTGAGAAGGAATCATGAATAACTGCTCAATAAGGACTCGGTAAGTATCTCTAGAATTTGCTAATATCTTTTATAAAGTTTCATATTTAGATATGAAGCAACAAAATTGGATCTAAAGAAAATTGGCCATATTTCTTTAGATCCAATTTTGTTGCATCGTATCTCAATATAAAACACTTCAAAAAAGGTTTTAGAAAACTACACACTTACCGAGGGTAATTATTGAGCAGTAATTGATATTTCCTCCGCAGTCACGATACAATATTTTTTTAAAGGAATGGCGCTAGTGTACCTTTGTACGCGCTCTTAATCCAGCAGGCCCTTACAGATATGTCGCTGCTTCAGTAGAGAGCGGCGTGAGCACATTTTTATTTAATTTTTTTATGACTTGCTAGTGAGACCTAAATTTTACCTTATCTATCCACGCCTACCAATGACCAAATCTCTGTTGCATATCTCTAAGCTCTTATTTTGACTGATGACTAATAAATAGTTAAATGTTTCTAAATATTTAATCATCTTGACTGTTATATTGACTGTTTGACCTTGAGCTGACTGTACTAGCAGAATAACAGATGATAAGTTCTTAGAATAGGTATATGTTGTTTCTGGGACGCGATACGTTTCAATTAAATGCTCCTCGAAATTGGTACCTATTATTTGTATAATTTGTTTAGCACCATCTGCTTTTAAGTCTACGCACATATCAGTTTTAGAAGCACAATTCTTAACACCTTATTAAAGTTTCCTCATCAAGGAAAACGCTATACAGTAACAGGTAGATTGTACTGCAAAGTATGGAGCAATGAGTAAATGTTCGTCAGTCGACAGTGGAGGCCTGCTTCTCTTGTTTTATGTAACTTATTACTTGGCCGTCAGTTGCGCCACTGCCGCTAGCCGTTCAAATCGAATCTACGCCCGCATTGTGAGCTCATTGTACCCGCTAGAGCGAATGGAACAGAAAGAGTTGACTGCTTTTCGAGGGCATCGAAATGACGCTGTCTGCAATTTGGAATCCAAGTACTTTTCAATTTAGTACTAACAATACTAATTATGTATAATATTTTAAAGGTGTGTCACGATTGACACAGGTTTGAACCAGTGTTGTTGCGGATATACGCATCCGCAAATATTGAAGTTTCGCTTAGATTTAGACAACCGCAATAATCAATGCGAATGCGGATATGGAGCTAGTCCTAAATCTCTCAAATCAATAATATTTTTTATTGATTTCGTAATTAAAATTATCATCAATAATTTAAATCATTAAGATTTAAAAAATTCAAATCCGCATTCGCGGATATGATCCTTTACAATTCCGCATGATCCTCAACAACCCTGGTTTAAGTCTTCGATTTGTGTGTGGCTTAGAACTAATTTTGCTCTAACTGTGAAGGAAACATCTTGATAAACAGTCGCAGATTAAAAAATATTATAGCAAAAAATCTAATACTGTCCACTACTGAAAAGTATAAAAAACAAGTGATATCCAGCGGTTATTCGCAAAGCAAACGTCGAGACTTGCTTCGTTTCGCGTAAACATGTTTATGAATCCACTCGCCACTCCGACACTCGCACTACAGTTTGTGAATAAACTTAGAATATGTACGTACACCTAACGATCTTATACTGCGTGCAACTGTAAATAGTAGTATAGTATCATTATTTGTTCTATGGTGGAGTCTAAACTTTTAAGTTTCAGTTCAAATTACACAAAAGCGCTCAATAGAAAATTGAGCGCACTAGAAAAGAAATTTATATAGATAATAATTATGTCAATAGACAAATCTATTACATTCTATTACACTTAGGAAAATATGACCGGAATAATTTGAGAGTAATATTTAGATAAAAAGTGAAGAAATTAAACTGCCAGCATACATTGCGAATTTAAAAAATATGAAAACTATTACCTATATTATCTATATACATTATTATGCAGTGTAGCCTGTACTACAAAGAAATGTGGGTACTTGAAATTCAAAATTTAAGATTGAGATTTATAATATGTTATTATTACGTAACATTGGAGATCAGAAATAAGACACATATGTAGTGCATTGTTCAGCGCCATCTATTACCAAACGCTTGAGTTGAAGGAAGGAAACTTTTAATATGTAAGATGTATCTATATAATTATTATTTCCCATTCAAAAATTTGGCTCGTCCTCACCTCTAAAAGCCAAAATGAAGGGGAGACGGTGTTACCCCCGATAGAAGCTTAGTCAGTCGGGGTTCACGGTGACAAATACAGGAACCGATTCTGGCCGTATCGAGCAGCACCGCCTTCTGCATTAGGGCCGGAAGGGAACCGCCACGGATATAACGACAGGAATGATTTCAGCAGACGCAACGATTCAACGGTACTTCTACTTTTCTGTTTCAGCCTTTACGAGACCATCGCCATTAAAATCTGAAAGCATTAATTTTATAAATCCGTTTTAAATCTTATGGAAGGGGAAGCTGTGACTTAGCTTGGAAAGGAGATAGCAAGCTATTCCCACCACTCTTTCACTTGTTATCGTCACTTTTATTGAAACACAACGTCTGTCAAAAGCTATTGGACTGTGTCAGCTGATGTTTTTATTTACAAAATAATAATAAAATATTATGTTTCTCAATATTTTATGGTACTTTTTTGGTACAGGCGCGGGACCCCCGTAAAGCGCGGGGCCCGTAACACTTACTGCCTACTTTATAGCTAATCCGGCAGTGGATAAACGGGGAAGATTTTTATATATAAAAATTGTACCCCAGGCGAAGCCGGGAGCTGGTCGCTAGTATAATAATGTAAAACATAATACGGTTCCACTTGCCTGAAAATAAAGGAATTTTATTTTATTTTATAGTGTGTGTATAAGTGTATATAATATTGGTACACAAATAAAGAGTATGCAGTTGAGAAGGGCTTAGAAGTTGATGGTTCGTGTCCCACGTACCCTTGGTCCGTTAGCGCCCCGACCGTCCTCGACCGTGCGACCCTAGCGCCCCCTAACGCCCTTGCTGCCTGCGTCCTTGCGCACCCTCTGATCAACGCTCCTACCTACCTATTATACTACCTATCTACCTACTTTACTTTACTTTACACTTTTCGACGCTACAACTTTAGCTTTTTCTTAATACGCTCCATTTACTTTCTGTCTAAACATTTTTGTTCTACAAACAACCAACATATTTTTATCTGAAACTATATTAATATATCCACTGTCGCATTTATGACGGTGGCGCCGCCACTGTCATTTATATTTTAGATGATCCCTCAGGAGCCTAACATTTAGCAAGATAAAAAGTATCTTATTATGTTAATCCAGGTAATAATAAACTATCTAACTTAAACTATAAACTTTTTGTCATGTTCGGATATCAATATGACAAAAAATGTTTTTTTCCGATCCCTAACTATCACTATAATTAACGTAGATATTATTCAATTAATTAAACATCAAATTTTATTTATTTTTGTATAAGTTGAATTAACATTTTCTAGTAGCGTTTTCCTCACAACAGGTGGCGTTGATTTATTGTAAGATAATTTGTATAAGACACTGCAAGAATAATGAAATTAAGAAAATTCTTTGATAACATTTAATATGTTTAAATATAAGTTGCCCAAATAACTAATTAGGTAAAAAGCTGTTTTTGTGCTAAATAAGTAGTAACTAAAATATTTTTTCAATACCTATTGTTAAAAAATGAGGAATAAATAAATGTATGAACGCATATAACAGGTAGTCAATGTGAATATTTTTTTAAATACATAATAGCAATATTATTGCGCTGTTGAAATTAACTTTCAGCGCAACATAAACAGTAGGTGAGCCCGAGTGCTTTATAAAATTTGCGGAGAAATAAATTTTTGACGCCGAATTTGTGGCGCTCTCCACAGCGGCGCATATCGGCCACCCGTTACCACGAAACTGTATTCATTAATTCTCTCTACGTCGAGTGGCGACCGTGGCGAGTGTGTTTTAGCGATCGGTCGTCGTTATCGCGATGTCGTGGTACAGAGGTAGCTGTTTTTCTGATGCGATCAGAAACCGGTTGGCCATCGGGCGTAATGACGAGCGTGCAGCCGCGGCCGTGGTAAAACTATACTCGGTGAATCGCTACAAGTAAACTTCGGATCACTGTCTCTTTATTCAAATATATATTTATTTTTTAATCATTAAAAATATAGATTACATAAATAAACGTGCCCATTCATATTAACATTATTGTTAAACACACAATATTATTTTTAGAGCACATTTTTTTTAATAAAAAGAGTACTTACGTCTCAGATTAGTAAAACAGTTTTACTAATCTGAGACTTACGTAGTTTTAATAGCGGGTCAAACGGGCACTTTTTCGTAGGTATTGTGGGTCCAAAAGGTCCGACACCAAGTTATTATAACTTTTGCTAGCCTGTTTATTTAACCCGGTTAATCTTCGAAACGGTTGGCCCGATATTGATATGACTCGTTGGTAGATAAATTTATTTTCCTATAGTACCTACTATTCGATATTCGAAGATACTCTTACTTGGCCAAAAAGTCTTAAGAGTTCTTGGTTCTTGAGTGAAATCTATAAAAATTATTGCTCCAAATTTTAAAAACAAATTTTCAAGTTTATAATTTTACATATAAAATTTGAAAATCAATAGAATTAATCTCTCTGTCTAATTATTGTTCGTTCGTCTAAACGCGAGCGAAGCGCGGAATAGTGCTATTTATATTAAACAAGCTGGTGCCCGCGACTTCATCTGGGTTGAAAAATGAAAAATATAACGCCTAACGTCTTTATTGCTGTGAAAATGAAAAATATAACATACCTAACACTTGAGAAAATATCTGATCATCACAGCGATAAGGATTTATCGCCGCCACGACGACTGTGTCACTCAATTTTTTATATTTCTAGAATATCCCTCGGGAATCTAACATTTTTCCAGTGTAAAAAGTATCCTATATGTTAATCCAGGTAATAAACTACATGTGTGCTAAATTTCATCCAAATCCATTGAGCCGTTTTTGCTTGAAAGTATATATCACTAACAAACTTTCGCATTATACCAGTAATATTTAGTAGTGGTGGGATAAATAAGTAATAAATCACTTCCAAAAACGGCGAAATCTGCCGTTCGAGGAATCGAACTACTTCAAAGACTAAGATGCTTGAAGTTCTACTAACTGGTAAACTATACGCACTAACTCAGATTAGAACTTTAAAAATTAATTGCAGAGTTCCTGAGAAAACTCATTAATTTGTAAGTTTTGATGTAACTTAGCTAAAATTATAATTCCCACAACAAGCATGATTCAAGCGTAAATAGTCCTAATCTTTAATAATGTAGGTATTTTTATTTTTAATGAATCAACTCAAAAACTACTGAACCAATTTTTAAAATTCTTTAATCTAAAGAAAGCTACATTATCAGCGAGTAATATAGGCTGTATTTCATAAAGGTACGTGGACGAAGTCGCTTACAACAGCTAGTAATTATAATACAAATAACTTTGTTTTTATTTGGCAACGAATTTATAGAACTCATATAAACCTAACGGTACCGCACGACGCGAGTTTCATGTGATTGTAGCGTCGATCGACGGATCGTATCAACCGTATGCGTGTCGTCAACGTAGCAACTCCGAATAATTTAGCTATAGCGTTATTAGGAGGGTTATTTTTGTAAGTAACTATAGCTCGCGGCTTCGCCCGGGATGCATTTTTTACCCCTCTTCCTCGTTTACCCCTCTTTCCATAAGTGAAAACCGAATTAATATCGGTTAAGCGATTTTGGCGTCCATAGAGGACAAACATAGTTACTTACATTGATATTTATTTATATAGATTATTTCTATTGCAATTTAAAGTTGTCGTACATGTATATGTTCCCACTAGTTCTGTTATGCGTTCACTGTTTATGCGTCTGTGGCATCGTACCACCCAAACGAATGGGCCGATTTTGATCCGGTTTTTGTTGTTTAAAGCTGATGTGTTTGAGATGGTTCTTAGCTCAGATTAGTAAAACCTCAAGTAAAACAGATCTATTTTACTAATCTAAGGTTCTTACTCTTAGCTATATTTTATGAAGATCATCAGCCCATTTCCTACTCTTAGTTCACTTATTTAGTTAGATCTCACTTATTTCCATGGGTTTGATTGATGTTACTTCTGTGGTATTTTCATGTCATGGTAACATGATAACATACATACCTACATGGTAACAGGTAAAGAGTGTTTGGGCTCAATACAAAGTCGAGAGTTAGTTTATAATTTTTAATTATAGGTTGTTAATTTTAGGTTATGTACCTATGCAATAACTTAAAAAATGACCACGTAATTAAGTAAAGTGAAAATACAAAATAAAAAAACAGAGGGTAGTTCGCTAATTTTAAATTCTATTTAACTTTCAATGGGCCTATAAAAGATTCATCAGCGAAGTATTATCTTAAAGAATCAATTTATTAATTACATTATTTTTCTTATGAAAGTATTGACATTATTATACTTAACCGTATTAAGGTATGTATTTTGTGTATTTTTATTTTACCCACGATATAAACGGCTGAAGTTCCCCGGATCCGCCATCTTGGATTGCGTTCCATTGTGCGCAGAGCGCGCGCTCGCCCGCCACGTGCAACGCACATCTGCCGAACGTATGACACAGGCATGAGGCAACACTCAGCTCCCACCCTTCCCTTCAAAATATTCTCTCGTCGGAACAGAGAATACAATACCTACTTCGATCGCACATCCACTCGTCAAATTTAAATCAAGACTGTAAATTAGCCGTTATGAAAATATACTGTCCTGGATTTTCTCTATATACAGTAAAAGAAAATACAGTGGCTTTAAATATCCCGATACCTAACATAGACAAATAATAATTAAAAAAAAAACTCATGCAGTTGTCAATATCAGTATAAAGCCTAGCACAAACGTGGCTATTATGTTATATTAATACGCTAAAATACAGCGGGCCGCCCCCGGCTTTGTAAGGATTTTTTTCTGCAAACTATAGGTATATAGGTATTTCAATCTAGGCTGTGACGCAATACAAATTACAATATGTTTATAGCTGCGTGTATGGTCTCAAAAAATATTACAGAAAATACATCGTAATATACATTGCTATATTACATCCTACTAATAAGTATTATAAATGTGAAATTTAGTAAGGATGTATGGATGTTTGTTACGCTTTCACGCACAAACGATGAATGGATGACCTATAGTTTATTTTCTTAACTTACCTATAGTTTATTACCTGGATTAGCAAACAGAATACTTTCTATAACGAAAACCTCTCGGTTCTCTAGTTCTCGAGGGATCATCTAAAAATATAGAAACTTTGGCGCCACTGTCGCTGTGGCGGCGCCACCGTCGTCATAGCGATAAAGATGTCGGATATTTTCTCAGGTATTATATTTTTTATTTTTAACGCGTAGTTTTTGAACGACAGACTAATATTTTGAATTCAGATACAAATTATACCTAATTGCCATCGATGCTAACTTTTTTGTACTAAAAACGTTTCTTAAGTAATAAATTGCGGAGATTCCATACATTTTCAGTTGTAAGTAAGTAATTAAAAATGTCATAGCAAAGAGAATGTGTAAGGTAGGCACATCGGTAAATAAATAATTAGAAATTGTAAAAGTGAAAAGTATAAAAGAGAATGGAGCTCTTCGATATTAGTACTGGGCATGCGCGAACAGTGTAGCGAGGGTCCCTCCGCCCCTTTCTATTACGCACTCTATTTAGGGGCCGCTACAAAGACTTCGACCTATCTATTTTGGTCTCCGGGAGAGTCGCCAGCACACTTATTCAATTGCCACCACTTTTCGGGTGGTTACCTAGTTTTAATACTACAAATGGAGATACGAAATTAAAAAAAAAAAATTTCAGAAAAATAAAATCGATTTAATATATTTCTGTCCTCCACCGATTTAATATATTCCCATAAAAGGTCTACACCTCTCTTATGAAAGGAAGTAAACGATTATATTAAAGTTTATATACTGCTAGCTGTTGCACGCGACTTCGTCCCTGTTATTTTTATAAATATTGCCTGATAATGTACCTTTCTATAGGTAAAATATTTTTTTAAATGGGTCCAGTAGTTTTTGTGTTTATTCATCACCAACAAAAATACAAATATATATATATATATATTAATAGGTACTTATAGGATGTACAATAATAATACTCAATATTATATGTACAAAACAAACAAAAAGTAGCATATTTAAGGTGATATTTATGATCTAATATTAAATTAACATAATTATAACACATCAAATTATATAACTAAGGGAGATTGACTAAGTATTATATTAAAACATCCATAAAATAACAATAAGAGACCCACCATCGGATTTGCAAGTATTGAATTTTTTAAAATTCTACATAAGACCTAGTGAACATAAAATGATCTAAACTTAAAACAAAAGTAATTGAAATTTCAACTTAAAATATAATTTCATGGAGAGAAAAAGTTATTTGTGAAGCTCGTCTCAGTGTTGCTGCTCTAGTACAGACAAGTCCACGTCAAAAGGTGAATTTATCAAAAGCTTTTACAGTTCTCATTATAAATGTATTACGTTTATATAATGTATCAGGTCTCAGCTAAGGATTCATGTAATATAACCAGAACTTTTATATTTTTATATAAAAATTCAGACCGACAAATCAACAAATTGAAGCATTGTGCTTTACTCATACATAAGGTATGGTATTGTTTGAACTTCACCATAAAATATGATCTTAATCAGCCAAAGTTAAAAAAGTGACATTTACAACGTTATACACTAATAATAATTGTCTAACACTGAAATCACGATACAAAAATAAAATTGATACCGTTAATACGCGTCTTACAATCAAAGACTACGAGTATATAAACTAAGTTTTCTGTTTTACTAATCTGAGTATATATAAGTATATTGTAGTTTAGATCAGTGCTTACAATCCGATATTTATTCACTTGCGATTATTTACTATCCGTTATAATCATCGCTTATATATAATTGCTAGCTGCTGCTCGCGACTTCGCCCAAAAATAAATAAATAAAAAAAAAACCAAAAAAACATAAGCAATATATAACGCTTGACCTCTTGTTGCCATAACACTGGCCAGGCGTAGTTTCTTATTTCATTTTAAATAATATTTTAGAATATTGCTCAGTAAGATCAGTTTTTGCTTTGGAAAGCGAAGCTTTTTACGAAGTAATTGGTGCCTGAATGTGGCAGGTAGGTATAACTACATTTGTTTCAGTTATCAAAGACAAATATAGGGTCGAGATAGTTAATTATTTTGTGCGAGTAATTATAGGAGATCCGAGCTTTCCAGGAAGTAGCCGGGCCGCCTCGGCTGGGTGCCGGATGCGAGCAGTCTCCGGGCCGGGGTGAGGCTACATCGACTGCCTCACTGCCTCACTGCCTCCCAGATGCCAAAGGTCATTTCGCTTCAAGAAAATTGACATATTATCAATATATAGTGAGTGAGGGACTTGCAAATAAATCTAATCTTGATGCTAATACTAATATTTATAAACAGAAGTCACAGAATATCAATGGATACTGAACTCGTATGATTTGGCGGTTAATTTATGGAATAGATAGATAAGTATATTCCGTACTAGCTGTGCCCGCGACTTCGTTCGCACTGTAGTCGTTTTTACAAAATCCCACAGTTATATCCTATATGTTATTATCCAGAGAAAAAAATATAGTTAGTAGTTACTCTTATCTGTAAGTATTACCAATAGTCTAGTATGTAATAATGTGATACTAGTATAACTAACTATAATAGTACGAATTAATAGCAAAAAAGTACTAACTAATATTTAATATAGAAGAGATATTTTTTGCACTTGTTCGATGATTTCAGTATAAAATGTACCTATAGGTTGTTTTCAAACTACCTAACGTAATTCATACAAAATTTAGTAAATATATTTTTGAAGCTACCCAACCTAATCTATACTAAAATTTATTATTATTTTTTTGTTTATAAGAAAACAGTCTACAATAAACTTACATACAGTCCACATCGTTTTTTAATTTACTAGACTCAAATCAATTTAGAACTTTTATACATCAACATAAATGGTCCTTCGAGCCGGATAACCAGTGATAGTGCATAATTACAATATATACATACATTTTAATCGAAAGTGAAATACAATATGTCGAAAATAGATGAATTGTTAAATCTGTTGGAGGAGACTGGTAATCTTTTGAAGAAAACTCAAATTAACATTAAAAAGTGTTCTAAACAACGACTAACAAAATCATATGTGGAAGGCCGACTTAACTGTTTGAATGAATACTGGAGCACAATAAATAACACACATCAAGAGTTGATAAAATGTATTCCACGCGAACAAAAAGCACTATGTCCATATTTTGTCAACGAGGAATTTTACATTTATGAAGAATTATATTTATGTATGCAAGCAGACCTCAAAGATATGTTAAGCCCAACAAGTCAATCAGACCAAAGTGATCCAGATGCATCAATGAACACAACTGTTAATATAAACAACCCTCTTGTGAGGTTACCACGGATTCAATTACCAGTATTCAACGGAAATTATGAAGAATGGCCTACGTTTCAAGATCTATTTATCTCACTGGTGCACAACAACATGTCTATTAGCAATGTACAGAAGTTGCATTATTTAAAAACAAGTATTAGTGGCGAAGCGGAACATTTATTAAAACATATACAAATCACAGACAGTAATTATCAACAAGCATGGGACACACTAAGACAGCGGTATGGAAATAAGCGTTTAATAATTCACTCTTTATTAAAAAGATTATTCACACAAAAGAAATGCATTGCTCAGTCTGCCAGTCAATTAAGAATTCTGTTAGACACAACAACAGAGTGTCTAAATAGTCTACAAAACTTAGAAATATCCATAGATTCATGGGACCCCATCATCATATTTCTAGTTGTGCAAAAATTGGATTCAGAATCGCATAAGAACTGGGAAGAGTATGCTTACAATGAAAGTACAGACAATTTACCTACTTGGAAAAATTTGAAACAATTTTTAGAATCGAAATTCCGTACTCTCGAATTTATTGCTCCGCCTTCATCTACACGAGAACGAATAATCAAAGAACGCTCATTTCATGTCGCAAGTATTCCAATGTCAGATAAACCATGCCCGTTTTGCAAAACCAGTCACAAGTTATGTCATTGCAAAGAGTTTACAAAGTTACAACCTAAAGCGAGAGGTCAATATGTAAAGAATAACAACTTGTGCTTCAATTGCCTAGCTTCAGGACATTCTGTAATAAAGTGCCGAGTGCCAGTATCATGTCGAATCTGTTCCAAGCGTCATCATTCTCTTCTGCATATACCTAAAAACGAAGATTCTATTGGTCATCAAGCAAGCAACACTTCAAGCAATATACAATCAATAGCATCCACTCAGTCCAATGCAGAAAACGAAGACATAGAAGTAACCACTATGACAGCTTCGGAGAGGCTTCCTAGACAGGGGACCGCACTACTTGGAACGGCAATGGTTACAGTAAAAAGTATTCAAGGTCATACCACGGTGTTGAGAACCCTCATAGATCCCGGATCCGAGGTGTCATTGATAAGCGAGAAAGCAGCTCAATTACTAAGACTTAAAAGACAACCAGTGAATGGAAGCGTAATTGGAGCAGGATGTAAAAGAACCAGTATCAAGCAAGTAGTTCAGCTACAAATATCATCACAATGGGATTCCAATTTTAGTTTAGACCTACAGGCCTATGTGATGCCCAAGCAACTGACTACTAAAATACCTAAGAACAATATTACAGTCAAAACCTGGCAACATTTAGACGGACTCCACTTAGCCGACCCAACCTATTACATGCCAGGATCACCAGATTTGCTTCTAGGTATCAGAGAATATGGACAAATATTACAACAAGGTCTCATTATTGGTCCACCGGGTACACCACATGCACAGAGAACCAACCTGGGATGGATTTTATTTGGAGACATAAACGCAAGCAACCAAGATAATACATTCCATGTTATGCATCACTCAATAGACATGGAAGATTTGTTGAAAACAATCTGGGAAATAGACACAGATATCAAGAGAAAACTTACAAAGGAAGAACAACAATGTGAAGATATTTACAAGCAAAGTTACACTAGACAAGAAGACGGAAGATATGTAGTCAAATTACCATTTAAGACAGAAAATCCAAAAGCTGCTGAAGGTGACACACGACAAATAGCTTTAAACAGACTTTTACAATTGGAAAGAAGATTCCAAAGAATGCCGCAGTTGAAAAAGGAATACACAGAAGTTATGGAGGACTACCTAAACTCAAACCACATGGAAGAAGTACCTCCAGAAGAAATGTATACAAAGGAATCTGTTTACTTACCACACCACGCCGTTTTGCGCGAAGATAAGGAGACTACGAAGACGCGAGTTGTATTTGATGCATCCTGCAAAGGTTCAAATGGCATTTCTCTAAACAACGAGCTCCTAATGGGACCAGTCTTGCAAGAAGATCTTCGTAACATAATAATGCGATGGAGAATGCATTCTGTTTGCTTTGCATCGGATATACAGAAAATGTACAGGATGATTCTAGTAACCAAAGAAGACAAAGACTTTCAAAGAATCCTTTGGAGAAGAGACAGCACCGAAGAAATCAAAGATTTTAGGCTTCTAACGGTTACATTTGGCACCACATCAGCTCCTTACTTGGCTGTAAAAACACTTATGCAACTTGCAGAAGATGAGCATAAAAAATATCCCACAGCAGCTAAGATTCTCAAAGAAGACTTTTACGTGGACGACCTTCTGTCAGGCTGCGATACCGTAGAAGATGCCATACACAATAGCCACCAATTAAAGGATCTACTAAGAAGTGGTGGATTCGAACTACGGAAGTGGTCTTCCAATAGCCCGGAGTTTATGAAATCTATTGATCCAAGTGAGAGATCATCGAAAGCAAATGTGGGTCCTAATATGAACGGCATTATAAAGACACTGGGTATTTCATGGAACTTAAACACTGATCAGTTTCAATATGATATAAACCTACCTAAACAATCCATGATAACTAAAAGGACAATTTTATCTGATATACAGAAGCTTTATGATCCTCTTGGATGGATCGCACCCTCAATTATCATGGCGAAGATTTTGATACAAAAGTTGTGGCTAGATGGCGTAAATTGGGATGATAAACTCAGTCCCACACTAGAAGAAGAATGGTTAAGTCTTAGAACTGACTTCGAACACATTAACCATATACAAATAGATAGATGGCTTAACACATTCAACGCTGACAAGCAAAGTATACAGCTTCATGGCTTTAGCGACGCCTCCCTACGTGCTTATGCTGCAGTAGTATACTGCCGAGTGGTCACATCAGATGGTTCCATAACAACGAAACTCGTCGCATCTAGAACAAGGGTGGCTCCATTAAAGACAATAACCCTACCACGATTAGAACTTTGCGGAGCGGTACTACTGGCCAAGCTGTTAAAGCATGTCAGCACAGCAATGAGGATTCCTGCTTCACAGATATATGCATGGACAGACTCATCAATAGTTCTGTCATGGCTCTTCGGTCTACCAAACAGATGGAAGCAATTTGTTGCTAATAGAGTTGTCGAAATCCTTGAAAATGTCAGCAATAGTCATTGGCATCATGTCAGATCACAAGACAACCCCGCTGATATTGCGTCAAGAGGCATGTTTCTCACCGAGTTATCAAACTACAAACTATGGTGGAAAGGGCCAGAATGGCTGTCCACAGACAACATACTATTTACCAGACCAAACGTTCTACCTACTAATTTAGAAGCAAAAGAAAATGTTCAAGTTTCTCTAAGTATACAAGAAAACACAGAAGAAAGCATTTCTACACAATTCGACGATTTTGATTCGCTGAGTCAACTTCTAGCAACAATTACACAATGCAAAAGATTCTTAAACTACAGAAGAAGCCCCAAAATTGGTCCTATAACAACGCAAGAACTAGAAAACTCACTTGATGTTTGTATTAAATTAGTCCAAAAACAAGAAAATGCAGAAGAAATAAAACTTTTAATGAAAGATAAACCAATCCAGAAGAATAGCAACTTGAAGAGTTTAAATCCCTACTTAGACGACCAAGGTATTCTCAGGGTGGGCGGAAGATTACGACATGCTAACTTAGATGAAAACACTAAACATCCTATAATTTTAGGTCACAAAAACAAGCTCATCCCCTTCATTGTAGCTGACGCACATAAGAAGACGTTGCACGGTGGCGTACAGCTTATGATGAATTTCATACGGTCTAAGTATTGGGTGTTGAGAGGCAAACCATCAGTCAAGAACTACATCCACAAATGCTTAATATGCGCCAAACAGAATGCAATTTCAAGAGCACAAATTATGGGAGACCTACCAAAGCAACGAGTAACTCCGACGAGAGCGTTTCTACACAGTGGCGTAGACTTTGCCGGACCTTTTCAAGTACTTATGTCTAAAGGCAGAGGAGCGAAAACAAACAAAGCTTACATAGCGCTGTTCGTATGTATGTCTACAAAAGCCATACACCTAGAACTCGTTGGAGATTTAACTTCTGAAGCATTCATAGGAGCCTTCAAAAGATTTGTTTCACGGCGAGGAAGGTGTACACATCTGTGGAGTGATCAGGGAAGGAACTTTGTTGGAGCAAATAAAGAACTAGCAATCGCATGGAAAGAAGCTAATCTAGAATTCACTGACCGAATCGTGGATACCCTAGCATCAGAAGGCACTCAGTGGCATTTTGTTCCAGCATACAGCCCAAACTTCGGTGGACTCTGGGAAGCAGGCGTCAAATCGACAAAATATCATTTGAAGCGCGTTCTAACAACCCATTTGACATTTGAGGAGATGTACACAGTTATTTTCCAAATCGAAGCTTGCCTAAATTCTCGGCCACTGTGTCCTATGGACGATTCAGATGTTGATAGTTTGAGGCCACTTACGCCTGGACATTTTTTAATTGGAGAAGCGCCAATCACCATTCCCTCGCCTAGTCTAAAGGAAGTAAAAGTTAACACCTTATCACGCTGGCAGTATACCCAACGTCTATTACAAGATTTTTGGTCAAGATGGCAGCAGGAGTACCTCACCAGATTACAACAGAGACCTAAATGGCTAAAGAGAGAAAAAGAATTCGCCATAGGAGAAATTGTTCTTCTAAAGACTGACAATCTGCCACCAGGAAAATGGGCACTTGGTCGAATTACCGATAAACATCCCGGATCCGACGGAGTCACAAGAGTTTATAGTGTGAAGAGTGGTGATAGTGTCACTAAACGAACAGTTACAAAATTGTGTGCATTACCTATAGAAACAAATTCAGAAAACTTTAGTAAAAATAGTGAACAATTAGTGAAAAATTTGGTGAATAATGTTGTGTTGTAAAGTATGGAATGGGTTGCTACATTAAATTAACACCTCCATTTAAATTTTGCATAATTTAGTTACACTTTTTCATTTTTTATCTAGCGCAAACTACATCAGTAAAAGGCCATGCTGTCCTTTGGTGGGCGGTATGTTCGATGATTTCAGTATAAAATGTACCTATAGGTTGTTTTCAAACTACCTAACGTAATTCATACAAAATTTAGTAAATATATTTTTGAAGCTACCCAACCTAATCTATACTAAAATTTATTATTATTTTTTTGTTTATAAGAAAACAGTCTACAATAAACTTACATACAGTCCACATCGTTTTTTAATTTACTAGACTCAAATCAATTTAGAACTTTTATACATCAACAGCACTTATTTCGGAAAAGATTAACTAAAAATATTTTGACGTTACCACTCGATAGCTAAAGGATCAAAGACTTGTTTGGTATATATATGGTATATTCGAACTCGTATAATATAGGGTACGGTTGTGACAGTTTTCATTTGATTGACCATAATTTTATAAATATACCAGTTAGATGGCAAAAAGAAGATTGTAGATTTGTCTACGTATAATTACTAAAATTTTGTCCTAAAGTACAATGGTTAAGTCATAGGAGCAAATTAGAAAAAAAGGGGAAAATGTAACAACCGTCATTGGGGTCGGTAGTGACAGGTTCAAAAATACTCCAAAATGATTTAAAATCTTTTTTATTGCAAGTTAATCGAACATAAAGTGACCAAATCTTATTTTGGAATAAAAAAAAATAATAATAGCAAAAGAAATTAAGTCTCCTAACACTTTCATCACTTATAACCAATATGACACTGTAGCATCTATAGTTATTATAAAAGTTTTCATATTACAATTGTTTAAAAAAGTTAAATTATCATTTGTATTATGCATTAAGTTAACTGCGTCTAAATAAAAAACAAAAGATATTAAATGTTATATAAAAATTTATTAAATAAAAATCTGAAAATGTCTTCTTCAAGAAAAAATAAACATTTGTATAGAAATCAACATACCTACAATATAAAAAATAGAAGAAATTTAAGGTCTATTCTTCATTCTAAAGACTGGAAAGTACGATACTGAGATCTAGATCATTACCACTTGCGCACTTTAAATGGGACCAAAGCTTACATTTTCCCAGCTCTTCGTAAAGAAATCTCTTGTTTTACTTCTTTGTTTCTTTGTTTCTTGTCTTTGTAGTTCTTTGTCTTCGGTCTTCCTGACGAGTATTCTGGGCATCTAAAAGTAAAAAAACCTAACCTAACCTAACCCAACGCACGTTGTGAAAGTGAGTAAGGAATGTCAGAGCCTTAGTCTTTAAGGACCTATCCCTTAAATCCTATCCCTTTAAAATACTAATCCTACTAAGAAAACACAACAGCACATGTTTTATTACGGTGGTAATTTATTTATATAATTATTTACATACCAACCAACATACAATAATTATTAGGTACATATATAATGAGTCTGACCATCGATTTTGGTTAATGATATTTCCAATATCTCACTAGACAAATACGGCAGTGTTTTTATTTTTTTGATATCTTAAAAAATGAACGAGTTATAAGCGTTCAAAGTTACCGAGCCACCCAAATGTTTTAAAACTTATTTGCGAATGTTGATGACGTCACACATCGAGTGAACGAGCGGAGACGTACTTCGTCAGTTCAGTGCTACTCACTTGCGCGTGCAGTTTTGTTCAATGTTTGACGTGGCTCTCGACAAATCGACATTATGCCTTATAATAAATACTGTGTAGTACCTATGTGTACAAATTCAACAGTCAAAACACCTTCTAAATTATTTTTCCAAGTGCCAATGGATACCAAAAGACGGAAAAAGTGGATGACCGTTATGAAACGGGCAGATCCAATTGGCCCTAAGACCGTTGCATTTTGCTGTGAAGACCATTTCGATGTAAGTAATACTTCTAGCGCACTAAGAAGCATATGTTTATATGTGTAGCTGAGCCCGACTGTAGCTAACTTTAAAAAAATATTATTCAGTAGATACTATATATTTTTTTAAATTTGTCGATAATGTAAACAAACACTTTAATCTTTATTTCTCCTTGCACTATCCCACTAGATGATCGAACTTGATATCCTTCATAAAGTATTAACTTTCTTATTATCCTTAACTCATTTAAAAGAAAATGTATTCATTAAAACTAAATAATTTCACTATATACTGAAATTCTATTTGCGATTGAGGTTACCACGTCAAATTTAATGACATATTTTGTCTTGTCAAAATCTATCTTGTCGCTGAAAGACAATGTTACAAAACTAACCTTATTTATTTTATAAATTAAAACTAAAAACAGCTATTAATTACAATACACACACACAAACAACCAGATATCTAGACACAGTAAAAGAAAAATATGATTCATTCTTAAAACATAAAACAACAGAAACAAAAAAATTAATAAAAACCTATAAAAATGAATTAACGGATGAAATCAGGGAGTTGATGCAGCATAGAAGGTTGCTACTGCAGAATAGAAAAGAAAACAGGATAGAAATAACAATGGTAAGTAAAAGAATCAATGAAAGTATTAGAAAGGAAGACATTGGCTTTGTGGATTATAACAAAGCCTTTGACTCTTTAAATCACAAAGCTTTATGGACAGCATTAGAACAACAAGGAGTCCATATTCTGCAGAAAATATACTCAAATAGCACTGCAGTTATAAAATTAGATAAAGTTAGCAAAGAGTTTCCTATTCTAAGGGGTGTCAGACAAGGGGATCCGATCTCACCAAAAATATTTTCCGCTGTGCTAGAGATGGTATTTCGCAACCTGGATTGGGAGAAACATGGTCTGAAAATTAATGGAGAAGCTATAAACCATCTTCGCTTTGGTGATGATCTAGTGTTATTTTCCGAAACCAGTAAAGATTTAGAAAAAATGCTTCAACAATTATCAGATGCAAGTATGAAGGTTGCACTATCTATGAATGCCAAAAAGACCAAAATAATGACTAATTCAGAAAAAAAAAAATATGTAAATGAAGTATTAATAGAGTATGTCGAAGAATATGGCGTATATTTAGGACAAATAAGTGCCATGCACAAAGAAATAGATAGGAGAGTGAACAACTCTTGGAAAAGATATTGGTCTCTGAGAGAAGTGATGAAAAACAAAGATTTACCGCTGAAGGACAAAAAGAAAGTATTTGGTATTTGTATTTTGCCATGTTTATCATATGGATGTTAAAATAGAGAATTTATTGAGAAAATTGAAAGCCAAAATTCAACGGAATGAAGTGTTATTGGAATTGAACTGAAAGATAAGGTGAAATTGCAAGATATCAAAGATAAAACAAAATTTTAAGACCTAGAAAAAACCATAAAAACTCTTAAATGGAGATGGGCGGGCCACATGATCAGAGAACAATTACCTAAATTGACAAAAATCATTACATGATGGTATCCCAGAGACCAAAAAAGAAACAAGGGAAGACAAAATATGAGATGGGACGATGAACTGAAACATACGGCAGGAAAGCTATGGATAAAAGTGGCAACAAACAGAAAGGAGTGGAAAATCTTGGAGGAGGCCTTTTGTTTACATTGTTGTTAAATTGTTAACAAAATAAATTAATAAATAAAAAGGAAGGCGTTGCTGCGAAGTGAAATTAGTGAAATTTTAGTTAAGAAATTAGATTAGACATAAGTAGATATAAGTGTAAAATATTGTTAACAGTAATAAAGGCTTTATTCTTATTATTTATTATTATTATATAAAATTTAGATATACATAATTGCATTTTTGTATTTAAATTAACAAAATAATTTAAAAAATATATATATCCAATAGCGACTCCATTATTAAAATCTGACTATGTTTCTATAATGTAGTATAAGAATTAATTAAGAAATTTTAAACTTCTTTAGGCGTAAATTCGATCTTAAACATTATTAAAAACTAACTTACCGATGATACGTCACTCCGTCTTTTTTAAGCTTAATTGAACAATGATTTTTACATGTTTTTAAAGCGCACTTCGTCATGTAATACCACTTCGCCAGGATTTCGTTTTAGGCGGGCTTGACATGTGCCGCTTTGGCATTTGTGACGCAAATTCCATAGTTGTAATATTTCGATGACTTCTACTTTTTAGTTAGTGTTAATTTTTTTCGTTGATGTTCCCTTCATGTGTATGAACACAACTGAACTAAACTATCACTTCATGAGCAGTTGAATGTACTTTTGTAGGAACTATGTTTAAGTATATGTATGATGATTTATGATGTTTATACCTACGGTGGTTTTTACGGTATGAACTACTGTATTATAAAAAATATATAAATAAATACCTTCTTAACTATGTATGTAACTATTATTTTTCTCTTTCAGATTGAAAACGACATGGAAAATTATGTCAAATATAAATTGGTTGGAGGAAAGCTAAAACTAAAAAGGGATGTTTGCCCTCATAAGTATTTTTGTCAAAAAAAGACAGTTAAAACACATGTACGTTCTGTAGTACAGGAACGTAAACAAAAACAACTGATCCACAAGAGACGTCATGAAGACATTCCGAACCCGATTACTTCAGGAAGTATCGAGGAAATTTTTATTGTAAGTCCCGCTCAAGAGTCGGATTCAACCGAACCGTCTGACCCTTTAATTTTTCACGAGGAGAACGAAAATATAATAAAGGAACGTAGAACAAAAGATAAAAAAGTACAAGTATGTATAACAAATAAAACCTTCGATAAAGGTACTATGACCAATACGAAATATTTTGAGATGCTTGCAAGGAACACTAATTCAAAACGTGAAGTAGGAAAGAAAAAAAAAATAGATTAACGATTCCTTGTCAATGACAAGCAGCACACACAACTTTAAAAGAATGGGGCGTGGATTCTGCTGATATCAGTGATGCTGAAAACGCTGATTTGGATATGTTGGCATTTAAAAATCAAATGGCAAAATGTGCTTTTTTATGCATTTCACGAGAAGCGCAGTTGTTATTAAGTCTTCCTAAACAGTGTTACTTCTGCATTGATTTGTTAAGTATTCATGGTAAATTCTCTCAGAGATGTAATTGATTTCCTTGAAAAAGAAAAAAAAATAAGACTACATCACTCAAATGTTTTACTCGCGCTGGACTTTGGCCAAGACTTTGGCGCTCAAGTAGCTCTATTGGGACGATATTTAGAAAAACCGTTCCAGCTATTGCGTCATCTATAAAACGCTCATTTTTGTTCCAAATCCTTCTGGTGTTTTAATCAACCGGCCAATCACTTTTAGAAAAAGGTAATGTGTAAAAGCTTCATCGACTGTTTGGAAATACAAATACAAAACCTTCAAAGCCTTGAGAGAGTTGTATCATGAAGCCCTGTGAACGTCAGCTGCCTCTCCGTGAGTGGGTTCAGCAGCAGTTAACCTAATATCTTGAAGAAAAAAAAGTCAGCTGACTATAAGGTGGTGGATTACACGTCAGCCGATCACATGAGTTTCAAAAAAAAAATGTCATCGAGATAAACCAGTTGACATTTTTATTTATTCATAATAGCAGATAAACTATCATGTGACAAATTTTCAACTGAGAAAAAAATCACAGATTTTTTAAATTCTGTGTCTAGGGTAATTTTGCCATTCTGCTTCGAGGACAAAAACTAATGGTTAAATATTTTTCAAGTTATCGAGTAAGTTACCTAGTAAAGCGTCGCCCGGGCAGCCCCGCTACATCTGTGACTCATAGTTTCAACGGTTACGAACAGGAAAATGGTTCATAGGATCCGTCTCAATGCGGTTGGTGCTAAACAATATGTCTAACAAATATACATACCTATCTACAATTCATTACTTATATACCTATTTCTTATTATAAAACTATTTTTGTTGTGTTTATTTGAAAACATATATTTATTTTAATAATAAAAATCCCTTATATATAATAAAAATTACCTAGGTACCTCTAAATTAACTGAAAAACTGTCATATAGTGTGACGTGCCCGGACTTTTATTATACATATTATTATACATAAAATTTAATCTGTATTAATGTACCTTTTTCCGGATATAAAATAAATTTATTATTTATAAATAAATAATTACTTAACATTCATTTATAATAATAAAATGGTAAATTGAGTTAAAAAAATCTGAATGTCCTACTTATGTAGGTAATAGTTTACAATAAGATACAGTTTACAAAAAATATACAAAAAATAGTACATATTATTATATAATTATATAACATAAGAAATCAGATATAGCAATTTATTAAAATACTAGCTGTGCCCGCAACTTCGTATGCGCGGTTTTTGTACGCTTGGGGTACAAACACCGCGAAAAATGGTTTTTGAAAAAATTGTAATATGCAGACACGGTTCGTTTATCATTTCATTATATGCACACAAGTATAAATAATTTTGAGATAAAAAACATAAATTTTATACCTATGTGTTAGGGTACTTACATAGGTATAACTACTTATAAGTACATATACTTACTTACATACAGAATCAGATTTAGCTCAATACATATATTGAGAAAAAAAAATCTGTATGTTACCTACTTATTTATAAATTGTTTTCTTTGTTTATCGTCAGCATGGGAAATTCTTTTAATCCAACGATAAAAGTAGGACGTTTAAAATGGCGCTCGCCGCGACTCGAAATAGACTTGAAGCTTTCCTTTTGAACCAATTCTTTTTTTAAATATTTAAAACTACGATTGACCTCAGATATGTTTATTTATTTCATTCACATATTACTGTTGAAATTAAAATAACAATTCATTTCGGATTATTTAGTACAATACAATAGTTTTCTTTAAGTTTTTGGCTTAAAAATTATTATAAATACATTTACTATTAAAATTTAGATAAAGCAAATTGACAATTGGGACAAAGTATTATCTACAACTATACATACTATAAAATAAAGTTCCTGGTTTGTTTGTCCGCTAACTTCTTCTAGAGCACCCAACGGATTTTGATACGGTTTTCAAAAATTTCAAGAGCAATAAATGAGGAATGTTGATACATAATTTGCATTAAAAAAAATTGGATCCGTGCGAAAACTTGGGGGGGACGCTAAAATTATAAACAACTAGCTGTTGCACGCGATTTCGTCCGCGTAACTTTAAATATAGCCTATATTACTCGCTGATAAAGTAGCATTCAATAGGTTAAAAATTTTTTAAAATCGGTGTAGTAGTTTTTGAGTTTATTCATTACAAACATAAAAATAAGAATCTTTTCTCTTTATAATATTATTAATATAGATAAAAAGTTAAAATTGTAAACAATATTTTTTAAACAATTTTTAACAAAATGAAATAAATTCCTACAATTTATTAGAATCCCAACATTCAGTAATATCTCACTCAGTCAGGAGTTCCTTAAAAATTTAATTTATTACACGTTAGTATGAATATCATAAGAATTTTTTTAGTAATCAAATAGATAAATATTTAAGTTTCTTATTTTTTTGAACTCTTGCACTACATAAAATTATGATATATGAACGATCACACGGCTTCTGCTGTTTTCTGTATACTGAGGCACGCATCATACTTGCGCAGTGCTTCGTTACGTTATCCAATATATTCTTATGGCTTCAGTTGCTGCCAAGTGAAACTGTGTCCTTTATTTTTTATACATCCTTGTTTTTAAATGTATTTGAAAAATTTTGGAATGTTCAAGTGTCGTTTGTCAATACCAATGCATTGACAAACGACACAAACGTAAAATGGCACAACAAAGAGGTCAGGATCCTGCATCAGAAGCTCGCTCTGAAATACCGTATAGATATAAATATATAATGAGAGCTAGTTTTAATAAATAAATCTAATAAAATAAATTCTACATATCTTTACATTTAAACTCGCATTTAAGGTATTTTAACTACATATTTTTGTAATGACTAATCTCAAAAACTACTAGACCGATTTTAAAAATTCTTTCACCTATAGAAAGCTACGTTATCAGCGAGTAACATCCGTACTAATATTATAAATGCGAAAGTATGTTTGAACTGAACCGATCACCATGAAATTTTTCATACACGTCTGTGACACCAGAAAGGACATAAGGTACCTTTCATCGTTCAACGCGGACGAAGTCGCGGGCACCAGCTAGTAAGCTATATTTTAACAGCTAGTAGTAGGTATAAGTCGCTTAATTTCCGCGTCTGTATGTATAGCTGCTAACTCCTAAACCACGAAACAGATTTTGATGAATTTCATATAATTGTTATATATATATATAATATTAAAAAGAGGAAAGATTTGTTTGATTGTTTGTTGGTTTGTTTGTTTGCATTGAATAGGCTCCGAAACTACTGGACCGATTTAAAAAATTCTTTCACTTTTGGGAAGCTATATTATCAGCGAGTAACATAGACTATATTTTATAATGTTACGCTGACGAAGTGGCGTGCAATAGCTAGTAATATATAAAAACCTAATTAAGTTTTTTCCTGGGCGAAGCCGGGAGCGGTTCGCTCGTATAATTATAAATATTAAACTTGTTAGAATTATTTCTGTACTAACAATACCAAGGGTTGTTGCATAATTAATTTACTCTGTTTTAACCAAGTGCTTTTATTTTTTCGTTTCAAGATCTCAAGCAGGTTGACAATCAATTTAATGGTAGATGGCCTCGATGCTGCAAGTGGACCGCCGGCTTTAGTAGGTCAAAGGATAAGGGGATAAGGGAGATGAAGCATCCCTTCCTCGCTCGTCGAAACACAACAGCACTCATGCTGTTATTTCAGCGGTGGTGGATTTTCATGCGGTTTTCACTAATGGAAAGAGCGTTAAATGAGAAAGGTTTTCATATATAATAGAAAAAAAATTCTAGTACAGAAATAAAAAAAGGAATGATTTCTGAAAAAGAAAACACGTTCCTGTTCATCACGCGAATATAAACGAACCGGAACAAATGGCATGCATTAAAACCCTACTAATTAAGTTCTCTCAGTTCGTCTAACAGGTAATAAGGATTTTATGTGCATGCTTACTGAAAGGGAAGTTGTTCACGTTAAGAAATAAAAAAAAAAGAAAAGTAGAAAAAAAAAAATCTGAGCCTCACCTTGAGCTCGATGCCACCGGCGCCAGCACAATCGATCGCCACTTATGTTTGCCTAGTAGTAGGTATTTAGCCTACTAGTCTTTCCTTCAATTTTTTTAATTTTTTTACATTTTTTATGATTCTTTAGGCCTATTTGTATATAATCTATAATATATATTTTTTAATTTATGGCTGTATGTAATCTAAATAAATAAATAAATAATAAAATAACCTAAATAAACATATGTGAACATAATGTAAGAATGGACTTTTTTTTCGAAAAGCCAAGGATGTTATGTCAAGGATTTTTATAAAAAAAAATGTTATGTATGTTATGTTATGTTTATGTATGCATGTGCATATATTTTCTCTTGTGTCATTTACAGAAGATCACCGTGCAATAACAGCATGTGTGTTGTCGTGTTTCGGTGATTGGGTAGGTAAGGGATGTCAAAACCCGTTTTCCTATCTCTTCCTTAATCATACTATATGATCGACAGCGCACTTGCAGCACATGTGCCGTTGCTTGTGTTATAGGCGACGGTAGCCACCTACCATCAAGTGGATCGTCAGTCTGTCTGCCGATCTCAAAATTAAAAATATATCTCTAGCTTGAGGCTCCAACCCCAGTGCACGCTGTGCGTATACCCTAATATGTCTATTTCTAAAAACTGTCGCAGTTTTATAACTGATCTGTGGTTAATGTGCTCATAAACTATTCTGTGGTTATTACGCCAAATTATTATCATCGTCTACTCTACGCCATAGATGCTACGAGCTTACAATCGTCTACGAGAAGGCCAATTAATAACTCTATTTCGAATGAAAAAAGTAAAAACGTTATATCATTGCAATTCAGAATTAGTCGATATTTGATTTTTAGAGATATTTTTTTATTGTTAAGATCGACAGACAGACTGACGGTCCACCAAAATTGATGGTAGGTTGCTACCGTCACCTAACACAAGCAACGCTATAGATGCTGCAAGTGGGCTGCAAACTATAGAAAGGAAGGATTAAGGATAAGGGATAAGGAATGGGATGGGGTAATGGGCTCTGGCATCCTTCACACACCGACTTACTTACTTTATTAATCACACGACATTGAACATAGAATTTTTATATTTTAGCAAGATTGTGCTGCAGTATCTTGCCGGCTATAAGTCCGAGGCAAGCGAAAGCAACTGCGTAAGCTGACGCCCCGCCCGCAACGATCGACCTTCGTCCGACTTTTGCAAGAAACGCTGCTACTATATATCATCGTATTAAATCACTCTACATACTTATATACGAAAGTATTCAAAGACTTTTTGGAAAACTGTTAAACTGTTAACATTTTGACTTTATTTTTCAATTTAACACTAGAGAGAGGATCAGGATTGGTGCAAGGAAATGTTGAAAAAATTCAATCGCGGTGCATCAAAAGACGCCTATAAGATAGTAACAGGTGACGAATCAGATCTATGCATATGAAACCGAAACTAAACAACAATCGACTGTATGGGTCTTTCAAGACCACCCAAATCCAAAAAAAGTTGTTCGCGCACGAAGCACTTCGAAGCAAATGGTCGCCTGTTTTTTCGGGATAACTGGACATGTGGCCAGAGTTACATTAGAGCAACGTAGAACGGTCAATTCTGAATAGTACACCAGTATTTGTTTGCCAGAAGTGTTCGGAAAAATCAGGGAAACCAATCGCAGAAGACGAATCATTCTCCACCACGACAATACAAGTCTCACACATCAGCTCAAACAAAAACGTTTTTGAGCAGTCAAAACATCGAATTGATGGTTCATCCGCCTAACAGTCCTTGTTTGGCACCTAATGTTTTTTTTTATTCCCGCATATCAAAAATAAATTGCGAGGTCAACGTTTTTCGACCCCTGAAGAAGCGCTTCATGCGTTCAAATCACATGTTTTGGAGGTACCTCAAGCGGAATGGAAAAAGTGCTTCAACAATTGGTTTAAACGTATCCAAAAGTGTATTGATCTTAATGGAGAATATTCTGAAAAACAATGAAGCCGTTTCCGATTATAAATATTTGTTTTTATTTGTTTATCTCAAAACTTAAGTAGGCAGCCCTTGTATTATCAATAATATCAATTTTCATCATAATATAATATGCTTAGTAGTTTTGCATGAAATAGTAACATACATGCGTACATCCACTTCACAAGCTCTCGTATTTGTAATTTTAGTAGAATTATAAAAATAACTAGATGTTGAAACATTTATTCTTAACTATAAAACATTTAAGGTGCCTACTTACCTAGAATAAAATTCCATTTTGCTTATCCGTTGCTAGGCATGACTGTTAACATTGGTGGCGCCACCATAATTTTTATATTATATATTTTTAGATGATATTTTTTCTCAAGTACCCCTTCAACCTGTATCCCCCTAACAAGGTGTATGCAAAATTTCATGACGATCGGTTGAGTAATTAAGGCGTGAAAGCGTAACATACAAACAAACAAACAAACAAACTCACTTTCACATTTATAATATTAGTTAGGATTTAACAATGGAACTTAGGCTGCATTAAACATGTAACATTCTCTTTGCAGGGATTTGTCCCCAAGTGATATCTATTTTCAAACACTTCAACTCTTGAGAGTAATTACAGAAAATGCAATTCGAAAAGAAAGCAGAAAATTACTCTCAAAGCTTTTCCCGTCACTTTGTGTCCATTCCATGCGCAAAAAGTCTTACGTCGAGTCTGCAGTGAGGTTTCAAAGTCATATCGTGTCCTTGCTCTAGCTCTGGCATTACTGTGCCGAAAGAGTGAAAGTCTCGACATTACTTGACTGAGTTCTTAATTCCGGTTTGAATTTAGAGAGTAACGAAATTCCCCATCACTCCGAAAGTCCAGCGGAGTGTCCATTTTGTCCCTCTCTAATTACAAGAAATATATATTTCTTTGTTTAATTAATACGGTGTCATCAATGGTCTGGAGGTGATATAGAAAGGTAATCTGTGCTGTGAATGATGAACTTAAGTTTTACCTCAGTGAACTTACATAATAATATCCTGTTTTTTTAATTTCAATTTTTATTATTTAATTTAGTTATTTAAATTAAATAAAATTTAATTTAATTTACTTAATTTAATTTAATATAGCCACAAAAATAGAACATTGGATTAGAAGCAAGGTCTTACCTAAATAAAAGTTGTCACAGTTTTTTCGTTAAGATTGTCAGACATGCTGAAGGTAACACAAGCAACGCCACAAGTGCTGTAAGTGTGATGCCAACTATAGTTAGATTAAAGATAAGGGATTAGGAAACATAAGGAGATCCCTTACTCACCAAAACACAACCGCACACATGCTGTTATTTCACGCGGTTATTAACGAAAACTGACGGTCCAAATGACTGTGAATGGCAGTGTGCCCTGCAACTATTAATTTATAAAGTGATAGCTAGTTTATACGGTCTGCTGATATCCCTTACTTGCGCAGCGAAACACAACAGCACATATGTTTTACATATACTGCGCACGCAACTTCGTACGCGCTGAAAATCCCACAGGAACCTAACATTTTTTCAGGATAAAAAGCATCCTATAGTTTAATTCAGGTAATCATCAATATATACATCAGTGAAAACGGCATTCAAATCGGTTCAGCCGTTTCTGAGATTAGCGTGCACAAACATACGAAAATTCTAAAAACATTTTTTTTTGTTTTGGTTTTTTGAAAAAAATTTTAATGTACAGACACGAGTCGTTTACGCTTTCATTATTATGTTTACGATTTTATTATATTATTTATTATAATGCTGTCACTGTTGCAAGTCTGTTGTTACTCAAATGATTTTTTTTAACGAGCGGAGAAACCTTCAAAAGATACCTTATGACAAATGCCGCATGCAATGCAAATGGCATAAGGTTATGTGGGATTCTTACCGCACTAAAAGTCCAATTCGAGATAGGTATGGTTCAGTCCTTAGGGGACTTTGAAACCGTCACCGGACATCGGGGGGGCAAGAAGCGCCCGGCCCTTGCAAACAAATGGTACTTAAAACTAACTTAATTATGCCTAACTTAATGATTAGCCCTGTAGGGCCACTTACGACTGCAGCGGCTTGAGCCACGGCAGCTATTCAAGTGGTCCCCGGGCCGGAAAGTCCCTCGCAGTAGCGCTGCATCCAGGTCGCGCCTCGTAGGTGAGAAGCGGCGCGGCGGTCGTCCTCTTCTTTCACGGTGGCGGGGCAGCTGTGCTTACTGGTGATGACCACATCACCAGTAAGCGCCGCGTTTGTTGCTGTGATTGGGCACATCCTGATCCAACAGGATGTGTCGAGGTCTTCTTCTGAAACGAGAATGAGTGTTATTAGTATCTGGGGTATAGATTGGGATGGCGAGGAAGTTTGTCATAGTACTTCAAGGCAGAGTCCTTGATGCACTTGACAATGGAGGGAAGGTTTATGTCGTGATGGAGGTCAACATTGCGAATGTACCATGGGGCGCTCACAGCTCTTTGCAGGAATCCGTTTTGGACGGTTTGGAGTGATTTGATCTCGCACAGAGCAGCGTGCGCAAAGACAACGCTAGCGTACGTCATGATTGACCTTATGCATACTTTGTACAATGTCACCTTATCTCTAAAGGCCATTGCACTCCGCTTGCCTATGAGGCACGTCAGGCGACCCAGGACGAACGCTGCCCTGTTCCTGACAGGCTTTATGTGGGGGCTGAAGGTGAGTCTACGGTCGAGTGTGACACCGAGGTATTTGGTCTGGCGGACCTAAGGGATAACGCGGCCTAATGATGACCGCTCATGCTCATTTGGACAGCTTCTCAACTGGAACAGAATCTCAGGTGTAGGGATTCTTAGATTAATGGAATTTCAGATGGACAGAAATAGTACAGTCACCTGTATGACTATATGACAAGAAGGTAAAAAAATAGTGGTAGCTATGTTTACATATGGGTTTACATAACACCAATTTGCATACAAAGAAATTTGAAAATATTGTTAACTGTCGAAACTGTGTTGCGTCTTGCGACAATAATTCACACTTTTTTTTTTCTTAATTCTTTAACCTATCATCTTCACTTCATATTTAGTCTTTAGTATTCGTGGCTTGTTAACAAATAGTAAAGTTTGAAAAAACATCTCGACGAAACTGGATGCAATTTTACCATATGCAATAATTTTGCATGAAAATTAAAACATTAAAAAATGTAGTACCAGATAAAGGTCACAGAGTAAATAAAAGGCCTGAAGAGAACAAAATGAAAAAATTATGCGATAAGTAAAATTTAAAGATTGATGATTCCACATTAGGGTTAAGGAACGATTTTATTATAAAAAAAGATTCTTAGAAGCGATCTTCTGATCGCTTAACTAAATTAACTGGTTTGGTATTATTAATATATATTATTATTATTAAATATATTCGGATAATATATATAATATTTTCATAATAAATAATAAAAAAAATTAGGATACATGGAATTAATGTGTACGCCTCTACATGGCGGAGCTGTGGCGGGCTTAGCTAATCTATGGTACAATATTATTTTCCAACTTACCACTGAATAAGTAATAGTATTACAAGTACACAAAACACACATTGGTGGTGGTGCCACAAAAAGGTAACTGCAAGCAACAGACAGCAGACAAAAATTTCGTATGCACTCGGGGACAGCGTCTTTTCTACCTGCACTAGAATAGAAGCGTAGCTTTGTGCGCCTTCATAGAATTCGTTGCTTAATCCAGACAAAAAATTGGTCAAAATTTAAAACATGACTCACTCTTTCAAATTGAGTAGAAGCTCCAAAATGAAATAAAATTACCAAAGGTCATGTCAAGACCAAAATTAACACAAGCCAATAAAATAATTGTAAAATAAAATTCATTAACAAACAAAATAACCATAAATTTATAATGTCAATCAATATTAAATTTGTGATTTTTCTCTCTAAAGAGAAAATCATCTAATTTATTTTATAGTTAGTATAGATGGTATATTTCACGTCCAACTTAGATTTTTTTCAAACAAAAAAAAAGCAACTGCCAGAGGCTGGATGCAGAGGGCGGAAGACCAATAAATGGGAGCTTTTTGGTTGGTATTATATCGATGATGAAAATATATTATATAGGTAATTCACCATCCCCATTCCCAACCCATCATCCCCAATGAGATATTTTAAAAATTGATTTTTAAAATAATAATAATACGGGATATAATTCATAGGAATACCTATAGCGTTTTTTCGGGTACTCAATCGTAGTCCAGGAACAAACCGAAAGTACTTTGAGAGTAAGTACCCAACAGATTTGTGAGAAACTCAATCCAAGGTCAAACTGTGAAAAGTTGATTTAAAAGTTGACCCCGTCGGGAATTAAATCCGAGGCATAAGGCAGATATCTAAAATTATCATCCAAGTGAGCATGATAGACTCCAACATGATCGAGTCAAGAGAACAGAATCAGATAGATATGAGTCCGTATGTAGTTCTGGAGATTATGAAACTTAATACCAAATAAAAATTACAAAGAAAACATTGTATTTTCTTTATTATACGAGTATGTACCTAATTTTACTTTAGCATATGTGAGTAATTTTACTTATTATATTTTATTATTATTTAAAAAATACAAAGTTTATTTAAATTATCTCCTTTGGCCTTATTTTCAAAAATTTATAAGGTTATTGTATATGGTAATATAAAAACGCTTTGCTAACTTTCAAAGATACCTGGTACATCCTGGTACATCCTTTTTGGTAAGTTTTTCACAAAAATATGGTTTAGTAACTCCCTATATTAGCCAACTCCACTCCACCCACACCAAACGATCACTGACACCAGATAATGCCTACGCTCTACGTCTACCCTATTAAATAATTGAGAATGTTCTCTTTGAACACAAGTTGTTTAATAGTAAAACTTTTCTCCTCAATATTTTTTTTTCTGTGACCTTAAATTAAGAAAAACCCTTTAGTCTGTCTTTGGGTGTTTCAGCTGGTTTTCTTTTCGTGTCTTTGTGTTTTGTTGCCGGCTGTACAATGTGGCGAATGCCCAAATGCTTACCAGAGTTTTTACCACCGTACTGCGAACCATAGATGCAAGATCCTTCGCATTACTTGGATAAGGTACCGCTGCACACAGTCGGGATAAGTAGAAATTATATCCCGCACAGTCTTTGGAACAATCTGTCTTTTGAGGTGTTTCCATCTACAATGTGGGCTTAGCGAGCCGTAAACAGTAACCCTGGTGTTACTTTTTTGTGCCGACCCTACCCTTTAAGCCCAAGTTGTTATTTCTGTTAAGTCATGATATATTAAGAAGAAAGTCCTAAGTGATTTTTAAAATGAAGCAACGTATTTCTAAGTTCTTGGTGTTGGTCCAATAAACATTAGACATAGCTATTTTTAAATTTTTAATTCATACAATTTTAAAAACGGTCCAATGTTTTTAAAATTGTATCTGACCATACCAATAATCCAGAACCATGTTACTTACATCATTTTGAAAATGTTTAACTACGAATGTCTGTTCGTTCGAACGTTCTTGTCGATAATTTCGTTTATTCATCGTGATCATACCATGGCAGATACAGCTGTTGCCTCCGAGATTTCCGCACCCGTTACGCCGGCGAAGAAACCAAAAGTTTCGCCCTGTGGTACTGCGAAAAAAAGACTAGGTCCAAACTAACACCCGAAAACATCATGAATACAGCTCCATTAAAAATCTGAAGAATAGCAGCGGATCTTCGTTTTAAGCTATTAAGAAATATGTTTTTTTAAATGTTAAAATCGACAGTCAGGCTGATGATCCATTTGATGGTAGGTGGCTACTGTCGCCTATAACACAAGTAACGCCACGGGTTCTGTAAGTGCGCTGCCGACCATAGCAGGATTGAGGATTGGGATAGGGAGGAAATGGGCTCTGGCATCCCTTACTCATTCACCGAAACACAACAGCACACATGCTGTTATTTCACGGTGGTCTTCTATTGTTACTACTGTCCCAATGACTTAAAAACGCAGTGTGCCCTGCCACTACTTGCCAGATCCAAACCAGAGCTAACTATAAAAATTTCATTTCCAAAATTGGTATTGCCGGGTATCGAATCCGGGACCCCAAGACAGAGCGTTAAAGCAAGTACCTTAACCACTTGACCAAAGCTCTTGGTAAAGCTGCATGCTTAATCATGCAATGATTTGAGGTCTAAGTATCTGGATCTGGTTTTTGGAGATCAACAGAATTTGGTAAAAACTACTTAATAGTTACTACAGCAGTAAAAGCATCGAAAATTTACAATCACTAGCATCACCTTAATAAAATGTTGGACATAAAAAACAGCAGGTATTAAGTACCCTATACATAACATGAGTTTAACGAATAATATAAAACTCTTACCTGTTAAATAATAATTTATTCTTGCGTGCCTAACATTTATTACTGTGAGTTTATTATGTTCTGAGTTTATACCTAAACTAAGTACTTATATTAAAAATTAGATAACTATAATAAAATCAAATCAAAGTATAAAATAATTCATAAATGTGGTCTCATAGTCGGGATTTTAGGTTCGATTTCCGGCAATGTAAACTTTGATAGTGCACTCAGGGCACACTGGGTTTCGAAGTCATTTTGTCAGCTCGTCTGACGGCAGTCCATCGTGAAATAACAGCATGTTTGCTGTTGTGTGTCGATGAGTAAGTAATTAATTTTATGAGAAATTTTATCCTCTACAAAAAAGATCCTTTAGATTTTTAACGTAAAAGTCACCGTTTCCAAGATATTTGGAAAAAAGCGTTTTTTCAAGATGGCAGCTAACGCTCGCGGTTTCGGACGACACAAACTTGAATTTATACTTAGGAGACAGACTGACATCCAATCGAAAAATCAATTAGCAGGATTTTTTGCAGACCGAATATCTAAAAATATTAGACATTACAGCGATTGAAGGTGTTTAATACAAGCTACTCAATGAAAAGGACCGTCGCGTTAACAAATATCGGACCGAGTTTTATTACTTAGTGGGCAGATAACATAATGAATTGGAAGGATTTGATAACGGGAAAAGACAACGAGTTTCGAAGAGGGAAAAGGCAACATAGTCTATAGTGAACGATATATTGGAGATACAAAAGAAAGAAAGAAATAATTATAATAATAAAAATTAGTTTACTTAGTAAGTAGATATATATATATATATAGTTACTAAGTTTTGCTAATTAATAAAATATAAATAGTACTTATAAATAAATTAATAATTTTTATTTACTAATTATTATAAGTAACTAAATAACTTCTACTAATACTTGATGATAATAATTGCAAAAGTTTGTGAGGATGTATGTTTGTTATTATTTCACGTAAAAACTACTCAACAGATTTGGTTGAAATTTGGCACACAGATATTTTACTACCTGGATTAATATATAGGATAGGTACATTTTATCCTAGAAAAATTTTCGGTTCCCAAGCGAGTCTAAAACTATAAAAAAAATTGGCGTTATTGTCGCGTGGCGGCGTCACCATTGTAAGCGATAAAGATGGTATTATTTAGTCATACTCGTATATGTATATACATATTTTCTTTTTCAACGCTAACGAATTCGCGAGCACCAGCTAGTAAATAATATATTTTTTAATTAATTTAAAATGAAATTAGTCACAAATTAATGTTACGTGGATATGGAAAAAACAATCCGTAATAATATTATAAATGCGAAAGTATGTTTGGATGTATGGATGTTTGTAACTCTTTCACGCAAAAACTACTGATCCGATAACCATGAAATTTTGCATACACGTTATCTGGGACACCAGAAAGGACATAGGGTACCTTTCATCGTTCAACGCGGACTAAGTCGCGGGCACCAGCTAGTTATAATATATAATGTCATCTATCTGTGTGGCAAATTTTATCCAAGTACCTCTCAACATAAACAAAAAACCAAAAAAAAAAGAACAAAAAATAACTTAATATAAAAAAATATTTTTTTAAAAAAATGGATCTATTAAACACGTTAATACATCACGAATACTAACTATCTAATGAAAAATTATCATACAGATCCGTTCTAAATTTGAATATAGCCGTTGTAGATTCGAATATGGCGCCAAAAATTTGAAAATCGAATGTGCGTTCACAAATCTACCGTCGTTGTCACGAGTATCGATTCCGAAGGGGAGCACGCGAGATATGCGTGTAGCGCACTTACTAAGGTAGGCTAAATAAAACTTTTATAATTACTTTATCATTTCTTAGCAATTTAATAGTAGCAGGCCACACTGCTTACCGCAGTCCAATAATGGGCAACAAGTGTGACTCAAGAGCCCCAGATAGGTAGGTAACCAAAGTGAAATAAAAGCACTTGTGTTGTTGCATCTTATCTATCATCGTTTCATGGTCTTATTTGTTGTTGTGTTGTTATTTGTTTGTTGTGTGTTATTCTTTATCATAATATAATGGTCGACATCAGCTCACTTGCTAGCAACTAGCAAAAAAAATTAGCACTTGATACAGTAAAAACTAATCCCTTATTATTGCTAGTTTTTATAATTACCATGGAGCAAATATAAGTACTCGTAGGTCGTCAATCTGCGTGCTGTCTCTTAACATCATAAAAAATCATGTTACAAGTGTAGGTAAAATTAATTTTATAGTTGGTTAAGTAAGTTAATGAATCTATTTATAGTTGCTTTACAATAAAACAAGTCATTAAGAGCATTCATCAATTAGAATCACGCTGGAGTTAAAATTTATGATTTCAAGTAGTTTCAGATACTTAGTTTGCAGATAAGATGTTAACGTCATATTATTTGTAGTTTTATAATGTAGCACATGCCTGAAAAGTATTTTAAAATGAATTTTCACTAAAACAATTTTTAAACAGCATTTTTTTTTTAACTAGCGGTCGACGGCCTACGCAGATAAATATACAAGTTATTAAAAAATATATAAAATAATGTTTTAGAACATAAATGACTCCACATAGGTACTAGGTCGAAGAAAAAACAGAAATATTTCAAATTTGATCCTAAAATAACACGTTTAATATCACCAAAAATTACTAAAAGTGACACTTTTGATTATACTTTTCTTGAATGAAAATTTACAGAAATCGTATGTTTTTTCGACTATATACTAATAAATGATATGAATTTTTGGAAAATCAATATTTTTATAAGTTTGTCGCATATAATTTTACTAATATCTCACTTCTGCGTAGACCGTCGACCGCTAGTTTTAAAAAAGGACTGCTTAAAAACTGTTCTAATGAGAAAACTATCCCAATATTTTAGGATCATTGTCTAGATTATAAAACTACAAATACCTAATATGACGTTAATATCTTATCTGCAAACTAAACACATCAAGGGTTTATTTTCCGTCGGGAATCATGAATTTTGACACCAGCGTGATTCTGGTTGATGAATGCTCTTAAGGCCGGTTCTAAACTTAATATTATTTAAATCGAGGTATCGAATTTGGAATGAATTTAAATCCCTAAACGAACATCTAAAAAGTCTTCATATATTAAAATCCTTATAATAAATACTTAGTAGATATATAAAGGTAGTGCCAATCTATTTAAAAATTTAACTGATAAGTATAGGTACTTTCGTATTAGGTTTTTAAAATTTGTAGGAAACGTCATACCATAAAGTACCGAATACCGAAGTATAAGTAATAGGTATTTGAAAGTGAATTAGAACAACGTTCAAATTAATATTGTTATTTTTTTGGATTCCCAGCACCATTAGTTATCTCCACATTTTTTTCATTCCACCTTCCAGTAATTCGAAAATGAAATTTAATTTCATATTCGTCTGTAGCATTAACTAGACATGATCGGAAGCGCGACATCTATGAACAGAACCTCAAACTTCAGCGTACTGAAATACGTTTACGATCTTTATTATCGGCAGCCCGTAATACTACAATTTAGTTCTTGCCCTACAAAAAGCGTTTCTCCTTTCATAATAATAAGAATACGTCGAGTCGGTCGGTTGGCGCGCTCGCTCGCTCGATACACACGGACGAGGCGCGGCCTATCTGTGTGCGTGGGCGGGACGGACGTGTGCGTGGGTCGGTCCCCTCCCCCGCGCGCCTTCTCTCCCCTCGGTGGCCGCGCGTCGCGAACGTAGCTTTCTGTTCACTTATATAACAACATACATATATACGTGCAGTAAATAATATACACTGAGAATAGCGAGCTATGTGCCGCCACCTAGCGGCGCCGCTTGGCTACAACCAGCACAGAGTAGTGAACGACATTTTGTGTTCGGAAATTTAAACTTTTAACATTTTTGTAAATTATATATTTTTTTTAAACTGGCTTAAATTAAAAATTTTGCCTCGTTTATTATTTGTATGCTAAACTTAAAAGAATTTATGATTTTTTTTTATAAAATTAAAAATATTTTTTTAAAACCTATTATTTTTCAGAAAATAATATTATTTTTTTATTTATTAAAAAAAGGTTTTTTTTACTAATAAATATGATAAAGTTTATCGTTACATTACTCTGTACGTTTATAGCGCGACCGACATTGGACGTTCGGAGAACGAACGGCTATTCTTTTGAGGCTCGGGTTGGCTCGACTCTGCTCGAATGGCTCGAACTTTCGGGCGAACTCGAGCGAACGTGGCTCGAGTCGGGCGCTACTACCGGCAAGAAAATTTCACAAGCATCCATCCATGACGAAGTAGAGCTACCCGTCCGGCGCCGCGCTGGGCGTCGCGCCGCGTCGCCTCCGAAGTGTCTTTGGAATGGCGCGAGTCTTTCGTTTTTAAATGTAACGTTTTTAATACAGACACCATATTGAATTAATTTCTCTTCTTTTGATTAGAAAAAATAAATTTGATTTAATAATAATTTTCTTTTACTGTGAGTGTTAATGGTTAAGTATAATTATTTATTACATTATAAATAAATTTATAAAACTTTTGCTAGTATTTATATACCTAAGTATTGGGATAAAATTTATATAATACCTACATGAAATATTACATCAAATTATACATTATCTATCATTAATACGGAATACTAGATTTTTCTTATAGAATATGTATGTAAGTACAAATAAGAACAAAGGATCTCTTGATTTTTGCCTTAGTGCCATTAATTTTGTACAATAATTTCTAAATGTCTAGCCATATACGCTAGAGAAACGGTTAATAATTATATAAAAATCGAGTTCTTTTAATGAATTGCTGGCTTAGGTTGTTAACACACTGCAAGCGTGACATACCTACGTTATAAAAATCGTGTATAGTCGAATTTAAATTTTAGATAAAAAATGAAAACAAAGGTGTTGCCAATTAAAAATAAAAAATATATTTGTGTGGCTTGTCGGACAATGGTGTACACTTTTAACAGGTAAAATTTAATATTCGCTAATATGTAGTTTCCGACTTTAGGTGACGTAAACTACAATCCAAGAAGAAAATATAATTGTTTAAAATAAAAACGTTGAAAAATGTTTTTTATGATTCTGGCAATAGGAGGAAGCTCAAAACATTTGAACCTAGGCTGCTACTTAAGTTTTGAGATAGACAAATAAAAACAAATATTTATAATCAGAAATGGCTTTATTGTTTATCAAAATATTCTCCATTAAAATCAATACACTTAATTTTGCATACGTTTGAACCAATTGTCGAAGCACTTTTTCCATTCCGATTGAGGTTCAAACATGAGATTTGAACGCATGAAGCGATTCTTACACAGTCTTAAAGAAGGCAAAATTTGCTACAATTGCAATTTGCAACCGCAGCTCTGTATGTCAAACAGATCCCGAGATACACTACTTAAAAAATGGATCATTGTTCCCAAAAAGAAATTTTGTAGTTAGCTGTTTTTCGAAACAAAATATCGTCTAAAATAATCATTCTACGAGAAAAGTTATGAGTTGTAGAGCAGTTATTATTATTTTGGCTTTTGGGCCCGTCTCCCCCTCAGTTTGGATTTTGTGATAATGCCCTTATTTCCTTGTGATAATGTCATATTTTTCCAAAAAAAAAAACGAACAATTGCTACTTTACATACTTAACTCTGGAACCGTTCACTTTAGCAAGATTATGCTATTTTTGTTCGCAATTCAATGTTGGTTATTTTTGTCCGTGGCACTTTTGAGCTAAACCGCATAGTTTTCGAAATGTTTCAGAAAAACTGATAAAACCCAACTTCTCTCAACTTACTATCTCAGAAACGTCACTTTGACAATGACATTGATTTGTTTACATTTTCGACCTCGAATTCCATTTTCGTAGAATAAATCCATGGATCTAATATAATAAGCATAAATCTGAGAATTGGACATTGCGTCATTCGCGTGTACGTAAGTGGCTATCTTCGCACTGCTATCGCCCTGCTTGCCGTGTCGCACTGTCTTTAATAAATAAAAATATATATCTATTATTATTTTAAAGACAACACTGTTCTCTTATTTCTTTTGTGTAGTTTTAATGCTGTTGTTTTATTGGTAAATTTAATTAAAAAGGTATATATTACAATTTAATTACTTAATTAATAAATAAATATAAAAATATATTTTTTACGATTCTTTAGGCCTATTTGTATATAATCTATAATATATATTTTTTAAATTTATGGCTGTATGTAATCTAAATCTAATAATACAAATATGTTTATTATAATAATATAATAGGCATGTTTCTTGAATTATTACATTGGTTAATCAATTCAATTTTATTAGGAATCATTTATATTAAGTCATGAAAGTCTGACTTGTAGCTAAAAAGCAAAAAAAAAGTACTAATTAAAACTAGAACTACTTTATAAAGTACGTACTCTAGCGACCTGCCTCGACACAAACCTTCCTCATTTATCCTTCTTTCCATTAGTCAAAACCTTATCCAAATTTGTTGGGTGGTCTAGAAGAAGTTAGCGGAGAAACAAACGGACACGGACAGTTTCGGCGATTTGGTAGCAAAGTTTTTTTTTTCCACATACATAAAAACTTAATTAGGTGTAATTATACGTATACATAAACCTTCCGTTAAAAAATATCTAACTGATGGTGAAAACCGCGTCAAAATCCGTTGCGTAGTTTAGGAGGAGTAGTTTAGGAGAACTTAATATAAATTAGGTTGTACTTGGGTTGTACCGACATGTCGCTTGTTCATAATCACAAGCGTCGCATTAAAAAAAACTTTTACCGCGTCTTTTAAATTTTGCCGCTTTCAGCTACAAACTTCGCTATAAACGTCAAAATAGACGTCAGTAAACTAGCCGTGGAGTTATTTCGCGAATGGCGCGAACCGCGTTACGGATTTAAACGAGACCTCAAATAAACACGTACTCAATTCTGAGTCCTAAGTCTAACGTTCGAAGATCCAATTTAAACCGTTATCAATAACTCTAGTGATAAGACAGCCTCGCAGAATGAAAACAAGATGAACACATGTTTACAATCGTGTGAGGGAGCTTAGCGTTGCTCATTATCAGCATCATGCCGAACGTCAATTTACAGTAACAAAGTCGCAGAGTAATTTAATTACATATATATATAAAAAAATACGTTATCACATCTGCGCATGACAACTGTCGCAGTTTTACTAAAAGATGTGATATTTGAAAACAGCTATTATTTTGGAATTTCAGGACTGAAATCAACTTCATAACAATTAACGATACGACCCCCGCCTCTAAATTCCTCGCCCCGAGCGTGCCCGCTATACGTGGCGATACGACGCCTTCGCATAGATAGAATAGAGAGCGGTTTCGGAACGCACCCATACACGAGAGCTACGGGGTAAAGCTGTGTGCGCCCCGCGCGGCTGTGTGCGTTGCCCTGCACGTGTACACTCACACAAGCGAGCCGCCGGTGAGCGCTGTTCACCGCACTCTGTGAGCGCAAACAACCATCTATAAGGCCACGCTATAGCTGACAGAGGGACGCGCGGCGCTTTAAGCCGATTGCAAATTTGGGTTTTCTTTTTTAATGTTTAAAAAATTTTCTTTAGCTATTTTCTATTGTTATTTTTTTACTATTTTTATATTAACAAGTCCTGTATTTGGTTTACAATTCTATATACCTAACTACAAATAATATATATTTTTTTAATTATATAGATGCTCACCTGGTTTTATATAACAAAATTAATTAAGGAATAATATTTGAGGCCTTAATAAAAACATTTGGAAAATAAAACAAGCGAATAGTAAAAAAGAACATAAAAAAGATTGTAACCAAAAAACTTATAACATTTTTCAAAACAGAAGTTGCGAAAATAATTTGAATACTTTCCGGTGTTCGAATAATAAGAGCTTGTGCGCATTGTAATAAGTTATTTTGAAAACTTTTATGACATGAAAATTTACACGAAGTTTTTTTACAATTTCAAGTTTCATTTAACATGACTACAAAGTCATACAAGTTTTTTTTGCAAATAAGTAAAAAATGAAATGTAACAATTTTCAATATAATTCCAAAGGTTAATAAGGTTAATTCAATATATAAAAAATGTAATTGTTTATATATTATTTTCTAAAGTAGGTACATATTTTAGCAATATTGTGTTACTGTTATTATACTTAAGTTATGATTTACATACAAATGATCTTAGAGATAATGCAAATTTGTAGTAAACCACTTAGTTGAAGAAAAACAATGTATGTACTTAATAGAAAATTCTACTTAGGTAGTAGGGACATATTTTGATATAATGCTCTATTAACCAGCCTACTACTAGTACTTCACTTATTTTTATAATAAAATTAAATCATTAACGCTATGAAGGACTTTACCTACAAACAAGTTTTTAAAATTATTAGTAAAACATTAATTTCTTTTTCAGGTTAACATAATTTTTAATTACCGGATACTGGCAATGGACCAATTCGCCGATACATAAATATATTACTGTACATATCATAATTATATATTAGTTGGGAATTTGTAGTAAGTACATAAAAATTATGAAAAAGTTTTTAAGACAATATGTTTTTAACAGTATACTGTTAAATAATCTTTTCAATAACACAACGGTTTTTTTGGTGCAATTTTAGGCTTGTTTAGATAAATTAAAATTATTGTATGTAGTTCATGTGATAATATTAATTACCTGCACCCGAATTTGAACATAATCCATTTGTGAATTCTTGTAAACCAAGTTGTAACTCATTTTATATTTTAGTAAGAATATTTTTTTTTTCGAAGGACCTGATTTCTCAGCATTATTCTGATTAATCTATAAACCATCATTTATTAATAGTTATTTATAATCTATACAGTTAAATAACTTTTAAATATTTTTTTTTTAGTTGTAATGTTTAATTTTTGATTGTAATTGCTTTTTTAGATTGAAATGGCCTATTTTTCGAGAAATTATAATGTTATGAAATTAATATTTTTTTTTGAAAACTTGATTACTAAGATTTACCACACACAGGGTCAAGGAAAGCTTACATCATATAATATATTTTAATAAAGAAATTATTTCAATAACGCTATCTGGTGTTTTTAAAAATCGAAAACAAACTTCCCATACAAACTAAATATTGAGAGCGTCAATCGGCTTGAGGCGCCGTGCGGCCGGTATATTTCCGACATAATACCGCTGCGTCGAGCGATTACTACTATATATTCTATATACATTTAATGCTATACAGGCGCGCATAGAACTGGCCGTACTTATGTGAGCGCCACGGAATGAACTCTTACAGCGCTGCAGCGCCCCACAACATAGCACCGTCTAGTGAGTTTACATGAATTTAGCGCTGCAGCGCTTTCGTAACTAGGTGCCCGACTTATTATTATCGTAGATTGGCGTCGGCGCAACTACACGGCGTTAGAAGGACGTTCCGTTTTAAATATCAGGTTTTATTATTATGAAGAGAGGCGCAGCGGAGTGCGGACAGTGCGGCGGCGGACGGACGGTTGCGTGCGATAACATTTGACATTCGTAATTACTCGAGCGCGGACAGTGGTGCGCGAGGCTCGCTGCGACTTGGCGGACATTCCGCCGGAGTCCGTGGGGCCGGACAAAAGAGGTCGCGCGTTGCGTCAGTTTAGCACCACCACCAACGGTTTGACAATCGACGAACCGAACGCCTCGTTCGCCTGCCGCCCGCACCAACCTCACGCCCGCATTTCACATACACTGCCCAAATATTATTATGTACTGCTAGCCTTGTATTCTACACTGTTTCCACACAATCATCTACATATTCCTGCCCGATTAAAATACCTACTATATAATCACTTGTGCTTAAAAAGCAATTTAGCATCTTTTACTTAAGTACCTACATTCCTAAATTAGACCTATAACTTAAAGACGATTTGTTACAAATTGACAGTAGTTTTTAACAGTGATGACAACTGTCATCACTCCTCTAATATAGGTGGGACCCAACTTAGGTATAGTACTTATACCAAAGCACAATAAGTATATTGGTATATATTTATATAGTCTTTGGTACCATACAGTTAAATAATTACTTAACTCTGTACTTAACTCTGTACTTAATAAGGGCATAGGTAGAGTTAAATAATACCTATGCATCGATGTACCTAGGTAAGTAAGTAAGTATACAAGCTGGAACCATGTCATTTTAACTTTTTCAAAATTCGTTTCAAAGAATAATAGTTTGAGATTTTAATAAACAATGCGACATGGTACTGAACTAAATTGTAAATTTAGTACTTAATGAATTCGAATATTCAAGAAAACAAAATTGTGGACTGGGTATTAACTATATATATTTTTTATTTTATATAAATCTTTTTATCTTTTTTTTTTCCTATGACTTAGTTTGCCAATTTTTATAAAGATAGCCTAATTATAGACTACTCTGAAATATAGACATTAGTCTATTCTGAAATATAAGCTATACCAGTACCTACTTAACTATATCACTGTACAGTTTTATCATTAGTTTTTTATGTGGAACATAGACCCACCTTCCACCCATGGTCCTACCCGCCTTGCGGCATAACGGACCGAATCGCTGGAGATTTTTAGTAGAATAGTAACAAACATCCATACATACAAATTTTCCCATTTATATTATTAGCAGGATTAATTTTGTTAAGTAAATAAAAAGTAAGTAGGCGGCCAACACTATCGTGCTTTGAAAATATTTAGCCCTAAATTCTCGAAAGCTGCTTAATGAGTCTTAAATTCAGACGAGTGTTAAAGTCATCTCGGGAATTGCAGCCTTACGGATCACATAATAAGGTCGACGTCGAGCGAGGGTCTGAGGTCGCGTACGTCAGCCGATGTCAAAGAGCAGAGGCAGAGAGATAAAGCATAGAGGAAAACATTGTCGGAGAACTGAATGCGCTCGTACTTACGGATACGACTCTCGCTGCTGGGTTTTTAGCTGAGTCGCCCGACTGTTTTAGCAACTCGCGGCTAACTCCTACATGCTGATGATATTAATTATTCCTTCCTTTCCTTTTAATTATAGTTACTACTAATAAAAGGTGCAGCGTTCCCGCAATTGTCACAGAAGTTACTGCGTTTAAGTTAAGCATAAGTTAAGTCATAGTTTTAGCTGACATCTATATCTGTCTAAATATATCGGTCTATACATAGGTATTCTTATCTTTACATAGTATAAAATCGAAGTCGCTTTGCGCGTCTGTCTGTATATACTCGTAGTCTGTAGGTAGGTATATCCGCTAACTCCCAAACCACGCAATGGATTTTGATGCGATTTTCACCATTAGTTTGATAATTTTTCACGGAATAATAAAACAGAAAAACAATATTTTACAACTGCGCACGAAAAATATGCTAGACAATTTTTTTTAGCTACAATGTAATAACGGCGATACAAGTGCTGTGTGCAGTGTATAGAAATATTGTAAGTTATGCAGAAGAAAAATGACGATTCGAAGACACTATGATATGAATGTGTGTGTGGAAGCACACACTCCACACTTCAAAGTGTATTACACCCAAAAGCAAGCAATCTTTTTTTACCTATGACACTCTAGCAATTTGAAATACCTTATCAGCGCACTTCCGTTCCTTTTAGTACTACTGCTTTTGGTTCTAGGCGCCGGTAGCCACTTACCATCAAATGAACTGTTTGTTGGCTTTCTTCCCTTTCTTTTTAATAAAGACACTACAAGAGTTATGCCTCTGAAATAGAGGGAGATATATATTATGTTTTGCAAGGTGTATAATTTTTGACACAAACATGTCCGTCTTGCAGGTTTCGCGCGCATAATTAGTTTTGTACCTCGAACCTGAAGATGCAAGGTTTGGTTAGTAACAATTCTGCCTTTACGTAGCTGCAATATGGGTTTTTTCAAGCGAGCTAGCTGTAAATGGCAGCGCAGAAGCATCCAACTCTGGTGTTGCTTGTGTCCTTAGGCGACGGTAACCACCTACCATCCAGAAGACCGTTAGCCTGTCTTCCACCTTTATAATATAAGAAAATGTATCTCATAGAATAATATTGAATATATGTTTAAAAAACCTTTTATGGTAACCACCTACCCTTAATTAGTGGACCGTCAGCATGTCTGCCACCCTTATAATATTTAAAAAAAAATGTATCCCATAGAACAATATTGATTATATGTTTTTAAAAAATGTTTCGATTTAATACCTATCTATTTATTTCTTACTAGCTACCCGCTCCCAGCTTCGTCCGGGATCTACCTAATTTTTTATATACTCAAACTTTCCTCTTTTCAGTAGTGAAAACCGTATCAAAATCCGTTGGGTCACAATCAAAAGCCGGAAAAAAGCGACTGACGCGGACAGTCAGTAATTGGACCATCAGACGGGCTGATGGTCCAATTAATTGATAGCTAAAGAAATTGGTTTCAAAAATTGTAATAGTGGTTCTTAGTAGTCATCTCGCTCAATTTTACTTCTAGTATGAAATGTGCGGAAAGCCTACTTTAAATTTAAATATATTTTAGTAGTCATCTCGCATACTTCGGGTTTTATTTAGTTAAAAATACCCAATAATCGTGATACAAAAACTTGAAGACACATGTGCGTTTTATTCCCATCAGCCATCAACAATGATTAAACTCTATTAAGGCTCACGCGCCGCTTGTGTCGTTTCTTATCTACAAATAGCTCTAATGATTACAATGGAAGGAATATTTAGCGATGGCTGAAATTCATGTTCAGACGCGATATAAACGTGTACGTTTATAATTGTACTAGCTGTTTCCCGCGGCTTTGCACGCGTGGTATCATGTTTTTTATGTGGTTATCCATTTTATGCTCGGTAATTAGCTGTAATTAAATTTTTTAAGTTTCTAACTACAAAGAACAAAGACTTTCATACAAAGTTCCCACTAATTTTAGTTGAAATTTTCAAAAATCCTTTCTTAATGGATGCTTACATTATAAAATAAGCCTAAGTACTAAATTTCAGCTAGTTTTTGCTGTGCGTTGATCGTCAGTCAGGACAAACGATATATAACGGGCTACCCATTCTCGAGTTTTTGAAGCGTTCACAAACCAACTTAACATTTTATTATATAGAGAAGAAGAAGATTACATCTATCATAAAACAAAATAAAAAATAAGTATCCATCGGAAATACCACTAGGGAAAACCTTATCAAAATTCATAAGTATAAATTTAGTATAAGTACATATTCCGTTGTCTTTTAAAGATAGAAATGTGAAAATTAAACAACTTAATATTAATAAATAACATCTATAATATATATACTAATAAAGAGAGAAGATTTGTATGTTTGTAATGAATAAACTCAAAAACTACTGGACCGATTTTAAAAATTCTCACCTACAGAAAGCTACATTATCAGTGAATAACATAGGCTATATTTTATAAAAAAAAATAAGCAAACGAAGTCGCGTTCAGCAGCTTGTTAATGATACAGTGACCAAAACTGTAAAGCATTTTTCTATTAGAAACAAAAATGAACCCGCGACCTCAAATTGCGAGCCCTAACATTTAACCACTAGGTCAACGGTGTGGTCAAGGCTACTTCGGATAGATACGTCGATTAACAAACTGGTGTGTTCATATCTAATCCACTTTAATATGAACTTGAATTTACAAAATGTTTCAAATATTGTCGTATACAAAGAAATTAGCAAAAATAAAATCCACTTGCAATATTTTCACTATCTAAATAATAAACTACCTTAAAGTTGTCTATCGTAAGCATCATTTTTGCTTGTCTAATAGATTGTTGTTAGCAAGCAGTAGACTCCTGTACAAGCAAAATTAATACTTAATCCACAATAACAAAGATCAATTTTCTTCGCAAAATGTATTTGTAGTCTGTCGCGCTAATTTGCTTTGGATGATAGTCTAGTTGGTTGACCATAAACGCGATATAATATCCATCATGAGAATACTAAAAAATAACATGTATTTGGCATTTAAATAAGTAACATTTTTGTAAATAAGCAATTTATATGTGTATGTATGTAGTTGGATTTTTTTTCTTTATACGACACAATTAAATAGGTAGAAAGTAGAAACTACGTCCTTTACAAACGTGTTGAAAAATGAAAAATATACACTTGACAAAATATCTAACTGTGCCGACGGTGGCGCCGCGCACCGCCATGGCGACAGTTTTTTTATTTCAGGATTTTTATTTTTAAGTTATTATTTTTATTTTTTATTTCAGGATTTTTTATTTTTAAGTTTAACAGGTAATAAATATGCCAAAATTAATCCAATTTGTTGAGCTGTTTTTGCGTGAAAGAGTAACAAATATCCATACCTACATCTTACAAATCTTTCGCATTTATAAAACTAGTAGGATTTCAAATTGACAAATAAATAATGTAAAATATTATTAATTTAGTAAAAAAAAACAATACTTAATAATAATAAATAAACAAGTACCTAAGTTTGGTGAAGTACTTACTTATAAAAAATATAAAATTAATAATTAAAAAAACAATGTGTTTTAAAAACATTTTTATCTTCTAGTGCATATTTCAAGTTAACTGGTTTTAATCACTATACTGCATATTAATAAGTGCTATTTTCCCGTCACTCAGCCCGCAGTGCGTCATCTCCATTGTCAACTGCCTTGCTTGATATTTTGCTGTCTCCATGACGTCACTTCTCGCAGAAATGTTATCGACTTTGAACTCTACGTTAATACCTACCTATGTTAAAATTAAATCCTACCTATGTCTATGTTTAAGTCTATAGTAGTTACTCGAATTTCTAATTAAACTGACAGATCGGAATTAAGTGCTAGCTGACAAAAAGTATCAAAGATATATTATAACACTATAGTGTTGTAATTTTACTCAAAACGGAATTAGGTAGGTTAAAAGAAGAAGACGAAATGTGCAATCTTGACCGTCTGTCACAATAACCGCTTTTTGTACAAATTTAAATAAAAAATTAAAATTAAATAAAAAATAAAAAATTTTGATTGTTTAAATCAAAATACGAGTGGAATCGAAAGATGATGACATTCGTATTAATCCTTATCCAATAAAATAGTTTCAAAAATTCCTCTTTAAATTATTTGAATTGGACCATTGCGATGGGTATAAAAATGCTAAAAGTAAAAAATAGTAACTTATTTATCATTAGATTACTTGTACTTTACCTATTTCATTATCTGCCATTTTCATTTTTTTTTCTTCAATAATACCCAAAGTGAGCCAACTGCCTATTACGATTTTATGAAGGTAGCATGTCGCTTGTAAGAAAATAATTTGTGTGCGAGATGACTACTAAAATATTGAAATTTAGTTAGATTTTCGCACATTTCGCAAAAAATAAAATAAAAAAAAATATCGTGCGAAATGACAACTAAACCGAAAACGCAAACGTAGTTTTGCCAAACAGTGACTGTTGGATCTCAAGTGTTAGTTTACTGTAATACATAAAAGCAATGCGTAATACAGTCACTTCTTAGATTCCCGATATGGCGCTGGCTGCCTCAGTAGCTTTCAAACAAAACTCCGCTCAATTTACAGGACCACAGATAAGTACCTAAGATTCTGGTTTATTTAAACACAAACAATCAAAAAGATATCTTGACACAAAACTTTGCTGGAAGATTACTTTAAACATCTGGCCCAAGACTCCAATGTAGAATATTGCGACCTACGGCTAGTATGATAATGATAATGATGATGATGATCTATTTCATGTAGCAATGAGGGTATAAAAATAACAGTTGAATAAATTTTAAAATTTTTGCTCATTGACGACTCCTTTTTCACGTTTTATTATAGTCCTTTACAATACCTTTAGGGTTTATCCTAATGCATTATCCTACAATGTCAAATACCAGACGGCTCTGATGAGTGAGACCAACGGCAATGTTGCCTTGCAACTTCTCAAGTGGTATGCTTGAATTTTATAAATTTGCCTTAAATTTAATACCCATGTGGATTATCCTATACCACTATTCTAAAATGTCTAAAGACCAGCACAGACGCTCCTGAATTAGACCAACGGCAATGTTGCCAAGTGTTACAAATTTACCTTAATGCATAATTAATTGTATAAAAAAACGATTAATTAGCTAAAAATACGTATTAATATGTTGGCCCATTTTTTTGTAAAGTGACACCGTATTAAGCGTCAGCTTTTTGATTCAGTTCAGCGTGCGCTTTCTAAAATGCAGCCTGCGCGAAATGCAGTATGCTATGCAGCGCGCGATTCATTTATGCAACGCGTATGACATCGGCTGTAGGTATCGTATCGTTTTGTATACGTGCATCGTTTAAATGCATCGTTTGAAAGAGCTACGACACTCATTTTGGATTTTAACTTAACTGATTCCATTTTGTTCCATGAGCGAGCGAGACGCATTGCAGTATTATTTTTTTTCACCTCACTTATTTCCACTCTATTCCTTTAGAATTATATGCCAGCTACATACGTATATATAATACGCATGTGTGTATTCATTGGCGTGTTTCTTTTAATTATATTATAACTCTAATTACTTCGACTTTAATTTAAATTTCTATGTACACATACTGGCTCAGCTCGTGTATAACTGACTAAAAAAATGCAACCATAAATGGCCACACAATAGTTATGCCATTTTTTTAGCGTAGAGGTCCGAATGTGACCGTCTTTTAAATAAAACTTCGCCTTACCTCTACAGATTATAAATGTTATTAAACCGTATGTTTTGAAAGAAATTTTCAGTGTTAGTAATAAACCCATAAAAATCGGTTTAATGTTTTGGCGGACAGTGACATGGAGGCGATTAGATTCTTTGTTTTACACATTTTAAGATAGTCAAATTTAAAATAAAAGAGGAAATTTATTTGACATTTATTTTGGTATTATTATGAAAGTGAAACGGTTGAACTTTGAAATTAAAGTTGAAATTGAAACTTTGAATCCCAATCTGGTCATACTGCGAGTTTTATCAATAATTATGTGTGTGGATTAAACACTCGCTCTAACGAAAAACTTATTGAAATATCTTGCGTATCAAACACTGAAGAATAGCAATATATGAAGACATGAAGATAGTGACCAATTGTATAGTCCCCAAAGTAAGCACTATTAGACTTGTTCTATCTATGGGATAACATATGAGATAAGGGGCAAACATAGTTCCGAGACAACTTTAAAAAGTTCACCATGCAACGTTGACCATGTCGAGAATCGAACCCGGGATCGCTGAGTCAGAGGGCCAAGGCAAACATCTTAACCACTCGACCGATGGTCTCGTCATGTACTTACTCTTAAAGTCTTAACACAAAGACACCTGTGCCCAGCAGTTGGACTTAATATTTAAATATTAAAAATTATAGGTGACTGATACAGACACCGAAAGTTATTTTATATTCATAATGACCGATTACAAAGATAAGCATTGAATTTTATATAATCTACTTATGTAAAAATTAATATTCTCATAATTGCGTGTCATGAAACAGGATCAAAATTTCATCTATGACAAGTTAAAATAAAGTTTTCAGTAAATGCTGCAGTGTGATAATTCTATATACAGTTTTACAATTGCCGCCGAATATAATTTTCCTGAGTGACGGCCAGTGTCCACGTCATTGAACAAAGGTATCGATCGTCGCACTCCTCATTGCTGCGACGCAATACAAATCAAACCAATAATCTCGAACCGCACGCGAAATGGAACGCGACTACGTAAACGTTCTATTGTTCGAGGCTGATTTGCAAAATATAACACGGTAAGGGCGTAGTCACTCGACAGCCAAGTGGCGCACTCTCGTGAGAGATGTATGTACAGATAAATTTGAAAACTTGCTGATCTGTGAGAAAATTTGTATCTTGTTATACATTTCTGTTTCATTTCGAGCTGAGTCGAAACAGTGGCGTTCAAATGCAGCAATGTACTAAGAACATTCACATAAAGATCGTCACTGAATATTTTTTGTGGTGCAGAGTCGCGGGGTCGCAGATCTAGTGCGGCCTCGCGGCCCTCGCCGCGCCGCAAATCGTTGAAATCAAAACTTTCACGCTCCGAGAGCGCTACGAAGTTTTACTGCTACGAACTTCCTGCTACGCGGCTGTAGCGCGCCACACTCAAAACTTTGTTCAGAAAGCTTTTTTATTTGTCACTTTCTGTTATCAGTCGAGCTGAAAACTTGACTTTTTATCTGTGCGTTGCCTTTTCGACTCCACATTGTTCACTCTGTTAAGCCTTCGAGTAGATTTTCAAACAATGCATTGCAATAAGGTTTTATAACCTCATAAAGTCTAAACTATATAGTGTCGCATACATCATTTTTGATTTATTTTGTAAAAGTAAAATTTAAATTTGACTAACTACGGTTCTACTGGGTAAGCTGAAATCAAATGGATTTTTGGTTCAGATATGATGATATAAGTGAGAGAAGTATGAGGTATTGTGGTGGGCAGGCAGGCCAGGCAGTGGAGTCGGTTCGGTTTTGTTGTTCGTGGAAGCGAGGCGCAGGTGGGCGATGCGGTGACGGCCGATCGCAGCCGAGTGGCGACGATGATTCCCGAGTTCGTTCTGTTCAAAGATAGAACGTCGTATCGGCCAGCCGGTCGACGCGCTACTTGCTTCAGTCTGCGCTCGGCCACCGTTCCGCTAACTCGTGACAGTGACGTTCTGCTGTGACACTTGACAGTTGTTATCGTGATCGTGTGATGTTTTCGTATCGGAATTATGGTGTATCCCCATGAAAATGTGGAGTGATTTTCAGGTGAGTGAATCTTTTACAAACACCTTATTTAACTTATCAAACTCGTTTTCTTTTACAAATTTAAAACTGACTTGTGTTTTTCAATGGTCCGTAACTTTACTCAGAGAATTTTGTATTGAATTTTTTGTTGAGTTAATGTGAAATGAAATTCGGATTTTAGGCAAATTTAATATTTATTAAGATTAGTAATTATTTAGTTGATGAAAAAAAAATGTTTTTCAATATTTTATTTTTAAGGTAAATATTTCCTTTCATTGTTTCAATGCGAAGTCTGCCAAATTGTATGTGGTTGTGTAATATACATTTTTTAATTTTTCAAGTTATCTACTTCGTAATTTCACAAACTTTAGCTTCTTCAAACTTTAATATATTTTTTTATTCATATCTCTTTTTAGTGCTACAAAATGTTGGGTACTTTTTCTAATTAAACTTCTCCCATTGTTGCATATTTGTTAAACGATTTTTTATACAATTTCTACATCAAATGCTTATTTTGTTCTAGTAGCATGTCTTAGAGTGTAATAGGTCATTGTGATTTTCATAATTATCGATTAATACATAGAAAATAATTGTAAAAAGTAATGTTCAATTAAAGTGTTAGATGCGCGCCATTTTTTTCAAATGTGACAGATAGTGTTGTTTCCGCCGAGCTGTCAAACGCCATGTGATAGAAGGGCACATTCGAAGTTTTAAATCAAAGCGCGGTATTCGTCTCGATAACTGCTCGACGCTCGAGGCGAACAAGAAAGAACCCGTCACAGAAATACGTTATGACGCCGTCCCGCTCGCACGCGTAGCGCCATCTCGCTCTGGCGACGGGTGTTTTTGTGTCGGAGCGGGTTTTTTGTCGGCGCAACGCGAGGTTGCGGCGCCGTTCGCCCGGCTCGACTACTAACATTAATTATTATCATCGAGTTGGCTCTGCGTTCGGCGTTGCTAGCGCGAACACACTTTACTTTCTATAAATGATACACTAATCGAATAAACGAATTTCGAATAGAACGATGCTTTTTATATATTAAAAAAAAAATTAAGTACACATGTACCTATGTACATGACTTTTTTTTTACAAAAAATACCTTTTTTTAGAAACAAGGAAAATAAAATTTAAAATTATTCTAAGAAAAACAAAACTAGTAAAATAGTTTCGCAACGCGATCATATGGAGTCAAGTGAGATTTTCCTAATAGGTCGGGCGGAGGGCTCGGTTGCCATGGAAACGGCTGGGGTGCCCCGCCCAGCACCGCCCCTGCGCAACCCACCATTCTACTTATAGAAATTAACTCCTTGACTCGGATAGCCTATGGCGAAACCACTAGAACCTGTTCTCGGAAAAAATGGCATAGGTCTTTTGGCAAGTCTCCGTTATTTCGCCTTTTAGATATACAATCGGAGTACGAAAACCTTTGCCAGTATTAAAATTTAATCCTTTATCAAATCGTAGACTCTTAGTACCTTTCGAAACTAAAGCACTAAGCAGGACATACGTTTGAAATGAAATTTTGGCATGACTGAAAATTGCTTTGGTGCAAGCAAATGTCGACTTTAAGGTGACGAACCTTCTTACCCCGACTGTACCTACCAAATCCTATTTTTTAAATATGTAACACTATCCGTGTCTGTCTTGATTCTCTTACTTCTAATTTACGCAACAGATTTTGATGCGATTTTATCTATCACCTAGAAATTTTCCCTCCTAATTTTTTATCTACCTACTTATAATAATACTTTATAATAATTTTTAATTTATACCTACTGAAGAAAAATGTTCTACTTATTGTATTAATATTGTCTTAAGTTAGTGGCAGGGCACACTGAATTTCGCAGTTGGGCTGCCCGTATGGTGGCAGTAACACAAGACCACCGTGAAATAATAGCATTCTGAGTGAAAACCTTTCCTAATTCCATACACTTAATTTTATTATGATCGGCAGCACATTTGCAGCACCTATGGCGTTGCTTATTTTTTTAAGGCGACGGTAGCCGCCTACCATCAAGTAGATCGTCAACCTGTCAACTAACAAAATTAGTGATACACATAAAAATCAACATTTGATACAAAATTAAGACTCGTTTTGGGACCGTTTCTCTATACAGCCACAGAACGGATGTAATATAATATCATATTATAGGTTCACACTTGATTTGAACCACAACAGAGTTTTTCGGGGAACCACTTGAAAACATGAACAATCTGTTATCGTACACTATGACTCCTTTGAAAGGTGTTACAATAATGTATGGCCGTCAAAACAAAGTTGTTTATACATAAATAGGTTGTTATGTATGTAGCAAGTTCACGTTAGGCCTACACTATAGGTACCTTTGTGCGGGCGGTTTGTAACGGGCGTGGGGTGGCAGTGGCAGGGTGAAGGGTGCATTGAGGAATGCGACTTGTTGCAGTCACGTGTATCCGCCGCGAACTATTTTTGAGAACTCTTTCAAAAGCGCGAATATTTTACGACAAAACTTTATATCAACTTCGATACTCGCTAAACTCAAAGCAAATATGTCTGCATATAGGCACTTCACTTAGCGCAAAAGCGTCGTTGCGCTAATGCTGTTCCGTTACAAACTTCTCTGATAGAGATTGCAAACCGGGCGCGGCCGGGCCCGGTGCCCTTTTAGACACCCACCGGGCCCGGCCATTCTTACCGGGCCCATCCGTTCTTACCGGGCCCGGTCACCGGACCCGGTAGGTATGAAAACCGCGACACGGGAGGGAGACGAGAGGCAAGTTTGGTTGTTTACAGTTACAGTACAGACTAGCCTACAGTAGTTATAAAATTTTGCTATTTACTCAATTAGTATTATTAACACTTACTAGTCTTAATAGCTAAAGTTTAAGAAAAAACATAATATTTTGCTTTTAGCAAATAATATTTTGTTTTGTTTATACCAAAGTTACCAAAGTTTATCTATCTATCTAATCTAAGTTGATAAGACAAGTTTAGTACTTTAAGCTGCGTTATTAGTTTCTTATTCTAAATTCTAATACTATGTTTTCAAATAGACACTATAAGGAGTAAAGAGAAAAACCTGCTTGCTTAAACTTATAAACATTAATAATTACTAATACTAATGTTACTATTCCGTTCTACCATAAGTAAAAGTAATCAATTCTGTATTAAACCAGTGATTTTGAGACTTTGAGTGAGACTGATTATTGTGATTATTGTTGATTTGCTAGTTTGAAATAAATATTAATCGTAACCTTGAATCATTGTCTTTTTCCATTCATATATAGGTAGCAAATTTTTATAAAATACTTTAAAGGTTTCATTGCTAACATATCCGGCCGGGTCGAGAAACATACCGCGTTGCAATCTCTGTTCTAAGCCTTCTTTTTATAAATCGTACATTGTTTTCATCGGTTCAATGTTTTTTAAACATACCTATATTTTTATAATTTTCTTGTCGATTAACAGATTAGTTTACTCTGCTGCTGATTTTTTATTAAATGGCTACGAACGAGCAGAAGAATATTCTTAGTTAGTCTTCTTTTGTTTCATAACTTCGTGGCTCGTTTATATAGTTTTTACTTGTTGTCCGAAAACTGGGATTGTAATCCGAATCATTACTCGTAGCGCCATCTGTCGGAGACGGCGCGAAAACGTATGACATGTCGATTAATTGTAGGTAATCTATTAAAAACTATTATTACTGGAGTGTTTACTTAATTGTTACATTTATGACATTTAAAAATATGAAAAAAAGACCTTTTACAATGTCTTTTTTAAACACGATGTGTTTCTAAACAAATCATCATCATCTCAGCCTTAGAAAACGTCCACTGGTGGATATAGGCCTCCCACTTAATTTTTCAAAAGGACCAGTCAGAAGCATCCTGGATACTGGATATACTGTCGACCCACTGCCCTTATCAGATCGTCTGTCCACCTTGTGGGTTGTGGATGGACGTCCTACGCTGCGCTTGCCAGTCCATGGTCTCCACTCGAGAACCTTCGCCTCAGCAAACCTTCTAGGTGTACTACCTACTGCCACTTTAAATTACTAATCCGCCGGTTTATGTCAGTAACTCTCGTTCGTCTTCTCCTCATTCCTGATTCGATCTCGCAGTGTACCTCCGAGAATAGCCCTCTCCATTGTTCGTCGAGATTTCTTACGAGGCCCGTAGATAAAGACTACGTTTCATCGCTATAATACGAGTATGTCATCACTGGCAACACACATTGGTTGAAAACTTTCAAGGCACTGAGTAATTTAGAACAAGAAAAAATCTCGGAGCTTCCCGAACGCTGCTATCTAAACAAATGCTTCCAACATAATGATAAATAGTCATTATATGCCTACGAGACAAGGTCGTTTAAAATGTATGAATGATAACAAAAATGTAGGGAGTTCGTGGAGAACTAATGAACTCATAGTCATGGTGATAAGGCATGTTTGAGTTCAAGGATGTATAATTTGTTGTATACATTGTTCGATATAATGAGTGTGCATTTTATATTTCATATCAAACATTATATAAATAGAATAATTTATAGATACAAAATATAAAAATAATATTCTATACTAATATTGTATATTATTATAGAGATTTTGTAAGTTTGTTTATATGTGGTCATTTTCAGAACCACTATTTGAAAAAAATCTTTCACTGTTTGAGACGTAACATTATTCCAGGCGGATATATACTATACTTACTAGAATATGATATAGTATAAACAAATTTAAATATAAAACATTTAATACTGATTATCATTTTAGAATGCCAATGTTGAGACAAGTTCCTATTTTGTATAAACATTATATATCCGTCTGTTTGTTTAAAACATTAAAACATACTCGGTAATTTCTACTTACTCGCTAAAAATAAAAATAAAATCTTTATTAATTAATATGTATAATTAATAAGGTCAAAAATTATAAGTCAGAAACATAACTTTTTAGACCAAGTCCAATGTGGACTTCAACCGGCCACATAACATCAATTAGGTAAACCGTTCACTTTCATACATATATATAACAAGTATTTCGGCTTGTCTGCCGTTCTATTTCAAAATAGCAATAATTAAACATAAAAAAAAGTAAATTTATAAACTCAAAAACTTATATTGTTCAGCGCTTTATATCTTGTGTGTCAATAAAATTGTCCTATAACTTAAATAAATAAGTTATTTAAGTTATAGGACTCAAATTAAATAAGTAGATTGGCGATGGCTGGTGTTTTTGGATATATTTCTTGAGATTTGTTTCAATGAAGTTTATTACTACAGTTACTCGCTATGCGAGTAGTGAGGAGCCTACCTGGGAAAGAGAATACATTCCTTTGTGTTGTTTGTGTAGGTCTACACAAAAGAGTAAGAAAGGGAGAGGCTAGAGTGAGATAGATATATAAGTTCAATTTGTGATCACAGTCCCAGGTAGGTAAATGCTGGATGACAATGAAAAAATATTTTTAAAAATCCAAATAATTTTTTGCTCAAATTGAAATGACACGTTTATTTTTTATTCTTAAGGTGATACTGCACTAATTAAAATTTAATAATGTCTTCTATGATCCTTAAAGTAATTGAGGCTTAAAGAAATTTATGTCAAGGTAATATTTTTTTTCACAAAGCAAACCACGTGTAAGTCACACGTGTTTTTCATGGGATATTTATGGTAGGTAATAAATTAGCTATAGTTTAAAACTTGCTATATAAAATCTTTACAATCCTGGAAGATGCTGGTCTAAATCTTAACAGTTTATTAATGAGATTTATAATCAGTGAAAGTTAATCGTTAACGATAATTTTTTAATTGTTATATTAACTGAAGTTTATCGACCGCCTTTGTTTTATATATCTAAATCTAAATTGTTTTATACATGTAATATTAGCATAATCCAGTCACAGACTACCTACAGTGGTCTGTGAACCCAGTCAATCAAATTTGCCCCTATATTAGCCCATAATATTGCTGTCTATATTAGCCCGTGTCGGCAACGTTTTTCTAAATTTTCGAACTTCTAAACTCTTTCTAAACTTAGTAACTTCGGCTAACTATATGTTGATAGATTAGGAATAGATAATACATAGTTATATCTTTAGTGGTTTCTTTAATTGTCCAGTTATAACCTACTCGTATCTATACTTATATAATCGTTGATCCTGACTGACTATCAACGCTCAGCCAAAACTAGTTTATTTTATAACTTAGCTTCCTCTAAGAAAGGAGTTTTGAGAATGTCAACTCCTTGCGAATCTGGGAGCTATATTATTGTTAGTTATAAACGGACAATATGAGGATATAGTTCAAAATTTTACATAAGGTACCTACATCAAAATAAAAAAAAAACCATACAAATTAAAAGACTAATTTACTCACTAACAGTACAAAATGCTGCCATATTCAATCCCTTTCTTGACCGGGTTCTATACATCCCCGGTAGAGGAACTGTTTGTTTGTTCGATAACCGCACAAGATGATTATGTATTTTATTTGTATTGTAAACACTAGCACGTGGATTAAAAGTTAATAGTAAACAAAAGGAAATGAATGAATTAACCATAACGGCCGTCATCGGCGAAGAGTCGCATCATAATCGCTTATGCAAACTAGCCTAATTATGTAAAGCGTTATGAGTCGCGTAGTCGTGTTTTGACATACACGCTAACGACCAATTATATGCCTATTGTGTGACTCATTGAACTTGAACGACCACGATATTATATTTATAGGGCATCGACACATGACTGTTACCAACCTTATGAATGGGCTGTTTAGAAAAAGTGTAGCACTCTGCTTTGTCCCGCCGACAGGTGTCGATTACCAAAATGATTTTGTATATTTGTATTGGGTTACCGTAGACCGGATTGTGATTTAATTGTTTATTTCTTTCCTTGAACTGTGCGTTTATGTTGTTTTAAATTTGTTTATGTCTGTTCTATTAAGAAATTGTTTTTTTTTTTTAAAGATACATATAAATACCCATAAGAAGTAGCTATTAGAGATCAATAGATTAGATTCTATATTGACTTTCTTAGACTTAGAAACAGTATTTATAATATAATAATGATTTGTGCTAGCGCCTATATGTATTATTGTGTAGGTCTTAAACAAATCAGATTATGACTATCAACGCCCAATCAAGCTTCTGCTTCTAGGAGACGGTAGTCATAAAGCCACTTACCATAACATGAACTTTTGACATCAAATGAATTTAAAAACATTTAGTGTAAAATTGGTAAAAGTACTCATTCGGAATCCAAGGACAAGTGTGTATTGAAATAATGTGAGAATATAATATCGTACGTCTCCCCCACGTGCCCGGTCGATTATAATAAAATGATGATCTATACGTTTCCCATGGCCTGAATGCCGTTCGGCGACCCAATTACGTCTGGCAATAAACAATATATGAGGCGTTGAACTCGAGTTTCGTGTACTGATGCCTATGTAAACATTGCATCTGGGTAAACACAGACGTTCGCCGCGAGACGCGCCGTCGCCAATAATTTATGTAAATTCATGTCATTGTACAAGACTTATGTTTTTTATTGCTTTCTTGTTTCGACGGTCAAGTTCGGAGCGAACTTTAAAACAATACCTACCTACGAACGACTGCGACTCATCATAACACTCGACTTTTCTTATATTTATACAAGGGCCGCAAACTTTTCTAGATACTTATAGAGACGCTTATTGAGAAAGTTGTAACACTGTTTTTAAAGCAAGAAAATATAGTTTTCTTAATTCGCACGGAATTCAAATTTTCAAAAATACTTTCTTAGCGTATGCTTACTTTATAAAGTAAACCTATGTTCCAAATTTCAGCTTCCTATACTTACCTACTTGGTAGTTTTGGCTGTGCGGTGATAGTTAGGTAGGACAAACAATTTTATAAGTACCTGCGGAAAGATAAGTAAATGACGGTTCATAACCACATAACCACGAAGTAGACTGTCAGCCTGTCTGTTATATTTTTCATAGAATTTATTATAATATATATATCTATAATATTATATAATTGGTATATAAAAATGTTAAGTTGGTTTGTGTACGCTTCAAAAACTCGACAATTGGTGGACCGATTTTAATTCAGTTTTCACATATGGAAAGAGGGATAAACGGGGAGAATTGTATATATAAAAATTGCAGCCGGGTGAAGCCAGGAGCGGGTCGCTAGTATGATATAAAAAAATGACTCGTGTTGCTATTCTCAATGCATTAAGTATACAAAATATATTTTAAAAAAATGTCGCGATGATCATTTCATCAAGTAGCTTACCGAAGAGATTTTATCTGTTTTAACAGAAGGTATACTTACCTAATAGTTAAAATTTATCATTTGAAATAAAAATATATAAGTTTTCTTGCAATTTGTGAGGCAAAGTGCGTGGGTAACCTCTCATACTACAAGAGATTTAACTTAGTTATTGTTAAAAAAAAATACAGACAACAAATGTCTGGTAGCATTGAATTAAAATTCAAAACTACGTCACTGTGTTATGTAAGCACACACAATTAAGTATGATAATGGAGCTTAGTTTAATCTAATTAATCACCTTACTTCGTTATGAATGAACGGTTTCAATAAAACGCTGTACTATTGAACTTTGATTGTTTGTAAATAACATTTTACAACCGACAACGAATAGCGTAAAATCTTGTTTATAATTATGATAATAGATTTTAATGTAGTACTACTACACAGGCTATTTAGTAGGTAGTTAACATTAATCACTTATGAATGAATATTATTATTGTAAAGCGACAGGTCAACGATATCGAAGTGACTTTTAAACGTCATTTAATAAACATAGACTAATAAATAAACATGCGAACGTGTGGCGGAATGACGGGCGATCGGTCGGAAGTGGCGCCGGATCTTACGAGTAGGCGCGTACGCACAAACCAGACGCTATGTAAACGCGTGTAATTATGTAATAACGTTTTGACATTCAACAACAAAGACACATTTAGTGCGGACATTAAGTGGATCAATGAACTTGGGCCGTTTGTTGTGTTGTTACACAACGATCGGCGTTTGAGTGAGATTAATGCGCGCGGATTATGGCACGCGATACATTTCAATTTACGTTCGGTTTCATTCATGACTCGAGATAATGACGACGTGCCTCCACTCGTTTTGTTTTCTTGTCGCCTGTCACTCGTCGGTCGTCGGTCGCGTGGAATACCCTTTTGTGTCACAGCACGGAATTTAAATTATCCGAAATACGCGACAGTAAACTCGCATTGCTAATAATTAAACTGAGTTAACTCACAGGTCGTATGTTTCCACTTTTTTATGAAATTAACTTAAAATTTTTCACTTTGCATTCCTGCACTCTGACTAGAAATAAGGAGACGGATGTCGTGTATGACATTTTCTGCACTTGAAAATTGCATGTGTTAGTAAGAAACGGTAGCTAAGCTATCTACGAGTACGAGTCTTTCAGTTGTCAGTGTCACCTTTACATAAAATGAAAGAAAATTATCACAGAATTTTATTTTTTTTAAAACATATTTACCATATTTGCTTTTTAAAACACAATAGGAAACTCTGAACCTTTCTTTATTCAAACAAAAAAACTGGTTCTGTTAATGGCTCATTTAATTTTGAGCAAGTAATAATTTAATCAAAAAAGAAAAATTTTACAGTGAGAACTCCATAAAGAATAAAAATATTAATTTCAACTTTGATGCTTCATTTTTTATTTTATTTTCTATTTCATTTTTTAGTTTTAGTCCCCCACACTAGGCTCTGCCTGTCCTATGGGCGAAGTAAACGATTGCGTTATTATATAAATAAATTTTAAATACTATGTACATTAATAACAAACAAAAATTACATAAGACAATAATTATTATATGTACAAAACAAACAGTAAGTAGCATTTAGTATTTGGAAAAAAATAAAAATAAAAATGATAAAGTAAATTTAAAATTGTGAGATGTGATTGTATGATTGCATTGTATTTATATTAAAACATTTATAAAAAGGTACCGAGCAGTTCGTATGAATTAGTCAGCTGTTATAGTATACAAGTCAAGGCCGCCATATAATCGTATTAAATCGCTCTGTGGCATTTAGTTAATAGCTCGTTCCATTCATACGGAAGCGTCGAGGTACGTGACAAGCGGTGCATGTAGTGGGTACACTATACGATTGTTTGCTAAGACATGGAGATAAACAAGAGTAAACGGCCGTCGGGCGAATAGTAACGTCTTACTATTAAGTACAAGTTTGAGCACAAGACGAGAGGGGTGAAGGGAGTCTTCACCCATTGACGGTTGAAGCGCCCCGCGACACTTTCACTTCTCCTTACGTTATTGCAGTTACTACGCGCGCCTACTGTGCAGCCCGGAGGGGGAATCCCCCATTGCATTCACCCCTCGCGACCACACCACCCTATGTAGGGCTCGCCTTCACGAGGGTTGCAAGCCTTTTCAAATTTAAGAATACAATCTTCTCTCACGTTAATATATCTTCTGCTAGTCATCAATCTCATTCGGTATTTTTTTTTTCACATGCAATCTAAAGAAAATTTAGTTGTAGCCATTTAAAAAAAAGGTTTAAAATCATCTTCTAATAAATGGAATCAGACAAGACTAAATTCAAAATTACTGCATGCATATCTTTAGTAGCAAACATTGAAGTACCTACATTTATTTTATTTTATTTTATTTATATATAGTTTATGCAAATTACATATTTTTAAAGTTTTAACTTACAAAATATATAAAATTATAAATTGTTCTAAAAATAATATAAAAGTATTTTTGTGTTACAAATTAATGTGATAATTAGGTACCCACCCATTTATACATATAGTTACACTATAAAATTCATTGCATATTTAAAATTTTGGGGTTGTGAGTTTGCAAATTAACCAAAGTTACACCGACGGGTAAATCCGATGTTGAGTTCAAATTGATCATCTAAATTATTGAAGAATTATTCTACAATCTCGGTATCTACATCCTAATGCATAGATTGTATCGTGGGCTAATGCATAGCTTCGCTGAGCTTAAGTATATCTTGTGTCGAGTCTGTAAGTTTGCATGTGTCAGGTAAATATATACATTGATCGTACATCATTGTAGCTCGTCTAGACGGACCGGCAGTCGTTTAGAATTGGGACAATGTCAACGGTGAGGGCTCGCTATTATTTGCGTAGACACGTGTGTAGAGGAACGCCAGGCGAGTGACAAGTGCCCCGCCACGAGGATGGAACTTGTTAAAGTGTAAACACGGTTCGGCCTTGCTCCCGGACCGCACACCAACCGCTAGTCACGCACTACGGCTATCGACATCGATATCGATAACGCTTTCGCTATCTCGAAACAAGCAATAACCGATTACGCTTCAAATCGAGTACTAAAAGCAAGCCGTCGTTAAACAGAAGACAGGAGCAACATTAGCGATGATCTTATACAAATCACAATAAATTATGCGATGTTTTTACCGTTAAAACTTTAATATGGAAAACATCTAGCTATAAAATAGATAACAGACGAAATACATTAGTTATAATATGGTTAGTAATGTATTTCATAATAAGATTGTGACAGCATTTCTTTTTATGTAAAGGTCGGCAGGCTGTCCAATTGATGGTAGGTGACTACCGTCACATATTAACACAAGCAAGGCCATAGGCGCTGCAAGTGCGTTGCAAATCTTAATGATTAAGAACAAGAGATTGGGAAGGGATAGGGGAATGACATACCCCAATCATCAAATATGCTGTTATTTCACTGTTGTCTTTTCTAATGGGGTGGTAACTGCCACCAGACGAGATGTCCAAAAACTGGGAAACGTAAAGACGTAGGTACTAAAGATAATTATTGGCATTATATAAAAGAGATTGTAGCATTTCGGCACTAATGTAAATAATAAATTAGTCTTAATAAGCCCACCACTCAATATAGCCACGATAACTTATGTTACACGTCAAAGTTTGTTATTCCAATCTGACACTAATGTGTGTTTGAAACGTGATTGCCGCTAATACAAAATGGAGTGTTATCGTTAGGACTGACCTAGGACATTAATTAATGCGTTATGCAATCGTTTTGTGTGTGAACAGCTGACAAAGATGTTATCTGCTTCGAGACGGAGCGAGTCTTGTATAGGAATCTATCGTGTGCGTATATCGAGCGTGTCCCGACCGTGTGTCGCGTCTATCGGCTGCTGATTGATGGCCGATAGATAGTTGCAGCCCGACATTGAACCCGTCCCGCGGCGGGTACAGTAAATATCTAGTGCGGACTTCCGCTCGTCCCCGTGACGTCCGCGGCCTCACTCCCTCGCTGACGTAGCGCCTACGTAATACATTTACATTCTTTTGTTTACACTATAAAAACTTTGTAAGTATTTATTGTTTTGTTTTGTTTGTTAGGTCAACGACTCGTCGTTTTTACTAGGTCGTTCTTTAAAGTGATTGATACTCGTTCCAATTGCGCTATTAATAATGTTTGTCTTGCTAATTTTGTTTGACCTTTTTCATAAGTGCTTTGCAATTTTTTTTTATTTACCTCTAATGTAGAATACTCGTATGTATCCTAAGTTTCTAATATGCAAAAGTGAGTTTGTTTTTTACGCTTTCACGCCTTACCTAATCAATGATCATCATGAAATTTGGCATACAACGTATCAGGGGTACAAAAAGGACATTCTTTTTTATCTAGAAAAATATGGCGATACGGCATTCCTGCCAATTCGCGTGGATACACTTTACATTGAAAAAAACCTGTGCTGTTTCAGTAATATTATGTTTACAGTCCAATGGGCTACCATTTCTTTTAATTAGGTACAATATATAGTTTTTGTTTGGTGCAATCTAAGCAGTACCGATTTCTTGGTCTCTTTTGATTCATATTAATTGTTTTTCTAATTAGCGATGGCTGAATTATGTACGTAGTTGACATATTTAAATAACACCGAGTACCAGAAAACGCGTGGTATTTCTTAACATTAGGTCCATAGAAGTTTGTTAAAGAATATATTATAAATTATTTTTATATATGTAAAAGTCGGCAAGCCAAACCGACGATCACTCACTCACCGAAACACAACAGCACACGGTGGTTTTCTGAAAGGGTTGGTTACAAAATGTAGGTACTTGCCAAAATATTAAGGTGTAACTTTGAGACGCCATAGAACACCATTGTTATAACGAAGTTGTATTGGAGAGTTGTCAGTGAGTTAACTAGCAGACTCATGGGACTAATCTCCTAAGTGCGTATTCGGTGGAGGGGTTCAGCACGGTGCGGCTGTACCACCCGTTTGGGTGGCCCTCATTAAAAATTCATTCTTATTTCGTAGCGCTCCCATTGCGCCATAATAAGCCGCAGGGTGGTGGGGTGTCGGGAAACATTGACTATTCCCGATTCACTGCTTCGTTCGTTAACCGTATTCCGCAAAAATAGTTTCGCTATTGGAGCGAGTGTACTCATAATAAATGAAAACACATCAGTACACATAAATGTCATTACCCTTCTTTTTATATTTTTAATCAATTGCGATGTCACAGACTTTTTCCATAATTGGATAATTAACGTAATGTAGTGTGGGAGGAGGAGGTTGTGTGAGTTTCGACATTTTTTCCCTGGCGTAGGTAGTGGGGGAGTTTAGGGGTAAGGGGATCCACCTCCCACCTAACGCCCCTCTCTGCTCTCGGCTACCACGCTTTTTTCTAGTTTGTTTTATTGATGTTAACTCTACTTTCTAACAAAGACCGGGACCGGGACTTAGTTGAGATGCTAAAGGATTTTTTGAATGCACCGGTTCTTATTTTACGGTTTATTCCTAATTACGGTAAATATAAATTTTCAAAGAGATGACGTTTTTCTCCGGTTTTATAGTAACATCCGAGCTTTTGCATGCACGCTATCTATCCGTCCAGCTATATTTGAAAAAGTATACCTACTACATATTTTATTATCCAAAACTTATATATATTATATATAAGTATATTTATACTTATGTATAATATATATATAAGTCGTTTGTAATCCTACTGATATTATATAATAGCTACGTGCGAATGTGTGGGAGGATGGAATTTTGTTACTTATTCACGCAAAAACGGCTGTGTGGATTTGGATGAAATTTTTCACATAAATAGCTTATTACCTGGAGTAACATTATATAATGAAAAAATGTTAGGGATCGTTGAAAAATATAAACAATTTCGGTGGCGCCGCCACCATCACAGTGATAAAGATGTCAGATGATATATTACTCATATATTTTCTTTTTCAACGCGAACAAAAAGATCGCGAGGACCAGCTAGAAATTAGAATTTGGCATTAGAAATGCTGACTTTTTTCAAATCAGATTGTCATAAATAATTTATGCACTTGTTTATTGTCAAAACATTAATTCAGGTATTCTTTGTAAAAAAATATCAAACTCTCCTGTAAATTTATTTGCGAGAAAAGTCTTGTTTCGAATCGAGATCCGATAGTAGAGGCCCGCCCTCGCACTCCTGCCTCCCCGTACGATCTAATCTCCCCTCTATCCCCTACCCGTCGAGTCATGACGTCACAGGTTTTTTTGGCAATGAAAAAATGATAAAGCTTTTTTTTTTCAAATTGTACTTAGTGCACTTTTTTCATTCAGGACGCACTCGCATTTGTGGGTCACTGTTTCAATTGTTTTTTCCTTTATTCCGTTTGCTATTGTGCATTTTCAATTTATATGATTTCACGATTCCTATATGCAGTATCGCCTACTGCAAGGATTTCTGGTACTCTTCTGAGTATTTTTTTTTTATTGAAAGATTATCTTGTCAATGGAGGAATCCTATCTTCTAAATGAACGTCTTAAATATTAATATAGACACGTATCTAGCTATCCTAATTTAACTTGTCTAACATCAGCTGAAAACAACATAATTTCTAAGTCTGAGACAAAACGCTACTACTACTTAAGGGCCTCTTTCACCAACTGCAAGTAAAGTGTTGAGTAGTTACTTTTAGAAATAATTTTATGTTTTATTAAATTATGCACTCGTTTTACTGCATCCTTCGATAGACCTTTTTTTTATTATTTTCTTTTTAATGTTTGGGACTTTTACCGTACAAACAAAGGTATATCATCTCCATCATTTCCGGTTACCAGTGACTTTAAATGGCGGTTAGTGAAAGAGGCCCTTAGTCTTTCTGACCTTTTAAGTATCTGATCTGACGTCACTGTGTAAAGTAGTAAACTAATTATTTCAAATGATATTAGGACTATTCTTATTAAACCTGCTCACTGAATGCACAAAGTCCTGACTCAAAACATTCACGAATACAAAAGAGCTTTAACCTTAACCTACCGTAACTTTTAAAGAAAATATTGAGCGTATTATTTGCGGCCCTTATTAATCGAGGCGCGATAAAATCGACCATAAACAATAATACGATATTGATCATGTTTTTTTAAATAACGGCACCGGACAGGTTTGTGAATGGGACGCGTGCGGGGTGTAATCGTGCTCGGTTGGGTGCACGTAGGACGTAGGTATCAATCAAGTATCAGCTGATCGGCTTCGATCGTTTTCCTTTTCATCTCACACTTTATGTAATTAATAGCTCCCCGCAGGCGGTTCGGTGGCGGTAGGCGATCTACACATTATGAATACATACTAACGCAGTAGTTTAACTATTGTGTATTTTAAACGATTTTACGTTGCAATAACTTTTCTATAATAATATGGGCGCGTGTATATTAAAGTGCTATTTAAACAATAAATAAATATATTATACATTAAACTGTATGAATATATTAAAAAAAAAATTAACTTCGACTTAATAATTAAATTTAAAATGTCAACGTGTATATATTTTAAAATTTAATCATATTTCTCATTATGGTATCTGTTTGATTTATATTTAAATACCCATATTTCAAAATAAGTCAAACTCAATCAAATTATAAATGAAGAGAATTTATATTTTTAAAGCTACTAAATACAGAAAAGATGTAGGTAGGTACTTTTAGAAATAATCAGCTAATAGTTATTTGTTTTGAAAGTAGGTATTTACTAAAAGAAAAAATTAGATACTTCAGAATGTGCATTTTGTTTATAAGGCTTGCAATTTGATATATTTGATATCCTAACTAATATTATAAATGAGAAAGTGAGTTTGTTTTCTTACGCTTTCACGGTCAACTACTCATACTATCATCATGAAATTTTGCATACAAGTTAGGGATACAGAAAAACCTTTCATCACCTATGAAAAAGAGACGCAGAAGAAGTCGAGGGCAAAATCTAGTAGTACCTACATAAGAATTTCTTGCTAACTTTACCTCTTTGTTTGAATAAAAAAAAACCAAGTTATTTTATACAGCTCACTCACTTATAAATCATTGTACTGTGTGGCACTGAATAAGATTGGCTAAGCCACGTGTTTACTGTTGGCGTCCGGTCTATGTAAATATTGTTGCAAAAACCATTTGAACAATAACATTCCGTTAAATAATAAATAAATAAAAAAGTATTGAAAAAAATCTGAGATTATCGACACCTTTTTTTATAGTTCATGTCAAAGACCTTTAGAAAACAACGTATTGCGTTAACTAACATATTATTATATTTTTTGTTTTTTTTTTTTTTGTCTGTTATGATTGCAGATACGAGCTCTAATTGTTATGTCACTATAACAATAAGCATTTAGTTCCGAGCATTATTGACAATGAAAACCGCCAATGGGTCCCAATAAAAATTCGTGTTTATGCGACAAGTCTCTTTTGTTAAGTGGCACACGCGCTTGAACAGGTGCTGCCAGCAAGGTTGCTTATAGAGATTTAAATTCATTTATTCATAACTTCAGTCAGTACGAAAGAGAAACCACAAATAGGTGACCCCTCACGAATGACATTTATCCCGCATATTGTAATGAAGCGCCCGTATCACGACCAATTTATCAACAGATTGGGGAAGGCCTTGCATTTCTTCGACAAGAAGAATACAATATATTTTTAAAACATTTTTACCAAGGTATTTAATAGCAAATTTTCACTTTTTTTACCGATTTTTATATAATTACTGTATTCGCTTATAGTCATTTTTGCACTAGCTGCGTCCGGCGGTTCCATCGGTCGTTTAATTTCTCGTCGTTATTCGTTTTCGCTTTGCATTCTTTCTGATTTTTTTTCTTCGTTTTTCTTGACTTCTAAAGGTCAGAGCGTGATTATAAATAACCTTCTTCTTCAAGAACTGGACTATCAGATGAAAAAAGATTTATTTTATTCCTACTGGTAGTTTCCGAGTTTAGCGCGTTCAAATAAACAAACACAGACCTTTTCTCACAATAAGAGTTTCCATCGTGTCCTAGCCCGACTGGACTGACTGGATCACATGACTCCTGTACTTTTTTATTCTGCGTATTCTGCGCAAAATTTCATGATGAACAGTTCAGTAAGACGTGAAAGCATAACAAACAAACAAAAACCCAAACAAACAAACTCACTTTCACATTTATAATATAATGTATCTATGATATCACTTACTTTACTTGCCAGGAACCTGTGTATTATTTTTAGTCGATTGCGAATTTTTTGTCTAAAAATATTTTTTGCAAACGAATAGGTACGAAACAAGTAAAATCGCGTCGTTTGGTTGGGACCACTGCTAGGCGAACAAACAGACGCGTGTAGTCGCTTTTTTATTCTACTTAGTCCAAAAGTAGTCTCGTTTCGTTTAAAAGTCAAAAGTGATAAAAACACAGACTATATACGCCAAAGTCGCCTGAAAACGAAATAATCACAGATGTCAAATGGAATGGATATCGTAAGAAGGCTGATTATTGTAAAGAGCGTTTATTGGGCAAGCGAACGTGTCGAGAGGTGGCGCAGCGTATCGCCAGTCCGACGTTATATTTCTCATACTAAACGCGATGTTGCAACCGAATTGTGTGTATGTGTATACGGCTTTGCTTCGCTTCCACCGTATGGCACGCGTGTACTGCCAGTGTGTGAGTGACGTCAAGCCACTTTCTCCATACTTTCGTCTCTGCTCGCGCGCTAAAAAACAGAGCGCGATAGACGACTATTTATACTTGAGGAGACGTTGCACGCGCACTCGCGCGAAACTATACGGAATTGTTTTCTTCGCGCGAGCAATGCGCGTGCAAGGTGTAGAGTGACGATCAACTCTCCCTCGTGACGCGTATTCGCAGTGCACCCAGGTATCATACCTCCACAATTACACGCCAATGACCGTGCATGCATTACAGCTCGGTTGCTCTTTAGGGTTCCATGGCTTGGTAGAAAAACCAAATGCATCTGTCAGTTAGTTTGTCGTTACCCGTTTTCTCTGTTAGTCTGAAATTGGACTTTTTAACATAATAAAGAAAAGGAAAAAGTAATATTTGATATATTACTTTTAATGTATCAAATATATTCATTACAATATATCTAAAATATAATATTACTAAATAAAATATAACTATATGATATAATAACCATTTGATACAGCCAAGACGAGATATAAGTTTATCAATATCTCAACACAATAAAAAAATACTAACATAGTTTTTAACAAAATTGATTATGAAAATCTACGAGTATAATGTGAATTTAAATTCACTAACAAAATTAAGTAGAAAATCCTTCTTCCCCTTAAAAAATCTTACGAAATGAAAGTATCTTATAAACATTTTTATGTAATTAACGGTTGCAGTTTGAATATTGACTTTTAAACTACAATTCTTTCTACAATATTAATCGGAATTCGCCTAGTGAGATAGTAAATATATACGGAGCCTTCAAAGCTTGCATCTTACTCGCACTTGTTGGTTTTTTTTTTATGTTATTCATCCAACCCTGTAGCCATGAAGTTAATTTGCAGTAATTTACATTCGGTTTCGGTTGGTGGACAGTCAAGTTGGTAGTCAAGTCCATGTAGACTCCAGGTGACTCCATACAATCCGGGCGAGGCGCACCTCGTCCATTACCTACGCATTAATTAGAGGAATTTCCAAAGCCACTGAAACCAAAGCTAGGTTCGGAGTAACGGCTGGCTAATTTGAATATAGTTTATTTCACTAGATAATTTGCACTTTAATTCGGGTCGCAACACGAAACAAGTAAAATCCATTTGTTGGCATCGCACGCCTGTCTAATTAAGCTCTGTCATAGACTCTTCGAAGGCTCTATTACTAGCCGCCTCCAAACTTAGAGCGGACTATCAACCCATTTGGTATTCAATCAGACAGTTCAGTCGGAGGAAAATGGTTTTTAGTGGGAGGTGTTAAAGTCGATATCGGGTGGAGAGAGTTCAACTCGCTTCGTGTGACAATTACGGCGTTGCGGCCCTCCCTCGCGCCGCCGCAATCGATAGGCCTAGCGCGGAAACACTGCGGGGAGAGAGGGGCGCTTATTACTTATGCAAAACAGAAGAGGCAAAGCGGCCACGACAGCTACAGGCGGTGGCAAGTAGCAAGCATCACCAGCAGTTTGCTGTTCAACATCAATATTGAACTCAAATTTTTTATAATTCCCAGACATCCAGACCAGTCATTTAAAACCTTAAATTAAATACTACTAAGGTTGGTCAAATACTCTGTTCAAGTAAACTTTATACATTGTTGACTCATCTCCAACAAGAAACTCTAGTCAGAATACACAACAGTCCTAAATGAAATAACTCTTTTATAGTAAAAATCTCATAACCACACAATTCACTGGGCAGTGCAATGGATTCGAATCTAGGACTCTCGAGTCAGCACATCACAGCCATATTACCAACGGGCTCGTCAACTACCTACTTTCATTATCGATTATTCTAGTATAAACAAAAAGTCACGTTGACGGTAAACAGTAAAATTGACAATGAAATGGACATTCGGTCGCTACGAACTGGCCGATAGCTGAAAAGTTCTCTTTCGCCGAGCCCGGGGTTGTACAGCAAACAAAGCCGTCAGGAAAGTTGGAAAGGACCCTAATCTGCAAGTTGGCAATGGGCTAACGGAACCCATTACAGAATTCGGGGGGTCGGTCTTTGTGCGCTCCCTCCGGGCGGGCCCTACGTTCGTTACTGTACCTACTGGAAGGGTCGCTTCTGACTTTTGTCTCCCGCGCTATTCAACCGCTGACGATGTAGCGCGCATTTCCGAGAATTCAGTCAGTACAACATTTTATTAATAGCGCACTGTGCGATGCGATGCGACGTATCGAGTATTTTTAGAACACATATTTTTTTTAAACGCTCCAATTGCAATGCAGTGATTTGAAGACAATTTTTAATTTCAGAGAAAAATCGTCGCGTCATTGTCACTGTGATGCGGGACGTTCAAAGGTTTCGCGTTTTAAAAAGTTTGGGCGCGAAAATAATTCCCGCGCTTTATAGCCAGTGCATTTTCCTCGAAGGAGGAGGGAGTTGGGTGTACTTAGTGTACATGCCCTCCGTTCGGTATACATATATAATTGGAAAAGACGGCGGGCGGTTGCTCTTCTCGCTACATTGTAGATCAGTTCTTCGTACCGAACACACGTCATTTCACAACTCCGCCATACAAATTACGACACTTATTTTTCTTATATTGCTATAGATTGTTTAAAAATATGTCTAACAATCTAGAAATTTTATTACCTATTTCTATATTCACTAATTACGTATTAGATTTTGATTAATCTAGTTAATTACAATAAATGATTTCTTCTTAAAATTTAAAAACTATAATCCTACTAAATGCTTATATATAAATACTTATATAATACTTATATACTTATATACTAATACTTATATATAAATGCGAAAGTTTCTGAAGATGGATGTATGGATGGATGTTTGTTACTCTTTCACGCAAAAACGGCTGAGCGGATTTGGATAAACTTTGGCACACAGATAGTTTATATACCTATAGGATACTTTTTATCCTGAATAAAATTAGGTTTGCGAGCATTCGTCTACATTGCCGACATTTAACCTTTACTTTAAATGACCAAAATAATTAAGACATAGCCAGCGTAAGCCGTCTCAGAATTTAAAAATAGTTTTTTTTTGTGTAGGTAATTGCTTTACAAGTCTTTTTGTAGTAAGTATTTATGTGTAATAATAAGTAAGTATTTTATATCATATCATACGTTTAAACAAACCCTTCGGAATGAATTCTCAAAATTACAGTGGAAATCGAAATCGAATCAAAATTCATTGTGTAATTTAAGAGGACTTGGCGGTGTAATAAACGTCTTACCAAAATAAAATGCAAACATTATAAATGCGGGCAAATCACAGCAGTTCTTATCGACGTCTTATCACATTCTTATGAAATATTGGGGTCTTGGTATAGATAACAAACAAAAAGGCGATTCAATCAAAATTGCATGCCCTGTAAACGCAATAAAAAATCTTTTATTAAATCACAAAAATAAATACCTACATTATGTTATGTTGTGTTGTGAAGCGAGAACATACTTATAATTATTATTTAGGTAGGTACATGAAATAAAATCGCATCTAATTTTTCCTAAGTTTAGCAGCATTTTTATGCTACACCTTGAATTTACCTTGTGTAGTTTTGTAGAAAATAAAATAAAATATATTTTTATGTCTTTTGTGTTAGGTACGTAACGCTTTGCATTTAAAATTTTTTGAGACCCATACATACCATAATTATTATAGAAGTACTATATATTTTTGTTTATAGTAGTCGCAAGGGCAATTTTTAAATATGACAAATATAATGCTTTCTTTTCTTCTCAGGATGTTCATCTTATTGGATTTTTTTTTACTCACGATTAAAAGTGTTTCTTTGAAAAGTATAATTAATAAATAGTTATTTATTTCATATAAATAAGACCAATTTGTTACATCTGATTCTGATTTATTTGTATTCTGAGGTGTAAATATTTGTTACAATATACATATATGTATATTTGAAGAGCCGATAAAATTGCTATTATTATTAGATAATAGAAGTAACTTTTAAATATGTTAATGTATGAATATTTTCTTTACAATATAAAAAAAAAGATTTTTATCTTTTTCAGTCAAAGTAATAATTCGCTTCTAAGTCATAAAAGAGTTGATATAGAAAGAACAGTTCAGTTACAAACGGTCGATCAAGATCGATACGTATCTTTTGTGTTTCGAAAAAAACTACGAAATGTCTACAACATATAGTGTCGTGTTATTTGTAAGAGGCGTGTTGCGGCAGTTATCGGCTCTTATCACAGAGCAATGTTATCACAGCTCAAGGTGACGGGACGATGTAACGCGTTCGATTATATTGCCACCTTTTGATATCTTTGTAAGTATTTTCATTATTTCCTCACATTGCACAAGACATATTATTTTGTATTAACTATATTATATTTAAGACTTTCAATTAAATACTACTAAAATTATAAATGCGAAAGTTTGTAAGAATGGCTGTATGGATGTTAATCTTTCACGCAAAAACGGCTCAATGGACTTGGATGAAATTTGGCACACATGTAATTTATTATCTGGATTAACATTTAGGATATTTTTATCCTAAAAGAATTTTTAGGTTCCCCAGGGATTGTTTAAAAATATTAAAAATAGGGAGCCACTGTCGACGTGGCCGTTGTCACAGCAGCGTTGTCACAGCGATAAAGATGTCAGATATTTTCTCATCAGGTGTTATTTTCATTTTTCAAAGCGGACGACGTCGCGGGAACCACATAGCTTAGAATAAAATGTACTACATACCAAGAAATTGCGAACGAAACAGTCTATGCAAGAAAAGACACAGAATTAGGTACTTCATTGACTGCATCCTACATGCATCAGAATATAAAATAACAATATTCATAATACAAAATCACAGTGCCTTCTTTCATCTGGCGATAATTATTATTGAATTTAAAAATAATAATAATATAATGCAAAATTTGAATTTTTAATCTTTTTGATGTAAATAATTACTTGCAATTTTTACAATCTTTTTATAGATAAACAAATATATTAGTGTATACCAATCGTACGATGTATTTTTCCTACAAAAATTAATTAATAACGATAACCTTACAAAAGGCGTTCCCATTATATCAGCTGAAATCAACGACTTCTATGTATAGTTCGATGTCTGAAATCTTTTCATTCGATAAACCCCATGTAATTTGTTAAGGATCCGCGAGTCAATGAAGTTCGAGTAATGTCGTTTAGGGCTTACGGTTCTCGCCTAACGGTTACGTGTATGAATATCTGTTAAGACCACGTGCTCGGTTGACGTTAACAAAGTTTCCAGATGCGAAGAAAACTTTGTGACATGTGAGTGCTAGATACTTACAATATGTAGCCGCCCCCGGGCCCCGGACCCCCGGCAATCGAGCCCCCCGCCTTCGCCGCCGTACCGTGAGTCAGCGGCGCCCTCGCGCGACGTCGCCCCGTCTGCCCCCATGGAAAATTTATACCCACCCTCTCTCCAAGAACATTATTACACACGAAAATTTTATCAAAACCAACCTTACGCCCGCACAATACGGCACATTCTCGCCTAACTTTAATCAGCAAGACAAAGAACCACCGTCGGTTTCACGAAAAACGAACCTTAACTCTACTGGGATATAGATTGTAATTTATATGTCGCGTTCTCGTCTCACGTGCTGTGAAAACGCAACTATGACGTCACCGCGCTCGTAGGCGGCCTGGAGGCGGAGTGTTTATGGAAATATCTTGCTTAGAAACAAACTAATTTCACCTGTATTATTGCTGGCTGTGAAACCGTTGCTATAAGTTTTGAAGGATACAAGTCTAAAGATGTATTTCGAGATCTATGACTATACCTATTCGAAAACTATGGTTCTTGTGAATAAAGCTAATTAAATTCCGCTGAAAAGTAATGAAGGTTTCAGTGGTAATTGGAAGCGGTACAAAAATATTGCAATGACAACGACGCAGCCCTCTTAATTCCTTAACTGGCGCGAGGTGGCGCGTCTCGAGAACGTGTGCTCTCTCATCTCCTTAATTCGTCCTTCGCCACAGACCCCCGACTCCCGGCGTTGGCGAGGGTGTGCCCACTCTCTTAGTTAACCCGAGTTTGCCTCCCTTATTTATGCCCGGCTATGGAGGCAGGCGAGCGAGGGTGGCAGCCGGGGCCGCTATATCGACGGCAACACGCCGCTTCTATGTGTTGGTGAATTAAGAGCGAGTCGGCTTTCATTTCGCTAAAGCTTCCACGCTCGTGTGCTCGGCTTTCAGTCGTTCCACGTCTGTGTGTAAGCATTCGTGCACGAAGCGTTTTAGGCTCTAAGACAGGGGGACAGGGTCGGAAACCTCTTGTAGGCCTGCCGCCCACCTACGCCGTTTTATAACTCCAGGGTGGGCCTGGAGACGGCGGAGTTTTTGTCAGTGGAAGGACTTTTTTGACGTGCGTTTTTTTATGTTTTACTCGGTTAGGGTTCTCTAAGATAACTACGCGACATCCCGTGGAGGGTGAGCACTGAGCAGTAGAGGCATGTTTCGTTGCATCGATGTTTAGCACGAGGAAAAAAAGTCAGGCATGAGTACTGTAAATATCACTATTTGCCATAGGTACTATAAAATGTAGATGTGCGGGATTAATTATAGCAGACGTTCAATTTCTATCCTGTAAGAAGTATATATAAAAATCAATGAAGTATGTTTGTCCTCAATGGACTCCTAAACCACTCAACCAATTTTAATTCTGTTTTCACTTTTGGGAAAAAGGGATAAACGGGTAGATTTTTATATATAAAATTAAGCCAGGCAGGCGAAGCCGGGACCTGGTAACTAGTTTTTATATAAACATAATAGCCATGTAGAAATATATGCGTCTATATATTGAGACGGAGTAGGTAGGTAAGTCTACGCACAACGTCTTCGGAGAAAGTGAAATTTAGGTACAAGTTTGGAGAAATACAACTGTCGGGTGAACTCCCTGAAACACCCCCCGTGAGTTTTCTTTGGGAGGGGGGAAGCTAGCGAACGCGGCTTATAACAATTAAATTTATTCGCTCGCAGGTTTGCGTTTATTTACGCGAAAAGGCTAAAAAAGTCTACATTTGATTATTTGAAACTTTGTTTAATTAGTTTCTCCACTTTTACTTTATGGGATAGTTTAGTATTTGTCCCACCGCCGGCGAGCAATCGACTAACTATCAACTATTTTCTCGCTTAAGAAACATACAAAAAGGTATACATTCCGTATGAACAAAACAGATGCATATATTAATAGCTTTAATCGCTACTCGTTCATCGTCGGCGGTGGGACAACTGCCTTATCGTCGGACATGTGTCAAAGGCGGAAACGATCGAATCTTGTTATTTTTTAATGTACTCTTAAATAAGTAATTATATATCGAGTAGACCGATAGCTTGTCTACAACATTTTTTCATAAAAATGATTTAGTAATTTTATTGCTACCAGCCCCCTAGAAAAATGTTATAGAAAACTAACATATTAAAGAACCTTTTCCTTATTGAAAAATGACTATCTTTATTAAATATAAAGTAATCTATATTTATTATTAAATAGTAAAAAAAAAAAACAAAGTCGCTATCCGCCTTTGTCTGGCTACCCGGCCCCGTCCCTGGCTATAAAACTAGTGAGCCGGCCCCGACTTCATTATTTAAAATTTACGTTAATTAGTTATATTTCGGTATACACTGTAAAATGAAAAACTGATACAATCTTGTCAACTTGGCTATTAAAAATTTACCATTTTCGCCAACGCCAACGCATATATAGGTCTGCGTTCAGGCTGCATTTGTAGAAAATGAAAAAGTTCCTTAGGAAACTCTTGCAACTTGGTCGACTGACTCTGGTCTGTATGTACAGGGTTTGGCACACAGATAGTTTATTGCCTGGATTAATATGTAAGATATTTTTATTCTGGAATAATTTAAAAAAATGGGCGCCACGTAGCCGTGGCGGCACCACCGTCGTCCCCGATAACAATGTCAGTGGTTATTCAAGTGTTATATTTTTCATTTTTCAACCCGGACGAAGTAGCGGGCACCAGCATAATATAATTATTATATATAAGTATATAAATTAGCGAAAAATCGGTGTCGCACTTGTTTCTGTGACGGTTGAACGACCTTTGTTAAGGTGTCGCTTTCGGGCAGGTTATTTAGTGCGGGGGCGGCGTGTGGAGGATGGATGGGATGGTTTGGGGATGGGGGCTACCCAGCCGCAGCCCGGGGTCGCCAGGCAACGGCAACTGGGTCACTCCGGGCCCAGTTATGCCCGCCGCCCACCAATTATGTACACGCTCGTTACCGGACACGAACACGCGTTTTTCAATCACATCCATATTTAATTGGGCATCACGACGCTCCAATTCTATTTCAATACGCTGTTTTACACACGTTTTTATTTCAATTTAACTACGTTTAACTGACCGGTAAAATGATATCTTTAAAACTAGCAAAAACTATATTTAATATTTGTAAAACAATTAAATTAAGTAATTGCAAAAATGCTATATTTGAAACTGAGCTTAAAACACAAATATTTAATATATAAAAAATAGAAACAATATAAACTAACTGTTTCCTGTGTAAAGTAATTATTGAGTCAGTAAGCAAAAAAAATTTTTTAATAATTTGCAAACTGTAATTTTTGAAACACATATTTGTATTTTTTGTTTCGTTAGCGAGTTTTATTTGTTTTGAACATATTAAATAAAAAATATTGGGATGAAAAATTCATACATGCCAAAGGAAGAAATCTCTAATGCCGCCTCCTTAAGGAAGATCGCTTTTAATTTTCAACGTTCACGACAGTCAATTATCAAAAAATTTCGAGATTGCATTGAGATTTTATTCAAACGATGCTGGTATTGAAATTATTGAACTAGGAGCTTTTATAAAAAAAAAACTACATTTTTCCTGTATGGTGCTTCCGAAAGATAATAGTCTTAGTCTTTCAAAATTCCATCCAAACCTATACCTAGTCCAACTCTGACATGACTTATTATTAACTAACCACCCTCCCCCGGTTTCGCACAAAATTGAAATTTTCAAAAATCCTTTCTTATAGCGGATCTTACGTTATAAAATAAATCTATACTTAGTAGTTTTTGTTCTTCGTTGATAGTCAGACAGGACAAACGATTTTTAAAGTACTTAATAGATAGATGAACAGAATTTAATAACAAATATGAAAATGCACATAAGAAGAGATTCCCAATTCCAATGAGCGCACAGTCGTTTCATAGTCGCGCGGATCGTTAAACGGTTCCGCCGCGTAGACAGATACGTGTTCCTGGATTCCTTGCAAGACGGAACCTGTGCCTTAACTTGTTGCACGGATGCACCGCGTAGGGCGCGGGGGTGCGTGCGGGTAGCGGGGGGTCAGGCGGGGGCTAGGGGGGTGCGGGGTGGTGCGGGAGGCGTCTTCATAGTGAATGGGCGCGAGATGTCGTGGCCGGCGGGCGCCACGTGCGCGTATGGAGATGCCGCCATTGATAACACGACCTCGGCCCTTATCGCGGCAACTTGTCGATGACGTCCGCACAGATTTACAACCGACCGCTCACCCTTTGCCCTACGCTACAGCCGCGCGGTACGCGCACACAGTCGACTGCCTGGCACAGGTGTTTCTTACGCTTTCGTAATTACTTGTATATAAGTATTTTTATAAGATAATACATTCGTATTATACGTTATTTACTTGCTTATTGCTTAATATTACTTAAATGCTTCGGGATCTCCTTAAGGGAGTAGCTACGCTTATTCAGCTACATTCGAGTTTCTTAATTTCGCTTCTATCAGCTGCGTATTTTTATTATAAAAATAAAATGAGACATGTAAGGGAGTAACGCCATTTCAGCTCAGTTCAGCTTTTCTCCATAGTAAATAGCAAGAACTGAAATCCATAGAAGAAAGAAGTTCATAGAAAACAGCTTACATAATAGAAAACTGCTGTTCTCTATTGAAAATAGTTGAATTGAGCTGAATGAATGTAGTTACTCCCTAACAAGTTACAATAAAATCAAGATATTTCTTCAGTAATCTATCGTCACATGCGCTTTAAGCTGAGCGGACGTGTATGCCTCTCCATACAAAACTGGTATTTTCTATGGACAAAAGCTGAATAAATGTGGTTGCTCCCTTATTATGTAAAATTGCTCGCGACGGACGAGCGATTAGCACGAGCGGGCGCCTAAGTGCAGCCTTGACATTGGCCTTCGTCCTAATGTCGCCCACGGTGCTGGAATGCGTTGGAAACTATCTCGGCTAGCGAATAATATAGTGTGGCGTGGCAGCATCGCGGCGTAGAGCGACCGGCGGGCGCGCCGTTGCCGAGTCATTACGCGCCCCCATTAATCACTGCAACAATCGGCCGATATCTCGCTATTTACAAACGCGGGAACACGTGTTCGCGCTCGTACTACGCCGAGTGTATTGACCCATTTAGATAGCTCGACCTTCGCGCGGCCATTGTGAGCGAAAAACATAAAAATAAGTTTTATTGCGGCGTCGTTATGCGTATCGCTGCGGCGCGACCCGGCCGTCACGCCGCACGCCGCCCGCCCGACAGCCCGACAGCCGACAGCTGATCGCTACGTGACATTTTTATTTTATTCGCTCTCTTCCGGGGATTCTCAGATACGTGCCAGTGACGTCACAATCTGCCCGCCACCTGATTTATTATCGCGAGCATATGCGGTTACCCCGCGCCGCTGATTGATATTATATACAATTTTATTCGCGCGTACGTTCTCCTCATAATGTCTCCGACCGATTTCAGTCAACAAAAATGCACAATGCACCGCCGAATCCGCTTATCAGCTTATCGCTATTTATAAACACAAAAACTAACACACAACTCAAAGATCTTGCCTCTTAATAAGTACAGTTTTCAAGTTTCAAGTGATATTCCATAGATCTAGTCACAAAAATAGAATGATGTATAGTCATATCAAAGTCGGCAACGCACTTGGAGAAGCTATGGTATTTCTTGTGTTAAAAGGCGATTGTATAGTCACTTAATGTAAAGTCGACTGTCAGCCTGTCTGAGGCGACCTGCGAAAAAAAATCATTTTTCACCGTTACAACATAGTCATTTGAAGCTTGGGTTTAGGTCTTGCCAAGATTTGAACCTGTGTCTGTCATGTTGGCAATCTATTGTTTGAGCCACTACCTATGTCTTATTGTTTCGATATGCTCAGCACTTATAGATTAGAAGATGTGTAACAGAATTGAACAATATGAACAACTAAAAGAGTGGTGATGATATTATAAGGAAACACGTTCTGAGTATACTCGTAGTTTAGCGTTGCGCCTATCCGCCGGTCGAGTCTGTCCGACACTCCGACATTCCAAACATTCAGCCAGTGCCAGAGGCGGTGTTCGGGGAACCGTGTGCGTCATCTCGCGCTTCACCAACAAAAACTAGAATTTTCCCTTTCATCGCAACGAGTGGCCGCAAGAGGCTCATCATATTAAGCGCATAACGTCTCGCACGAGCCCGTCGCGCATTGTAAATAACTACCACGTTTCGGGAATACCCCCGCTTTTTATGCGGAACACATTCGTGAGGGATTCCTTTTGTTTGCCTTTCAACCTGTTCGCCTTTACACTCGTCACCTTGAAATCCTTAGCGCTATTTATAACGGTGTTCGACGTTACACGCATTCATAACAAAACGCCGCAACGCTTGCATTTAATTCCATACAATTTACCATGCACTGTTATGGCATACTTTGGCGACACGTTTGGTCTAGTGGCTAGTAACCCTAGCTGTTAACCAAACGGTCGCGGGTTCGAATCCCGCTAGGGGCAAATGTTTATGTGTTAACATTTTACCTTTGTACCTGAGTCATGGGTGTTTTGTATTTATAATATGTATGTATTTACAAAAAAAAAAGTAATCTATGTAGTATATCAACTGTCTGGTATCCATAATACAAGCATTACTTGCTTACTGTGGAACTAGATGGTGCTGTGTGGAATGTGTGAAGATATTATTATTATATTATATTATTATATTATACTTTTATATATGAAACTTATACTCACAACGATACAACTTGTGAAACAAGCGAAAGACTTAATCTTTTGATTGAGCCTATACAATGGTTTTAAATTTATTTATTTTTCGGTAAGGAAAATTTGTACATGAATTCGTCGAAACATGTATTGAAGTAAGGACTATAATAGGTATACTAGCGACCCACCTCCGGCTTCGTAAGGAGTTGAAATTTAAAATAAAACTCAAATTGTTTTCTAGTATTAGTAGTCAAGACAAACGGTGAAGTCTTAACCGTTATAAGATAGTATGTACAGAAAATTTATTTTCATAATTTACTAGGTCCACCGCCAAGGCAAGGCATTGGACTTCCTACGACTGAGATAATGATGATGATGACTACTAGACGCATTGGAGCTTTGTTTTCTTAATTTATATCTTTGATATTTAAAATTTAGAATTTAATCAATATTTATGTACCTATTCTACATAAATTTTCAATAAACCAGTAGCAGAAATGCGTAAACATCAATTCACTGCTGTTAAAATCTATCACACGCTGGCTGGAATTGGCCAGAGGCGTGAAATAAAAAGCTCCGTAGAAGCATGAGGCGAAGCTGCGCAAGCGACGGGCCACCAAACAGGATGTGGGACTGGTTATGTGCGCACACAGGCACACGAGGTGTGTCCGCACACACGCACACATGGGCCCGCGGCCTCGCCACTCGCCCGACGCCCGCTCACGGAAATGTGCGTGCCACGCCACTGTCGCCGCTCAGCCCAACTCTCAACTCTGCCTTCTTGCTCGGCCACTTTATAAACTTATTTAAGACAAACAATGCTTCATTTCTGAATAACTGTAAAGCGTTTTTAAAGGACACATTTACAGGGAGGAATTTGAAGATTATTTTACTGGTAGATAAAATAAAGTAGGTACTAAAGTATTTTCAGTAAACTAAAGTAATTAAAATAAATTTAGTATGTCAAGTAGATACTCCTCTTGAGTATTATGTAAAGACAGAGACAACCAGAAGGAAACCTCGAATGATTGCCACGTTTGAGCCATCTTAAATGGAGCCACAGCTTGAGCCATATTGATACAGAATATTTTCTTTACAGATTTCAGTTTTAGTTATTAAACTAAAAAAATCACTAATAAGTATAAAAAGTAAATGAAGTTCCAACAAAGTAAGCGTGCTAAAATATATAAAGGTAGATACTTACGCATAGTTCTTTACTCGTAAAAGAAAGAACAAAAAAATCCTGTTTGCTCAAAATTACTCGAGTACAGGTTGTAAAAGGGTGTTATAAAACATTGTTAAGAACAAGTGAAGTTATTTAACTGGTTCATAACAGCCCTTTTGCTGAATGAATGAGATTATCAAACATCGATCACGTGCTCCATTGTACTGCAAAGGAACGTAAAGGCTATTCGGTTATTTGATCGCCGCCGCCGATACTTTATTTTATACTAATGATTATGGAGTTCACTCGATTCTTTCTTATATACTTCTCGCCGTCTATTATGAAAATTAATGAATGAAATGAAAAACGGAAACTTCCATGGAGCTCAATTGTAAACAGTCCCGTAAGCGTAGGTGTTTGCGGAAAATATAACAACAATTCTATAAATAAATCCTGAAAGTTTCAAGGACATTTGAAAATTTTATTGATGCGTTCGTTAAAATATTATGGCAAAATAAGCTTAGTTTGAATTTGCTAGGTTCAACGTTACCCGTAATGCAGAGTTGCACCCCACACTGCTTACCTACCCCGATATAAAGGCGGCTATAACATTCATCGGCGTAGGTAGATAGGGCGAACAAGCCAGGCCGCGCGGCGCACCGAGTCGAGCTGCTCGATGTTATTATGCGGTGTCTGGGTGTGTGCAGTGCGCAATAGAAACGAACGCACACACAGATAGAAAGCCCCTCGGCCGCTGTGGCCCCTCTGAACGCCTCTCTCCCCTCCCCACTTCATGCCTCACCGCCGACCCTGCACGCTAGCTCGGCGCGGCTGGCTCGCGTTGTGACTTTGTGAAGCAATGCCGTGCTGTGCCGCCATCTATTCCAACTCCACAATGCCATAGAAAGTCCCCGTTCGAATCGGCTCGCTGACAAAACTTTTCCTACCTCGCATCGCAAGCCCGAGAATTGCACACCGCTCAACCTCACCGTCGAATACTGCGCTTCGAATGCGGTGTGCACAGTGGAATTCTTTAAAGTTGTAATTTTGAATAAGCAGTAACTCGTCTAGCTCTATAGAGAGACGGTACCTACGGTTATAAAATGCCGCGCATTCGAGACTAGCTAGCGATAAAATAAACGTCAGACGTTTCCAAGTTTTCGAGCGGAGAGAACGAGCTACGAGGTGCGCATCAGAAAAAGAACTTTACGACAAGATTAGAAAGAGCGAGCGAAGCGGCAACGTCTCGTAGCCGCGTTCCAGGGCACGAGGCGGCAACGTCGCACAGCGAGCGACGTCATTTACTAAATTTATTTTCATGAGCGCCCGCGCTGCGATGCGACGACTGCTATACCGCTTGTTTGCCTCGCGATAACGACGTGGATCGTCTGCATATTGGAGTCCACCGTCAATTTTCTTTATTAAACTTGGCGAGATGGTGTGCAATGTTTGCGAGTGCACAAGAGCGACACGTTCTCCGCGAAGCGATAAAGGGGTGACGCAAAGCTGTCGAGGCGGCCGAGTTAATGATTATTTGCAGCGTTGCGATGAGTGGCCGCTGAGTCAACGTTGGCGGCACTCTGCCCCGACTTGTGGCATAGTTGCATTTTATGCTTTCCTTCTACTCGTTTCCTTGTACACTTGAGCCAACCTTATCTTTCTGTACAATTTAATCTTAGCTAATCCTATTAATTTTTAGATTTAATAAGATGGAAGTGACGCCCTACTCACTTTACAGACTCAATTACCATTGTTTTAAACAGATTTTTAATATATTTTTCATATAACGTTTTACATTGTAGACTGCTTTCAAAAGTGACATTATGTATATAGAAGCCTCTCTTATTTAATCTGAGCCTTGGGCCTGAGCCTTGGGCCTTGTAGGTCGAGCCAATGTCGTCTTCATCACCAATAGACATTTTAATCGATATTATCATTGGTTCTGTCAAAGACTATATAAGTATATTGGGGTTCTGTACGATTTCCAAATTGTAATATACCTAATGATTTTAAAAAAGTAATGAATTTAAAAAGATTTTAAATTATTTAAAGCTTAGAAAGGAAATAAATTAAAAAAAAGTCTTCTGGAAAAAATGATAAGTAATAGAACTTAAGTTAAAGTAGATATGCAATGTTACATTATAAAAATATAAAACAGCCCTATAAAATTATTTTACTGAATATAAAATACCTAGGTAATACATACATCAAAATTGATAACTTGTCTAATCTGATGAAATAAAATTCATTCAACAATAAATTGGGAGTAGAGTGGAATAAGAATGTTTCATATTATGTAAGGAAAAACTGTAGCTTATATAGATACTGTCTAGTTTCGCAGGCGCGTGTGGAACCCAATAGTCGCGACAGGTGCAGGGGCATCTGCCGGCTGCCCGGTGGACGTTGCCTTAAACCACTTTATTTTTGATCCTGGACATGTATAATGCTCCAAGTATTGCAAAAAAAAAAACATTTCTCTTTAAACTGGACGGCAGCCGTATAGATATAATATAAAAATAGAAAAGTCCCAGGTACTCATTAGAGTGTACGCATACAGCTGCTCTTAGTGATTACAAAAATTCTTTACTCACGGAGTAACGTTTCAAAATTGTTATGCCGGTTACCATCAAATCCGAAAGCAGCGTTGCAAAGCACGATTCTTTACCTGCACCAAATTTCCAAGTTGGGACTGCGCCCCGGGTACCCATTGTGATACAAAAAAAGCAAAGGGTCGTCGCATTGGAAATACACAATGTGCGCAGCCCATGCGCAGCCCCATCCAGGTACCCATACCCCAAGCATAAGCCCGTATGCCGCTCTTCTCTTTTCTACATTTTTTCTTCGGAAACGAATTTTATTATTCTCCTTATCTTTGTTGAATGCTTTTGTAGCGGATAGAATTTTAAAACTACGATATTTGTCTGGGAATGCAAGAATATGTTGCCATGATCTCTTACGGTACTTTCATAGGTCGGTTGGATAGATGAGCGGTAGAAGCGAAGTAGAACAGCGTATTTCGGTGCCATGCCATCCCACACGCGCGATTATATTATAATTGTTGTATATTATGCAGTAGGATTATAAAGAAAGCCAATTCCTTTACAAAAGTTCTAGTACTTAGGAAAAAGATGAACAATTGGAAACTAAAATGAAATTTTTAGATTTTCGTTTAAATTTTTCAGTCAAAAATGCAATCTTTTGGGATAACCCAGAAAATATTCCAGAATTAGCAAGATATTTTTGCAAAAAATCTGAAAGTACTCCGTAAGACTGAGAATTTTTACTCCAATTTCCAGTTGTTGGCAACATTGAAAACCTAGCATTTTTGCTAAATTTTTGCAAATACTTAAATGCTTCGACTATCTTTAATGTCTCGAGTCTCGATAAACTAAAGCCGAATTTCATTTCAATTGCTTATTTCACTTATTTGAACATACCTTACCTACACGTTGTTTTTTAGAGGACAAAGGGATAATGTGGATTGCTTTCGTAATTGCAGGGCTCGGGCGGCGGGTGCGGCGCCAAACGGCGTGCCGTCTCCCCGTGCGAGGGTGGCGGCAAAGTCGCCCGTTGGGAAGATTCAATAGCGCGGCTCGAAGCCGTCGCCGCCGGTGCCGGCGGCGGAGATTGCTGGCGGACGGAGGAGGAGGAAAGGCGAGCGTGCCGCCGGCGTTGGTGCGGCGGATGGTGCGGTGCCCACGACACCATTCGCGCCGAGAACGGCAAGTCCTATCTGGAGTTGGGTGGGGCCGCAGCGCGCGCGTGCTGCGACGGCCGCGCCGCGGGAAGATGCGCTTCCCGCCGCTGCTACCGCGAGAGGCGAGTCAAGATGATGAACCTGTGCGCACTGAAGCTGGCGCGCTTCCGCCAGACGGCGGATCCCTCGCTCCGGCGCTCGGTGCTAGTATGCAACACGTTGCGCAGCATAGAAAGAGAGATGGAAAGAGAAAACGCGGAAGAGGCGCCGTTCGAGGCCGCGTGCGTCAATGGCGGAGTGGCTCGGTGCGAGTTGCTCGGCTCGCGAGACCCGGCGGCGGGTCGGGCGACGCCCTTCCCCACGCCGCCCCCGCCGGACAGGGACTCGGGCTACGGCGACGAGGAGCAGCGCACCATCGACTGGGGCTCGGTGCTGAGCCTGTCGTCGCGGTCGGCGCTGGACCCGCCGGAAGACGCGTGGCCCGACGACTGGGGCTGGAGCGAGGAGAGTTTCGTCCGGCTGCTGGTGCCGACGAGTTAGTGTATGGCGCGCGGGCAGGACTCGCCCGCGCCCCACTGAGCGCCTGTGATACGCCGGCGGCCTGCGCCGCGAGGTGAGACAGGCCGCGCGGCCGCGCACCGGCCTGTGCCGCGGCCGCGCGGTACTTCTAGTCGGAGGCGCGTCCGGCGCCCGCTCTCCTCCGGACGTACACGCAGTCAGTAGTTAGTATTATGTAATTGCTAAAGGGAAGGTGCTAGCTTCGGACGTGACGCAGGACTTAAACGCGAGCCAAGTTATTTTTGATAGTTTTATTTCTTTAAGTGAATTCCAAACTGAAACTGAAGTGACTTATAGCTAATGACGTTAATATCGTTTCGACTAAACTGGGGGTGTTTGAAATTTTCGTTGAAATTACTTGTAATTAATTAATTGATTAGGTGAAATTATATATTTATTGTTTCGTTAATGAGAGTTTGTCGAGTGATCATTTGGAGTTATTTCTGTACTTGATATTTTCTTTGTAATGTATTCGTACAACGAGTGTGTCTATGAATGGGTTGTATTGTATAGATAGAATGTGACGTACGAGCCGGGTCCGTAACAGTTGACGAGGTCTCGCCCTGCAAACAGGAAGCGATTGGACTGGAAAAGAACCCCTTGTGACTTTTCTTCGGAATATTTTCAATTAAATATTAGATTTATATTTTTCGTTGTGACTTATGCCACTAAAGAGACACAGCTGTCACGGATTGGACGTCGATATAGAGCCTCATACTTATAATGTGTGGACATGTGCCGATCATAGAACATTTTCAAATGTTAAAAAGGAATACCAAAATTGTGAACAAAATGGTGATATATTCACAAAACGATACCAATGTACTTAAGCTTTCATGACACAATTAACACGGGATGTCAATTAAGCAGCCTTACCAACTTAACTGTGCATAACTTTCAGTGAACATCATACATAAAAATATGATTTGGAATTTTTAATACGTAAAAAAATGTGGTCTAAGCCAGCTGTTGTGAGTTTATATTGTACTTAACACAGTCATCCTTCTAACTGGAATTGCTTAATTTTAAAACCACCCTATCGGCTGCTTTCTAACGGTTTAACTTAATCTTAATACACATTACTTAAATGAATAAGTTGAAGATACTTTCCTGAAGTAATTGTTGCAGTTCCTATGTATCGAATGCCATTTAGTATTTGGCAACTTAGAAGGCAGCTGATTTTGTTTTAGCGAATTGTTATTAATTTTAAAAACGAAAACAAAATAGATATAATAAAAGATAATTTTCACAGTACATACATTGTCTCTTATGCACATAATATATTTCTATATTCTAAGTATTTTCCAATTTGCACACGAATAATGCAGTCTTACGGTACAAGCTCCAAAATGAACTAAATATGTTTGGTAATGAATAATTTGATACGCATTTTTCTCAAATGATTTCAAAGGGCTTCAGTTAAAATTATCGTTTAAAATTAAAAAATAATATAATTTTGTATAAAAATCTGCTTGTCCATTTTGGTTGTTCACGATGAAGACAAAAAAATTATTTCGATTTTACAGGCAAAATTGTCATACATTTTTTTAATATTTCTTTTATTTTTTGTTTATTTTTGCCTCTAACCTCGTTATACTAGGGAATGTCTTCTACCTACACGTCATACAACCACATACAATAGTTACAATTAATTTGCTTTCATTTTTACAATTGTGCGCTTGTTTGTAACTAGACACGGTCCTGCATAATTGATCAAGCTGACTGGATCCCATAAGTTGGAATAAAGATTTAAGGTCAAAATATAGTAGTATCATATTGTTAAAACATACTTTTATGGCAATGATCTCATAAATAATGCGTTGTAAACATTTGTATTAGTCTAGCTAGTACATCAAAATCTTACTTGTCATGAACTTTTTTTAGTTAATTTGAATTGTTTCCGTGATTAGTTTCCCGCCATCTAATACAGTTTTAGTGCAAAGTTGAAAGACAAATGTTCATTAGAAGTTAATTGCGATGATAAATTTGTTTGTGATTGAAGTGTTTAAATAACAAAGAGTATAATGCAACGCGATATTTCTTGAGATTTTGTCTATTGAAGTTTGTTTGGGAACAGCTAAAATGTTGACCATTAATATTTAAAAGCCCCTGTACACTGCAGCGACTTATCGCTCGATTTTTGTCGTTAATGCATTTTGTATGAGATCGCTTGGGACCCTAATGTTAATAGTGAATATTAGCGAATAGATAAACAGTATATCGTGTTGCGAATCGCGATGTTATTATCGCTCTATAAGACTGTAAAGACCACCAATCACAGCTCGGTCTTTCCAACTAATAATATCGTGCGGTAAGTCGCGGGTCGTATGGGAGGGCCCTTAGGGAGACCGCACATTGGCCGGAGATAGTTGCTAAAGCGATCATCAGCACGCTCACTGTCATGACGTACACAATAGAACTGTTTCATAAGAGACTATTCTGTCATTAGAGCGATCAATTTCGCTCATAAATTCAGCTGCTGAAGCGACAAGAACGATCGCTCAAGCGTTTTTTGCGAAGTTGTCGCAAGGAACAAACAATAAGGAATGTGCGGCCTCCCTTATTGCAAGAACGGCATGTTCGTGGACCATGGACAGTGATTGCATGGACCAAACATACCTAAACACTTATATAGAGCAAAGTACAAATATCAGTAAAGTAATAATGCTTAAGTGCTCCGGCGCATGTTTGTCCACCGTTGTCAATTACTCAAATATTTGAATTGTGATTCGGTAGCTAATGAGAGAAACTCTATGTTCTTTAAATATAGTGTACATATTATACGGAGTTGGGCATTATGGCGCGGTGAAACGCGGCCTTTGTAAATAATAAATTATTGTAAATTAAATGATTTTATTGATATCGATGTCGATTGTGAGTAAGTAGCAGATCGTCACTAAGCTACGCGTTATTTATTACCGTCACCGCCGCGGTACGCGACAATCTCTTTCTGTCCAAATAAATGCAAATGAGTACACATAAATTAACTACATTTTAATTGTAACTTTATTCGTTTTAGACGCTGAGCTCTATGATTGTCTATGCCCATCCACGTGATTCTATGTTTAAATACGAAAGCATAGGTAGTTAAATTGATTTCCAGAAAGCATTTTACCTCATATTCATAAAAAATAAAATTTAAAAATATTATTTTTGTTTGTTTTGCCGATTTCTTTCCAACTATAATGTCAATTTAAGAAAGATACAATGCAAACAATTTTTTTTAATATTCATAAGAGAAAATTTAAAATATCAGAAGCTTAGTAACAGTTAGTTATTGGGATTGTGTAATTTTATTTAATGAAATACGAAATTAAAGTCAACATTGTGAAAAATAACTGCCCTTGACAAATAATTCAAATTTAATTTTAAATTTTAAAAAGCATATCGCGGTTTTTGGAGTATTAATCATTAAATTTGAAAGCTAAATTTTCATTAAATTTTACAAAAAAATATAAAAGTTTCTTAGGTTTAGGCATTATCTAGACTTCTTTCCCGTCTAATATTCTGTAATATTGATTAAATTCTTTCGGACGGACACAGCGTAAAGAGTCGAGCAATGCAACATAGAGCTCAGTGATTTTAGGACAAGAATGTCACAAATTCTAATTGCCAGTAATATAGATAATAATGTTAAATAGTGAACAATGTTTTTAGCTATAAAATATTCTTGGGTTAAAAACTCTCAGCTCAATCTGTTATCATTATTTTTTACGGATAATTAATTTGTCGTGTAATTTCGTTTTAACATGTCCGTATGGTTGTGATGGTTTACTTAAGTAAGTTAGCGACTTGTCGGCGAACAGGCGACAGACACGCTATAAGAAAAGTTTCATGATTCTGTCGCATATTGTACTTTTAATAGATTCGGAGGTACTTAATGTAATAATTATTAGGCTGTAAATAAATTCTCGTTTCGAAGTTGTCTTGAAATTCTATTTTCTTACCACTTATTGTCGGTAGCGCCGTTGCGTCTGTATGAAACTGGGTATGCGTCAGAAGGATGAACCAATCCCGAATTGCTTGCATAAAATAATTGATTGGTACAACCCCCAATAGTCCTGTCATTTTAAAAAAATCAAAAATATTATATTTCATTCAGAATTTTTTCGCTTTGACGGCGCTAATCTGATTTGTAAAATGCAACTGTGTAAAATTATGTATAATAATTATTATGTGGTGAGCACTATTTAAAAAAAAATAATTATGTATTTAAATACTCATTGAATAATTTGATTGTGTTTCTCATATAGTCGTAGTCAAACAAAATCTACTACATGCACACTTTTTAAAATTCCAACATTTTGATCTTAGTAAATGGTTCACTGCTTTATATTATACCTCATATAAAAAGCAAAGTGTTTATGAGCACAATTTGTCAAACTGTGATCTCTAAATAAAGTATGTGCACCATATAGAAAATTTACTCTATTAGCAAAATAATATTTATAAACTATTAAATTTTCATGTTCGAAGGACACAAGTTTACGTATGACAACCCTAAGTTTTTAATAAACCTTTAATTGAAATTTTTAGGATTTTTTTTTTAATATTCCAAAAGTATACTTTTTGCACATAGCAAATTTTGGTTTGACAACGACGATATGCTGTTTGTGTTAATATCTGTGAATTTATTAAGAGTACAGTACTCGCAGCAATAAGTATATAATAAAATTGTTAACGGCAGTAGACGACCCCTTGTCTCCCCTGTTCTCTAAGTCGAGAGGTTTCTAAGAAGCCTCCGCTTACATCATACGTAATTTTTAAAATACTATATGTAAATGTCTCTTTAGTGGTTATCAACGCCATTGGTTACCAAAAATGACAGGATTTTTTTATTAAAACTTTTTGTATATTGATTAAAAATATATTAGATAATTATGTCGAAACAAATTTTGAATAGACTAATTTATTGCACATCGAATTGTTATAACGTTCCTCATGTTAGATAGTTGTTCGAAATTGTTTCCCTAATTGTCTAATGTACTGATATTATGTCTAATTGTAAAGTATAATTATTTAAGCTGTTGTGTCGAAAATAACAAGAACAGGAATAATTTTTGTGAAAAAAAAATAAAAATGGCACAAAGAATGAACATAAATATTATATATATATTATAAAAAGAAAAACCAGAAATGTGGCTATAAGAGCAATTTTTATAATAAATATTTACTGTTGAAGAATTCCAGACTTTTATTTAACCAAATCAACCCTATTAAGGGCCGCCACATACATACAGTCGGAATTATTTCGATTCGGGATTCCGAACGGAGTAAATCCATACAAATCTATAGATCTACCACATACATACACTAGTTTTCCGTTCGGATTTCATCCGAATCGAAATTCCGACTGTATGTATGTGGCGGCCCTTAAAAGCTAATAGCAGATAAAATAAGCGTTCATTATCTAAGGTCTACAGTGACGCCTACTATAACATGGTTTCGTAAAAAAGGTATCTATTATTACGAAAATACTGATGTGGGTTAACATGATGATCAAACTTCGGACCTGCGCAGACGAGGGACTTCTGTCCGCAGAAGACGAAAATTCCCGAAGTGTTTAAAACTTTGTTTATTGAAATTAACGCGGACAACGCAACTGGTCTCTCTCTATTTTGACAAAAGTACCCAGAGGATTGTCCCTCTTTAGCGCAGCATCTTTATGAAAAAAATTGCAATAGAGTAACTGCAATTATAAAGGACATCTTTCCACATGCAACATGGAACTTCCACATGCACATAAGACATTTGGTAAATATAAAGGAACATATCAGAAAATAATAAACAGCACGTTTGCTTTTTTCTACCTAAAAAACTGATGGTCATCTAAATGACCCTTTCTTCTTTTATACCGCAATTAGACACTACTTGATTGTAGATGAGAGTCGTCTTCTAAGAACAAAGCAGAGCATATGTACAAATGCGGTCCAGCTAATAGGACAAAGCATAAGGAACAGCATAAGATGGTTTTCTATAAGGTCATTCCCTATAACCAGTGAACGTAGTTTTTTTCCGTTCACTGCCTACAACCATCGAAATAATATATCTTTGCAAGCACCTACCAACACGAATTACGACCATTATTTTCATCATTTTTATTATTCATCATATTATCATTATTATTTATTCATTTATCTATAAATAAAAATGAGTTGCTAAGTGTGTTGCTAAGCGCAAAACTCGTGTACGACTAGATTATGAGTAGGTATTCGAAAAAAATAATTTATGAAATTTTATTATATTTGGTCCGAGAAAGGTTTTTTATGGAGAAAATTGGAAAAAGAACATCCGTGCAAAACTGGGGGCGGTTCCCTTGTATATATAATATTGTGTGTATGTATGTCCCCTATAGACTCTAAAACCGCTGAACCGATTTTGATAAAACTTTCAATCTTCAGAAAAGTCCAGCGGGTGTTCCTGTGAAGTTTAGTAGCGATCGGACGCGGACGAAGTCGCGGGCATATACTAGTATAATATAAGAATGAAACAAAAGCGAAAATTAACAAGACATTTATGGAGATTTAAATGTAGGTAAGTATAAATATATAGAATGTTCGTTCTGACGAATTAAGTAAATGTTATTTAACATTTTCGGTGCAGAGAGATTGTACACTGTGAATTGTCCTCTTATGCTTCCACATATCTCCAGAACGTCTGGAAAATAAATACTTATTACTGATTACCCAGTTATTTAAAATAATTATTACAAATGTCTTTCCCACTTGTGGACCTGCTTGTATATAGTATACGGTTTTATATCCATATCGGCATTTATTTCATAACAATATAAAATAAAAAAGTACATAACAATTATAAAATAGCGGGTACTTTACTGCCCAGGCCGAAAATAAAGCAAATTGTCGACCGAAAGGAGGTATGAGACGAAGCGGAGTATTCTCCAAGTGAATTTTTAAGGCCGAGCTTCAACCGAGGTCATTTTAAAACAAATTAGGCCGTCAATAGAGCCAGAGTTTGATGATTTTTGCTATGTTTTATAATAACATATACTCGTACTATACCTGAACGCTGTTCCGCAAATATCACATTCGTGAGGCTTCTCTCCGGTGTGGATTAGCGTGTGGACTGTTCGAGCGTAGGGTCTTCGAAACGCGGCACCGCAAATGTCGCATTGGTATGGCCTGCAAAAAATATAATATTTAATAATCAACTTAGCAAGTCGGACATCAGCCTGTCTGACGCCATCTACAGTTAAAAAAAAATGATACCACGTAACAAAAATATACTACGTTTGGCACAGAAGGATATATAAGCCCGCGGTATGAAAATTTATGGGAGTAAAATCAATATTGTTCTTTCGGCCGGTTTGAATTGTGAAAATTTAAATTTTATAATCGTTCTTAAAGATTCCAGTCGTGTGTCGGAGCTGACACACACAATTTTTTTTTATCTAAAGGCAGGCAAGCTGACGGATAAAAGATAAGGGATAAGGAAAGAAATGAAAGGAATGAAAGTATATGCAGAATACAAACGAGAACAGGCAACAATAAGGAAAAGCAGAAACTGACTTCAGCACAATGCTGGAGGGATTATGTATTAGTAAACAAAAAATGATGACCCTGCCGGGAATCGAACCCGGGAATCCTGAGAGGTGAAAGCAAGCCAAATCCGTTACTGTAAGCACATTTAAAAAAAAAAAATTAAAATTGAATGAAAAAACCCCACATTTCTACCTATCTATAACAGTAAAAAAAAAACTAAATTTCTACTCAATAAAATAATTATTATAGTTATTGAGTGTCGTATACCAATGATTATAAAAGTATTGGCCTAGTTCGTCATACTTTGGAAGCACACTTTAAGCACCTGATGAGATGGAAATGCTATTTGAGAGCAAATTCAGATTGAACTAGGTATATCCAATTCTAAACTATACTCTATTAACTTGACACAAAGTTGCGTGTCGCGTGACAGACGAGTGAGATCCGCTAATCGGGTAAGTTTCATAATCATCTTGGTTGGTGTACGAATTCAAGTCATCGTTTCTTGTTTCTCTGAGACTATTTAATTTATGGTAACCTTGAGAATATGGGAGATACTGGATTAGATGGGTTAAGCCATAGTACATACTAGTATATAACAGTCCGAGACAGTTTCCTCAGCGTGTGCGCACAAAATTGAAAAGACACTTAGTCACAATTACTGCCCTTAAAACAATCAACATTTATGTCGTAATTCCACCACTTGGACATATTATTTCCATTGAAATATATTATAGGCGAGTATATTACCCTCGTTAGACTATGAAAACGTCTAGTGTCTATAAAACTGCCGTGGAACCGGTCACAAGCCAGAATAGAACCACTCAAACGAGGTATTGCTTCTTAAATCAGGTTTTACACGAGCTCATTAATACTGAACCGAAAGAAGACAGAAATTCTTTACATAATTCAATTGTTTAGAAAATTAATTAATTAAAAGTTTTTATTTATATGGAAAACTTACATTAAAAACTAGATATATAAAAGTTACATAGTTCTAATTCAAATAGTATTTCAGAATGACAGCGCCATCTGTACGTATTTGCTATCACTAGCTTGTTAAAGTTTTAAATGTTTTCCGCCAGTGGCGCTAGTATATAGGGGACTATTCTTAAAACCGTACGAAATTTAAATATTTCAAAACAGTTAATTTTAGTATACCTAATACTTCTGAATAAAATGAGTCAGAATTAAAAAAGTATGAAATAAAATTGAGTTTCCTTAATATTTAGATCAAAACTGCACTAAAAATCAAAGAAATATTTAAGAACTGGGAAGGAAGTATCTATTGCCAACTCACCATCTGATGCGTAGGTAAATTAAGAATAGGATAGGGATAAGGAAATGGGTTCGGTCATCCCCTACTCACTCACCGAAACACAATAGCCCACATTCTAATTTTTCACGGTGGTTTTCTGCAAGAGAGTGGTTACTGCCGTAAACGGGCTGTCCAAATGACTGCGAAATGTAGCGTGCCCTGTCACTACTTTTCAAATCCTGATCAGACCAAACTTTGAAAAGTTTACTTCGAAAGTTAATACTGCCGGGAATCGAATCTGGGACCCCTGAGACAGACCGTTAAGGCAAGCACCCTAACCAACTCATCCGATGGGCCAATGGAAGTTCTCAATTTTTTTTAACAGCAGGAATTAGTCGGAGAATTTTAGTGACGAATTTATTATTTACATGCCTTCAACATGGGTCTAACTAATGTATCAACATAATCTGAAAATATGTTATACTTAATATTAATATTATACTGAGTATGAACCGTGGAAAGCTAAGCTCGCGGCGACTGGAGTCTGTTAGAAAAAGAATAGGTACTATATAGCAAGCAAGGTAGTACAATAAACGTATGGGAGCATAACCTTTGGTCCGTATGAATGCGAGCATGTTCACGCAACCGTGCGGCGGCGGTGAACGTCTTGGGGCAATTGGTGCACGCGAAGGGACGCTCCCCAGTATGCGTTCGACGATGGTCGTCGCGCTCCACCTATCACCGATACACATTTTTACACATTACAATCTAAAAACTGTGAGAAAACACTCGCCAATTGTGCATTTCTGATCATTCCTATATATTTTATCTTCCCGTTTACATATGGCCATTGACATTGCCGCTCGCGTTGCCGTATTTATTTCCCTAAATACTGCTGTGGCAACGTCAAGGGCAATGAGTGTTTACATAATATGGCCATTTACATGGCCGATCGCGTTGCAATCCGTTCGCGCGTTCGAGAGCAAGTGAGCGAGAGAGCAGCATGTAGCATGCGTTGCCGGCCCTTTGATGTCCGCACGAAAAACCACCAATTGAGGGATAGCCAGGCAACGCGAGTAGCAACGGCAGCGGCAAGGGAAGCGACCTGTTTACATACTCGCGTTGCCCATTTTATTTCCCATGTCCCTGCTCATAGCCGTGGAAATGGGCCATATGTATACGGGTTATTATAATCTTTTAGTTACATTTCAGTCTGATTAAAATGGCCAAACTTGAACACATGGCGCCATCTTCCGAGTGACGGTGGTCTAGTGTTTGGAAATGTTGAGTCACGGAAAATACAATTTAAAAATTGCACCCCGTTTGGCTCTGGGGTAAAAAATATTCGAATTAATTTCACTTGCTATTGAAATATTTTGAGGAATTCTGTGTGTCCTGAAGGACTATTCCTCGAAGATGTGTAATCTCCTGTAAATCTTCAGCAGAGCTAAGAGTTTTTTTTTCGTAGAATAAATAATAAAGTCTTTTAAATCCTGCGTGGAAAGCTGCTTCCAAAAAAACAAGAGAATTCCTCAAAAATTCCTACTTAGTTTAGATTAAAGAATATATTTGAAGAAAAAGAAACAATAACAAGAACAATATTGATGCTAAAAATTTAGTACTATAGTTTTCATTAGTTTCAGGAGTACAAAGAAGTAATATGAAAATTATTTGTACTCTTACAGTTAGCATTGAATAAAGGTCGATAAGAAAATGTGACAATATTACCTTAACTTTAAAAGCCTTCGGACAGAGATCACAAGGATAAGGTCGCTCACCAGTGTGCATGCGCATATGAATCGCTAAATGGCCTGATTGGTTGAAAAGTCGGCCGCAAATACGACACGGATATCCCTGGAGACATTGAAATTTTGACTGAACAGAAAAGTATTGAATAATTGTCAGTCGAGTCAATCAATAGGATAAATAAAGAGTGTCGGACTTTAATGACTCTCCCGGGTCCCCCACCTTAGAGCGACCAGTTCCTACGCCGTGATTTTAAAAGCTCACGTCATAGTCCTTTATGCTTTCAAAATGCCAAGACTATATAAGCGATAAGCAAACCGGGAGGTATTTTAGTGCGGCAAGAGTCCCACATATCTTGTGAAAATAAGCAGTCCAGAGAGCTATCTATCCAGAGAAAATAAGCAGATTTCTCCTCGTAAAAAAATCTCTGAATTTAATTTAGTATTCATTCGTAATGTATATTTCCTATTATTTGATAGTCTAAATCCTATTGTAAGGATCCGTGGACTTTAGGGGTTCAAAATGGGAGAATAACTTAGAATGCAAGTCTATTTGTTTCTATGGGGAGACAAAGTGTAATATTTTATAAGTAGAAGAAATTTATAGTTGTTTACCGGCTTAGAAACTTTATGCATCTTTTTGTGTGTATGCAAGGCGCACATGCTGCCCAGTACTTTATCGCATTCTTCGCAAACGTAAGCCATCAAGGGGGCACCGGGCGGTCTGTCTTCGCCACGCTTATGCCGGTACAATTCTCTGAAAATTATTTATTTCTTATTATAATCGTTCTCTTCATAAAAGCTTCCTTTAAACTTCTTAAGCTTAAATCTTTTTTGAACTAGAAAATGTAAACATCACTACGTGTTATTAGATATATAATATTCTACTACAGTTTAGTTCAATATTATTGATAACAGATGACATTATTTATAAATCTTGGCAAAAGAACTTTAATATAAAATATTTAAACAATATAACGTGTTGCTTTGGCTTAATTTTATTTTAGATGATCCCTCGGGAACATAACTATTTTTCTGGATAAAAAGAGTCTTTGTCCTTTTTATCCCTGACAACGTATGTGAAAAATTTCATGATGATCGATTGAGTAGTTAAGGCGTGAATAGATAACAGACATATAGACAGACAGAGTTACCTTCACATTTATAATATTAGTATGAAAGTATGAAAGTGTGCTTCATTATATTAATTAAAATAATTAAAAATTCAAATAACAATTTAAAAATTATTAAATAGAAATTAAATCAATAATAAGTAGATATATATAAAAGTAAGTAAAAGACACAATAAATTTTGATTATAAATTGAGGCTATATAATATGTAGATATTACGTATTTAAATCGATTTAAATAGTTTTTCTACATAGTCGTATTTAAGACTGAACAACCATTTTTTAATCTTAACCTTAACTTTACGTATGATATATTGCTTAATTTCACAATGTTTAGTAATTTTGTTGTAAATGCTTAATTGTACATACGGATTAAAACGTTTCGCAATTTGTGTTCGTACTAGTGGCAGAGGAACTGTAAAAACACGCTTTTTTACCAGGTCTGAGTATTCACGAGAATTGATAACTTGTTTATGGGCAAATAAAGTCATTTTCAGTAAAAAAAGTTTTCTAACGCTAAGTACATTGCTGTCTTTATATAATTCTGTAGTGGGATATCTAAAGTTTTTCTTCAGCATTGTATGGATATAATTATTTTTATTTATTATTAACTACGTTTTACTGGGCGATCATTACCTGGCCGTAGCAAAGAGTTGGTTACAAGAACCACAGTTCCACATTTTATTGTTAGGAGTACTTGTATAGGCTCGTCTGACCCTCCTGGTCACTGGACGCTGACATTCGACAACGTGGAGTTTTAATTGTTCAGCAGACGCGAATTGTTTTTCACAAATATCACAAGAATAACACACTTCAGGAATTTGTGATGAGTTTTTGTCCGTTGAATTATTAATCTAAAAGAAAATTAACTTCCGATTAATTACAAGACAACTGAACTAAACAATATTACTCTCCAATGCTCTAGCCATGGAAAATAGAGGTATGTCTGTTAAGAAAAATTAAGAAAACGAGCTTAAATTTTTTAACATCTTGTGGAAACGTTTGGTCGACATAACCGGCAATTATACATAGAGCTGGCTATTACCTCCCCCAACAGATCAGCATTGCCATACAATGAGGTAATGCAGCCAACATGCTTGGGACCTTGCCTAGGGTATCGAAACTTTATACTGTATATATAATATGTAAGTGTAATATAAATTTTGTTTAGCCTTAAGAAAAACTGGCAAGATACAACAATTTAATAGTGGTTCATAAATTGTCCAGAATAGCGCTTGTGTATGGATGAATGAAAATGCAAAAAATTAAATTACAAAAAATTAATAAATAGCAAAGTTTTGAAAATTTGCTGTAAAACCTTTGTCTAATATAAGGAAAAAAAAATACGAAGTCAATCGAGCAATTTAATACCGAACATTTTGCTATCTTGGTGGAAAAAAAGCTAATACATCATTTGTTACCGTCGTTTGTTACATAAAAACTAAATAAAAATTATTGTTATATTATGTTATATAACTACACCAGCGAAATATTATTAACCTACATACTCGACCCTGGCTGCTGCTAATAAGCCTAAAATTTCTAATAGGCAATCGCCACAGTGACGGTTCATATTGTCATCATAGGACATTTAACTTTTAAACAGGCGCCCTCTGTTGTGGCCTTTGAGTACACTACGAGATGACTACTAAACCTAGCTGATGCACGTGACTTCTTTAGCGTAATTTTATAAAATATAGCCTATGTTATTTGCTGAGAATGTAGCTTTCTATAGGTGAAAGAATTTTTAAAATCGGTCCAATAGTTTTTGAGTTTATTCATTACAAACAAACAAAAATACAAATCTTTTCTCTTTATAATATTGGCATAGATTATACAGTAGGCCAATTTTGAAATTGAAACAAAGGGGTTGTATTTTATGGGAGTATAAGAGCTGACTGGCTAGAATTACGCTAAAACCTTCATTTGCTGTTAAAAACAAGAGCATTTTAAACTTCGAAGAGAGTAAGCATTTAAATTCGGAAATCATTAAATATAATACATACACTAAGTAGTATTGACTTGTAGTTAGCTAATTAGAGAGATAATTGAACAAAATATTTACGTACTCATTAAAGTTCTCATCATCATTATCTAAACTTGAATGGGTACTTTAATGGGTCTATGTATCTCATAGATGTTATATAAGTTCAACAATAACGATGTTTTATTGAGTGCATACTTCGAAACCAATTTAAAAAATCAGCTTAAAAAAAAATTATGTTTTGTGTAAATATTTTTCCCATTAGAATGAACTTTATACACAATGACATGACAAGCGCAAATTCTAACCGCTCTATAATTTGACCCTCAAAATATTTAAATTTTCACTGTAAATAGATTGATTTGACAAAATTTGACGAGCCCATGGGTCGAGTGGTTAAGCTGCCATATAAGAGTCAGAACGACTCAGGAAGCCCGGGTTTGATTCCCGGCAGGGCCAACTTTGTAAATTAACATTTCAAAGTTGACTCTGGGGTAGTGCTTCTTTATCTCATAACACTAGCCTACTAGTGTTTACTTTACGAGCGATACAATTCGTGGGTTTAGTCTTCGTCGTTTATTATTATTATTATTCTACATTTGCAATGTGCTGTGTATGCGTTTGCGGTGGTCGACTCTAACCACTGGCAGGCTGCTGTCAAATTATTTTTATGCCTATTGGAAAAACGCCATTTTGGCGCTGTAGGGTATGGAGCGAAAGTACATGGAACTAAACTTAGTCATGCAATAATTAAAATTGTCCATTGAACATTGTCCAGAATACACATTTTCTCATGTTTCAAAACTCAAGCGGACACAAATAAACTTAAACATTCCCTAAGACATCAACAAATAAATATAATAAAACGGACACTATTATACATATCTATGGAATAAAAATACGCAAACGTCAAAATTAGTTCTCGGTACTTTCGAGGGCGGCGTTTCAAAATGGTACACGAAATTATCTGTCATTTGTATGGGACAGCCTGTCCGTGGTATACTTATATAACAGGTCAGTGTATATATTATTATTAGGTCAGTGACTCTAACTCACACAGCAAGTACCTACTGTCTCGTTCGTTCGCCGTCGCGTCGCCCCACGTCAGAAATACGAGAGCCACGAGCGAGAGTAGTCGCGTCGGGAGCCTGTGAGATATCCTACTACAAGTGCTACATAATGTACAGTTTCATTTACAGCCTGATCTGTATACTGATCTTGTTGAACTGGCAGGTTACAATGTTGACGGTGTCTATCCAAGGCGACTCCATCAGCGAATAGACCACTGCACAAATCGCACACAAACATTGTGTCAAGCTTTCTCGTTGAAATACTGCAGTTTCCGTCACCATTGTCACAGCAAAGTTGTTCTGAGAAAATTTTAATGTTTGAGAACCTTTTGTAATCTTAAAATACATCCATTGCTTAATATTGTATAATGGTTATTAAAGCTCCATTATTTTTTTAAGGTAAAGGGTGGCTGGCTAGTAGATATTTTATGGTAACATTTTATAAAATGGGCTGATGATCTTCAAACGCTTGAATAGATCTTTCATAAATTATAATATCTAGAACCATTTCGATCACGTCAGATTTCAAACGAAAAAAACGGATCAAAATCGGTCCATCCGTTTGGGAGCTACGATGCCACAGACAGGTCAAACTTATAACACCCTTCTCTTTCGTCGGGCATCGGAGATTAAAATAGGTAGGTAGTTACGATTTTTACCTCTAGGTTTTATTTCCAGTGCTGTAGATAATACGCGCCCGCATATAGAACACACAAGCCATTCGGATTCATAATTTGCGCTGGCAACACTAGTTTCTGAAACAAAGAAGATGACGTCATTACTAAGAGTCAGTATATAAGAGATATACCTATACTTACTTATATATTTCCCGTTATGTAATATTATTATAATGTGACTAATAAAGTTTTTACAAAACATCACGACTACATAAACATATAATGAAACAATTTTCTTTTTCAAATTTACACTCATCCTAAGAAAATTTTTTAGGAAACAATGTGTACGTCACACTCTTAACTAAAATACAACCCAATTGGCACAACTTAACCGACTATGGTACATATTATTCAATACATAGTTAATTTCAATATTCATTAACTTCAAATAACTACATATGTACACTTTTTTCAAAACAAACCTCCTGTAACATTTAGTTCTTGCTGATTCACGGAAGCCACATTCGGTAGCAGTTCAGCACCAGAAGCTGAAGTGTGCATTGCTATCGTGTGATCAAGTAACGTTACATCAGTCATAAATACTTCGTGACACATAACGCAGGAATGTAGTGAAAGAAGATCAGATCCCTTGTCTTCAGTATCCTCTAATTCAACCTATTTATATGACAAATGGTATATAAACGAAGTTATTTAAATTCAAAATCAAATTCATTTATTTGCGTGCAACTATTGTTATATACATATACTATACAATACATATTTTATCTAAAGATTTGAACCTGCTGATACTTTTACTCTACGCTACGAATTTTTTTTGAAAATAAAAAATTGTCTTAATAAATAGGTAAGGTTATAAGTATATAGGTACGAAACAATTTTAAGTAACGGCCGACGCAGATTGGTGGAATTTAAATTTTTTCATAGTATTTTATATCTAAGGCGTAAATTTTATTGTAATAATTATGCTACGGCGGAATGCCGCAGCACACCGCTTGGGTTCCGAGTCGATTCCCGGTAGGCCAATTTTTTAAATGAATTTTTCATATATGGCTCTGATCTGGATATGGTAAGTACTAAGTATTGACAGAGTGACATGGCGTCTGTAACCACCCCCTTACAGAAGACCACTGTGAAATATCGGCATGTGTGCTGTTGTGTTCCGATGAGTGAGTTCTGGCCACCATGCACGGTCCTTTGCGGGTTGCAGGGCATCCCACGCTGAGTTTTTTATGTAGTTTTCCAATACTTACAGAATTACCCAATATTGGATCAGGAATTCTGTATATCGTACATACTTAAAATTAATAAATGTAAATGGATTAATTTAAATTAGATATTGTTGTCACCTTGTCTCCAACTTTGAGAGGCAGCAAAAATTGATTTACTGTGTTTTCGTCCAAAAGAGTAGGCTCATAATTAGGCAGGTTCTCTGATTGAACTATATATAATTCTGTACTTTGTTCGTGTTCTGCTATACTATCCAAAACCTTAATGTTATTAAAATAACGTCCATTGTCGTTTGAAAACGATAGTGTGTTTTCTATGTCTGAAATCATCTCTTCAGTAACCTCGGCGATAGCATTGTTGGTACATAAAGGTACAGTGTCATTTATCGCGCCAACGCTAAACATAAGTCTATCGGAATCATAGATTAAAGACTCGGGTAAGTCTTTGTAGGGATAATCCGGTGGATCAAACATCGGTAAAGACATCTGAAAAATAAAGGTATAATATAATATACAATCATAATACCTAATACTTTAGATCTTTACATAATATAAAATAAAATAAAGTCGCTACCCGCCGTCTGTCCCTCTGTATGTACGTTTAGATTTTTTAAACTACGCAACAGATTTTAATGCGGTTTTCATCATAAAGTAATATACTAGTTAAGAACTATTTGCTTACTAATGTATTCACTAATGTTTTCACTAATAGAAAAAGCGTTAAACAATAAAGGTTTTTATATATAATTTGCAGAAAAAAATTGCACCCTTGGGAAGTTTGGATGAAACCTTTATTATCTGGATTAATTGATACTTTTTAATCCTGAAAAATAACGATAGCAATAATATATATCATTGCAAGAACTATAAAATATAGCCTATGTTACTCGCTGGTTATATAGCTTTCTATAGGTAAAAGAATTTTTAGAACAAAAAAAAAACATAAAATATTGTTCGGCTCCCAAAAACATTATAATGACATCTATCGCACCAATAAAGCATTATTTCGTGCAAAGATACATGGAGAATACTTACTATTTAATCTCAGCTACAGTTATACAGCGACGACTCAAACTGTTCAAACTTCCCACCTAAATGTTACAATTTTTTTGGAGTTTTGTGGCCTGGTATGTTACAAATTCTGTTATTAATTTTAAATTTTTCCATCATGGTTACTATGAGTTTAAGGTTTGTTGTAAATCAGGTTAAAATATGTATTAGGTCATTAACTAGAATGTAAGTAAATTTATATATAATTTAGAATGGTGTTTTAGTGTTTCAATGTTTTAGTACAGAAAAATCAAGATTAAAATTTATTTAAATAAGCTTTTTTCCTATCCCTCTGTGATATATTGTGGTCTGTGACTGTGGTATTTGTTTATGTACTATACGATGCTCACAAATGTTTTCATTCCGTGTTTTGATTTTGTGTTGACACGATATTCAAATTAATTTTCCTGATAGTTTTTAATTAAAAGTGTAGTTAAAAAAGAAAAAATGAAGGCGGAAAATGCACCGTCTACTGAGAAACCAAAAATACCATTACCAACTTTATCACAAATTAATGCAGATAGAATAACTCAGGTGAATAATCTGGATGAGAGGTTATTTTGAATAACTTCGTATTTTGTATGTTGCATATTATTATGAAACTAATAAAATAAATCACAATTGAGTGAGTGTAAATTGTACATATACATGACAATTATAAGATAATTTTAATATGATGAACCTACAAATAATTGGAAAATTATTATTTAAACTCCTTTAAATTTTTATTTTGACAAACTTGAAATTAATCTAAAAGATATAACACCTGACAATATATGTAAAGCAGTAGTTAATATAACATCCGACAAAGGTACATTGACACCTGACTTTTGTCATGCGTTGGATCTTTATTTTTAGATAGTTGCTGCTCGCGGCTTCACCCGCGTGGAATATTTAACGTATGTCCATCCGGAAATTCAATTCTAACTATTGGTGAAAGAATTTTTTAAATCGGATTAGTTTCAAAAATTACCTCTTCATACAAACAAACATACAAACTTTACTTCTTTATAATATTAATATAGACTTAAAAGTAACTAATTTAAGGACTTGTAGAAGTTGTTGGGAGACTTGTGTAAATTTTATCATAAAAATGCACTCAAATTTCAGTTGAGAAATCTCTCAATAAGCCTGCTGCTACATACTAAATAATATGATTACTAATGTAAACTATTAATACAGCTTTTTTAATTATTTTTATTTATAGACCTAAACAAACTAGTAGTGTCCTAACAGTAGATAGCAAACTGTTTGGTTTAATAAAGTGAAATTTGAAATTTCTAAATGCTTTTTGAATTATAATATTAGGTACTTCACATTTAACAGGCTTTTTTATTTACACGAGATATATAAAATATACAAAAAAATGTACACACAAAGAAAGCGTTAGTGATAAAATATAATAAATCAGTCATCTAGTATTTAAAAAATGCCTCTGTTTATAGAATTGCAAATCTATATAACATTCCTCATTGATTTACAAGTAAATCGACATGGTTGCCCCCTTGTTTTCAGCTTGCCAATCAGTATTGGTCACCACAAACTAAAGACAGCCACTTACCTTACGATGCTTCTATTGTGGAGACTATATATCAAACTGAAATCCTTGGATCCAAGTAAGCGATGCACTAATTATTATGACTTTCTTCTTCAGTGTTCTAAATGAACTGAGCCATAGTGATTTAATGTGTTAATGTTTCAAGGTCAACGACCCCTTAGATTGGGTGCAGTGACCTATTTCTTTTTCTGTTTGCCAGTTTGAATTTTTTAAAATTGTTTCCTTAAGAATACTTTACTTTATAAGTTAATTTTAAAATTTTACTACTTTATATGTCAATTTTAAGTAGTTTTTAAATTGATTTAAGAGAAAAATTAAGTTTAATATTTTTATTTCTTTAATACGTGATAAATTAAGTTAAATACATCAACACAAATACCTATGGACACAGTACGTATTCCTACGAGCGTAGGAACTCAGTAATATGTATTTGGGAGAACTTATTTTCTCAACTTACTATAATGCAAATAACTGAAAACAGAATGCAACAAAAGACATTGGCGGCACTTTTGTACTCGCGAAAATAATAAAACATACTTACAGCAGCAATTCCAATTATAATCAGTGATTTCATGAATTTAACCAGCGAAAATGTCACAAATTCTGCACATTATTGAAATTAATTAAACTATATTATACGAAATTATTTCAGTTTTTTGTTTCCATCCAAACCTTCATATTATAATCTCAGAAATTTCGTGTTTTTTTTGTGTATTATTGCTATGACTAATAACTCTTAAGTAATTGGAATTGGTAAGCTGCTCGAGTTAGAAAATGGGATCTTAAATAAATAACTATAATTCCTTTTTTATGAATAGGTATGACTAATATATTTAATTTACTTGTTAATTTTTTTATAATATAAATAAAATGCATTACTTTGTTCAGCTTTTCAGTTCGTCGGATAATGATGTTGGAGTTCTCGCAATATTTGGAGACATACTTGTGGCCACATTATGAAGCCGGGAAAGCCTCACATGCTCACATGATGTCTATTATAGCTATGATCAATGAGAAATTCCGAGAAAGAGTACCAGCGTGGCAGGTAAATAGCCAAATTATACCAATTTTATTCCTTCAGCTATGCACTAAGCTTGTGATTATTGTAACGAGAGTCCTAGACCTGGTTTACTAAACTACATAGTTCTAAGATATTTTGTTGTAAAACCTGAGAAAAAGACGGTGGCGCCCAATTCTTTTATATTTTTAGACGATCCCTCGGGAACCTAACATTTTTCCAGGATAAAAAATCCTATATTTTTATCCAGCTAATGAACTATTTGTTTACCAAATTTCATCCAAATCCGTTCAGTAGTTTTTACGTGAAAGAGTAACAGATATACATCCATCTAATACAAGAAGTATAGATAGTTTAAATATTAGACTCACTAAATACTTTTATTCCTATTTAATACATATCTATGCATACCATACTCTGAAAGAGCATATGGCTCAAAATCACCAAGGTGCAGAATTGGGTTCGCTAGCAATTTAATGTCTTAAATCTTAACTTTATTGAGAAGAGAAAATTATTAAAATACTACCACTAACCTGTTTTGTATATACATCAAACAATACAATTTATTAATAAAGTAAATTTTAAATTAAATCAATATACATGCATAGAAAATCATTTCGTGAACGCGTCCTAATCTACGATTTTCAACATCAAGTCCAAAATATTAATAAAATTTTTAAGGTATTTAACACCAGTCATTACTTAATATACCGTATTTTTTATACAAAATCTAGTTTTGAAAGGGATACTGAAAGATTATTTATATTTAATTATAAAAAATGCACAAATATTTTGTCCTATGGTCCACAAGTCATTTAAGTGAACACATCGATAATCGAACAAAAATAATTTTGAGTGAACGCAGCCATTCGGTGTCAAACGTCAGTAGAGGAAGAAAACAGTAACAAAGCCGGCTGTCAGTGTATTTATCGTCAAATAAATTGTATCCAAGTGGTAAGTACCTTTCAATTCATTATTCGTAGAGCGTACATCAATAGTCTGTCAATTCGTGAACGTGTTTATTACATTTAATTATTGATGAAATTCTTTTTTGCGACACGAAATAACAAAGTAACCTCAAATGTTTTACTATTGAGAAAGTCAGGTCGAATTAAAGATGGCCGCCGTTTAATCAAAGCGCGTGCTTATTTGAAATCGTCATTTCGTGAACGGTCATTCCGGAAACGTTCCCGGACATGATGGCATGTTCCCGAAATGACGGTTGCGTTCTCGGAATGATAATTATTGTTTCCAAGGGCGATTCACTTACAATTTATTTATTTATTAATTAATTAATTTTAAAATTTCTTTGCTTTTTCATTACAGCGTAATGGATAAAGATAAATGGATGCTAATAAAGAAAATAATTATAAAAAAAACTCAAAAAAAGCTTAAAAAGTATAGTGCAGCTTATTTGCGCCAAAGAGAAAAGACAAATGCTAGAAAAAGAAATTTTTGGATATGATGACTGAAGAACAGAAAGAAATAAAACGGGCTAAGGACAGGGAATATTATAAAAAGAAAAAGGCAGAAAATAAAATGAAGAAAATTACAGATATGACCGAACGAGAGAAGAGAAAGCAGAGCAAAGATTGGAAAAAAGCATCAAAGAAATACAAGAGAAAAGAAAAAAGGTTTAGCATAAGTAATAAGTAATACGCCGCCAAAATCAGATGACGACTTAGCCGCAGTACCTCCAGAGAGGACAAGTAGGAAGAACAACCGTTCGAAAAGATAGGGCGAAAGCATACCGAAAAATAAAATAGCAGGAAGAAACTATAGTTCAAATAAAGCGGAAAATTCAATTTTTAAAGAAAAAACTAGAAAGAAGAGATGCAAAAATGAAAACTGTTCCAAGTTCCATCAAGAAAGTTAATTCTTTAATAAAAGATATTCACATACCTCCTGAAGTACACAAACGACTTCTATATGGCGAAGTATTAACTAAGCAATTGCAAGAAAAAGCTGATGCCATTCCAAAATATTCAAAAGAGAGAGAAGTCTTTCATAAATGTATCAATGGAAGCACTTTGTGGAAATACAGAATGCTACATATGGCCAAGAAGATTTTACCAGCTAGACCAAAGGAAAGAAACTATAAATCAATATTAGTCTGATGCCAAAGTTTGCGAAATTGTTTTAAAGCAAGAAGTTCGCCAAAGGGTCAGTGATTTCTTCGAACAAGATGATGTAAATCGAATGTTAGATGGGCACATTCGATTTACATCATCTTGTTCGAAGACTGTGAAACATAATGGTATTAAAAAACAAAGACGCGTGCTTTTACACACAGTTAAAGACCTGATGTAAAAATTTGTAAACGAAACTGGAATTGTCTTATCATACGCAACGCTATTGAGAACAAAACCATTTTGGGTAGTAAAATTTAAGAATAGAGTTATAAATTTATAAATCTGTATACAACTCGTCTTCCTCGGAAGATGAAGATTTAAAGGCAATATCTCTTCGTCAGCAGATTAAAGATAAACAGATAGATGTTGAAGCAGGTACATCTTATAGCAAAGAAAATATACATCCAAATCTCGTATCTCCTGGGACATTCTTGCTTCTTAAAGTTCCTACTGAGAAGCCAAATATTTGCTTCATATATGTTGCTACCTGCCAGACATGTGTTGACGACGATGATGGGGAAATCTTAGTAACCTTTTTGAGATCTATGCGTAACAATATTAGAAAATTTAAATTGGAACCAAAGGAAGTGTCATATATTAACTTTGAGCAAATAATCAATATTATTCCAAAATTATTGAAAAAAGTAAAAATTGATGATTTCGAAAAAATAAAAGTTTTTTTAGTATTTTCAATATTTTTTTTAGTTAACTTGTTCGTGACAGAATTTATTGTTGATTTTCTTACGTTAATTATATATTTTTTCCATTATTTGCAGAAGTTTAGTGAAGTAGATTGATTTTAGGTCAAAAGACTTAAATTATCAGAAATGATTAAAACTTTAAGAATATATAACTATGATTATAGAAGTTCCACTAGACTGATTTATGAAAATGTTAAACTTAATTATAATAAGAATTTACTAATAGTAACAGTAATTTTTCTTAAGTGCAAATAATATGACAATATAAATAAATAACTGTTATTTAAGCCGTTGTTTATAATTTAAATATTTCCTTACTTATACCTTATGACATCAATATCATCATTTCGATAACATGTTTGTCATTCCGGGAACGGTTGATCATTTCCGGGAACATAACAATATTTCAATAAAATACGCATAAATTGAGATATTTTTTAGAAAAAACATCATTTATTACATTGCAGAACTTTCGTTCTGTTCATGTATCGTTAATTCGATTATATTTGTTTTGAATATTTTGAAATTTCTTAAATTTCATACACGATAATAACAACTTCTTCAATTTTTTGACGTATTTTGCTTATAGAAGATTTTGTATGTATTGTTTTTATCATTGTTTATATAATATAGGTACATAATATACCCATGTTATTAAACAAAGCTTAAATTATGTACTTTGCTTTGTTTTTGTTCATTTTATCAAACTTAGAAAAACGTTCCCGAATTGATGGTTTTCTGTGAAATGTTTACTAAAAATCAATATAACAAAAAAAGTATACAATTCTGTGCGCTGCCCTGTCAAGGTTTATTAATATACAAATTTTGCAACAGTATAGACTAAGTGTTATCACTATAGCTTGCAATTTTTTTAGTCATAAAACCAATCTTGAAATTCGCAACCTTGGTGATTTTGAGCCATATATTATATTAAATAGCTCTTAAAGTGTGTGTTGCTTTATTATCTTTTTAGTTATTTTAAAATGCTACAACATTCTATTTATAGCTGTTATAATTCGTTTCTATAATTTTTTTAGTTCCATCAATAGATCAAGGCTTAATCATTTATAGATCAGGTAAGGTGATTCTGTCTGGTAGATAAATATGTAGAAAAGTAAAAATACTTTGCAATTCCAATATGCAATAATGTATTGGGATAGATTTGCGAAGCTTTTTTTTTAGTTGATAAATAAAGAGAGATGTTAATTTAATTTCAGGCATTTCTAAAGAAACCCGAGCATTTCCCAGCGTTTTTTGAGCAAGTGCTGCGCGCTAGTGTAGCCGATGAGCCCGTGGGAGGTCGGATGCGCGAACAGACTGGCTTGTTGCTGTTCCTCAACCACTGCTTCGGCAGTATGGAGGTGCAACTTTGTAGAGATCAGGTTAAAAGGCTTGTGTCGCTTAGCATGTGGATTAGTTTACAAGAAGGTAAGACATTTTAGAAAATCAGTCATTTTGGGAAAAAATTTTTTTTAGATGTCTGTTCAATGTGTAGATCAGTACATTATGATACGATAGATGGTGTATCTATCATTATTTTTAAAATAATGAAGTCATTTCTAAGCAAGTGTTTGCAGAATAATATGTATTTCAAAATTCTGCAAAATACATTTTGTTATAATGCAACGCAATGTAACTCTTGTAGCAAATTCGAGCCTCTTTAAGGTGTTTAAAATTAGTTTTTTGTAATGAAAAAAGAAGTGCACCTTCACCACCAAAATTATTATTTTGGACGTCATTTAAGAAATAGAATTTTAGAAACTCGTAAAGTTTACACTAAATTCTCTAAACTAATTACACGGTTAAAAATGTAATTACATGGTTAAAATGTCAGACATATTTGAAAACAAAGGTTATCTCATGTTTGGTCTAGTGGCTAGTAACCATAACTGTTAACCAAACGGTCGCGGGTTCTCGAATCCCGCTAAATCATGGATGTTTGTATTTATAATATGTATGTATTTACAAAAAAAAAGTAATGTATGTAGTATATCAACTGTGGTATCCATAATGCAAGCATTAGTTGCTTAGTGTGGAACTAGATGGTGCTATGTGGAATGTGTGGAAGATATTTATTTATTTATCTCAGAATTAAAAAAAATGAATGAAGCGATTTAATCTAGATGTGCAATATATGTACTCAAAACGTTTCTTTTTTTTGTATGCAGGAAGAAGAAATTATGAATTCAAACAAGTTCCAAAATGGAGGAAATATTGGCGCGCAATCCAAAAGAAAGACAAGCCGGAGATGATGGAGAAGCTCGTGTGGGAGCGACGCTACTTACAGCGGCTTATGATTAAGTTCATGAGGATATTGGAGAATATTCCCGAAACGGGGGATGTAGATCAAAACGCAGTCAGGTAAGTGTCTAATTTAAACACCACAAAAAACAAGTTCAATTATTTAAGAATAAAAAAGTTTCGATTCCTATTTAAAACTCGAAAAAAAATAAATGGTAGAATATATGGGGGTCGCCAATATCACTAAAATAATATATTTACTTAAGTATATAAATTTCCTTTATAAGTTGTGATATTAATCTATATAAGAGTTCTCCAAAGATTCTTTATAAAAACGTAAACTTCTCATTTAGATACTGTGAGCGTTTTTTGGAGCTGATGATCGATTTGGAAGCGCTGTTGCCAACTCGTCGATTCTTCAACACGGTGATGGACGATTGCCATCTTGTGGTGCGTTGCCAGCTCTCAGCGCTCGCAATCCGACCGGAGGGACAACTGTTCTCACAGGTAAGTGATTTAGAATGTTTTCTTTCCATAGGTCTCCCATAGAATCGTACCGTGGATACTTCTATAAAATATTTAGGCTCATATTACTTATCGTAAATGGACACACTTTTTCAAAGATGGGAGAAACGGTAGAATAGTGACAGTTTTTCATCACTATCCTATTTTTTTAATGCACATTTCTATCTCGCTTTCTCTTATTCACGTTGTTTCATGCACTTGACACTTTTATTAGAGTTAATAGCTGGTGCCCGCGACTTCGTCCACGTTGAAAAATAAAAATGTATATAACGCTTGATCTCTTCTGGATGAAAGGTACCTTTAATCCACAACCTATGTCCTTTCTTGTATCCCTGAAAACGTGTATGCAAAATTTCATAATGATCGGTTGACTACCTACTTAAGGCGTGAAAAGGTAACAGACAGACAGACAGTTATTTTCACATTTATAATATTAGTGTGGATGTGACATTTAAATTAAAAAATGAGATGCGTTGTGGCTATGTTGTGGTCGTTTTACCCGAGTATGTGTACGTTACGAGTAATATTTTCTTCAAGTGTTTTATACGTATATATCCAACCAATTCGAATATACCATACATACCAAACAATTATTTGAGCCTGTAGCTATCGAGTGGTGTAATTAAATTTTGAATGTAGATGATAGGTATGTTAGCTACAGCATCAAACTATATCCATTGATTTTGTTATCATCAGTTTTCTGAATTGTTCCACTATGGACGCAAATTTAAAAAGTTTATATTATTATTATTTGTATACGGAATAGCGATTGACCTTAATTTCACCTGATGGTAAGTGAAGATTATGTCGAAAATTGAATTCACTTGGCAAATTGTCTAATCTGAAATGTGCATCACATCACAGATGACCTTGAATAACATTTTGGTCTGTTATTTTTCATGAACCCTATGGTTATTTTAGCATTTGTGCTTATTTTAGCACTAAGCAATACGCCACACATTATCACTAGAGCCTTTTTTGGACATTGCACAAGAAATTGAATTTGCCAATTTTTAATAGACATTTAGCTACGATGTTGACACTTTAAATTTTCGCATCTACAAATAGGTTCGACTTTGGATCGAAGCTCATTTTTCCGTGTAAAGAAACATCTAATATTTTAATAATCTAAATTTTATTTTTAAATTATATATATGATTTATAAGTATACAGATCTTACGAGTAAATAAAAATGTCTTATTAGTTCATGAATTTAAAGAAAAAAAACTGTTGTCTATGAACTCATTTTAAAAATTATAAGAAAAACTTACTTTTTATGTCACTTAAAATAAAAAAAAAGTTTATCCTTAAATATTAAATTATGAATACTCACATTAAAAAAAACAAATAGGTAGATGCCAATATAATACTAAAAAAAATTACATGAGTAAAATGCAAGTAAAAAGGTTATATTAAAATAAAGGTGTCACACCATTGAGTATAGTTTACGAAAAGTATAATCAATGTACTTGTAATTCTTAGAGAGCAAATTAATCGAAATATTAGATTAAAAAAACGGATGCATAGCATAATGTGCAAGTCGCAGAAAGTGCAGGTCGCAAAATGTGCACATCGTAAAAAGTGCATTCATAGCCATCGTCTTTCAAATTCAAGTAGGTATAAACAATAATCAAATTTAGCAGGTATTCTATGGAGTACACCTTTTTTCCAAAATTTTCGGAAATCGACAGAAAGTCGTGATGCCAACGATTACCGTCAAACGGGGTCACTTTGATTTCCAGGGGAACATTGACAATGGGTTAGAACAGGTATAAGTTCCATTTATAAGGATAATTAGAACTTATGTTCTTAATACTTTAATGTAAGTAACCGTACCTTTAATTATTCGTACGGTAAGAATCTCTATTCCTAAGTTATGAAAAAAATATGGTTCCTAATAAAGAAAATGTTAATTATTTTGGCCTTTTTTATTCAATTTTCATAAAATTTTCACTCAAAATGATGTATATTGCTTCTTATTTTTGTAGAAAGCTTATCAATGTAAGTTTTTACTCTGATTTTGCAATGCATTTCAATGCCCCTCACTCTGGGTTACTTTGACACCAACAAAAAAAAATATGGAAGAATTCATTTTTTCCGCATTTGAGCATTGGACTGTATAGCCAAAAAGGACTAATTGTACTATAGAGATAAAAAAAAATCAAATATCGCAGAAACGCGCCGTAGGAACAATAGAAACCCTCAAAAACCTGTCAATTTAACCCCGTTTGACGATACTCTTCCAAGGAACTATAAAACCCAATCTGCACATTTTGCGACCTGCACGTTTTGCGATCTGCACATTATAAGATTTGTACATTTTACATAGCCTGCACATTTTGCGACTTGCACATTATGCTATCTGCACATTTTGCGACTTGCACATTATGCTATCTGCACATTTTGCGATCTGCAAATTATAAGATTTGTACATTTTACATAGCCTGCACATTTTGCGACTTGCACATTATGCTATGCATCCAAAAAAACTTGTTGTTAGGACGGTTGTAATTCATTACCATATTAAAATACCTTCACATTTTCATATAGCTCCAACCTCTTTCTTTTTATAATATTGATCCTTCATAATATTTAGAGAAATAAAAAAGCCTCATTAAATACTACGAGATTCTAAAAACGAAAAGAAAAATTAAGTAACTTTTGTGAGCAAACGAATCTTTTAAATCACGAATTACATAATTTTATCAATACCTATATTTAATTTTGACCTTTATCTTTGAGACTACGAGCACGTTTCAAGGCACACATTTGTAAAATCACACTTCTAAGGATCACTTCAATCTAAATCTATCTATATCTATCTAAAAAAGAAACTTATTCGCAAAGATAAATAACACACTGTTGTTGTTACACTCGAGTAAATAAAATAACTATTTTAAAATACAAGTGCCAACTAACTTCTTTCATATATGGACAACCGTGATTTTTTTAAATAAGTTGATTACTAAATCTATTTACAAAACAATACACGTGTTGACTTGACACAAATCTCTTCTACATTCTTTCTCGAATATTTCTCACATAATATTTGTTGTCACAGTAAAGAAATAACCTTTAGATTCACAATGTCTGCTGTTAGTGTTTAATTCACAGAATGTAGTGTTATATATTTTTTAAATATTCAATTCTAGAGAACTCAGTATATACCCAAATAGTTACACATACACTGTGTAGATATATGTAAGATTCATTCTTTTTCTATTGATCAAAAAGGTAAATAAACAATCCACGACATAGAATTTTCCAGTTTTAACCTTAATTACACATTCATATATACACGTATTCATTTACACTCACTAAAATTACGATATGTATCCAAAATTATTGCATATTTTCAGAGGAAAATGCAAAAAAATCTCGATAGAATCGTCACATAACCTACAATATCAATAGACGTCAAAGAGATTTTGTCTATGGTTTTAGAGATTGTACTTTATTATTTTAAAAAGTATACAACGGCATCCTAGCTTTGAATTTTTGATTCGAATTAAAATTTATGAAGACATTAAATTTTGTTAATGTTGTTTTATTGTATCAAAAATTCATCACATTAAACAATACGAACAAATTCTAATTGAGTTACTCACTGAGTCCTCTCTTTGATATGCCTAATGTACAAATCCCATCTCTAAAACAGGTCAGTGACCCTGGCGACGCTATATTTGTTTACGTTTTTGACCAGTAGAAAAAGAATAAATTATATACTCCTATATTTGAATTAAGCAAAAATCCAAGTAATTACTACTTTCTTAGTAAAACTACTCATTTTTAATCGCTAAACGGAAATTAAGATTTATTAATTGGACATTAACACCAAAATATATTAAATTAAACGGGAACAAATCATAAATAAGTGATTTCGACATTATGGGAATTTGGGAAAAGAAAATGTTCCTACTTAAAAAAATAGTAGACATCATATGCATGACTGAATAAAGTCAACATTATGGAGATTCAACATCATAAGATACCTTAACTTAAGGTATCTCAAACCTTAAGGTTTAATATTGTACAATGTTTATTTTAGTTTGTAAATTATGGCCCACGATCAACACTAATTAATTAAAAACGACGTATTTTCAAATCACAGAGATTCATTATGTGCTATAATATCAGTCATCTCTCATAGATACATTTTTAATAATTCAATCTATAAGCCCAGTTACTTAAAATCAGATGTGCAATAAATATTATAAAAGCCTTGAAAAACAAGAGGCTTTCACAAACTTAGGCTCACTCTTCAGGGGGACTTTAAAAAAATAAACTTTTTGGTATAAAAAGTTAATAACTACGACCGGAGGGCCATGTGCCAGGAACAGCAGGATGACCTATTTATGATAATGTTATTTTAATAATTATAATGGCCGTTCATATGTGTCATTTCGTCTCCCCATTCTCCAGTAGGCAATGGTTCAGCATAGCAACAGCTTTTCCTCAATAAAAACATTACATGAGCCTGGCGTACTACACAAACATAGAAAATAAGTATTGCTTGCAACAAATTGATAACTATATGAGCATATATCAATCCGTCAAAGTTTAGCCACGACAGCAAGAGAAACAGCCAAGCCGTTGTCATTATAAGAAACAGCTGCAGGAACAAGTCGAAACTGAAATAAATAAATAAATATTCATTCAACATTGATAACATTTTAGTTCCCAGGTTCTAACTCTGTATCTTTTTGTGTTATTTTTGTTCAATTGGACTGTCAGACTGCCCGCGCTTTATATTATTACGACATATACCTTACCTACTGCGAACTGGCTAGATATTCATTTATGTCTTCAACAATTGTTAGTTTTCTAGGACATGATTGAAGTAATCTAGTCACCATTGAAACAAATGATCATTATTTTGATTTTATAACTAAAATCACTCAAAAATTCTTTCCAGAATTCAAAACTGTGCCGTATCAGTGCCATCCACTGGGCTTAATGCTGCTCAAAAACAAAATGTTACTATGTAAAATTTGTATTTAATATTTATGGCATATTATTTTAGTTTTCATTCTTCCTGCGAAGTAGAAAATAGGTTTTTCTTGTACATAAAAAAATATACTGAAGTTACACAAAACGAGTGACATCGAAAAACATAAAAATAAACAATATAAATTTAAAACACTAACAAATATAAAATGAGAACTTACCACCCTTTTAACTTGTAGTGAATTCTGCCATAGATATTGATTCTCTTTATTACTTTTAGAGTTGTTACATAGAAAAATACATTGAAAATTATTGTGAATGCTATGGGTGTAAAAAATACAGCAATACCAAGCCAACCTGAAAAACAAAGTAAAGTGAATGGATGAAACATGTATGTAAATATTATAATTTGGCAATAGACATTTTTGTACCAATTGAAAATTATATCTCTAGCTTTTATTCTTGCAAAATGTGAGTTAACACTCTCTTATGTCAAAATTTTACTGATATTCTAGAATGTGCGTCAAACACTGACATTAAGTCGTCTGTAAAAGACAATGTGGCGGACGTAATGGAAGCGATAGGGCATTCGCTTTTTGGTCTATTTGGTTCTTAAGTAGGCTCTTACCAATAGTTTCCTGTTCTTCCTCGTCGGGAATCATAGTATTCATATAAGAAGGCAGCTGATGCTTTCTATATGTGCTGTTGTTGGTTGTGTCTAAAAGAAAATGTGCGCATATCGCCATTCCCGCCATGAGAGCCACATTGAACCATACCACTGTTGAATAGTAACAATACTTGCGGACGTCGGTCACGCGTAAGAATACATTTCTTGATCTGAAACATCAAGAACTTTTTAAGTTATTTCCTGACTGCTACTGACTGAAAGGAAAGGATATGAAACAAGTTCATATCCTGATGAGTTGATTCAAGTTGATTTTTCAAGTTGAAAAAATAAATACTTTGCAACTTGTTGATGAAAAGCTTTAAAATAAGTTGGGTGTTGGCAGGAAGTCACCTTTATCCTATTCTCCAAAACTTAACAACTGTTTTTCAAACATAAGCTATATTCTATTTTTCGTAGAAGTTAGCTTTTTTTGTTACAATGGCTAGCTGCCTATATTCATAAATAATTATCAATATGAGGAGGCACAGACTATAATCAACTACTCTTTCCTACTGCAGATTGGCTAGGACTTAACGTTTCTTTTAAGATAGCTAGTCTTACCACATGCAGACATTTCATCAGTTATATTTCTTTGCCGTTTAGAATTAGTAATCGTCATTATTAATCTACATTTGAAATGATTAAAAGATAGCTGCTTAGCTGTTTTAAGACAATTAAATGATTAGGTATTTGAGGCCTTCTGTTTGTATTCTAATATTGTTTAAAAAAATACAATGATGTATCATTAAGAGAAACGTTTCTCTTAATTTAGAGAACGTAACAAAAGTAAATATTTGCATAAGAGTGTTTTCTGTCTGGCTCCTAAAATATATAATAAGATACCCGTTTTTATTACAAGCATTTCAAATACAAAATTAATAAAGAAAAAACTAAAGGAGTTGTTGGCAGGGAAAGCTTATTATGCTCTGGATGAGTTTTTAAAGAACACGTTCTAGAATAGTGTTCTGATGCATTTTAAATTTTAAATTTGACTGATTCAATGTAATAATATGTAATAATTTGACTGTTTGACTTAACTGAATTGACATGTATTATTTTTCACACCAAATGTACATGCTGGGACATTGTTTTATCTATGGCATCTGGTTTTACACCCATGTACGTGCAAATAAATGATTTGATTTGTAGTATTTTTGAAAAAGTATCAAGTATTTGGCTAACTTCCGTATAAATATAGAAATGTTACTCACTTAAACGTTTTCCAAATATAAAATCCAAAGCTATTTAACCAGAAAAATGCACCCAAGAGACTAATGTATAATATGGTGTCTGCAACAAATTTTAACGTCAATTAATTATTATGTTAAATATTTAATATATAATTAAAGTAGGTATATAAAATATAGAATAATTGTAAAAATATAACAGTTACTTACCAGTAATCATGAAACTAATATGATTGCTGAATTCAGTAAATATCCTTACAATGTCAGCCGCTTGACTTACTATCAAACAAATGTTTATGGTTGTGATGATATTCCCAGCCAGATCTCTAAGTGTTGGCAACACAAAATATATAATGGCCACTAGCAAATACAACACCATAGCGATGGCATGGAATAATGGATTTAAAAGTTTTTTCATGAGGAAACTTGTATCTTTCCAATTGAGCTTTACTTTTGGCACACAAACCAATGCGTACTGTCCTGTTGTATTTGTGTTTGTCATGAATATCTACAAATGAAATATGATAGTGAGTGATGGTAATAGGGCAGTTAAGTGCATATTAAAATTTTAATCATATTTTCAACATTCTTATTTGGCTCTTTGCAAAAAAGTCATAGAAAAAAGGAATCCATGTGTGTTCTAATGTGGTCAATGCACATACAGACTAATAAATAAATAATATAAAAGACTGTCTTAATTAATCTTCATTCAAAGCATACCTGATCGCAAGCAAATGTTAAGAGGTGTAAATATGCACTATTGATGTTTTGGTTTTTTGTGTTATTTTATTTTATTTTTTGCTGTTAAATTTTTGTGCGAAAATAATATTTTTCTTTTAAATTACTAAGAACTGTGATGAAGTACTTATTTACTGAACATAATTAGGACTTATTTAACTTATTTACTGAACATAATTTCATATATGATAAGTACTTTATATTCCTTGTTATTACACTATTATATTGCTTGGACCACTTTCCATACTAGTTATGCTTCAATCTTCGAATAATAAAGCGACTCTTGTGTAATTAATTATTGATTTCTAATTATATTCTTACTTATATATATTATATTCTAATTATATGCTTAATACAAATGAAGCTAACTATGTATGTTTCATATGTAAACTTTAGCAAATTTTCTTCAAATAAGCAATGGATTATCCTTACCTTATCCATACAATACTTATGCATTTCATGAATGTACGAAGTAGGTTCCTTCACTGCTGGAATTGGAATGTCATTTAAACTAAAGGTTTTACTCAGAACAGGATCTTCTTTTATATTGTCTGTTGTGTGTTCATGATGGATTAGATGCTGTAAGCGTCCATCAGACAATAGATTCAACCTGTAATATAATTTATTGGAAATTTGTACCATTTAGTTAGATGGTTTACAATTTTTAACTGTGAGAGCCTTGTCAAAATTCATTCAGATTAGTCAGATATGCAGATTCTATAGAAGGAGAATATTATAAAAAAATATATATATATATTTAAGACTAAAAAATATAGTCTTGTTTTTTATATTTTGTCTTATTTTACAATTATGCACTAAAATAATTTTGATGATTACATACTAATCTGTCAAATTTAAAAATATGACAGCAAATGTGTTTAAATTTCATATTTTAAAATAATTTTTTAAGACATTTCTATTAATATCCAGTATAGACCATTAAAGTGTCTTATTCAAAAGTCTTATTGAAATATTCTTAGTTGCATAGCACCAACTTTCATCTCATACAAATCGCCATATCTGGACATGTATACATGTTTCTAGTTCTGGTTTCTAGTTTTAAAAGCTGTTTTATGGTGATCAAGAGACTTATTATTTATTATTAGTTAACAGTAAATCTAGTTATGACTAAAGTCAGATTTACACATACTCAAAAACTAGGGATGAATAGGTGACATACTTATCCTCGGATTTCCCTAAATCAAATATTGGCCGGAGTTGTGTAGTCTCACAGTCTGGTATACCATGCAAATATCTAAAATATTTCACTTTAACATCTTTGCCATCATCAGACTTAAATTGTGGTTCCCATAATTCTGGAATTACATTGAAATACTAAATTATGATTATTTTATTAATAAATCAATTAGAGAACCTGTAAGTGGGACAGAAGAATATATGTCATTAAGGGTAAATACATTCTTATGTCCCACTCTTAACTAGTTCAAAAACTTCTGTAATCATCATTTCAACTGATTACAAATTTCAATTCTGTGCAAAGATGGGGTGACTGTTAATGCTTCATAAAATACATTTAGTGTTAAATTATTTAGGCTAGAGTTCATCAACATTGTACTAATTGGGCATTAAGTAACCAGTACTTTAATTTCTAGCAGTTGTTTAAACAAAAGGCGGTTATTTTGTTGTTCACTAAAGCTACATCATCAGCGGTTTCATAACCGAGTGTTTATGTATGAATGAACGAATGGTTGAATACGGCTGAATAAGATGTCAACGAACCAGCTTCAAAGTAATGGCTTCTTAAAATAGTAGTGTGATATATTATTCTCCAAAGAAAAAACAATCTTTCATATGTAACTTTGAGTTAATGAAATGTATGTTTGTAATTTGGTAGTGTAAACGTTCATGTTGAGTACCACTGTTGTCATATTGACAAGTGGATGTGTTATTTATTTTGATTTATTTTTTATTCATGTTATATTTAATTTAAGAATAAGTTGCTGCACATCTGGGACTATTTTTTGTTAAACGGGCGGCATCTGGTTGGAGCGCTAGCAGAGACGAAAGCACGTAACCGACGCTTAAACGATGCATAATCGTCATTTAAGTTAATCAGATGTTTAGGGTGTTTAACCTGCAGTTTAGCGATGGTGAACAACAAAACATTATTAAACGACTGTTTAAAAACTAAACATCTGTTGGTGAACTCGAGCCTTATTATATAAATAATATTTAAACCTTGGAGGAAAAGTTTGTTAACAAAATAATACACTAGATCATAATTAGACACACTAATTCATATAAGGACAGGATCGTGAACCACCCAAATATTTTAGCGCAAGGTTTGATGGACAACAGAATGTCTGTACGTAGATTAAAACACACAATACCCCAAGATTGTGTTGTGATCAATTGATCACCTTACATATGTGATCAAGATGTGGCAAGGGTTGCACTCCTAAGCAGGTCCTAATTACATGTGTTACATATACTGCTTAATTTCCCACATAGAAGACAGATCACCATAATATTCAATACAAAAAATAATAATAATACAAGTGAGACCAACACTAGTTAATTAGGTACTACTTTAGTTTATAAAATTAAAGATAAACTATAACACATTGTACAACCTGTATTGCGCTAGTCATTTGTATTTTAAATACTATCATAATTATACAAGTAGATTTACTATTTGCATAATATTATATCTATCACTGTATAAGAATACATTATGAATACTTATTATATTTTGTATTGTATAAAACATACATGAAACTGAATGGAACTTCAATTTAACAATTAATTTTAAGTTTTTAGACTTACTTTGATGGTATTCTTTACTTAATTTACACGATGTATCAACCATAAGCTCATCCGGTTCACAACATTTGTTAATTATAATAGAATTCTGTCTTTCCGATAATTCATTCAGATCTGTATCGATAACCTCCGTTAAAGAGATTCGTGCCAACAACGATAACGTGTATATTAAAAGTAAAGCGAACATTTTGTTAGTTAATTGTTCTTAATATTCCTTACAAAATATTTCTTTTTAACATTATTTTGCTGATACAATACATTCATTCATAGGCAACACAAACAAACCAACCAACGCACAAACGCACACTTTATTAAACCGGAACCGGACTCCGGCCGGAGTGACTGTCACTGACTGACTGACTCATTTCAAACTTCAAACTGACAAACAATGCCATTGACACACATTGACATGTTGTCGCTCACTTACTGAATTGACATCAGTTTACCGTGCGTTCCGATACACGCTAACAACTTATGTAGACGCTCTCACATTAACAATGATACGTACGATGAGGCGTGACATCATCGTAAAGCGAGACGTCGTCACGTGACTAGGAGTACGTCATAGATGGCGCCTTAGTGTTTTTTGTTTTCACTATGCAAAGTTGTTTTAGTAGAGTGATTATGGAGTGATTCCATATAGCTGATGCACATGTATGTATAGTTGTTGAAATGCTAGCTACTTCTAGAAAATCAAACTTGAAATGCTAGCGACTTCGTTAGCGTTGAAAAATAAAAAATATAACACCTGAGAAAATATCTGACATCTTTATCGCTGTGAAGACGATAGCGCCACCAGGGCGACAGTGGCGCCCAATCCCTCGGGATCCTAACATTTTCCCAGGATTAAAATTTAAAAAGTATCTTATTACGTTAATCTAGGTAAAAAACTAACTGTGTGCCAAATTTCATCAAAATCCTATGATTAGTAATTTATTCTTACGATAATAATAATAATCTATTGTAAAAAAAACCAAACTATATAACTTTGTAAAACTTTATTATTAAAATACTTTTTCTTACAAAATCTTGAATTGTCTCTAAAAATTATTTTATAGTAACATAATATAATTATAATGATATCGCAAATTTTCAGAATACATTAGGAACATAATAATGATAGGTAGTATTTTATACGTTTCTAACATTAGCTTCTAGTATTTACACACAATAAACGCTAGTATACATAATGCGAGCAGGTATATTAAAATTTTATAAATAAAATTTTGAATTTATTTATTTTATCTATTTCTATGGCACAATCATATTATTATAAACTATAAATATTGTTCTCACTTAGACCATTTTAACTAATCTAGCATTAATATGAATATATTTCAATATTTTTGTAATGTTTTTTATGAACTTAAAATGGCTATTCTTGATTTAGTGTGTTATTAGTTTTATCACTCATTAAAATTCGTACATGCATATTAGATGAGATTCTTAACTTAAATTTAAAAAAATATTTATTAATCAATAAAATTTACATCATTTTTGATATACCCGATATACATAATTGAAACTTAAACATAGTTTTTGGCTGCGTTTTGAAAGTAAGACTAAGTTGGTCTTGGTTTATTTGTCTAGGTCGTAAATGGAAACGAAAAGTCAAATAAGGTATGTTGTTACATTATGTAATGCACAATTCGCCCATTTAGGCGAGTGAGCCCATTAACTCGCATAAATGGGGCTACATAAAACCAAATGCCTAAATATTCATCCCCAGAACTACAATTCCAATATCGAACACGTGTAATAATAGGAAGAGTCGACAATTGTATTCAAATATTTCTACAAAAACAGTGTCATGTGTATGCTGAACAGTGTACGTTGAGCGACTGAATGATACTGAGTGCATTGGACTCAGTATACGAGGTCCATGCGCTATTGGACTTAGTAGTGAGTTACTATTCTTTTGCGTCCATTTACGGTCTAAGTAGTTTAAAACAGATATTACGATGACAAAGTATTATTCACGATTTTAATGAGATAGGTATGTTTATTGTAATTAATTTATTATTATAAAATCTAATTGAATTGTTGGGATAATAATATGTTGCTTTGTATGTCATAGTCAAAAACCGATGTTGAGTGGTCTTTCCGCTGAACAACTATTTTATATTTAGGTTGTAGATATTAAATTAAAGAGATAACAATATTCTTGATTTGTATTACGGCTAATGTTTTTTTTGTCAAATCTAGGGTAGACTACATTTCGAAAGTAAGCATCGAAACAAAAGTTACGTATTTTGTATTTTTAAGAATTGCGTATCCGAGGATTGATTTGTTAAATCCGAGAATTGACCCGTTACGATTGACTGGCCTAATCTAGATGCGGATTACGACTAGAACATACACATGAAACGATATATCTAAAAATAAAATTACAAAATACTTAAGTTTAAATTTTTTAACGACATTTTGGAGCATCTCAGATTAACTTTTGATGCAAAAGATATGCTAATATTAATTAAGTCTTACTTCCATATTATTATCTTCAGATAATATTTCCTGGTCGTCGCTATCATCATTTGGATTAAGTTTTTCTGCTAACGGACGGGTGATTTTTATACAGCAATTTTCATTAGCTAGGCCAAGAATTGCACGTTTACGAAGGACGACCAGCAGCACGAAAATCACAACACCTTGGAGACAGTTAAATGTATCCATTATTTCCCTGTGAAATTATCGAAATGACATTGCATAAAACATCGTTGCAATAAATTAATTAATTGACTTATGAATAAGTATACTAAAACGATAGATAAATATCAAATCTCACCAAAGAATATGTTGTTGGCCATGAGCGAAGCTTATAATCTCGAATGTCCAAGTAATACCCATGACTAGGAACAACTTCAGGCTTAGTAAAAACCTGTAAAGAAGCCCAATTTGGCTTGATGAACGAATTTACCAACATCAATTATTGTTTTTTATCATACATCCTGGTTTCCATTAGTGAAACGTCGTTCGTTTTCATCGTTTACATTAGTCTATTAGTCATTTCCATCCTTTCATTAGTGAATACCGTATTAAAACCATTAGTGAATATGAATACATAAGCGGACAGCGACATTATTATCTAAAATGTATACCTAGATATATTAAAAGATAGATATTTGCAACACTGCAATACTTTGCAACAAAATTCATGTTTTTGTTTAACTGTCCATACACGTATAAAAAAAACTGTAAATCATAATTATTTTTAATTTACGTTAAAAACCCAGTATATTTTTGACGCAGTATAGCGCTTTTTTATTTTAAAACCATCAAAAATAATCGAAAAAAAAATTTTTTCGTAAAATATTTAGGTAAATAGGGAAAGGCGGGCAGAAGATTGTTGTGTTCTGTCCTTTCTTGGTAAAGAATGCTCAGTCTTCATCATTTCATCTCCAATAATAATAATAATAATAATAATAATAATAATAATAATCCATTATCTCAACGTTAAGTTAAACGTTTAATCCAACTAACCATTAAGCTCGCCCATTGATGGGCAAAGCAGTTTCACCTTTTAGGACCATAAAACAAGTTTGGTATGCCTAAGGGAATGATTTCACTTCATAACAAAGTATGAAGCAATCGAGGTCAGCGATGACCTTAGAGCGATGACACGAATTCATGTGGATGCCACATGCGTTCACATGATTATGTAAAGCGAATGCTTTTCAAACATAAAACATTGAGATAATTAGATATACTTAATATAAATTATAATGTCTTTTAATTAAATTTGTTTTAATTAAATACCTAACAATTTTTTTCCGGTGATATTGCTGTCTTAATCATAATTAACTTAACAAAATAAGACTAATTCATTTCTATATTTTAAATGTAGTCATTTAAACTAGGTAAGTGACTTATTGAATTTGAATTTGACGTACAATAAGAAATAAAAATCAGTAAGGGTTATGTAACTAAGTATTTTACAATTTATTAATTTATTTAGAATTATAGCCCAAGAAAATTAAAAAAATCAGGGGTTTCCCTGATTGCCGATATTCGGTTTAATTTGCCTGTACTATTACTGTTTTTGAAGATTTATTACTTGCTTTAAAGTACATTTAATGATCTCCAATGAATTACGAAGACCTACAATTTTATTCTGAATTCATTACAGCTGATTTTTTATTAAATATTTAATTAGATAACCTTATGTTAATCGGGTAATTTACTGATGGCATATTAATTTCTTACAAAAATACTAATATCAAAGCTGTTTTGAAAAGGGAGATGTTGCATTTCTTTTACATCAAATTTTGGGCAATAGTGTCTAAAACATTTACTAAGTAGTAGTTTATACATACTTGTGTTTGAGATTGTTCAATTTGTTGACTTCGTATTTTCTGGTGTGTCTCCATAAACTGTACGATGACATTATAAACAGGCTAACGTTCGCTGTGATGAGTATGGCGATCGGTCCGTAAAAGAAAAGCCATGTTTCAGTGCGGCCTAAAAAAAGTGATTACAACCAAGTGAGAATCTTAATGATGATAAGTGCCCACACTAATGTAATTTCGGTCTGTAGTGCAGCTTATGTATCTCACACACATAAGAGGGCCTAGTGCGAGTTTTACTCAACTATCGTATATAAGAACATAATAGTAGAATGATGAGAAAATGTAATCGTTATGATCTTTCCAGTGCTGTTAGCTTCAGCAAATAAACTTTCGGGTCTACTATGGTCGCGTGTACGAATTTGATGTCTGTTAATTTTTTTAAATTGGATTTTTACCTTGAAACCAGCAGCTGCCTTTACCGATTCCAGGTTTCCAATGGTCTCCCTCAGCGAAGTTACAAATTAGAGCCACTATCAAAAAGAATAGCGACCCGCCCCAAGCGTAGCAGTTGTACAAGAAATATTGTTTCCTTTCGGTTTTCTTCAAATATGTCGCGTCCCTGAAAAATTTGAAAGTAGTTTTCATATTTTATAAGGCTTTTTTGTAAAATAGTTTTTTTTATATTTAGACGATAGAAAGACAAACAGAAGTTGATGTTATGGTTTTTAATTTCTTTTTTTCGCCAATATTTAAAGAAGTAGAGCTATTTAAATTTCAAAATTGATCAAAGTAAACCCGTTCCACCGGTACCGCGCACAGGGGTATAGGGTATAAAATACGATAATTATAATACTTACATAACAGTGCGGTACATATTGATGGAAATAACATTCATCCAGAAGAATGTAGCCATCATCCAGAAGTACACGAGAAAACCTTTGGACAAAACACATTTGACATTAGAAATTTAATCCCATTATTTTCCTCTATCATTTAAACACATTTACAAATATTTATAAAATTTAGTGTAAATGAATTAATACCCGAAGAAAAACTAAGACGCGAAAAATCATATCTTTTATCTTAGTATGTTATAAAAGAATAAAAAGAAAGAAATGTGTAGGTAATCAAAGATAAAAACGAATGAACGTCACGGAAGTGTAATGCAAAAATGCAAACGGTTTTACAACAATCAAGACCTGCGAAGTTTTTTATTTGTAGATTGAATATAAAAACTAATTCATTATTGCCTTTGGCGTCAAGACAACGTCAAAATCTCAATATTTTATGAGATTTTATGAAATCGAATATTTAAAATTATTTGCAAGTAAAATTTATAAAATAACAAGAGTATTTGCAAGGATGTATTTTAACATTTAAAATAAATGTTTTACGTACCTATAACTGTGCACACTTCTGTTTCGAAGCTTCGATTCAGCTGCAAAATACCCAAAGTCAGAAATCCCAACGCCATGCTGATACACATGCACATGTAGCACAGGCCTTGCAGGTCTCTTTATGAAAAAAAAAAAACATATATCTAGGTAAATAATTTTTTTTTTTTGACTTGTTCTATGCAATCTGCCACATGTGAGGGCATTCAGCATTTTGTATGTTCAAGAATTAATGACATGTATTGAAGACGTCTCCAAATATTATTGATCAGCAACTGGTGCTAAGATGTCCTGAGGAAGTCTTTTCTTGAGTCTGCGATGGAGATATACCACAGAGAGCAATCTCTTTGCTTCCTCATTGGGGTGCTCCAAGATTTTTTACTTGTATTTTTGTGATGTTGTCACAGTCACTTCACTAATGAATGGAATTCGGAGGTCTTTGTGGAGGATTTCGGTAGACACATACCACGGTGCGCCTGTCATGACACTCAGTATCTTAGATTGAACCCTTTGTAAGATTTCAATATTTGAGTGGGAGGCAGCTCCCCAAAGCTGAATGCCGTACACCCAGACAGGTTTAATTATAAATTAGCAATTTGTTTTCTAGGGTCAATGTTGATTTGCCTTTCAGCATCCAGTACATCTATCTAAAAAGCACACTCAGTTGTTTCCTTTTGGTGAAAATATGTTTTTGCCATGTTAGTCTTCGATCGAGATGTATGCGAAGATAATTAACGTGGTCAGATTGTGGAACTTCCCTATTGTTTAAGATTACAGTTGGACAGTTACCTCTTCTCAGCGTGAAAGTGACGTGAACGGACTTTGTTTCGTTGGCTTAATAAAAATAACAAGCAATAAATCTGGCAATAAATTAGACTTTTTAAAACTAACCTAAGTTGTGGTAGGTACATGTATACGGCGAACGTGGCGAGTAAAAAGATGACTGATATGAGTGTAAGGATCCCGCTGGTTTCGATTTGACTGGTGTTCGTAGGTTGTTGGTAACAAACGATTGCAACTGGCATCAAACCCAAACTTGTAACATTTTGAATTCGATACATTAAACCGAGACAATATCTGAAATTAAAAATTTAATTGTTAAATGAAGCATAAATGCTTTCTTATGGTTATTTACTAACTTTTTACCCTATGTCCTTTATAACGTATACGCAAAATTTCCTGATGATAATTTGAGTAGTTAAGGTTTGAAAGTTTAACAAACGAACAAACTCACTCTGGCATTTATAATATAACTAGTTTTGCCCGCAACTTCATTTGCGTCCCTTTTTTTACTTTACCAATTTGTCAGAATATTGTCATGAAAGGATTTCCTTTTATCCCGTCTGACAATTTATGATTATCAGATGTTTTTTGCTCTTTTAGTTCTCTCTATTTAAATTATTCATTGAAATGTTTGTGCTGTGTAAATATATACTAACTCATTGGGATCGTCGACGAACACGAAATGTGGAGAATCTTGCGTGGAAACCTTGGTCCCTTTGATAATAACGTCCTTCAGTAGCATGTGGCCGAAAGTACAATTTCTGTTGATTCGTTGCGTCTCATTGCCACAGTAACCGCCCGGTCTTATTATCTGATTGTCAGGACAGCATTCATCAGCTGACACCAAAGAGAGGCCGCAACACACCAGCACCAGAAGTATTAACTCCTGAAATTATTAAATTTTGTAGTTAACAAAAAAAAAAAACATTGAACAAAAAAAAAACATTGATAAATTTTTCAACTGTTGAACCGCAGTAACTCAACAATCTTGAGTGACTGCGGTTGGCGGCCGACTCATCTTCAAAGTTTCACCGTCCTATTTTACACTTATTAAAAACTGTTGCTTGTGAACAAGCAGACTCAACAAAATTAGTAATCAAAAATGGAATATATTCATGGAGCTTTAGACCTTTTTGGAATCAAAATAAATCATAGCGCGAAAATCACATCGAGTAAGTTCCATTGTTCCAAGAAAATTCCCTCCAGATTCTTACAAAAATAAGACAATATACAAATACAATATAAAGGAAAGAGTATCTAAGAAGTTTTGGCATGCCCCATATATATACATATTATAAAAAAGTCTAACTTCTAAACTACCCAACGGATTTTGAATCGGATTTTGAAAGAGCGATAAATGAGGAAGGCTTGTGTGTATAATTTACAGAAAAAATGTTGTATCCATGAGCCGAGTACGGTTCGCTAGTTAAATTATATTTGTTTTGCCTAAAATAACTTAAGTATTACATTGTATTGTAAAGATATTCGGTTTTTAAAGTATTTTTCTTGTGTTATTTAGTGAACGATGAACTAGATTTCCCCGGCTTTAAGAATATCGGGGGTAAACATTTTTTGGTTAGTGAACAAACAAGAGTGGGAAGAAAATTTCATAATTTCCGAGAAATTAATAACTAAATAATAAAATAGCTAATAAAACAGTTTGGTTTTTGACCTCGATGATTATGTTTATCAATGTTTAGTACTAAAGGTGACTGAACATAAACTCGCTAGTATCTACTATATACCACTCATCTAGCTAATGTTAATATAATATTCAACTACTTATTCTCCGTGACTATAATCACCATAGAGATCTATAGATTTCTAATGGGTATGTTCAGAACTAAAGATTTTAGCTATCATGCCACTTTTTTATATAAACGTCGTCAGTCAGGCTGACGGTCCACTGGAAGGTAGGTGGTAATCGTTGTCTATTAACAAAAGCAACGGCAGAGATGCTGCAAGTACGTTTCCTACCTTTAGTAAGATTATAAGGATTAGCGATTAGGAATGCAGAATTAGGGAAATAAGCTCTGGCATTTCTTACTCACTCATCTAAACACAATAGCAAACATGCTGTTATTTCACGGTGGTCTTCCAGAAATGCCACCCCCCTTGTAAAAGACCACCGTAAAATAACAGAAACTTAAAGAAGGTATAATAAACAAAGTTGGATTAACCTAACCTGTAAGTTGCTTCTTTTATGTTATGGTCGGCAGACAGGCTGACGGTCCATTTGATGGTAATTGGTAACTACCGTCGCCTTATGACACAAGCAACACCACATGTGCTGCAACTATATTAGGATTAAGGATAAGGGATTGAAAGGGGATAAGGAAATGGGCTCTGGCATCCTTTACTCACTCCTGTAAGGTGGTGGTTACTGTCGCCATACGGGCTGACAAAAGGCAGTGTTCCCTGCAGCACTGCCGCATTAAAAAAAAAATCAAAATTTTTAGCATATATATATATTAGATATTAAAATGAAATTCATTGATTTGTTTCATCATTATCTTTTGAATGAGCATTGTTATCGTAATACTGTCATGTGTTTGTGTGCTTTGTGTATGTGTTGTGAATGTTGAATGCGCATACCGTGTATGTCGGAGGACATCTATTTTAACATACACATTTTAATCAGTAATATTCACCCTGGAGTCCGGTTGCCGCGGCAGCAGTTCAATGAACCGATGCTATAATAAATCCTACTGCAGCTAACATTCATATAATAATCGCCATATTGATTCTATTTAGCTTCTTCATAAATGACTATATTATTGCCAGGGAGTTCAGTGTTTAGTTTTGAAATTCTAATAAATTAATATTATAACAAGCTAAAATTTAAAGTTATAGACTAAGTTATAGTTAAGACTTTCCATTGAGCCAAAACACGCTACATCTGCTGTAGGTAAGTTACTGCCAAGAAGTTGGATATCCCGCAGACTACTTGATGCTGCAGCATCAGGTCAGTAACTATACTAAATTTCACATCAACCGAATATGTGGAAGTTAGTGAAATCTCTTCGTCAACTAGGAAATGAGCTGATGATCTTCAAACGCCTGAATAGGATCTTCATAAATTATTTTAAGAACGATCTCGATCACGTCAGCTTTCAAACAAAAAAATACGGATCAAAATCGGTCCATCCGTTTGGGAGCTACGATTCTATGAAGACATTGATACACACGTACAGATACACACATCAAACTTATAACGCCGTTTTTGCGTCGGCGTCGGGGGTATCCTTAATCAAGCTATAAAATTTATCCTATAAGCAGGTCAATAAGGACCGGCAGCGCACTTGCTTGATGGTGATTGTATTTATAGACGTCCATAATCACATACCACCAGAGCGTCAGAGAGTGCTTGTCGTTTAAACATTAAAAATTTAATAATTTTATAGTAACAATTTCTAACAATTTTATTTTCTTACTACTTATAAACAAGATAAGAAAAGCTTATAATGAAATTTAACTTTGATTATTATACAAATAAAAGGTTAGTAAACTACTTTTACTTGACATGTAGCCACTTATCGTGTTTACAAATTTGTTATGTCTTATCTCTGTTTATAGACACAATATTTTAACTTCATAACACAGCTCCAGACTCAACCCCGACGCTCGGCGCCCGGCGCAAAAGAGGAATGTTTAAACCGGTATGTCTGTGTGGTAACCTTGACCTGATGCTGCAAGTAGTCTGCGGGATACCCGACTCCTCAGCAACTTACAGCAGATATAGCGTGTTTGGGCTCTATAGAAAGTCGGGGGTTAGTTTATAATTTCTAATTATAGCTTGTGTTAATATTTTTTTAATGCGATTCGCACTGATCACTAAAACAGTATAAATAGGCGATTTCAACATTTATAAATTTTCACCCATGTACAACGATCCCAACACCTTCTTCGTACAAAAAAAATAAATTACCTACTATACTCAGGAAGAAAACAAGTTAAACGAATTAAGAAAAGTGATTTTATTGAAATCAACACCTATTAAAAAGTTAAAAGTAGGTCGATGTTCAATCAAAGAATCAGGTAATGACATGTAAGGAGGGTAATTGATTTAGCTGGCGGGGCTAAGGTCAATGTTACAACTACAGGGTTGTTGAGAGGAAAAGAAATTTGTTTATTTCGCGTATTTAACTAGATATAACGAGTCAGTGTGAAGATTTGCTGTTTTTCGTCAACTAGGAAATGGGCTGATAATCTTCATACGCCTGAACAGATCTTCATAAACTATTAAAAACCATTTAGATCACGTCAGTTTTCAAGTAAAGAAAAAATTAATCAAAATCATACCTTTTGGAGCTGAGATTCCATAGACAGACGGATAGATCGGTCAAACACGTCAAACTTATAATATAACACCCCGTTTTTGTGTCGGGCGTCGGGGGTTAAAAAGTAGCGTTTTAGTTAATAGTGATAGCTACAAAGTGCATTTTATGAAAAGTGAGATGCAAAGGACATAATGTTGTAATAGACATAAAGCATAATTTCTCACTTATGCAACTTCAAAGTTGAATCACTTCATTGAGATTCATCCGATCCGAACGGTTCGAAAAAGTAGGTAGATACCATTACCATGTAACGGTTGATAACGATTTTATCAAAATATATGTGTCTCATTAGAATGTACAATCGGTCTTCAAATATGTAGCGCGTGTTGTGGAAATATTATTCAATATTATATTATTATATGAATACTGTTCACCCCTTTGGACCGGTTTTTAAACACTTGGCTCTCACTAGTTGAACACCATTTTGTCTATAGTCAACACACCTCGCCTTAACTAATAGATTTAATAAAAAAAGACATCTAAGACGTCAAAATGCATCAGTTTCATTCGGGGAAATTGTTATTTTAAAACAGTTGAAAAAATGTTTTTTTTTTACACTTGATCACGCTTACAGATATAAGAACACGTTCTGCTACTTCTATAATTTAATTCAAGTTTCACCTGTGACAAAAGTTTTTGGGTCCCGTATCACGGTTAAGTTAAATTGGTACCTCGTTAGAATGTGAACTACTCTCCCAATACCCCGCTCACCAATCTGTACACGTCCAGTGGATTGCCCTATTGGAGCGCGGTAGTGTCCGACCGAAGCTTCGGCTTCGGCTCCGGCTTCGACCACCTTTGGCCAAAAAAAACACCTTCGGTGAAACCTTCTGCTCAACACCCGGTCGAAGTCGAAGGTTTCGCCGAAGATTCCTAAATAAATAAATAAATGTTTTAATCCACATTATTTCGAAATGTTATTATTTTTAACAAATACCTAAATTGAAAGGTCATTTTTTTATCATCTCTGGATCAACTTCTAGAGATGATTTCTAAATTTTACAGTCGATATTAAAGTTTTAACATCATTTATATTATTAATTGTAGCTTGTAGCCAATCTTGAACAAAATTTCTTAGAGCTTTTAAGCCTTCGGCTTCGGCTTTGGCCAGAAATTGACTTTCGATCGGACACTAGAGCGCGGCAAAATGACGTCATCGGAAAGTCAACTTTACCGAATGGTACATGGTACTCAGTAAGTAATCCAAGCTGACTGTACACAACTAATTTATGTTATCGTTTCTTCTAGTGATACAACATTGTATTTATTACATGATTTAGTGTCGCTTATTTGTTAAACTTGATTTTGATGAACTTTTACACATTTGCTTGTAATAACAACCACTGGCGATAATTTATATTGCTTAGATAAATGTACTTACCCATATATTAAATATAGGATAAATACATATATAAAAACAGGTCATTGCTGTCATTTAAATAAAATAATAAATACAAAAATATCCATATAAAAAATATTTTCAGGCATGCCGTTAACAGATTCCTGCCAGGATCAACAGAGCTCTTGTACGCTTGGACTAGTGTCTCTATTGTAATTAGACGACGGTAGCTACCTACCACCAAGTGGACCGTCAGCCTGCCTGCCACCCTTAATCCGTACTAATCCGTACTAATATTATAAATGCGAAAGTATGTTTGGATGTATGGATGTTTGTAACTCTTTCACACAAAAACTACTGAACCGATCACCATGAAATTTTGCATACATGTTGTCTGGGACACCAGAAAGGACGTAGGGTACCTTTCATCGTTCAACGCGGATGAAGTCGCGGGCACCAGCTAGTGATATATAAAAAACTTTAGAATAGTTGAAGTTTTTATATACGGCGATGAATAAATATATTATTCATCGCCACAAAACTCGTATTAGTGTCAAGGGGTACAATATGTTATGAACTAGATAAATATGTACATATCTGTTTAGGTAAATAAGTTTCTTTCAGCACGACAAATAATTTAGACGAAATAGAAAGAAAAATAAACATAACGTGGAAGAAATATTGGTCTCTAAAAGATTGATACAAATCTTCTGCCTTGTCTAAGTAAGAAAAATTTGTATAGAAATAAATAATTACATAGGCAAATTGATTTAAATAAATAAAAAGTAAATTGAGGGTAAAAGTGTATTTAGGATTTTTTTTAAATTAAGTCACTTATTAAATTTCGTTGCATCAATGTTCCATATTACTGTAAATATTTTAAAAGCATTCACACAATGAAGGCGCAATAATTAAATTAATATTATTATAATGAACTAGCTGTTGTATAGACAAACAAAAAATACACATTTTTTCTCTTTATAATATTACTGGCTGTTGCACGCGACTTCGACCGCGTAAATTTATAAAATATAGCCTATGTTACTCACTGATAATGTAGCTTTCAATAGGTGAAAGAATTTTCAAAGTCGGCTCAGTGGTTTTTTAATTTATTCGTTACAAACATACAAAAATACAAATATTCTCACTTTATAATATTAGTATAGATTAGTATAGACAACACAACACTCATTTCATATGTCACTCGAACCGATATTTGTTTGTTATCAACGCTCCTCTCCTAATTTAAATGCAAAAATTCAATTTAAATTTTAAATAACAAATTCCGGTTTCACATTTGTGTTTTTATAGAAAAAAAAAAAAATCGATCCGCAAAATAGACACAATAATATATATTCAAATTTATCGTTTATTTCTTATAAAATAGTTTACGTACCTTCATATTTTCAATTGACACAAGACCCGATTTTATTGTGTATCGTGAAATAATAAGACACTAGAACACACGGGCGGACAACGCGCTACTTGGGGGTCGAGTCAAAGAATGGGGGGGTGTTTCTAGTATCGATAAGACGATACGATAACCGTGGTCGTATTATTCGATTTTATTTACACGTCGTGTCGATCGCGTATAAAACGTTTGACGCGTGCGGTTGCAACGTTGTCCAGAACAAGTAAACATGTCAAATGAAGTATGTAAGCATTCGTATTCGCTAGGCGCGAAAGCAGGTTTCGCGCATTATTTAAGATAATAATAAATAATTAATGAATGTTGCGCAATAGGTTTTTTTGAATGGGATTTTTTTGGTAAAAAAATTATGAAATTAGTTCTCCATGATGATAAGCATGTTGTTGTACCTAATGTTGAATAAGTTATAATTATGGGGATTTTACCTAGATAGATGGTCTGTGGGATTTTGTTACACCTACTGGTTATAATGAGATGCTATATTATCTCATTACTACTAGTAAGTTTAAGGCTGATAGCTGAATAATTTTTGGAGTTTACTCCTTAAGAATCGATTTGCATATATGCATAAGCCCATGGTATGAAAATTTATGGGAGTAAAATAAAAATTGTCACACCGGTATGTGTTCCGTTCTATTTTTGAATATTTTAGCTGGTGAAACCTTCCTCGAGAACCACTCTATCCATTGGTGACAACAGCATAACAATCGGTGCAGTAGTTTTTGAGTTTATCGCGAACAGACAGACAGACAGAAGCGGCGGAGGACTTTGTTTTATAATATGTAAGGATATCTCTGAAGTTTTGCCTGTCAGCTCGTTGCCAGCGTGAAGCTAATATTATTATTATTATTATTCAAGTATATATTTTCCTTCTTAGATTTAAATTTTTATAATATAAATAAAAAAACAATAAATATTATAAAAAACTTAAACCTATAGTTCCGCAAGTAGCGGGGCAAGGCCCAAGCTACCGGTGGTTAGGGCTGCAGAGTATTATTATTAGCGCCATCTACACAATATCTCTGAAACTAGAATATGTTACGTAATAATACATCCTTGCGAAAACTAGATGGCACCTGAGCACCAGAGATGGCGCTGATATTAATTCGTTATAATAAATGTTTTTATAATTTTATTATGTATTTTATAATCGTTCGTAAGGAGTAAACTCCAGTCGTGCTTATGTATTGTAGCAAGCTTCCCGTAACATTTCGTGTTTGTTTACATTAGTGAAACACTAATGAAAGTTAATGAAGAGATTAAAATCGTTGCTTAGTTTAAAAGATCTAAGCGTACATACATGATTCTGGACTCTTCACGGTTGTATTCAATTTTATTCACGTCACCTTTTGTTTGGAAAGGACGACTTGGATCAATGCAAAACTTTAAAATGATATTCTTTAATTCGGGTAATAGTAAGCTTGTAATTTTTATTATCATTAATAATCAGAAGTGACCTTCTGTAACAAACTGTTTGTTGGATCCAAGTGGAAGGAGCCTGTTGAACAATTTTACGACCCAATTACTTACTTTGCTTTTGCATGAATAACGTATTTACAACGTATTAAATTTTATATTTTCCGCGAAATGGTATGTTTTTCTTCCTTTTATATTCGTGCTGCGTAATTGTTTATTATGATATAGGAAGAGATATATCATACTGATCTACTAACTATTGACAAAATATAAGGAAAAAATACTTGATCATTGAAGGCACTATTAAATGCCAGGTTATTCGTATTTTTTCATAATTACAACGTCTTACAGTTTTTGTAACGCGGTATTAATTAAAAAAAAAATCGTTTGTACTCGTAAGTATATCTTGTTCAAGACTTACTAATTGTTTTGTAAGTATACTTTATTAAGCTACTTGCACGAAACCTTATTTAGACCTCTTTCATTCAAATCGGTCGTATAAGGTATACTATCTATTTAACTGTATGGATAATTTTAAGGAAAATGAAGCCACATAAATGATTTATTGTAAAATTAAAGTTTCGCGTAAGTCTGCTAATAAATAATTTTATATCAACTAAGTGCCTGTTGGAAAATATTCAGCAATAGTTTTATAGATAGAAGGAAATACACACCGTCGCCTCAGGAGACATATATATGTCGAAATTTGTTTAAATATTTTAAGAAAATTTAAGTATTAGATCTTTATCATGGAATAAAATTAAGAAAAATACCTTTTCTTACAGATATAAGTCTAAAAGTTGTCTAGCATCTTGACTCGATCTATGATAATTAAATTAAAAGAAAATATTTTTATTATAAAGATGACAAAAAGAATTTTACATTATTTACACATAAATATCTAAAGTGTATAAAAAAGAAGGTATAAAGTTATTCTGTGTACAGTATAAATAACTGACGCTCCCTCTTACGAGTACATTGCTTGCCCTGTCATGTCCGTGCCGCACGTTGAGTATAACGGTCTTAGAACGAAAAATAAGTATTGCAATAATTCGTGCCACCAGTATGTGTATTCGAGGAACGCGCCACCGATTCAAGCCTGCAGCGAAACTGCTTGGATTTGACAACGGAGCCGCTGGTATAGCAACTTGATCTATGAAGATAATTTTTTTTATCCGATGTATGTATCAATTCAATCGTAACATGGTTTAGATTTTCGGCATGATATTTTATCGTATTTCTCTAATTCAAGGCAAGGCCTATTAAAATCAATTAGGGCATTGCAAGGATTTGGTTTTAAATGAACAGTACTTGAATTGATCCATTGCTGCATTGTTTATGTACTGTCCACAAAACCATGATAAATGTTAATGTGTAAGGTTTGACTAATATACTAGCGATTCCGTCCCTGTAACTTTATAAAATATAGAAATTGTTTAACTGATACAATATTGTATGGTAATTTGTCTAATTTTGTCAGATATCGAGCATAAAGCCTTAATATTAAAATTAAACATAAGTGCTTTCTTCTTATTATATAAAATTTATTATTGTTAAACAATTTATAAATTTATACTTAGATACTTAAAAGTTAAGTAAATGCAGTTAGAATAAAGCTTTACAATAATGTGTTTATGTTATTATTTCAATACTAGTTAAATGATCTACGTTCTATATTTGTACTTGTATCTAAAAAAGGTGGTTTACTAGTTCAGGGAATGAAATTGCTTTTGTGATTTTAAAACACCATTTCGTATGTACCTAATTAAAGTAGATTCTTTACTGAAACCAAGGATTACACTATTGTATATTTTCTAAACAAAAGAATACTGTTGTAATTCTTTTGTTTTATGCTATCTAATATTTCGGTCTGACATTTTAAGGAAATCAGAAAAAAAAAACAATAATAACAAACACATGAGATTCTCTGATTTTACTTTAATCAAACATATCTATCTGACTAGGAAAATAAAATCATTAGGAACATAAGATACATTGGATTATCTAGTCCAGTTTGTACGCAAAGAGTAGACTAGCCTAAACCTATATTGATGCATGAAATATGTTCTTTTATAAATTTTATTCGGACACAAGCTTCGTTGGATCTCTAGAAATGGCAGAGTTTCAATAAGTCCGTTGGGTTAGAATGTCCATATACGTAGATTTATATCCTTTGTTAAAAAGATCAACAGCCCAGCAACTTACAAATAGACTTTACAGTAAACTAAAATTTTGAGGATTTACAAACGGTAAGTAAAAATATAAAAGTAACAAAGCTAACATTATAAACGGATCAAATCAATAAATCAATGCAACTAAAGGTTGTAACGGCATTATGTCACCAATATTTTACCACACTATAGCCACTAGCAATCACTCTCTTAAATCAAAACTAGCTAAAAGCGTATATATTATCTTTATAATCTTCCTATGTTAATCTTATTTTAAATTTATATACGAGAGCTGATAAAAAAAAATGTGTGACATGTGACAATTTGCGATAATGTGTTAGTTTGGGACCAATCTGGACGCGTAAATGTCCTGTAAACACTTGACAAAGTCATTTTGAACATAACAGCCGTTCTGAACAATAAGGCATATTTATATGAATAATCTGTACCAAATCTTAATAGACATTTAAAGAGCTATGAATCCTAAATTCTAGACTAGAAGCTGCCAAGTATAGTACTAACGCATAATCTAAATTAACTATTTTTAAAGTTATACAATTGAAGTATAATTTAATTAACATCTGGTTTTTAATTCCTTAATATTAGTAATACATTTGTAATACTCAACTATAAATAAATAGACTACAGTTACCTAAAATTTAAGTTTAACTATTTGAAATCACACCATGTAGCATTGCAATCATTTCCTAGTAACATATCGGGTGGTATTTAAAGATCATATAATTGCTATATATATTATACATAAATTTTGGTCACCATTTAAATGTGACCAAAACCAAAATTCCAACATTGAAAATAAACCACCTTCTCTATTTTTGCTTTTTTTTCTTTCTGTTAAGATCTTACAGGAAGGCTTCTACTTCTTGCTCGCTTTCTGGCTACGATTTCGGGTTGTGTAAAAATGGGATAAATCTCTTCTTGAAGGTTTTCTCCGCCCGCTTTGTAAGATTTTAGTTCTGAAAATAATTAAAGTTTTATATATTTTTTGGTAATGTAATTACATCAGCTCAGTCGTATTAACATACAAGTATTTTATGTTTCTCTTGCTAATTATAATATAATTTTAATCTAAGAATTAAATGAGGTGTACCAACTACAAATGTATGAACTACTTAAGGCACTAATCTGTGAATATCGACTCGAACTCTAACGAACTCGACTTCTAATATCTCTCAATTCTCTTGTATTCAAATCCACCTTTTTACAGTAGGTATTAAAAGGTGGCCTAGTGTGAAGTCTATTTTTTAAGAAACGTAAACAGCTTACAGAAGACCCTGTGAAATAACAGTATGCATGCTGTTGAGCATGCATACTGTTATTTCACTATCCCTTCCCAATCTCTTATCCTCAATTCTACTATGATTGGCAGCGCACTTGCAGCACCTGTGGCTTAGCTAGTATTATATGCGACAGTACCTACCTACCATCAAGTGGACTGACAGCCTCACTGTCGACCTTAAGAATAAAAATATAACAGCTTTACCAGGCAGAAATCTGTGACAAACGGAATAATATAACATGCTTCGACTGGAGTATAATGTTGAGAATGAGAATTTCATATTAGGTATACTCAAGTATATCTAATCCCAGTATAAGGTACCTGAGTGTATACAGATGAATAGTTTTGCGATGAAATTTAATAACACATAAAATAGATCATAGTGCTTAGCCACCTTATTAAACCTGTCACAAGCTGGCTGCAGGAAGGAATTTTGTGATAGATCAATTTTACTTTGTGCTGTCTTAATGAGGAAAGTGACGTCTGCGACTTCACGATGCACGGTCAACGGAAGCAGATGTTTACAAGCTCCAAGTAATTATTATTAGAACTGAACTGTTGCTTCATACAAAAGCAAAAAAACATCAATTTTTTTCTGAATGCTTTCTATCTGAGAGATGTATTTTCCGTAATGTTGGTTGCATATCTATGAGGGGTATTCGAGATTGCTTCGCATAAAGGAACAGTAAAGGAATTTTAAAGTTTTAGCTGACTTGACGTCTTTGGAGTTGCGAATTATAAATCCTAGAGAGTGCGACCTACACCGAACGGAATTCCAGCACGTTTGCCGTACTATTCTTACCATAATGTTTCCCTTTCTGCACAATAACATTAAGCTCGTTCCTCCATCGGTACTATAATCGTATGCTGAACAATATTTTCTTCGTCGTCGTCAACCGCTAAATGCTTCTCGAACAGTCGAGACAAACAACACAGCAGTCCACGTCGATGCATCGCCTTAATTACTCGCGGCCTCAATATTACCAAAACGATGAATATGAATACGCCTTGAAGCGTGTTAAATATATCCAGAATAACCCTGAAAAAGCATGAAGCAAATATTTATGTGGGTTTTTTGCGTTGCCTCTAAAATTAGCTTCGATGCAACATTTTTGGTTCTAGTTCATTTGAAAGACTTTATTCTATTTGCACAATCAATATTCAATTTACTCTATCTAGGACTATCTGCACTAATATCATACTTCAAATCTACACTAATATAATATTATACTCTTTATAAAGATTTTTGATTATCGTATATTTACTTGTAATGGATAGACTTAAAAACTCCTTTTTGATTTATTTATTTTTTTAATTATTTCACATATAGAAAGCTTATAAGCGAGCAGAATAGGCTGTATTTTCTTTTCAAAAAAATTAAAGAGATTTTCCTATGAGTGTTATTATTTGGCGTGCACTTTGAAAACTATTGATGATACATAAAATAACATGTCATGTTTACATTGCTACATCATTGCTATCATTGGTCATAAAACGTTCGCGAAGTCTATTATAGTTAAGTCATAATGACCTTTTTGTGTTCAAGTTTGTTAATCAAGACTCGAATGGAATCGAAAGATCGAATATCTTCAGTCCTAAATTATTCATAATTGCAAATTCCCAAAGGCGTGTCAACCATTTACATGGTTCCATTAATGACTCAAATAATATCTTACAAGTAAATGATATCAAAGCTTTTAATAATGATCTAGTAATCGCTACAATAGCTCAATTAGCGAATGATGTAATGCTTATAAAGATATCAAGCTAAAACTTTATTGATTTTACATTAGTCGAATATTAATTGTCCATAAGTTATGTATAACATTTTTTCGCATCTGGATATTCTAAAGTATTTGAAACAACAAAGCCACTCCCCCAGTATGACTAGTCGCCTTAATAACAATTTATCTAGTAATGGAGCAGCTAACACATAGGTAATTAAAGATTAGTAATGGACGGAATATCAAACGACAAAGGTAACAATAAAGGACGTGTATTGTTTATTACAAAAGACTATAATGGAGAGGGCGTGAAACTATAGCATGATTAACTATGAATAATCCTCATGAGATCACCCTCAAGATCACTCTCGACATTGGCGAACCCACGCACACCTCACTATGGAGATTTTTTTCAAAATTCTCAAAAGGTTTCAATAATTTAAGCACTGGAGACACAGCATCGTAAACTTATACTTAACTAAATCTAACAAATCGGTATCAATTATTTTTTACCTCTTATAGGTTAAGGTAAGCTTTTGATGATAAAATTTTTATTAAATAAATTTATTCCATTAATGATTTTAATAAAATAAAATTTATGAGATACTAGTATATGCCCGCGACTTCGCCCGCGTCCGATCGCTACCAAACTTCACAGGAACATCCGCTAGATTAATCTGAAGATTGTCTGAAAGTTTCATCAAAATCGGTTCAGCGGTTTTGGAGTCTATAGGAGACATACATACACACATAGCCTTTTATATATGCCCGCGAATTCGTCCACGTCCGAATCGTCAGTCTTTTAAACGGGAGCTTAGTTTGGGTTCACTTAACATCCCCTCTGAATATCTGACGCGCTCGAGTAAGTACATTTTTTTACATTTTTAACGCTTCCGTATGGGATTTTGCATGCCAGATTCTGGTAAAAAGCGCGATCTGTATTACCCATGTATTACCTAACCATCAATTGTACCGCTTTTTTAGCAAATAAATGAGTTTGAGTTTGAGTTTGAGAACCCACCATCCAAACCGTCAGATTAACATAGTCCGTCATCAGGGACATGTGGGGCATATACATTATTAATATCTGACACGCTCGAGTATGTCCATGTGACAGATTTTTTTTTTTACATTTTTGAAAGCCTGTAGACGCTCATCAAACCGTTGAAATGAAAAATTTCATATAACCTTTTTTTCTTCTTACAACCCAATCTTCAAAATCCAATAGGTCCCCACGACGCTCAAGTGACTCCACATTTAGCATCGTGGGCTCCCCTACCAATACACACATATCGCCTTTAAAACATTTTATATATATAGATTAAATTAAAAAAGTAAATTCGCCATATTTCATTGCATATAAGATTTTTAAGTCACATTTCGTTTGTCAGAAATGTCAGTTTGGTTTTGGTTGGTTTTGGAATTCGGATTTGGTTGGATTCTGTCTATATCAACATAATATTGGCTTATTACTTATTACTAGCATTTGCTTTATTGTAGCCATTGCTTCTATTAGCACATTTACATTCAAATTGAAGATTGTTATTGCTCATTGTTTCCACTACATACATTGTCTGAGATATTTATACAATCTATTAGAATCGCTAATTTCTTATTCAATCGGCAAGATGTATAATCTTTTTATTAGAATGGTCTTTGGTAACTGATAAGGTTTCTTTGATTTAGGCACTTTATGATGCCAATAGAAATACCTATACAAAAAGTTTAGGATGCAATGGGTACAGTACTCGACAAAATGAAGTAAAAATTTGCTTCTCACCAAACTATGTGAGCTTTGGATGAGGCTGTAATCATCTCAAATATCCACGGAAGTCCCATAATGATGCATAAACGCAGAGTCATTGTAAATCTGAAAAGAATTACACAACAAAAAATTAGCCGACAGCCATATTCCCAGGCAATTATTTTTCGTCATCCTAAACTATATAAAGGATATTCTGATGTTTTTTTAAAAGGGGAATACTAGTGAGCTGTCGAGTTAACGAATTATTTAGTACAAAAACAAACGCAAATGACAAGTAAAAGTACCAGTTTGTAAAATGGACTGTCGCTAAAAGGGCTGACTGACATTTTATCACTCTTAAACACTATATCCTGCCTTTTTACCTTGATTTTTATAAATGTATAAAAATCAATATAAATTATATAAATTCAAATACACAATGCATTATCACAAAAACTCACTTGTATTTCAAAGCCTTCACATGTGTTGATGATTTAAACGATTGACTCCATAATACGAATGACGTGTATATAAACATGCAAATATTTGCCACGAGTATAATTGTTATTACACTGTACATGTAGTACCATTGCTGGGTTTGAGCTGAAAAGAAAAAAGGTTTCTTTAGTTATTTAGATACCTATGCCAAGCGTGACAAAATTGAACGCAAAGGTCGGATTAATGTGATTTCGATTCATGCCTGTGCAGTTAAAGGTTTAACCAATACATATAAACTTATACATTTTTCGTTAGACTTGACTACAAGGCAACGTGGTCGTCACAAGGTTTTTGTTACAAGGTTTCGAATTTTCTCAGCTATTAATTGATTTAATTAGTATGAACTTATTATTGAATATAAATTACAATTAGTTTCGAAATAATCTTACGGAATCAATTCTTTAGATCCGTCCAAAAATCCCGTAGTGTGATGCGTCACGTGACGACGCGTTGCCACGCGACGACCGCGTCGCTTTACGAAAAATCTAGAAGTTGTAGAATAATCTCATTTCAAAACTCATTTGAACCATTAGTAAGGATATTAACATGCAAATATTTTTTCCACTGCTTAGGAAACATCGATATTAGGAGTTGAGCCATAGGACAGCACAAATCTTGTTTGTGTTTTTAGTTAGTAGGTGATGTTGACAGACTTACTGAAGAACCAGCAGGAGTTTAATCCAATGCCAGGTCTATGATGTTTCCCGGGATAATAGTTGACAATAGCCATGGATACGGTCAATATTGCTGGGCACCCCCAAGCGTATAAAGCATAGATACCAAATTCTTTCCAACCGTACGAACTGACGGTTGGTCGCCTGAAAAAAATATAATTGCGTTACTCATATGCATATTTCTACTATTACCAGTTTCCTGAAGAGTTTAAGCGCAATTCATTGATTTTAACAAAACTTTTTATACAAACAAATCAACTGGTATTAAGAAATAAGATAGTTCTTATCCTAGTCCTCTCGATAATAGTTGAAATGTTACATTACAACATCGCGGACTGGAGCCGCATATTGCACCTAGCTAGTAATGAAATTGAGTAGGTACGTAATAACGAGCTATTTCAATTCATAGAGTTTAAAGTGGTACCAATTTGAGATGGAAGTTTTTGAACGTCAAGAGTTATTTTGGTTCGGCCTCAGCTCTCTTGTTTAATTCAAGTGAATGTTTATAAAAGCAATTTTAGTGCGTTAGAAGCACTGGGTTCTAAAATAACCTAAGAGTCGAGTTTTGTTTTAATAAAATAATTTTGGGGTATTTTGTTATACTACTCATAGAAACGGTTTCGTCACACGAAGTCCTTGTTAAAAACAAAAAGCAGTTTTTTTACACTCAATCGCGTCATTGTAAAACTTCACGATTGATTACATCTCTAGTGACGTCTCACTTCAGTAAACACAAATACATCTCAATCTTGTCAGCGTTATCAATTTGATGTCTTCAATTAAAAATCCAGTATTAATTAAATATAATTATAAGAATTAAAAAGAAATTACAATCTCACACGAAAATATATAAATTAAAATATTTTAACCATAATACGAGCTTGTTATGGCGATTTATTTTGCTATTTACTTTTGTCGAACGCAAAATTATCTAATCGTGTACTGGAGGATGAAGATGCATCAGAAATCTTCTCCCAATCGCTTATCCATAATAAGCGTTGCTTGTGTTATAGGCGACGGTAGTCACGCACTTTCAAGTGGACCATCAGCCTCTCTGTCAAACTTGATATTAAAAAAATTAAGAGATGTTTGAATAAATGTTTGAACTTCGAAAGATAATTACTAAAAAAATTCTCATTAAGGTAAAATCACCGTCTCTTACACACAACCCTGAGTAGACTCACAGTATAAAGCATTTTATTAGTACGAAGTCGCCGATTTGGCGAGTACTAAGAATAGCCTGACTTTAGGAAGTACATTGTTAGCTTATTGTTAAAATTCTAATTCTATTCTATGAATATTGTCTGCATGCAAATCGATAACAATGTGTATAGTACAGTTGGCGAACTTGTACCTCGATTCTACTGTCGTGCTTTGCACAATCGAGAATCGACTTACATTTAAATTATAGTTAGATAGTTGTTATTTGACTCACCTTATACTTAATAAAATTTGTATAGAAATACAATTCATCCATAAAAATCCCGTTATAATAAAGAAATAAGTAAGGAATCCTGAAAATTAAAACATGAATGATTAAAATAGTTAAATTAGATTATATGGTTTTTTTAAGAATTTAAAAAAAACGCGTATCTTTTTATGCATTTCTGTTTTTAATAAAAATAATATAAAGACTTAATTTCTAAAATTATTAACTAAGGAAAAATACTCATGTTTGATATACTTAAAAATAGTCACGTACCTCTTGCGGCGCACAGTTTCATATCTTGATAAGGCACTATCTTTATAGTTACTAGAATCATTAAACCAATTGCCAAACTGGTACATAAGTTAATAATGCTCTTTCCATGTAAATCTCTGAAAATTCAATTCGCAAATACTAAAGAAAAATGTCATAGATGCTTTTTTACAAATGATACAAGTGCCACCAACCTCAGTTCAGATATTAGCGCATAGATTAGTGCAGTCAAACACAGGAATATAACGGAGACGATCATGCAATAAGCCAAAATATCTTCATCAATAATATCCTGTTCCTCGTCTGTGCATAAGACCATTACTCTTGTGGCGTTACGTATGTTTACGTCTCTTCTGTTAGTTTGATTGGCAACGCAAAATCTGAAATCATTTTTGATAGTAAAGTTATCTTTGACAGTGATCACAGTATCCTTAGTATGAATGAAAAATCTGTCGTCATCTTATGTCATGCATCATACCATTAAAATGTTTTTAGTAGCAGAAATATCTTTACTACAATAATATTTGATAATATATTATATGAATTTATGTTTTTTATCAGCATTCTGTTCGCTTAGTACAGCAAACTACTAAGCTATGTTAATTGAGAAATTTTCATCACAGGTGCTGCAAGCCTTGCTTATGCATATATTTAAAAAAAATTAAGAAAACACTTTGTAAGTCATTCCTCAAAATCTAAATTTTCAATAAGATTATTAAAAACTTAATATATATATTGTTAATCATTCAGAACAATTCCATTTGATTATTTATTTTGTAACATTTTACAAAGAAAATTAAAATGGAATATGATCATTAAGACAGTAAAACTATAACATCAAATGAGACAAGGACTTACTGAAGTTACTATGCTTACTATAGTAAAAGTATACAAAAAATTCATCCAATGTTTCATCCAAAATGCACTTTTAAAGTATAACGAAAAGAGCATTCTCAATAGTATCATGGTTAACGCGGAGATATAACAAACTACCTCTTTAATATTTGTGTTAGCTAACTAATCGATGTATTGTACTATTATAATTCTAAATTAAATTATAATATCAAAAACTTTATTATATTATAGGTATAAAAAAATATTTCGCATCAAAAATCCTAATCCGAACCTAATAGTGTCTTGCGTGCTGGATAGGGTCCACATTTTTATATTTTTAACAATATGTTTCTTTCTATAAAAAAAAGTGTATAATTCTTAGAGTTGAATATAAGTGTATTTTCTTGAATGTAATAAGTGGTTTCTACTCAATTTCTACTAGACAAGGTTCTACTAAAATATGTATTTATATACAATTTCAAATTTACTTACGTGCCCACCGGTATTGGATCCGTGTACAGCGTATACTCATCTTCGACGTGCGTTACTAAGTGACCAGACTCCAATAACGTGAAATTTATCAATGAATCTTGTATCACTATGGTACTGTTGCATGTCAGTTGAATAATAGGCGAGGTCTTATTGTCCAATGGGTTCCAGCATTCTGTGTTTCTTTTCAATAATGCTTGTCCTGGAGGACAACAGAAGGCTTCCTGTGGCACCGCTGATATTATTTTTATCGTTGCGACGTTTAATGTTATCCATATTAAAATTAAAAGTTTCATATTGACTTTATATCCTTTTTTCACTTTTATTTTTATTATTAATATTTTGATCTGAAAAAGTAATTCTAATTTATTAAACTGAAGTATTCGTACCTCTAGTCGTCACTATGAGATTGCACAGTTTCTGCAAAGGGCAATATCATCAAATCAGTCTACGGAATTTCTATTCTAACCTCAGATGTACTTTTCTTTCTTTGCCTTTCATTACTTTTTTCTACTATCTTGTGTAAAATATTACTAAATATTTTTAACGCTAACCATGTCAACGTGACTCCACTCACGGTAAAATATAACATCGTGTTGTTTGTGTCAGTGAGTGAGTAAGGGATGCCAGAGCTAATGCCCTTCCGGACCACCTGTGCCCCTATGTCCTCTCCCTTATTATGTCAAGGTCGGCAGCGCATTTACAACCCCTTATTGCGTTGCTTGCTAGTGTTAATCGGCGACAGAAGCCACCTACCATCGAGTGTGAAAGTACACAATTTATATTAAAAAAAAATTTTTTAAACCATTCTACAAATAATACAATTTATGAACAATCTTTACATAGAAAAAACAAAGTCGCTTCCCGCCGTCTGTCCCTTTGTACGTACGCTTAGCTTAGATCTTTTTAGTGTGGTTTTCACTAACGGAAAGAGCGTTAAAGGAGGAAGGTTTTTTAAATATATAATTTCCTGAAATAACCCCGCACCCGTGCAAGGGCAGGAGCGGTTCGCAAGTTAATATATATAATAAACGAACATCAACGTGTATTAAATTCTAATTTACTCCGAAGTCACTCACGATTTATATTTCAGAAAAGACACCAAACATTTTTCGCGTTCTTCACACAAATAAACTTTTTTTTAAATAATAAATAACGACAAATAAGTAGTAATTAGTAATTTTTTGTGATATTTTATCTAATATTTAAAATATTTCATTCGCGTTTATTCAGCGACGCTGCGTTAACTGCGCGTGCGTCTCGGTCTGTATATTACCGCTAACTGTTTTGTGTACTGTACTGTACCGGTTCTTAATAAACATATGTACTTAAGTTCAATATACTCACTCAATGTAGTAAATTATGTTTGTTTTGGTAAAACAATAAACACTATAGTTCTATCTTAAATTCAATAACGAGGATGTATATTACATTGAATGTTTATTGCAAATTAATGACGAGGAAAATTTTGCATTTAGCAGAATTAGGAAATAGTTCCATAAGTATTTCACTGTGTTATATGTTTTTAAATTCATATTAATTAATTTATATTAATTAAATATATTAATTATTTTATTTTTCATATATTTAATTTAATTATTAATTTTGTACTTTGATAGTGTTAAAATTTTGTTTTATATTCATCTAACTAAAACATGGTCTTCAATTTCTTGATTCATTATTTTCATTATGGGATTGAAGGCCATATCTACCTCAACCGTTTTCCGACGTAGTATAAAATATTTTTCGTTTTATAATATTTCCATGTGAGAATTTGTAAGTTCTATCTCTTTTATTCTCAGCGCGTATCAGTCAAAAATGAGGAGTTTTCTCACGATGGTCTTCAGAAACTTTATCATTTTTATTTATTATTTAAATATAGTCAAATTATCTTTATCGTTTTATTTCAGCTCCTTGAAATGTTGAAGTTTTATGCCCGCTTCGAAATAAATGATGAAACCGGTGATCCTATGACGGACAAGGATATGGCTCTTCTTCATTACACAAGAATCACATCCCTACAGGTAAAAGAAATATAATTTGCATTATTAGTCAAATTATCTACACAGTCTTATTACCTAGTCTACAAATTTACGTTTACAAACTGCAATGGACCTATTTATTTAACGTGAAACATATGTACAGCATAGATTAGGATAGCATTGTTTTATTTTTTCCGATCCGAAGATGGAAGAAACGCATAAAGCAATAAGATCCCCTATTGTTACACTAATTTACTAATTCTTCATCGTTCATCGATAAATTATTTCTAATCCACATTTGAGTTTTAGTTTCAATACTATTTTGCAGCTTTAAAATGTGGAGCCTATATAATAACGTGCTCTTACAGAAAGCAGCATTTGCAAAGTTTCCGGATCTCAGACTTTTTGCACTTGCAAATGTGGCCAGCGTGGACACGAGGGATTCGCTACAAAAACATTTTAAAAATTTAAGGTAAGCCATCACTTAATTTTATTCACAAACTACCTTTATTCCCGCGACAACAAACAGGTTCTACAGTCCAACCACAATCCTTCGACGATTGTTTTGCATGGTGATGTCGGAACTATAATATCACTGTTTATTTCCACTACCTCTCCATATTTCCAACTATCTGTACTAAACTATTCAACGCGTTACGCTTAACTACTATTTCAACACAGAAAAATTCTAATTAATGATGTGATTCAATATAATATTTAATTAAATTAATGTAAACAACACGTGATTTATGGCGTCAATAACTGGGACCTTTTTAACGAGGGCGTAAACCTTCTTACCTAACACAATTTTCAGTATTAATTTTAAGGATAACTAATATTATGTTGAATGTTCACTTGGGAATAACCTCTACCAATTTTAAAATTTTCTAATAAATCCCAAGAGAAATTTCAGCGCGATGCTTTCCTGCTTTGAAAGTGTAGATTTTTGGAGTTTACTTTTTAAAAATCGATTTTCATGTATACATATTATATCCCGGGGGTAAGAAAATTTATGGGAGTAAAATCAAAATTGTCACACGGTATGCGTTACGTTCTATGTTCGAATATTTTAGAATAGCTCTGAAGTTTTGCGTATTAGCTCGTTGTAAGCGTGATGCTAATAATATTATTATAATTATTATTACCGCAATATCTCTGAAACTAGAATATGTTACGTAATAATACATCCTTGCGAAAACTAGATGGCACCTGAGTACCAGAGATGGCGCTGATATTAATTGGTTATGATAAATGTTTATATAATTTTTATTACATATGTATTTTATAATCGTTCGTAAGAAGTAAACTCCAGTTGTGCGTCGGAGCTGACACATACAATATTTTTCAATGAAGGCGTTTGTTCGGATTATTTACATTTTATTGCATTATTTACAGCGACAAAGCTTTACGTGCGATAGCAACACATTTGTACCTCATACCGCCAGAAGGAAAGGAAGATGAAGCGCCTTGGCATCGTCTCGACAAAGAGTTTCTCAAAGAATTGTTGGTGAGTGAAATAAATTTTGAAAAATTCTTCATTTAGGTGACAGAATTCCTCCATCTTTATTACCATGTACTTTATCCTTAAACTTATCAGAGTCGACAAGACATAACAAGACAAAACAAGTATCCTCACTGGTGTTACTTTTGCAGCCACCTAACCAAGCCTATCAGCCAACCTCAACTACCACAGATTACTCACTGTTGGTTAAGTATACTTAGCTAAGATACCAACTAATGAGACAAGAATAGAATATTGTCCTGAATTAAACATTTCCCCCTTCTGGCTTTCCTGATTCGAGGTTTCTTTTATAACGATTTCAGATTTATTCTTTTTTTAATAATGAGTCAAATATGTAATTATTTTTAATGAACACTTAATGCCTATTTAATAGCAGTTGTTATCCTCATCAAAGTCATTAAACTTGATTTGCTGTTACTTTTAGCTAAGGATTTTTGGTCGTTTCTCGCCTAACTAGTTTCATTTTCGTAGATAGAAGTAACTATTACGTCAAGCGAAAACTATTTCAATAGTGTAGATAAACTTAGCTCATTCTTTGAATAATCTATTTATATTGTATGTTGAAGTTAACAGAATATGGTATACGAAAATAAACTAAAACGATGAAAACCATTCGTTCTCTATTTGAGTTTTGTTACAATACGTTATTGGTTTCTTGGAATGTGATCACTTGTGTATACTTACTTTGAATCTGAAGGCTAACAGTTCCAGCAATAACCAAAATATATTTAGATGTTACATTGATAAATTTATACAATAGATTTTGGCTTGTTGAGATGAATCAACATTTTTTATATGTAGTCATTGGTGGCGCAGACGAATAATTTTTGTTGATTGAAGAAACTAGGAAGTATAAAAAGAGCAGCTTAATATATATATATATTAAGCTTAAGTTTAAGTTCAAGTTAAAACTTCCACATAATCATTATGACCATGTAATCTTCGTTTTACTATCAGGTGTCCCGACATGAACGACGCATATCACAACTGGAGGAACTGAACTCGATGCCTCTGTATCCGACCGAAGAGATTATATGGGACGAGAACGTGGTTCCCACAGAGATTTACAGCGGAGAGAATTGTCTTGCACTACCCAAACTGAATCTACAGTTCTTAACCCTACACGATTATCTCTTGAGAAACTTCAATCTTTTCAGGCTGGAAAGTACATGTGAGTAATGTTGTGTTTTGTTATTAAATGTAAATATTTTTTGTGATTATGTCAAGGTCGACAGACAGGCTGACATGACGGTCCACTTGATGGTAGGTGGCTACCGTCGCCTAAACGGTACAAGTGTTGCTGTGTGCTGACGGCCATAGTATTATTATTATTATTTTTTAATAGTTCTATGTGAGTGGTAGGTATGTGATAAACTCTTGTGTATATATGTATAATGTGTATCTATGTGACTTAAGTAATTGTATTATTCCTATTGTATAAATGTAAAATCCGTAATTGGCTGTTGGTTATGTTTATGTTTTTGTCTGTAAATTTTTATGTTGAGAGCTGTGGATTTTTTAGTAAATAAATAAATAAATAGTAGGATTAAGCTTATGGGATTAGGAAGGGATAGGGAAATTGCCTTACCGACTCACCGAAACACAGCAGCACACAAGCTGTTATTTCACGATGGTCTTCTGTAAGGGGGTGGTTACTGCCGCCAGACGGGCTGCCCAAATGACTGCGAAACTCTGTGTGTCCTGCCACTACTATAATAGAATAATTTTCATCCAATGTTCGATCTTATAAATTGATTATTGCAACATTTCTGAAAACTATATTTATATATTAGGCGGTGTTTCAACGAGCTCATAAAAATAATTATTTCTGTTATCTATAAATCTATAATAATATTATAAAGAGGTAACGTTTGTTTGTATATCGGATTATTACTATTTATACAAACTCATAAGAGTTGTAGTTGTACAATAATTGTAGCTTACCTTAAACCGTTAACAACTTTGATTGCATTCTACAAGCGGTCTTATAACAACTAATCAAATTAAATCCTCGCATTAGCACTATTAAGAAACCCTTAGAGTTATTTAACTGGTATAATTATTTAACTAGTAAAATCAGCGCGTTACTGTGTGACGGTTGCTCGTCATAGTGGTTTATCTTCACCTACTTTCCAAACGTCAACGCGTTCTTTGTCAACATATTTTCAACTTAACTTGATAAAGACCCCCGTTCCAGTGATAACGGAGTGAATGCAGCGTTTGTTCAATATTTGCGAATACAATAACATCTGTGTTATTTAATATTTTTTCGCCTTACTTTAGAGCAGAGGTGCTCAAACTTGAACTGCTGGCGATCTACCTCAAGATTGTTACACTACAAGTGGTGGACTCGCGGTAGATGTCGCAAATACGGTGATGCACATACTTGCGTGCACATACTTATTTAGTGTACCATGAATGACTTTATAGTTACTTAATAAATTACTTAACTAGTGTATAAGGTGTATCATGACGTAGGTAGGTTATAGGGTGTAGGTCATTGGCAAAAGTTTCGGCATGATTCAAAGATTAGTAGCACTCTCCAACTTATTCTTCTACGACTTTGTGTATAGAAGCTTATTTAAATGACAAACTGAACATACAATTTCATTTTGTTTGACCGCGCTAGTCTCTAGAACTGTTCATCGGTTTTGAAAAAAATAATTTGGAATTGTTAACTCAATTCTTTGATGGTTAAAATTAATATTTTATTAAATTTCAATATTTTTTGTATGTTTTAGACGAGATCCGACAGGATATTGAGGATGCCGTATTTAGATTATCTCCTTGGTATGTATATATTAATAAGTAATTACCATCTTAATATACTTTTAATAATTAACATCTTCACTATCTTTAACGCTACACAACAAAATTGATTATCATCAAGCAACCAATTGGTTGTTTCAAATTTATTTACCTTGTATTTCAGTTCCAATCCTTGTTAACATAAAATATAGTAATTGTTCAGTTAGAATATTTATGGACCATATTTTGTTTTCACTAAGGGCTCACTAAGACTTGAAGAGTATTTTTTTTTTAACAAATTTGTTTCTGTTAAATAGTCGTTCAGAAGATGGTAGCGTCCACTTCGGGGGTTGGGCTCGTATGGCCCACCCTATAAAGAGCTTCGCAGTAGTGGAAGTGGCGAAGCCCAATATCGGTGAAACAGCTCCGTCACGAGTACGCGCTGACGTTACTGTGACGCTCAGTGTCAGGGATGAGATTAAACACGAGTGGGAGAGTTTGAGGAAGCATGACGTCTGTTTTCTCGTTACTGTCAGACCTACCAAAGGAATTGGTAAGTTTTTTTTTTCCTTTACAGTAATAATATTGATTATTTATTTCAGATAATTATAGAATAATAATAAAATTGCATGGAGGTGACCTTAAAATTTCTTATTATAGAGCTTATATAAAATAGTCAGAAAGGAATTTAAGTAGATAAACTATTAAGTTTTATCTAGTTCTTATTTATTAAACGTTGGTCAATCTTCTCTGAGTAAAGTGACATTGTAACGTACTCTAAATGTGCTTAAATTTAATGGTAGTAAATAAATGAAATAATTTCAGAAAGCTGTTACCTACCTTAACTACTTAAGCTTAATAGTAATTACTTAACTTAAATGACTATTAAGGGTTAAATAAATTGGCTTGTAAACTACAAAACTCTATATAAATTTGATACATATTTGACGTAATAAATATAGACACAAGTCCTTATCCGCACTCAAAGTTAAACAAGTAGTAAACGCAAGTTAAGTAGATAAACATATGAGTCAGATTCGCCACACCAATTCATTTGAACAAGAAACGTCATTTAACTAATACTGTAAGCGATGCCCACGGCCAGTTCATTTCTCATTTTGAATGACTAACACAGTCGTCGTTCACAAGAAAACTGCGTCTACTACAAAGAATTATAAGCAGACTGCGTACGAGGAACATCTTACTCTTATAGTACAAATAATGACTAACCAAAAAACATTTCGAAAAATAGCTTTATTAAACACAAGGAAATTTATTAGACACTAGCTGTTTTAGTATCGATTGGATTGAAACAAACACTTAATATTATGGAAAGCTTCTACTATACATTAGTGAAAACAGAAACACAAAAATTCTAAAAATTATTTTTTGACTATTTTTTTTAATTATTTATTTTAGTTTGTTTGAAAAAATATTTAATCACATACACGGATAGTTACGATTTTATTATAAGTATGTATAGATGTATACCTCTTGTTTATTGTCAAAGTCTATGGTCAAACTGAGAAGAGATCAATATAGTAGTTAAAAATTAAATTAATTACAGTATAATTTCGACCACTAGTTCATATGATTAAATAAAAAAGATAAATTTGTTAGCCCATTTATGCTTACAAGAGGTCTAACTGGAGAACTTTCTTGCAGGAACCAAATACGACTACAGGAAAAGCATGGTGGATCAAGCCAGTATAGTGTACGTTAGGGGTTGCGAAGTGGAGGGGATGCTTGACGCCTCTGGAAGGGTCATCGAAGAAGGACCTGAGCCCAGGCCCCAATTGGACGGTGATTCTAGAACATTCCGTTTGTTATTGGACCCCAATCAGTACAGATTGGATCTCGATCGGGCTAGCAAGGGCAATGAGGTTAGCACAAAAATCCAAATGTATATATATAAAAATAAATAAAATTTAAGCGTCTGATTTAAAACTTTGATAAATCACTCATTGAAATTTGCAAGACACAAAAAACAGACAAATGTCAGTCTGTCTGTTTTTTGTCCAGGCTAATCTCCTTAATAGCTAAACATAATTTGAGTTGTAGAAAGATGACTATATAATATATTTAGAGAATAATATTGACTACTTTTTATTTAGTAAATATGTAATACTTTATCAAAATCTTGAAATTATTAAAAGTAGTTAGCAGTTTTCTACTACTTTTAATATCACATAAATTAATACTGTGATATTGTTTATATCTTGGCTTGATCAAATAATATATTTGATCGCATAAATATTATTAGGGGGTTATGCAATGGTTAATTAAATATTAATATACAATGGCATAAATAATATAGTGTTATTTGACCAACAAAATGACCTATAGATAATTATGGCCGGAAAGTAATAAACAGGCAGCAAAACGAAATATTTCGTTAGCACGAAATACGTTCCGAATAGGTGTGACTCTATAAGTCCGACTCAACAACCACCAGTCTGCCCACACTGTACTGTACTGATTCACTGTACTGATAGCGTACATAAAATTTAAAAAGATCAAATCAACCATCGTGAATTTAGATAACATCAAATTCGCACACAGACATCTAAATATAACAAAATAAATTAAGGGGGCGTGCTATAATGTTTTTAACTAAAAATGCCAGACATATTTTTGCACGCTTTTACGTCACGCTTGTTACGATAGAAACCCAAGTTAGTTAATACCTATTAGCATGCTGGTGACGATGTTTGTATTTAACCAATTTTTTATACTTTGCTAATATGACTTAGGTAAGTCATGAAATGAACAAATGTTATCTAGATTCACATTAGGACTTGGTAATATAGTTGTATGAACTCAATGCGTCATCATTCTCGTTAACTAGTTATACCTACTTATTTCAATTTAGGACAAGCGGATGTTTAAGCATCATTTTGGTGCAAATAGCTCTATGAAAATAGTTTTTAAAATACCATACAAATTGAAATATGAACTTATTAGTGATGTGCCGAATATCCGAGGGAGAAGAAAGATCCATATCCATATCCGTTATTTTTCGGCGGATCTTTTTACGGATCATTTACTTTATTAATTTTTAATTCATCGATGAACTTCTATATATAAGTGATTAGGTAGCAATGAAAAACTATTAAATTCCATTCAGGTTATTTTTTTTTAATCTTAAAATCAAACAATTGGCACCTTTATAATGCAAGCGTCAAGTGGCGGGCGTCAACTATCGTTTCAAGGTCACGCGCACCGACACCGATTGAGTAAGAAAGTTAATATCCGTATCCGTAACCGCGGATATACATTTTTAAGGATCCGGCACATCACTAGAACTTATACTTGTTTATACTTAGATCGTAGTACAAAAATTGATAAAAATTACTTTTTATCTAATTATCTTAACACATGAACTTTAGATTAAATTTACATTTACTTTTCGTCCCTCAAACATTAATTTTAACAGCTTGGAAAATGGGTACAGAGTAATCTAACTCCTATTGGCCACAGAATGTTTTTTTTAAATATAATAAAATAAAAAAAAGCGTCTGTTTTGTAAGAACTTTTTTAAATCATTTATACGTCACTCTATTGTAATATTTTTTGTAGGACGTCTACGAAACATTCAACATTGTAATGAGACGAAAACCCAAGGAGAACAACTTTAAAGCTGTACTGGAGACAATACGAGAATTGATGAACACCGAGTGCGTAGTGCCCGAATGGTTGCATGACATCGTGCTCGGGTATGGGGATCCTGGCCAGGCACATTATACCAGGTAATAAAAAATATACAGATAAAAAAGGTGTAAACACTGTTAGGGTTAAAATATTGTAATAGTAATAGAGAAGATTTCTTTATCTATCTGTATCTACAGAATTTATTAGATTTCTTACAGTGTTCATTTGAGGATCAGCGTTCGAAATCGACGTTAATTTTAATTATGTAATAAAATATGTCTATTATAACTGGCTACAGAGTTCTGTGCAATAATTTTTAAATTTCAAAATAGATATTAAGACTACAGAATTAACTACATGAATTTTTGTATAACGCCGCTCACCTCATACATTTTATTTTATTACTTTAACTATACGACACTTATCGTTTATTATAATATACTATATAAAAATTTTTTTAGTCATCTTGACCCTTAGACTTAGTATATATTATACTTACGTAGTACTAACGTCTATGGTCTCGAAGGAACTGAAATGGCAGAGGTATCAGCATCTACTAATTCGATTTCGAAGTATTCGTTCTTTGATTCGAAAATCGATTGCTAGAGAGTTTTTTTTTTCGCCGTTTCTTCTGTTTTTGTTATTTTGTTTCTGAAACAGTAGTATTTTGCAATTATCTTGCTGTCCTATTTTTGAGGAAAAAAAAAACGATTTGGTTTATTAGAATTCGAATTACTTAAACATGGATTTTATTGTAGTGTTACTCGACGTGTTGGTAAATAAAACAATTCTTATACAATTGATCGAATAAGTTCCGTATAGTCAAAATAACATATGTTACATTTATAATTATAAATATGCAAAGTCTATAAAGAAAATGACTGCTCTTCTGTCAGAATGCCGAATGAAATACCGAGCTTGGATTTCAACGACACGTTCCTCGACATGGAACACTTGAGGAACAGTTTCCCTGGACACGAGGTCAAAGTGAAGGTGGACGACCCGAGGAAACTGGTGCGGCCTTTCAAGTGAGTACCCACATCATATTGTAGCATTCGTTTATATTTCACTAGCGACCCGCTCCCGGCTTCACCCGGTATGCAATTTTATTTATATACGCAAACCATCCTCATTTATTCCTCTTTCAATTAGTAAAAACCCGAATTAAATCCGTTGGTTGGTTTAGAAGTAGTTAGCGGAGAAACAGAGAGAATATAGACGCGGACAGTTTCGGCGACTTGGTGTTACAAAATATTGTCTTTTTTTTCTAATTAAATAAAACCTTAATTAGGTTTTATAATATACATAATCTTTACGTGAAAAATGAAAATAAAAGATGGTGTAAACCGCATCACTTTATTTTGATTTTTATAAATCAAAATAATGTGGTCTGTAAGAGGAGTTGGCCAATATACTCGTACAGACAAGACAGACGCGGAAAGCGACTTCGAATTGATGTCCACAATATAATATTTTAAATGAAAGTACTGCAATACTGCACAGGATAGTAGATATGTCACCGAATAAAATAACCTATTTTGAAACGTCAATAAAATAGCAATGAAGCTGTTTTATTGTAATTTAAAAGTAATAATAAAATATTGTTATTATTTTTCTAAAGCATTTTTTAAATGACTCTGATCGCATCCATATATTTTGAGCCATGCTTACACAACTACGTCCCTACAATAATATATCATTATAGTTGAAAAGAAATCATTATATCAATGAACCATATATCGAATTGGGTTTTTTGCGAAATCCAAAAAACACTTCAGTGTCGTTTTGTCTTTAAAAATAATCAATTACAAAATTTGATTTATATTTTATTTATGAATAAATCGCCGACAGCCATTCCCCTTAGCGCCTGTTGCTAGGGGAAGCCCCGTCCTAATAATATTAATTTTTTAATCTGTTTTCTATATATAAAAAAAAACTGTCGTTATTTTCATTATTCATTCATTGTTGCGTGGTACAAATTGTTAATAATAAATTTGTGGTTGGCACATGACTAAATACACTTATTAAATGCTTATTAAGTATATTTGTTCACATTGTCGAGACCCTAAATCTTGTTTCTTTCTTTTCTTTTTCACACGAATTATGACTTAAGAAAGTATTGATTATCTTCTACAAGTCTTGGTATTATCAATGTTCCAGATAGTAAAGCAACTTATTTAAACGTAAAAAATACTTTAAAACGATCTCCTTGTTGCACTCAATTATGTCCACATTATATATTTTATTAATGAATGCGTCCATTCAACTGTTGAGTACATACATTAATCTGAACCACTTGAGATTTTTTGCTTTAACTCTCTTTGATTACGATACATATGGTTTTATTGGTCATAAACAGCACAAATGAGCAATTGAATCACATCGCAAGCGTTGAGCTGTGGTGCTGTACAAGTAATGTAATATTTTATTACGCAATATTTTATATACCCAAGTTAAAACGGTTTTATAAGAAGTTTCAAGTTGGGGAAAATGTATCATATCTCGGGATATAAACAATATCTTTAATCAGTGCGTCACACCCTCACAAAAAACATAAATAAATAAATAAAAAAAAAATACTTCATTACAACGATATTGTGCTTATAACGAAGTTACACGACAATATTTGTGATAGCATCAGTAATGAGACTGAATTATTATTTTGCAACTATTATCCGTAATTGTTAATAATTATGAGATTTTCTTGTATGAAATGTAAAATAGCGGCGTTCTGTGCTGCACTATAAAGCCTTTTAATAACTTCTAAATGGCAATGCCTGGATTGAATAGCAATATAATGCAACGCATATTGCTACATTTGATCAGCATATAAAATAACAACACGATATATTTTTCTTTGGGTTATAAAAGACGGTACTACGTTTCAGTTTCTAAACATAAGTAATATTTTTAGGGTAACCTTTGAGAACGTGGTCCGCAAGCAGGAATTGGGCGACAAGGCTATGGATGAAGACGATCAGCAGAAAGTGATAACTGTGGAGCCCCACGTGCAACCGAAGCGGGGCCCCTATCTTTACAATGAACCGAAGAAGTAAGTGTGTTTTTAACGCCCGACAAAAAACAGGGTGTTACGCGGTGGAGGACTCAAACAAGTTTTTAAAAATATAATATATTTAATTACTAAAGTTACAATGGATTTACAAATTAACTTAGCAGAGGAGACTTGCTCTTTCTATGTCGGAATGTAGAATGACGGGGGTGAGTTGGGACAGACGGTTTTGTTAGTTGTTTGTTTACATAAGGGACAAAGGAATGGCGTGGAAAATTACATGAGGATGATTTTGGGGAACTTAGCACTTAGCACTATTAGCTAATAGTGATATTTACTTTATTTATATACTTATAACATACTTAGACTTAATTACATAATGATATGGTTATAGACTTAATTACATAACACCTCCCCCCTTAGAACAAAGATCGCGCCCTTTTTGGGTGCGATTTTTGGGGTTTGGAAGTGACGTTGGCGGCGGTAGCGTTGTTGCCAAGATCGGGGTCTGCGTCGTCGTCGTCGGAGATAGTCGTCGAATTTGTCGCGCTCATCGGGATCTCGATGTGTTGCCGTCGTTGCGATGTGTCAAAGCAGTTGTTAAAGATTTGGATACATCCTACGTCAGGGCGAAGTTGTCTTCTGATTCGTTTCCACGGCAGACATTTGTAAACGACCCAGAAGATGGCTGCAGTTCCGAACATTAGGGATGTCCAGGAGAAATATGATTCATCCTGGCCCTGCAGCAATCGAGATTGGAATTTCGCAATTTTCTCAGAGTGCCTCCTCAGCTGTTCTTGAAGTTGTTTTAATGAATTGAATGGTACGTTGCTAGGCATTATTTTTAAGAGAGCCGGATTCTTCAGTCTTTCACCTCCTTGAAAACAATCTTCCGTCCTCACGTCTGGCATGATAATGGGGAATGTGACGTTTTCCTTTGTAGAATAGAACGCTGAAAGCGTGCTATACCCTGTGTGAAGTTTACATCCTTCAGGTAGGGTGAGAATGCCTACTCCTTGTAGAGAATGGTGGGAGACTTCTTGATGACATTGGAGAATCGAAGTTGCTTCATGGCTTTGTATGAAAAGCCATTTGTTGTGTTTCAGCGGCTCGTAGATACTGATGTTTGCGGTGAAAGTTGTTGTTGCGCAGGTATCGGGAATAGATGTTGAAGCGCTGAGCAGAATGTCCATCTCGCAAATTGGACGCACGGCGGACTCGTACACTACGAGGTCAGTACATACTTCTTCGCCAGGCTTGTATTTCTTACATTTCCCTAATTTATTGCTCGAGATATATTGTTGGCCATTAGGGCTCGTGGCTATGAATGTATGCTCCGGAAGGATGGTAACATGGGAATTGGAATTAGGGTTAGGAATTGGTATGGAATAAATTCTATATAAGGTAAAGGGTTCATTCTGAACTAATGGAAAATCTAATATATATACTAAGCGATTCGAATAAATGTATGCTGAAAGGGTTGATGAGTCTAATATGTGGTGTAAGTTATCTATGGTTATTGGTAAAACAAGACGTTTATGTGTTCGGGAATGGCTAGAAACTAAAAGCTCTTCGTAGAGTCTTTTTAAAGAAATAATAGAAGGGTGAATTATGTTGGATTTACTAAATAAGATGCTGTATAGACAGTCGTTTATTTCGTTTTCGAGACTGGTAATTGATTCTAGGATTTGTAGAGAAATGGTTGAAATCTGCTCACTCACTTTAATATCGAATAGAATTTTGTTGCTAGTATTTAAATAGTTGTTTAACAAGTTTATATTTTCGTTGATAATTTGTTCGTCGTAAGAGATTTTAAATATAGTTTCGTTGAAATTCTTAAGGGTCGAGGAGGTAACTTGAATTTGTTTCTGCATGAGATCTGAGATTTCTAATTCGCGTTTTTCTAAAAGGTCGATACAATGATCAAAACGTTTGGCGTCTTTCGCATTCGGTGTGCCAATGAGCCATTTCAACACAGTGCTGAAACCATCTACTAACTCTCGCTTTACACGTGAATCCTTACCTAGATACATATTAAATTCTGTTAAACGATTTTCTATTTTCTCTAAGTTAACATTAAGATAAGATCTAGTCGCTTGGACATTCGGAACATTGGGATATCTTAAAGAAATTGTTTGGAAATTATTGGCTAATCTTAATAGAGATTCGTGAGCAATAAATAGGGGTCTTAAATCGCGATAAATTATTAATTTCCACGATTCATCGGAAGTGTACAGGTTACCTTCCTTTGAATAAAAGAGACCGGAGTATGAAGGCAACGGTTCCATAAGGCTTGCAATGGTAGTTGTAGTTGCCCTGGAATAAATCAAATTTATATAAGAGTTCTATTGTAATTTATCTAATTGATAGACTTAAAGTATGATGAGAATTCCTTAACTAAGATTTACTATGTTGACATGTCGTTTTTGTCGCGATTACGCCTATTTTGAATGAGTTTCTTAATATACTTATAAAATCTATAAAGGATAATGCATAATATTAATTTAATTATTGAACAGATTATATAACTAACATAAGGATTGCTAATGTATTCATGAAGTATGTTTTTATCAGTTGGTTGAGCCAGTGCTTGATTAGCCCTGAAACAAAATTAATTCGCTAACTCTATATTGTTTAACCTATCTTATACCTATTTGCATGCACCGTTAACGTGGTTCCTGATGATGGTCATGAAATGGTCTTAGCCTATTAGCATGCACTGTTATGTTTCGGTCTAGCTTCCGAATGATATAATTTTCATTAAAACCTATTCTAATAACGTTATAGGGGCCTTCCCACTTACTATCTAGGTTGTTTGGGTTAGGAACTTTTAACATAATTTTGTCGCCAATGTTGAATTTCGCTATGTTTTTGATGTTACTGTCGTAGCGTTCTTTTGCCTTGTCCTTCATATTCTCGAGATTTCGTCGGGCTATTTCCCGTGAGACTTTCAGTCTTTCGTTTAAGTCATGGAGATAGTCATGAGTCGTGTAATCGTCATTTTGTTTTTACGAATATAAGGTACGGGGTTTGTAACCAAAAAGTAATTCGTGAGGAGTGAAACCTGTGGATTGGTTAACTGAGGTGTTGTGGCAGATGACAGCGAATGGTATTATTTGGTCCCAGTCGTGATGGTTACGTGTATGGTACATTCGGATATGGTCTCTTAACGTAGCATGGAATCGTTCCAAGGAACCATTGGTCTGTGGATGATACGCAGTACTCATTGTATGGTTGGTGCCAAGTAGTTTCATGAGTTGTTTCATTACGCTATTTACAAATTCGGTGCCCTGATCAGAATGGAATCGCTTTGGTACACCGTAGTGTTGGCAGAATATTAGGAGGTGTTTGGCTATCGTAGTGGCTAATTTGTCGGGAATAGGATAAGCTTGGACAAATCGAGTGAGATCATCTTGTAATGTGAGAATATATCTATTAGATTCATTTGTTGTTTCTGAATATGATACTAGGTCGATTGTGACACGTTCGAATGGTTGAGTAGAAAATGAGGTGATGACCATGGGGGCTTTGAAGGATTTCCTTTGAATTTTGTTGCGTTGGCATATCTGACAATTATCGATGTAGTTTTTGATTGTCTCGGTCATTCCTTTCCAATAATAATCAGTTCGTATTTTGCGTGTAGTTTCCACGATGCCACGATGACCTGAAAGTGGGTCGTCGTGATACGTCTTTAAGATCTGAGGTATTTCCTCTGGGTTTGGGACTTTGACTCTACTTTCGCAGATTGTGATTTCGCACTCGTAGGTGTCTGCTAGATAGGCTGTTATATGTAACTGTTCGTTTTCTGAAATGTTACAAGTTCTATCGTTTTTCAAATCAGGGACAAAAAGTGATTTAGGATCGTGAGTTTGTAAACAGTGAAGTAATGTTTTAAAATAGCTTTCACCGTTCCAAGGGTCGAAGTGATTGGGTCTAGAGCAACCAAATAACATGTTTTGTTTTTTGTCGGAAACTAATAAATCAACATCGTATAGGAGTCTTTGTTTATTCAAATAAGGGTCCACTTGACTACACATGGCTATGGCTTGATTAAAAAGGTCGTTCTTATCTGAGAGTTCACAAGAAATTGGAATGAGAATGTTTTTATGGCGTTCGTCTAAGAGCTGGTCTGGTGAAATATGAAGGTTGGAAGTGTCGAAATTGTAAGGGCTGACTTCTAAGAAACGTTCATAATTTATTTGTAGGTAATCGTCATCTGTGAGGTCGACAACGTTGGTACTTAGGACGGGAGGGCGTGAGAGCGCGTCTGCATTGGTATTATTTTTACCTGCTTTATATACAACTTCGTATTCATACTCTTCGAGTTTGAGTCGCCAGCGAATTAAGCGACTTCCGGGATCTTTAATAGAGAAAAGCCAGGTTAGAGGTTTATGGTCAGTTATGATTTTAAACTTTCTGCCGAATAGATACGGTCTGAAATGTTTAACTGCCCATACTATGGCTAGCAACTCGCGTTCAATCGTCGAGTAATTGGATTCGGCTTTGTTTAAGGTTCGTGAGGCGTATGCGATAGGTAAGTCCTTACCTACTTCACCTTGAGATAGTACAGCGCCAATTGCGTGTAAAGAAGCGTCAGTGGTTAAGACAAATTCTTTTGTGAAATCGGGATATTGTAATATTGGTGGGTTAGTAAGGAGGCGTTTACATTCATCAAATGCTGCCTGTTGGGTTATGCCCCATACAAAAGGGATGTCCTTTTTTAGAAGGCTTGTGAGAGGTTTCGTGAGTTTACTGAAATTTGAAATGAAACGGCGATAATAGCCTGTGAGGCCTAGAAAGGATTTTATATCTTTGCATGTTTTGGGAGTAGGGAAGTCTTTTACAGCTTGGACTTTGTCTGGATTAGGCTTGACGCCTTCGTTAGAAATTATATGACCGAGATAGGCGACTTCGCGTCTGAGAAATTCGCATTTGTCGGGCTGTACCTTGAGGTCGAATTGTCTAAGCCTAGAAAAGACTTCTCGGAGTTTCTGTTCATGCTCCTGGAGGCTAGAAGCGAAGATCACTATGTCATCAAGGTATACGAAGCACCTTTCACCTTGTAGGCCTGACAAGACAGAGTCCATCACTCGCTGAAACGTCGCGGGTGCATTTTTCAATCCGAAGGGCATTCGCTTAAATTCATAATGACCATACGGCGTATTGAAGCCTGTTTTGGGAATATCGCTCGGGTCTACTTCCAGCTGGTGAAATCCTGATGCAAGATCTAGGGTCGTGAAATACTGGGAATGGCCTAATTTGTCTAGGATATCTGTGATGTTGGGAAGTGGGTAACTGTCTCCTACGGTGACATCATTTAACTTGCGATAGTCAATCACTAGACGCCACTTTTGTTTTCCGGAGGCGTCTTGTTTTTTGGGGACGACCCATATTGGGCTACTCCAAGGGGAAGAACTCGGTCTTATGATATCTTGATCTAGCATTTTCTGCACTTGGGTTTTTACTTCATTCTCATGGATTTGGGGAAAACGGTAAGTTTTCGTATGAATGGGAGTGTCGTTTGTGAGGGGTATTCGATGCTTAGTGTGATTACTGAATGTTAATGCGTCGCCTTCAATGAAAAATGTATCTGAATATTCGGAAATTATTTTATCTAATGAGGCGGACTCTTCATCATTTAAGTGTTCTCGCCTGATAAGGGATAGTATTTGATCCTGTCGGTCAGTAATGGATACGTGATTAATGTTGCTTATCAATTCATTATCGTTAATTGTGTGTTCGTTGGAGATAAAAGGGACGACTTTGATATTTGGGACACTAATGACTTTGTCTAATTGGGTGGTATTTACACAAGTGATGAGAAATGAATTGTATTTAACGTTAACCAAGGCGTGGGGAATAACAACACCATTATCTAATGTTTGTTTCTCTACTATTGCTATTCCAGAATCAATACTATTAGTGTTACACATAATTACCGTTTCTGAGCGGTTGCTAAGGGTCTGCTGTTGTATACTAGGAATATTCTGCGTCTTTTCGCTTAGATGGTGCAATTTGTAAGTTTTGCCACGTATTCTCATGGTTTTTGATTGAATAAAGAGACTGCAATTAAACTTAGACATGAGATCGTTACCCATAATACCATCGGCCTTTATGTTGAGGTTAGCGACATGGAATTTGAATTTAGGTAAATCGTCTAAAGAGATATAGGCGGTACCTAGGGTTGAAACTGGAGATTGGGTACTGGAAATACCTACGATCGAGGCTGTATCGAGTTGGTTTATTGTAGATGTGCCTATCTTATCACTTCTGATCACTGAAATTCCTGCTCCTGTATCTATTAAAAGGGTTACAGGGTTGTCTTCTATGGAGAAAGTACAATGAAGGAGATTTTCGGGAGGCACGTCATTTAATGCGGGAATGGTAAATACTTTGGACTTGGAATTGTAATTAGATGACTTAGATTTCGACTTACGCGTTAAACGATTTTTGCGAGAGACAGTGGATTTGGTAGATTTAGAGAATTTGGTAGATTCAGAGGATTTAGTAGATTCAGAGGATATGGTAGATTCAGAGGATTTAGTAGATTTGTTATTAGATCTGGGTGACGAAACAGTGAGATTAGAGAAATCGAAGATTTGCATATCTGTTTGGGTAGATACATCCTCGTATTGTCTCCGATAGACTGGTAAATTATTTCGAGGTTGTATCTGACGATATGCGTTGTGAGGTTCATGTCCTCGGGTAGCAGGAGTCGGGTTACGTAACGGATTTGCATGAAAAACAGGATTTTTCCCTATTGATGGGGATTGTCGGATTCTTGTGGAGGGGTCATTGAGCAAGGCATTGAAGCGATTTCCAACGAGTTGCTCGCCTCGTCGGTCGCCCACGAGTTTAAATGGTTCATCGGAGTTGGAGGTGCGGGAAGGGCTCGTTGAGTTTGATTATTTCTCAAACTATTATTGTAAGCCCTTTTACGGCACTCGGAGATTACGTGTCCTAGATTTTTGCAATAATTACAAACTTTAGCAGACGGTTGTGGTTTGTTGAAGTTATTATATGTCATCCTAGGTTGGGACGAGGGATTGTATGCAAAGCGATTTGAATTATCGTTTCGTGTAGGTCGGTCTGTTAGTCGTGGAGTCGATGTTTTAAATAAGGATTGTTTCGCTCTGATCATAGCGCGAACTTTGTCTTCTTGACGGGCAAATCGACCTGCTTCTGTAAGAGTATAGAACTCTTTTACACATAGCATTGATCCTATTTCAGGATGGACTCCGTTGACGAAGACGCTTAGCGCGGTCTCTTCGGTCGCGTCTAATCGTCCTTTAAGGGAACTGTCTGAGATTTCGGCATTTAATTTTTCGATAATTTTACACCTACATAGATCTACACGGTGGAGATATTCTGTTATAGTTTCATTAGCCTTTTGGTGCATTGATTGTAACTCTAAATTTAAATGAGCTATGGTTTTTACATTGGAAAATTTTTCTATCAAAAAGGAACATAGCTCGGTCCATGTTTTGTATTGTTTACTATGGACATCTGATGCGGCTGAACCGACAATGTTATTTAATGTATACACAAGAAGCACAGGAACTTGTTCAGGTGTGGCGAGATCAAAAGCTGAGTTACATGACCTAACAAATCTATAAACTTCGTTACTATTTCCGGTATCGAAGCATGGGATTAGCTTTAATAAAGTCGAAATGTCGAGTGACATCTTTGATTGCGTTTGTCCTTCAAGAGATGATTCTTGCTTAAACATTGTGTTTGAATAGAAATGGAATCAGTGCAAGGAATAGTGTAATCTATAGAGTGTATTATATGATGTGGTATAATATATATATGGATATGGTAAAAGCCAAGTATGGAAAAGGAACACGTTCAGAGAAATAGAAATGATATAGGATATTCGAGCAACAAGTTAAGTCCACTTACTGCAGTAACAGTAATATCAGGAGCTGCATGTTCGGCGAAGATTTTCAAAAGCCTTCGGCTACCACGTCGTTCTTTAGGCGATGCTGGTCCTGTTGCAGATCGACGCGTTGCTCTTCGTCTTGTTATGCCTTTTGCAGATCCTACCGACTGCGCCAATTTGTTACGCGGTGGAGGACTTAAACAAGTTTTTAAAAATATAATATATTTAATTACTAAAGTTACAATGGATTTACAAATTAACTTAGCAGAGGAGACTTGCTCTTTCTATGTCGGAATGTAGAATGACGGGGGTGAGTTGGGACAGACGGTTTTGTTAGTTGTTTGTTTACATAAGGGACAAAGGAATGGCGTGGAAAATTACATGAGGATGATTTTGGGGAACTTAGCACTTAGCACTATTAGCTAATAGTGATATTTACTTTATTTATATACTTATAACATACTTAGACTTAATTACATAATGATATGGTTATAGACTTAATTACATAACAAGGGTGTTATAAGTTTGCCGTGTACGGTGTCTATGTATCTATCTGTGGAATCGTAGCTCTCAAATGGATGGACCGATTTTGATCCGTTTTATTTTTCCTTTGAAAGCTGACGTGATCGACGTGGTTCTAAGCTATAGTTTATGAAGATCTGTTCAGGCGTTTGAAGGTCATTACGGCTCTCTTGAAGTAGCCCTTATAGCTAGGTGGAAACACTCCAGAAGGGAGGCGTCCGTCTGTTTGTAGCGGCACCTTGTCCAAGTAATGCGGATGAACTTCGCATCTATGGTGCGCATTGAATATTAATCTATACATATAATAAAATAAAATAAAAACATTCTGTACACGTTGCTCCTATGTTACCGAGGTAAAACAAAATGGTTTTTAGAATTTTCGTCTGTGCACGCTAATTTCAGAAAAGACAACAGATTTGGATGAAATTAGGAACACAAATAGTGTATTACTTGGGTTAACATATAGGATACATTTTATCCTGGAAAAATGTTGCGGGCACAACTAGCTAGTGAATATGATAATTCTAATTGGCCAGGAATAATTTTTAACTTGCCTACAGTAATTCAATATGATGTGGTAAATGTAGGCATAGATGATACTGTTAGTGGTTTCTGTTGCGAAGTTGATTTGATAGTATGCACCGCAACGCAACCAATTGAAATGATTGACAGAATTGTTAATGAGCCGCTTGTTATAAAGTTGATTCAGCAGTAATAATGTTGCGATGATATAAAAGTTTTTATAAAGAGCTAATCTCAATATAAATTAAATATCGACTAAATGAATTCATTTGATTACAATAAAACTGAAAAGAACTAAACTGACTTCAAAAAAAAAAAGAGGTTATCAATTAGACTGTATGTTTTTTTGTTTATTTGTTGCGCGATTATTGTGTTACTTTTGAATTTTATGACAGTGAATTATGAATTTTATTCTTAGAATTGTTAGATTATTTAAAATGGGGGAAGAAAACGCAATCTTATGATAGAAAAGTCTTTTGATAAGTATAAAAAAAAAACAGTCGGTCTCCATATAAAATGAAATGGATTCAGTATTTAATGTGTAATGTTTAGAAACAATATTCTCTTCACGCCGACTCAAGTAGAAGCGATCCGATCGGGAATGCAGCCTGGACTCACGCTCGTGGTCGGACCGCCAGGAACAGGTAATGTTCACCTTGTAATGTATTTTGCTTTATTTCTAACTTTTATATGTTTTTATTTACTCGTATAGTAGCTAAGTATATGAGTATAATTTTTTTTGGATCTTTTTGATTTTCGAAATTTTTAAAACTAAGGGCCTCTTTCACCATCTCTGAGTAAAGTGCCAAGTAGGCTAACCGCCATTTAAAGTCACCGGTAACCGGGAATGAAGGAGATGATATACCTTTGTTTGTACGGTAAAAGTCTCAAACATTAAAAAGAAAATAATATAAAAAAAAGCCTATCGAAGGATGCAGTAAATCGAGTGCATAATTTAAAAAAAACATAAAATTATTTCTAAAAGTAAATAATCAACACTTTACTTGTAGTTGGTGAAAGAGGCCCTAAAGCAGACAATTTCTTAGCGGGTGCTATGCTAATATTAATGAATTTTTAAAATTTTACTGAATCGAAATTATTACTGTTCTGAACTGAATATATTATGATACTAGCGACCCGCCCCCAACTTCACACGGAGTTGAAATTATCAAAATTCTTTTCTTAACGGGTGCTTACTTTATAAAATAATCCACTCAATCGGACATTCAGAATTTCAGACGTACGGCTGGTTACCATTCTCATTTTGTCAAAATCTCATTTTCGGCCCAAATTTATTAAAAATTCTTTTATAATACGCACTGCCAAGAATTGGAACTTCCTTACGGCCGGTCTGTGTTTCCGAGCTCATATAACCCAAATCTTTTTAAAGTTCGAGTGAATAGGTATCTTCTGGGTGAGCTCTCCCCATCGCCGATCTCGTCTTTGCTGCACGGCCAAGAATAACCAATAATAATAAAAAATAGTTCTGACTGTTCGTTCATTCACGACAAACAGTTTTAAAAGTATATATAATAATGGCAGGCAAAACGGACGTGGCGGTGCAGATAATATCGAATCTGTACCACAACTTCCCATGGCAACGCACTCTGGTGGTGACGCACAGTAACCAGGCGCTCAACCAGCTCTTCGAGAAGGTCGCCGAGTTGGACGTGGACGAGCGCCATCTTCTTCGTCTCGGTCACGGCGAGGAAGCACTTCAGACCGACAAGGACTTCTCCAGGTATATTAACCACTCTCTAGAAAGAGAGAAAGCGATTGTGCGGCCAATACCTCTTTCCTGTTGCTCTGTATTAACCAATCAAAATTCTAGAAAAGGGCAACTACTGGCCGCACGATCGCTTCGTCTCTCTCACACTTTTCTGCGCGTATCTAGTTTACTTTACAGGTGGATAGGGAACGCTCAGTCCATTCTCTCTATTCCTAGGGTCGAGTCTTAACAACCTTAAGCGTACATACGCACTATACTATTTCCAACAATTTATTTTACTTTTGAGATTTGCATTCCTATCATGTTATGAATTTCTCGACAGTAAGGACCGGAGGTTACTGACGACACGGCACAGCAAAGAATTTTGGACTAAACATATTATTTTTAACCTTATTGCAGTGATTTTGCAATAAGGATATCAACAAGCAGCAACCTTTACAAGTTGCAGCAGGTTTACAAGCAACCTTTAATTCATTCAACCAAACTTCAGCTTTAATATAAGTGTTAGTATAGATATGACCGAACAGCACGAACACAAATCGATCGAGCGTCAGTGTCAGTTATTAATAAGCAAAAAACTGCTGATCATAAATTAAAAAATTAAGAAATTGGATCGTGGGTCCGAATCATCTGTACTTCAACAGCTGAACCAGTCTTCACATTTGATTTACACAAACTTTTGATTTGCCTTTTAGAAATATAAACTGTTAGATTAGCTTTATTTTATTTTATATTAATAATTATATTTTTCTATAAATAAATGTAAATCTTAAAAGAATTTTCTTCAACTTCATATTGAAGTCTTATTCTTATTCTCTATGTTTTTTCTGATAATATAAATAACTATGTCAAACGTTTATGTTTTTGTTGCTAATTTAATCACTTCGACTGTTAAACATATGTTGCTTTGTTTGGTGTACATGGCCATGTTCTCGATACAAATGTAATAATGCAATTTATTTTATTGCAAACCATCTGCGCAATTCAATATGATTCGTCATAATGAAATGCGCATCATTCATTATATGCATTTCTGTATTCACGTTTGCTTTTACTCTTAATACCGAGTCTGTTTTATCGATAATGGACATACTATATGTATAGCATTCCATTTAGCAAGAGTACCGAGAGTTCGCAATGCAGTATTATCATATTTTGATAATTTTTCCATGTGTTCTTTTTATATTGCGCATTAAAATAAAAATACAACACATGAGACAATATATGAGTAAATATGACATCTTAATTGCGATGAAGACTTTTTTTTATAATTTTAGATGATCCCACGGAAACAGTACTTTTTCCAGTATGAAGGGTAACCTATGTCTCTCTCAAAGAAACGTACAAATAAAACATACGGCGGTGTTTATTATTTTTTTTTAATTTTAGATATTTCCATGTGTGAATTTGATCACACCGGTTTTTCATATTAACGATTGAACGTACCATTTGCTTGTTTGTGAAAATGTATTTGATGAACGCAGATACGGACGCGTGAACTACGTGTTGTCGAAGCGTATCGAGCTGTTGGACAAGGTGGGTCGATTGCAGAGCACTTTGGGCGCCGGTGGCGACGCCGGCGCCACCTGTGAGTTGGCGCATCACTTCCACGTGTATCACGTGCGACCGCGCTGGGAGACCTTCCTGCACACGTGCTCAACGCAACAGGTAATCACAACACCACGGTGAATGGACGATGCGACGAAAGGACTATTATATTTGGCTTTTTTTTCCTTTCCTCTAATATTTTTTTATGTTAAGGTTGTAGGTGGTTACCGTTGCCTATAACACCAGCAACGCCACGCAAGTGCGCTGCCGATTATAGCAGGATCGCAGTATACGAAGTATGCGAAATTCAGTATACTTATATACGTTGCCACTACAAGTTACAACGTATAAGTACTGTTTTCTTTAGTGTTCTCTTTACCATAATTAATTCACTAATTTTCCGTCCAATCTAACGCAACCGCATAATCTAATATTTTGTTAACATAACAATAAAAGCCTATATAGAATAGAAAATAGTAGCCTAGTCCCTTTTTCCTATCTCCGCTTTTAACTTAAATCCCAATCTTCTGCTTAATAAAACTAATGCGTGACTCGCCAATTAACACCACCGTAGTCGTAATGATGACGACTGGGAAAAATAATCCCATTTGCCACCACCGGTGGCAATTGACCCAACATACAGTTTGAAGTTCTAATCATTAAAAAAGTTATCAGGCATATTAAAAAAGTTCGATTATTCTGGCTTCAGAATAAAAACAAAAATCGCAGAGAATTAGTCTATAATGTTTGAAAATAATCAAATCTTCGCTTAATATGAATATTTGGCCTTTTTTGATTAGTATTGCCAACATATTATTAGTTACTCACTTTGGTTCGTATTAAAATATTTCAATGTAACTCGGTAAGATCACTCAGACTATTTACTATCTAGATTGTAGGTGAAGACCATAATTATGACAAAGTAAACACGAGTCACTGTTTGCACAAGTGCAATTAGCTAAAAATTGCACTATTACGTGTCCCAAATCCGCCCCATTATCATATTGTAAATTTATAAATTTTATTTCTCGTCACTGAGACTGATACTGGAATTCCGAGACATTCTCGTCCTTCTAATGTCACTGTGAAATTTATTATACAAAACAAAGAGGCATTATACAATCAGTAATTTATAACCAAGGCGCCAAATAAATCAGGATGTTTTATGTAACATATTTGCATTTACACATAATTCATTTTTATTATATATCATACTTTTATGGGTAAGTTAATTTAAATTTTTAAGGTTCAGTTCAAATAACATAACCGCTTAAAAGCGGTTGTAAACTTTGAAAAGTTCCTTTCCAAACGCCTTAATATCGACCCTGGATTCCTGAATTTCAAATCTTGAACATTCTAACGACGACCTCGTCTTACATATTAAGTATATGAAAATAGAACCAGCATAAATAAACAACTTGCCGCTTAAAAGTTAGTGGCTAATAAATTTATTTTAGTAATCATAAAACCACTTAGGAAATTTTTAGTTAGAAGAAACTCAATAAAATGGTTTCGATTTAAAACTATTGTGTGTTATTTGGAACAATTCCAAATAACATTAATATTCTCAACGTCACACCTGTCACACCTTAAAGGCAACCTTAAAGTTGACTACACATAAACAACATATACAAAGACTAACATCAGACCGAACAAATGAACCGTTTTTCTTAAATATTGTGTAAAATATGAAAACTTAATATAAGTAGCCGATTAATACCTTAGTACAGAACTTAAGATAATTAATAAGCTTAAAAACAAATGTTGTTGTCGCTAAAAATTTTTATTACTGTGTGTGACACAAGGTTTTTTTGGATAGTATTTTATTTTCCTCTCAAAATTGAATTTTTTATATAAATCTGCCCGATTCAATCTTTTTTTAAATATAGTCTATTATGCACTGTATTTTATCTAAGTTTTAATTTACTCTAAGAAGTCAAATTAGGCGATGAAATTAATTCTTTTCTGCTAATTCCTCACCTTAACCATAAAAAAAAAATCCATTTCAGACGAAATCAATCGACACTATAAGCAAGGAGTTTCCGTTTCACGAGTTCTTCGAAGATGCACCGAAGCCACTGTTTCCGGGCATATCGTATGAGGACGATTATGAAATCGCACTCAGTTGTTACAGGTACTTATTGATCTCAATAACCTTATAACTATACCTGTACCTATGTCAACGTTACAACAATACGTTACTAATGTATGACTTTGTGAGTAGAAAATAATCAATACGTTGGTAATGAAATAGATAAAAAGATTTTTTTAAAGTCCAATCATCATTGATATATATTAATATTATTTTTTGACAAACCCATTGTTTAGATAAACAATCTACTACAAAATAAAACCCAATAAGTGGCACAACGCTTAACCTCCTCTATATATAGATACTAGCTGTCCCGCTCCCGACTTCGCTTAGTATCTATATAAGAAAAAATCGAATTATACTAATACAAAAGCGCACCCAAATGTTCAAGTGGGTGTTCATTTGCTGAGGACTTTATATTATAGTCGATCGACGGAAGGAATATATATTTTATTAGAGAAAATGGTTGAAGATTGAAACCGTATTTCCAGGTACATAGAGCACATATTCGAAGAGCTTGAGGAATTCCGTGCGTTCGAACTGCTCCGATCCGGTTTGGATCGCTCCAAGTATTTGCTGGTGAAAGAGGCCAAGATCATCGCGATGACGTGCACTCACGCCGCTCTCAAAAGATCTGAACTCGTTCAGATGGGTTAGTAACAGTTTGAGAAAGTATTTTATTACAGAACTATTGTTTTCTAATCACAGATATTATATTCTTACTTATATTACATCTATACAAATAATAAAATCGTAAACGGACCGTGACGTACATTAAAAATTAAAAAAAAAAATTGTACACGTATTTATGTTTCGAAGTAAAAAAAAAAAAATAGTTTTTAGAAAACATTAGACAAACATGTCTGTTCGTTTATTCACACTAATCTCAGAAACGGCTTAACCGATTTCAATGCGGTTTTTTTTGGTGTATTGATGATTACCTGGATTAACATATAGGATACTTTTTGTCCTGTAAATTGCGAGTACCAGCTAGTATTTAATGATAGTATAAAAATCATATATACTATTTCAAGTATTAAAACATGAAATCAATTACAATGGTTTATTATGCTTGACTTTTTTGTTTGATTTGTAAATATTTTTTGTGCGTTAGCGTCTCTTATTAAGACTGACACCACTTAAAATGTCTCCATAGCAACGATGATAAGCAAAAACTGGTATGATTTCATTGCATTACGAATAAATCTATTAATTTTTTAATTTGTAATGTTTAATTTAATGTATGGAGAATATCACATTTTAATTAGCAGACCACATCCGGAGAAGTACATATTAAGGAAGTAACTACACTTATTCAGCTCCATTCGCGTTTCGCTGGACAATTTTAGTTACTACTAATAATATTATAAATGCGAAAGTTTGTATTTTTGAATGTTTGTTGCTCAACAACGCAAAAACAGATCAACGCATTTGTATGAAATTAGGCACTCAGATAGTTTATTACCTGGATTTTTACTTTATATACTGGAAAAATTTTAGGTTCCCGAGATATCGTCTAAATAATAAAACATGTAAGCAAGTAACTACATTTATTCAGCTCTATTCAGCTTTTTTCCATAGAAAACAAAAATTTGTATGGAGATTCGTACACGTCCGTTCAGCTTACATATTTTTATATTGTAATAAAAATACGCGGCTGATAAAAGCGGGAATATATAAAAATAAACAAAATTGTCCATTGAAATGCGAATGGAGCTGAACTCCCCCGATTTAACTATCTTGTTAATTACATTTCGCTTGATCTATATTAGGAATGTATAAATCGGTTTGGTCCACAATGCATATTGTTCCACAGGCTTCAAATACGACAACATCCTTATGGAGGAGTCTGCCCAAATCCTCGAAATCGAAACGTTCATACCTCTACTGCTGCAAAACCCTCAAGACGGAAGGTCGAGGCTGAAGCGGTGGATCATGATTGGCGACCACCACCAGCTGCCGCCTGTGGTGAAGAACATGGCGTTCCAGAAGTACTGTAACATGGAGCAGAGCCTTTTCACCAGGATGGTGAGGCTCGGTGTCCCTTACGTCGAACTGGATGCCCAGGGACGTGCCAGACCAAGGTTAAACATTATTATTTATTTTTTTGTATACTAATATTTTTAAGATTTGAATTTTTGTATTTTTGTTTCAAAAATTCTTTCACCTATAGTAAGCTACATTATCAGCGAGTAACATAGGCTATATTTTATAAAGTGTCCAGTAACGCGCGCGCCCCATGCGCACGCCGCAGTGAAGTGGGGCTTCAATTCAGCTCAGTATTCTTGAAGGACTATAACTCATCCTTGAAATGGAGTTGCTTTATACACAAAAACATATATACAGACACACGCGTCCAACGCGTCGGTGACGCACAACGCAAGAACAAATGAATTAACACCTTAATAAAGAAGAGCAAAGTATACAGAATATTGATATCACTCCTCCGCCATTGTCTGTCCAGCATCTGTGACCTGTACCGCTGGCGCTACCGGTCGCTGGGTGACCTGGGTCACGTGACCCGACTGCCGGAGTACCGCGCGGCCAACGCGGGCCTGCGCTACGACTTCCAGCTCGTCAACGTCGACGACTTCAACGGCGCCGGCGAGACCGAGCCCAGCCCCTACTTCTATCAGGTCACTCTACTTTGCACGCTTACTTGACCCACTCTATGAATATGGCTCAAACTTTGACAAATATTAGCGCCATCTCTTACTTATTCATTTTGGTCGGAAATTGAGTTTTTTATTTTTCAACGTACCTAAGTCAGTAAAAGCCTAAATTAATTATCCAAAACTGCAAAATTCCAAACATGTGTAATGTACTACCTGTGCCCGCGACTACCTACGCGCTGTAGTTTGTTTTTTGAAAATCAAACAGGACCCTAACATTTTTCCAAGGTAAAATCTATGGATTCTTTGATTTGTCAAGTCATACGGGAACTTTATATATTTTCATTATAAACTCAAAGTCAGTATAAGTGATTCGTCTCTTTGTGCTAGAGACACTATTGCTGAAATATAGTTTTTTGTTCCCAACGCAACGCAGAACCTGGCAGAGGCGGAATATGTGGTGGCCGTGTTCATGTACATGCGGCTGATCGGTTGGCCGGCGGAGCGCGTCTCCATTCTCACCACATACAATGGACAGAAGCACCTCATACGAGACGTCATCGACAAGAGATGCGCCGACAACCCGCTCATTGGACGCCCGCATAAGGTCTACATTCTTCTTATAACTACTTATAGCTTATACGTTTTATTGTACCTTATCTATCTGTACTAATATTATAAAGAGAGAAAGAGATATATATATATATATGAAGCACCTATTTGAAAACGTTTATTATACCAGATGTTTTATGTATATTAACTCCTCCAATTGCATCTAGGATGAAGTCGACACGTAATGTTTTAGTTATTATTTAATTTTAAGTTGTATCTTTATATTTCATGTGAATGAAATAAGCCAGACATGCTGACTTGATGGTAAATGGTTACCGTCGCCTATAATATAAGCAACACCACGGGTGATGCAAGTGCGATACCGACCATAGTGGGATTAAAGAAAAGGGGTTAGGGAACTAAGGCAAGCAAGTTAAGGTAAAGCACTCGACCAACGGAAAATAAGCTTTGCTCTCTTGTTGATCAGGTGACAACGGTGGACAAGTACCAAGGGCAGCAGAACGACGTGGCGCTGGTGTCGCTGGTACGCACGAAGGCGGTGGGCCACGTGCGCGACCTGCGGCGCCTCATCGTGGCCGCCTCTCGCGCGAGGCTCGGCCTCTACGTCTTCGCCAGGGCCAACCTCTTCCGCAACTGCTTCGAGCTGCAGCCCACTTTCAATCAGGTACTACATCATACTGCCCCCAGTGGACTTCAGTTTTCAATTAAAGGCACGTTGGGCACTTTTTGTATGGGGATAAATCACTGCATTACCATAATTTTTTAACTCGAATGCAATTGTTTGACGTTAGATGGCGTTGCAAAAAACATAATAAAATTTGTTCAAAATTTCTGACGTGCAGTCCTACGACTGATTTTTTAATAATTGTTAAGGTCCTCCTGTATTCGCAGGCTCTTGGTGTGAAGGGTCGTGGTATTTTGCCCGTTCTCAAATACCTTATTGTAAGCTCCTGTATGTCTATGTTTGGGGGTTAACGAGTGCGACGTTCCTGCAGTTGGTGGCGCGGCCTCTGCAACTGGAGTTGGTTCCGGGCGAGCGATACCCGGCGCAGCGGGCGTGCAACGCCGCAGTGCCGCCTGCGCTCGCGCTGGTGGTGCACGACATGGCGCACATGGCGCGCTACGTGTACGACATGTACGTGGAGCGAGTGGCGGCCTCTCGCTCCAAGCAACCGAGCGCGGGCTGGTCTGCCCCTGGCACAGCACGTGCGTCACGCAGCCAAGCGCCGCAAGCCTTCGTGCCCACTCACCCGGGCGCCGACGACGACGCTCCGGCGCCCTTCACTCCCACCGACATCGTCAACGAGGTCGACGATGCGCCCGAACCCGACGCCACTGCTTAGAGACCTTCTTCTCTTCTCTTAGTGCTATCTCCTATCGAAACAGCGATCTTAGTACATTGGCCATACCATTTGCGGAGATTCTGCTTAGACTAGACCAGCTTTTTTAAAGTGAAACTTCTTTGAAAAGAACAGATAATTGACCATGTCTCCTTACTAAACATGAAAACAACTCTAAACCTTTAAGACAATTTTGTAATGTCATTCGTAACCATTATAATTTATTATAGGTCTGTAGGTTACCTTGTCTTAAATGACCTACCTGAATTGTTCTTTGTTTTTTTAGTACCAAGAAATTGAATAACTTATAAGTTGCTATTTAATAAAATAAGTTGTAACAAAACTTAGTTGAGTATTTTATTTTCTTTTTAAGTTTAAAATAAACGTAAATTGCTTTTTGTTCAAATAAACAAAAGGAATACTAATCTATTTTTAATCTACGAACTAGTTTAGGTATTTAGAAAACTACTAATCAACCTTACTGTAATAGGCATGTTACTTTAGATACATTAAGTAAAGAAGTAACCATTGATAGCCAATTATTCAAAATCTTTAAAAGAAGCAAAACGGCTGAACCGAATTTGATGAAATTTGGCACACACATAGTTTATTACCTGGATTACCATATAGAACAATTTTTTGATTAAATTACCTACAGACAACTACCTAAAGCGCGTACAAAGTCGCGAGCACAGCTAGTATTTAATATTTAAAACAATGAAAATTCAAAAATAAAATAATACAAAAGCAAATATAAAAAGTTTATTACATAAGAAAATGTTGAGTACAAAAGGAATGAAGGAAAGGGTTAGAAGAGTCCGTCGATTTCGCCCGTAACGGTGTTAAGGTCGATGTCGTATATGCTAGGTCTCGTCGGCAGTCCAGGCATCTTGGAGATCTCGCCGACCATCGGCACAACGAACCCTGCGCCCACCGACACGAACATGTCGTTGATGCGTAGAGTGAAACCCGTAGGAGCTCCCTTAACTGATGCGTCACCCGTCAACGAGTTCGACGTTTTCGCCATGCATATTGGGAATTTATCGTAACCCTAAAAAATAATCATATAGTAGCAGAACCATAGACAATTATTCTTTCTGTAAATTGTAAATTGAAACGAATAAACTTATTTGACTAAAGTCTAAATGGTTGCTATCATCTTCAATCTTCTAATGCCTGACTTAGGTCTTAGAAAAGAAAGTCTTAACTGTAATAATTTCGTCAAACTATAGTCATATCTGTGCTAGAAATAAAGAGAAGGATACAAATTAAATTATTATGGAAATATGTTAGTCTTGTTTTGTTTAACTATTTAACTTTCTTGTCAATAAATAGAATATTTACTTTAGTGTAACTTAAGATTCAAAATTATCAGAAAATAAAAATATTTGCGTAATTTCAGGACTTTGTGACATGTTATCCATATAATTTATTTACTTTAGTTATATATAGTTTCAAGATTCTATTAAGTGAACACTAGATTTGCTATTTAATATATTTATAATATAGTTATTTTGTATATTTCAATACGAATTTCCAAATTTCGATATAGCCCACGTAAAACAATGGTTTAAAAATTTCAAATTAAATTTTATACACTACAAGAACTAAGAAAGGACAAACTAAAAAAAATTTATACAATTTTTTAAGCTGCAATTTACTTTTAACTTATAAACACTTATGTGCATTTTCCATCAAAATTGGTTGATCACGAGTACCAGTTATTACGTTTTAAGTGTAGAAGCGACATTACGACACTAACCTTATCGGTGAACACTTGAATCTTGGCCAAGACTTCGTCGGTGTATTCTATGCGACCGGCGCCGTACATCTCGGCGGCGATGAGTTGGATCTTATCAGGGATGGAGAGGCTGAGAGGGTACAAGTAGCGGAAAGTAGAGGGCGCTTCGCACGCCGCAATCACGGCGTCGGCTAGCTCCAGGGCACCTTCTCCGCCCCGAGCCCAGTGCGAGCAAACCACCGCGCGGAATGCGCCGTTCTGCGTCGCGTACTCTCTCACCAGACTTAACTCGGCTTCCGTGTCATTTCTAAAATAATATTAATAATATAATACCCACAGTTTATAAGGAGCTCATTTTATTAATATATAGGATATGCTGACTGAGAATGGAGCACCTATCTGAAGATGTACCTACCTGTTTAAAAGGATTTTTCGAAATTCCGCAACTGAGAGAAATAAAAGTATAGTAACTTTTAGAATTTAGAAAAGTACGATAATTATTACTGGTGATATTAAATGGAAAAATTTTAGAGAAAACTACGAACAACCAAACCTATAGGGAAAAAAACCTTTTCATTAAAGTGTTGTTACACTTCAAAACAAGTCACCCGTATCACACAATTTTGATTTTTCTAAAATATACTCACCCGTGTTGGTTTACAGCTATTATAACGGGCACGCCGAATTTATTACCGTTGCTTATATGTTTGCCCAAGTTACATAGACCTTTGCTAAGTAATTCCAAATTTTCCTGTGAACAAACATTTAATTTTTTGAGAATTTAAGTTGAAATGAATATTAAATATTCTGTGACCACTTGATATTATAATACTTGTGTATAATATAAGTTATAACATAATATTAAGACTATTTCTGGTATAAAAGTCATATTATACCAGAAAATTCTAGCGAAGCAGCAGCTCATATGATATACATGGAGCGAGCTGAAGTGGCAGTGGGTACAGACCACATACCTCGTAAACTTTGAGGATGAGGGTGTTAGTGTTAGGAGCTAGTGTGTTTGATCGTTTTTGCCCAGCAAAGAGCCGCTTTCTTTTGTTAATAATAATGATGATAAAATACTGTGCGTTCATAAGTTTAAATGCATTGAGTGGCACATATTACCCAGATTATTAGATTATTACCTAAATGGAGTTTATAGAAATATGTTACCTTGACGTAAACCTCGTTGAGTGGTGCTCCGGCTGTGACAGCAGGGCCGCCGCCATGCATCTTTAGGGCTCGCACTGTAGCCACGATGACAGCGCAGTGCGGTAGATCGCCACTTGCACGACATTTTATATTGAAGAACTTCTCCATACCTGCCAAAAAGGAAAATTTTCTGAGAAAACTGGGTGAAACAAAACCCCATAGTTGTGAACCTTTCCCCCAAAAACCACGCACGTGCTGTATGTTTCTGAGAAGCTGGATCCGACTGCAAGAAACATTACTGCAGCTACCAGTCGGTATTACCAATTTGAAATTCATCGGATAAGTAATTGTTAAGATACCTACACAAAAAAGGAATTTTTTTATTGTTGGATAGGCTAACCACCAAATCGATCAATCGCTTTGAAAGCTACTAAGTCAAAGACAGATGTAGTCATCAAACTATCAATAGCAATCTTTTTGAGTTGGGGGTTAATAAATAAAGTATATGGAGATAAACCTTACACTCACCAATGTCAGAACCGAAACCGGCTTCGGTGGCAACATATCCGTCCTCTTTGGCCAATTTCATGGCGATCCGATCAGCCAAAATTGAAGAGCAGCCGTGAGCGATGTTCGCAAATGGCCCAGTGTGGACTAACACCGGAGTTCCCTCGAGAGTTTGCATCAGAGTTGGCTCGAAAGTGTCTTTCAGAAGAACCAGAAGAGCACCGGTTACACCCTGGAAGTCGAGATAACTGGTATAACTCTTACCTACTTGTCGGATATTTTTATTTGTTCCCAATAATTGTTATTCTATCGATACTTGCTCAAAAGAGGATATTAACTAACAACTTGTCACTTAGCAATTACTTAGTTTACATAATTAGTAAACTTACAAGGTCATCTGCAGTAACAGGATTGCCAGTCTTGTCGAGCGCTACTACCATGCTTGCCAGCCTAGCTTTGATGTCATCTACATCTTTGCCTAATGACAGAATCGCCATGATCTCCGATGCGACAGATATGTCAAAAGAGGTCTCTCGAGTGAACCCTTTCTCGGTAGGAGACTGACCGATTGTGATTTTCCGGAGGTAACGATCGTTCAGATCCATCACTAAAATTCAAATATTTTCATTCATTAACACACTAAAAATAAATATGGAAAAGCGAGTGATAGACGACTTTATGGTTAGAAGTTATCGTCATCTAGGTATACAAGCAACACCAGCGTCCCACTACTCTAGCACTCTCCCCAATTTACTGTCTCTAGCATTCTCACCAATTTGGGGTGGTATAGTCCACCACATTAGCCAAATGCTGATTAGTAGAGCTTCACAACTACTAAATTTCTAGGACAACCAATTTGTCCACAATGTTTTCCTATATCATTACAGCAGCAAACAATCTATATTTTTAATGTCTAGGTATATGGAAACTAAAATCACTCAGAAGTGCAGGTTCGATTAGGATTCATACTTATGTCTCCCTGTTCAGCGTTGGAGTCACTGCTATATATTCTCACCTCTATTCCACATAATCTTCGATGGATCAATGTTGAGTCTCGCAAACTTGGTCCGTTCCTCCTCTGTGAGGGAATCTGGGTCAGTTTTGGCGATACCCAGTCGCTTGAGTCTGCGCAGTTGTATGGGCGAGAACTTCCTGACTCCCTTCACTCTTGGAACGAGACGATCGTACAAGGGCCCGTCTTTCTGCGTCAGCTCGTGGAAGATTCGTGCATCCATTTGTGCTGCGAGGAGATTGTTCGCCGCGGTGACTGCATGGATATCGCCCGTAAGATGGAGGTTGAAATCTTCCATTGGGATCACCTAAACAAATAACTATTCCTGAGATATTCAGGCCTCACTACTGCTTTGTTTTATTATTTAGTTTCACAGCAGACACGATATTAGCATCATTGACAGACGATTTTGCGATAAAATCTATTCAAAAACAGATCTAATTGGACAGTTTGTACCACGTTTAATTGTGCTAAATTCATGCTGCTAAATCAAATCTAGACAAGCACATTTTGTCAAAATAGCAACGAGAATCAAAACAGCACCTGTGAGTATCCCCCTCCAGCAGCTCCACCTTTGACTCCAAATGTTGGACCCTGACTTGGCTGACGCATACAAGCGAATGAGTTTCGACCACGATGAGCAGTCAATGCTTGTACCAAACCAATAAGGGTCGTACTCTTACCCTCGCCCAGAGGTGTTGGAGTTATACTGTGAAAATCCCATATTAATATCATTTTTAACGCCCGACGCAAAAATCGGGTGTTATAAGTTTAACGTGTGGTTTTTCTGTGTATGTGTGTATCTGTAAAATCGTAGCTCTTAAACGGATGGACCGATTTTGATCCGGTATTTTTGGTAAAAAGCTGACGTGATCGGGATTGTTCAGCTATAATTTATGAAGATATGTTCAGGCATTTGAAGCCCATTTCAGTTGACGAAGGGATTTCACTAACTTCCACAGGTTCGATTGACAGGTTGATGTCAAATTTGGTATACTGTTACCTCGTTGGTATTGTAACCTTGACCTGATCTTTAAGCATCAAATAGTCTGCGGGATACCCAACTCCTTAGCAACTTACAGTAGATATAGCGTTTTTGGGTTCAGTAGAAAGAGTTTATAATTATTAATTATAGCTTGCTAAATTCACTCTTCGATAAATGAATTGACACTTACCCAGCTACTACAATGTATTTTCCTCCGCGTTGGTCCTTCAATCGGTCGAGAACAGATAGCGATATCTTCGCCTTTGTACGTCCGTACTGGGACACTTCGTTGGGGAACAGGCCGATCTCTTTTGCAAGTTCACTTATATCTTTCGGGGTTTGCGAACGAGCGATCATAATATCACTGAAAACCATATAATGCAGTATTCATTCGAGATAAATTTCGAAATTTTGAGAACAGTCAACTCAGTCTATGTGCAAATCCCAGTTCAAAATAGAATCAATAATTACACAGTACAATTTAATTTTTAGTGCATTTTTAAGTTTCAACTTTACCTAATATTTTTTTTTATTATCTTCAAATAGACGTACATTTTGAATTTTCAAAATGATGTACATTTTGAAAATAGACATCAAAGTTTACGTACCTGTATAATTGTCATTTTTTCATAATGTAATAATACATTAGTTTAGCTAGATAGATATATTGACATCTAAGTTACTTTAGTAAAGAGTGTCAGATTTTAGGTAGCCAATAGGATGTTCTGCTAGACAGAGACGAGACTATATAAGGCAAAAATTACCTTGGCGGTGGTTTAAGTGGTGATAGGCGTAGGGGTCGCAAAGACCAAGTGGGAGCTAGAAGCTGATGGAGGGCCCGACGCGCTGCGTTCACTGTATTCCGCATCAACATGGCGACGGTCATAGGACCAACGCCACCGGGCACAGGGGTCAAGTGGGACGCGACAGAAGACGCTTCCTCATGCGACACGTCGCCGACCAACCGCTGGCCGTTCTTTTTCGACGAATCTAGAAAACATTATCCTAAGAATACTTGACTTCGTTATGTACCCATTACCACCAGATAATAATAGGGTCTTAGAAAAATGGACACTTAAATACACTAGTAATACTTAAAGCCTATTTTTTCCTTCCTCAACAAAAATAAGTGGCACAGACGATGCACTTTTTTTACCTAGACAGACATCTAGCCTAGTATTTAATTACAACGTAAGATACCTACATCGACCCAGAGGACGCCAAATGTCGATCCAAAATTGGACGCCTATCTAGGGGTAAGATAATAATGCCCTTAATTTTTTTTTATTATGATGATAACTGTGGAAAAATTTATTTTATACTTCGTTTGTAAATTGTAATAATATGCATATTAGGTTTTCCTTCGTTTTTGTAAAATATAATTTTAATTAACTTACTGATTTGATATAAGTATTCAATATCTTCCTATAACAATTAATACAATCTATACACTAGTCAACACGAACTGCAGGTCCAATATTAATGATTAGCATACAGTATTTGAAACCTTTCAGTGTCGGGTATAAATTCCGAGCGTATACTATTGCACGATTCTTTTCTGAGCTGACGTGGTTTTTATACTTATGACACTCGAATATAACAATTTTTTGAATGTTATAACGAATTCTTCACTGGTAAAAGTAAATTTCATATATGTCTGTGTCTATTTTCATTTAAATATTTAAATAAAAGAAAACTGGATGTTATAACCCTACAGACGTCGTTCTATCAAAACTTTGGATGAGAAAAAAAGTAAATAGTTATTACGAATTTTCGGAAAATTTTCCAATGTTTCTCTTCATAAGGACATTCCTCTTATGAAGTTAAAATATACGAATTTTAATATTCGTATATTTGAAAAAAAAATAAAAACAGCCAAATAATCCAGCCGTTTTCGAGATTTATGCTTAGCAACACAAAGAGAGTCATTTTATTTATAAATAAAAGATATAAACACAAAAAACTAAACTTAATAATAAAGTGAAACTGCCAACAATAGTCTAAAAAATGACAAGAAAAATTTAAAACAAACGTCTTAAATTTAAAACAACGTCTAAAAGAATTTTAAACAGAAAATTATGGTACTAAATAAGCTATTGTGTCTTGTTTTAACAAACTTACCTAGTTTAAAGAAAACAAGAAATCAACCTAACAGTATTAAAAAACTTCAACTACTTCTGAGCAATTTTTTTTTTAAAGAAAAGGGAAAATGAATTTTTATGATAAAATAATCAAATATATGATTGCTTGAGTAGGTTTTATTGCACTACTGATACTAAAGCGACACATTGTCGCGAACTGCGTCGGTTACCATTGTTTATACGATATTTTGTAAACTAAAGTTTGTCCCCATTGGAAGGTTAATTCCGCTTAATGACATTCCTAATTCTCACAAAATGATTGACAAACAACCCGTAAAGATAATACTAATTTGAAAAACAAATATATTAATTTTTATTCATAAATAGGTACAAGAACAAAAAAAAATACATTTCAAAATGTTTGGATAAAAAGGAAATAAAAATAAAAAAGGACGCTTGCGGCCTTTAAAATTTTTTTTTAAAAAGTATAGACATTTAGGTGCACACTTTCGAGTATTTTTTTCTAGATAAACCCAATTATTATTATATTTATATATTATATTTCCTTTTTGAAAGTACTCCAAAAAGTAAACAAAAAAGGTTACTGCTTCTAGACGGGCTTCCCAAATGACTGCGATACGCAGTGTGCCCTGCGTGTTTTCATATACTCGTACTATGAAAATACACGTACCAGGAATAGCATTAATGCCGCAATCGATAACCACTGCTCCGGGTTTGATCCAAGAGCCACGAACCATCTCTGGTCTGCCAATTCCAACCACAAGGATATCCGCAGTTTTAGTCTGTAAGTAATATAAAATAAGGCACATATTCAATTATATAATTATCTTTTGCACGTGACTTCGTCTGCGCCCATCGAACACTAAAACAACCAAGACCTGACAAAAATATACCTATCAGCAATAATTTATTGAATATTTTTTGCTCATATACCTATTTCTCTCAAGCGTTGGTTTTTTTTAATGATCCCTCGGGAACAGTACCTACTTTTGTGCTGATAAAAGCTTATGTCCTTTTCTGTATCTACCCCTGACATCGTGGATATCCTAAATGATTATCTGGTAGTTGGATCAGTTGGAAGGTCAGATCAGTTCGTTGACATGACGACAATCAATACAACTTGGACACTTTAACAATTTAACCGTGCCACAATACCCATTAATTGTTGGCGGGATTAAAAGGTATATGTGTTATAGAAAAACTTACTATGTCACTTAGGTTTTTGGTCTTCGAATGGCAAATGGTCACAGTCGCGTGCTCCCATTTGAGCAATTCAGAAACTGGTGTGCCGACGATACGGCTGCGGCCCAGCACAACCACATTCTTCCCGGCGATGCTCACGCCGGCTCTCTTAATGAGTTCCACACAGCCAGCCGGGGTGCACGGAATGAACCCTGACATATCTCCAACAGCTACACGGCCTTCATTTACTGTGTTCAGTCTAAAAAACATATAAAATTCACTTAAATACATCAAATACAAAAATACATTAGACATGTTTGGAATTCAGCAGCTTTAGCATAATTAATTTGTTGAACCCGTTCCATAGATTATGAATTATTAGCAAAAATAAATAAATATTAAATGTAAATGAAAACATCCTCGTTACATATAGTTTAAATGGTTCAAACACAAATCAAGCTAGACTTAAATAATGAAATAAAATACCCGTCTACATCTTTGTCTGGAGAAACTGCGTCCGTAATTAGATGAGCATCGATAGTGTTGACGCTGTCCAAAGGCATTTGGACTATGATGCCGTGTACGTATGGAGATTCATTCAGACTCTTGATTTTGGCGAGTAACTGAAATTATTTAAATTATTTTTTATGTTGAACCCTGGCTTCGCCTGGGTGCAAATGGAGGAGTAGTGTTTATGTATACTAACCCCCCATGATATATCCATCTGAAATAATTTTAAAAAAATTCCACCTTTGAAATCTCTGCTAGATACAGGTGAGATTATTACAGGTGAGAGCAAGCTGTGTATCTTCTTTGTGATGGCTTGCATCGGATTAGAACCGTGAAATAACAAACTCTACAAGCTAAGTAATGTACGAAATGTATATGCACAAAGTATACCTTTTCATTTTCTTTATCGAATACCATGTCTGGTGAGAGCACTGATATTGGTGAGAGCATATGGAGTGCAAACATGGACAATGCGAGCCAGAGAGAAAATCCCTTGGACAACCAAATGCACAAATGCGTCTTTTCTTTCTCAGTTCAAAATCTAAACATGGCTTTCTACTGTACGTCTGCAACGTATTCTTATATATTTCGAAGACACTAAGAAGAGGTCGCGATAATCTGGAAAAGCTGGTCATTGTTAGCAACATCGAAAGCAAAGAATTAAGAGACCGACCGCCAACAAGATGGACAGATCAAGTAAAGAAAGCCACCTCTTCAGATATACTGCCGATATATCAGAAGAGGCGGTGAGGGCGGATGATGTGGTTGAAACTGGGACTTTTTGACCACGATTCTCAATATTGAGGGACCGACCAAAGAAAGACGAAGAACACCAATACGCAATCTATAGGTGTATTAAATCAAGATAATACGTCATAATAATAATATTCACTTCTTGGCCTGGGGTCTTGGTAAAAATTGATAATATACTAAACAAATAGTTTCTGTTTACAGAAATAAATTCTTTCGTAAGTCAATTGTTTGTTACATCACAGTTCTGCAAACAAGTTGATGTTATGCGTAAAGCATTATCAAGAGAGTTCAAAGAGGTGACACAGTTTATAACATGTCACTTGATATTTCTCGTATTATTATTTGATGTTATTGACCATGGTGAGGTAAAATTAGTTTGTCAATTAAGGTATAAATCTTAAAAACCATTAACTCTATGAAAGAAACCATATGCAAAATCCTGTGTAAATGAGGCAAGAGTGATATTAGAACATTAATGATGTGAGCTAGTGAGGTGTGGATACCATAAGTTAGAAAGCTGCATAATTCTAAAATTGTATCGAGTAAGACGAGCGATCTTCTCTAATTATAAAACTGGAAGAACAATCTCTGATGGTGTGTGGAGTTTTTAGGACTTAACAAAGAAATACGATTGAGGAAATATACTGAGTATGTAGTAAAAGAGGAAATTAACACATGCAAAATCCTGGGCAAGTGGAGCAACAGAGGTATTAGAATTTAAATTAGGTCTGCTTTGGTTATGAGGAACCAAATTTAAGTCGGGCGAAGATGTAATTCTTATGGTACAGTTAGTCATAGGTCATAGTTCAAAAGATCTACGAAATGTAAATTCATTATTAAGAGATGAGTGCTTATTTTTTTGTCACGCCGACCCTAGTTCCAATTGTCTTACTAATAGTTAAATAAATTCGTGAGGCTCACGCCGATGACGTCATCTTTGATCTCCTATCAAACAATCCAAAAGAGGAGCACATAGGGCTGAGCGGGAATGAAAGAAAGGGATTCGTATTCCAATGATATGCCTATTTAACTACACCGAGAAGTAATAGGTTTTCAATATGAACCTATTGGTACTATACTTTTCGGTTAATCAACATTTAGGTATAATTTTTAAATCTATATGATGATATCTAAATATTCTTTAATAATATTTTTTTCAAACGCACCTCCATTTGAGTGATGTCACTAGGTAGTTGGACATGGTCCACAATTACTCCAATATTTTCAGCAGCCTTCTTCTTCTGACGAATGTACACGTTGGAATCCTCGCGACCACCGACTTGTACTATGGCTAACTTTGGATTGAATGCAGCACTTTTAGCACGAAGAGCCGCAACTTCTTGATGGAGTTCATTTTCTATGGAGCTGGTTGGAAAAAATAAGACGAGATATATTAAAGAAGAAAAAAAAGACTAACATGGTTTTAGTTATACTTTGCTAATGAAATTTGAATTTTGTTACACAATATGTCGACCTAGAATCTCTTAGAAATTTGTATTTTTGAACATTGGATATATTATTATATTTACATACATTGTTTATTTTGGTACCTTATGCATAAATGCAATAGAGTGCCAATATTATGTATCATTTTGCTACAACTATACGTATACAAACTACAGAAAAATACCAATCGTATAACAGCTAGGTACCTACATCGAAGTTAAAATAGCCTGGAAAACCATAACAAAATATGCCGAGGAACAAAACAAGCTCTAACAAGCTATAGTTATTTCTCAAAGCTTTTTTAAGTAATTAAGAAAATAAAACAGAAAAAAGCTTAATTAAAATACTTTTAATATGAAATATTGATTAAAATATATTCAAGGAATGCAGCATTCTTTCCTAGAAAATGTAGACAACTTAAAATATAAAATTAGATGTAATATTGAGTAATAAGATTCTTTATAGTATTATGCAATGTAAGTATAATATAATTACTAAACTACTAAAAACAAGAACAATAATTTTTAGAAAATTGTTTTAAGGAAGCACTCACAGATATAATGATTGCACTAATTTCTTTAAAAACGACATGCATATAAGATAAATTAAGTATGTTAGGATTAAACGATGGATGATACCTAGCAACTTCTGTTCCGGAAATGCGTTCCGCGACCATTTTCCTTCGTATTCCTGTTGGGACTAGCAAGCACTGAGCGATTCTAGAGTCAACTACAAACAGCGTTTGTGCTACATCATATGACCCATGAGATAACCCCGACATTAAATAAAAACTTGTTCCAATGGGTTTTTGATGGAAAAAACAAACTATTTTATATAATTCTGTTATTATTATTAGCTATCATTATTATATAAGACAAGACCTAGGACCTATTCCTTGTAAAAATACCTACGTATTCTGGAAATTAATTAAAAAGATAAAATAAAAATCAGATTTTTTTGAATTTATTTAGAATTATATTTGATATATTGAGAATAATTATTATACTTACCTACCGTAAACAATCGGAAACAAAATTATATTTAAAATATGTTGCACTAAGTCTTTTGATATATTTAAGTGACATTATTTTATTTATATTTTGTTTATTTAAATGGTTATCAACAGTCACACTGGTACGAGTTTTTAAAACGTTTTTGTTTATATGTTGTAAACTTACAACGCAAGAGTTGTTTTGTAATTAGAAGTTTATCTATCATAACTTTATTGTATTGAGGCAGTAGGTAATAGGCACGCAATAAAAAAAATAATAGATTGTGTTTAACATTTTAGGTATTAGTAAAATATACCTAAAATATATAATTGGCGAAATAAAAGTAAACACGCCAACCTAACAATTTAGAAATCGTCAGTCACTACTTTTTTATTGACAATGTATCCTAACTAACACCTAGAGGGGTTTAGTAGGTACTTGATTATAGTATTGATAGGAGAAATATTAGTTCTTTACATTTAAGTAGAATGTAAAGAAAATTTTGCAATATGATTTTTTTAAACAAAATATTCCTAGTACCAAATAAAAACTCCTTTAATGATTTAAAAATATAATAAGTTTAGGTATGTTTTTAAATCAACAATTCCTTTCATCAGGTGGTATATATTACCACCTGATATATACGGATTTAAACGGCCGTATATATATTTATAGGAAAATATATGAAACAATACCTACTTATAATTTTTCCAAAACAACTACTTTTTTGACTGTAGATTTTTGTGGACACAGTTAATTCCAACAAAATATATAACTTTAGCAATTATAAATTGACTAGCTGGTGTCCGCGACTTGGTTCGCATTGAAAAAAGAAAAATATAACACCTAATTAATAACGCCTGACATCTTCTATATTATAAGCCGATCCCTCGGGATCCTAACATTATTCCAGGATAAAAAGTATGTTAATTCAGTTTATAAACTACCTGTATGTCAAATTTCATCCAAAATCGTTATGCCATTTTTACGTTATTGAGGAACAAACATTTAAACGTACTCGAGATTATAATATTAATAAATAGGATTAGTTAGATGATCGAAAAGAAAGAAAAACTCACTCTTGTACAGCAACAAGATCGCCACCAGGTTCCCACATTTTCATAGTCTTCTGACAGATCCACTCCAGTAACCTTTACGCAATTTTCTTACCCACTAATGAATAAACAAGGAATAGTAGGTAATTACCTATAATATCAATATTTGTAGCTACCGTCGTAATTAAGAATATCTAAATCAAATTACTTAGATATTTAAAAGTATGAAGCCAGTCTATCAAACTATACCTACCGATTCGTATTTCACATGATAAATTATTGCTACCAAATAAAGGTAGCAAGCAATTAACGGGAAACGAGTTCCGAAGGTCACTGAACAATTTTACTGGTAGGTTTTTAAATAGCAAAAGAAGTACCATATGTATGTACCTATAAATAATGTAGAGTTGTAGGTTGTATTTTATATTCTAATTCCTGAATTATTATAGCACTAGCTGTTGCACACGACTTCGTCCGCATAACTTTGTATAGCCTATGCCTATGTTACTCGCTGATAATGTAGCTTTCTATAGGTGAAAGAATTTTTCCTTTATTTTCAAAAGGGCAGACTTTCAGATGGTCAGTTTTTCAAATCGTCAGAATTACAAATGGTCAGTTTGGTACAGTCTACTAAAATTACAAGTGTAATTTTATAAAGGAAAAAATATTTTTAGATTGTTATGTCAGATTCCGTTATTACCAGCAACGAATATTTTTGATGTAGTATTGGATTTATGCGAAGGCTTGCCCGACACTGAAAATTTTAACAAATTCAAAAATCATTTCAAGGGTAATTTTGCTGTGACCGTCGACGTCATTCCAGCACTCCAGTCGAGCATAATCAGAGTCCAGATGGAGCATAATTGGAGCATAACAAATGGACAAATCTTGGCCAGCTGTCAAATGTACTTAACAGATTTTATGTCAAATTATGTGTCTTTTGATAATAAATCAACTTTACCGCCTAAAAATACTGCTGTCAAACTGAAGTTCTGACATTGGTGCAATATAATTATATAATTACGTAAACGATTACGTAAACGAGCGGTGTCATTTTTTAAAAAACAATTTGTCCATTTGTCCAGAGGTAAAAAAAAGTTGAATTTAGAATTTTTGTCTGTGCGTTCACGAATTTGGATGAAATTTGGCAAATAGGTAGTTTATTGCCTGGATTAAATTATAGAATTTTTTATTCTGGAAAAATTTTAGGTTCCTGTAGGATTTTCAAAAAACGAACTATCTAAAGCGCACACGAAGTCGTGATCACATCTAATAAATTAAGTATTAGTAATAAATTTAATTTGAGAAATTATTAATGTGGAAAATTAAAAAAAGGTAAAACTATAAACATTAGGAACCAATTAAATATGCTTAGTATTATGAATAAAAATAAACATGCACTTATATTATAGTTATATGTCTCCCGCTAATGTAGTATTAAATATTCGAAGTTATTAGAAAGAAAGAAAGAAATTCTACAATTTAAATTCTCACATTTGCTGTTTTTCTTTTTTTGTTAATGAACAAATTGTTTCATTAACGATACTTCTCTAAAACTATATCAAAATCTTCTATAGTCAAATTTGTGACTAAAAACCAAACTATTAAAACATTCAATGATAAATGAGGTTAGTAAATAAAAACAATAATAATTTTAGAAATATCTTTAATCATCTATAGTTATAACAAACTTTATTCCTTACTAATATCACATCAATTTAAAAAAAAAAAAACTTAGGAATTAATATAGTTCGGTATTTTTGAATATTATTAAGATTAAGACTAAATAATACTAATAGGTAAATTTTGAGAATATTTGTAATTTAAATATTTCTATTTCAATTACAATTGAAAACGAAACTTCAACTTCTCATATATTTTTATACCAAATTAAAGACATTTTAATTTTTTTTTTAAAGAAAATAAACAAAAGCCATTGTAATAACCACTTTTACCAAACTCTCATTAACAACCTCATACTAAATTGTTAAACCTTCGGGTTAACTTATAATGTTGAATTCCTAAATTGTATATTTTACGAAATGAGATTGTTCATTGATGTAGCTATAAACGAATTATTCCACAATATAAAAATGCCTCTTTATTCGAGTGAATGCTAAAAATGATAGAATGTCGCTTTTAGTTAAGAGATTCTGATTACACATACTTTCAAACATTAAACTGAACGAAAAAAAAAACTCCACAGGGAATTCAACATTATAATTGATATATATTATCGTTTTGAAAGATAATAAAGCGTTCAAGTTACTCGGAACTACTTAATTTAACGACAGTTAAATTTTTTTGGTATGAAACTATACTGTATCCAGCTGCCGAATCTCCAAAAAAAAAAATCTCCGTGTATCCGATGACATGACAAGTAGCGAGAATGAAACCAATCGATTTTTTTTAATTAGATTTGATTGGCATCTTAACTATAATCAAGTTATTTGACATAGTAATCAAACATCCTAGCTGTCCAAACATGATTATTCAAGTAATATATCAACTGCGATGTCTGCGTCGAAAACTAAAAGAAAAAATTCCTAACATAGTATAGGATGTGAACACTTAAGACTAAGATTGAAATATGGCGAAGTCCTCTTCCTTGAGCTTGTGGGCGTTGGAGTAGAGATGAATGCGCATCGCGTGAGCGGGCATCGGCAGAGTGTCGCACAGCTCGCACTGCAGCAGCGTATCGGACGCCAGAGGCGTTCTGAACACGCAAAACATTTTAAAGCATTTCAAAATATGCAGATATGCATACCTTCTAAACATTATGCAGACGAAACAGAGCCAAATAAATGAGCGACTGTACCACTCTTATAGCTGTTATAATTAATTTATTAGTAAAAAACAATGACAAGAACAACGACACAATAATATAACAAGATGCTAGCGCATTTGACACTTCCTTGACAACGATGCCATTCATGATAAATAACGAATTTTAGTAATTTATATAATAAAAATAGTTTTTGATCACTTATTTATCTAGGAATATCTTTTGCTATTACTATAATTACTATTAATGATGAATTGAAATGATAAAATCAATTTAAAACATGTTCTCTTGACGAGACCCATGTGTAGTGGCAAATTAAGGAACTGGCTATCGGTTTCATAGTTAATGAACGGCTCATTGTGTATTCAGAAACGCAGTGACAGTTAACCGACGTTTATCTTACGTTTAACTTTATCGAATCAATAGTTAGTGAGAGTTTAACTGGGAACTTTAGAAACCTGGCATGAGAAACGCAGTGAACTAACCTAGCGACGGAGGCGTGTAGCTTCTGGTTGGCGAGGTGGAGCACGCGCAGCTGCTCCGTGGAGCGCGGGTAGAGCTCTAGCGGAGCGTGCAGCGGGTAGAGAACGACGCGCTCTATCATGTCCGGCTGCGTGATCTCCAGCAGCTCCCCCTCGGGCACCGACCGCCACTCCCACGCCTGCGGCACCGCTTGCGGCATCTGTTGCTTGCGTCGCTTGTGCAACAGTCTGCGAACCACAACAACAGACATCACACTCGTGTTCACTATTCGTGACATCACTCTGTCTGTCTGTCTGTCTGTTACCCCTTTTCACGTTTTATTTACGGTTGAACCGATCATCATGAAATTTCGCATATACGTTATCAGGTACTGTTCCCAGAAAACAAGTACTGTTCCCGAGGGATCATCTAAAATAAAATAAAAAACATAACATCTGACCAAAGTGTTATAGCAACAGAGGATAAGCGTTATTTTGCTTATATGTATATATTTTTATTTCATAACGCGCCTTATATAGGTGACAGTCCTTTGGCGATTATGTAGGTTGCAACGATACTCCGTTTGTTGTATGTACAGGAATATATTACATGTTATCCAGTTAGGTGTGTGAAACAGAAAACTGTTTGTCGAGACAGAAGATGTTGTTGATTCACGTGAATGTCACGTGTTCAAGCACAATCGCGCGTAGTTGCGGCCGGTCCTTTGCGCCGCCGATCGCCGTGGAAGAAACGTCTCGTCGACGACATTGTTAACAATGCGTGTGTATTATTATCCTATGCCTTTCCTTGGTACGGTAGCTACAGTCCTATGTACTTTCTTCTATTCCCGACAATGTATATCCAAAATTTTCATGATGATCGGTTAAGTAGTAAAGGCGTGAAAAGGTAACAAGGCAGAGACATACAGTTACTTTCACATTTATAATATTATTATATTAAGTATGGAAAGTATGGATAGGAGAATGATATTTACAGTTTACAAGAGTGGGGGCAAATTTCTCTAACAGAAGATAACTATTGACATCACACTTCAATTCAAATTAACTAAACAAAAAAAAAAAAAAAAAACAAATAAACGAAACATACTTCATGAGATCCTCCCGTATCATCTTGGGGAAATTCTGTCGGTTTGGCGTTGACGCGTGCAGCTCCTCACTACACGACATCACGATATCCATCAGGTGACGGATGTGGTTGATCTGATTAATAAAAATTTATGTAAAATGAAACAAAAAAAATGTAAAAGAATTATTAAAATATCTCTAGAACTGAAAAAGTTATGAGTAGTTGCGCTTGCAAGAATAATTTCAAATTGCGCTTGCAAGAATAAGTGTGACGTCACTTGACCTTGACGACGAACTAATATATAAGTGCGACTATCTAATAAATCAAATGACGTCACAGGCGAGTCGTACCTCGCTAAAATACGTAAACTTTTATATAATCATTTCTCTGTAATTTGTTGATGGATTTCAAATTTTTTTTCAGTGATTTATTAGTTTTGTTCTATATTATATATTTTAATTCAATTTCGTTAAATATAGTATTACCAGAGGAGTTTATTTACCAGTCCTATGTCGTCGACGCCTAGATCGGCGTCTACATCGATGAGCAGATCGTGCTCGGGGAAGTGAGGCTCACCGTTCGTCGTGCTGCCGAGTCCGCACAACGCGCTCACGTAACGCACGCAGTCCGCGTCGCGACGCAACTCGGCACTGCACGTAATATACAAAACTCTCATTAGGCTTAATCTTTGTAATACTACAATACAATGATGTATAATCACTGAATAAAATATTGAATTTAACTACCAAATAGCAATTTTGTAATTTTTTTGCCACTCAATAATCTTTAACATTTAAAGCTTACACAATACAATAACACTAACTAAAAACATTATTTTACTGTTAAGACATTAAAATTTGTTAATGTTGTTTTATTGTGTCAAATAACAAGTAATAAGACAAGAAATTCATCACATTAAACAATACGAACAAATTCTAAATGAGTTACTCACTGAGTGAACTCTCTTTGATATGCCTAATGTACAAATCCCATCTCTAAAACAGGTCAGTGACCCTGGCGAAGCTATATTTGTTTACGTTTTTGATCAATAGAAAAAGAATAGATTATATTGAACGTCACTCACACTGGGCAGAAGAGCAATGCTATGATGGCGGGCAGTCCGGGTATGTTGGGCATGAAAGTAGTGTTGTAAAGTTTCAGTTTGCTGCTAGTCTCGTTTTGCGACACCGAGCAGGCCACCACCAATCTGAGGATATAGTTCATACGTTAAATTACACATTTAAGTACCGGGTTCGATTCTCGGTAGAGCCAACTGTGAAAATTATCAGTTCAAAGTTGTGCAAAGTTCTAGTTGGCCTGTATATCTGATTTCACGTGAATACTTCTGAGCGTGTTTTCTTAATCTGAAACACGGGGCTTTAGTTTAGTCTAGAAACAGATGTAAACATTAGTTATAGACCTTCTTTATTTGCTGGATTACCATTTCGAATTTACATATAAAAATTAAACGTAAATACCTTTCACTTAGCTCCTGTGGGTTGTTGTCGAGAAGTACTGAGTTGACAGATTGGCCATCAATCTCCGCCTTTTTATCACGACTTGAGTACATGGTACTATGGATCGTTGTCTCCAAGGGACTGAATAACAAACAAAACACATTAAACTTAACTAAGGACACATTATGATAATTTTTATATTATTTACTTGACATATGATACGTTGTAGTGGGCAGATTACCATTTGCATGCTAATGACAAACGCCTTCAGAGTTGTACGCGGACCTTTCTCAATTCCTGGTCAAGTTGCAGAATGCATTAAATCTCAATCGTTCAACGATGTACGCGGCCTATATAAGCCGAATTGTATAAGTGTAACCAAAAACGTCCAGCGACACGCGAACGTAAGTGAATAGTATAGTTACTCCTTAAATCACACTCGGTATGGTGAAAATCATACTGAATCACGAAATAAATTTATGTCACATGAGAGTAACCTAATCCGAGCCCGATCCATAAACGCCTTGACTCCCAAAGATATAATATATCTAAACGGAAGCGCTTAGTGACACGAAATAAAGTAACGACAAACTGTCTGAAATATGTCGGCTCTTCGCCATCGCCAAAGCTATATATACCATTTGGTTGATTTTTATTGTTATATTTACATATTTTATTACTGGCTGGTGCCCTCGACATCGTCCGCGTTGAAAAAAAAAAAAAAACATAAGCAATTTAACGCCTGACATCTTTATTGCTGTCACACAATAATTTTATGCCCTCTTATTGGGCACAAAGTAATGTAAGTAAGCTGTGGACCCACCTGAAAGGCCCCTTGAGGTTAACATCTGTGACGCAATCCTTGGTGTTGGGCGTTTTGGCCTCCTGCAGGTGATAGGAGGCGTTCTTTATCTGCTCTCTGTTGTACGCGGCGATCTGCACGCGGCTCAGCTCACTCATTTGTCTCAAGTCGTGATTCAACTGTACAAAAATATAATATATTTATGTTGTATATTTTAGATATTCAATTATTTCAATTAGCCCGTTGGAGGGGTCCGGGTTCGATTATAGGCAGGGTCAACTTTGGAAATGAATTTTTCAAAGTTGGCTCCGGTATCGATTTGGAAAGTATGCTGGCATTTCGTCGTCATTTGGCCAGGTCGTCTGGCGGCAGTAACCACCCCCTTACAGAAGATCGCCGTGAAATAATAGCATGTGTGCTGTTTTGTTTCGGTGAGTGAATAAGGGATGTAAGGGATGCGACAGCCCATTTCCCTATCCACCTGTGGAGGTTGTTTGCGTTATAGCTACCAACCATCAAGTGGTCCCCACAAGCCTGTCTGTCGAGCTTAAAATAAAAAAAATATATAATTAAGGTCTCACCTTAGACTCGTAGCTCTCCTCGCGAGATATAGCGTACCCTTTATCGAGTAGCGCCTTGTTGACGTTCATTTTGCCATTATCAGCCATCAACTCTACCGAAACCACACCAAAAGACACCGAATAAACCTGAAAAATTCATAAGATCACATGTATATATTGATCACGCTCAATATACATCTATACATTGAAGATGTGAATGACACACTAAAAGACGCCCTAAGTTATCATAATGAAGGTTGAAGAGCATTTCCTTTGATCTTTTAGCAATCGAGTGGGTGGTGTAAATAAATTTTGATAAAAAAAAGCGCGCAAGCTGAATGCATCAATGCACTGTTATAGAAATGTGTCGTACCCTGGCGATAAGACGTCCGCGCTTCACGATGCCGGTGAAGAAAACGGTGGCGTCGTGCGACCAGTGCGCATGCGCATCGAGCAGTGGTGCGGGTTCCAATCCCGCCAGGCGGCACTCCATCGCGAGAGGCGGTAAAGCACCGCACGCGCCCATAGAGGGCAGCACGCGCAGGTTGCTCTTGTGCACGCGCCCCACGCTCCCGTAGTCGATGTATGACACCTAACAACAAGTAACACAAGCTATAATTAAAATTATAAACCAACCGCCGACTTTCTATTGAGTCCAAACACGCTATATCTTCTGTAAGTCGCTGACGAGTTGGGTTCAGGTTGCTGCAGATGCTGCAGCATCAGGTTATGCTCTTATTTACATAATGGTATGTTGTATTTAAAATACAACAGATTATTTAATTTTTAGCGTGTAAATATTTCCATTTGCCGTACCCCCCCTAGTAGCAGTATCACTGTTTGGTTAACATTTTTAAACTTTCGGTCCTAGCCTCAGATAAAATAAGAACTAAAGATAGAGCCCGTCGTGTACATACACGGTTACACGCCTCGCCTTATTAAAATATTTACTAATGAAAATACCGAGTTGCGTAGTGAAATGGTGTAAAAACTAGGTTTCATAAAATAAAAAGGAAGGTGGAATCACATTTCACACGCGAGTAAACTTTAAAAACAAATACTTTCAATGAAAATAAACAAAAATTGAGGTTAAAGCTTGGTAACACAAAATCTCAATACAGTAAACGACCTAAGCACACATATTTATAGAACCGTCTTCATCATGTTATCCGCAAAATTCTGTCTATTGTTCTTATTTGATCTGTCTGTTTGGCTCTAGCCATGAAAGAGGGGTGGGCCTTAAGAAAGTGTTCATTTGACGACACTAAGCCCCATAATAAACTTTAAATCAGGAGTGGATACCTCGAGCATGTCCTTGGGCAGTAGCCGCAGGATGCGCGCGCGGTGAAACGCGGTGCCACTGGCGTCGGTGTAAGGTGCGACCAGAACTGCTCCCGCGGCCGGCGTGTCCGTGTACGTGAGCAGCTTGGACCGATTAAGCTCCACCTGCATCTCGGTCAGCGATTCCTTGGTCGAGTCGTCGTCGTATTGCGCCCAGAACTTGCTCACGTGCACGAACTGAGACACGTCAACGTGATTAACATTTCTCTATGAGCCTCGTAATATAATAATAATATCTTCACACATTCCACACAGCACCATCTAGTTCCACACTAAGCATCTAATGCTTGTATTATGGATACCAAACAGTTGATATAATACATAGATTACCTTTTTTTTGTAAATACATACATATTATAAATAAAAAACATCCATGACCCAGGTACAAAGGTAAAATGTTAACACATAAACATTTGCCCCTAGCGGGATTCGAACCCGCGAACGTTTGGTTAACAGCTAGGGTTACTAGCCACTAGACCAAACGGGTCGTCAAAATATAAAAGGTATAATTAAAAAATATAAACTAACTCCAACTAACTTATAAGGGACAAAAAGTGTGTGTGTATGTGTGTGTAGCGATTTTCTTTTGACGTTTGATATTTCTTTTAATGAAGTCTAGAAGTTTCTCTGGTTTTTTCATAGCTCGTCGAAAAAGGTCCACCGACAAAGTGGACTGACGATTTGATATAAGGGTCGACGGTGGATCCAGATTGCTTCTGACCAGTACACTATTAGAAAACTAGAATTCTCTTGTTCATTCACATCATACTCGTACTTTCAAAGGCTATCAATAGTATTTTTTATTAACAAATAATATATGTAATATAAACTGACTTGGCTTATTTTGAGTGGAAAGTGAGATTCGTCGACGTCCGGGAAACGCGGCACCATCGTGTCCATGTTTAGTTCTCTTTTAACCTCTTTCTCGTGTTTCAGAGCTTCTGCTACGGCCAATGCCTGTTCTAAACTATAAAATATAACAAGTTATAATTAAAAATTACAAACTTCTATTGAGCTTCTATTGAGCCCAAACACGCTATATCTGCTCTAAGTTGTTGAGAATTTGACAACGGAGCCGCTATACCCCACCCCACAAGTACTATTTTTTTTTTACCCTTATTCATTTACTTATACTGGACATAGAATAATTTTATACCTTTTTTTTGTACACTAGATATTTATGTGTAAATATTGTAAAATTCTTTTTGTCATCTTTATTAATAAAATGTTTTAAGCAATTGGGTGTCTCGCAGACTACTTGATGCTGCAGCAGATCAGTCACTTTGTTTACATTACAAATAAATCTTTGAAAAAAAAAAAAACTATTCAAAAAATTATATCAAGGAAATATTTGGAATTAACGTCATATTTCTGTCTGGCTTATTTTTAATGACAAATTATGGCGGGCAGGCTGATAGTCAATTGATGATAGAAGACTTCTGTCGCGTGTGTTGCTGAACACAAGAGCAATGCTATTCTGTAATGAGGTAATAACTACCACCAGTAAGCTACACAATTTATATTTTTACGACTACAGAGATCGTTTAAAAATTCAAATTCTTCATTTCTATTTTATTTATTATTTATAAACAAAAAGTTGAAAATAAAATTTAGTTTACCTTATGTAGAGAATTACAATTTTCGAGTAGAAAAGAACACTTACGGCAACAGCGGCACTCTTATGTTAACCCGTAGATGTCTCGCTTTAATCGCCTTGTATATCGGCAGTAGCACTTGACCGGGGATCGTTGGATCCTGTTGTGAAATTAAAGCGTTATTAAATATTATCTACACTATATTTTGAAGTTACTTTAACTAGTACGTGTAACTCACCCCACTTCCTTGGCTTTTGTCTTTGTCTTGATTATCGTCAGAGAAAGTCAAGTAGACCTTGCTGCAACAATTGCAAATTATACTTTCAATTGGAGAATGATTAATAAATGCCATTTAGTCAGATATAATTTCATAAATTGTATTCGTGAATGATTATTTTATTTTAATTTAATTATAAACTCAAAAAATATGTATGTAAAATTGTGAACATGATAAAATTTATGTATGAATCAAAACCTAATGTGATCGATTCAAAATGACTCAAGTCGTCTCTAAAACCATAAACAAAATGTTTGTGACGTCCAGTGATATTGTAGGTTATGTGACGATTTTATTATTATTTTTGCATTTTCCTCTGACAATATGCAATAATTTTGGATAACAATCGTAAATGTTCAATAAGTGTAAATGAATACGTGTATATGAGAAATTCCATGTCGCGGGTTGTTTGTTTACCTTTTTGCTCCTTTTTAAAAAAATGCACTATCCAAGTATAAACACGTATAAAAATCCACACGAGGCTCTCCAGTTAAATTTAAAAAAAATATATATTAATATTGGTACTAAACCTGCAATTTGAATCAAATATGACTCGTGATTCGTGCCCGATGACTGTCTTTATCGTGTTTCTGATAAAGCCCGCGTACAACTCGCCCGGTTGACCAGTCGGGAAATTCGTTAAATAAACCTGCAACGCAGTATAAACCACCTTTTATATTGTGCGTTTTGGACTATCAAAGTAATTAAATTAGTGGCAGTCTGTCTCGTTTTTACGCGAAAAAACAATCTGTCTATATGGAGAAAAAATAACTGTCTATTGCAACAAAAACTCTCGAAACATCGCAGGACTAAGAATAATTTTTTTAATACCCGAAATATTGGAATTTCAAATTTAAATGCGTTAGTATTGTTTATTTATTTTTCTTGGTACATTTGTTTATAATTATAAAGCCAATTTTCGGGCATTTTGTATGAGTTATTGTTTTCTATTTTTATATATAAAAGCCATATTTCACGGCGGTCTTTTGTAAGGGGGTGGTTACTGCCGCCAGACGGGCTGCCTGAATGGCTGTGAAACGCAGTGTGCCCTGGCTCCATTTAACAGATCCAGACTAGACTCAACTTTGAAAAGTTCATTTCCAAAGTTGGCCTTGGTTCCAAAGTAGCCTGTCTGTTGACCTTATCATAAAAAAAAAACCTTGGTGGGAATCGAACCCGGGACCTCTGAGACGGGGCACCCGAACCACTCATCCAAGAAGGTCGTCAAATATTAATTAAACGTTGAAATGAGGTAATTTAGACTTGCCGTATTTCTCGGGTCGTGGCCTGAAAGAGCGCGGACTGCGTCCCTCTCACGCGTCTCGTCGCTGGGCGCAGTCACAAAGTAATGCGGGTAGAATGCACCAGCTATCACTATCTGCAATTTATTTAAAAAAAAAAAAAACAGCACGTTTACGAAAGAGTTTAAAAAATAATCTCAAATAAAGTTTCAAAAAAAAACAGGCTAGGGTCAGGTCAGATTCAGGGTCAGCAGGGCATCCCCGAGATGTTACTCATATCTTAGGCGACGGTAGCCATGTACCATGAAGTAGACAATCAACTTATCTGCCATATTATATTAAAAAAAAAAAAAAAAACAGCAGAAAATGCCCCTGCTTCCAAAAAAGCAGGGATGACTGAGTAAGACAATTACACCATTGGCACTGTCACGCAAGAATTTTGAATCCATGCATATCGATAGTTATTTTTTATTTTACATACTGATGATAAATAATGACGGCTTGGAGTGAAGAGAATGTTTAAGCACTTGTACCATTATTTTGCCAATATTGTGGTATCATTGTACTATCAATATGAAGTAAGTAACTCAATTATTTACTTTACTTTAACTATTCGCAGTCACGGTTTCACGACCCATCTCTTGAAATTAAATTTTATTTCTTGTCCGTCTGACAAGAGCAAGCATAGAGACCTGCTCTGCGTTCACGTTTCGACGCCTGCATACTTAAGGCGTGGTTACATTGCGGTCAAATTATAGTCACAACGCTTGGGAACCTACCTTCAGAACGAGATTGAGCTCGGATCGCGGCCACGGAAACGGTCCGTCGGGGATTTCGAAGCCCACGCGCGACAATCGTATGCGAATCTCGCGCAACATTTCGTCCAACTCGCGCAGCCCGCGCACTTGCACGTAGAAACTGCGAGCCCACGCCCTCTCGTTGGAGCCCGGCTGTTGGAACTGGCGCTGCTTGCGCATGTGGCTCCACACCTGCAATCCCATTGACCTCTCATAGCCTTCATACACATTTCTCTATTTAGAACCTCAGTACCTCTACCATGAGTTTTTAATGACCGCACTCACTAGCAAGAGCGTAAAATATTTATATGGAAATTTGACATAGACAATTGACAATTTACCATATAAATGTTTTACGCTCTCGTTATTGCGTGCGGTCATTATAGATTGGTAGAGGTACCGACCAAATAAGAACTATATATAGAATTTTGCGAACATAGTGAATCCAGTTTTACAAATATATATATTTGCGTAACCCGTATTTTGTGTTCCATGATATAATATAACCTAAATGTTTGTTTATTTTTATTATAATAAAAATATTGGTTTCCATGTTAATGTTATGTGTGAAATCTAAAACCATCCGGCTTTTTTTTTTTAAAGACTGGTTTTTTTCACCCTTTCACTACGCAAACGCGCCTCTTAGTTTGATTGCATTTGTATGCGTGTAACCGTGTATGTACACGGCAAAGGCGTAGTTTTGCCGGCTTCACTGTGGCGTCCACAGGGCTCTATCTTTGATTTTCATTTTATCTGAGCATACAACATCTTTCTTTCTAAAGCTTTTTAACGCCCGACGCAAACGGGGTGTTATAAGTTTGACACGTGTGTCTGTGCTTTCGATAAGTGACTTGGTTGGTAGATGGTGTTTTATAAGGTGAATGTATCCTTACCCTGTAAACGTTGAGTAGAGCGATACAATCGCTGGTGGATCCGTCGGCCCATGTCAGCTTTGACTTGTACGCGTTCATTCTCTCACGAAACGGATTATTGAAAATATTTCTGACAGACAGAGCAGCCGCTGAAATTAGGTTCCAGTTAGAGACCGCCATTTCGTTTCATTCATACCGTCAATTCTATTCTGAATTAACAAATATTATTGAACAATTTTACATTTAAAAGTTGTTACATAAAAAAAAAGAGTATTTCATCTGAAGAAACGGATTTTACTTGGAAAAAGTGTTTCAGCTATTGTTGTTGTAATACAAATTGTAATATAACTTTTAATATCAATTAAATTTTGTTTCTTTTATTTCCGTTGGAATGAAATTTAGAAAAAGAGTACTGTACAAGTCTCTGACGAAATAGCAATTGACAGCCTCGATTTTTATGAAGTCAATTTGCAACATGCTTACCAATAATGGTGCATTCATTCATGCAACCATAGATATATCCGAGCAAAATCAACTTTGACACCCGAACGTCGAGGGGCAGTTTCGCCATGACGCGACCCCAAGACGTGAGCTTTCCGTCGGTGTAGGAGATGTCATCGTCGTCCGCGTCCCTTTTCAGTGCTCCCACCTGAAAGATTAACACAAACTTATTATAATAATTTCATGTTAAACTAGACAATATCACATAACACCTCGCCTATAACACAAGCACCGCCACATGTGCTGCAAGTGCGCTGTCGATCATAGTATCGATTAAGGAAGATATAGTGAACGGCTGTTGTCATATGTAAGGAGGTAGTTACTGCCGCCATACGGGCTGCCCAAATGACTGGGATATGCCGAATGCCCTGCCACTACTTTCCAAAATCCAGACCAGAGCCAAATTTGAAAAGTTAATTTCCAAAGTTGACGCAGCCGGGAATCGAACCCGGCAACCCTGAAACGAAGCGTTAAGGGAATCGGCCTTTCAACAGGAATAATTTAGCAGAATGTCTTCGGAAAAGAATGAAAAAAAAAAATACCTCTTTGAGTACAAGTATGGTGCGTTCAATATTCGAGAGGTCGGGAGGGTTCATCGCCAGTGCGAGGATCTCGTGAGGTGGTCCCATATCCAGCATCTTGGCGAGCAGCACCAGCCGCTCCAGTGGAGACCGGGTTATCTCCGGAGTACACTCCTCATCGAAATGAGTCTGACCGATGGGTTTGAAAATGACAATAAAACACACATAATATAAGAGCTATGGTTATGTACATGTCAATAGTCTTTGTTTTCATCAAAATCGATGCAGTATTTCCGAAATTATTTACGCCGAAACTTACGGTCACTATTTAAATTTTCAAGTACGCAAGATCTAAGTGGATGACGTCACAAATCTAGTTGCTAGACGCAAGTTCATCGTAAAGAGTAATCGTAAGGTTTGTATGTTTGTAATAAATAAACTCAAAAACTACTGGAGCCATTTTAAAAATTCTTTTACCTATAGAAAGCTACGTTATCAGCGAGTAACATAGGCTATATTTTATAAAGTTACGCGGGCGAAGTCGCGTGAAAACAACTAGTTGATTATAAATCATAAAAATAGATCCGAGGCAGTTTATTACAATAATACCCTATAGTGTTTTCACAAGACATAAAATAATACTTTTTATGAACCGATCGATTCGATTGTTTACCACACAAAGCCTCTTTAATAATAATAATAATAATAATAATCAGTTTGATCCGCGCGGCACCGCGTGGTCATGTGTTTCAGGCCTAAGTCTATAAGTCTATAAACAAAGCTAGTTTTGTTGTACACTAAAGTACACTTACATAGAAAATCATTGGGACCAGCCGATATACGCGTCCGTCACGAACACGTCCCGTGCGTCCAGCTCGTTGTTCGCAATTGGCCTTCGAAGCCCACGTGAGCTGCAGAGACGTGAAGTTCGTACAATCGTCCGCAACTAGGATCTTGCTCAGGCAGAAATCGATCACTGTTCACAGCAAAAAAATAATACACAGGAATCAAATCTTGGTAGTTGCAGGGCACTTGATGATTATTTCTGACTAAAATTCTAAGGGTAACGCCAATACACGTTCTGATGTTCTGAACCTGTGTCTACAAAAGTGTGGAGAACTAAATATCTATCCTATTACACTAGTGTAGTAATGGTGGCATACCGTATTTAACGTCTGGGACTGTGATAGAGCTCTCGGCGATGTTAGTGGCCAGTATGATTTTGCGCTGTCCGGGCGGCGAACGCAAAAAAACGCGCGCCTGTTCGTCCTGTGTAATCGTCGAGTGCAATGGCAACACCAACCAATCGTCTTCGGCACATTTGGCATTTATCAGCTTCGTTCTGTAAATTCGAATAAAATCATTCATTCTGAAGCGAAACTAATGTTAGTGTGAGCGAACTCACAGCAAAACATCAAAACATTACTATAAAAGTTACTGCATTTAATGCGCGTCCTCGTGCAGATAATAATAGTTTTTGTTTCATCGAAATCGGGCTAGAATTTCCAGTTACAGCGTTGTAAATTTTCATCGCTTTTTTAAATTTGCGTTCATTCGCGCGCTACTGCGATGACGTCACGCCGCGAGTGTCATGTCCGCGAGCGCAATGAACCAAAGTATGTAGGTGCGCAAGCGCCGACTCGCGGCGTGACGTCACAATCATGTTAGCGAAGTCGCTTAGTCGGAGGTTATACTTTAACGTTTTCTCAGTAATTTTTGGATATAAAAAAAAATAAAAACAGATTATTTTTTCTCAAGTTACCTATTTTTTAGATATGCTGATAACAAAAACCCTTTACAGATCGTCATCTGTAAATATGGTTCTATTGTGGCATATTTAAAATTAAACGTTTAAAAAATATTTATTAATAATTAAGCAGTAAACATATAGAATCATAGAATAAATTAGTAAAACTTACCTCAATTCCTTGTCCTTTAAATAAACATACAATTGTTCAATCTCATTGATACCAGGTAAAAATATCAATACAGATGGTAGGTTGGCCTGCGATATATTTTCAAAGTTGTCTTCTTGGGCATCAATCTTATCGAATGCACCTATCAACTTTACTGCCAAATGGTACGTATCTTGCGTAATGGTAGGCTCGTTTGGACGTGCCTCCGTTGTAATCTAAAATATTAACCAACACCATGTTCATTCTAGTAGCAGTTTTGCAAAAAAAAATATGCTTGTATCATATAAATTGTCAATTACCATACTAAATGGTGAGAGGTTATCCAAATAGTAAGTCTTCACGCTATAAGCGGGCGTTTTGATATCGACAACGACATGGGCCGGTTTCTGGGTACCAATGGGTGTTGGTATCGAGAAATATTCAGAAAAGGCGCTCGTATTGAATGTAGCCGACATCAATATAACTTTAACACTCGGTGACACGGTGTATAAAAGTTTCTTGACAATAATCAACAAGAAATCCATTTCTTGACCCCTTTCGTGAACTTCGTCGAGGACAATGTGAGTGTACTCATTCATAGTTTTGGCACCAACTGTAATGGGAATTTACAATTTTATTTTATTTATTAAATCTTTATATTATATAAAAATGTTAAGTTGATTTGTGTACGCTTCAAGATCCTATTTTAATTCGGTTTTCACAAGAGAGAACATTTTATGATAAAAACTTCAACACAAGCCTTAATATATTATTCTTACCCAATTTCTCCAACAAAACACCCGTCGTAACATAGCTTATACGTGTGTCGGCTGTAGTTTTATTTTCAAGTCCAACCTGCGAAAGTCCATAAAGAATTATATAGTTTCAAATATTTTTCTTCATTTTAGACTCATTTTTGACAATTCCAAAAGATAGAGCATAAATAATAAACTTGAAACGAAATGAAGGGTGTAAATATTATTATTATCACTATTTTTTTTATGTACTAAAATTACATTTTGTTAGATCTAAGAGTAGTAAACGTTAGATAGTTTATAATATCTTAATAGGAAACCACATACGTTTAAGTACAAACCTGATAGCCAACAACGTCGCCAACTTGCCAGCCACGCTCTTCAGCCACTCTTTTCGCTATGGAAATGGCTGCTATACGTCTCGGTTGTGTCACAACTATCTTACAAGGGAGACGTTTCTCGTAGCAGTCATCCAAGATCCACTGCGGAACTTGTGTGGTCTTACCGCAGCCGGTTGGGCCTTCTACTATTATTACTGGGTTGGCATACATACAACTTATAATCTGAAATTTAAAAAAAAAACTGTCAACATAGGACTGTTACAAATGTTATAATAAATAGTAATACTAATAGATTACTAATATTATAAATGTGAAAGTAACTTTGTCTGTTAACTTTTCACGCATTAACTACTCAACCAATCATGAAATTTTGCATACGTTGTCAGCGATACAAGAAAGGACATAGGATACCTTTCTTCCAGAAAAAAAGTACTGTTCCCGAGTGATCATCTAAAAATATAAAGAATTGGGCGCCACTGTCGCGTGGCAGCGTCACCGCTGCCATAACGATAACGATGTCGGGCGTTATTACTCATTATATTTTCTTTTTCAACATGGACGTTGTCGTGGGCACCAGCTAGTGTGTTGATAATTCTATTTGTTATAAAAAGCCCCAAATTGGCAATCTACATATCTATATGTTCAAAGTACATAAAAATACTACTCAATTCCCCACATTTTAACCTGTAGAAAATAAGTTATGTCTGGCATGCCTGTGATCTTACTCTATGACAGTATTGACAAATTACCTTTATTCGACTTGCATCAATTGGTAAAGATTTTGTTGTATCTTTATTTTTCACAAAAGAGTATTTGCTGTATATTCCTTGAAAGGCCTCATCAGTCAACTTCTCCTGGTTTACTACAGAGCCATCAATTGTTGACAACTTTTCCAATGAGTTCAGTCCTGCTGCTTCTGACAGAAATGAGCACCTCTCTAATTCATTCTGAAATTTTAATTTATTTTCATAGTTCATTATTGTACATACCTAGTTTCACATATGAATTATTACATACATATATGCTTAAATTTTTATCACGGTTTTGCGATATATAAAAATACTAAATTTTTGCCGCTACTTAGTCTGCTTTGAAGAATTAAAAACATATGACGGCAACCAATTTTTAATATACTTAGACAATCTCTCGGTAATCAATATCTTTTCAGGATAAAAAGTATTTTAGATGTTAATCCACGTAATAAATTATCCATGTGCCAAACTTCTTTGTGTGAAAGAAAATCAAATATACATACATCCTCACAAACATTAGCACTCAAAATATTAGGAGGATTAAGCAAGGACCTGATTAACTGACTTGTACTAATATTATACAATTATCTATCTTTTTTTTCACTATTCTGTTAGTGATAAAAACAAGAAAATTTTAGTATATAATTAGTGTTTTAATTATTGTTTCAGTCATAAATGAGGCAAGCAGTCTGAGAGCAATAACACAACACCCCAACCCTACTATGAAATAAGAGCTGGCATTTAATTTGGCACTTCGGAAACAAGAGTGAAATATTTGGGGGATATACAGTGAGATATTGGAGTGAGAAAAGACAGTGAGAATTTAGTAGAAATAATAATAGTTCAGAGATATTGTCAACATTTGAGGAGTTTAAAGAATTTATAATCAATAGATCTCGAGCTTTAGAAGCCTTAGAAGTTAATCAAAATACTGTGTCAATTGTAATAAGTTTATCAAAACCTGAAATTTTTCATGTATTTAATTTAAAATGTTTATTTTGCTCTGATGCACATGCATTAAGTGTATGTAAAATGTTTTCGAATAAAACAGCTGAGCTGAGAGCATACTGTCCTATGGGTTGAGTAGCTATGGCCGCACTTATAAAACGTACCTAGATCAAATATATAACATCCAATATAGATTGTTAAAATTAATAGTACCTTTGAAAATTAAAAATAATATAGTGAAGATCCCATGGGACTCTTTAAGTACTGTGGAGTGATTCCTATTCACAAAAAAGTTGACTATACATTACTCATGGAACAGTACATTCGTGAGAAAATTCAGTAGTCACAAGTCACACAATAGTCACTAGAAAGGTAACCAATAAGTTATTATGTAAACCAAAATTTACTAATGAGTATGGCAAAAGAACCTCACAATACATAATTCCCCATCTAATTAATAATTTACCTATCAATCAAAAAAATGAAATTACACAAAAAAACATAAAGCATACCTTAAAAATACATTTCCTAAACTAAATATACATGCCTGCATGGAATGGGACACCCTGTGTAGCGAGTTGCACACACACTAAGCGTGACGATGCCTCGCTCAACCGGTTTTCTTTGTTTTCTTTTAATGCTGCTAACTGAGTTGCATCTTGTGCGATTCAGTTAGTTAGGCATGTTGAGGTTGATAATTTTATAATTATAATATATGGTGTAATGTGTTATTTTGGCGTGAAATAAAATGTCTAGACAAACCTAATAATGGTTTCCAGACATTGTTATCATCTTGTGTGTAAATACGTGTTAGATAACAATTAAATAAATAAATAAATAAATAATGAGCATGTTTGTCTGTAGCTTTAGGCATACATCTCGCTCTTGTTCCTGACGAGCCATATTTAAATGCATACATCTCGCTCTTGTTCCTGACGAACCATATTTAAATGCCATATCTACTGTACCTTAATATGCCAAAAATTATGAAACGAAATCAATCCACAACACAAAACTAAATTACTCAATAACATTCTACTATTGACTAATTTATCAAGCTAAAAATTGTATGAATAATTCTCAAAATGTAAACACATGTTTACCTTTAAATAGATTTCGTTCTCCCTCTCTTTAACTTTTCGGCAATAATCTGTGCTATTAAGAGTCATTCGGCTTCGACGATGTTCTTCTTTCCTGTCTAGCTGAATTGAAGTATCCTCCTTGGTTAATCGAAGTCCACTGGTGAGTGGACCACGCAATTTCACAATTTTAGAGTTTTCAGGGCGTGAATCGGCATAAAACTCGTACAACTCCTCCATGTTTGGGTAAGTGATTCCCTGAACTGAATATAGTTTTTCAACCCAATCGTAAGAAAAGTTTAGACAATTAATCAGTTTACACAATTAAGAAGTTAAACGAATTGAAGAACAAACAGATTAGTATACATTATACAATACAATGTCGTTTGCTTTGGAAACAAGAATATGTGTTTACAAATTTTACTCGAGCCGAGCGAGGCCGATGTCGCCAGAGTATATAATTATATTCCTTGTTGACAACGGTTGACAAAATAAAATAACAAGGAAACTGGAAAGGAAGGGGGGGGGGGGCTTAGTCCGTATACATAGAATAATAACTAAAGCATATTATTCTATGTCCATATACGAAAGTAGATTTTAGTGGATATAGAACTGGTAATAACAAAAGGAAAGGTATAAACAATATAGACTCAGTTAATAATATAACCATGGACCTAATATATAAGCAATGAGTAAATTAATAATCTATGGAGGCGCCCTATTCTACTATATGAACCGTAGCCTATATAAATCAATACGTTAATGTCAAAAAGCTTTTTGTCTCATTTTAACTAGGTGACAGTTGAATAAAAAAAAGAGATAAATGGTATCCTGTTAAGGGCAAATTTTGGCAACACTCTTTGCTGACCAAGGACGTTAGATAATATAACAGGACCGCTTACTTGAAAAAATTGCATTTACGAAAATGAAGCAGAGAGAGAGAACCAAGCGGAGGTCATGTGTCTCTTTCTTTCATCTTGCCAGACTAACATTTGTATGTTAATTGTACTTCAATTATTTTAATAAATTTTAATTCAACATATTATAATCACATTAATTTCGTTATATATTCTTAAAATAAAAAAGTTAATATTTATTGTTTCAAGCCTATTTTATATTTCATTACGGTAAATGTCCATGAAATTGTAGCGTTAGTGGATATGATTATGTACAATTGGTGCAAAACTATTATAAGCAATAAAATGAACAATGAGAAAAATACAATTAGTAAAAGTGTTGGTTAAACATATTGCAATTTTAAAAAATATTTATAAGATAGGCTTAAATCCGTTAAATCTATCATGATGAAATTGAAATGACAAATAAATAGAACAAAAATACCACGACAGGATCACGAATCGCCTTTAAAAATCCATAAACAAAAAGAATATATTTTTATCAGGCATTGATTGCATCCTTTTTTTTTAAAAAAAAAAAAAAAACTTTTGTATTAATTCACAACAGCAACTCTCGTTAGCAACAGCAACTTCACTTTCTCTAGTTTTCTATTATACCTGCAATAGACAAATAAGTATCGAGTTACTTTTACGTACTCATAATATTAAAATTATAAAATCAGTATATAGTGTTCTGTGTATAAAAATCAAAATTTACTCGGGCTCAACTCTGTCTATGTGATATCGTCATGTCAATGCCAAGTCAAGTCAACTAATGTCAAGTAGAACTAATAGAAGTATTGTGCTGGTATTATTGAATTGAATTGAAGGAATTAATTACATTTTACAAGGATAATAATTAATTTGTCAACATTGATCAACGTTAAATTTACAATATCGGATCGGACAAAATCATAATTACTTGTCAATCGATCTTCGTCCAAGAAGTAATTTTTGTAATAATTTAAGGGACAATGACGATTTTGTGTTAGTAATGTCCTAAGTCGTGGAATTGAAAGATAGGTTTTACTTCTCAAATTATTCTTACGTTTATTAAACAAGTTTATTTTAATATTTAACAAATATTAAGAAATAGTTCAAGTTTGATGACATGTTATAAAATATTACAATAGGTACCTATTCGGTAGGTTTGGTGTAGGTACTGTGTTTATCATGAAATCTAGCAAGCGAAGACTTCAAGCACTCACCGAAGGTTCTGATGGAATACCTAACTACCTGAAAATGGATGATTCGGAGAGTTCTATTCCGCCAGTATTCCGATCCCGATTACATGAACTGTTTTCACAAATCGAAAAAGAGTTTGACCTTCTCTACACAGAAAACTTGAATCGTAAGTAATAGATGATTATTTATTAAAATATGCACTCATTCCTTTTTTCATATGTTTTTATTCAATCTTTTTTTTAAATACATCATGTATCTGTGTGTTTTGTCTGTCTGTCTGTGGCATTGTAGCTCACAAACAGATGGACCAATTTTGATCATTTTTTTTTATGGTGACATGACATGATAGTTCTTAATAATTATGTTAAGAAGTTTATGAAGATCTGTGCAGGTGTTTATTAATGACAACTATTAGTTATTGATGCTTAAATTGATCATATTTAATTTTAAAATATGTTTTATTTTGTGAATTTTATTGTACCTATGTATGAAAAAGATGCAAAAATAAAAATAAAATTTGTCATATTATAACAATAACAATTTAAATAATAATTATTAATAATATAACATATATATCTTGATAAATTTTTTCTTATACCTTATTGCAGGATTGTTGTAACGATTGATAGAGAGAGCTTTGAGTCAATATCGGAAAATTTTGGCCATTATTGGTATTTTCACAATTTTTGTTTGGTGGTGATGTGTTTTTTACTTAAAATTATTTATCACAGTTAAGCCAATGTAACCCGTTATTATATCGGAATACCCTCTTCTAGCAAAGAAAGACTGCTTTATTTAAGGAATTTGTCAAAGAAAATCAGCAGTGTGCAGCATCTTTCATTCCAGCCGATTCTTCTGGAAATTTCTGTCAGTGACCTAACCTACACCCATGATACACTCTACTTACCTACACTATTTAAGTATGTGCATGTGCATCACACATACTTGGGGCATTTACCTATTCTCTCACTTGTAATCTAAAAATTTGAGGTAGAGTTGGAAGTCTGAGCACCCCTGTCCTATTGGCTGGTAAATTAGTTTTATAAATATTTCTTTTTCAGTTCAAGAAAAGTTGGATATACTTAGTGAGAAGCTTGAAAGAGAAAGCTATATAGGTGACAAACAAAATCTGGAGTACATTGAGTTTGATGCAACAGGAAAGACATCTAAATCAAAGTGTATGTGTCATTTCCTTATATTTTTCAATTTTTGTGAGCCAATATTGCTAATGTTTGCTGATAATATAGCTTTTTGTAAGTGAAAGAATTTTTATAATCGGTCCAGTAGTTTTTGAGTTTATTCATTACAAAAATACAAATTCTGTCTTTATAATATTAGTATAGGATAACCATAATCACTTTTGTAGAGGAGAAACTACTCCTAAGGTGATTTTTGGGTTGTAATGTACAAATGACTCATTAAATTTTTCACTTTTCATTATCTATGAGTAAAAATATCAATAAAAAAGTATAGTAAAAATATAAATAAAAAAAAAGTAAGTAAGTGTGGTCATTATCTTTAATTTAATTGGTAATATAATTTCATAACATACAATTTTTTTTATTTTTTTATTTGACAGTGTCACAGAGTAATTCTCAAAAGGTTAAAGCAAGTCACAAGTTGAGAGTGCAAACAAGCAAGATAGTGTCCAGTTTTAAAGCGCCCTCGTACAGCTGCCAACTCGTGCGAGAGTTCACTGGTCACAAAGATGGCATATGGGACGTCACTTCTGCTAGACCTGGGCAAGCTTTAGTTGGAACTGCTTCGGCTGGTAATCAATAACATTATTTAAGTCATTTATTATTATTTTATAATTGGTAATTTTAAAAAAATATTTACATGATAATAAAATACATATTTTGCATGTGGATTTATTGCAGTTTTAAATACTTTATCTGAACAATTGAAATGTTTTAACCAATACATAAGATTGTGTCTTATTGATTGGTCCATAAAATTTCACTTTTACCATTAATTTATAATGACTTATTGTTTTTAGATTTTTTAAACGGTAATGGTATTATCTAAAAATAATAAGTATCGATGCCCACGATTATTTAGTTGCCAAATCACGTTCAACATTGATCCATATATTTTTGTTTTTAGATCACACTGCATGTGTTTGGAGTGTTGAATGGGGCAAATGCTTACTCCAATACACTGGACATTCAGGTTCTGTGAACTCTATCAAATTCCATCCAATCAGGGATATAGCTTTGACCAGCAGTGGGGACAATACAGCTCATGTGTGGCAGGCTGCCGTCAATTGGGATCTACCGGTAATTTCATCCATTACGACTTAATCCATACCTAAGTATTACAAAATTATCTATCTATAAAATCTTAAATTTTTGTTATATTTCGCGGTCCAAGATACATCCATACACAGAACAGGTGTGCACCATTGTAATTAATTTTTTAAACGTTTCTCATAAAATTCACTTGTAGAAAACACACTCACATATTATGCTCAATGTTCGAGTAAACAAACTAAGCTGTTTCGTTGGCCACCCGCTTCCCTGCGAGATCCCCGTCATTGCTCCTTCTATGACTAGTTTCCTAACTGTATGGTTTGTAAAACTGTGCTCATATTGTAGCTAGATGGAATTTAACAAAAGAGGACAATACAAAATATATTTCCAGCGTGGTCAGTCTTCCGAAGAAGAATTAGAAGGCGGCGGAGAAGAAAGTCTCGGTGAAGGTGGCGACCGACCGGAAGTCCTTCGCACCCCATTGACGGAATTGATGGGTCACTCGGGTGTGGTGGTCGCCGCTGATTGGTTGGCCGGCGGCGATCACGTCATCACCGCATCGTGGGATCGGACCGCCAATCTGTATGACGTTGAGACTGGAGATTGTCTACAAGTTTTGACTGGTGAGATAATATTTTACTAAAAACTAGGACATAATTGGTCTTATCAAAAATTGTGTTATACAGAGATATTGAATAATAAAAGATATTTTAAGTATGTCTCGGGACAAGCTATGCTCGGGGTTACTCTACGTGATCGAAGCAGAAATAACCTTCCTCGTTTATGCCTCTATCCATTAGTGAAAACCTAATGGAAAGAATGGTAGTTTCGAGTAGACAGACAGACAGACACGGACAGTTTCGGCGACTTGATAACGTCGCTTATAAACACAGGCAACGCCATATGTTCTGTAGGTGCGCTGTCGACGTTAGTAGGATAAAGGACGAGGGATGAAGAGACCATATGGAAGTGGGCTCTCACTGACACACAAATGTTTTTAGATAATTGGAAATGTTTCGTTTCGTAGGCCACGATCACGAACTGACTCATGCGTCTGCGCACCACAGCGCTCGCCTCGTCGTCACTGCATCGCGCGACACCACATTCCGCCTGTGGGACTTCCGCGAGCCCATACACTCTGTTTCAGTCTTTCAAGGACACACCGAGTGAGTATTTTAAATGATCCAAGATGTACATACAATATAGGCTTATAATATACTTATAATATACCCGACAGAAAGGCTTGACGGTCCTTTTGACGGTATTAAGGATAGGGATTAGGAAGGGATAGGGAAATGACATCGAAACACAACAGCACACACGCTGTTATTTCACTGTGGTCTTCTGTAAGGGGGTGGTTACTGCCGCCAGACGGTCGTTCCAGAGGATTGCGAAATGCACCGTGTCCTGCCACTACTTTCCAAATCTAGACCAGAGTCAACTTTGAAAATTTCAATTCCAAAGTTGACCCTGCCGGGAATCGATCCCTAAAACCCCTAAGATAGAGCGTTAAACCACTCATTCAACGGGCTCGTCAACGAGAGTTGAAATAACGCAACCTCTCAAATTTGCGTCAAAGAAAAATAAGCATGCTAGAAAATAATAAAACTTTACCCTTTTTATCTTTCTGTCTGCAGAAGTGTAACATCGGCGGTGTTCACTCGCGAAGACAAAGTCGTTTCGGGCTCCGATGACCGTTCTGTCAAGGTATTCCTACAATTTCTTTAGTGTCAAGTATTCATACAGTAAAGGGCAACTCGTATGTTAAATGTTTCGATCGAATCTTCTAGATACGAGTATAGTGAAACTCAATTTCGATTGCCAGAAGGGAGCAACAAAATCCATTCATGTAAACCTGCATGAGTTCTGCATTTATACTTTCTACTCGTTACAAGATAATTATTTTGTTTTATAACTAGTATTTAAACTGCGAGGTGGTCTCCGCATCCGCTTGCGTCGTAAATTCGCGCAATGAATGCGTATTCACGTTCTATTAGGACACCCAAGTTTTGTGATTGCGTGACTACGCGTAGTCGCGTTATAAGGACGACACCTCATGTTGTAGTGTTCCTATTGTTGGTCTGAAAGGGCTGTGTGTGTGTGTGTGTGTGCCAGGTGTGGGACGTGCGCAACATGCGGTCGGCGTTGGCCACTATCCGCTCGGACTCGTCGGTGAATCGCGTGGGAGTGAGCAGCGCCGGGCTCATCGCCATCCCCCACGACAACCGCCAGGTGCGCCTCTTCGACCTGCAGGGCCAGCGCCTCGCTCGCCTGCCGCGCTCCAGTAGGCAGGTTAGTCTCTCACGCACTCTCTTCCTTATTAAACTTGTGTCCCATCACTTAAGAGCTCATTTCCTAACAGAAGCTGCTTACCAATTCCATACAAAGTATTTCCCACGATTACTTGTTAGTTATTGGTCGTAGCAATACATAGTGACATTTCTGAGATATAATATGAAGGTTTGGATGGAAAGGCGTTTGAAGCTCATTTCCCATTTGACGAAGGGATTTCACTAACTTCCACATGCTCGATTGATTTCGGTGGTATTTCAATGACATGGTAATCTTGACTTGATTATGCAGCATAAAGTAGTTTGCGGGATACTAAACTCCTCAGATATAGCGTGTTTGGGCTCAGTAGGCATTCGGGGGTCAGTTTATAATTATGACGCTTAAACATATGTATTTAATTAATCAAATAACCTCGAATGCTTCCAGGGTCACCGTCGAATGGTGACGTCTGTGGCGTGGGTGGAGGACATCTCTACAAACATAAACTTCTTCAGCTGCGGCTTCGACCGTCGCATCCTCGGCTGGTCCATACAGCCCTCCAAAGAAAACTGAACCTTAACGTCGGTGGCTACGATCTAGTTTTAGATGTGCAGGTGATCAGTCTGCCTTCGTGTACGTTCTCTACACCATACATTCTCTAGTCGTTAGGAGCTGTCATGAACCGATTAACTTGAAAGCACTTCCTATGGTCCGTTTACACATATTCTATTCTATTCACGTGAACAATCACTTGAGGTGTCTTTAGTTGCAAGTTATAAGTCAACGGTTTAGTTATAATAGAGTAAATTTTGCACATAAACATTGATTCTAGCATACTTTATTAAGTGGTCGTAGTTCGACAAATTGTACTCATAAGCACTTTGCAGTTTTTTTTATACGCTTTATAAGGCAGTGAATTATTTACTGAGGTCAAAATGTTTTATTGTCTAAAAATTAACGAATATATTCCACTTATAAATAAGCGACCTATATTCATGTATGCATTTGCATGCTACAATTATTCACAACAACAATTGAGTTCATATATCATCATGATATAAATAAACTTATAAGTACTAAAAAGTACACTTTTTATAATCATAAGTAACTATAATACATTGGTAATATTTTTCTTGTGTTATAAGCCAAGGCCCGTTAACAAAAGTCTGAATCTTAAAAAAAAAAAATCTTATGAATTTTCCCTAGGGAAGTAATACAGAATTTAAGAAATATTTTACTTTGAAATTATTTTAATTATTTTAAAGTTATTGGTTCATGACAGCGACTACTATTTTTATTTGAGTGGTTTTTTTTCTATTAATTTTTTCATACACGGGTGTTAGTGAATTTCATCCTTATATACTACCTGTTACGAATGTGTTTTCTTTGAGGTGAAAATCGGATAGGTGACAGAGTATTTCTAACTTAGGAGTGCTTTTAAAGCTGTAATTAAGAAAAAAAATGTGCGAAAACAAATTGTTATGTAGGCCAAATGTATGTTTTAGGCAAAATGATGTATCTATGTCCGTCTATAAGAGACATTTTGCTTTGTAAATTGTCTACTATTTATTTACGCTGAGCATTCAAGTGTATGTATACATACACTAACGCTCGTTGTGTTTTTTGTTTTCATTTCTTTTAGTTTGAAATTTCTTACAATTTATTTGATTGTGATTTTATATTGACAAATTAACAACGAGCCCTGGTGACATAGATATTGTATTAAGAAGTGTCTCCTTGTTAAATTGTCGTTTCGGTAACAGAGCAAAGAATCGCCCTCTACTAGAGACGGTAGTAAGAATAATATATATTTGTCCCGCAATTCCGTTGAGCGCAACTCAGACCAGTTTCTATTTGCACGTTGTGGAGTAAATATTACTCAAAAAAAAAAAAGCGATAGATATACCTCATTTTTCTGTGATTTGTTGTAATAATTAAAAGTAAAAACATAAATAAATTAAATGCCATTTTTGGCTTTAATTATACAAATGCTACTTTCCGTATCCCGTTGACACGCTGGATTTGTATGGAAAGCGTTGACCAATTGACCATGCCGTCTCTAGTAGGGGGCGGCGCGTTGTTTCTTTGCTCTGTGTTTTTTTTTTTTCTAATTTTACTATTTAAGATTGTCCTTATATTTTTAGGTCGCGCAAAATGTGACCAATCTCGAACTGCTTGATTTATCATCCTTTAAAAAATATTATTAAAATTAGAAAATCATAAAATTTTGATCATTTGATGATTAACTAAAAAAGCATAATATTTTAACGTCTTATACTTCATAGAACGCTTTATTTCGTGATACATTTTTCGTATAACGTGTAAAAACGCGTAAATAGAATTATATTTTTTATTCGAATTTAGATTTTAATGTCACTTTCTTGAAAGCACAAAAGATTTTTATTATAATATTATAACTGTTGTAATGTTTAGTTAGGGTATATTGTTGGCTTTTAGTAGTTTATATTGCTCTTTTAGATGAGTTTGTATGTCCATTAAATAATTTATAATATTATGCGGGTTTGGTAATTTAATCAATATAATGTAAGAAGGATTTGGGTCAAAATTGGGATTCGGGTGTGGTTTTAATATCTTTGAAACTAGTCGTTGTTTTCAAGAGACCCGTTTTGATAGTTACATAATGTCTAGAAATGTTTAGAACTAAAACTTCTTATAACGAAACGTCATAGAAATGTTTACATTACTATTGTTCAAAACAAAAAATACCAACTGGTTGCCCGCAACTTGGTACCTGGTGTATTTGGTTTTTTGAAAAAATTTTGAACTTAACATTTTTCAAGGATAAAAAGTATCCTATAGTTTAATGCCATTCAAATCGGTTAAGTCGTTTCTTAGATTAGCGTGCACAAACTCACAGACAAAAAGACAAAAAATATAATATCTATTTTTTTTGATTTCGTTAACATTAACTTAAGTACAACATGTACAAAATAGTTTTTTTGAAAAAATATTTAATGTATTTTCTGATACGGTTCGTTTACGATTTTATTATATGTAGTTTCAGATATGGCAATAATGTATACATATATGAACCTACTAATATTATAAAGAGTGAAGAGTTGTACGTTTGAATAAACTCAAAAACTACTGGACCGATTTTAACGTAGCTTTCACCTATAGAAAGCGCGTAACATAGGCTACATTTTATAATGTTACGCGGGCGAAGCCGCGTGCAACAGCTAGTAAAATATAAAGTGTAAAAACGGGTCTCTGAAAAAGCTTCCACTAATAACTATTTACCCTCCATTATTTTAAATATGGCTTCCTTGTTTTAAATTAAGAAATTTTGCTATCACTTGTTAAAGATTAAAAATCGTATAAACCCGATAATTTTTATGCAAACAAATTGAATCGAGTACATATACCGATAAATAAAAATAATCACAAATTCGGTTTGTATGTTTATTAACATAATATAAGGTAAGTAATGTAATTTTGACTATTATAACCTAAAAATATTATTGTTTCCTTTCTTGCCTTTTTAGTATTGAAATTTTTCTAACGTTTTATCATCGTGTTTACTAAATTTGAAACTGTTTTATAATGTTTGCATACTTATATAACATATCGCTAGATTATATTAATATATAATGTTTGAATGTTAAACTGCATATAAATATTATGTTCTTGAAAGAAACCCTAGTCAAAATGTTTTCTTATTAGCCAAAGAGAAAATGCAATATTTGCCTTCCTTCAATAAATCCCAGTGTAAAAGTAAATAGAGACTGTCCGGAGTTAATAGATTGCGTCTTAGCTTAATCCAGATCCGGACTTAATAGCTGTGTGGTTTTGTGAGGTGTCCTATTTAAATTTTAAATAATAAATTAGCCTGGATTAAATATAAATATACCAAGCACACGTCCCCCCTTAAAAAGTTTAAGTATAGAACTTACCCAATGTATAGGCTAAACTCATAAGTATCTAATACCTAAAATCACATGTGACATTTCAGGCAACGAAATTATCTTATTTAAAATAATGTGCAGTAGCCGTCTTCACTAAGATATGCGGACCTATTCTCTATTTGTGGTTTTAATTAAATTGGAAATAATACTTTGTCAAAAGTAAAAACCACACAATAACTTCATCGACATGTATGACCACGGTAAAAACGTCATAGACATTTTGACAGGTGCTTAGTGATTACCAAAGTAGACAATTATCGAGTCGATAACCACAGCAAAACCACAGAGAGAGAATACGAGCCCTGTTTATTTAATGGTTTAAATATTGTTAAACTTATTTTTTTTTGTTCAGTTGGTGAATATCAAAGAATACATTAAAAATGAAAGATGCGGGCAAAAAGTATTTTGCTATCAATTTGAAATTATTTCCAGATTTCCGCCAGCATTTTGTTTTATGTTTTTAGACAATAATTGTGTGTACATATGAACATATCAATGGTGTTTAATGCTAGATAACATTTTTAAGTAATCCATATTAAAACTGGAGGCATTAAACTCCTTGGACAAATGTCTTCTTCATTATTTCAGTATTTTGAATGTAACCACACAATTGATTACAGAATATTCATTCATTCCAAATTCATTGGGTTGTTATTATTATAAATAAATAGAAAAAATTAATCACTTTTAAATAATATTTTTTTAAAATTAAATTTAGTCATGTGAAAGTAACTTCATATAACGTTTTGGATTAGGTTGTACAGTCGGGGTAAGAAAAAATTTGTCACCTTAAAGTCGAAATTTGCTTGCACCAGGGCAATTTTCAGTCATGCCAAAACTTCATTTCAAACATCTGTCAGATGTCTGCTTAGTGCTTTAGTTTTAAAAGGTACTAAGAGTCTACGACTTGATAAATGAATGAATTGAAGGTTTTCGTACCCTGACTGTACAAACAAAATTTCTACTGTAAAATACTACAGTGAAAATGTAACTTAAAACATAGTTACATCTCTACTAAATAAGATAGAAATCATAGAAGACTGCCACAATCACCTAAAGACAGGAAATAAATAAAAAGTATAAAATATACGCAAGCTTCATAATATTTATTCCGCGGCCCAATCGTGTCTTCTTCCTTCCGATTGTCTGTGGTATAACCTTTATGATCTGTCACGCAAGAGTTACAATTTGTCTGTGGTTTAATTGTACTCTAAGCGCACTACATACTTAAACTATTACTAGAATGCTGTGATGTGTTTATTGTCTACTAAACAAACTCAACTTCACCTGTAGTATAGCAACAATATGAATAGAGCATAATCAACATGGAAATCCAAAGCGTACAAAAAGGGTGCGTATAATATATAGGCAGCTTTTTGTGAACCTCTTCGACCACCCTTTTCATACGATCTCGATTGAAATGTATATTAGTATTATATTAGTTGTTGGGTGAATGTCTTTAAAAAATGATCTGAATATTTTTGTTATGCCGGATATGGTGTCAAATATATTGTAAAAAGTAAAGAAAAATGTATTGTTTTAATTATTTAATTATGCAAATTGACACACAAACCTACCTCGTTCATAGCTCTTCGTTAGTGAAATCAAAAAAATCAAGTTAGATGGTTTAGAAGAAGTAAGAGGAGAAACAGACAGAGGTAGACCGCAACATTGTTTTTAATAAATTTTAATACATTTTAAATCCCATAAATTTTTTGTAGACTCACTTGGATGCTATTGCGTTGCAGGCCTTCGATAGGAGAATGAGCTCTTGAAGCCTTTACTCACGTAACAAAAACATAACGAAATAAGGGATTTTAATTCAGGGGAAATAAACTTCCCTTATGCAAGTAAGGGTACGGTTACTGCCGCCAGAAAGGCTACTTGGTTTATGACTGCTGAACACAGTGCATATTCGCTACTAAAAAAAATCAAAAGCATAAAATTTTACAACTCATTAATTTTTTTAATAAAGTAAATATTTTACTTTTATTGCCGTCCGTGTTATCACATCTCGCTATCGAGTTTATTAAGAGGATCCTGTACAGTTTTTTTTAGTAACATTATTTTACTTTTCTTATTTCAATAATTTTAAGCATTACGGTTAAAAACTTTAAATAAGATTGGATGCAACAAAGAATTCTTACATATTTATTTAGCGGATAATTTAACAACATTAGCGAATATTTTTCAATACAACTGTTTATTAGCACGTAACAAGGACAGGCTTCATTTTAACTAAGTTTAAGTTACATTACCTATATATATCTAGTAAAGAAATATATGTATATATAAAAAAATTGAAATGCAATGTTTACAAGGCTTTAAATTTTCTCGATACGAGATTTCCAAAAAGTCGTGTGCGAATTCGTTTCACGATATTTTTTACAAAAATGTATGACAACCACAAAAGGATTAGCGGGATTGTCAAATAAATTCCAATGATGTCCAACATGTAATATTGATAGAAGGTGGCTCCGACTGCACCAGAACGAAGGTGGCGTGCACCGCCGTTTCTTATTACGTATTCTGTCCACCACACGGCGTGTTCGGGGCCAGATATGATGGGATCTTGAGTTGCCAAATTCAAGGAAGCAATGGCTTTCTTATACCTGTAATTAGCATTTAAAACTGTTAAAGACGCAGGAGTTATAATCCATAAAGAGTAAGATCGCAGGCTTGCCAGATATAACTTATTTTCTAAAGAGAAAAATGTGTAGAATCTACAATGTACTTTGAACGTATGCGTATCTGCTAAGTTGGGTAGACGGGTAGTTTATAGCTATCAAAGTCTCATAACTTTCTCGTTTCCGGGAACATACATATGTGTATATATGTATGTTCCCTATGGACTCCAAAACCGCTGAACCGATTTCGATGAAATTTTCAGACAATCTTCAGATTAGTCCAGCGCGTGATCCCGTGAAGTTTGGTAGCGATCGGATAAGAAAAATGCGACGTACATTTACATTTTTGTCACATTTTACTTAAATTTTTGTAATTGATATACTTATGTATATAAATAATTGAAACTTCTTCATTTGTACGAAATCATTGATTGGTTTCATTGTGCCGCGTGTATAGAAAGCCGTCATCGGTTTCATACAAATTGCGCCGGCCGCGTGCGCACACGACTATTATTAAATATTATGCCTAATTGATAACAGGAAAATATTAGAACTCACTTCTCACTGCCACCGACAGTGGATATCGCAAATTTTACAGCTTCTTTATTCATATAATATGGATCCAGTATCTCCCCAGCTCCATGCTTAGTTATCTGCTCAATAAAAACTTTACGGCTTCTAATAATTGGAAGACCTACTATTGGTACTTGGTAAAATATTGCTTCTTCTAGTGAACGGGCGCCGCCATGTGTTATGAATACCTTTGTGTTCGGGTGGGCTGAAAATAAAAAATGTGCTGGTATTAAAAAAGTTCCAAATCTAAGTTTAGGATATTACTTATATCCAGGTTAAACAGACAGTCCACATAAACATTAAAAGCACATGTAGTTGCAAAGATTTTAGGAATGTTTTGTACCTCATAACTTGAGCTGAAGAATTTTATCCGCAATTTTGATGTTGAAATTTTTGGATTTTAGAATATAAATACAAGATTTTATTTACCCAATATTTCTTGTTGTGGGAACCATTCTTGCGCAATGACGTTGTCAGGTTTCTTGGTGAGAGATGTTTCTTTAATTTTCCAGAGCACTGTATATGGAAGCTCGCGGAAGGCGTCTGCAAGTGTCTTCAATATTTGTGGCGCTAATGTGTCCGATTCATGTAACGCTCCGAGACTGAAGTATATGACGCCTTTTGTAGCTTTGTCCAGAATAACTTTCAAGTTCTGGAATGAAGATATTTATCGGTATAATTTTTTATCAATCTATTTCTAATGGACTTTTTCACCATAAGTAATCTTAAAGCCACATTAATATTAATATCAAGGTATAAAATGCATTACTGAAATTATGTCACTACTTAGTTTTAGAGTTAAAACTCTAGCGACCTGTACCCGGCTCCGCACAGATGCATTTCTTTTCCTGCAAATGCAAACCTTCCTCGTTTATCGTACTTTTCATTAGTAAAACCGTATTAAAAAATGTTGCATGGTTTAAAAGAAGTGACTGCGACTTTTAAAAATATATATATATATATAAGTACTATACCTATACGTAGAATTGTAGATGAGAAATTTTTGAGTTTTCACATCACATTACAAATTCTTACCTGTGGAAGGCTAAGACCTGGTTCAATGTGCATTCGATCCACATAAGAAACACCGGCAACATGCGGTCTGTTACCAGTCATAATTGGATTAGCGGCTATAAGCAGCAAGTCTATGTCGTATTCGACCTGTTGGAGATCTCTTTTGAGTCCCAAAACTTTTTCGGCAGCAACTTGGCATAGCGGCAAATAATTATTATAATACTCATTTTTTGTTTGTAAATGACGGTTGAATTCTACAATTTTCTGCCAAACCGTCAAATTTCCCAACTTCAAAGTGTTAACGTCGGGATAAAATGTGGGATGAGTTGGATTCGCTTTGGCTTCGTATTGATGAATTTTCCCACTAGACGCAGTGATAGCAATGTGTGGAACTTTATACTTTTCAGCGACAGCGTATAGTATCGGCACATCGGCTTCAGTAATGACCAGATCGAATTTTATGTTCGGATTCATCAAAAGAGCAGACATTTGCTTTGATTTTAACTGTTCTATGACTAATTTCAACGAGAACTCGTTGATTGCTTTCAACTGTGGATAATGATCGTCAATTTTCGTCATTAAATTCTTGTACTCTTTCCAGAACTGCGATGATTCCTTTCCAACGTCCAATTCGATGATTTTATCAACATCTGGATGTCTGAAGTGTCCGGGATATGGAGTCATTATGACCAGAGAATGACCGCTTCGAACAAGTAGCGAGACATAACTTCTAAACACCAAATGATCTGAAAACGATAGAGATGAAAAAAGGGCAAGTATTGATGCACTTTGTGCCGTTTTCAGGAGATAAATTAAAAATATGAAATTAAATTTATGGAGCACCATATTTAACACGCGATAATGTCACTCACTACCGAAAACGTGGAAAAGAAAGAGTGAGTTTTTTTCATAACGCTTTTGGTGTTCTACAGAATAATACTTACATCTGTGTCAATAAAATTTAAAATGCACCTAAACAATGTTTGCTCAGTTACGTAAACCGTTAATGACTTCACAATACGAAATTAAATGACGATTTTGTTCGGTAGGTAAATTCTCTGGTATTAGTCATTTTTAAACTAAAAACAACTTTCCTAGAAAAGTTCTAAAAATATTTATTAACATCAGTCTAATAGAAATCTCAGGCTTAATAAATATGAAAATGATAATGGCATGTGAAGTAGTTTATGATCTGATGTTTGCAGTTCCTTACTTGCGTGTTACAGAAATCATATTTTATATATACACAAAGATTTAAATCTTTGTATATAAAGGTAAAAAGGTACGGCAGTATTTTAGATCGGTGAGGATTCCAAAATTGGTCCAATGAAAGTTGCACAGACTATCCTTCTAGAAACTAAGATTATCTAGGATATATACCTATGAATACAGGTTATAAACTATCTGTGTGAAAAATTTCATCCAAATCAGGCAGTTTTTGCGTGAAAGAGTCACTAACATCCATCCATAAACTTTCGCATTTATGGCATACCTACTTAGATTTTGAAAATTCTTTCACCTATGGAAATCTATATTTTATAAAGTTATTCGAACGAAGTCGCGTGCAACAGCTAGTAATATGATATAAGTTATAATATACAGGCTAACCTATGCTAATTTTATTTGTTACCTACCACGCACACTTCTTTGACATTAACTGGTCTACCTTAAAAAACATATTGATAGGTCCTACTTTTGATGTTGTTACAATAGTTGCCATAGCAACAGTCATTTAAAGCTTTTTCCTTCAAATGTTTTGGTACCAAAATGTCTAATTAATGTCTAATGCTCTGTCGTTTTTTAATTAATCGTTGCGTTTCAGCAAATAATAGATAAGTACAATAATTCTAAGCAAACACTGCTTGGGTTGACTCAGTTATTCATTATAAAGTCAACTTTATTCGAATACGCCAAGACATGGAACAAGATATTACCAATTATTCAGTAGTAGGACGGATAGGCGAAGGAGCTCATGGATTGGTCTTCAAAGCTCGTCACCTTTCGACTGGACGTGACGTGGCCCTCAAAAAGATTCTAATTAAAAACTTAGAAGAAGGTATCCCTATAAATGTGATGAGAGAGATCAACGCTCTACAGTTGCTTCGTTGTAAATATGTAAGAACTTTTTGTTTTGTACTTAACAAATATATACCTACTAGCTGGTGCCCGCGACTTCGTCCGCAATAAAAAATAAAAAGATAACGCCAGATATCTTTATTGATGTTATAGCTTCGGTGGGCGTTTGATTTTTATTTAAAGATGATCACTCTGAAACGTTAGGTACTTTTGTTTTGGATTAAAGGTATCGTTATGTCCTTTTCGTATTCCTGACAATGTGAATGCAAAATTTCATGATGACCAGTTTAGTTAAGGTGTGAAAAGATAGGTAACCGACAGTATTTAGTACTAGCTGGTGCCCGCGACTTCGGCCGCGTAAAAAATTAAAAAATTAATAAGCAATATTACGCTTGACATCTTTATTGCTATTACACTGGTAATAAAGACGTCAAGTCATATTATTATTTGCTAGGCGTTAAATTTCTTAATTTTAGATGATGGCTCGGGAACAGTAGGAACTTTTTTTCTGGATGAAAGGTACCCTATGTCTTTTTCTGCATCGCTAACAATGTGTATGTAAAATTTTATTATAATCGGTTGAGTAACCTAGATAAGGCGCGAAAAGGTAACAGACAAACAGTTACTTTAACATTTATAATATCGTCAAAATTTACATTAATTATGTATTAATTCATAGGTGATAAAGCTCTATGAGATGTTCCCCCGAGGCATGAGTCTTGTCCTTGTGTTGGAGTACATGTGTTCAGGGCTGTGGGAGATGCTGCACCATAACCAACAAGAGCTGACGTTGTCCAGGGTTAAGGCATACGCACAAATGCTGTTAAAGGGAACGCGTTACATGCACGCCCATTATGTTATGCACAGGGTAAGTGAATGTTCCTTATAAATAAACCCTGTTAGGACAATGAATAGGAATGCGCCGATTGGTCACCGACCCGTTGCAGAGTCGTAACGTGATGTTAAATAGCCCTACAAACTTTCTTAAGGATCGGTTTATCAAATGCTAAGTAGAATTTTTCAATTGGATTGTAAGTTCCAGATATCAGCATGTTCCAACAAAAAAAATAACAGACTGCTTTATAAATCAATTTCTTATATAAAAATATATTTCGCCTTTGTTATTTATTAAAAATATATTTAGAGATTTTTTTACATTTTTTCTACATTTTCTATCAATCGATCTAATTGTATTACAATTAACTTGAATTTTTACTTAGTTAGTTCATAATAGTCATTTCAACCCGAAATTTCATCGTTGTTTGAAGACTGCGTCTGATAGCTGAAAAGGCACTAAGTGTTATGTTTAGGTACTTAGTCTATACCTACATTCATTTAGCCTTGGTATTCTACCCTTTTTTTTTTTCTAGGACCTAAAACCAGCGAATTTACTAATAAACCATCAAGGGATACTAAAGATAGCAGACTTGGGTTTAGCACGCCTTTACTGGCCTGATGGTGGACGTCCATATTCACATCAAGTTGCTACAAGGTAATATTCCTTTTCTCAAGCCGCACCAATCTCGCCTCTTACTCTATCAAAGTCGGCAACGTTGGAGGAAGCAATAACGGTTTTGACTTTTACTGATTGTCAGTGCAATTTTCAAGACACATTGAACACCTAAGGAAAAGCGTTTTTTCAAGGTAGGTACATATTAATTCATTAACTAAGACTTAACTAATGTGTTTATGGGGAACTAAGCATAAATTTTCTGTGTGTGTACCTACCTACTTAATTTCTCTTTTGTTAAGTCACCTATTAGTTTAAATGTTTTACATCGATCTTTTACAAGGGATATGAAATTAGTGTTCGGATCAAATTTTAAAGAACCAATCGTCGCTCTTTGACACTATTTAGGTTATAGGAATTTTATTTCGCTGGTTATACTTAACTGTTCCAATCTTACAGATGGTACAGAGCACCGGAATTGTTATACGGTGCTAGATTTTATTCGGAAAAAATGGATCTATGGGCCGTAGGCTGCATAATATCGGAATTGATCACTAAGAAGCCATTATTCGCGGTAAGCATTTTAATTAAAATGTTAAACGTAGACGAAGAATTCCTTCCAATGTTTTTTTATACTCGTAACATTATTTTCAATGTCTTTCGGCAGTTTGGGATTGGGACCACAATTAATGACTACTTCTTTTACGTTTATTGCTTATAACCTATTGTATTTGTAGTTATTATGTGGTTTTTTAATTAATATGACCAGAACCGACTGACCGGAAGGGATTTATTTAAAATATTTTCCCCATTAATTGGTATTGGTCGGCGAGGTGATCCGTGGGTCAGAAATGATAAATTTAAGTTTCCAGGAAAATTTCGAACCCTCGGTATACCAACCTGGTAAGTTGTCGAAGGGATTTCGGCAACGAGTGTCAAAAAGGGTCATCCGAGGTTCTCGACACCCCTTCCCACATATGTACATTCATTTTTTTATATTTACTCAATACAACTATTTTAGTCTTTCGAATGTGGCTAGGGTGAATCGGACATCGAACAGCTGGCTATAGTACTGAAAAACTTGGGTACACCCAACGAAGAGACTTGGCCCGGTCACACCGAATTGCCAGATTACCACAAGATAACTTTCGCTGAATCCTCGCCGACGCCATGGTCAGAGTTGTTGCCAGGCATCGAACCCAGTGCAGTGCAGCTCGTGAAATCATTCATCATTTATGACGACAAGAAGAGGATATCAGCTAAGGAGGCGAGTAATATTTAAAAGTACCTAGTTTTTAGTATTTACATAAATTTAGTTATGGTCTAAAATCAGAATAGAGGTCATCTTTCACTCATCCGTTTACCAGAAAAGTATATATTCCAAAATTATATGAATAATATGAAATTCCAAAATTGCCAAATTTTTGTATATGCCGATGACACCGCTCTTCTAATCAAAGGAGACAATTGGACCGAGACAGTTGAAGTAGCCGAATACGTGCTTAGCCAAATTATACTCTGGCTTTCTGACAATCTTCTGACACTAAATCTGTCTAAAACAAAAGCTATAACATTCACCTCACGACCCTCTGCTCAACCAGCACCATTATCGATAGGGGTGCGAGCTCATACCTGTAATGACCCCTGTTCATGCAACTGTCCGACATTGGATATAACAAATACCATAAAATACTTGGGAATTACCATTGATAGCTGCTTAAACTGGTACACACACTTACTATTACTATCAAATCGTATCAGAAAACTAACTTTTATTTTTAAAAAACTACGCAATTCAACTGACATACCCACCCTCAGAACTGTATACATCGCGTTGTGTGAATCTCTGTTATCATACTGCATACCGGTCTGGGGTGGTGCTTCGAAGACCACTTTTATTAAGTTGGAGCGTGCACAGAGAGCTGTACTTAAGGTACTTTTGAACAAGCCTTTCAAATATAGCACCCGTGAACTTTATAAAGAAATTAATCTCTTATCTGTAAGACAAATATATATTAACCGTTCCGCATTGCGAAGACATGCTGAACTTTTGCCACTCCCTGAACCTCCCCTAACTAGAAGAAAAAAACTTGCCATCCCAAATTCCCTAACAAAAACAACTTTTGCCAGGAAACAATACACTTACATGAGCGCTTTAATATACAATAAAATTAACAATTTTCATGATGTTCTAAAGTTAAATAAATACGAGTTAAAGTCAAAATTGAGAGAATGGCTCCTTGAACTTGACTATGATCAAACCGAAAGTATTTTAGTCAAATAAATTCAACATATGCACACACGCACGCACGCACGCACGCACGCACTCTCTCACACACACACACACACACACACCATGTATATGTATTTTGAGACCTACTATGCTAGCTATGTTAACCTCACTATCTATGTATTAGTTATTGGGATAATCTTTAGAGTCTCAAATGATATATTTATTTTATAGTGTATAATATTAGTTCATAAGTCATTTTTATTTCTAAGAGACATTTTTTAAATTAGAGACAAGCTTTTTTGAAACTTCGCAAATAAATTCGTTTGTTATAGTTTTTGTTTATTGTAGCATTATGCATGTTTTATTTTGTTGTAAGTACCTATTATTAGAAGTTGTAGGTAATTCTATAAAATCATATTTTTGATATTATTTTAGATTTTTATAAACTTGTTGCTGTAAAATAAGATACTCTTTTTAACTGGAAGATTCTATTCTGGTAATTCTATAAAATCATATTTTTGATATTATTTTAGATTTTTATAAACTTGTTGCTGTAAAATAAGATATTCTTTTCAACTGTGTGATGAAAACGTGTAAAAAGTTAATGATAATAATAAGCCTTATGTAACTTAGGCTTCAAGTGGTAGTGGGTTGGCATATACTGAATGTGTTTCTCAAGTATAACACTCATTTTAAATAATATCGACTGCCACGACGCGGGGCCACTGATCTCCAAAACACAGGCAATCCTAGCTTGGAGGTCAGGGGACAATATATGTATATGTAATTTAAAGCCTATGTTACTGTCTAGCTATGTTCCTATTAAAATGTAAACATTATGTATACAAATAGTTACTGGCTTAAGAAATAAAGTATTATTATTATTATATTTTAGCAATTGTCTATGAGAAAATAAATCGCGATTGTGTTGCCTATTAAAATATTATGCTCATGGATATCTAACCAACCAAATCTCACAATTTCGAAAAATCGCCTCACGTAATTAATGGACGTCCCCTTATTAATATCATTTTAATTAATTCTTGTGCATTGTGCTCAACAGATTCGTTTTGATAAGATACGATGTTTTCCCTTTTTCCAAAGAAAAAAAAAATGAGTAAAAATAAAAACTTCAAATTGATATTGTTTGTTCAGGCTCTACGACACGCTTGGTTTCAAACTAAGCCTCTCCCAGCTCCATTGGAGGATATGCCGAAACCAGCTAACACTAACAAACTATAGTTTCAAAAAAGTAAATAAAACAACTTTAATATATTTTTTGAGTTTATTTTCAATCGCCTACTTCCTACTTATAATAGATTGTACTAGAAATGTGTGTTTACAATTTGAGCCAAAGAAAAAGAGGACATAATTATTTTATTTAAATATATTGGATACATATAGTGTATGTTATTAATATTTAATCTTCAAAAAACTCACCGAGCTTTGATTCAGTAGTGAGGACGAGAATGTACAATACCCATAATTACTTATACATTAATATTTTGATCATTAATATTGATGTATATCTATTATAAATAAAAATTAATTTATTACACTAGGTATATATACAAAAAACATACAATAAAGGTACATACAGATTTCGATGTATTTTTATTTTATTTAATGTCTAATATGCGCCTAACCGCATATATATAAACCAGTCACTCAAGAGTCGGTCTAGGTCGCAATAAATTTCATTGTTTTGATTTTTTTGAATGTTGTTAGGATAGATACCAATAGTCTAAAACCGAGTTTTCAGTTTCGAAAGACCTGTGTTAACTGCACGGTGCTGAAAAGTGCATTATATGGAAATTTGCAGTCAGCCGTCTTTCGACACAAAATATCGTCTAAAATAATCATTCTACGAGGAAAATTGTTTGAATTATTTGAAATAAAGTTGTAAAACAGTTATTTAGCTTTAAATTAATCATAAGCAAAACCCTGTAGGATCAATGGTTCACTTGTAGAATCAACAAACATTTGTTTGTCGATTCTTCTATATATTATAATATATTTATATTCAAATTTTTCCACAAAAACTGCGTCCATATTTTTAACAAGTATGCAAGACAATGTCTTGAGCGACCGAATGAAACTGAGTTCATTGGACTCAGTTTATGAGGTCCACGCGCGGACAGTGAGTCACTAATCTTTCTTTTTTTGCTTCTATCCTTGCACTCATGCTGTTATTTTACGGTGTTTTTTTTTTAGAACAGATCGGTTACTGCAGCCAGACTTGTTTCCTAGTTTACAAACTATTTACAAATCTATATAAACAATACAAACTAAGTAGGTATTTCTTTAAATTCTATAAAAATAGAATAACGAGTATGATAATTATTCATAATCATCACAAAACTATGATAGCGTTTAAAAAAAAACTAATTATCACGCAACAAACAAAGCATCACTAATCTATTTTACATTTATACACGATTTACGCAATTCATTCAGTACAACATTGCAATTAATTTATGATAATATTAATAATAATTAATAATAAAAATGCACTAACAATATTTACATTATACTTAATAGAATTTTAACACAGCCATTTGGCGTCGCCTTGATAAAGTTTGTGGTGGCGACACCACTCGGGCGTTTCTTCAATATGGACAACTTTCACCGTAAAACAAATTCATTATGAACTCATATTTCATAGTATTGGGATACTATAGCTATATGTAATAAATCGTTGGATAGCAATTTACGAGCTGAACAAAAGTTATTATAGCGCCTAGTACCAAATGTTAGTACGTTAAGAGCTACATGTCATTTTCGTTGTTCAAATCATACATTTTTGAATTTATTTTAAACTATTTTCAAAATAAAATTAAGACAATCTATGAGAGTACACAGAGTAAGTAAGTAGTGTCACATTAAATCAACAGAGGTCTCTGCAAATAACAATATTTTGAATATACACACAATTTCAAATTAACTAAAAAAAATTTTATCAGTCTGTCTCGCTCGCACTCGTTGAGCATTTACGACTGCTCAATTTAGACATAGAAACCCGATAGCGAATTCTATGTTAGGATGGACGGACAGACGTTTTTTTTTTTTTTGCTAATGTAATAGTAAAATTTATTATTTTTGGCTATTTATATATTAACAATCTTGTAGGCATTGCCAGAGTTCTATACTTTTATGCCAAAATTCCTATAAATACTACAATCTGTTAATTTGTAACACTATTTACTTTCACTTTTATATTGAAAAAAAATTTGTCCTTTGTATAATTAAGAAAAAAAAAAGCGCGAAATCAATTGGAACTATTTTATGAATATTTGTCACAGTTCTCTTAAAAGATTAATAATTAAATATAAATAGTTACATGAAGGCTTAAAAATCATTTTCGATGGCAGTAATCAGGTAATGCAGCTTGGGTTAAAATATTAAAAAATCTATATACTTACCAGTCTTATTCATAAAAAGTTATATAAGCTTGTTATAAGAAATTTACCAAAAAACATTATTCATAAATGTTCAATAGCAGTAAAACGCTCTATAAGTGTTTAATAACGCCTTCATAAGTTATTGAATCATGAACCCTACTATAAACCTCTAATAAGGGAACAATTCAAGATGGCCGACTTAAAACAGCTGATTTCTGAATGACGTTTGATGTAGAGTTTGATGTTTGTAAAGGAATTAGTAATATCTAAGATAATTTATTTATACAAATAATAGTTTAAATTACTTAAGTAAGATATAATATAACCATTATTCACTTTAATTGGAAAATAAATATAATTTTGTTAACTGAAAACGACCGGGATCACACGTAATTGTTTTGTTTTGTTTTCATGCCTTATGAATAATAAGAAATGTCAAAATGTCATATCACAATAACCACTTTACTATCATTTAGGGCGTGGATAGGGAGATTTTAGCTTTTTTGTCTATGAATTCATCAGAACGGCAACATAACAATTATAAACTAACCCATTGCGAATATTTAGTTATCGACAGGCTTATTGAACGTTTACGAATAGGAATTTTATAATAAGCTTATTAAGTTCTTATGAGCGTTTTAACTAATGAACGTTATAAACCTCTAATAAGGGATTTTTATGAATAAGAGAGTTATATTATAAATGAAAATAACTCCGCCTGTCTGTCTGTTACCTTGACATGTTTTAACTACTGAATCGAACATCATGAAATTTCGCAAACACATTGTGTCGACTGCGACGACAGTGGCGGCGCCACGGCGACAGTTACAGCCAATTTTTTACATTCTTAGACGATCCCTCGGGAACCTAACATTTTTTCGGGATAAAGAGTATGCTATACGTTAATCTAGATCTGTTTGCCAAATTTCATCTGATTCCTTTGAGCCGTTTTTGCGTGAAAGTATAACAAACATCCATTACATGGTGGATGTATGGATGTCTGTCACAATCCATACATCCACCAAGTCACATCTCACAAACTAAACCATTTATAATATTAGTATAATAGAATTTTACAACGCGGACTAATTCACGGAAAAAGCTAGTCTATTTAAATAAATACATTTTCCTAATAACTACTATTTATTATACACACACGGTTGGTTTGGCGAATGTGTACAGTGTTGCCATTAGACATGAAAAATAGTTAAGTAATGAGAATACCAATGGATAGCCGATGGGGTAGTAGAGTTCTCGAATGGAGGCCTAGAAAGCGCAGCGTTGGACGTTGGACGTCCTCGGGCAGGTGGACTGACGACCTTGAAGGCTTCGCGGGAAACGACTGGATGCGAATCTTGGGAGAGGCCTGCGTCCCGCAGTGGGGAGACACAGGCTGATGATGATGATGATGATGATGATGATGAATGACAATAGGGTGCGTGCGTGTGTCAGTGTTGCACCCATCCGGCGGAGTGCAGATATCGTCCGACAATCGCATCTATTTCGCAGTCGGCCGTCGGCGGTCGTCGAAGCAGCACGCCTTTCAGAGTTATGTACTGCGTCGCCGGCAGGTTCAGGGCCGTACACAACTGGAAATTTCAAATCCTGTTTACGAAATCACAGTTTCGACTGCACCATCCGCCTTCATCGGCCCCTTCTCCATGGCCGCCCTTACTGCTTGGCAAAGTGAGAAGAGGCAGAGTATCCTTTACTTGATCCGACCAGACATACCTGCATCTCGTTAGTTGTGAGCAGCTTCGAGCAGTCGCCGTTGCATGAGCTCTTTCTGCAGCATCCACATGCGGTACTTCCGTCCCGTGTGCACTTTGGGCTTGTTGAACTTGAGGCGCTTTCTGCGTCTCTGCACACCACAAACATAATATACCAATTACCAACAAAGCACACCGCAATTGGTTTGCAAGCCGATTTATATTAAAGAAGTGGATTCAAAATTAGCGCTGAACTACTATTTATTACAAGTTAATATGAGATATGAAAAAAGCGTAAGACTAGTTGGTATTAAGGTGAGGCATTCACTAGCCGTTCACGGAAGAAAAAACACACAATTATGACTATTTTATAACACATTTTTTATTTATTTTACTCTCGAAATAACCAATATGGATCAATAATGAGGGAGTTAAATATTAAAAGAAGTTGAAAACTATGAAAATTAAAAATAAATTGTTAGTTATTTAGTGCAAAATGATGCCTTTTGAATGGAAAATGAAATTTACCTTTTTCTTGGCTGCTGCGTGCTGGTCAGCGTTTGCTCTTTTGTCTGGTTGGTGTCCAGGCACCCACTGCTGCCCTGGCGAACAACCGTTATACGAGATCGAATCCAAAACCACACAATACTTGTGTCACTCTTTCTTGTGGAGAGATTTTTGATACACCAATTACGAGTAACTATAATTTTTAGTCACTATCAAACTTTTATAGTGTATTTTTATGTTTAAAAATACACTATGTCCTACTTAATTGTAATTAAGTGACGTTCTGCGTTTCGCAGTCTTTTGGGCAGTGACCACCCCCTTACAGAAGACCACAGTGAAATAACAGCACGTGTGCTGTTGTGTTTCTATGAGTGAGTAAGGGATGCCTTTATCCTATTTTAATCCTTCTATGGTCGATCTAAGATAGGTCGACCTTTACTCATCCGTTTATCAATTTTTATCTATGAGAAAATTTATGCTCATGGATATCCTTAATTATAGAAAAATATCTGCTATTCTGCATTCTTCTCTATTACACTGCTCAGTACGCTTAAAGATTCTCTTTCGATTATCTTTGCTTACTCAGATTTTCAAATAATAAAATTATAGCCTCGATAGTATAAAATTCATGCGAAAATCTCTTCATGAATTATTATTGCAAGGCTTTAAAATTTAAAAATCGAAGCAAACAAAGATGTGCGGCAGAGAAGCATTAAACACACTTTGCTTAAAAAAGGACACAGCATAGCACCAAGTTATTTTTTTTTTTAAATAAGGATATCCGTGAGCATATTTTAGTAGGCCACACAATCGCGATTTATTTTCTCATAGGTAACAATTGATAAAATATACTTTTCGTCTAATAAACAGATCGGTGAAGCATCATCTTAATCCTTCTAAGGCCGACAGCGCACTTTTTTACATTAAAGTCGACAGACAATTCTAACAGATGTTGCAAGTACGCTGCCGACTATAGTAGCATTGGGAGAGAATATTGAAAATGGGTGTTAGCAGGGCAGAATGAATAAGAGAGGTGTAGTCACATCGAGGTGGTGGTGGTGCGGGTGCTTGCGATGGGCGGCGTGCTGATCGTAGTGCGCGCACTCCTCGAGACGCGTGACGCCGGCGAGGCGGTAGCGATGCAGCTCCGCAAGACGCACCCGCAACTCGCGCTCGCGCCACAGCCCGCTCGCCATCGCCGCCTGCTCGTCGCGCACGTAGAACTGGCACGACCACCGCACGCGGTCCAGCAGCTCTCTAACAACCACTCACATGTTAGGGCATGATCACACTTACAGAGAGTCAGTGCTCTCGGCTGAGTACTCGGTGAGTATAAGGCCTATCGCACATTACGATACTCATAAGCGACTAGTAGGACACGCAAGTCTCAACGCGGAGTATCTCATACATTTTTATGGTGATATACTACGCGTTCGTGACTAGTCTTGCGATACCCGCCGTGTCGGCGCAACGTCTCTAACGAGTATCGTCAAGATGGCGGCGAAGCAAGAACTGCCCTTGTCTTTTGTATGGAATTGGGTGAAAGAGAAAGCGCTCTATAAGCTCGTTTCCGTGAATAAGTTATAGAGTCACTCGTCATAATTAAAAAGATTAAAGACGTCAAAATGTAGTGTGCGATTAGAAATAATCCATTGAATATGGTGAATTACGTTTAATCAGCTACCAACGCTACCAAATATTAACCTAAAATAATAAATTAAAATCGATTAAATAACTTACTTCTTTTCTTTGGCAAGTTTTCCAAGTGGCTTCTGCTTGTTTCTAAGATTATTGAAGAAAACGGATACCAACTGGTAGTCTCGTACCAATCTTTTTCGCCTCGTTCTTTCTCGAAGACGGCGCGTATATATATCTACTTGTGATAATTTCAATGCTGCAAAAAACATGAAGAAAATTTAAGGACACTTTACTTGCTTTGACATTTTGGCTCAACTAATGTCCTTATTTGGCTTACTAGTTTTTATGCGAATGTCGCATTTAAAAAATGCAATACAATCAAAATATGTTATAAGCTTTATATGACCCCATTGATTTATATATCAACAAAATCAATTATTTGCTATATAAATAGACTACAATGGTCGGCAGTGCATTTGCAGCACCTGTGGCGTTGCTTGTCAGCCTGACTATCGACCTTAAGTTAACATAAAAGAAGGTGAAAAAATTTCCGAACTTTTCAACCATATCAACACATTTAACAAACAGATACGACTATCAAGGATACAACAAGGAACCATACATGAGATTTGTAAGGTGAACATTTTTTTGTACCACAAATAAGTCTCAATAAATATAACGAACTTATTAAAAAATATTATTAAAATTACAACAAGATAATAACAATAGATCTGATTATAGCGTGAGGGCTGATCATAGATAGACAAAAATAAGGAAAAAAATACAACAGGATACGAGTAAATAATAATTCATTATTTTCAGATAAAATAAGAACTAAAGATAGAGCCTTGTAGACAGCAGAGTGAGGCCGGTAAAACTACGCCTTCAGCGTAAATACACGGTTACACGTTCACAGTTCACATATCAACAAAACAAACTACACCTCGCTTTATTAAAATTGTAAACTATTAAACTAGTGAAAATGCTGAATAAATAAAAGAAAAAGCAGGATGGAATCGCATTCCACATGTACATAAGTCAATTTGGAAATGAATATTTTCAATAAAAATAAACAAAAATTTGAACTTATAGGTCGGGGTACACAAAATCTTTTTACAGTAAACAGGCTTCATTTGTCTGCAAAATTCTGTCTATAGTTCTTATTTGGTCTGAGTTCACTATCACTTACCAATGTCTAATTCATCATCATCTGGATTCAGCGATAAGGTAGAGATCAATGACTCTGCTTCATGATCATGTTCCTAAATATATACATTCAATTTATTATGCTTTTACTTATTACTAGCTGTTGCACGCGACTTCGCCCGCGCGTAACTTTATAAAATATAGCCTATGTTATTCGCTGATAATGTAGCTTTCTATAGGTGGAAAAATTTTCAAAATTGGTCCAGTAGTTTTTGAGTTTATTCATTACAAATATACAAATCTTCTCTCCTTAAAATATTATTTTTATTAATAATAAGTTTCCCCTTGGCCAGATTAATGGAATAAAAATTATAATTTCTCTTTTCAAAAAAAAATTATAATTCAATACTCTTTAGTGTTTTTTTTCTACCTGAAACTTTATTATTTAAAGGTCTTAAGATGGAGTAAATCATATCATTGAAATTGTTTAGATCTTCACAGTATTAAGATTTATGCTTGACATGAAAAATGTAGAGATAAAAGTTTACCCTTTCAAAGTCATCTCTGTTAGGCATATAACCAAGTTGGGCTGCTTCTTCTGGGGAGACAGCAATAGATGGCAATCGAGATACTGCACTTGGACCGAGAGGACCCTCGTCTCTGTCAGCACAATGAAGTGACGGACGAGTAGCACTTTCCACACTGCCCCATGTAGCTCTACCAATACTACCTTCTAAATATCTTGTTATATATTCGTCCTTTGCCTCTGAAAGTAGTAGTTTTAATGAATAAAACCTTGTTTCGTAGTCATTTGGGCAGCCTATCTGGTAACATTAACCACCCCTTACAGAAGACCACTGTCAAATAACACCATGTGTGCTGTTATGTTTAGGTAAGTGAGTAAAAGATGCCAGATCCCTTATTAATCCTACTACGGTCAGCAGTACACTTGCACCATGAACTAACAGCATGCGTGCTGTTTTTGGTGAGTAAGAGATGCCCCCATTCTTAATCCTTTATCCTTAACCCTACTGTAGTCGGCAGCACACTTGCAGCACCTGTAGCGTTGCTTGTTTATAGGCAATGGTAGCCACCAACCATCTAATAGACCGTCAGCCTGTTTGATGACATTCTTTAAATAAGGTTAAGGTGATTGATTGAGTAATTGAGTGGTTAAGGTGCTTGCTTTAACGCTCTAGGTTCGATTCCCGGTCACAGCGCTCCTAGGTTCAATTCCCGGCAGGGTCAACTTTGGAAAAGAACTTTCCACAGTTGGCTCTGAATAAAATAAACTGATTAAGTAACTTTAGTATAGTTACCTTCTGGTGTTCTCGTTTCTATATGTTTAGCTATATCTTCCCAATTTCCAAATCCAAATTGTTCTATAGCATCCAGTATTCTAACTTCTTCGTTTGCGGACCAACTACTGCGACCCAGAAAAGTTCCAAAAGCTCCAGAGTCCTAAAAAAATGTACATAAATATAATTTTGGTTTACAATTGGAAATTTTATAGGTAATAAGCTACACCATACCTACTTACCATAAACTGATAGGAGTGGTCATTTTTGTGTGGTCCAATTTCAACACCACAGGAAAAACACTGAAACATTTTGTCAAGATATTTAGTAACTTTTTTTAAAATATGCGCCAAAAGTATAAACAAAAATGGCAGCAACGCATCTCACCTGCAAACAAATATCAAAATCTTTGCATTCGACACATTTAACTCGAATCCCATTGATTTCTTCTTGGCAATATGTACACTTGTGTTTAGCGTACAAATCAGTAAACGACATGATTATATGTTAGAATAAAATTCATTAAAATATACAAATGTATACGATACGTGTACAAACTTAAGTTACATACCAGCCATTTTTTTTATTAGTTAGCTTCATTCATAGTGCTTCATAGAGTAAAGTAATATATATGTTGTTAGCATAGACAAGTTATAACTATATAAGAATTTATGAGAAGTCTATGTTCACCAAATCCGCCAATCCTCATATAAATTGTAAAAAAATAAAATAAGGCTAAAACCGAAAAAAATTAAAAATAAAAGTAATAAAAATATTTGTGTGTCATCGCCATGACTTTTATCCCAAAAAATTTCAAGTTCTTTAGAAAATATTTTAATTGTTGTTGTTGATTTGATTTTTTATATTAATTATGGCGAACATTGTATAATTATGTGGGTAAATATTAACGATTTTCAACTTATTTAAAAATACACAGTGTATGGTGTATGTTTATTTACCGATATTGTAAAAATTAATATAGATCGTTGAGAGCATCTTCTATTTAAAGCTCTGTGGTTTTCTACATGTGCTTTAATTTTCGATATGTTTTCGATCGTAGAGGCAGATTCGATCGACTGAATTGATTCGACTGTGATCGACACAAGTAGGTGACATATAGGTGACAGGCCAGTAATATGACATGTTTTTTATTTCTTTTTATGGACTATGGTGCAAGCTGCAAGCAAATCCAACACTATATTATATATTAAAAAATACTTGCAAGTTGCAAATTGCAATGCAATTGCATTTAATTGCAATTTCAATTATGCAAACGAGCGGTGCAATGCAAGGCTTATACTTTTAATCAATAATATTTATATTGATTGTGTGGATTTGCATTGAATAGAACTAAGATTACGGAATCTTTGGAATAGGAATGGAATTTTCAACTTGAATAAGTTTATTTGGAATGAGGACAAACAATAAAAAAATTTAGTAATTTTCTGTATATACAGATACCTATAATAATAAAATGTCTGCTGTGCGAACATGTCCCGGGTTATATTGTGGTCGCACAGAGCTAGAAGATGGATTGTGGAGTGATTGCGGTGCCTGTCCGCGGGGATTTCGCACTAACGCTTCTAGTTACTGTGAACCTTGTACCGATACACCGACAATATATGATTGGCAATACCTTGGCTTCATGGCGTTACTACCCTTAGTACTGCATTTGTTTTTTATCGATATGGCCGCAATAAACAAGGGGTAAGTTGATTTTTTAATTTTGTGACAGTTCTTTTGAATATTGTCTGGCCCAAAAATAAGACTAAAAACTTAATAAGAACTTAATATAGGTAGGTAGTGCTTTTGGCGGCAGTAACCACCCCCTAGAAGACCACCATGAAATAAAAATATGTATGCTGTTGTGTTTAGGCGAGTGAGTAAAGATCAGATTCCAATCCCTTATCTTTAATCCATTATCATACTTGCAGTGCACCTGTAGTGTTGCTTGTGTTATAGGCCACATTTTCAATCAAGTATCATTAGTTTGTCTGTCAAGCTTAATATAAAAAACTCAGCTTTTTAGTGGTAGGACATGATGTTGCAGTCATATATTGAGAAGCACATCTGGTGGCAGTAACCACCCTTACTGAAACTCATTGTGAAATAGAAGCATTTTTGCTGTTGTGTTTCAGTTAATAAGTAAGGAACACCAGAGACTATTTCCTCAGAGTTTAACAATCCATACAGTCAGGTGTCGCCCGGCATCAAAGGTGTTTCACAACTGTATGGATTCCCTGCAATATCCCAGCCGTTGCTCTATGGTACACTAAGTACATTTCTGAATTGAATTTCCCATCTATGAATTGTTAAACTAGTTATAATGGTAACTACATCATTGCGCTTGCCATTTATTGTGGTAATCGGCGACAGTTTCACCATCAAGCAAGTGACGACGTTTATATATAAAAAAAAAGTATGAAAATATTATTTAATAATATAACAATTAATGGTTTTTCAGACATGACGCCATTATAGCGCAACATATGTCCGCTTTCATGGAAATTTTCATTAGTACTTATGGAGCTATATTGGTATTACCTCCAAAATGGCAAATAGAGTTACATATTTGCTCACCCACAGCTCTCTCTGACTGGTACACACTCTTGCACAATCCTCAACCAGATTATAAAGAAACTTTACATTGTACACAGGAGGCTGTTTATCCTTTGTAAGTGATATTAAACTTATTACTTTTTGTATGAATGAAATTCGTATGTCTGTCTGTATATCCGATAACTTCTCCTAGACCACACAATGGATTTTTATGTGTTTTGAATAGAACTGCATCCGGGTGAAGCCGGAGACGGGTGGGCTAGCGGATATACAATTAAGGATACAATTACAATTATACTAATTAAGGATACAATTTTTGCATTTCAAATATATGTATTTCATATAATTCACATTTCTGACAATAAAATAGATTAAATTGGTCTCAATGCAATTTATTATTCACAGATGATATTACACAAATAAAAACAAGGAATATTTTTTGTTAACAGGTATACAATAGTATTGTTAATGTATGCATTCGGTCTGGTAATGACTATTAGTTTGAGGCCATTCTTTCTCTTATTGAAAACACGAAATTCCACCAACCAGGGACTTTATTGTGCACTATATTTCTATCCCATATTGGTGCTCATACATACTGTTGCTGCTGGATTAATATGTAAGTGTTGTATTTGATTTTTTACTTATAAAACTTATAAAAAGTAGTTTTGAAATTGAAACTTATAAAGATATTGAAATAACTTATTGTATCCACAGACGGAGATACTTATCAGTAATATAGATTACAAAAATTCTTAGTATTCATTTTGTATGTAGATGTAGATTTGACAGATTTCAGTGTATGAGTGAGTAAGAGGTTCCAGAGACTATTTGCCTTTACCCATTTTATTTTCTGAGGATTCAAAGCAAATTTCCATTTCTTGTTTGAGGTTATGGGAGACAGTAACAACTTACCATCAATAGGACCGCCAGCCTGTTGGTTGACGTTGATTACCATAAAAAATCTAGTATTGTCTTATTTTTAAACGCAAAAACGGGGTGTTATAATACAGATACATAGAGACGGTCTGTGGAGTCGTAGCTCTCAAATGGATGCCCGATTTTGATTGTTTGAAATCTGACATGATCGAGACGGTTCTTAGCTATAATTTATCCAGGCGTTTGAAGACCTTCACCCTATTTCCTAGTTATTGACGAAGGGACTTCACTAACTTCCACAGGTTCGATTGATGTGTTTGGATACTTTGTTTCTAAATCAGACTCAATTGAATCATTTTCACAAGTTATAATTAAAATTATAAACTAATTATAAATTATAAACTAGCATGTTTGGGCTCAATAGAAAGTCGAGGGGACTTTCTATTGAGCCCGCTATATCTGCTATAAGTTGCTGAGTAGTTGGGTATCCCGCAGACTACTTGATGCTGCAGCATCAGGTCAAGGTTACCATGTTATGGAAATACCACCGAAGTGACAGTATACCAAATTTTACATCAAATGAAGCTGTGGAAGTTAGTGAAATCGACTAGGAACTATAGGTAAAAACCATTTTGATCACATCAGCTCTTAAACAAACAAAAACCAGATCAAAATTGGTCCATCCGTTTGGAAGATTTCCATAGCCATAGACAGATACACACAAACACACACGTCAAACCATGTCAAACTTATAACACCTCGTATTTGCATCAGGCATTGGAGGTTAAAAAGTGTACTAAAACATTAAGAAGTTTACCTAGTAAAATTTATTTCTTTTTTACAGATTGGTCCTTCCCATACATAATCATAATATTATCAATGATGTCGTCAGCATCACATTTCTCCACTAAAATGGATCAAACCGCACCGGCACTGTTGATATCTTCGTTCACAAACCCAAGGAACCTGATAATCTTGATCGGTCATTGGCTCGCACATGCATATGGGATACTCGCATTGACTGGGTTCAAGGAACTTTGGTATCTATCACTGGTACCGGCACCAGCTATTTTCTACATACTGACTTCGCAGTTCACGGATCCAGTCAAAATACATAATGATTGAAAACCAGAATATGCTGATGCGAAGCTAGTGTCGAATTAAACACTGTGGACAAATCGCTAATGTAGTCTTTTGATCGTAATTTGTTGGGAGAGTACGCGCGAAAGTCGATTGTGATTTCGAGTGAATGGAGCTGTGAAAATGAGAACATTGTCTAGGATATTTATTGTAATAATATAGTGGAACGAAGGAAACAGACTGAAAGCTTCTAACTGGTAACGTAACACCAATCTTTGAAACTAAATTCGCGTCTCCTGCGCCTGTTTTGGTCTACACACTACACAAAACATTGTTTCTATGCAAATTTTTGTTGATGAAAACTAAATTTTATATTGATATCAACAATGTTTTTGTTTTGATTTCCAAGGCTGATTTTATTAATGATTAGCTTTGTGAAATTACTAAGTTTAAATATAAAGTTAAAGTTTAAATAAATGTTTGAAATATTCGTGTCTTCATTTGTTTCAATCTAAATCCTACTAATATTGTAAATGCGAAAGTTTGCGAGTGTAATTGCTCTTGGACTACGCCTAAGTGAAAATGACTTCACGAGAATTTAATCTTGTTACTATCTTCTTTTTAACGTGCTGCTTCAAAGTTCCAAGTTGGCCCTTCCGGGAATCGAATCCGTTAACCCTGAACACCTTAACCTCATCCAACGGACGCGTCCATTAGTACGCTACTGATCTTCCAAGAATTGAGGAGCCCGTATTTCGGGCTCTGTAGGGACTAATAGGACTAATGTTCAAAAAAGGTAACTTCAAATATCCCGGGCTATTTAAATACATGCCGTTCGGTTCGGTCTCGATTTTTCCTTTTGTCTTGCCAGGAGGTCTTACGGTCAATAAATAATATTATGTATTAGGTACCTTGAATTGAATACCTTTACGTGAAGCAATACAAAGAGTCCGCCCGAATTTATGTAAAACAATTATTGCTTCACGATGTATGAACAAGTGGCTCACGCATCAATGCTTTGTATATGATTTTTTTAATGGATGTGATTAATTCCTGCTCCCAAAACTAAAAATTAAACTCCTAAAAAGACTGCTCACGACGATTGTCTTTATGTCCAGCGATGTCATAAAGACCACCTCGCTGGAAAAGCTCATACCAATGAACTTTTCATAGTTTTTTATTTCTTCGTATCGTTTATTTCAAGGTGATCCCACATCGATTATATCAAAAGTGCTTCGGGATTTGAAAAGCGCTGGCACAAGTGTATTAGTTATATCTGAAGCGGATTACTTTGAAAGGGAGGGGAATTTTTTTCAACAGACTATGTATTCTTGTACCTACCTACTATTATATAGGTATTATTTTATGATGGTATAAATAAGGGGCAGCTTATGTTTTGCTTAGCATTTCTCATTTACATGGGATTTAGGGCTTATTCAAAAAGGTCTAATAAACAAGTCCGGCGAGTGCCGTAATAATTCCGACTGTCATTATCTCGGGATCTCTGTGTTACTTAGAAATGAGCACCCTCTGGGTCTTTATTCGTCGTTTTTTAATTCTTTGAGTCGTTTATTTCGAGGTGATTCCACATCAATTTTATTAATTAGGTACCTAAATTTTTTCCCTTCGTTCTACATAAAAACTTAAATATTATTTCTTGAAAAGAGCAAAACGTTCTCAACAGTCTTGATCACGGAGCAGATAATCCGTGGTCTTGATAGCTCACAAAACGAATTTTATTGGTTTATTTAACACCTCAAAAAGTTGAAAAGGGATCCACTTACATTGCCTACGTTTCCTTAAAGTAAATAAGTCTAGGAGATTTTTTAGTAGGTAGGACAGGTATACTTAGTCCTACTAAGTAAACTAAGTAGGTAGATATAACATAGTGAACACGAATAAGGTGAACCATAATGTTTCGTTGTTTCTAGGAGCGGAGACAATGTCAGCCGGCCTTTGTGTCTGTTGTGGCTGATATTAAAACTGACTGCTACTATTGCGAAATTAAAACGCGCTGCGTCGATGTTTTTCACCTTAACAATATTTTTGTTGGCTTATTCAAGAGCGTTCACAGACTTTAATTAAAATTCCTTTTATTTTTACCCCCTTTAAAACCACTTAACTGGAAGATATTGAGTCTATAAGGCATTGTAACAGGTCTCGGACTCATGCCAAGCAAGGACCGTTTTAAACTTGAGAGTCTTATGTAACTAAGCTTGGCAATTAACTACTCTACTTCCGGATGGAGCGAATTTCTACGGCAGCGTACTCTCAAGCACACTATCTGTCCCAGGATTAAAATATCTTATTTTTAATGGGACAAATTTTAAATTTAATCTACTCATGTTATTAAAAAAAATCTTTCACAAATTTAGTTGCAATAGAATTACAGAATGGGCATAGGCGCCAGCTATGTAAATAACCCATCTACGACCGCGCTAGAAAATCGTTGGGATTTAGCTGGTAGGAGTTCGGCTTCGTGATAATTTGCCAACGATAAAAAAAGGCTGCCTTGATTACCAAATTTTTGGTGGTCACCGTCATCTAAAAACTTTTTTTTTACTCATTTAACGATTAAATGTGAGGCGCCGATTTTATACCTAAACCTTTTATGAAAACGACCCTTAAGTTTGGGATCTGAACTATTTTATCATCGGACCCAATCTTGTCAATTTTCATTGTGTGAATTTAATTTAAATTGTTCACAAAAATCAATACATACCTATACTTACAGAACAAAATTCTACATGTTCCGTAGTTCATATTGAAATATATTTATCACGGTAGTATACGACAGCAACGTTTTGCTACGTTGCATAAAATGAGACGATGCATCGCATTGAATGCAAAAATCATGAACCGGAAAACTGTGAGCATTCTGAGTACTGAATAGACAGGAGATACAGACGAGTGAATCGCATACACCGGTGAGGTAGGTATGTATAACTTAAATTGAAAATATACAAATGGTTCCAGCCCTAGCGTAGGTAGTGCTCGAGTTTTATTATTCTATAGGTAGGTACGTCTGGACTACTGGTCTGAGTGAAAATTCAATAGAAATACTTTTACATTCACATTTTTTAGATCATCATAGTTCTTTTAAGGTGTTGTTTTGACTTCCATATGATAACTGCTTTCCTTGTCAGCAAATTCAATGAAAAATATTAAAATACTATACTAGTAGGTAGATATGTAGTATGAAAATCAGTAAATAATTAGTTTGAAATTATTTGGTATAAAAAAATTAATATTTCTTCAATCCACTTGATTCTATCAAATATTTTCACCAAACATTAATATCAATTTATTAACTAATTTTCAAGCTAATGGAAATAATGGAATATTAAAAATAAATAACAAAGTGGACACGACCTTCAGCAATGAAGAAGACTACTCTATCTACCTATCTTCAAGAATCCGTGGTTAGGCTGTCCTCCGATCCGTGTGAAACCAAATACATATAGGTATAAAAATTACACTGAACGTTATATTATAATAATTAAAGCTGAATTGTATATTTATTTAAATTCTTTGTATGCACCACTGTCGTTCTTTCATTTTTGTTATTGAGACTTTATAGTCAATGAATGACAAAGCTAACGTTACATTATATAAAAATAAAACAGATTTACCATGGGATTCGATATCTGGTGATGCGATAACCAACTCCTAAACATCCCATCGGTTTGTGTACAAAATTTACAGAAAAAAATGCATCCGTGCGAAGCCGGGGTTCTGCGGTAGCTTGCCATAAATGGGTCGCAAACATGCTTTCATCTTAGTGTTGACCGGAAAACAAGTGGATAGTCAGTCTGTCAGCCGCCATTTATTTTAAAAAACTCAATTTAGTTATCCTGCCAATACAACGTTCACTTCAATTCGTGCGGACTTTGTATACAGCTACCGGTATAGAAGATTGGTATAAAAGCGTCAACAAATGTACGTATCGGAAATTGCTTCGTCGCCATCGCTCGTAATTTAACAAGTTTCACAAACAATCCTGGGTGTGATTGAAAGGCCTCACGTGATTACGCGGATCCATCGGAAAGAGGATTTCATTAAAACGAGGCTACACGTTTTATTTATTGAAAAATTTTCGCTTCCAGTGACCTGTCGGTGTGCGGTTGCATTATACGAGTATTCCCCATATACGAGTAGAACGTCTACAAACCTCATTATTAATTACTTTGGTTATCAGCTATCACGATTAATGACATTTTTAACCCCCGACGCCCGACGCAATATAGGGGTGTTATAAGTTTAATCTGTGTCTGTGGCATCGTAGCTCCCAAATGGATAGACCAATTTGATACGCGTTTTGAAGTGAAAACTTCTTTAGGCACGTTGGGCACTTTTTGTGTGGGGGAAAAAGCGCTGAATAAATATATGGATATGTGTGTGTGTGTGTGTTTAGGCTAGGTTTGTTTTCCCAAAAAAACAAAAAGAAATCTAGTTTACTTAGGTACGATATAATAGAGATATTTGAAAATGTGGAAAATCGACACTAGACTACATTTTTGGGTATTTATATATTTGCCAATTTTGCAGTTTTTTTTTTATCTAATCTTAAATAACTATGCTTTTGATACTTGTTTGCAGTTAAGCTAAGTCTTCTGATAATTTGTCTTACGACTGACAGTTTTTTTTAAATCCATCTGAATAATCCATCAGTGGGTTATAATTTGAATAAAGAAATGAACAATCTATCCACACCAAGTTCATCGGTTCAGATGTGAAAACGTAATAGACAAACAGATAGTCAATGTTATTTTCACACGTAGAATATTATAATTGATGGATGTAGGTATGTACTAGTGATGTGTCGGATATCCGTATTCGTATCCGCGGATATCCGAGGTTCTCCCACATATCCGTATCCGTTACTTTTTGGCGGATCATTTTACGAATCTTTTTCGCTTATTAATTTTTAATTCATAGCTGAAATTTTACATATAGGTGATTAGGTAGCAACTATTAAATTCCATTCATATTATTTTTTATTTCTTAAAATCAAACATTTGGCACCTTTATAATGCAAGCGTGGCGGGCGTCAATTATCGTTTCAAGGTCACGCGCACCGACACCAATTGAGTAAGAAAGTTAAGATCCGTATCCGTATCCGCATATCTACATTTTTAATGATCCGGCACATCACTAGTATGTACATAAAATATTTATCTCATTTACACCGCAATACTTGTTATTACGGTTGGGGCATCCCATTCATCACGGCTAACTGATTAGCGGTGAGCCTCTCTGCGGCTAACTTTGGTTCCGAGGCAAAAATATTGAATATTTGCAGCCAATACAGGCAGACAGCGTGTGGGAATGGTGTGGGGAAGGGTCGGAGAGCCGTCGGTCCCTCAAACTCCCCTCGGTCGGTCCATTAACCCCCCTCCAGCGCGTTTATTCACCGGAATAGTGTGCAATAAAACGCGAACGCCGACCGGCCACTAGCCGCAGCAAAAAATACATCCAAAAATTATTATTTTGAACTAGACTATCGAGTAGATGCTGCAGTCGGTGCAGGTTTACCGCTTTTGCATTATATAATGTAGCTACCTACCAGTTATACCTACCTATATGATTTTTTGATATTGGTGAAGGATTTAAGGTTTCTGATTTTAGCACTGTCTAAGGGGTCCTGGGTTCGAATCCCGGCAAGATCAACTTTTCAAAGTTAGCTCTGGCCTGGGTTGCGTTGCTCAAGTAGTGACAGTCATTTGGACAACCTGACTAGCGGCAGTGACCACTTTCTCCATATATGTATAATATAATCTACACATATCGCATACATGTATATTAAAAGATTACTGCAAAACTACATTTTTAATTGATTTCAAAAACAATACAAACTCTAGTATACTGAATTACGGTTTTGTCAAATGTATTTCTTTAGATAGAAGTGGTCGAGCATTATACAGCATTACCAAGTCAAATTAAAACAGTGAGAATTTAATTATTAAATGTGTAAGTCAAATGGGCGCTCTTGGTAAAAATCGTAGCGAAATGGCGGTGCTGCGGACGCAGTTGAGAGCTCGCTGCGTTCTACTTAATTCTTTATAGAGAGATTAATTTTTCTTCGAGGATTAAGCCTGCATTTAATGTGCAATTTGAACTAGTAACTGCAGCCAATTTCAGCTCATTAAAATATCCGACTTTTACTTCGAGTAAATAGACATACGAAAAGCGCACGTTTCCAGCTTAGTAATAGTGGGAACTGACATTAACTGACAATCTGTTACATAATAGGTAAATATCGGCAAGCAGGCTGACGGTCCACTTGATATTCGCTGCCTACCGCCGCCTTTTCAGAACCAGACCGGAGCCAACTTTGAAAGGTTCATTTCCAACCACGTAATGGCAAACTTTAATCACTCATCCAACGGGCTCGCTAAAATCAATGACTGCGAAACGCAGTGTGCCCAGCCACTAATTTCTCCCAGAACCAGACCGGAGCCAACTTTAAAAAGTCCAAGTTTGAAACTTTGAAAAGACAAATTAGATATTTTCGCAATAGAATGTCAGCAGAACGTATCTAGTTTGCCCTTTCGGAAAATGAAGAATTTTAAACATTTCGTATATTAAATATTATCCAGTTTAAAGTGTCATTAATTTTTATTGCTTGTTCCTGGTTGGACGTGGCAGGAGATTACGTAGCATCAAGAAATATTAAAGTTCGCAAAGAATAAGGTGTCGCGTGGAGCCGTGCGTCTGCCCTCTCATGGGAAATGAAATTGCAAAATATGTTCTCGAGATGGAGCGAGCGTGTCCGCGACAGTGTTATTCCACTCCAGCACACTATACAGTGATGTCATCAATTTATTTTATAACTAGCTGGTGCCCGCGACTTCTACCGCGTTGAAAAATGAGAAAATATATGAACTCTCGTCGAGGCACCTTGAGGTACGACGAGGGCGAGAGTGAACATGCTACACTCGCTTCGTCTCGTTGTGTCTCGCCTCGCGTGGCGTGCTCTCCGTTCTGTGTCGGTTTTTGAGCGCGAGTCAAAGGGTCTCTCTTTCCTCGTGAGGCGAAGCGAGTTCGTCACAGTACACACTCGCGCTACGTTCAGTTTAGCGCAAGCTTTCTAGCCGTAATTATAATAACTAATAGGCAACAGCTGCCGTAATTTGTATCGCATCCATCCTCTCAGCGTTTGCAATCGACTGAATAAATGAGAGTGTAGAAGATCGCACTCGTCACTCGGCTTCTCGCGCGAGTACTCTCGGCGAGACATGGCGAGAGCACTCGCGGGAGAGTGTACAGCCGCCATGACATCTTTATCGCTGTGACATGACGACAGTGTGCCGTAACCAGATTTTTTAAATATTTTATACAATCCCTCGGGAACCTAACTTTTTTTTTTCAGGATAAATAGTGCCCTATATGTTAATCCAGGTAATAAACTATCTTTGTTCCGAATTTCATCCAAATCCGTTCAGCCGTTTTTGCATGATTGAGTAATAATAACAAACATCCATCTATACATTCATTCTCACAAACTTTCGCCTCTATAATACTTGTATATTAGTAGAATGACAATATAACTAGGAATGTTATGTACCCCTACTATGAAATTATCGTGAAGTCTTTTTTACTACCATCCTCACACAAAACACACGGCCATATGCAGGCTAACGGCATATTAAAGGTAGGTGACTATCGTCGCCTATTATTAACCCTTTAACTTAGAGGAAGGACTGGTAGCACAGATAGAAGAAAGGGAGGAGTTGGAGGAACTGATAAAAAAATATACGGAATGTATTGATAATGCGTGCAAGGCTGCCATTCCTCCCAGGAAAAAGAAGCCGCCCAAGCATAATGTCCCCTGGTGGAGTGATGAGCTCAGTGGTCTGAAGAAGGACATGGTTACAAAAAAGAGACGCATAGCATGTGCTGCGGCTCGACGCCGCCAGTACGTGGTGGGCACGTACCTCGAGGCTAAGCATAGGTATGATGAGGCAGTGAAAAAGGCTCAGATTCTTAGCTGGAAGGAGTTTTGTGGGAAACAAGATCGAGAGAGTCTCTGGGACGGAGTCTACAGAGTCATCAGGGGCACGGCAAAGAAAAGAGAAGACAAACTTCTCTTCAAAGATGGCGTGTCGCTGGGGGCGGAAGACTCCGTCCGTCTACTGGCAGAGACCTTTTTCCCACAGGACAATCCTAACACGGATGAGGCGGTGCACGCAGAAATTCGAGCTAGGAAGAATTAGAGCTAGGAGAAGTCGAACACCTGTAAAGCCGAGTGCTCGAAGGGAGGCAAGATCCACCTTTCACAAGCCATGAGCTGGGGAAGGTGGTTCGCAGTTTCAACCCCAGAAAGGCACCCGGTATGGACGGCTTCACGGTGGACATTTGCGCTGCGGCAATTACGGCAAGTGGTGGGATATTTCTGGGCATTATTAACAAATGCCTGGAATTATCCTGCTTTCCCGCAATCTGGAAAACCGCGGCGATAGTTGTCCTCCGCAAGCCGGCCAGGGATGACTATGGGGACCCCAGGTCTTATAGACCGATTGGACTCCTGCCGGTCCTGGGAAAAATTTTGGAAAAACTGCTCGTGAGGAGGATCAGCTGGCACATTCTGCCTGAGGCTAATCTTGGGCAATTTGGCTTCGTCCCACAGCGTTGTACGGAGGACGCCCTCTATGATCTAGTGGAACATATTAAAAGGAATCTGGAACAAAAGAAGATAAATGTTATGGTCTCCCTGGATATAGAGGGCGCCTTCGACAATGCGTGGTGGCCGGCTATAATGTGCCGGCTGGCCGAAAGAGGATGCCCACAAAACCTGCAAAGATTGGTAGGACATTACCTCACGGGCAGGTCAGTGAATGTGACCTATGCGGGTCGGTCAACCACAAGGAAGGCAACAAAGGGATGTGTGCAGGGGTCCGTGGGAGGCCCAACCTTTTGGAACCTGTTGTTGGATCCACTGCTGTGCGAACTGGACAAACTAGATGTTCACTGTCAGGCGTTAGCAGACGATGTCGTTCTTGTGTTTTCCGGACATAAAATGGAGGACATACAGCCTGGGGCCAACAGTGTGATTGCCCGCGTGCATGAGTGGGGCGTCAAAAATAAGCTGAAATTCTCAGCGAAGAAGACCAATGCAATGGTTATCACAAGAAAGCTAAAAATTGACGCACCACTTATGCAAATGGGCGGCAGAGCCATCCGGGTTGTAGACCAAATTAAACTCTTGGGTCTAATTATAGACAAAAAACTTACCTTCAATCCCCATGTCCAACACATATGTAAAAAAACAACTAGTCAGTTGTGGAGCCTATCGTCCTTTACGCGGCTAGTGTCTGGGCGCCCGCAGCCAAAAAGAGGTGCGTACAAAAACAGCTGCACGCCGTGCAGAGGGGATTCGCGCAGAAAATCTGCAAAGCCTATCGCACCGTCTCCCTAAATGCTTCTCTGACATTGTCGGGCCTCTTGCCTCTTGAGTTGCGTATTGCAGAAGCAGCGCAGCTCTATGAGGCAAAGAGGGGCAGACCGCAGAGGTATTTAAAAGGCAGGGAAGTCGAGGAGAGGGTCTCTTTCTTGAGAGCTCCTCATCCGGCAACCGACGTCGCCGTCGATTTTGAAAGCATTGAGTGTGAATCGCAGGTGCCTAATATTGGCATTGCGATTTACACAGATGGGAGCAAGATCGACGGCGGGGTTGGGGCAGCGCTTTCCTGCTGGAGGGGCGGTGCGGAGATCTTTGCGAAGAAGTATGCGCTGGAGTCCTTCTGTACGGTGTTCCAGGCAGAATTGTATGCTCTCCTCAGGGCGATGGAAATAGCAAAAAATCGAAAAGAGGCGGAGGTCGGCATACTCAGTGACTCTCGGTCTTCGCTGGAGCTACTCAGGGGGGACCGGAATCCATACCACCCTCTGGTGCACGCGATAAAGAAAAATCTGCGAGTGATGGCATCAGAGGGAAGGGGAGTCCGATTCTACTGGGTACGCGCCCATGTGGGGATCGAGGGGAACGAGAGGGCCGACTATCTTGCCAAGCTTGCGGCGACCAAATTAAAGGTCGCCAAAAGCTATGACAGGTGCCCCTTATCCTATATTAAGGGGCACCTAAGGAGGGAGACCGTCGCCCTGTGGGGAGAAATGTACAGAGAGGGCGCCACTGCTGCGGGTACCAAACTGTTTTTACCGAATGCTGAGGCTGCGTACAGGATGGTACGTAAACTACAGCTGTCACCAACTCTGGTGCAGGTGTTTACAGGACACGGTGGGTTTGCAGATTATCTGCACAGAATCAAGAAGGTTTCCAGCCCGGACTGCTTGTGCGGGCATGGGGTAGCGGAAACCGTTCCGCATCTATTAGTGGACTGCCCCAGGTTCGCGCGAGCAAGGTTCGTGCTGGAAAATGACATGGATATAAACCTGAGTGCAGATAATCTGCACAAAATTCTAAAAAACAAATATGTCTATAAAAAATTTTTAGACTTCTGCCACAAAGTGGCAACGGTGTCGATCGGACTGAATAAAAAAATTACTGGATAATTAATAAGAATTTAAACATTTAAATAATGTGAATTTATATAATTCTAATGTTTGATATAATATGAATTTGATATAATAATATGAATATAAATAATATGAATATGAATATTAATTAGTTAAATAAGGTCCCTTGCCTATGCAAGGGGTAAATGTATACTTCCCCCAATTATAATGTTAGTAATTAATTTGTCTTCATAATGTCCTTATGTGATGTAAATATACGGCCTACGGGGGTGGTGTAACCCCCGGGGGAAACTAATAAAAAAAAAAAAACCCTTTAACTGCTAGAGTCGGATTTATCCGACAATTATTTTCTACAAAACCAAGTGGTTAAAGGGTCATAATTAAGCAACCCCTCAAGAACGCAGTGTGTCCCGCTACTTTTAAAAGAATGTTCTATCTTAAAATGTAACTCGTCTAAGCAACATGGAAGTTATATTAAGGCATAAATTAAGTACATAAAGGCTGAGTGCTCCGAATAGATTAGATAGTAAACAATAGTGGTCTTTACGACACATAAAATGCTATAGGTAAGAAGAACATTGGATCTTTTTTCACGTGATCTCATCCGTGATCCATCGCGTCGGATCACGTACAGAATTTATTGGCCTCTCTAATAAAACAGAACACATTTTCTGCATTCTGCCGCGACGGGCGTTTCGCACGCGCTGTTTGGGGTCTGCTTCGATTTCAGATTTCAAAATTCCGATTCGATATTTCGACTAAGAATTTTCTATTAATAATAGTTACACTAATAATAAATTGTTCCGATTGTCGTTTCTGTGAACGGTCTTATAGCGAAGAGTCGCAACACCTCAAGAGGCTCTCGCTAGATGACTGGATAAAGGGAAATATACAGAATGCAGCATTTCTTCACACGGCATGTAACTGGAGATAGCTTGAGCATTGTCCCGCTATTTGCGGCACTATAGTTTAAAGTTTTTTTAAAATATAATTTTATTGCTATATTGTAAAAAAAAGTGTCTGTGTGTCAGCTCCGACGCACGATTGTAGTTTACTCCTTACGAACGATTGTAAAATACATAATAAAAATTATAAAAATATTTATCATAACTAATTAATATCAGCGCCATCTTTGGTGCTCAGGTGCCATCTAGTTTTCGCAAGGATGTATTATTACGTAACTTATTTCAGAGATATTGTGTAGATGGCACTAATAATAATAATATTATTATTAGCTTCATGCTGACAATGAGATGACACGCAAAACTTCAGAGATATTTTAAAATATTCGAAAATAGTACGTAACGCATACCGTGTGACAAATTTGAATTCACTCCCATAATTTTTTATACCCCGGGCTTATAATATCTCCAAAAATTAAGATAATGTTAGCGTCTGCTGTTTATGTCGACTGAAGTGCTCTGTGAAAAGTGCTCTGTGACGTTTTAAAAAGAGGTGTTCATTCATTCAGATTCATTCGGTAGTACGATATTGAAAGGGTATCAGTCAGTAGAACGAACAAGTTCGCGAAGTTCGCGAACTCATAAGATGTAAAATCACATCTTATGATGCTGATTTTACATTGAACTGAAATTAAACTTCATAAAATAGAATCGTTTATACGGCTTAATACCCGAAATAAAAAATCTCTCTCGGGTAAAGCCGGGAAAGGTTCACTAGTTTGAAATAAAGGTAAGCGCAATTTCGATTTGTAACCTCTTAGCAGCTCACTCGTAATCAGGAACTCAAGGATACATTATGCCGTTTGCTTTCAACGTTGCTTCATAATCATAGCTCTCGATCGACTTTCCGTACATTTTCGTCCTCCGTACATTATGGAGAGCTTTCCGGAGGTTATAGGCGTTATATTTTCATTTCTTTTTTATTGTTTCCCACCCCTCAATATACATCTACTAATAGAATTTTTTTAAATTTAATATACATTTTCCTTTAAGTTTCTATAATTGAAAAGGAATAATTGACTTGTTTCCCAAACAACTACTAACATGTTATATATAAGTTAAATTAATGTTCCAAAAATATAGACGTAAAGCGCTGCAAGGATCCTACGAGAAGATTCGGTTTGAAGCGTTCAGTAAACAGTTTGACTCGTAAGTCATTTTACTTACTTATTTGACGTACAGGACTTCAAATCTTTGGACTAGACAACTTTTTTTTAAATATTAGTGTTTTACGAGTATATATTTTTATTTAAAAATAATAATTATTGGTTTTTGTTTAGATATATTTTTTCTCTAAAAATAAGTGAGTGGGTTGATAAAAGTAATTATAAGTAATAATAGGTACGATCAAGGACACGAAAAATTAATATGGATCCAAATTTAAAAACGTTCACAGGACTCCAATAGTTCGGGTATCAGTTGAACGTATATATACCATATTACTTATTGAGATGTGCTTCCTCGACATTCTATTGAACCCAAACACCCTAAATATATATATTTGATGTAAGTTGCTGAAAAGTGAAATAACAGCGAAGTAATAGTACACCAAATTTAAAATAAATCAAACCTGGAAGTTAGTGAGATCCTTCGTCGACTAGGAAATGAGCCAATGACCTTGAAACGCTTGAACAGATCTTCATACGTCCATCCGTTGATAAAAATCGGTCCATCCGTTTGGTAGCTATGATGCCACAGACAAACAGGTACACAGATACACAGAAGCACAGATATACAGACACACAGGTCAAACGTATATAGGTCAGCCCTCTTTTAAAAAGGCAGATGTTACAGAAACTTTTACTATGAAGACACAATTCGTCGGATAGCGCTAAAGTTTCTTAAAATTGCATTTTCTTTAACCAACATTTAGTCCTTTCTGTAAGTCTCCACAGTCATACAGTTAGAGCTAAAAAGGAAGATTTTTGAATTCATCAGAGCAGAAAATTGACCATAATCTAATCACGTTATTAATCGGCTTATTTGTTGGCATGCTCTCAACGCTATGATAATATTGAGTCCCTAAAACCACAAACATTCCATAAGTTGAGGTTGTGGTGAATTTTCTCAGTAAATAAAGTACGTCTTTCAATCGATAACTGGCCGTATCGTTTTAGGTTTGTACTAAGGCCAATGGAGATATAAATCACATGGATAGTACACCAATTTTCAATCATTACAACAAATTTCATACGAAGTGGAAGTTAGTGATATCCCTTATTTAACTAAGGACATAAGACATTTTCTCTGAGCACATAATTTTTATAAGTTATTATAAAAGTTATTATATAAGTGATATAATAAGTTTTTATAAGAATCAAGAGTACCCATCATGGATAGATGTGGGAGCTCAATGGAATAGCACAGGCACAGAGGCATTGAAGGTGTAGTCTTATCTGTCATTGAAGAAGATAGATTCTGTACATTTCTTTATATTTGATTACAACAAAAGACTAAAGAGTTGCTGGACCGACTGACATACAGCTATGACGGCTATTGTTTTTTTGTTGGAAACAGATTGGACACACGGAAATTCAATCAACGCTAATACGCACAGTAATATTGATGTGTGTGAGAGTTTTCATGTAAATTCATGTAAAATCTAATTTAATCCAAATATATTTGAGTTCGTGTGAGTGAAGTGGCCCTTCAGGCGTATTTGTCGATTTCGATTTTGTCGAGATCTAAATGTGTTTGGAGAATCGCGAAACGAAATAATTTTTCATGAAAATTTCAAACATATATACTTCTTCTATATGCTCCACTGTTGTTGCCAATTATAATGTATTTCTCACTACTAAACACAAGAACATAGCGTCCTTCTAAGGTAACATGCGATCTTCAAGATCTTGTTGGAGTATTTTTTTTAAATAAATATTTATTACGTAAGAAACTTAAATATTTAACAGGATAAAAGAAGCCAATACTCTTAATTGAATAGGTAGCACATTGTCTATTAATAAATGTCCCATTAAAACTAGTTTGGCCGTTTCAACAGCGAATTTTAAAATATTTTTAATGACACATTTGATTAGCTTTCACATTTCAATTTTACTTAAAGTAAATTTTACTTACAATTGTGTATGTTTTATAAATAAGATAACAAACATCCATAAGTCTACTTTTGCTCGACAGTTGCTTGAGTTTATGGCGACGGTAGCCTCCAACCATCAAGTGATACGGTTCACTACTGTCAATATTACGATACTGACTGTCAACTTTTATTATATAAAAAAAACATATTTTATTATATAAACAAAACAATACAAAACACATTTCACTAAAAACATTAAATTCGCTTTGAATACTCAAGTATTGCAGTAGAAAAAGAGTACACATACTTAGCCGATATAGATTGTGTCGAAGGCTGGCATCATTCCAAGCCATGTGGCATTAACAATATTTAACAAAAAAAGAAATTTAAATGCTAAGTTGCTCACCACGCGAGATTTGGACCGCTATTAAGTGTTTACCGCTAAAGAAAGCTCCAGGTTATTGCTTAATAACCGCGGAAATACTGCGACAGCTCCCAAAGAAAGCTATTGTATTTATGACCCAGCTCTTCAATGGAATCCTAAGAACTGGATTCTTTCCCAACCTCTGGAGGGTCTCCGAAATTATAATGATCCCCAAACCTGGAAAACCACCACATCTTGTATCATCCCATAGGCCAATAAGTCTCCTGCCTGTAATGTCAAAGTTGTTCGAGAGAATTCTTGCCCTAAGGCTAAACAAGCTGCTCGAGGATGGGGATATCATTCCAAAACACCAATTTGGATTCAGAGCAAAACACTCAACAATAGAACAAGTGCACAGAGTTGTAAATAAAATCAGAGAAGGCTTGGAGCGAAAGGAATACTGCTCAGCAGTGTTTTTGGACGTGCAACAGGCGTTCGACAAAGTCTGGCATCAAGGTCTACTTTATAAAATTAAAAGACAGCTACCCCACAATATTTATGCCCTTCTTAAAACATACCTGCAAAACCGAATATTCCGAGTGAAGGTTAATGACGCTTACTCCAAATTTATTGATATTGGAGCTGGCGTGCCTCAGGGGTCAGTTTTGGGTCCAATCTTGTACCTAATCTACACTGCAGACTTACCGACCACACAGGAAGTTCTCTCTGCAACATTCGCAGATGACACCGCAGCGCTATGTACACACGAGAATCCTAACATGGCATCGTTGGTCCTTCAAAACCACTTAAATAAGGTAGACAGATGGATGTCGGAGTGGCGTATAAGAGCCAGCGCCAGTAAATCTGTCCAAGTGACATTTACCCTGAGAAAAGGCTCTTGCCCTCCGGTGAAATTGGGAAGAGACACACTGCCACAAAGTAAGGTAGCCAAATACCTGGGTATATACCTTGATAGTAAACAGACTTGGAGGCATCACATTCTACAGAAACGCGACCAGCTCAGACTGTTGCTTCGAAAACATTTTTGGCTCTTAGGACCCAAATCATCCTTGTCGTTGAGCAATAAATTGCTCATTTATAAGGCTATACTCAAACCAGTCTGGTCCTATGGTGTTGAACTGTGGGGAACAGCTAAGAACTCAAATATTGAGATCCTTCAGAGGTTCCAAAACAAAACTCTTAAAACCATCTCGGGTGCACCTCTGTTTATCAGGAGTTCTGAAATGCACGAGTGTTTGCAGTTGAATACCATAGGACAGGAGATTGAGCGCAGAACAAAGGCGTATGTCCTATAATAATAGGACCTAAGAATCCTAAGAATAGTCAGACATGTCAACGCCCTAGCCGTGGAGCTGGGCGAAACACGAAAAGTCAAAAGGCTTAAGCGCTACCACATTTGGTGAAATAATAAAATAAAATTAAAGGCGAGCCCCTCATTGGAAGGACTGGCCTTACAAATCAATAAAAGCTCACAAAACATCTGTTTATGGTTTGGAACCGATTGCATGATTATCGCACAAAAAAAAAAAAAAAAAAATGCTTTACGACATTCATTTCAAAATGAATGTGCAGATAATTATTCCATTGCGCCAGAAACACGATATCAGATGAAAAAAATATCTCCTTTTATGCAATTTAATGCATGGACGGCCGCATTTAGTTCGCCTGTTAAAATGCATAGCATCTGCCAAAGTGCAACCCGCAATATAAGATAATATAAAAAGTAAAGAAAGAGCCCTGTGGACAGCAAAGTGAAGCCGGTAAAACTACGCCTTCGCCGTGTACATATACGGTTACTTGCACAAAAATGCAATCAAACTACGCCTCGCCTAATTACAATATTTACTAGTGAAAATGGGGCATGGTGTAGTGAAAGGCTGTAAAAAACTATCTTAAAAAAATAAAAGCAGGATGGAATCACATTTCACACGCAAGTAAACTTGGAAACCAATATTTTCAATAAAAAATGGCTTCACTATGCAATATTCTATTTATAGTTCTTATTTGGTCTGAGCCCGCAATATACTGTTTTATCCATATTAGTGAATGCACGGAGCTGCTTCTTTTGTTTGTTACAGACTTAATCGATTTAACGTGTTAGTGTGTATTCCCTGTGAAACTCGTAAAGCCTCAGTAAGTACTGAGAAGCTTTGAAGTTGAGTGGCGAAGAATTGTACGTGTCTAATCGTGAAAAAGTCAATTTCAAATACACTGGGGTTCTTTTGAAAATAAACGAGTACGATGAAATCGTCGTCTGTAGTAAGTAAGTTGAGGTGTCCGAGACAGAAAGCTCAATATAAATTTCTCAAGTGAAATAATAAAATAAAAATATTTCGTTTGTTGTTTTCATTGGTTTTTTAATAAAATCTTTAATGAACATAAAGAAAATAATTGCGTCATTAAACGGGACAAAACTAAGAAAAAGTTAGTTTAGGTCCAATATAAGTTTTCAACCAATGTGTGTTGCAACATACATAATTATGGCGCTGAAATGTGGTCTTTAACTATGGGCATAGTAACAAAGCTCTGAACGATACTCGGGGTTACACTGCGAGAGATCCTAAGTTGAAGTGGCATTGGGCAGGAAATCATAGTACAGAGAGTGGGCTGCTGATTGGACCGGAAGGTTCTCGAGTGGAGGCCACGGACCGACAAGCACAGCGTAGGACGTCCACCCACAAGGTGGACAGACGATCTGATAGACGGCGGATCCAGGCTGCTTCTGAGCGGTCTAATTAGAAAATTAGATCTGTATTTTAAATCATGTCACATCTCAGCACACCTGTACATCAGACCTGACTTCAGTTAGTAAGAGATAAAAAGTTTATAGATATTATAAAATATAAATCATAAAATATAATTGTGACTTATGAATAAAAAAAGGAAGAAAATATGTATTTTTCTAACACTACAAGGCATCCAATCCCAAATAGATACGCCAGATATGTAAGAGTGCCTATAAAGGCGCTGGCTTCCGAGTGCTCGACAAAGAAAATGTAGAAATCCAAATAAATTTATTCACCTTCACAAAATTGAAATCTCAGGTGGTCGGCTCGCTGGCCTGGTTGACTTCGACCAAAGTAGCTAGACCCTTTATTTCATCTGTAACGCAACGCAATTTGTATAGAGAGGGGTCTTTAAAAAATACCATCAGATTTCAATCTAGGTTGGTCGAGCAACATCTTGGATTTGTATTCAGCGACCTAACTCTCGCCCGACCACCGATCTACTGTGATTTGGTGAAAATGCAGGTAATAAATTCAATTTGTTTTAAGTTATCCTTTCAATCAACAAATGATATCTACTGTTATTTTTTTAATAAAAGAAAATAAAACGAAGAAACGTGAATCCTCTTTGAATTGAATCCTCTTGAAGAACACAATTTGAAATATCTACTGCGAGATTCTAAATAAATGTTCAAGAATATGTTATTCTTTAACTCTTCTTAAGTCATCTAGTATCCGGATTAAATTTTTAATTTTAAGTAAGTGAGACACACTGCATTGCTCTGTCATAAGCATGACAGCCCAACTAACAACAGTAATTATCCCTTACAGAAGACTACAGTGAATAAACAGTGAGTATGCTGAGTTTCCGAGTGAAAAATAGGATGCTCAAATACATTTCTTTATAATATCAATGTTGGCAGCGCACTTTGCATCCTCCTATCTACATGCTATGTGTGCTATGCATATTATGCTGTACTATGCACTTTGTATAGCACAATTTTTTTTATGAACCGTCAACCTTTAATGACCTTGTCAATTTCGACCGTCGACCATAAAAAAGAAACGAAAATTATAGTGAACCCGTAATAAATGGAATTTTGTATATGATTTGCACATATATAGATATAGTCTCAGACTGTATATTTTCAATGCAACGCCATAGGCGCTGCAAGTGCGCTGTCGATCATAGTAGGATTAAAGAGAAGTAATAGGGAAAATGGCCCCCTTACTCACTCGCCAAAATAAAACAGCACACGTGCTGTTATTTCATGGTGGTCTTCTGTAATAGGGTGTTTACTGCTGCCCCAAGTGACCGCGAAAAGCAGTATGCCTGACTATTACTTAAAATATGTGTTAGACGATCTCTGCAATACACAATTCTTTTCAGACGTAGTTTTGCAGGAAAAAAATTTAATGACAAAATGAGAAGAAAAATTGGAGGTTAGTTCGGGTCACTGATTTTTTTTACTAATCAACAATATTTTTTATTGAATTACAACTCAGAAATATTCATTCAGAAATAGCTGAAGGCAAGATTACTCGGATGCCAAAATTCTATTCGAGCAGAGCTCAAATAAGATTTGTCAAGCGTATAAATGTGAAAGTAGATTTCTGAGATGCTACAGATTTTTTTGTGTAGATAATATTCGTATTTAAAAAAATATTACGGCTTATTTATTTTCTAAATTGTTAATTTCAATAGAGAATAAATTATTTGTGTTTATTATAAACCAATAATAAGTTATAAAAGGTTTTATTGCATAATATGTGTCTGTCTGTTCTGTACATTAAATATTATTTTTTTCAAAAAAGGGAAACAATTTGCACACGTTATGTTACCAAAGGTCGAAAAAATATTTTTCGGATCCTTTTCTGTTTGTCTGTTTCGTTGAAGATCTATTCAGGCGATTGAAGATCATAACCACATTTCCTAATTAACGAAGAGGTTTCAGTAACTCCCACATGTTCGATTGATGTGAAATTTGGTGTACTGTTATTTAGGTGGTATTCCATGACATGGTAACCTTGACCTAATGCTGCACCATTAAGTAGTCTGCAAGAGCCCCTACTCCTCAGTAACTTACAGTAGATATAGTGTGTAGGGCCTCGATAGAAAGTCGGGGGCTAGTTTATAATTTTAATTATAGCTCGTATAAAAAGTTTTACACTTACTTTTATAAAATGTTTGCTTGTACTTGTTATATATATATATAGATAAAATTGTGTATCATTTTTGCACAGCGAACGTCTCAGTTTGTTACGTCGTCGGTTTAGCGACTGGTCGTAAATGTGTAATTTTATTAGCGCGCTGTGTGTCTCGGTATAGGTGAAATATGTGAGCGGGTGTCGCGGGTATTGGGAATAACTTGTGGATTTCATGCGAGCGCAGACTGCCGCGGGGAATCGGGCGGGGCACCCAATCAACATGCCTCTGAACCACACCGTACAAAAAATATGGAGAACATCATGAGTGTTATATTTATCTAAATCTTTATATAGTATAATTTAAAATATGTCTGTATAACTGCTCCTAACTCATCCTAAAAAAACGCAACGGATTTTGATGCGGTTTTCACCATCAGCTAGAAAAAATATATTGTTACTAGCTGGTGCCCGCGACTTCGTCCGCGTTGAACGATGTATGGTACCCTATGTCCTTTCTGGTGTCTTAGACAACGTGTATGCAAAATTTTATGGTGATCGGTTCAGTAGTTTTTGCGTGAAAGAGTTACAAACATCCAAATATACTTTCGCATTTATAATATTAGTCTTTTAGAAATAACGTAACGCGATTTAAGCTGATAAACATTTAGGTCTGATAAAGATTAGACTGACACCTTTTTAGAAATTTAATACGAAATTTACTCATAACGTGATAAGTCCCTCCACGGATTAAGTACACCTATCTTAAAGTATTTAGATAATTAATATAATTGATTCTTCTCAGAGTGGTCGTGGTCATCACGTTTTGGTATATTAGACTAGGCAGCAGACGTTTCGCCACCTCTGCCTGCTGACCGTTATTGTTATTTAAGCTGGAAACAAGCTATTAGAAGCGTCCATCAGCCGCGGCTGCCTGCCGTGACTTATATACTCGTATAAATGCACGGTTGTTTGGATGCTATCCTCGGACGTGCTGTCTTTTTACATCTTTCCGAAAAGAATTGTTGATGGAGAACATGTACAGTAGTGATAGTGAGGATGACTTTGCGGCAGTAAATGTCCTTCTGACTAAAAGACGCGTTCGATTCCCGTGCTTACTGTCCGCGGACGCAGCATGCGGACGCGGCTAAAGAAAAACATCCAGCTCGCCAGATTTCTATCGGACGTTCGATCGTTCAAGGACGAAACTAAGTCGTGTACGCGACTTACGACCGATAGTATCCAGATTAGTGATATCCAGATACCATCCCAGCCAGCCGCGGCTGATGGACGCGTCCGATAGTTTGTTTCCAGCTTTAATTTCGTATCAGATGTCGGTATGTAGCGGTGAAAAAGCAACATAAGGCCGTGTTCCAACAATACTGTTTTGCATTTATACCGTTATCCTGCCATTCGGGTATAATACTTCTGCTTGTGCCTTTGTCGTGCCAACGACCTATTTTCGCCTCTTATTTGTGGGGTTTTTTGTTCTGACAGTTGAAGAAAGAAAAAAGATATTTTCTTGCTATTTATTTTATACCTACGTTCGATGTATTCCAAGTTAGGGCTCATAGAGATGTAAACACTTTCACCTTTCCAACGGAAAAAAAAGGACACACTGCGTTTTGCATAGTCATAAATTGGGCAGCCCGTCTGGCGGCTGTAACCACACTCTTACAGACGACCACCGTGAAATAACAGCATATGTGCTGTTGTGTTGCGGTGAGTGAGTAAGGGATGCCAAAGCCCATTTTATTCCACTCCTAATTCCTTACCCTTTATCCCCTATTTAATAAAAATACAGTCAATAAATTTTAAGAATTTATTTTTTTCTCTTTCAGCATCACAATGAATAATCTATTAGCACCATGACATATGTGATATGTGACATTTCAAATAAAAATCAGCCAAGATCAGTGCCTTCAAACAAAATGTAATAATAGAAGTTTTGTTTCTCCCACCGAGGGCAGTGACAGATTTATTTACGCTTACAAACTCATTTGCTGACAAAACCCAAAATAAAAAGCGGCTCAACAGCTTGAAAAATATTATTTCAGTAAACACAGGCCCCGAGAGAGGGCAAATGGGGAGGGAATTTGAATATCGCATAACGTCCCCTAATGTGAGAGCATAAAAATTCGCCCATCGCGACGCAGCGGGCAGCAGACCGACCTGAAAATAATTTTCAGTCATAGAAAAAAAAAGAAAAAGAAAATTTAGTGGTTTCGTCATAAAAAAACCTAGATTGAGAGACTATTTACAATTATTGACAAATAGTTGGTACAACTACCAATGTCCCCATGGTGGGCGGGGATCTGATTCGCGGATTTTCCCACGCAAAAAAGGGATGCCTAATATACCTGACAATGTGTATGCAAAATTTCGTGATGATCGGTTGGGTAGTTAAGGTATGAAAAGATAACAGACAGGCGGACAAGCAGACAGACAGAGTTACTTTCACATTTATAATATTAATATAAAAAGTTAAGATTTCACAAATTTGCAAAAAAATTCATTATTATAAAGATTTGTATTCTTGTATTCTTGTTTGCAAGGAATAAACTTAAAAACGCTACATTACAGCGAGTAACCTAGGCTATATTTTACAAAGTTACGCAGACGAAGTCGCGTGCAACAGCTAGTAATAAATGCATTGCTTAATTTTCGTGTTGGCTTTCTAAAATATTTAAAAAACTTTAAAAAGCTACATTATCAGCGAGTAACCTAGGCTATATTTTATAAAGTTATGTGGACGAAGTCGCGTGCAACAGGTAGTAATAAATACATTGCTTAATTTTCGTGTTGACTCTAATATACTCGCACCTCGGAATAGGTACTGTATGAATGTGTGTGAACTGTTTAACATAATGTAGGGGAAAAACCTAATACAGTTGACGGATATCGGGTGGGAGCTGCACGGATGGAATTCATTTAAAATCTCATTTCTCAAAGTCACGTAAATAATGTTATAAGCTGTCGATACGTACTACAAGACACGATTACAGATTGTCGCTTCTAGTCTTTTTCACACGGCGAAACGGTACGGTAATGTTAAAATAATTCCATTTCATACAATATATTGTATATGGATTTAAAGACATAATACTCTTGTTGTTATACTTTATTCCCTTTAGCCACTTACGTAACTAATTTTCATAATTAGATACAAAAAAGGAAATTTTCTTCACTATTTTATAACTAGTTATTGAATAAGAAATATTTTTGGTTTTTAATTTTTTTAGTTTATTTTAGGCTAGTTGTTGCCCCGCGACTTCGTCCGCGTTGAACGATGAAAAGTATCCTATGTCCTTTCTGGTGTCCTAGATAACGTGTATGCAAAATTTTATGGTGATCAGTTCAGTAGTTTTTGCGTGAAAGAGTTACAAACATCCATACATCCGTACTAATATTATAAATGCGAAAGTATGTTTGGATGTCCCGAAAAACATTCACTAATGCGGCTGAAGGAATTTTCTTTGTAAAGCTGTAGCAGTAAGTATTATTAATATTAAAAATTGGAATTGGAATGATAGTCCTCGGTCACGAACGTAACATAGATAACACGAGCAAGCGTTTCAAAGTAAACAAAATGAAAAGACTTGAAAGCAGTAAAAATACGGAGACACAGTTCGTGTGACGTATTTGGAAATCGTAAACTACTTACAAATAAGGGAAACAAAGACACTCGACAACTTTGTTTGACAATTGTTAGAAATTGCTAGAAAACTAGCATTCGGCTATTGAGAAAAAGGGAATTTGCAGTCTTTTTGACGTGAAAGTCATATGGATTCTTTATGAGAACGTGAAACAAACGCCCCATTATGTTGAAAGGAATCTATGCTATGCTATATCAACTATGCTATGTACCATCAACTCTGCTGTTAAAGAGTTGACATGAGTTGGACTTATTGGACTTTAGTAGAATATGCTCTGAAAAACAAAATCACACTTGCTCACTATGGCCTCCCATAAGTATGTTTATTGCTAACAGACGAAATACCTAGTCCATGATCACACAATGCAGTGTTGCCTGTGATTAACTAAATTAAATATACCATTATATAAATGTTTGTTGCCAGTGATGACATATTGACGCTGAAACGTGGTCTCTAACTATGCGCCTCGTTAGAAAGCTCAACGTCGCTCAGCGAGCTATGCTCGCTCGGGGTTAAGGCGTCCACTCACAAGGTGGACAGACAATCTGATATGAGTCTGCGGTCGATCCAGGCTGCTTCTAACCGGTCGAATGGTAATTGTGAATGAACAGAAACAACAAAAGGTTTTTTTGCTTATATTTGCTGCTGTTTTGTTTTCTCTTATATTTTTCGCCTATGACTAATTGCAAGTGTGCTGCCGATCTTGATGTGATTAGATAAATGGATGGACTTGAGCCTGCCAATTATATGTATGTAGCTACTGTTAGTAAAATTATAACTATAATTTTCTATATATGTATCAAATACAATGTAACAGCTGCATCATTCTCTGCAGGAGTGGAGAGTCCTATCTGTCAGCGAAAACATTCAGAAAGCTTGTCCTCTCGAAAAGCTAATCAGTACGGAGCGCACTTTTCCTCATAATGGCTGTAAAACCGTAGGTATGAGCGCTCGTAAACATACCTGATAATTTGTAATAATGTCTGGTTTAATCCCCATAAAGTGTTAATGCGCAGGAACCATGTCACATAACATCCACGTGTCATCCACAAAAAAACTCGCCAGCCAGTGTTGCTAACGCTAGTGTGTCACGAGATTACGTCACCGAAATGGCGGAATAATTTGCGGGGCTTATGTATTTGAATTTTTATAATAAATATTTTTAATAATTTTATAGTTGTTTTTTAATGAAGGAAAAATGAACAGGTGTATTTTCCTTTAGAAAAATGTGCTTCAAAGTGATCTTTGTTCCATTTTATCTGAAGTAAAGTAAAATGAAATGCAATTCCGATATGCGGAGATTCGTATTCATATATAAAATAATGTATCCATGTTGCTTTTATGTCGTTCGATTGGATTAACGAGTTGTCAGTAAGTGGAGTCATGGCGCATTCAAAGGCTATGTAAACACGAATACAAACTTTTGCAGGACACCGTTTTGAACTTTATCACTTGGCCGATAAGGCCCCAAATGGTTTAATTAATGATAAACTAAACTTTGATATTCCGAACACGATCGTGGTAAGCTTGTTTAATCAACCGCCTCGTTCGGAGTAGCAAAATAGTGTATATTCAAAGTGGAAAAATTTGCGGACAAACTGAAATTAAAATCAAATCCAACTAAATTCGATTTTAAACACATGGGGATTTGTCGAGACACCGGCTCTATGCGAAGTAAGTCGTTAGCCAATAAATTTTACTTTTGTCGATGACTGTACAATGTTTTGATACGTACCTCTGACATTACGATAACGTACAATCGTTAACACAATTGTGAATGCTTTTCATTTTATATAAACATCTAAAATCTTACTAATATTATAAAATACGAGTTTGTGAATTGTGAAAATACGAGTATGGATGTTTGTTACTCTTTCACGCAAAACACCTTAACGGATTTTAATGAAATTTGGCACACAGATAGTTTACTATCTGGGTTAATATATGGGATACTTTTTATCCGGAATAATTTTTAGGTTGACGAAGGATCGTCTAAAAGTATAAAAAATTGAGCGCCACTGTCGCCGTGATGTCAGATATTTTCTCATGTTATATTTTTCATTTACCAACACGGACGAAATCGCGGGTACCAACTAGTAAATAATAAATAGTAGGATGTCATTGCGTAATGACTTAGTTATCTTGTCTTTATCATTTAAAATAATCGATTAAGTAATATCTAATACGCGTCTTAAAAGCTGCAGCTCCTAAGTTTTGTTTCATACTTCTGGGTGCTATTAATATATATTAATTTCTGGAGATAAACCTTTTGTTTCGGAAAAGGACATCAGTCATGCCAATTTAAAAAAAAAATGATGCCTCTGTGGACTATCAAGCATATAGGCTAATGCAAGCAGAGGCAGACAGCAAAATACTTTAAATGCAGTTAGAAGGTAACAGACAGCTAAAGTGTGCAGTATATAACATGAACAAAGAGTGCCACTCAAGCCCTGTTTAAATTCAGATTTATTTCGTTGGAACAGCACATTCAGAATGACAGCTTCTAAATGCTTTGTTTTTATTTTAGTGAGACTTCTTCGCACGCGATGAGAGCAAAATGTCAAGGTGGTCTATTATTGTGTGACATTTCAGTGTAACGATCACGTGACGCTTCATCTAACGTTTCTGTTTGACATCTATCGCTTTATTTGATCGCTAAACCAGTTTCACTTCTGTCACGTGTAGTTTTCTGTCAGTATTCATACGAGTATTATGAGTTTTACAAATGATAAATCAAATTTAAAGTATACACTATGACCCGTCCCGGCTGCAATTTTTTTGAAAATTATATATTATATATTTTTCAAAAAAAAATTATTTTTCAATTATTTATTATTATTTATTTTTCAAACCTTGGTCGTTTATCGCTCTTTCCATTGGTGAAAAAATATCAAAATTGGGTTACAAGAATTAAGTGGAGAAACAGATAGAGGAGAACAGCGACTTTATAGAGGATCTATAGAATGGATATACAATAGATTACGTAACAATATAAAGTATTATGGTGCATACATTTGAACTATGACAAAGACAAACTATCCCTTTATCATCGAGAAGTCAATCAGCCTAGTTAGGACCTCTTTTACGTCAACACAAAAACTAATAAATTTGTCTTTTTTTAATTAAAAAGAGTCACATAGTGTTTTCACTTTAAAAAAAAATGTTGCCACAAACTACATACTTACTCCCATTAGTTATTAACATAACATCAGAGACTGGAACTTCGAACAAAAAGAAAGCGTAAATGTAGTTGAAGCTAAACAAAAGATTAGAGAAGCTCACTGTTTGAAGCAACCCATCCAATTTGCGAAGTTACGCCTTTTGTTACGTACAAAACTTGTTCGGGCTCCATGCGCTGTGATTTTCACTTCAATACTTTCCAAAATAAAAATAAACTTTGTATTTTTTGATGAAACGTAGTTACACAATTCTTTTCGCCACTGGTACAGTTAGACAAACAAGTGTCAGTTTGATTGAGATTATAATAGATATTGTACAATATATTACAATACAATATTTTTAATAATTTATATATTGTAACGACCAAAAATATCATGTTAGATGCAAACATGCACTTGGTCGAGTAGTCAAGGCGCTTGCTTTAACGCTCTATCTCAGGGGTTCCAGATTCGATTCCCGGCAAGGGCCAACTTTGGAAGTGAACTTTTCATAGTTGACATTAGTTGGATCTGGCAAGTGGTGTCAGGGCACACTGCGTTTCGGAGTCATATGGGCCGCCCTTATGACAGCAGTAACCTTTTATTACACATTCGAATAATATATAGCCTTTTAATTAAATAATATACCTTTCAAATAGTGAAATAATTTTTCGAATTGGTGTAAAGGATTTTTAATTTCATTAATTAACATAATGTAAGTAAAGGTTGTCTGCGGGCGACGGTCCACTGCAGGTGTAAAGGTTACCGTCGTCTTAAAACAAGCATTGCTACCAGTGCTGAAGTGCGTTGCCGACCATAGCAGGATTAAGACGCCCTACGATGCGCTTGCTGGTCCGTAGTCTCCACGCGAGAGCCTTCAATACTCTTTCGAAGATTGGCTAGAATACTTCGAGTATAGCAACATTTTGCAGCCGCTATCGAATTATGTTACTATGTAATCGGTCCGTCTATTAACAGTAAATTTAATATATAGAAATATTATAACGACAACACAACAATGCTAAAGATGTCAAAGAAATTCGAACGGGATCTTAAGTCTTCGTAAATATATTTTTTGGGTTATGAAAATTCGCTCTTTTGGAAACCATATTTAAAGGCGAGCGCTAATTTCGTAGTGCGAGCCGCACATATTCACTTAATGCGAGGCCATTAAGTCGTTAGTTGCGTACATTTTTGCAATTTCCCGAGGCGCAAACTCGATGGACGTTTCGCTTGAGACTGTAACAACAAAATTTTTCAGTGTAGCTAGTGTAATCTCATATAGCTTTGTTTACAGTGTCCCCTGAGCGGCGAGAGGCGATTTCTTCCAGTTAACTTATTGAATTTGTGGCCCCGAGCACGCCACGCTCACGGGAATAAGTATCCACTAGCAAGACATTTCTGTTCACTACATTGCTCTTAGCTCGCGAGTTATTTCTAAACCATCTAACACTGAATATGAAAGAAAAATGTTATATATATATATATAATATATTAATTATTCAAAGCTACATCTTTATATAAAATGAACCTGGAATTACGAATTCGACAACTTACTAAGTCGATGACCAAAGCTTTGCTAGCTCTATATACTTATTTCAACATTAACCGTGTCTAGTGAGACATTTATAATTATCGTTTTAGACAGACATAAAAAATAACGTATCTAAAATTATTTTATTTTTTATCAATACATATTTACTAAATTATTAAAAATATAAACCTAAAACAAGCTGAGGGAAAAGAAGGGCCCAACTGTTTTATCAAAGATATACATTTTTATATTTTATATTGATTATAGATGAAAATAGAAATGTTTGGACTAATTACAAATTCATTCAGTGCAATATGTTGGATAGTCTATTAAGAGAAATTTTGAAGCCATTATCTACTAACATTACTTTTTTTGTGAATGAAAGGTGCACTATATCCTTTTTTGCATCGCTGTCATTGAGTATACAAAATCTCATACAACTATTCAGATTTCAGAAAAAACTATTCAGATTTTCATTGCAATTAAAAATCGAACCGAATTAAAGATCGAGTTATATTAAGATAGGATAGAAAATATCAGCAAGTGACCAAGTGATAGATATACTCTGAAAAATATGGCGAAATATTTGTGTGAATGATTCGCTATGAATATTATCATGCTTAGATGATTGGCATGTGTCTTATAAAAAAATCTATACATATATGTATGTCCAGTTCGTCCTATAGGTTCATTTTGGAAATTTTCAATTAAAAAGTGTTAAGTGGCAGAGGCTTCTGCACCTCCGAAAGAAAGTTAAAAAAAATTATTTTCATTAAAGGTTCCGTTAGCAACACACAATACTTACAATGTATTTCACACCAAAAATTCTCTGCTAAATTTGTGCAGTTGACGAAAATTTCTCTCTTTTGTTCTACAAACTGCACAATAATTTAAAACTAGATAGGCACATTTTTTGTTTTGTAAACAATAAAACATGTCCAACAGTACAAACGCTCGCTGTCTTTATATGAAAACCAGATTGAAATCTTTTCCGGAGCGTAAAGATTTCCATTGGAATATATTTCAATCAAAGAAAGCATTCGTTACATTTGTTCATTTTATTCGATGCAATGTTATGTCTTTAAGATATTACAGACTTTAAGTCTTTAAGATACAAAAATATGTAAAACTCAACAGCACACCTACTGTTATTTCATGGTGGTCTTCTGTAAGGGGGTGGTTACTGCCGTCAGACGGGCTGCCCAAATGACTGCGAAACACAGTGAGCCTTGCCACTACTTTTCAGATTCAGACCTGGCGGGAATTGAACCCTGGAACCGAGCATTAAGGAAAGTTAATTAATACATCATATTGCGAACTTATTTCAACTGTCGTCAGTTTCTCTTTCACGTTATGAATTCGTCAAGCTTAATTACACAGTGCTGCTAAGAAAATTCATTAAGTAAAAATGTACGAAAGAAGCTTGAATAAATAACGATCCGTTGGTGCCGTACGCGAACTAAATAGAAAAGCAAGCAAGCAAAGGAAAAGAGTTCCTTTGCCCTACCTTATAATACAGCAAAATCGTATGCCTGCAGCTTTAATTAAACCTCGTTCTGCCCACATTTTTTGCTATTTTTTTTTTTCAACATCCCCATACGTACATTCGACCAAGAAATTGTTTGAACAATTTCAAAACTACTAATGAAAATACTTGTTTTAGTTGAGGTTTGATACGTTATTAACTGAATATGTTTAGTTAGACTCCTATCAGGAACTTGCAGTGTTTTCCTGAGAATTGAAAACATAATTTAAAGAACCATTTAAAAGGACCTAATAGTTCAGGAAAATTTTAATTTTAGCAAAAAGAGTTATATAAACATTTTTATGTAAAACAAAATTTTCTTTGTCTGAAACTATTATTGTAATTTTGCATAATTTGCGAAATGAAAATTTCTTGCACCTATTGATATTACATATATTCTAAAAACTTATCTTAAAAATAAGGGACCCAAATATTGATTTGTGAGTGAATTTTCCTGGACTATAAGAACTTTTCTAAACGAAATATCAAAAGTGCCCAATACCCAATTTTTAAAAAACCTCTTGCGATTGATTCAAATGAGGTACCGAATGTCACTGAAACGTAGGTGGGTAATGGTGTTTCTATCTATCTGCCTGCTTCTCGTTAACTTCTAAAGCACTTAACTTAAAATGATTAAATTTAAGTTGAAAATTAAAATATCACAAGACTGGACAATAAGAGAAATTAGTCCTCTTGTAAGTCAATCGTAAAGTTTTCAAACAATTTCTTGGGCGACGCTACCTATATCGGTCTGTAGATACATTCGAAGTTATATGAGAAAGCCGAGTACATTTTTACGTTCTTAGCAACAAATTGGTTTTCTGTAACGTTGTTTCGTCGGATCGATACATCTCAAGCCCCGGTGGGTCTTAACCGTCTGATCTCAAACTTGTCACATGTGTCTACTACTATAAAATTTGTTATAGCTTATTTTGTAAATCCTCCTGTAGCATTTGTACGACATTTTTACTTTTTTTTTTATTTCTGTGTAGTCAGTCATATTAGATTCCGTCGGCGGACACAAAAGAAGTGATTATGAGAACAAAAGAACTGATTTTATATCTCATTCACGGACTGAATTAATTACGTACTCGTGTCATATGATTTTCTTTTTTAAGTTGATCATTTTTAAGATAGATTTTTTAAATATTACACTTGACAGACAGGCTGACTCTTTCCTTGATGGTAGGAGGCTACCGTCGCCTATAATGCAAGGCAATGCCACTGGTGCTGTAAGTTCGCTGCCGACCAAAGTAGGATTAAGGATAGGGGTTAGGAAGGGATAGGGAAATAGGCTCTGGCATCCCTTATTCACTCACTGAAACATAACAGCACACATGCTTATATTTTTTGGTGGTATTCTGTAAAGGGGTGGTTACTGCCGCCAGAGGAGCTGCCCAAATGACTGCGAAACGTAGTGTGCCCCCTGCCACTACTTTCCAAACCTAGACCAGAGTCAACTTTGAAAAGTTCATTTCCAAAGTTGACCCCGCGGGAAATCGAACCCGGGGCCCCTGAGACGTTAGGCAAGCACCCAACTCATCCAACGGACTCGTCTAAACTCGTTAGAGTTTCCTTACTCTAACATTTTCTCTAAATTTTCTCATCAAAAAAAGTAAACATATTTACCATGTTTAATTGTAAACATAGCCTTTTTTACCTACAATATAAGCCAAGAAATAGTTATTTGTTCAACTAGAGAGCAAAATTGTTTTTTGCTGCGAGTGCCGACATTAAATCACGAACTAGCGAAGTAGCCTAGAATGGGCGTAGCGAGTGATTCTAATATAGACTACTGAGCGAAGTGAGTGATTTAAAGGCACGAGACATAAAAACATTTACTCTCGTGTTAAACATACAACTTTTCACCTCAACAGCGAGAAAAGCGTTACTAGGTCATCTTTAGGTAAGAAAATCAATTAAGACAATTTTAAATATTAAGTTTTATTACAGCTAACATTCACATAAACCAAGTCACATAAATTATAACTAAATTAACAAAAATATTACAAGTTGAAAGTAAAATTGCTACAATTTGTAATATTAAAGGTAACAGTTTTGTTCGGAACTATGATGGTCGTATTATTTACTTGCGTGTTAGGTAAGGGTTCTGTCTCTATGTTTGTACGAATAAAATAATTCGTACGAATGAAGATATTTTTCACGGGTCTTTTCCGGAAGAAAGCTAAGTTCAGGATTTCAAACTTGTTCTCTTAATTCTTCTGGAGTTAGACCATCACCACTGGACATACTCATTTTTTTTTTATATTTACCAAAACACAAATTCACCAAGACCAGTTTCTGAACGGCTGTGAAACTATCTTCACAGCTGGGCCAATCTAGTCGGCTATGGTCGGCCGACTCTAGTAGGCTTTGGCTGTACACACTAATAAATGCAAAATTTTATTCCAGTGAGTCAAATCGCGTGTTCGAATTTCGAATCACGTTCGCATCAAGAATCGATTTTTCTGCGAGTTTTTAGGCACCAACAGCACCCTTTTCGTACTAGAGATGTGAAAAATATTATAAGCCAGACTTCTCTTAATTACATTCCATGTCAGTTTTACATGACGTTAGGATCGGTTACTTCATTCATTTAAAAGGTCCGACGAGGATTAAACTTCTGACCCTTATGCGTACACCTGCTTATTTATGTGTTCCAATTTGATTTGTGTGCATGAAATTAATGATATTCATTCGTATTCCCCGCACATTCTTAATTGTTGTTTAAATTTAATTAACGACAGAAATATATAAATTTCAGAAATAATTATATAAAGTCAAGATTAAAAATACTGAAAGTCTAGAAGGGTTGTGGAAAAAAAGACAATAATTTGTAAATTATTATAGATATAATTAAATAGACATATTGACACAGTTTTTTATCAAATTAAGCGCAACCTAATAACCTATGAATTTAAGTGTAATATTGCACAAAAAAATTCTTTAGATTCTCAGAGATAACAGAACTATATTTAAAATTGGAAGGTTTTTCTTTAAATATTATGTAAAATATGAAAATATGAAGAAAGAAATAAAAAGAAATAAGAACTATAGTACAGAACTTGAGTTAACAGACCTTAAAAACAAGTGTAGTTGTCGCTTAAAATTTTTTATTACTGTGTGTGACACAAAAAGTTTTTTTTGCAGTAATTTACTATTTTATTTTTTCTTAAAAAAATATAATTTTTTGTATAAATCTGTCCGATATAGTCTATTGAACACTGTATTTTTATTAAAGTTTTAATTTTACTCTAAGAAGTCAAATTATAGGCGACTAAAATAACACTTTTCTGCTAAATCTTCTCTCAGTTTGCAGAAAAAAAATTGCATCCGTGCGAAGCCGGGAGTGCTCTGGTTTATATTCGTTTCGTTGTTCCAAGATCTTGTTAGGGTGATGACCTCTCAACTCGATGTATTTCAAGCGCTTTAGTGATGTCGAACGTGTCAAGATTGACTACTTGACTTCATGTATTGTTATACGCGAATATATCTATTGGATTAGCTTCTGAATACTTTTAAGATTTTTATTGATGAAATTTTATGATGTTTTTCATTCAAAGTAGGCAATGATAATCACAATGATCCAGGCTATTTCTGACCGGTCTTTTTAAAAAATCATGGGGGAAGTCTATGTCCTGCGGCTGAGCGGATGATATTTCACTTCACCTTAGTTACACAGACATAAGCAGTATTTGATAATTCTTACTTTTATTTTAAAGATAATTTAGGAACATTGTTCATTTCTGTCCATTCCAGGCCATTAAGAAGTTACCATTATGGTATGTTCTTAAACTAATATAAGTATACCTAAGTAATTTTGAGTCGGCGCGTGACCGCGCTGCCGCGCCGCCGCGCATCACGGTTTATGTAATTAATTAATTTGATTGTTTGGCGCCGGCTCAAAATTACTTAGGTATACTTACATTAGTTTAAGAACTTAGTTATTAGGGTTAAATAAAAAAAGGTTTATTTTTTGCTTTTCAGTTTTTTCGGCGGATTAATTTTTTGTTAAAAATATATTTTATTTATGGCTATAATCTACTAATTACTACATGCTTAATTTATGATTACTTTTTTTAAATTGTAATACACAACTCAGCATTAAAATCAGTGAGTGAACAATAAATCACCCCTATAATCCCACCTTTTTTTCCAAATTTATATGGGACCAACTTCGAGGTATGATCATACATAAATATATATATATATACGCACCGAATTGAGAACCACCTCCGTTTTTCGTTTTTTCGTTTTTGTCGGTTGAAAATAAAACTTTGAAGAAAACTCATATAATGTCATAGCAGAGAAGCAATGCTACGTCGTAGAGTCGTAGCATCTCGTAGCGTTGTAGCAATTTATTGTTGAATATGCACTCGTATCATTTATGAACGTCGTCCTACAGAAGCTTAAAAACGTTTAAATTAAATCAGACTGCATACAAAACATCGCTCGAGAAAATAGAATAAAAAATTACCCTTTGTTTTCATATGTAAATTTTGTTGGGTCGCTTATAAAATGCATAACTTGTGACATTATTGAGTCGCTTATTTTTTGGAAGATTTGGTTATTACGTAGAGTGGTTTTTCTCAGATATTGGATGAATAAAAATAAAGTGTCTATTTTCTGTGTGTAGTTTATATATGAAAATTTTCTAAATTATATTCAATTGTATACTTATTAAATTAAAAGGATTGCCATAGAAATGGCCATGTATGTATAACGGAATTTTTATTACAATAATTTTAGTAAAATTTACTTTGATAGTATAACTGGTGCTAAAAACTTCTTAAACTAACCTTTTTAATATTCTTCTAAAATTTTTTATTTTTCATGTATAGGTCCACTTGATGGTAGGCGGTTATCGTCGCCTACACAAGTAACGCTACTGGTGCTGCAAGTGCGCTGCTGACTTACTCTTACCTTGTTAAATAACATACTCCTTTACTATATTATTTTACTCCATCCCTTCCTATCTCTTATATTTAATCCTTCTATGGTCGGCAGTGCACTTGCAACACTCATGGCTGGACCGTCAAGCATCTTCAAGTGGACCGTCAGCCTGTCGGTCGACCTTTACATAAAAAAGTAGCACTTTTGAAGCATACGCTTCACTTGTTTATATTAATTTTAAACATTCAACATCTCAACGTAGGTGTATTAAAGTGGTCTGAAACTATGTTTCATTCAGCCACAACCAGAGACGCGCTACATACGTTGAAACTGAAAACTTTCCGCACCAAAAAATATGTTTAACACACTCACACATACAAAAATGAAACTCATAAATCGAAGCAAATTTTGTTCCACGGACCGGCATTCAGAGTATTGCGCTCAACTACAGCGCGAATAGTAGAAAGGAAAGGTATAAAAGCTTTACCCTTTCTAAAAACACGTAAATAGAGGAACGAAGCGTTCGGTTCGTATGGCTGTGTCGGCACACACGCGTACACAGTGCCCGTACAATGCGCCGACTTACATACATACGGAGGAATAAACGATGTGAAATGGGAAAAAAGTTAAATATGTATGAGTGCGGGTAAATATATAAATCGGTATATAAAGGCATTTATATATAAAATAGGTGGGAGTGTAGCGCCGACGGTTGTGGAAGGCTCAGTCGCGCGCGGTCCTTGCAACCGCGCGCTGCTCTCGCGTGTATAGAAATCGTAATTTCGGCTCAGACTATTGAAAATCGAAAAGAGTTGATAAAGTTTTTCTTGGACACCGTCGGAGATATATTGCAATGTCTTATTGAGGAGGAAAAATTGTGCCGTGTTTAGAGATAGCGGAAAAAAACTGAGTTTTCATCGTTGGAAAGTTTCTCGGAACTTGGTAAGTGTTTGTAAAGTTAATGGAAGTTTTATGTATGGATATTCTAGCATGAGCGCATCTTTAAAATACGCAATAAGTAATTTTTAAAGTTATGTCCATTAAAAAAGTGTCTTATTAATTAGTCAATACATATAATAAAATAAAAAAATAGCAAAACATAAATTCATACATATAATAAAATCGTAAACGAGCCGTGTCTGTACACTAAAGATTTTTTTCTATTATATGTTAGTGCTCGCTAATCTCAGAAACGGCTTAACTGATTTGAACGCGGATTTCATAATTGTATTGATGATTACCAGAATTAAACTATAGGATACTTTTTATCCTGGGAAAATGTTACGTACCTGTGGGATTTTTAAAATACGAACTACGGTGCGTACGTATTTGCAGACACCAGATAGTTATTACATATAAGTCTTATAAATAGTTCAAATAGTGTAGTACTAATGACTTGTAAACGGCAGGCGGTGGCAGTTCGATTTCCGGGTTAGTTGCTCGCGTTTTTGTATTTTAGAATAGGTGCTAGCTTACAAATTATGATTAGAATATAATGAAGAACTTCACAGTCTTTTAAACACTGATTTCACAATACGATATATTACTAACAGCTAATTAAAATAATTATTTATATTTATATCAAACCATGTTTTTAATCAACTAAATACTAAATACTGATATATTAATCTATAGAAATAAAATTTTGTCGCTATTGCATTGTTAAGCGCAAAACTCGAGAACGCCGGACCAATTCGGCTTTTTTTAAAGATTTGTATTTTGTTTAAATCTGCAGATCACTTTTGATCACTTTAAAAACTGCAGATATCAACCGTATCAAAATTCGTTGTGTGTTTTAGAAGTACTTAGCGGAGAAACAGCCAGACGCGGACAGTTTTGGCGACTTGTTGGCAAAAATATTGTTTTTTTTTTCTAAATAAATAAAAACTTAGTTTTTTTATATATAAACCTTCAGTGAAAAATTATCCAACTAATGGTGAAAACCACATCAGAATTCATTGTGTGGTTTAAGAGAAGTTAGCGGATATATAAACAGACTGAAGCGAAAAGCGATGGATTCTCCTAAATACTAGTAATACACTGGACCGCAAAGAAAAAGGGTGGGTTAGAAAATCTTCAATATCTTTAAAAGTACCTGACCTAGCTTTATGAAAACTAAATTAAAGCTAAATTAAATAAATTTTATTTTTATTTAAGCACTTTAAAATATTCTTTAGTTTAGTCTTTATTTCGTTTATAGCTATCTGTATATCCGCTAAACCACACAATGAATTTTGATGTATACCATTAGTTGGATAATTTTCCATTGAAGGTATATATATAAAAATATTTTTATATATTTTATATATATAAAAAAACTAAGTTTTTATTTAATTAGGAAAAAAAAATTTTTTAAGGTACTTTTTAAGATTTTCTAACTGACCCTTTTTCTTTGCGGTCCAGTGTATTTAATTGAAAATTTTAAACATAATAGATAAATGGGAAATAGTTAATGTACGCAAACGGGCAGATGGGAATAGTCGGCATGTTCTATTGATTTGTTACTGAAATAACAATGTACCGTCTGCCAAATGTAGGCAAGGTTCCTCTTTTGTCCACATTCAGTTATAATTAATCAGATGTTACGATTATTACATCCGTTGCTCTATATAAACCGTGGCTAGCCATATTGAAACAATTTGTTTTCTCTGACGTAAATTTCTCCTGACAGTTAAATTAGTCGAGGCCCGCAAATAAATGAATCGCTGCGTCGGTTGCTTCGCGAATAATGGGCTTGATCTTACACCGATACTGGGATGCGCTTATAAAAGCATTTCCAAGTAAATCCAGCGGATTAAGCGCTTCATTATTCAAACGCTTTAGGTCGAGTAAAAGGTTTTAGCTTTTTAATATAAATGTTTCATATTTGAAGCAATTATAACATGTCGCTCAGCGTGCCACAGTTATGCCATAGCTATACTCGGAGTTTCTTTCGTAGATAGGATTAGAAATGCTGAAATTCGCCGAAGAACCGCAAGCTGAAGTGGCAATGGGCCGGTCGTATTGTCGTAGAGCGGATAACCAATGGGGTAAACGAGCTCTGAATGGAGGCCACGAATTGGAAAACCTGCGGCCAGGTGAATTTAATTTTAATAAAATTTTCAGACAAACTGCTATGCAATGTACCTACTTATTTCACACACGATGCCGCGGGTTTGTAAAATACTAAAACGTGGTATATTTGACAGTTCAAACCTCGCCGTTCCCCATTCATTTCGTTCAACATGTCATAGAGAATAAGTTCTTAGAGATGTCGTAACAATTTGAGGAATTTGCGTGGTTTCCAAGTAAGGAATCGCTAAGTGGCGTTAGAGAAGTAAGCGTTAGAGAAGCATGTGTGGTGGGTGGTCTTGGGAGAGACCTATATTGAACCGTGGAGAGAGACAGCTGATGATGACGAATGTATAAGGTAATGGATTCCAGAGATAATTCCTATACGGCTTCTTTACCCTATTACATAGTAAAAACTCGAGTGAGTGACCACAGGTCTTTAAAGTGACATTCTACTTAATAATGGGGATGTTTACTTATCCATCATCAAGCATCAAAGAAAGACACTGAAGAATTTTGTTAAACAAAGAGTTCTGTGAACATCCACGAAATCTCGGCTATTTCCAAGTTTTCAGAGAGGCGGTAATGAAGCGAACTCATGTCAGGTTTGAAAATAATGAAAATATACCTGTTTTTTAATGTACTTCTGTCAACGCATAGCTCTGGCAGCACAGAGAGGTAATGTTGCAAGTATAATAGGTTCCATGCCGCAGGCGGACCTGTTAGAGGGGATATTTTTTTTATAATTGTTTTGTATTTAAGGTTTAATGTTAATTTTGTTATTATAATGTTTTATTATGAAAAAAAAATGTTTATCAGTTAAGATGTATCAATTTATTATAAAAATGTTCAATAAAAATATATATGTAAATCTTCTTATGAACATACAATAGAAGTACTTACTTATCAATTTATCATCCATCATTAGAATTTGTTGTAAAAAAGTTTGATAGGAAACCTTTAAAAAAATACCACGAATTGAGTAAGTACTTATTAAAAAGTATTGTACGTAAAGAAAATGAATGAAACATTTTTAAGAACTTACATCGTAAATTAAATATATGTTTAATAAATTATGTTATATGAAATTACTCTATGGTGTTTCCTTTTAAGACAACCTCGTGATATTTATTTTTTAGGGGAACTCATTATTTTATTTTATATTAAGGTTGACAGACAGGCTAACGCTCCACTTGATGGTAGGTGGCTACCGTCGCCTATAACACAAACAACGCCATAGGTGCTGCAAGTGCACTGCTGACCATAGATAGGATTAAGGATAAGGGATAAGGAAGAGATAAGGTAATGGGCTCTCGCAACCCTTATTCACTCACCGAAAGACAACTGCACATAATATGCTGTGTTTCAATGTAACTACTAAATGTTGACTGTATTATAAAATTTGACTATTAAAAGATTAAATATAATCTTTTTTTTTCAGATTACATAGAACATGCTGCTAATATCTTTAACTGTACTATGTAAGTATTTGTCATAATATATTTTTATTTGTAGTATGGAATTTAAATGTACATGGAGTTAAATATGTCGGCTGAAGAAAATGTGAAAGATTCCATTCTTGACATTACTATATATATATGATGAAAAAGGAGTGGAATATTAAAAACGTTCCTGCATTTCTTCCGTTTGTCTCTGTAATCTGAAAGCGACTAAATATTTTTTTAGCGCCATCTGTTGTAAACTTGTATTTGAAGTTTTAATAGCCGGTGACTATTACAACTTTTTGTATGGCGTTTTAAGTTAGCAAATCGTTTAGATAATAAAAGCCATACCCGTGTACAAAAGCCATGGAAAGAGGGATAAACGAGGAAGATTTCTGTTTATTAAAAATTACATCCCGGGCGAAGCCGAGAGCGGGCCGTTAGTTTTATATAAAATATTTTTTTTTTTTTTTTACTCTCTTTTATGCAGCTCCATTATGTCAAGTCTTTTAAGGCGTTTGTGATAGCCCTGATCAATAAGCTGCGCCGCCAGTTCATTTGGATGTCTGGACAGTCGCTTCCTGTACTCCACTGCTGTCATTCGAATCTCCTCCTTGACAGTGTTCATGTTGAGATGTTGGTGTATTTCCGAGTTTGTGATGTACCAGTGAGCACCACCCACGGCTCTAAGTATAGAATTCTGCATCCGTTGGAGCATGGAGATGTTTGTATTGCTGGCAGTACCCCACAGCTGTATGCCATACGTCCACACTGGTTTTAGAACTGATTTATATATTAGCAATTTATTATCAGTAGACAGCTTGCTATTTCGTCCCAGTAGCCAATACAACAATTTATAGCGGATGTTCAGCTCTTCTCTCTTTGTTTTAATATGCTTTTGCCACGTTAGACGGCGATCAAGGTGCATACCAAGATATCTTACGCTATTGTTTTGAGGTAAAATTGTATTTTCTAACTGTACAGGTGGGCAATCGTCTTTTCTCAATGTGAAGGTCACATGAACTGACTTAGTTGCGTTGGCTTTGATTTTCCATGTGTGAAGCCACTTATTGATCTCATTCAGTCCTCTTTGCAAGGTACCAGATGCAACCACTGGATCCTCATTACAGGCAAGAATCACGGTATCATCAGCGTAAGTGGCAGTAGTTAAACCAGATATTTCAGGGAGGTCCGCGGTGTATATCGCATACAGTATAGGACCCAAAATGGACCCCTGTGGAACCCCTGCTAAGATATTATGTGGGATAGACATCGCACCGTCCTCCACGACCACAAAGATTCGATCCGAGAGGTAAGAGCTCATTAGCAAATGAAGGCTATGTGGCATGCATCTCTTCATCTTGTAGATGAGGCCATCATGCCATACCCTGTCAAAAGCCTGTTGGATGTCAATAAATGCAGATGAACAATACTCTTTACGTTCCAGTGCTGTTCTAATAGTTTCATAGACTCTGTGTACTTGTTCAATTGTGGAATGCTGTTTTCGAAATCCAAATTGGTGGTCAGGTATTACCTTATTTTCTGTCAGTAGTGGAATTATTCGGTGTAGCAATATCCTTTCCAGGAGCTTCGACAGGACAGGCAGCAGGCTTATAGGACGATATGATGTTACTACATCTGCCGGTTTGCCCGCTTTATGGATCATCGTTATTTTTGAAACTTTCCAGAGTCTTGGAAAGTATTGTATTCTTAGAATTCCATTAAAGAGAGTTGTTATGAATACCAGAGCTTTCCGTGGCAACTCTTTTAGAACTTCCTTAGTAATAAGGTCAAAGCCTGGTGCCTTTTTATCCTTTAAGGACCGAATCGTTCCAGAAACCTCTCGCACAGACACTGGTTTAGGTGGAACTGACATCTGGTATGGTTGACTCAATGATTCCCTCACTTTGTACTCTATCTCACCTCCAACGTTGATCTGATTGGGTGTAAATACCTTTTCAAGATGAGCAGCAAAAGTATCAACTTTTTCTTCAGTTGTTCTTGCCCATGTATTATTATTTTTTCTTATTGCTTGTTTAGCTACCTGAGGTCTATCATAAGATTTCGTGAACTTCCAAAGAGAGTAATTTGTTGCAGGTGTAGGAGTCAGAGATTTAAGCTTAGATTGTAAGGTGTCATTGTACCAGTCCCTGAGAAGTCTTTTTAAATCCTTGATGGCTTTGTTTAATGCTTTTTTATCTGCACTATGCCTGCTTTGATGCCAGACTCTGCGGAGCCGTCGTTTCTCCAGTATCATTTGTTTGACTTCTCGTGGGTAGTTTGATGGATGCTGAGATGGTTTGGCTGGTGGTGTGTTATTCCAACAGCATTCCTGAATCAGATTAGTGATGTACTTTGTCATGTCTTCAATGTCATCCGGATTTTCAATTTTAATTTTTAAGTCAATATTTGCGTCAAGTTGTTGTCTGAACGAGTCCCAGTCAGTTCGTGAATTGTAGAGCGTCTCCACAGTCTCTTTCTCTATTATCATTGTACTCATTGTCAATATTACCAGAGTATGGTCAGAGCAACCATCCTGGCATGACTCTGCCTTGAAATATTGTCTAGAGAATCCTTTGACAACAAAAAAATCAATAAGATCTGGCATTTTTTGAGGATCTGAAGGCCATATAGTTGGATAACCTGTGGATATAGAGGTTAGATTGTTTGTGTCAATGCTCAGCTTCAGCTTTCTACCTCTCGTAGTCGTAAGTCTGGACCCCCAGCTGGTGTGCTTAGCATTCCAGTCGCCACCGGATACAAATCTTTTCCCAAGCAATTTAAAGTAGTTATTATATTGTTGTACAGTTATTCCATATTTAGGTGGACAATATATTGCTGAAATGTTAAAGCAGCCGGCTCTGTCCTCAACCCCAACAACAGTGGCTTGAAGGTAGTTTTCTCTGACTTCAGGCAATAGGTGGTGTTTAATTGATTCTCGGATAATTATTGCTGTTCCTCCGTGACCAGTTCCATCTGGATGTCGTGTCACATAGGTATGATATCCTTTGAATTTGATGTTGATATTAGAGCTAGTGCAGTGAGCTTCAGATACAAGCATAACATCAAGTTTATGCTCTTTGATAATTATTTCGACCTCATGTTTATTAGGTGCTAGGCCATTTGTGTTCAGAGTTCCTATTTTAAGTGTAGCTATTTGGATAGTTTTTCTATGAGTAATGTCATTATTTTCATGAGTGTGCTCATTTGTTGTAATATTATATCAAATTTTTCCGATTGTTTTATAATTAGGTTTTCTATAATTTTCATTGTCGATTCATTACTTTCTATGTCATTCTTGTTGTTAGTGTTTGTTTTTGTGGCGTCAGCATACGATTTGTCTTTTAGAATTTCATTGTAGCTTTCTTTTCGCATCAGTTTCATATCTTTGTTATTTGGGATTTGTGTGTTGGTTTCTTTATTATAATTGTATATAGGCTTCTTAAATTGTTGTTGTTTTGATTTTCGTGTTAATATTTCCAGGTATATTTGGCATCCCTTGTAGTTGGCCGGATGTGCGCCATGGCATAGAGCGCATTGAGCTGGTGTATTACGGTCCTTTTTCGGACATTTTGAAGTTTGGTGAGATTCTGCGCACTTAACGCATCGATAGGGTCGCATGCAATAATTCTTTGTATGCCCATATTGCTGGCACCTCTGGCACTGTGCGATGGTTCTTTTCTTTTTAGGGTCTTCTATAACAACAGCTTGATGGTATATATATTTAATATCTTTAATTAACTTATTTTTAGGATCCGAGATAAAGTTTACAAAGAAGGTAGAAGTTGGTATTTTATCCGGTCCATATTTGGCGTTTATAATTTCGCCTTGGACTTTATTTCCCGTTTTTTCTAGTTCTTCTTTTATTGCATAAGTCGGGGTTGTGTGATGCAGGTTCTTTATCACTACTCTAAAGCACCTTTCATCTTTTTTGTTAAAAGTGTGTCCAATAAGCCCTGTTTCTCTTACTACATGTATAATTTTTTTATATGCTTCAGTATTAGAGCTTATTATCCTTAGTTGATTTTTATTAACAATTTTATATGTAAATTGGTTTTGGTCACAGGCTGTTTCTAGTAGTTCAGTCAGTTTGTTTACGTCCTCTATCCCGTATAAAACAATAGGTGGTGGTTTACTTGGTCTTTTCACACTGTGCCCTGTATCGTCCTCAGATTGGTCGATAGGTAAATTGCTGTATCTGTTACTAGTTGGTATATCTTTAGGAGGACTTGGTGATAATCTTTTTCTCTTAGGATTATGTATTCCAGGTACCCTTTGCCAAGATATATTTCTAGTTTGTGTTGGCATATCATTCGGTCTCTCTTGTTGGTTACTCTCAGTGATGTGCTTATCAATGTCCATGTCCATTGCGGGAGACGGTTGGGTTGAGTCCTTTATTTCTTTGTTGATACTGCTTCCCAAAGAGAAACTTCTTGGGCGTGCTTCGAAGAAATTAGTGGGGAAGGCTTGTTGGATAAACCTTTTGTTGTGGTTGCTGGTACTTCGACTGCTCTTACTTTCAGTCCCTCCTTCTGTCGGCAAAATTGTGCCCCCCCCAGAATACGTGGGGCAGCCTGAGTGTTGCTCAGGGAAGGATTCTCCGGCTTGGCCGGTACCTTCCTGGGGTAGTCTCTGTTTCAATCTTGCTTCCATTTTTAGTTATCTCCTATTCTGATACTCTAGACCTTTTTGGGGTTATTTGGACCCCAAGGCTCGCTAAAGCCTCTTCCAGTTGCCCAGAAGGGTTTGTGGTTATACCGCCACTGCTCGGTCGCCATTGCCTCGTCTGTTATCTAGCAGGGGATACCACGGCTGCCGGTTTCGGCCACCGTCGCCTAGGGCGCGTGCAGGTGAGGTTGACGATTGGGTCGGTTTAGATGTTGGTACCGTTCCCCCCTTACCCCCTATATAAAATATAGTTACCTATATACTTACATAACATACTCAGACATTTGTTTACGTAGTAACATATGTCTAATATTTATCGTATTTTTAATCTATAAACAACTAATTTCTAGATTTATTTTAGGGATATAAAAACTTATTTTATAGAGCAAGAGTAAAAAGAAATCCAAATATAGCTACAACGTGCCTTTATAAGTTCAATAGAACTACGAGTATAAGTTTAATTTTACTTCGACAAAGCTGCCGTAATACATCCGGTGAGCATCCGTAAAGGCGACGGCAAACAATTAGCCGGCGCGCAGTAAGTCAGAGGTGACTGGCTCGATCAACATTGTCTCAAGCGAACGACCGAAGATTATCTCCCACTTCAAGAATCTCTTTTTTATCGACATTCCCAATCGAAGGAAATGGATTTTCTCTTCAAATTGATCATTGTTACTTTCGAGTCGACACTTCCCCGTTATTTATCTTGTTTTTAGCAATCTTATAAACGAGAAATAGGTCTTTTATATTATTAATTTACTAATAGCTGGTGCCCGCAACTTTTATGTTTTGATTTTGATCATAAAATTGATTTTATGTTTAACATTCGCAATATACATTAACAATTTAATGAATACAAATTAAAGGCTAATATAAAGCTTAATCTACTCTCCCTATAATAAGATAAGCCAATGTTAAGATGGAAAGCCTCTATAGCGATTCCAGAGCTATTGCCTCGGAACAAATTACTCTGCGAGGTAATGCAGCCAGCATGGTTGGGACCTTGCCTAAGGGACCAAAGCTTAATATGATACTCTATTTGTAAATAATTGAGATTATATATTATATTTTTTTCATAAATCATATTGTCCATATAAAAATCATGTCTACATATATAAAATTTTTATGTTGGTTTGTGTATGCTTCAAAAACTCGAAAACCGACGGCCGATTCACTAGCCGACGGATTCACTTGAAATTTTTACACAACATTGCATTTAAACAGAGGAATAATCTTATACTTCTTTGCCCAAAATTTCAACGGAAACCGATTTTTTTTATTAAAAAAAAAAACTTTAATTTTATTAACCTATACATTTCGTGAAGTAAGTTATTTTTTATTTTATTTCTAATTTAATATTCGGAATTGTAATAACAATTGAAGTGTTATTGGTCGATTTGTAATAAAAATTAATGTAATGGTTTTATGTGCTAGCTTTGTGATAAAAATTACTGTATTAAAGGTAGTAATTAATGAGATATTTTTAGTTACGATGATAAAAAGTGAGATAAATTGGTTGGAGCACTTTGAGATGGGCTCCGGCCTCTAATTATTATGCGATTACTTTTTTGGTATTCGAGGGAAAATTAATGATAATTACGCAAAGCAGAGTAGCAACAGTAAGTTAAGTTAAGTTAAGATTAAGTAAAACAAACAGATAATCAATTACAATTCTTTTTTTATGACCAATTATTTTAATAGAAATAAAAATAGAAAGCCCGTACGAGCCTGACTTACTGAATATGATGATAAGACTGGCGCTTTTCTGTAGGGCCATTAAAGGCTGGAAATAAATAACATTTTGACCGGCTACTTACTTGGTCTATATACGCAAGCAACACTAGTTGGTGCTAGTGCCTACCCTGAAAGTATCAGGCTGAGACGATAAAGAAAAAGGAAAAGATAAGGGAATGTATGTGGTCTGGCCGTAGATGGATGCAAAAAGAAAGATAAGTGACTCACTATCTGCGCATGGACCTTATATACTAAGTCCAATGAACTCACTAAAATCCAGTCGCTCAAAAGACACTGTCCTGCATACACGTGATACGTTAAAAATAGGGATAGAGTTTTCGTGGAAAAATTTGAATACATTTTGCAAAGTCTATTATTACTCATGTTCGATATTTAAATCTTATTCATATAGCCCACAAGCTGGTGCCCGCGATTTCATCCGCGTTGAGAAATAATAAAAATATGCGCTTGACCTCTTGTTGCTATAACCCTTTGGTCAGGCGTTAGAATTTTTATTTTATTTTACATGATCCCTCAGGAAAAGTCCCTTTTCTATGGATGAAAAGTACCCTATGTCCTTTTCTGTATCTGTTACAACATGCATAATGTCATGTTGATTGGTTGAGTTGTTGAGGCGTGAAAAGGTAACACACAAACAGAGTTACTTTCACATTTATAATATTAGTATGGATTTATCGATTACATAATGTAAGAATGTAGAGTATCTTTGTTTTTGCTTCAATTTACGGCTCCAGATTCTTTTGCACGCATTAAAACACGACAGTGTCACTGAACCCCGTATTGTGATTTCAGGATCGCAGGCAGGAGTATTCCTGAACATTTCACGTTTTTTCATTGTTATATTAAATGTCAAGTATGAGCTGGCATGGTATTTTTAATTACAATTCAAAATAAAGTGGATTCCGGCATCGCGTGAAAACGCAGAGATTTAAACGAGGATTTTTTTTATTACTTTTCTCTGTAAATATAACGAGAAACACGCTGCTTTTAAAATTAGTAAGTAAGGAAGCACTAACGCTTTCGCAAAATCCTCGTGGAATCAAATTAATAGCGGTGATCTCATTTGCATTCTAGATTCACTTTTAATGACACACTAACTAATGATATCAATACATCAAAACACTTTGATGTATTGATGGGTGTGTGTCCGCGACTTCGTTCGTTTTTTGAAAATCCCACAAGAACCTAAATGTATCCTTTTATCCTGAATATCTTTTTTATTTTTATTTTTTCAATTTTCAAAAGACATCTTTTTTTTTTACTTGCACTTTGGAGAATTTTTTAACAAAAGTCTTTCTTAATTTCCTGTGAATATTTCAGATTTTGTAAGTGGTGGGATAACATTCGAAAATTAAAATGACTTTTTTATACTTTCAAATTTAAATATCTATGAAACCCTTTCACCAAATACTTACACGATATACTTATCCCATTAAAATATACAATTTCTTCTTATCTTATGGTACAATATTTCAACAGTTAACATGAAAATAATAATAACTGATGGCCTGATCTCCATACAAAACCGATTGATATCCTTTATTTTCTAGAGCTCTAAATCGGTTTTGTATCCGCATTTCTAAATCCATACTTTCAGTGCACGAAAGGCGAAAAGGTACACTATACAGTGGAAGTTTCTTCCATAAAATGGAATGAAGCGGCAGTGTTTTATACAAATTTATATAAATAGATAAAGTGTTGAGCGAACCTGTCGTTAAGTATCATTTTATTGCACCCGTCCTGGACACTCCTCCTTTAATGGTCCTTCTGAGTTAATTGCGTCGTTATTTTTTATTTCGTCCCACAAAGTGTTTGTCGGTGAGGCTGGGGAACAACGCGCGAGATAAATCATTCTCATTTGGTAACTACTTCGCGTTCATTTTAAAAAAGATTTTATGATTTATTATCGACCACCTCTGACTTCGGTCGAATTAGATTCAATTTGCTTCTAAAGTTTTTTTATCCACTTATAAAATTTTGTTGGTTTTTGTACGTACTCTAAATGTTATTTAAAATGTTAGTTAGTTGTGTGAAAACTCGAAAATGGATAGACTGAATTTAATTCGGTTTTCAGATTTGGAAAGAGGGATGAACGGGGAGGGATAATCGCTAGTTATATTTTAAATGCTTGTTGTTTATTGTTACTCTTGGAGTAACATTGCTTGGATGTTTGTTATTCAATCACGCAAAAACGGCTTTGAATGGAATTTGGCGCACAGATAGTTTATTGCCTCGATTAACATAGGATATTTTTCATCTGGGGAAAAATGTTATGTCACTGTAGGATTTTTAAAAAACGAACTACATGCACAGCTAGTGACTACTACGAAGTCGCGGGCACAGCTAGTAGTGAATGATAAGAGTAACAATAATAGTACACAATTTAACAAAGATACTGACAAAGTAAAGTAAATTTTAAAATGTAACCATTCGACTGCACCGCTCACTACTTGAATAAATTGCCTCGAGAAGCGAAAAATAAAAACGTTACTTTTAAGTCTAATTAATTGCAGAATACCAATTTGAATGAGAGTGCTTATCAACTACGCGACACACGTCACTTGTTTGATGTTTCACAAAGGGCAATTATTTTGCGCTGGTTAAAAAAATACTTGTTAAATATTTTACTTGTACAGGCTGTACAGGCTCGAAAACTTCACAAAGAGCTAATGGCTCAAAATAAAAGAATACTGTTGTAAGTACTTACTTTTTGTAACATTATGAATTTTAATTTTTCTTAAATATATTTGGATTTTAGCAAATCACATTTTTTTTTTAAATTTAAGATGTAAGTATGTATGTATGTATGATTCTCATGTATGTAGGCAACAAGCAAGCAAGCTTGTAGCAAGCAAGCAAGCAAGGCCATAAATATGACCATAAATTTATATTTACACGATTATTAATAATTTACAATTATAATTAAATTTATAATAGCTGTTGCGCGGTCCAGTATTTTAAAATTTTTAAAACAGTCCAGAATTTTTAAAATCGGTCCAGTAGTTTTTGAGTTTATTCATTACAAACAAAAATACAAATCTTCTCTGTTTGTAGCCGCGCCCCCAGCTTCACACAGATACATTTTTTTCTAAAAATGATATCCAAAAACCTTATTCGTTTATCGTTCTATCCATTAGTGAAAACTTTTTTAAAGTCCGTTGGGTGATTTAGAAGTTAGAGGAGAAACAGACAGCTCGCTAAATTCATCAGGTAGTTCCCTCCCTGCTTTTGGTCTTTATCAATAGAAAGCGAATGTGGAGCCTCAGCCGTTCAACCGATTATGTTATAAATAACACCTAACTTAGTTGCTTGGACTTTGAAATAAATCTCAGAGTTCCTTGTTATTAGATTCTCTATTGCACTATTGGGAAAAATTGGTCCTGACGGTTCCAAATTCCTGGGTTAATATCGTAAATGGAATTAAAAAATAAGTGGGAATTATTTGTCCTACTTATTTCTGATGTTAGGGTCTAGTCAGAATGAACTCTTATATATATTAGTACTAAGGGTGGCCGAAAAATTGACTACTACGGTTTTATACTGAGGTTCGGCTATTCCATATTGTTGCTTGCGACAACTTCGCATGGCAATTGCACAGATACTTGAGCGATCGTTCTTGTCGCAACTGTAAGCAACTGATTTTATAAGGGCAATTGATCGCTCTAGAGACAGAATTATCGCTTATGCAACAGTTCTATCGTGTACGACAGGACAATGTGTGTGCAGATGGTCGCTTCAGCAACCATCGTTTAAAAGATTTGCGTCCTCCTTAATTTGTATTACCCTGTATATTAGTGTAAAATATTTTGTATTCCGCCGTCATAAAATTGAGAGCCCAGTTATGATCTGCATCCACCAAGCATCCGTGCGAAGCCGGAGGCAGGTCGCTAGCTAAAATATTTATAATCGTCTTCGTTCGTAGTAATCACAGACAATGGAAGTGAAAACCAGTTTAAAAATTGGTTTTGAAGTCTTAATTTAGGTAAATAATATAAGTTACAATATTAGGATAATTCTAGTTCATGATTTTCTATTGAAATTTTTAATGTTTATACATTTTCCATTATGTTTAATGAATTATGTAATCGAAAGAATCGACATTTACTCCTGACCTAAATCCGTTGCGGTTTACCTAGCATGAAAGCTTAAAATGTGCTATTAAGCTACAAAAGCGTCGTAAATAAAGTAAACTTTGAGGCTTCTATTTTATTTTAACAATAGGAAATATAACTGAAAAATTATACACTACCCACAAAAAATTTACTTTAAAATAGTCGTCGGTTACATAATGTAATACAACTTTTTCACACATTACGTTTTGAATCTAAGTTTTTTGAAAAGTAAATAAAAAATATTTCACCGGTTTCAATTATAAATTAGGTCCTCGACTTTGTAGATAGATGTAATATGTATTTTCTGACTTCTCTAGATGGATAAACTTAATGACTTTTAAAGCTCATAATTGATTTTATTCATTACTATAGATACACGCTTATGTGATTCTAATCAGAGAAAGATAAAATGGAAGATTAGCAGTTACACTCTAGTGGGTAATGTGTAGAATAAGTATTTTGTGTCCATACAACAAAAGTTGGTGGGGAATGTTCTGCGCTGATGATAAATTAGGTTCCCTCGAGTCGCTCGTCTTTTTCCGCAAAATTGCTCGCCCATTATTTGTTCATTTGTTTTGTTCTTTTACGTCCCGACAGCTGTTTCGGATGGGAAAGAAAATGTAATGACTTGGTTGTTCACGTGAGACCTTTTAGCAAATTATTTTATTGTCTTTGAAACAGTTGAAGTCCGATGACATTAATTGTTAACACTAATTCTTAAAATAATATAACTTTAATTATATTATTATTTAAAATACTAGCGACCAGTCCTTTTACTAGCTTTTGCCCGCTACTTCGTCCGTTTTTTTGAGGTATTAAAACATTTTTTCGATCTTTATTTGTTATATAAATAAGTATTTTCGTCAGGCATTTATTTTTATTTTTATGCTTTTTCTGGACGAAAGGTTTTATGGCTGTCCTTATCTGTATCCCTGACAACATGTATGCAAAATTTCGTGATTATCATTACTTTCATATTTATAACATTAGTATGGATTAGTAAGGAGTTATCGTAACAGATATCACATATAAAAGGCTGCATATTGATTCGTCAGTTTTAGTTAAGCAAAATATGGTTTTTAATACGATGATAAAATTAAAAAGTAATTGTTGCGTTTGGTAGACAATTAGCGGGAGCGAAAGCCTTTGTTTATTTAAGTAAAAGCTGACTTTCTAAATTGAAATTCCAAAGGTGTAGGAATGGGGTTTAATCGTGGGACCGGAGTAGATACCTACGAAGTGATCCGGGCCGGGCGTAGCGTGGGCCGACTGTCGGCGCGCCAAGAGACCGGATACGGTTTTAATTAGCCGCTCTACAAACACACGTTGAGATTTAAAGCAACTAAGTTTATGGGATTTAATTGTTCCGATTCATTTCGAATTACACTTGTACGGAATTGATTTTGTTTGTGACGTCTCAGGATAACTCTGTTTACCTTTAGAGAGGCCGTGATTGTGCATACTTTAATGCTTCCTGCGATTAAAGTATGACTCTTTTTCTCTCTTTGACTCTTACTCTTTTCTTTGACATTAAACTCTACAGACTCATTTGGGAAGCCCGGTTGAACCACCTCCTTACAGAAGAGCACCGCAAAATAACAGCATGTATGCTGTTGTGTTTCGATGAGTGAGTAAAGGATGCCAGAACATATTTTTCCTGTCCCAATCCCTTATCCTCAATCCCACTATAGTCGACAGCGCATTTTCAGCAGCTGTGGCGTTCGCTTGTGTTATAGCCGACGGTAACCAACTAATTATCAAGTGGACCATCAGCCTGTCTGTCGACCTTAACATAGACAAGAAAACATTGTTATATAACTTTGTTGTAACAGTTATTAAATATTGTTGTGGATAATTGCAATATAAAACAAGACTACAGGTACACATTAAAATAACAGTGAAATATAACAATGTTATCTAATATGTCTACAATTGTCTCTGTCGCGTCATGAGTCTACACGTGATAACGTGACTCACGCGCAAATGTTATATAATTTTGTTTTATAACACATATCGTCAACATAATCCACACACATGTTTTATAACATAGTCTGGACCCACCTTTACATAGTTGATCATTTGCGTAGATCATTTGATATTTGTATGTACTAACTTTTGCCCGCGGCTTAATCCACGTACAGTTAAGCCTATATTATTCTAAGATATATACTATACTAGCTGTCCCGCTCGTGGCTTCGCCCGAGGTAGAATTTTTATATAAATATTTACTTTATCCAGCCGATATTACACATATACCTTATACCGCCATCTGTGAGAAACTTATGGATCTCACTGGAAACACTAAAACTTATTTTAAAAGTATTTGTGAATTCCATAAGGTAATTTATAACTCTTTCTGATATAATGAATAAATAATTTGCAATAAAAAATATATTATAAATTGAGATTAAAAACTATCCTAACTTTTAAGTTGGACCAAATTATACATAGTTACGAAGTTTTATCAAAATCGGTTTAGTAGTTTCGGAGTTCATCGAGAACAAACACGTTACACGTAATTTTTTTATATATAATATAAGTAAAGTTTTATGAAATCCGTTCATTAGTTTTATCATGAAAGAGTTACAAACATTCTTGTAAGCTTTCATATTTATTAATAGGATTTTCTCTCTAAAAATTGCTTGTTTTTTTTATTTATTTTTTATTTATCTCATTTTTTCTCGGTATTTAGTAAAGAGCTAAAAAGCTAGATTTGACTCATCGTAATTATTGGTAATAGTAATAGTAATAATAAATATGATTGTGTATCGATACACAATTATTTATAATTGTAATTTTATTTGTAGTAATTTTATAATTTACGAAACGAATTTACGGTCATTCAGAGTCATCAGAGTGGGCATCAGACGTATTTTAATTTCGTTACAATCGGTAGAACTCAATTCGCATAGCAGAACACCAAATGCAATTTAACCGGAACAAGTACGCGGAACGAGTATGGCGTTCGCCGTACTGAGAATTCAATTTGAAAGTGCAATAAAAGAAGGAAGTGCAAGGTATTTTCGAATCAAGCTGCTTCACCATAGCCTACGTAATGTGTGAATTTCTAAATGAGGAAACATTTCAATCTCTTCTGTTCAGAGCTATTTGATGGTCAACGTCACAATACGGTTTACAATCCAATTAGAACGTACATTTCTTTGTCGTATCTAAATATTTTAAAAACAAAAGTTTTCCGCCAATGTATGTTGCCAGTGTTGACATGTGGCGCTGAAACTTGGTCTAAGTTGGGGTTACACTGCGAGATCGAATCAGGAATGGGGAGATTCGTGGACGAACGAAAGTTATCGACATAAGCCGGCGGATTAGTAAGTTGAAGTGACAATGGGCAGGACAAATACTATGGAGTCGACGGCCGCTGTGGCCGGAAGGTTCTCGAGTGGAGGCCATGAACCGGCAAGCGCAGCGTAGGATGTTGTCACGAAGGTAATATTACTACAATCTAGACTATAGGCGGTATCAAGTTTTTCGTCGAAGCCATCAGCTAGTATTGCGTGCAAATAAAATCAACATTATGAAAATCCCCAGTGTTCTGAACCTCTTTTAACGTAACTTAATTTACTTTTCTTTGCCTGCAAAGCCAAGCAAGCATATATACTCGTTATTTGAATAAATAAGGTTCTCTGAGCCCGTCATAAGGGTTTGAAAGACTTTTTTTTATGCCTACGTAAAGAGCGGACGGGGTAAACAAAGTGAAATTTATTTTTAACATCCTAATAGGGACTTTTAAGAATTATGAAGCCTTCAGCCGAACGAAGTGGATATTTTTTCATAGAATTTATTAAATAGACCACAAATCCCTCGAAGAGGGCCTTTAAAAGTTGACAAAGAAATATTGCGTTGCGGTTTATCGCCTTGATGGACTTAATACTATTGATATCTAATATATTTCATTATGTTTAGAACATAAATTTCATTAATAAATATGTATTATAATTTAATTTTAATTAAAGACGATTCAATTCTATGCTTTCTAACTTCAGTTCTCTGAAGGATCTAATCGTAAGCCAAGACATTTCTCTTCTTTTTTCTTAAATGGGAATGTTATTTAACAACAAAAGGTTTTAGTATGGGAAAGTGAAGTGGGTCACTATATATATGTCACACTCCACAGACTCAATAATTGAGTCTAAAAAAATGTAATAAAAATGTACTGCATTTAACCAACTAAATTATGCTTTAACGTTTAACCTAAATAAAAATATAATGTGTAAATCCATCAAAAGTTGTACAAGTTGTACAAAGTGTACTTACATATTATATTTATTGTATCAAAAGAGATTTGGCCAACAATATTCAATCGAAGTAAAATAATCTTTAAATAATAAGATACGAAGAAAACGACATGTAATCATAACTCAATAGAGAGAGAACTTTCAATTATAAAGATTGAGACTGGATTGGTTTTTGGAATACAATTTAATTTAAAAATAGAAAAACGACAAAAAAATCATGCAAGATGTTTACTACCTACTGTTAAAAAGCTTATAGTTTCAGTGGGCTCTTCAACATCAAGGGAATAGGGATTTGGTTAGATGAATTGGTTTATGTGGGATATATGCCGACATACATATACTTAGTTTCTTTATGTCCTGTCTTTTTATACCATTACTTAAATGTGTTTTTGGCTATATAATATATTAATATTTATGTAGGCTATATAATAGATTAATATATTTGTAGAAATTCTATTTAAAATAAAATCTAATCCTAATTTATATAATATATTTACACATTATATAATATAAAGCTTCGATAACTTGGGCAGTTAATCTAGTTAATGAACTATCTGTGTGCCAAATTTCATCCAAATCCCTTCCGCCGTTTTAGCGTCATTAAGTAACAAACAAACTTTCGTATTTATAATATTATTAGGATTATGTAAAGATTACTTATTTATTTAAAAAAAAATAAAACGACTGATTTTTGTTTTATTTATTTATTTTTGAAGACTTTATTTTGACTTTTGTTTTGTATTATTTAGAGATTATAGAACAAATTATCCAGAGTTAGTAGAATAAATTAACAGCAATGTTAAGTCCACCACGCAATATTAAGTCGACACGCTGCTTACTCTTATACTGTAATTATTTTCTGGCCAAATTGTTCTCTCATTAACCCGGGATCCCGTTTATAATGTTAACGTGCGGGGTTGCTAGAACAAATATTGCGATGTCTTTTTCCTTAGTCGGCGCGATGTAAACAGATGACCGCGGGTTCAAAGCACTCGTTGTTACGGAGTTGTGGGAGGGAAGAAACAAAAGATGCTCGTTTCCGCGACTGTTCCGTGGCGGGCCGCGCAGGGAAAGTCCCCGAGAGGGGGGAAGCCCCGACAATAGAGGCATTGTTTGCGCCCGGTGACAGGAAAAACTCCGACCTCCGTGTTTCTGTGCATTTTTTATTTCTTTCTTTCTCTTCCAACCTTTTTTTTTGTTTCCTTCGTAAGCTGCTTTGGCCGCGCCACGAAGAAATCAACGTTGTTTGGAAACCTCTCCAGGGGTTCACTACAAATAGGTGTCGAAACTACACAAAGCGTTTATAGTCGATTCTTTTTCTTTGTAATGAAGGGTGAATTTGTTTTTTCCCCAATTCATGTGAACTCTAGCGTATTGTTTGTTGTTTAAAGAAAATAGATATTAAAACGAAACTGCTTTACGAGTTTTTTTTAGTGCTTTAAGATCGATCCTTCGTTCGTTCTTTCGTTCGTTCGTTCGTTCGTTTCTTTGTTTTTTTGCATTGAATAGACTCCGAAACTACTGGACCGATTTGAAAAATTCTTTCATTGTTGGGAAGCTATATTATCAGCGAGTAACATAGGCTATATTTTATAAAGTTACGCGGACTAAGTCGCGTGCAACAGGTACTAGGCTATAATTTAGAAAGACACAAAATAGTTCAATCAGAATTCTTCAAATGCTATAATTTGTAAAGATACACAGACGAAGTAGCGGATAAAATTGATACTTAGATCGTTGGTAAGATTTGTAAAATATCGCGCCCGTACGATGACTGGTAACAATAAATTGTCAGTAATAAATTTTGGAAAATCGATTTGCATAGATTTACCTGACGTTTGGGTGATAAATGATCGCCAATATTTTTTGTAGCTCAACCCGAGCGCAACCCAACAATGTCATTGAAAATTATTTCGTATATTCTATCTGCAAACACTGTTGGGTTTTTCGTTGAAAGAATGTTTATGCGTGTTAATAATATTAAATATTAACGAGTAATAGCTTGTTAATTTCTGTGCAAACAAAAAAAGGGACTTGGCTTTTTTACAAACAAAGCTGTAATTCTTGTGGACGGTTTAAAAAAATACGTGACTCGAGATGCAATTCTATTTGTATATTATTTTCAAAAAAAAAAAAAATCTTTTCCTAGTTCTTCCTTACTATTTAAGTAATATAGATACCTACATAAATATTAAGTTTAATATTTATGACCAATGATGTACCTAAATAGTTTTTTGACAATTTTATCATCTACTTTTCAATTATTTTCTCTTCTCTTTCTAACTAGTGGAGATTTTATGTCAAATTGAAATACCTGGTTGCCAAGATAATATTATTTCAATGGAAATACCTCGTCGGCATTTCTAATAAATCAATAATAGTTATTTGTTCAACTAGACAGCAAAATTGTTTTTTGCTGCGAGTGCCGACTTTAAAAATCACGAACTAGCGAAGTAGTCTAGAATTAAATCACGAGCGTAGCGAGTGATTCTAATATAGACTACTGAGCGAAGTGAGTGATTTAAAGGCACGAGACATAAAAAAAATTGCTGTGTTAAACATACAACTTTTCACCTCAACAGCGAGAAAAGCGTTACTAGGTCATCTTTAGGTAAGAAAATCAATTAAGACAATTTTAAATATTACGTATTGTTAACATTCACATAGCCAAAGTCACATAAATTATAACTAAATTAACAAAAATATTAAAAGTTGAAAGTAAAATTACTGCAATTTGTAAGATTAAGGGCCTCTTTCACCATCTCTGAATAAAGTGTCAAGTAAGCTAACCGCCATTTAAAGTCACCGGTCACCGGGAATGATGGACCTGATATATACCTTTGTTTGTACAGTAAAAATCTCAAACATTAATAAGAAAATAATAAAAAAATTCGTCAATCGAAGGATGCAGTAAACCGAGTGCATAATTTAATAAAACATAAAATTATTTCTAAAAGTAACTAATCAACAATCAATTACTTGTAGTTGGTGAAAGAGACCCTAATGGTAACAGTTTTGTTCGGAACTGTGATTGCCGTATTATTTATTTGCGTGTTAGGTAAGGGTCCTGTCTCTATGTTTGTACAAATAAGGATATTTCAAACTTGTTCTCTTAATTCTTCTGGAGTTAGACCATCACCACTGGACGTACCAACTTTTTTTATATTTACCAAAACAGCACAAAAACACCAAGACCTAATGCTGAACCAGTTTCTGAACGGCTATGAAACTATCTTCACAGTTGGGCCAACTCTAGTCGGCTATGGCTGGACTGGACACACTAATAACTAGCATCAAGAACCGATTTTTCTGCGATTTTTTAGGCATCAACAGCACTCTTTTCGTGCTGGAGAGGTGAAAAAGTACATTACCTAAAAAAAAAAATAAAGGAAAATCGTATCAAAACATGGGAATTCACCGCTTTGTGCTTATTATTTATCTTGTCAATCTTATATAAATAAATCACTTTTTTATGTGAAGGTCGTCAAACAGTACTGTCAATTTTAGTAGAATTAAGGATAGAGGTTCTTATATTCCTTTATACTTACTCACTGAAATACAACAGAACACATGCTGTTATTTCTCGGTGATGTTTTGTGGGTGGTGATCACCGCCACCAGACAGGCTGCCCGATTTACGACACCGAAATGCAGTGTGCCCTGCTACTAATAAAACTTCCAGACCAGAGCCAACTTTGAAAAGTTTACTTTCAAAGTTGGGAATGCCGGTAAAAATTGAACTCGCGACCCCTGAAGCTAAGGCAAAGACCTCAACTACTCTACCAATGAGCTTGTCAAATGTCTTCCACTTTGCATGGTTTCTTTCTACTTGGTGGTAGCTATCTATCACCAAGTAGACTAAAAAGTGTCAGCCTGTCTGCCAACTTTTTAGACAAAAAATAATCAACATTTGCTGCGTTTGTGAAAACTAAGCGTTCTAACAGACATCTCTGGTTTAGTAGAGGTTTCGTACAATTTTGTTTCGTACGAATTGTGCGAAGAAGTAACTTTAAGGCTAATAGGGTTTTAATTTGTTTTAATACATACACGATATTGATATTCCTTATGTTCCCATTTGAACAAATACGAAAACATGAAACGATGTTTCTACCTGCATTCTTTATTCTGTACAAGCTCAATGATTCATAACATAAAAGTATGTCATCCTTTTGCGAAATGTCTGACTCAGTGGCCGGTCGTCGGAAAGCTGTAGGGTATATATCCCCCGGAAGTAACTCCCGCTCTCCACTCCCGTCTGACCCTTTCCGGTGGTGTTCGGCTTACGACTTATTTACCCGTTTTTCCTTATCAACTCTCGCCATTCGCAACAAAGCGCGGATTCTGTTGGTACAATTGAGGTTATTGATTACCTACGTCCGTACGTATGTGGCGATTTTGTTGAAATCTCTGTGCGCAGAAGTACAATTTAAAGTAATATATTTTATTTTGTCATCTGGGTTTGGATTCGGAATCGCGGTCAGAACTGTATCGGTGAGTGAATTTTTTTCCAAATCATTGTCACAACAGAACAGATGAGAACTTGGGATCTTGACATCTCGTAGTGGTAGATAACAATGTGATATAAAACGTTTTTGTTATATTCAATAGGGTTAATTTGGGGATCTTTTATTTCGCGAAAATCAACCAATCGAGTATTGGTAAACGAGTGACACGAGTATGACGGAGGATGCAGTTTTTTTTTGCTGATTATATACTCAAATATTTATTCATTTTCGTTTTTCCTTCTTTCTACTCATAATAATAAAAACTATATCCGTTGGGTGGTTTAGAAGAAGTTAGCTGAGAAACAGACAGAAGCGGACATAACTTTATATTATAATGTTATAATGTGTATAGATATTAATCCTAACCTAGAGTATTATTTTTCTGTTTTTAAAATGAAATCAAAAGTCTCGTTTTTCTGATAGTTTTACACGTTCGCGCCTTAAACAGGCGGTTCTGATTTTCAATCTAACGTTTGAGGTGTTTACTTACGAGTTAGGATAAGTTGGCTTTAAGTCATTAACGGTGAATTAATTAAAGGTCTAAACACACCTATTAAAAGTAATTTCAATGTGACAAAAAGCTCATAAGCGTTATATCGTTCTACTTAAACAAATTGTGCTAACTTATGCCCCATTCATTAGGTTTTAGACTTAGACGGCTCCGTATATCTTTTTAACCCCGACGCGAAAACGAACTGTTATAAATTTGACGTGCTTGTCTATGTATCTGTGTATCTGTCTGTGGAATACTAGCTCCCAAACGGCTAGACCGATTTTGATCCGTTTTTTTTTTGTTTGCAAGTTGACATGATCGGAATTCTTAGAATAATTTATGAAGACCCATTCAGGCGTTTGAAGATCATCAGTCTATTGACTCGATAACTCGACTACTAAGAACTGAGAACTAAGACGTACTAACTTAAGAAATAAAGTCGATGTTCCTGTTTTAAGAAGTAGAAACGAATAAGATTGTGAATATTAAAAATAGCTTTTGTAAGTGAAATAAGTAGCATACAAAAGTTTAATTAAAATAAAAGAATGAATCCATTCAGTAATGACCTCTCTCTGCTTTATGTTTTGAAGTAAGTATAGAGAAAGCTTCCACGTAAGTTTCAAGTATAGGTAACTTTGGCAGACCCGAATATTCATTCAAATATCTCTTTTTAAGTTGGTGTATGTTGTAAAACTCGTACTTCAGTTTCAATTAGCGTTGGAAAGTTACTCAAACTTTGCGATGAGGTTTCCGAACAAGAAGTGAGGAAAACAGATAGATTGATAAAACATTTTAGAGATTAAACAGTTAAGTTAGATTAATGTTAAAGTATAAAAAGTAAGAATATAATTAACTTGTATTGTAAAAATAAATAACTCAGATAAGGCTGACTAGGCCAAAAAGAATGATTTCAAAACTAGGTTAGGATGGAATTCATTTATGTAGCCTAGCCTAGGCCTAGTTATCCTCTCGTAACATTGAATCAATAGTTACTCTTATACTGTAGTTTCACAAGTTATAACAATTTTAAAAAAGTATTTTTTGAAATGTTATTTTATTTTACAAGCGCGCATTTGTTATCTATTTGTTTTACTGCCATTTTGTTTGATTATATCTGTTGGTTAAATAGAAAGTTAGGTTTGTAATTTGTTTTAAAAATGTACCCGTATTAAGTCGGACGCGGGCCGCTAATAGGTTAAGTAAATGTAGTAAGTGTTTAAGTCGGTTTGGAAGATGTTATTTATTCGAATGAAGTAATGCGATGCGGCGGCCATATTCCGGGCAGAACGTATTTCCGTCGGAAGTCACACCCGGCGGGTACTCTCACAACAAGAGATGGCTCACCCGCTCCCCCATTTCCAATAACCCCCCCGTTTTGCTTTACACTTTTTTCCCCTTCAACAAATGCGAAACCCATTATATACTTGTAACACAATTTGTTTGGCATATTTTCACGGATGGTTAAGTCTACGGTGAATTAATTTCCATATTTCTCTCAGCATATAACAGCATTTTTATAACAGGATTTTTTATTTTTATATATTATAAAGGGTGGCAGATATGCTGACGGTCTACTGACCTACCATCAAGGACACAAAACCAAAGGTGGTGTTGGTGCGCTATGTAGCAGCGGGCGCATAAAACGCGGGAATTTTGTAAACAAATCATTTGATATTCGTGAGAGTTATTTTACATAATGCGTACATACTCTGGAAAACGGTGAAATAAGTTTTCAAAAGTGGTTTCTCAAGCAACAAAATTAACAAAATTAACAAAACAAACAAAACAAAACAAAACGAACAAAATTAGCTTCCATCATAAGTATAGATTAAAATCTAAATTTAGTTAATTCCACATGTGCGAAAACAGAGCGTGTTGCTATTAGGATTAGTCCATGTTTTAGACCCAATTTTCTGTGGCGACCATTCTCGTCTAGAAGAATGACGTCACGACTGATGGCACATTTTGGCATCCCCACAAACTGAACATTTACCGACTTTTGTTAAAATTTTCAGTCATAAAATTAACAAACGCTTTTGTATTATCGCCAATGAACTAGCGCCGTGGCCAAAATTAAAACCGGCAACGGTCCGTGGCTTTTACTCGAGAACATTCCGGCCTCAGCCACAGTCGTTAGTCCGTACACATGTGTCTTGCCCACTGGCTTTCGCTCTTCTACGCATATCCGCATTCCTGATTCAATCTCGCAGTATAACCCCGAGCATAGCTCTCTCCGTAGCTCGTCGAGTGACATTGAGCTTTCTTAAGAGGCCCATAGTTAGAGACCAAGATTCAGCGCCATATGTCTTCACTGGCAACTGAGGAATCTTGAAATAGAACATTTAATTGTAGTAAGTAATAATTATGTATGAAAATATTTTTATTTTAATAAATTAGAAGAAAGTAAAGTTTCGTGTGCAGTTAGTTGTCATATAGAAAAGTGTGAATAAAATTTTTTTTTTTCTTAATATATTAAGAAGCAATATCCTGCTAAACCTTTTGCGTTACTTGCGGAAATCGATTTCTGAGATTCCTTCCTCATAATATTATCCACGCTGGAGGGTTCTCACTGAATATGCTTCTGACGGGAATTGAATACCGGTAGGTATAAATCTTTCGCCAAAATACCTCGAGCGAATTGGAGACGAAATATATGTATAAAATTACATTCAAATTGTCGTAGATATTTAGTTTCGTTTCAACTGTCGCGAGAATCGTAAACAATCTGCCACCGACATCTAAGAATATATGATTATTAGAAATAAAAAAATATAATTTAAATAATTTTTAATAAAGAATTATTTGACAATGTGTATTTTATTTTGTATCAATCAATGTGAAAGTAACTCTGTCTGTCTGTCTGTTACCTTTTCACGCTTTAACTACTCAACCGATCATCATGAAATTTTGCATATACACGGTGTCAGGGATACAAGAAAGGACTAGAAAAAAATTATTCCCAAGGGATCATGTAAAATAAAACAAAATAAAATGTTGTAGCTGCAAGAGGTCAAGCGTTACATTGCTTATATATTATTATAATTTTTTTAACTCGGATGAAGTCGCGGCACCAGCTAGTTTTTAATGGATTGGGTCTGAGTTAAGTTAGTCCTCCTAACCTCTGTTCTCCATAGTCTGTACAATATGCGTACAGTGCAGGCACCGTGTAACTGGAGGTTCTCATCTCATGTCCGCGTCAATAATTGGAGCGGTTGTTCAAGTATTTTTTTTCTTTGCAGCAGTGCTCTCGGCCGAAGCGCATTGTTCGCGAACGCCCGCCACACCACCCGCTACTCTCTCCACAGAGACGGCCCCGCCCGCCCAGTCGCCCCACCTAAAATGGTTCGTATTTTTCATTGTTGCTTTAAAGCCTTATAGGTTTTGCTTTATTTATGCCCTTTATAACTCTCCGTGGGAGATAAATGCCCGGAAGGCGATGCTCTGTTTTTGTCATGGTTTGATGTTGGCGACGTTACACAGTTTTAAATGTTTAACAATTTAATTTTTGAATGCGAAATTAAATCAACTTGCGTTTGTTTTTGAATACCCTTTGTAATTTTTGATTACCTTTTCATTGTTATAAATGGTTTTTAAAAAACAATTTCATTTGCGTTTGTTCTTTTAACAACTGAGTTCCGTAACTACGTTTTTCACTTAAATTAATTAAAATGAAAATTTATTAATTAATTTATGGTTTTACAATGAAAGTACATTTTGATATAACCAGAATTTAAAAAAAAATCTAATTCTTTATAAAACAGACAATTCTTTACATTTTGCAAGTTAATCGAAATCGTTACTTTTTTAAAATAAATATGTAAGAAATTCTTAGAAGAAATATTTTAAGTGATGATGAAAATTCAACAAAATCCGTTGCCACGTTTAATAGATTATCCACTAAAGAAACTCCGTGCTTAGCTACGATTATGTACAGATTCAATTAATAAAGTATTATTATACAAACGAACATGTACCACTCGTTCGCTTGGCGGCCATTGTAAGATCGATTTGGATTAAAAGCAACGCATGAATCCATTTGATACGTTCACATGCTTGAAGCTTCCGGTATCAGTCGCCAGCTTATCACGTTTCCGCTATCGATGCCTATACAAATAGACAATGCAGTTGTAATTAAGTTAACTATACAATACTAACTGCTTAATATTATGAATGCAAAAGTTCGCATGTTTGTGTGGGTTTGTTACACAATCACGCAAAACCGGCTGAACGGATTTGTAAGCAATTTGGTACACATATAGTTTATTACCTGGATTAATATGTAGGTTACTTCTTCCCCAGAAAAAAGTATGGTTTACGAGGGATCGTCTAAAAATATAAAAAAAATTACGCCACCGTCGTCACAGCAATACAGATGTCAGGCGTAATATTACTCACTAGCTGTTGCACGCGACTTCGCCCTCGTAACTTTATAAAATATAGCGTATGTTACTCGCTGATAATGTAGCTTTCTATTAGGTGAATGAATTTTACAAAATCAGTCCAGTAGTTTTTGAGTTTATATATTACAAACATTCAAAAATTCAAATCTTCGGCCTTTAAATATTAGTATAGATATCTATATTTTTACATTTTTCAACGGCGCCGACTAGTTGGTTCCATGGAACAGTCACAATAAAATTGAAATAGTTCAACAGTGTAGCACACCGAGCACTCTATTACTATTTAAACATAAGTTATAGATTTAAGTGGCGCTACTGAAGCTTTGAACGCTTATTGTACGGGTACTATCAGAACAACAAAACGATTGAAAGCCAAATCGAATACACTCACACCTAACCTTTTGAACAAGAATTTTTCATTGAAAGGCACTTTCGATTTTTAAAAATCAAAATTTTTTTCGATTTTTTTGGATTTTTGCAAAAACCTAGTACGATTTTGCAAAGGAAATAGGATAATGCAAAATAAACAGGATAAAACTAACAATTAATTTTCACCTCTCCAGCACGTTGGCTTGAGTTGACCCAGCTGTTAAGATAGACAGAACCCTTATCTAACACGCAAGTAAATAATACGACCATCACAATTCCGAAAAAAACTGTTACCTTTACTTGTACACTTTACTTGTAGCTCTTTCACCAACTACAAGTAAAGTGTTCACTTAGTTACTTTTAGTTAATTTAGAAATAATTTTATCTTTTATTAAATTATGTACTCGGTTTACTGCATCCTTCGATAGGCAATTGTTTATTATTATTTTCCTTTTAATGTTTGGGACTTTTACCGTATAAACAAAGGTATATCATCGCCTTCATTCCCGGTTACCGGTGACTTTAAATGGCGGTTAGCCTACTTGACACATGGTGAAATAGGTCCTTACAAATTGCAGTAATTTTGCTTTAAACTTTTAATATTTTTGTTAATTTAGTTACAATTTATGTGACCTATGGCTATGTAAATGTTGGCTGTAAAAAACATAATATTTAAAATTGTCTTTATTGATTTTTCTTACCTAAAGATGACCTAGTAACGCTTTTCTCGCTGTTGAGGTGAAAAGTTGTATGTTTAACACGAGAGGAAATTTTTTAAGTCTTGTGCCTTTAAATCACTCACTTCGCTCAGTAGTCTATATTAGAATCACTCGATACGCTCGTGATTCAATTCTAGACTACTTCACTAGTCGGCACTCGCAACAAAAAACAATTTTGCTCTCTAATTGAATAAATAACTATTGTTAATCACCCGAGTTACAGAGTTCAGGATCTTTGCAAAAATCAGTTTTAGGTAAGTCGCGAATAAACGCTCAACTGTCATAAGTCTTGAGCGGTGATTGGCCGAAATGAACGTTTACTTACTGACGGATGCACTGATTGACCAACAAGAACAGAGAAGCTATACATCATTGACCAATCAGCGTTTCATTTTCTAATCGTCCTAAACAAATTGGGATCTGTTCCGTGTACAAACTGTTCCGGATAGCGTAGGTACCTAATAAATATAAGAGAATTTTCTTTATAAAAGACGATAATTTAGCAAACCATCATGCGAGGAAGCTGAAACAATTTGATACTGTAATGTATTCAGTATGTGATTTTCTAACGGTTATTATTATACGAAATTTTGTTATTTCGTATAATAGTAACCGTTAGAAAATCACACCAATGATAATTATGACACTAAAATAAACACTAGCATTCGGTGTTAATAATATCTAATATGTGCCAAAAATTACAGCAAGCTTATTACGTTTGAATAAGTACTGTTTGTTATTTGGATAAATGTAAATTTAAATTTATTCTTAAAAACTTTATTCAGTCAGTAATCAGCTCGTTTGGCGGCAGAAACCATCGCTTTTTGTAAAAGACAGTGGCAACTGGCAGCTGCCCTTTGCCTTTAATATAAGGCAATGACAGCTGATGAGTGTATGTTGTTCGCTCTTTCTCAAAATATCTGAAATTTATTTTGTCAAAATCCTGGTATTCAGATCTTAGCATAGATTAATCTTGAGAACTGTTAAAAGAAAGATGAGAATTCTGAATTGTCTGTCCTGAAATTGTTAAATTTTGACCAAAATACGTATGAGCAACACTCAGGAGTACTTTTGTATTTTTGGTATCACCCAAAGAAAATAGTAACCACATGCGGCCACATAAAATTTACTGCTTATTTAATCTATCGCAGAGGAACTAGAGCAGGGAGAAATGAAGTAAAAATGTAAAATAAGTTAGCAGGCTATAAATATTTTATGTAGAATAGTCAAGCGTTTATAAATTATACTTCTAATTCTATGAATGAGGTACTCTAACCTCATTTAATGAGATATTTTAATTTAAAAATCCTTTTTTCTATCATGAATTTCAAGGCAAATTTTAATAGTATTACTAAATGCTGTCACCTGGCCCTGAGGCCAGATGGACAGACAGGTGATGATGACAGACAGGTGATGATGATGACAGACAGGTGATGATGATGACAAACAGGTTATGATGATGACGATGATGAGACTTTGAAGACACAAGCATAATTTTATTGTTTATAGCGGATATTCAGCATTACCCGCTTTACAGCGCTAATTCGATTGGAGTAACTCTGTCTCTCTGTCTTGTCTGTCTGTTACCTTTTCACGCTTTAACTATTTAACCGATCATCTTGAAATTTTGAATACACCTTGTCAGGGATACAGGAAAAGACATAGAGTACCTTTCATCCAGAATAAAAGAACTGTTCCCGAAGGATCATCTGAAATAAAATAAAAAACTAACGGCTGGCCAAAATGTTATAGCAACAAGAGGTCAAGCGTTATATTGCTTATATATTTTTTGTTTTTCAACGCGGACGAAATCGTGGGCACCAGCTAGTTGTCTATAAATAAAAGCAAAAATACAATAACATATTGTGTGGAGGTGGCTGCAAATCGCACGTTTACGCAGCTGGCGCTAGGTAAATAAATATGTATGTAGCGCGGTGCGGTGTCGGTTCGTGATAAATTGGAATAACTTGGCCATTACTCAGACACGTTCATCTATCATCGGCTGTGAATGTATTCAGTAGTATAACAACATAAAAAATATACATTATTAATATGCTTACAATGTTCAAAAAATTGTCTCTGTTCTTGTCGAACATTTAAAATTGAGATCGCGTCTTTTGGAGCACTGTGCTTATACAGGAATTAATGGTTGCCCTAGTAAAGTATATATGTATTTTATTTATTCACGGCAACCTTACATACATATATGTAGTACAATTAAGCAATTTCCTAATAAAATTTAAGAATAAGTTCAAATAACGCTACCGCTCAAAAGTGAACGCGTTAGTGCCGTGCCTAACAACGCCCAGCTATTGAGTCGTATAGAATTACAAAAAGCAAAGTTGTGACTGTACATAACATGTGATAAATTGCTGTCGACCCCATTAGATATTCGCACCACGTCATCAATCATGGCTGTCGATACATTTGACGCCATTCGACTTGCGAACAATAATACAGTGTCCCAAATTATCTTACTTCATTTGCCTGTAACAGATTGTTATTAGTTTAGGATACTTTTGACATCTGATTTATTAAACATATTGAGTTCTTTTTTAAGATAAATAATATGGAGACTGATGTATATAGTATGGGCCCCAAAAATTAATAACGCGCCTGGCCGCCATGTTGTTCACGTAAGTACCGTAAGTTTTGTTAGCTGTATTTTTTAATTGCAAATGACGTCACATGGATATTAATTTGACAAGGTTCTTGTGCATTGCAATTTGCAGGGATTGAAATTTTTGCATGTAGATAGTGGATTCAAATTTTTGATAGGAGTTGATAGAAAAATATGCCACACCTACGCATACATTTCTGCTCTTACTATATTAGCATAGTTACAAATAGTAATAAGCTTACAAAAAGTTATGTACGGTTTGTACGTATATTGCGACTTTATTTTCATGCCTCTTTTGTTCAAATATTGCTTTTTACAAATTACAATTTTACACCAGAGAACTTTTAAATTTTCTCTGATTATTTATAATGTATTTTGGGTTGTGTCAAGGCGATAGACCATCTAATAATAATGTCTATCTACCTGTGATGAATAGAAATTTAACTTATTTTGTATAAATGAAAGAACAAATCAATTTTTCATACCCAAACCCATATGATATAATAAAAATATTTGGTATACCCAATGAACTATATTTTTAGTCAATGAAGTAGGTAATAAATATATCTAATAGTCTCTATATGTCTGTCACACTTTCACGTTAAGTAAATTATAAATGCCTTTTATTGTAATTCTTATTAAATTGAATACAATGTATATATAAAGTAGTATGTACATTGAAAAAGCTGGGCCGGATTTAGTAAGAGCTTATAACAATGTGTTCTTTTGAGGGGCGGGTTTCATCGTAACTTTCATCGAGGAGTTAGCGAACTTGAGAGCACTCTAGAAAGAGTGTCTCTTCGCGTCATTGTCTGGGAGGTGACAATGTATAGTCGGCTCTTACTCGTAGTAGAACATACAGGAACTTTCTTAATGTGTTTTAACCTTAAAGTAGGTACTATAGCGGAAAGCGAGAGTGATAGTGATTTTGATAAAAACCATACTAATATTATAAACGTGAAAAAAAAAAAAAGCTCTGTCTGTCTGTCTGTTACCTTTTCACGCCTAAACTACTCAACCGATCATCTTGAAATTGTAACCACATAGAGGGTACCTTTCATCCAGAAAAAACGATTGTACCTAGGGATCATATAAAATAAAATAAAAAACTAACGCCTGGCCAAAGTGTTATAGCAATATGAGGTCATGCTTATTTATTTTTATTTTTCAACGCGGACGAAGTCGTGGGCAACAGCTAGTTTGTTATATTTTGACATGAATACGTCTTTTGTGCTTCCATTGTGAACTGAAGATAACAAAATCGGGGTATACAGTTTGATGCTGTAGCTACATATCTATCGTATACCTACATCCAAAATTTAATTACACCACTCGATAGCTAAAGGACTAAAGAGTTTTTGGTGTACTTACATGGTATATTGGAATTCGTGGAATATATACAAATAATATGCTCAAAGAAAATATTACTCGCAACGTACACGTGTTCACATAAAATACATGGCCGTTGCTACGACACAGCCTCACCTCATTTTTATAGCTTGAAGCCAGTTTCGATAACATAAAGATCGAAGAAATTGAAATTAGTATCGAAAGAAATTTCAAGCGATGCGAACTATAAATCTTAAACCATACAACGTGTTGAGATCATATTGTTGAGATGGTTCTTTATTTTAAAACCTGTTAAAAATAAAAAAATAATTATGTATATTAATTAGTAATCCGTAATTACTCCACCACCTGTTTCACCAAATAAAACTTACGTATAATTACAACATATTATTAATACTGATTGAAATATTTTTGTTAATTACATTTTACACCCGAGCCACCAATGAATGCAAAAATATGCGGCAAATGTTGCAAGTACAGACAAAATTTCAATTAATTCCTCATGAAGGGAACATTTATTCATTGCAGTGTTAATTATTAATGTTACATATTAATTAATGGGCGATACATAATTAGTATAATTATATTTATAATAATTATTGACGATATATCTATTATTAATTAAATATTATAGGATATTAACGGTAAAAAAAACACTGTGACAAAAAAGAGAAGAAATTTGTTTATAGGCCTTGAGTAGCTTTGCTTCAAAAAATTCAGATCTGGAGATTGTCTCACATCTATGTATCTCATTCTTTTGATATTTAATTTTTCTAGAATAATTTAACAATTTGTCAAGATAACCTGCAAAGATAACCTATTAAATATTAATAAATTTTAACTTATTTAAAGGGCAAAAGGAGAATTTAAAAAAATCGCATATTTCTACAGTGCTTATTAAAAAAATATTTTCATGTTTAAACAAATAAAAAACTTAACAATATAAAAGGTCCAATTTGTTTGCGGGTCCTATTCGATTGGGGAATCCCAACCTAAGTGTGAATTTTAGAAGGTATCCCCTTAGGGGGATACTGTAACATCGCACTACCATTACAATCTCTGTTGGGCACAGTAACTCTAGTTATTCGTTGTTTTAGCCCTTTGTCAAATAAAAACATTATTTGCTTTTGGTTTATTACTGCTTTTTAAAGATAATTTTAAAAATAAATTTTGGTTATGAAATCATAGAAACATTTGTTTAACGTCATCTATTGCCATTAGTCTTATTACTAAAACTAATAAGACTAAAGGTGTCTGCCCACTACACCGTACCATGACCGTTCTAGGAACGTGTCAGACACGAAAATCAACACGATACGACGCTCTACTATGTCCACTGAAACGGATCAAGGCGTTCATTGCCCGTATACATCCCGTATGATGCCCGTATGCAACCCGTACAATGCCCGTATGCTCAGATACCTACTGACACTGTTTGTAGTGTAGCCTTTTTTTTAATGTTGGGAAATCCTCTTGGATACTCGGCAGTGTAGGGGACACTGCCAAGTTATGCCGGATTTAGTGAATTTCAAAATATAAAGTAAATGAAATTGCAAATCAACCATCGCCCCCCTAAACCACGCCAACGCCCCCCATTTTTTCTGGGCCCCTTAACGCCCCCTCTAGGTCTCCAACGCCCACAAGGGGGCGTTATCGCCCAATTTGAGAAAGACTGTTCTATTCTAATATTATAACTAAACCTACCTACTACTCAATATCGAATAATTAGTTTATATTTCTGCCCTGTATGATGGTATAAAAACTAAAAATACTTAATCATTGACTGCTCTGATGACATGTTTCAATCATTGCAACATGTCATCAGAGCAGTCAATAAAATCCGAAACAACTCTTTAAATGACAGATTATTTAATCAACTTTGTGTTACTAATGATGAAGATTTCAACCGATTGATCTTTCACACAGAAGTGCGTTGGCTATCAAAAGGAAATTGTCTGACTCGATTTTAAAATCTGTTTGACTTTGTCGTAGAGTTCTTGGAAAACAAAGACACAGAATTGCGCGACAACCTCATCACATCAAAGAATGATATCGCATACCTGACAGACCTTTATAAATTGCTTAATGATATGAATCTCCAACTTCAAGGCGATGACTTGAACTTAATAAATAGTAATGCTGATTTTAATTAAGGTTAAAATAAATAGAAACAAGTGAATAAAATTATATAGAATTAGCATTCTATTTAGCAATATAGAGTCGTTGGACAATTAAATGAATGAGGGCCAAGTAAACTAATTGTCCCTGTGGGTCGGATCCTTTTTATCGTGAATACATGCGTTGTGGCTATTTTCACGACGATAAATTTACCGTAATCAGCCTTTCTGCACAACGTATTGTACACAAAGGATTACCGAGGCATATAATATATTTTGAGTGCAGACAATATAATTATTATAAATTTCTTTTTGAGGGGCTTGTAGAGTCACATTGGTACTTAAACAAGGTTTTTAAAAATAAATAGGGAGATAAAAACTCTTAAAAAATATTGTCATATATTATGTAATACTCAAGTAGACATTGATTCAAATTTAAAGACTCAAATTGTATAATTTATAGACAAACATAACTAGACAACATAATCATCTTTGTATGTGTATAAAAATCGGTTTTTAGGTACTTATGCAAAGAGGGATAAACAGGAAAGGTTTGTATACTGGCACGGAAAACCATAATACCGGGTGGAAATTTTTAACGCCACTTGGAGGGAAACTTCTATAAATACTGAAGTTAGGAAAAATTACCCAAATTAATTTTTTTTTAAATACTCTTGCCACAACCGGGAATTAAATCAGTTAAAATACAAAAATAACATTCTGCACTTTTATGGCATCAATCGATAGGGTCAATCATAAATATCAAATCTTTCTTAAAAACCTGGTAAATTAAACGAAGGAAACCTTTAAATCTGTCACAAAAGAGGATCATAAAAACATTTCATATAAATAAATGTTTAAAAAATACTTGATTGTTAATTATAGAAGTTAAAATTGATGTTTGGTTGCAGTTGCCGCAGAGAGAAGGCTGCGGCGGTTGGTGTCACTATGTGTTATGGGTGTGAAATGGTTGGTTTGGGTGAGTATTTATGTAAATGTCAATATTGAAACGAAAATTACTCTTTTGATTCGAATTATAGAGACTGTTATAAATTATATGAACAACCTGAACTTTTCATAATGCTGACAACGCTAATGGTAGAGTTGTTAAGGTCAGAGAATTAGCGCTCTGAGTTAGGGGTCCCCGGTTCGATTCCCGGCAGAGACAAGTTTGAACACCATCATCATCTCAGCTCTAAGACATATATTGCTAGGCATTACTACTCCTCCATAGTATTCCAGTAGGGTCGGTCAGAAGCAGCGTCCTTGAACCCGTATAAGGTGCTTATTAGGTTGACTTTCAATTTCGTGGGTTCGTATTGGTTATCGATAACCATAATAGTGCTTACTTAGGTCACAAATGGTGGGCTTAGTTTTGACGAATTAATGAAACCGAGATACAATGTTTTGTTATTTTATGCTTCTCTTAAAGAAGACTACAAAGAAATAAAAAGCAGCAGTGCTGATTTGGTGCAGAAATAGAGGATGTCGACCACACACTTTTTTATTGCCGTGCACTCCAGCAATGCTATTTTTATATCTCAAGAAGAGTACGGCAGCAGTGGATGTATGCGAAGGGCGGAAGACCTTATGCTAGGTGGAGACAATTATGCTATGTGCAAATGAGAACAGTCGATGATGATGCAGCAACTAATGATGATGAAGCCAGTGATAATGACTGAGATCATAATATATATTTTATTTAAACAATTTTCGATCTCTTTTACGACTGGCGTGTTTTATAGACTGTGATAATGATTTATTTCCGCCAACACTAAGTTCTTGGTTCCCGGTGTAAACGATAAAATATGGTAAATAAATTCAAAGTCATATTCGCCGGTAAAGCTTAAAGAATAAATAATAATAAAAAAAAGAACTCGAACGAATTTCCTATTCTGCTTTTAACAACGCTTGGCCGCGATTGACAGTTGAAAAAGTTGAAAGCAGACAAAACGGAAACAATTTGCAGAATAATTTTGTGTACAAATTGTAGATGTCATTATTGCGAAAAACGCCATCGTACCGAAGTACGCACTCGGGTTGGAATTATGCGCCAACATGAAAATTAAAAAGCATTTTATACCGCTTCATACTGTTTCATGATATAAAAACGTATCTCATTACGTGAGATCGAGCTGAGGCAACACTAGAACGTAAATTGTTTGTTGAACGCTTGACTGTAAATGCATTCGTACCACTTGAGTTCAATTTGTGGAATTTAATAGCGAACCAAATATTCGGCCTTTTCGAATATAGGTCGAGTTATAACTTTTATCAAAATGAAATGTAAATATTTGTACGATGATTATTCACGTATGCGTTTTTATTATTATTTTCTTTTGCAAGAGCTTCGTAGCAATTGAATTGAATTTCGCTTTTCGAATTTTAGTTTTTTTTTTTAAATTTTACTAACGGTGAAAATGTTATTCTCTAGAATCATTTATGTAAGAATTGCTGGCGACCCGCCGCCGGCTTAGCACTGATGCAATTTTGTGCTAATTATAATATATATTTATCGTTTATCGCTTTTTCTAATTATGAAAACATTATTACAATCCGTCGGGTGGATTAGAAGAAGTTAGCGGAAAAACAGACAGAAGATAGGCAAAAGGACTCTGGTATTCCTTACTCACACCCAGGGTCCTGATTGAGCCGTTATTAATAATTCCTTCTCAGTCACGAGATAATATTTTTTTAAATGAGTGGCGCTAGTGTACCTTTGTACGCGCTTTTAACCAATCGACCAAGAGGCTCTTCAAATAAGTTGTTTTGCAAATTATAAATAATATAATTATGAAAAAAAGTTCTAAAATTTCTAAGCACCTTTGTAATCCTTGATTTGAAGAAATTAAAGAAATTCAAGCCACATTTAAAGTACGATTATATTTATACTCTAAATTCCACATAAAAATCAAATAAAATTATTTCTATAGGTAATGAACAATTTCTATAGTCAAGTAATGTTATTACGAACAAAACTTGAACAAACTTTGAAACAAAACTTCGATTCTCCATATTATAATAAAGCCAAGAGTGTCACGCGACAGCAATAACATATATGTCATAAAAGTGGCAAGAGACATTGACAGCCGCTGTCAAGAAATGACGAGGGTATATCAGAGTATATTGGGGAGACGACGCTACATTTCAGACCGTATTGGCAGAGTTTTACGAAAGCAATTTTATCAACCGATTTAGACGTACGTTCTTTGAACCCTTTTCATTATTACGATGACATAAATTTTGTTCTATTGTTTACCAGTGTAACTGTGAATACTGATTTCGCAATTAAATATAGGAAAACTGGGCAACCATTCCTTTTTGAATCAGAGTCATTAGGACGTCCACTGCTTGACATAGGTCTCTCCCATAATTTTCCAAAAAGACAGGTCAGAAGCAGCCTAGATCCACCGTTGACACGCGGTTCTTATCAGGTCGTCTGTCCGTCCACCTTTTGGGTGGACGTATTACGCTGCGTTTGCCGGTATAAAATATAATTTAATAAAAATTGGAGTACATTACCGCTAATCCTTTATTCGCGTAGCGGCATTTAGAACCCAATGATTAGAAATATAAGTACGAGTAGCCTCTTTTCGTGTGTTCTGCACGCTGTCTAATACGGTTCTGATGAGTTAAATAGTACCATTTAATTTATACCTTGTTTTGCTTTCGTACTGAGCATCATACGATGGGAAATTCATACCTGCATATCTGAAATACGAGTATGAAGTCGCAACTGTGCAAGAAAACGCACACTGTGAAACAAAGTTCGAAGACCTTTAAGGCTCATGTCTCTACCGTTGTTTCCATATTTAGGCGATGGTAGCCACCATCACAAGTGAACACTCAGCCTGTCCACATCCTTATATGTAAAATATTATTAATTAAATCTATTCTATTAAAATATACAGTTCATTGATAACAACTTTATTGTACATGCAGGTTCCAAAGAAGAAGGAGACTCTAAGAACAAAGTGCAAATAATTTTATGTGAAGAACGCCGCATAAGAAATACATTAAACAACGGGTATGTCTTAGTACTTATTTGTAAAAGACACTAATCTATACTACATCTAATCTACATACATACATGCACACACACACACATACACACACACACACACACTTCGCCTTTAATATTATATAAGTATATCCGGCGTTATATCTTTTATTTTTCAACGCAGATGAAATCCGGGCACCAGATAGTTATATATAAAATTATAATATTTTCTCATTTCATATGTATCTTATAAAGACATAGGGAAATAGCCTTCGACGTTTCATCAAATTACAACCGGCCCAAGTGCTTTTATTTTACGGTGGCTTTCTATAAAATATATAAATACTTTTTTTGCATTTAATTTTCAGCTGAAATTTCTTTACAGACTACTGTTTATTATTAGAGGTCTCTTACTGGAAAAGGTTGAATTGTTCGGCTTTATATACCCTTCCTGTAATACTTTACACCTACATACATACATATATTATCTTTATGATAAGAATCTAAATGCACTTAAATTACAATTTATATTCGTTATTTACAGCACAAGTTTGGCCATTCACATCGCGGGAGATGAAGCAGCCAGAGATATTAATGGTAAGTTAACATATAACTGATAACAACAGAATAAACTTACGTAAATATCGCTGTATCATCGTCATGCGTCGGCTATATTTAGCTAGAAGTTTCAAGACAAATTTATAAAGTTTACCTGTTGCCTGTACTGTATTGACGTGAGGGTGATAAATGCGTTTAGTTGATTTCATTGTTTATTTTGATCATAGTGTCCCTGAAGTCAGTTAAGTTTTCTGACGTGATCTTCTGATCGTTTCTTCTAAAAATCTGCTGACTTTTCTATTAAGGAATTCTTAGCCTAAGTAGTTCTTGGGTCGCGGATGTCGTATCACAACGTTACGGTTATGGTCGCGCTAGAAAGTCGTTGGGTTTTAGCCGGTAGGAGTCCTTCTACACTGCCTAATCCATGAGGATTTCCCAACTTAAAAAAAATGCTTTGTAGTATTATTTGGGTTGGTTCATAGTTCATAGTTCTAGTTATAAAAACTTTAGGTCTTCATTATTAATATTTATTTACATTGTTCTATTTCGCTACCTGAAAAGCGAATGAGATTAAATTGCTTATAATAAATGCGAAGCCTTAAATTGAACATTATCCACAGTATCCTAATAAGTCTTTAAACGCGTCAAATTAGCCGGCCCATTACGAACCATTGCCCTCTAATGTGGGTTCATAAAACATCTTGTTTGCACTGCATCGAGCCACAGTGGATCGAGGTCGCACCCGTGGCATTCGCAAGATCCCTGCTGTTTCATTCCACTTTGTCTCCATTGGTGGCTGTCTCTCCGGCCCCGGAACAAATGAGAGATGAACAGGGAAACGGCTCGGATCGTTTTTCATTGTTTTACTCGTAGCAACGTTGCGTCGCGAGCCCTCACCATTATTTATTCGACACAAACACAACTGGCACAAGCAATTAGTATGGTGAGAAGTCGCCGAATAATACGCATTGTTGAGCGCAAAACAAAATGTGACTTTTATGTTTAACAACCAAAAAATCACTCATGTGATGTTTTACATGAACTAATAGGACTCCATAAAGGAAATAATGCTCACACAAGTTTTTATTATACTTTAAACAGCTGTTGCAACATTCACCATCATCATTAGCCTGTGTTTCTTCGCTGTTGGATATAGCCCTGGCTAGCCATCACTCACAGTCCTCTCCTCTGCCCTTCGCATCCAGCAGCTTTCTGCATTTCAGGTTGTCTGTCCATCTGGCCGCAGGGCGTCAGGCGTTTAGCCCATTGGTTATCTGCTCTGCAACAGATCCGTATATATAGTTGAATGTCTGTAGTAGTTTTTTATTGGTTTTATTGCAAGATGTCGATGTATTTTAGGATCATATTGAATCCTAATCCTACTAATATTGTAAAATGAGATAGTTTATAACGATGCATGGATGTATGGATGAATGTTACTCTTGCACGTAAAAACTACTGAACGATTTTGAATGAAATTTGGCACACTTATAGTTTTTTAACTCGATTAATTATATAGGATACTTTTTATCCGGAAAAACGAACTATAGCGCGTAAGAAGTCGCTGGCAAATCTGGTATCTGCATATATAAGTAAATCTTTTAAAAGACAATCACTAAATGTATTTGAATGCATGATTGTAAAAACCCACCTCAGACCACTTTTTCCGAAATCTTGTTTTTGATGAATTTCTCATCTCTATGGCAAGCTTAACAGTTTGAGTGTAAAAATATACCTTTATCATATAATAAAACCTCAGAAATAAGGCTACGAATATTTCAATGAGAGTAAAAACCCACCTTATCCTGGATGAGATGGTTTTTTACAGTCAAAGCAATGGCAACACTTGGGACTCTCGACTATCAAAATTAAAGTTTTATTTTTTTAAATTTAAATTAAAAACAAAAATAATACAGCAGTACGAATGAACATGGCTCTCGTCGACAAAGAAGCCTTCGTCGCAAAGAATGACCTGTACACTGTACAGGAACATCTTGAATTAATCGTATCCTCGACCAGGCAGAGTGATTTCTTTATAGTTTCCATGATTAGTGGAGAGGATATGACAGAATTCAAAAAATGGTGAGTTCAACATTTCAAAAAGACTGCACTATCCCTTGAGACAAAAGGCCGACGTGTTCCGAGAACGGAAAAAGTTATTTTCAATGTATCAATGTTCCATCACTTCACATTCAAAAAGATTGGTAGCGACGTGCGGGTGAAAGCACAGGAATTCATTGATGGGATGATAAAGAATACATTTTTGATGAAGATAAGACCACAGATGTCCGTATCGCTACCACAAGAACCTGAGTATGGAACAAGGAAGCTCTGCATTAATGCAAAGAAAATGGAAGACCTGAAAAAATGCGCTTAGTTTGTACCGGAAGGTGAAGAGTGAAGTTTTGGGACAAAATATTGTAATGGCCTATAACTGAAAATGTCGAAGATGAAGAATTACATTAATTTTCCAAAATTGTCTGCAATAAATTTTATTATTCAAGTATTCTAATTGGATTTTGATTGTAAGAACACACCTTGTACAAGATGACTGTAAAAACCCACCTCATCCCAAAACTTTAAAAATCAATATAAAAAAATCTATTAATTATTTCTACAAGAAATTTCTAATATAGTATTTTTTTAATATTTTTTAACATAAATAATAAAAAAAAACAAATCGTACAGTTATTTTTTTTTACACCAGACAGTTTTTATTGATTTTCTTAAAATTTTGTATTTGGTCTGAGGTGGGTTTTTACAATCATGCATTCATTTATTCTTCTATAGGTTATTTTTCTTTAATTAAAGCTGCATAAAAGTTTTTCAAGAGGTGCATATTTTCACCTATCGTTTACAATTGTCATCATATTCATAGCGGGATGCACTAGGAAATGTAAAGATAAGTCGTCGCGCCTATTTATGAGCCCCTCCTAGTTTCAAAGCGAGAGATATTGCGTTCCGTATTTGAGTAACAAGAGTGTAATTCCCGGAGGTTTTGTCTTGCGGCTAAACATTCTACTACAAATGGAATGGCGCTGACGTTCAAGGTGAATTGCTGCATTTTTAATCCTACACAGTGTCCGTCCCTTGTAAAAACTCATTTAATGACTTCTTAAAAAGTTTTATGACAATCTTTTGTATCATATTTAGAAAGCACAGACTTTAGGTTAGGTAGAAAGCACATGCAGATACAACCTAGATGTTAGCGGCTAATGTGCCTAACTTTATTTGTATTATAGTTTTTTGGTACATAAAGTTTTTGGTGTTCTTTTTTATTTCAAACTAGCTGGTGCCAGTGACTTTGAAAAGTATTAAAAAAGAAATATAACTATTAATGGCGCCATCTATTAAACTATAATAGAATTAGGTGAAGCGTTTTGGGTAGAACCTGTGCATAGTATGCTCCAATTTGCAAAACCTCGGGAACCTATAATTTTTCCAGGAAAACCTTAATGAAAACCTTCCACAAGAATCCACAAGTAAATAAAATCCTTTCAGTAGTTTTTGATATCATTGCAAACAAACATCCATCCAGACAGACAGACGCGGCGGGGGACTTTCTTTTATAATGTAAGGATTTTTGTCATTGTATTTGCATTCGTTCATCATTCACCGTTTGATCATTGTAAAATATACATAATATATTATAAATTTTTCAAGGAAAATGTCTAGTTTGATTTTAATGAAATAAGCCTTTTGCCCTTTTCCCCTGTTTTCATTAGTTTTTATTCCTAGTCCATAGACATGTCCATTGACAGATCCAATAATCTAGTTTTAGAAACACAGTCTACGGCATGCAGTTATATTTATTGGAGGCGTTTTCTATTTAGTTTTGTGTTCTGTGATTTTTACGGTTACGACTTTATTCGTAGTCTTGTAGAATTCGTAGCAATTACGACACACGGCGTAGACATTGCAAACATCACCATGGTCTACGAAATTTCTAGAAAATGTTAATATGTAGAGTATTGAGAGAATAAATATACGTTTCCGTTTCGAAATGTCTATTCAAGATTGGCGCAGCGTGGCTCGTAGTCGCATTCTACAACGGATCGCAAAGCTTTGAGGGGATGAGACATTGCGATTCATTCTCGCATTTAAAAGCAAGACTGTAATTTCGCAGGCCTTTGTCTCGCCACCGTTCGGGCCGTCGCTCGACGTCGGTTTCTAGGAAAATATGCTCATTCAAAGGGGATTTTTTTATCGTTTGCAAGTGGTATACTGCTGTGTTACATCCTAACATTGGAGAGCTTCCCGGGAGAGTTAACGGATCGTGGCTTCGAATAGTTAACATTTTAATTAATGTATTCAAAAATAGAGCTATACTCGTATGTAGAGATGACGAGTTTTGTCATAGCTTTAAATAACATATTTACTATGTCGAAAATATATACATTATTAGACAAATCAAATATTAATATGAATGTTTTATATTTTAACTAGCGGGCCGACCTGGGCTTCGCATGGTTTTTTTTTATATATTTGCAATATATTTACCTTCCTTCTTTAACGCTCTCTTTATTAGTAAAAATCCGGTGCGTAGTTTAAAATAGCTTACATGCAGAGGGATAGACGGCAGGAAGCGTTTATTCCTCTATTGTAGCATCAACTTTCATGTGATTTTTATCACTTATATGACTTGTTAATGATTATTGTAGTCATAAATAATCAATAACCAAAATTCGTTTTCTTCATTGCTGAAAATCGTGCCCGCTTTGAAATGCCTTAGTGACATCGGCCTGTCTATTCTATCCTGTCTTCAGCCTCATAGCAGTCGTAACTGTAAAGCCTCATCCGTCCATCAGCTAGGAGACCACCACTAGACATCTTACCTTTAACTCTCCCAAGCACCACCAACTACGGTTTACACCGACAATGTGGTGTAATACGTAAATTTATTGCAGAAATAATTTCGATGTAGTTATTCGCAAAAGTTGTAAAAGTTTTACAGCATTTTTAAAATACAAAGCTAACACAAATAAAACAAAAGCTGATTAAGGAAATTGACGTTGAAAAATTTCACTTTGTGTTGCACGATATTTATGCAACGCGTGGCCTTATTCGGGCAGAGCGCACCACTAGGTCACTGCACTCTTTGAAAGTATTGATTTTATTGAACACGACCGAAAATATAAATGGTTTCTGGCGACGTATGGCGTGGCGAGTCCGGTGATTTAATACTCACAAGTTGCATACGTCACAGTCCCGAACAAGTGGCGATGACTGTGCTCTATTTTATTGAATTAATTTGCCAATAAAAACGGAAACACTAGCATTGACAAACGTGAAGCGATTAAAATCGAATGAGGCGCATTATTTCTTTAATTTAAATATAATGTATGTACATGACTTTAGTAGTGACTGGACTGTTTTTATATACTTAGACATGTTTCTTTTCACAGGTTCTATCGAGGTTATAATTGACGTTGAAGACAGAAAAAAACATTTTTTATTGAACTGTGACGTCAGTAATTCCCTACAAACGTAAGTATCTTATTTATTTTATTTAAAGTTACATTTATTACGTTAAGGTCGACAGACAGGCTGACGGTCTAATTGATGGTAGATGTCACCTATGACATAAACAAAGCCACATGTGCTGCAAATGCGCTGCCGTCTATTTATAATAGGATTTAAGATAAGGGATTGGGAATTAATAGGGAAATAAGCTCTGGCATTTCTCACTCATTCACCGAAACACAAAATGCTGTTATTTCATGGTGGTATTCTGTAAGAGGATGGTTACTGTTCTTGATACGCCAGACCTGTCCTTGATAATACAAATGTCATATTATTTAATTGTTACGTATTGATTTTAAGTCTCGTAAAAGTTGTGCAATATATTTTAAAATTCTAATTTTATAATAAAATTTTACTATTTAGATATTAAATCTACTCGTATTATAGGTATTGCCGACCCGCGTACTTCATGTATACTAATGTTATTGAAGAAGATCGTTAAAATTCATTAGAATATAGTTATTTCGTTTAGAATTCTTCATTTCAGCAGTTCAGAATTTCAGGATTCATTATGAAACCAACTTAAAGAAGTTGAGTTTCTTTATTATTTTTTTTTCATCTTAGGGGTCTTTAAAAAAAAGATTAGATAACTAGTGATCAAATTACGACATAATTAAGAAGCTATTAGACCCCTTCAAACTCGCATTTTGCGCGCCAATTTGCACCTTACTGTCTTGTTTGTAGAGTCAATTTTGAATGCTGCCAAGTGTCGCATCAACCTCGTTACGTAATTACACACCTCGCGTGCCTCGGTCGACGACCCTGGCTCGACTTTGACCCACTTCCTACCCTAATTTTCGCGTCTTACACCCTAGACGCGACAGATAGACAAGTACACTTATTATAATATGTGTCTGCAACTCCAGTAATGTACCACCTGTTGTGTATTAGTTGCTTATATTTGTTGTTTCTTTGACTGAAAAAAATAATAAGTTCTTGTTATGACTGGATCATTTATCGCTGTAGTTAAAACTGATATTGTTATTTTCTACTTCTCTACTAGACACGAAAGACTATATCAAAAATATGTATTATTATATATAAGACATAATTTGAACTTGTAAATAATCTTGATCTTATGCAAACAATCCATACTTCCATACTCCATGCTAATATTATACATGTGAAAGTAACTCGGTCTGTCTGTCTGTCTGTATGTCTGTTACCTTTTCACGCCTTAACTACTTAACTGATCATCATTAATTTTTGCGTACACCTTGTCAGGGATACAGGAAAGAACATAGGGAAAAAATTACTACTATTATAGGGAAAAGTACTGTTCCCGAGGGATCAGGACTTCCCGAGGGAAAGTCTACAGACAGGGTGACAGTTCACTTGATTGTAGGTGGCTACCGTCGCTTATAACACAAGCAACGCCACGTGTACTGTAAGTGCACTGCCGACCATAGTTGGATTGAGGATAAAGGATTGGGATAGGGAAATGGGATCCTTTACTCACTCACCGAAACACAACAGCACACATACTGTTATTTCACGGTTGTCTTCTGTAAGGGGGTAGTTACTGCCGCCAGGCAAGCTGCCTAATGCCATGACAAATGACGTTCCTGCCAGCCTCCTTCAGCGTTCCCTGCCATTTCTTGCCAGACCCAGAACAAGCCAACTTTGAAAAAATGTCCAAAGTTAGGCCTGCCTGAATCGAACCTACAACCCTTGATACCACTCGACTAATGGGCTAATATATGCCAAAGTTTTGCAACAATATTCAGAAATTCATCATTTTTAGAACTAACATTGGTTTAAACTTATAAATTTAATATTTCAACTACAATACCTATAAAACACATCAACCTACCTGTGTCAATACTCGTAGTAAGTATTCTTGGTTCGTACGAATAAATATTTATGTTTTCGGGGAATAACGTACGCCGGTAAAACTTTATCCTTTATATAATGTTTTCTTTCCATTACCTATGATTTGGAATGCTTTCGGGTAGGGTTGTACAATAACATTATTCGGCCGACGTAAAAATATATCCCATCGCATTAATGGAACACGTTTGTTGAGAGTGGATATGGTTCACAAATAAGAATATGATTTTACACAATTGAATTTCTGTTTGCAACGCTCACCGTACAAACAGATAATTTTATTATTACACTAGCTGTTGCACGCGACTTCATCCGTGTAATTTTAAATATAGCCTATGTTACTCGCTGATAATGTAGCTTTTTATAGATGAAAGAATTTTAAAATCTGTCCAATAGTTTTTGAGTTTATTCATTACAAACATACAAATCTTCTCTCTACAAATGAACTCCTGAATTACTGGACCGATTTTGATAAAACTTCGTATACATATATGTGTAATTTGGTCCAACTTAAAAGATATTTTTTATTTTGAACCCGGGCGAAGCCGGGAGCGTGTAGCTAGTATTAGTATAGATAACAAATCTATTACCTGATCATCAGAATCTATAAGACTATAAAAATAATGAGATTCAAAATCATATGAACTGGACATGTATTTGCTTTCCACTAATTATAAATAGTTATCTAACAGCAGACGGCTTGCGACCAACTTGCAACAGGCGAAAACTTTCTATCAATTTGTGCAATATCACAATCGTGTTTTTTGTATCACATACTCATAACAAAGGTGTGGTTTGCGATAAGGCCTCTTACGGACAATAACTTTTTAGTTTAATTTTTTAAAGTGCATCATTTCTGTATGGCAGCACACGCGATCGCAAGTCGTCTGCTGTCATCTGCTGTTAGATAATGAGGCAGCCGGTTGAATTCCATGCAGGGTCAACTTTGAAAATGAACTTTTCATGGTCTGAAAGGAAATGGTTGTAAGGGTTGGCTGTCCAGTAAAATCCAGTTGCTATTAATCCTCATCCTCATGGAATTCAATAGTTTAAACTTCCAAGTTTTTCATTCAAGTCTTGCCTATGCGAACTAAACAGGGAAATCACAACACAATGAAACTTCTTACACTCAGCAAAGACAAGACGCTACGACTTAAGTTAAGGTAACCTGCAGCTAGCGAACGCGGCCCGCCCGAGTCATCTCGCCGCATAAAGTTTTCAAACTTTGTCATATTCAAGTTTTCGACAGGAGAACTTAACTTGGCACGTTTGCATACACTCTGAGTCGACAATTTCCTCAACCTATTACAAGTAAATAAAACTTAACTAAAACACAACAAAACACGCTCCACTTTCATATAATAAATTTTAGGTCGTAGGTTCCAAGTTTAGTAAATTTTATTAAACTTCGTTTGCTTAGAAATGGTGCGGTTCTGTTTTAAAACTCTATTAGACGCTCTCCGCTCGCGCCGTCTGTTGTTTAAGTTCAGAACTAATTTTATTATCCCTTGAACTCTGTATCCTATGTGATAATTCATTACTTTAATTATCTGTGCCTCGAGTTTCAACTAAATCGGTTCAACATTGCGACAGGCATTTGTTGTTTACCTTTGACCTAATTGCTGACCGCCATTTTGACTCTCGCCAAAAAAAATGACGCAGGAATTTAATTGCTCCATATGTAGTTAGTAAAACCGTTTACAAACCTAAAAATAAATTGTCTATATGTCACTCATTCCATTACGCAAAATATTTTTCACTGTGATCCAATTACATTTTCGTTCGCGTAAATTTCAAGCTCGCCATTTTTCGTTAGAGTTACACGGCCGTAATGGTTTTTTTTGTAAAAGCCTACTTTCATTATATACTCGTATCTGCGTAGCTAACGACGCTTATTTAGTATACCAATGCTCTGTGAACATTCTTTTCGTAACAACGTCATACTATTATAACGACATCACTCAGACGTATTTATACAATTCATTGTAAATGCGAAAATGACTGTCACGTTTTCACAATTAAAAACACTGAAAATATTTTTTGGCAATTTTTTTATACGAAGATAGTTTGAATTTTGGGAGAGCGCAATTTTCCTTTTAAGTTCACTTTTCACGAAAATTTATTTTCAAAATAAAGTTTTAGTGATATTTAAAAAAAGTGAAAATTTCTCATTGACTCATGTAACATGTGAAAAAATAGTTTTATTTAAAAAGAGAATATATAATAATTAATTCGAGTAATAAAATTAAAATATAATTCAAAGATTAAATTGTACACTACAGATTAAGTAGTCCTTAAAATATAAATGATTTCAAGTCCTAAAATAACTCTTGGCTCATTGTTAATTTGACTAATGGAAGAACGCAATAACCTAATAAGTCTTTTAATACGCTAGCGGCACTTTTTAATAGCAGCAACTTCTGATTGGAATATTTGGCGATTTTTCGTAATAAAATGTGCTCATGTTTCGTAGCACTCAATATGTGTGTATCTCTATAGGATATTTTGGTATCTGTAAATATATATTATATAAGTATCGATGACGAAGTGCCATATTTCTTTAAATTTTATTTTTAGATACTGCCTGGAATTAATTTCATAGATATCACGAACTTGCCAATAAACTGTGACATATACATAGCATAGGTATATTTTTCACGCTAACTTTTCTCCGAAATGCTCAAGGAAATGTCATTTTACTACAAAATACAAAAGACTCGATTCTGTCGAATTTTATTATTAAATGAAATGCTTTTGTATATAAATTTGTGCTTAAAATATATTATAAAAGGATAGTTATAAAAAGATATAGTGTTAAAACACTTTAAATGTGAAAATAGAAAAAACAAATTGATTCATAAGGCGAGTAAACTCCAAAAAGAACCTGTTCCAACAAGAGGCTGTCCAAAAATAGAATCGTTCCATAAAGAATCCAGAGTAAAAGAATACATACTTCCACCGGCAAGTATTATTTTTGTATTTTATTAAAAACAACCCCTAAAGATTAAGACTCGAACTATATATTGTTGTTTTTTTTATATCCGAACTTCTACGTGGTTCGTACGAACTGTATGCTGTTATTCTTATCAATGAAAAAAAAAAAACTTATAAATTAGTCACTGCCCGCTACTGTCTGTTTCTTCTAACTTCGTCTGAAACACAAAACAGATTTTAATACGGTTTTCACCAATTGAATAAGCGATGAACGGAGAAAAATTCTGTGTATAATTTGCAGAAAAAAAAATTGAATTCGTACGAAGCCGGATGAGCGTGGTCGCTAGTCCTAATTCTAATAATATTCTGAATGCGAGAGATGTTTGTTACTCAATCACGCAAAAACGGCTAAACGGATTTGGATGAAATTTGGCACACAGATAGTTCATTGCCTGGATTAACATATAGGATACTTTCAAAAAATTAACAACAGCGCGTACGAAGTCGCGGGCACAGCTAGTAAGTTTTAAAATTATCACTACAATAATAAATTTATTATGCTAAAATTATTTTCGTACACAAAATTTGTATTTGTCTAGGCTCGCCTGGCTAACGCTGTGAAAGTTAGACGTTTCTCTGAATCAACAACATTTATCTGGTACAATTTGCGATTTCCAAGAATTGCAAAATTGCAAATAATTTGCAAGAAATACATACAAATGTTTAAATAACCGCCGCGCCGTGCTCATTAATCATTTTCACAGTTAAAGTAAGGTAGGTATAGTTTCTAACAATGAAAATTGATTAACTTTAAGAAGTAGCCCTGCGGGCAGAGAGAGCAATAAGTAAAATAAGTAAAAGTCAAGCTCTTTGTCTTATCACTTTACTTATTTTTCTTAAATCCAGTTCATGGACGTTAGAGACACAGAAAATTTCCTGTTGCCTTGTCAACCAACTCTTGTGTGACCTTCGTGAAAACAGTTTACTGGTGATTTGTTTAAAAAAATATAATGTTATATTTTTACATAAAATATATATTGTTACATAGCGGGAATGGGGAAACAGTTTCAGACAAGATGGGATAACCATGAAAAGCGAATTCCTTATACTTACTGAAACACAACAAACATACAAGGGTATAGTTACTGCTGCCAGAGGGACTGACACTTTATTTCTAATATAGTGTACTACGTCACTATTGTTATTTAATCAATGGCAAGGCTTAAATCTATCTTATGACTTACCTAACAGTCCAGGAGATAGTCATGGATGTCCATTTATATTATATCTATATAAAGCAGCTGTCCGCATCTGTTTATTTCTCCTCTAACTTCTTCTAATGTATTTTGATACGGTTTCCATTAGGGTTAGTCCAAACAGTTCTACTATTAACAGACCCCAATGTAAAAATACTTTTTTACGAAGCCGGATTCGGGTCTATAGTTGATCTATAATTTAACTTACATAAACTTTTCTCTCCGGGAAAATTTTGTTATCTGTAAAACTTCAAAGGCATTGCAAAGGTAATGCCGCTGTCGTCCATATTTGGAGTAGTGTTGCTATTATTAAATGGTACTTAAGTACGAGTATATGCCAAAATTATCCTTCTATTTTCAGTCGATGTTCACTGTCAAAGGGTTCGTGTGTAGGCAAATGTGAAACCTTGGGTTTCCGGTAACAATCCAAGATTCATTATTTGGGTCCTAACGTGGGTAATTGGCAGGCTCCTGTGTCACATCCAGACGTTTGGGCGAGCAATGGCGGTGTTCACATCAAACAAACGACGCAAATTACAACCTTTCCGCTTTCACCAATTAATAAATTGAATGTCTTTCTTTGTGTTCGTACCGAGGCCGAATCCCAACGACTGCAATTACAAATTGGCTCCAATTAACATTAAACACGTATTTACATTAAAATTGTATGTTACATTTTTAAGATTTAATTTTCTATTAATTTTTTTCTTGTCTTTTTTCATGGACCATTCTGTCTTTTTGAAAGTAGACAATTAGAAACAATCGTCGCTTATTGTTTTTTGTGTGTTATTTTAAACAAAATTACCTATTTATTTATTTATTACTAGTGACCCCCTCCCGGCTTCTCCCGGAATTCAATTTTTATATACCTCTTGCCATATAAATGAAAATCGCAATAAATCGGTTGAACGGTTTTGGAGTCCATTGAGGACAAACGTACTTACATTTGTTTTTTATTTATATAGATTACTAGCGACCCGCTTCACCCGGGGTACAATTTTCATATACAAAAATCTTCCCTGTTTACCCCTCTTTCAATATGTTGGATGAGTGGTAAGGGTAACCCAACCTTGTTTGGGTTCGATTTCCAACGGGGTCAGGTTTGCAAATGAACTGGTCTGGATTTAGAAAGTAGTGGCAGGGCACAATGTATTATTTGCACACTACATTATGTATTGCACAATACATTATATACACAATATTATTTGCATATTAATTTTTTATGCAAGTAAATATATATTTTATTTTTTTATTAATTTTTGCTTGTCCATTTTAGATCTCTTTTAGGTTCTCGATGAAACCTAGAACATTTTTATACAATAGGCCTGTTAAATACAAAAGGTTGGCTACAACACAATGGCTGTAGTGCAGAACAAATAAAACTATTAGATTACTTTTCAGGAACAAACACCGGTACCGGTTCGAATTGTACGAACTAGGCACCGGTGATAAGTTGGGCTGCACCGCGCGAGAGAACATAAAATTTCGGACCAGAGAAAACAATGGTGAGTGTTCGCAGTGTATGTTTTTAGCATTTATTCGTTCAAATATTTTTAAAAGTTCAATTTGTGGTTTGTGTGGTTTTTGGAAGTGAATAATTCTTTAGGCGGGTTTGGGGCGAATTTGATAGGGGGTAAAAAAACAGTAAAATTGGGACCGATATGTGACACGAGTCAAGCTCGGGAAGGGTCTCGCTCAGATAGAAATCTTGTATGAAAAGTGTAAAACATTTTGAGGAACGAAACGATAGCAACGTTATAAACTGCCGGCGCAGCCACATCTGTAGTCAAAAAATAAACTAGCATGATATTAGCGTGTTTAGCCTCAATAGAAAGTCGATGGATAGTTTATAATTTTAATTATAGCTTGTATTCTTAAATACTTATTATGACTAATACATTCTATATATAAATTATAATTTCTGCAAAATTCATTTCGTCTATATTGAATTATGTAGTAGAAAACATTTAATTAATTCACGTGTAAAATAACATTGACATAGCACACTGAGTTCTACTGTGAGATAACAGTACGTGTGCCGTTGATTTGGTTTATTGTTATTCGTTAAATTAAAGCCTACGTGGGTATTGTAGTTTAATAATAACATTTCTTAAATTGGATAATAAATAATTTGTGCTTATTTAACATTTTATAAAGTTAAAATATATCCGAGTATCTGTATTTACATAAAAAATATAAACTAACCCAAGTCATTCTATTGAGCCCAAACACCTGATGCTGATTATCTGATGTAAGTTGCTGATGAGTTGGATATCCCGCAGATTACTCTATACTACAGCCATGTCATGTAATGTTACCATGGCATAGAGTTACCACCGTAGTAATAACAGTGTACACTAAATTTCAAATCAATCTATCTGTGGATTTATTGAGATCCCTTCGTCAACTAGAAAATGAGTTGATGATCTTCAAATGCCTGAACAGATCTTCATAAATTATAGCTAAGAACCATCTCGATCATGTCAACTTTCAATTAAAAAAAGGATCAAAATCCTTCAATCCGTTTTGGAGCTACGATGCCACATAAGACACACGGATAGACAGGTCAAACTTATAACTCACCTCTTTTGCGTCGGGCGTTAAAAATATACAATCAAAAGGTGAATACATATAAAAACGCTATGTTATATCAGTGTGTATTCGCGTGAAGATACGCATTTTCACACAAAAGAAACCATTTTCTTTCACAAAATCGAGGAGAAACCTACAAGTAGGTACTCGTATGTTTATGACGCAATTTAGGCTTTTGTGAATGTTTTTCTTTCTCATAGTTCGCATAGTTTAGCAAAGGTTGAATTATTTATAAAAGGCCATGTTGGTGTAATTATTATATCTGATTATGATGAATACATTTTTATTTTTAATAATATTTATAAAACTACTAGTTATGCCTAAAAACGGTGACGTCGCCACTGTCGACGAAAGTGGCGGCGAAAATGAAAATTGGTGATATATATATAATCATCAGTTGAAGCCGGTTAATATATAAAAATTAATATATAAAAATGATATTACTTGAAAATGTTTTAATGCTGTCATTATTATTTCAACGCCAAACTAGTAAACTATTATATAAAAGTCCGAGTCCTAGGATAATACGTGTTTTTCTAGTAGTAAGACTAGTAGTAGTAAGACGGACGGTAGGAAGCTGAAGTACACCATCAGCTGGCAGGCTGCCTTTTATCATAAAAAAATAACTCGAGAAATAAGTTCATATTTAAGAAAATGAACGGTTTTGTTTAAAACTCGTGATTTTCTCGTGCTTTATTTTTGTTGGAGATTTCATACTTCAGTTTGAAAGTTAATAAAAATTTGCGGTTGCAGTTTTCTTTGAAATAAGAAAAAAAAAATTAAAAATAAGAAGGCATTCCGCAAGCCTCGAGCAGGGAAATATTACTGGTGGTTCATAATAAGACGAGCTATAAATATAAACGAGTTAGCCTCGGTGCGGGGAGAGACTCGGCATAAGAAATACTGACTGTCGTGGACTCGAAGCGGTCTAGATAACCGAGTAAATACTTCAGCGGGGAAAGAATAAAATAACTAAGATGCGAAGCAATGGTAACTGAGCTTTCGACTAATTCTCTTTCGTCTGCCTTTAAACTGTTTTGAAAACTTCTTTGTTATGTTGTTTTGCATTTTATGTCAATCATGACTAACAAGACTTGTGGTAGATACTTAATTAAAAAGTTATCAAGCCCTACTTCTCGTTAAGTTATTTTATTTCTATTTATTTTTTTGTCATTGCAAACAAAAATAAAATATCTCTTTGTAATATTAGTATAGATGTGCAGCAGCTAGAATCTGTTGTTTGCAAAATTTACACTATTATCAAAATAATAAATGAACTATTACATTTTCATGTTTAAAAAATAAATAAGTTTACGTAACAACCCTATTTAAGTTTAAAATAAATTACTTTTTTTTAAATAAAACTTTATATATAATAAAAATTTTCAGTAAAACTTTTTTTGTCAATATCTCAACAGTATACTTTTTGCACATAGCATATTTTGGTTTGACAACAACTTTATGTTATTTCTTCGAAAAAAAAGTTGGCAACCCTAGACGTGCGTAGGCATTACTTTGAGAATAAAATAGTTATAAGAATCCAATGTGAGCAAAGTAACATATATGAGCTAGTGTGGGTACATAATGTTCTATTATGAAGTACGTAATAGATTGCGGGCAATGTTTGCGGAGAATATTTTTACGCGCGGATGGCCAAAATGGTTTTCCTCTAGCCACCAAGAAACAAATATATTGCGATTTGCTCCTTCATTTTCTCGCAAGGTATTTTATTGCTTCGGGGTCTCCCATAAATTCTGTACTCACTCAAAGAGAAAAATAAGAGCTAGTCTGCGCACAAAAAAACTGGCGCAGCTTTCTCGTTATTACTGGTTATTACTTGGTATTGGTATTATTACTTGGCCTCATTATAAATTTAGTTACGTTTTATTTAATTTGTTCTTAAGATTAACAGGTTGTAATTATGTAAATAAAAAGGAAAACTCCTGAGGGTGGTGTAACCTTTGGAAGAAAATTGCATTCGTGCGATGCGCAAGTTTTATATAAACTTTATAAAACAGTCTAAGTAACAGTACATATTTTCCTTCGATAAGATGAAGGATAAGTGTTTGTGAAAGCGAGGGTTGGCGGTTACGCGAAAACGTTTAAATAAAATAATCTCTTTTAAAATTCTGTTTGTGACTCATTAAGATCTACACAAGGAAATATTAAGGATGAGCCAAGAACCGCGTCGCTTTTAAAAGATCTTTTTTAATTAAAGTCTGGAACTTTGTGAATGGTGGATTTTGTTTTTTAGACATTAACTAGCATTTTATTTTTTAATTAGTAATTTAGAAGGTGTTTTTTTTATCTTTAATGTTGTATTTCATAATTTAGCAGAAATCAGTAATTAGAAATTTAATCAGTGGCTTCATATTTTTTTTTATGTTAAGGTCGACACACAGGCTGACGGTCCACTTGATGGTAGGTGGCTACCGTCGCCTATAACACAAGCAACGCCATATGTGCTGCAAATAATGTGTATGCAAAATTTCATGATAATTGGTTGAGTACCTAGTTAAGGCGTAACATCTTAACAAACAAACATTTTATCTTTACATATATTATAAATTGAATTTAATATTTAATTTCAAACCTGAAAGTCTAACCTAGAGTATAACTTTTTTAAATAAACTATTATCGTTATATCCACGTGGGTTTAATATTATGTTAAATACTATGTTAGATTTCCTTTATTGACTTGACAGAAAACATGTGAGTTGTTAGTGTAATTGACAGGATGAGAGGCAACGCAATGCATTGCAACGAGCGGTTTATATTTCCTGTATATCATACTTTCAGGTTGTAGATTATATTTATAGCTACTAGCTGTTGCACGCGACTACGTACGCGTAACTTTATAAAATATAGCCTATGTTAGCCTTTGTTACTTTAATATAAATTGATATATTCATTTTATTCTTATTATACCTTAATAAAATGAAAAATTATTGTCCAAATGTTATAAAAATTTAATATTAATTACCTATAATCAATTCCAAACATGACTAATGAAAGGCATTGTGAATGAAAATTTATAATTAAATTTTTGCTATGGTAAAGGAATATTTTTCTCTACGTTTTATTTTATTGCTCTTTCTCGGAAATTTGAAATATGTTTCACTCATTTTTCCCGTCTCTTTAAAATATGTCGTTTATTGGAAAAATAATTACAGATCATAAAGTTGATTTATTTCCATTTGATGTTCATTTGTTAGGCGGTATAAAGTTTAACAATCTACTTAACTATATTCTATCTCAGTAGTTATACAAAGATTTACTTACACTATCTTTGTGGTTCTATAAGACAAATTAAATAAGGATTTGCAAATATTTATTATGTCCTTAATAAAAAGGCTTCGCGCTTTTATAGTGTTGAAAAAAATTCTATTTCTAGAATAGCTTCTGGCTTAGCTAATGTAAAACATTTTTTTATGTGTAGGTCGCCAGAGAGGCTGAAGGCCCACTTAATGATAGGTGGCTACTGTCGCCAATTAACACAAACAACGCCACAGGTGCTAAATTACTCATCCATGGGTTCGTCAATATATACAGATCTTAAATGGCATACGCGATATGCATGGTTGATAGGTAGTATGCAAGAAATATGAGATGTGCTGCTATAGTCATAGGAAAGCCAAAATGTGGTGTTTACAGGGCGTATTTGACCTCAGTCAGTCAGACGAGGCATCAAGTCAGCTCAATAGAACATATCCAGTCGGTTTATGTTTACACTGTTAGCGGGCGGGTGGCATATGGCGGATCGATACAAATACGAATGCGAATGACCGAATTGCGAATCTCTCGAAATCTGTGTGATTTGTGTACCACTATATATGTAGGTGACCTATAAATTCGTCGGACCGTCCCCGTTGTCCGAACGCGTAGCATTTTTGCATGCGACAATGACTTTTGAAAAATAAAATTGCTTTGTAAAAAATTATCTTTTTATTGCACTAGCTTTTTGTCTGTGTAGTACAAATTAAATTTTCATAGTATAAATTAAAATATCCGTAGGTATGTCCGCTAACTCCTCCTAAACAACACAACGCATTTTGATGCGTTGAAATTAACCACTAGCTGGAGCCTGCGACTTAGTTCGCGTTGCGACATCTTTATCTCTGTGATGACGTTGGCGCCACCACGGCGACATTGGCTCCCAATTTTTTTTTATAATTCACTAGCTGTTGCACGCGACTTCGTCCGCGTAACTTTATAAAATATAGCCTATGTTACTCGCTGATAATATAGCTTCCCAACAATGAAAGAATTTTACAAATCGGTCCAGTAGTTTCAGAGCCTATTCAATGCAAACAAACAAACAATCTTTATAATAATTAGTATAGATATGTTTAATTTTTATTTTTGTAACTATATTTCTTATAGGCGATCCCTCGGGTACCTAACATTTTTCCGGGATAAAAAGTATGCTATATAATGTAAATCCAGATAATCTATTATCGGTGTGTCAAATTTCATCCGTTCGTTGAATAGTTTTTACGTGAAAGAATAACAAACATACATACAGCCATTCTCACGAACTTTCACATTTATAAAATATTAATTAATATGATTATGCGTAAACATTCCAATTAAAAGATTATTTAAAAGTTTTCTTTTAAAGATAGTTAGTAAAGTAAATTATGAGTACATTTCAAAATATTTCTAAGACGTTGTAGGGTTTGGCTAATCTAAGTTTACTCGTACCAATGAGGTAAAACACAACCAATTTTTCGAGTCCATTTCAAGAGAACCAAGTGCGGTTTTGCCACCAAAAGGAAAGTTTCCAAATTGGAATAGTTCCCTAGATATTTTACGTTGGCATCCATCTTTGTGGGGGGTTGGTACAGTTGAGGAGGGGGTTAGGGGTCGGGTTATTTCGGTTTTTCGTACGTCAACGTACCTACTGAATTTGAAGAGGCTTTATTATTGCTTTACCTGTTTTCTATAGTAATATTAAAATTAAAGTATTAAGATTCATATGTTTGTATTTTTAAGGTAATCTTCTTAACTATTCATCCGATTTAAAAATTCTTTCGCCAATATTCAGAATAAAATTTCAGGATGGGCATAGGCTAAATATTTCAAGCAGGGAAAGCCGCGGGCACCATCTTCCTAAAAATTAATTATAATTTTTCAACGCGGACGAAGTCGCGGGCACCAGCTAAGTATATTATGAAAGAGGAGACTGATCACGTGAGGGTCGGTTGTCTTTTCATGTTTTGTTTAAAAAAAATCGCAAATAGACCTATTTTTAAAACAAAACAACCATATTAAAATTGCAGAAACTACTTATAACATAAGTACCTACCATAGATAGAATTTTGTATAATTATTCTAAAAACCGTATATTCGAAGACAAATAACTCAGTCATGCAATTAACTATTTGACCTAAATTACTGTTACAAGATGGTGGTATTTTTGTACAGCAATTTATTGGAAACTACTTCTACATTTAAAAGTTTCATATAGTCTTTTATTTTTTGTAATGTTAACATTACAAAAAACTGGTAGACTGGCAAGGCCCAAGCTACCGGTGGTTAAGGCTTCAGAGTGAGGAACCTCCTGACAGACTATACGCGCCGTGTTAAGAAATACCGCCTTCTGTATCTAGCGAGAGCCTCTTGAGGTGTTGATCGAGGCTCCTCGCTATAAGATCGTTATATATTTTATTATTATTATAATCGATATGGGCGAAGCTTGTAGGCACTCCGGTTTATCTTAACGATCCAGTGCGGTATATGGCAGTAATTTTTTTCCCCAATTTTACGATTTACTGCGTTATAAATTTCGGACGAGCACGGATACTAAAACGAACGACTGAGTGAATTTTTCAAGAACTCGCTGCGAATGTTGTAAAAATATAATTTCAAACTATTTAGTCTTTACAAAATTTAACATTGAATTTGTAGTCATTGTTCCTTTTGTTAGCTTTCGCCCCCGACTTAGTCCGCGTATTTTTATCAATTTCTAATTTGTAATTTGTAAACTATATTTTAAAAGTTTATTTATTTCAAACAATTAAAATACACAAATAATAAAAACAATTAAATTATCCGTCAAAATCCGTTAAGTTATTTTTAAGTGAAAAAGTGGTAACATCTAAAGGTACCTACATCCACTCAATCTAGCACACATTCGCATTTTATGATATTAGAACAAATAGTTATTGCTATAAAGTTTGTAAACACACATTCAGGAATTCGCAACCTTTGGATCAAATAAAAACAGTCTTGTAATGATTTTTATTTTTATATAGGGATATATAAAACAAACTGAGATCCGTTCTAAACTCGTATGACATCATTGACAGCGTCGTCAGAGTGAACTTACTTCAGAAAGGCGTTCCAAATGTTTACGATCTACTTTCGATTTTTTTTTCTACATTCTACTGTGTCATTATCATCAAAATAATATATCTTTGTAAGCAAGTTCGCTGGTCATTTTGTATGAATGCCTATATGTCTAGGATTTTTATGTTATTGTTTTAATCAATCTTTTTATCTTCATGCTGATTGATAATAAAGAAACATTGTGAAGAAATATAATATGTTAAATTATTAATTAAATTAAAAAGAACTAATTAAAATGTTTATATAGTGCCCAAAATTTAAAATTTTTTTTTTTTTTTGGTATGTCTCATATCTATTGTTACAGTTATGAAGTGCTTCCCGCAACCGAAAACGAAGAATTCTAAAACGTTCAGGCGGAAACTTTTAAAGAGATCCTCAGGTGACTAGCTTTTGTTGATAAAATTATACATTATATTGAGTAGGTACCTAGAATAAGTAAAACACTTAATAACTAACGAAATTACATTCTTCAAATGATTACTGAAAAATGTCAGCTCCACTGGAAACCAGCTTCGTGACATACCTATGATGTACTCGTAATTGTAATTGGGATCATTGTGGTAAATACCTACCGATTTTTTCCCAAGAGCTCCAAATATTCCTTATGTATGTAAAATTTAGTTCCCATCATCTCGTCTTTCAATTTGTTGCAAGTACTTTTGGAGCCCGTGGGAACAATTTTATATTTTTAATAATAATTAATTTTATTCTGTGACCTGCTGGGAACTAAATAGTATAGCGAATGGTACCATGTTATAGTGGTGTAATGAAGTTGCGTAATTTTCTATAATATTCCAATAAAGTGTGTTGGTTTCTGCTGTGATTGTTTTTAATTCAATTTTATTTAATTATTTTTTAATTTAACAATAAATAAGTACAGCTCATTTCACAATATTTGACTTCTCTGACCTTATAGTGATTTAAAAACGTAAATTCTCTTCAAATTAACCATACAATCTTTAATTTAGTTGTAAAATGTCACTCAAAATGTTGATAATGTCTTCAGATTCTAGACCAGAACTAGTTTACACTTTCATTGAGCAAGCGGTGCAGCCTGGAGTTCAAGTGGCTTTGAAATGTACAGCATTAGGCGAACCACCACCTCGATTTAGGTGGACATTGGATGGACAAACGATACCTTCACATCATGGGTATGTTAATATATCTAAAACATCAATCTGTTATGCACATAAAATAACATTTTATTGATATATCATATTATATTGAAGTATAATTTTGAATTTATTATTCTTGTTTTTCTCCATAAAGCTTTCAACAACAAAAAGAAAAGAATTTTAACAGCAAGTCTTGAGACATTAATTACTTTCTTACAGACGAAAATTTTTGTGTCTAGGTGAGAGAGTACCATATCAGTGTCCTATAAGAAAGAGTAATAAGACCTTTCTCCTATAAGTGTCTGCAGCATACTTACAATCCTCTGGTTTTTACTATAATAACTGCTAATATAAATTCGAAAGTGATTTTGTTTGTTTGTTACGCTTTCACTCCTTAACTACTCAAACGATCGTCATGAACTTTCATCCAGGAAAATACTAGTTCCTAAAGAATCATCTAAAAAAATACAATGTCTGATAAAAATGTATAAACAATAAAGATTGAATGTTTTAACCCCTGAAAAAGGGGCGCGGAAGAAGTCGCGGGCAAAAGCTAGTTGTTTAGTCATTGAAAGTTGAAGCCACCTACTGTTAAGTAAATGCATTTCTTTGTTATATACGAGTAGCAATAGTTTTAAAAACAGGTATATCTAACAGGGTAGCAAGTGAGTAGCAATATGATCAGCCCCTCCCTGGATTATTTTCTGGCGAGAATTTACTATCCCGAATCATTTCCGTCGTAAACTATTCGAATATTTAGGTACGAATATTCGGTCGTCATTAAATTATCGGATTTTCAGTTATGCTGGTTTGGACGTGCAATGCAGTACCAGATTGGCCCGTTAATTACACGGTTGAAATAATGAACGTTGTGTAAACAAAACCGCTAATATTCTAATTGGTCCCACAGGGCAATAATAACGGAGGGTAGAGAAAGCGGTTCGTCCAGTATTAGTTCGAGCAGTAATTATGTACTGTCTACTCTGTCGCTGAACAGTGCTAGGGTGGAGCATGGGGGACGGTATGAATGTAGAGCAACTAATGCACACGGTTCTGTCGCTCATGCTGCAAGACTCAATGTTTATGGTAAGGCTATATTGCTTTTCTATATAGATTATAACTATATTTATTTAAATAGTAAGTTAACTGTCGAGATTATGTGTGTGCCTTGAAAACTCAATAGCCTTGAGTCAACAATACAAAAGTCGCAGGGCACTCATCAGTTGGTCAGCCCGCCTGGCGACGGTAACCGCCCATTTACGAAGACCACCTGTAAATAACAGCATACTATGCAGTTATAATTCGTCGAGTGAGTAAAGAATGTCAGAACCTATTATTTATACCCTTATCCTTAATCCTACAAGATCGACAGCTCACTTGCAGAGGTACCTTTGTTGTATTTATAGGAGACTGCTGCCACCACTTTAAATTTATTATGATTTATTTAAAAACAGGTCCGCCATACATCCGAGCGATGGCTCCCGTCAAAGCAGTGGCTGGTTCTGAAGTAACTTTTTGGTGTCCCTACTATGGATTTCCTATAGAGTAAGGCTTTTTTTGCGTTTTATCAACTTTAATATAAATTTTAAACTAAAAGTTAAAATTTAATCTTAACACATTAAAACATGTAAATCAAAATGTGTATTTAATGAATTTCTCACAGTTCAGTAAATTGGGAAGGTGGCGCAATTAACGATCCCAGATATCAACAAATCGATGGACAATTAACTATTACCAATGTAGATCGAAACAGGGACCAGGGTGGGTGGATTTGTACAGTTCGTACGCCTGGCGAAGAACTTGCTAGAAGAGAGGTAAATGATTGGTTAATAACAAATGTTATTCACAAATTTTATACATTGGCACAGATACATTTAAAAAATATGCCGTGAATTGTTTCAAGTAATTTAAGAAGTTGATATGAGCAAAACAGTGGTCAAATTAATAAACGCTATAAGGCCCATCACATACGTAGCTATAATTTATATTAATATAAATTATAGCAAAGCATATTACGATATATTTTCTATACAAATATTGGAGTGACCGCACCCGCAGCTATAATATATATATTTCTATGACGTCACCAACGTATACCGTAATTTATAACATTGCATATTATGGTATAGAAAGACATATTACGACCATCAATGAAATGAAGGGAAAATATATATTACAGCATCGTCTCAATGTCTGGTAGCTTGCTATAATATATATTATAGTACGGTATATTAATATATATTATAGCTACGTGTGACAGGCTTAATGTAGGTGTGCACTTTTAGTTATATCGAGGATCTTGTTTTGCAAACATCCATAATAAAGAAAACTTTTTTTATATATAAAAGTTTTTATAAACAATAATCTATAGTTATAATAGGAAAAACAAAAGACTATTTTAAAATCCATCAATCTCGCATTTTAGAAATATCAGGTAATGATTTAAAAATAAAATTAAAATAAATAATAGATCTGAAATATTGAAACGCCTTTATAAAGATAGTTGGTCTCTTGGTCGTTTAAAGACTTTATTTTATGGAGCATTTCTAAACAATACTTTTGAATGGTACAGATTTAATTGTAAAAAAAAATAAGGAAATTAAAGAAAATATATATTTTTTCGTTTGATCATTGCTAATGAAACTAGTTTGGGTATGTTTTGTCCTTATATTTTGTCATTATACATTTTGCTCTTACCTAATTCTCGTAATAGTGAATAAGTCCAAATTTGTTCTTGTTTTTCTGAAATTGAATGTACTATTTCAGGTACAAGTTACAGTAGTCTCGCCACCAGTTTTATCACCTTTAGTTTTTCCTCCTGGCTTGAGGGCCGGCGACAGAGCGCAACTAACATGCTCTGTAACTTCAGGCGACATGCCTGTTTATTTCTCCTGGCTTAAAGATCAAATGCCGATATCCAGTGTTCTTCAAGTAAGTTCTATTTAAGTGAAGCCAGTGTCAATTCTAATTGCTGCTAGTTTTATTTATCTGTTGCAATTCACTTTTAGGTAGACGAACGAGGTGCTGAATTTTATAGTATACTCCTCTTTAAAACCTTAACTGCCTCTCACAGTGGTATATACACGTGTGTAGTTTCTAATACAGCTGGTAAAGCAAACACTTCCGCTGAATTAGCAATTAAAGGTACTTACAAAAGCAATTCTCTAATCTATAAATATAGTGTTTGAAAAATTATGATGTCCTGATGTTAAAATATTTTTTACAGTACCGCCATATTGGCAAATTGAGCCTTCAGACAGTGCGGTTTTATTAAACGGTTCCTTAACAGTCAGCTGTGAGGCGCGCGGTCATCCAATGCCTTCTATTTATTGGACCAAATTTTCTGGTTAGTCCATGAAATAACTAAATTTCTATTAATACACAATTTCTACTGTACTCAGACTCGGATATTTCATTTCTTTTTTGTCGATACAGGAAGTACAGAGACAACATTGGGTGGAGTATCAGATCCTGTGGTGCTAACTAATGGATCACTAAGACTAGAATCAGCACGAGCGGAACATTCAGGGAAATACCAATGTCGGGCAGACAATGGCGTGCCCCCAGTTTTATCTAAAGTTTTGAATATACACGTAAATGGTAAGGTGGAATTAATTTGTCATAACGGTAAGCGGACTAAACGAATGCTGCCGTAAAACCAAATTAATAATGTTGGTTAAACATTTTTCAGAGCCAGCAAGATTTGAAACACCCTCAGCAAATATGACTGCTAAACTCGGTGATACTGTGAGATTGGCTTGTGTTGCTCGCGGTGATATTCCACTTGCAACTACTTGGAGTCATTCTGGACGGGCTTTGCCTAATTCAGATTACAGGTATATTAGATAACAAAATTACTGTTGATGACTGATTGCTTATGATACATAGACGTGACCTCTAATTCGGAAATTTCCTGTGAGACATAATACTTGGAAATTTGTAAGTGAACTACAATCGTACAATACTATAATATAACTGATAGAATTAACAAGCTAGGCAAACCAACAGCTCATAGAACCAACAACTGATAATAGTAATATTCCCATCCCTGGTTCGACGATCATAGCAAAAGTCACAGGAAAATATGTATGTGTTCTATGGGGAAGCCTTATGTGCAGCAGTGGGCGACTGTCTGCATTAATGTTAAAGATGAGACAACGAAGTAAGTTTGGATTTTTTCAGGATGAGCATATCAGAAACCAGAAGTGTAGATGGATTAAGAAGCGAATTGGTGATTGAAAGAGCTGACAGAAGAGATTCTGGTGTATACAAATGTCAAGCATCAAATCCTTATGGCAGATCGGATCATTTTGTTCATTTAGCTGTTCAAGGTAATATATAATTTATATTTTATAATGTAATTGTCTAAGTGTAAATTGTCATATTACCTGCATTCTTGTAACATTACCTGCCTTAAAATTTCTAGAATACATATTAAAATGAAGTATCGAAACTATCTAATTCAAGATACTTACAAATATATGTACTTAACACATCAATTCAGTACCATTAAGTCTACTTTAAATCCTTTACTATGAATGCCAAATATATTGTGTACTTTTAGAAATTTGACATTGATTTTATTTACTTGTGATCTAAACCTTTAGAACCTCCCGAACCACCTGCGAACTTCCGCGTCTTAGAAACGACGTCAAGATCTGTACGTCTTCAATGGCGGAGACCGTACGACGGAAATTCACCTGTTATGGGTTATGTAGTACAGTACCGTAAACATGATTCGACAAACCCTGACTCTTGGAGAGATGCCGACACACATAATGTCACAGTTTCTTCATATCCTGGAGATGCATATTCTGAGTAAGTTATACGATACTTTTACGAATATTGAAGTAATACTGAAACTATAATTAATTTGTTATTTCAATAGTAAATCTTATATGTGTTATATGTAATTTTATTTATTTATTTATTTTTGGAGAATTTACTGTTCCTTGAGAAATTACTATCTACTAATATAATGTCAGACATATGCATAAATATAAAATATATAAACATAAAGGTCATACTTATACATTTACATTTCAGATTTAAATTTTATTTTATTTTATTTATTATCAGATATTATTTTTTATATTAGATTTTGTACTGTTTTTGTAAACCAAATAATAAAATGTATTTGACGTTATACTTCACGATTTCCGTCATATTTTTATTACATTTTCTTCTATTATTTAGCACCGAAGGCGCGACAATATCAGGACTCGAACCAGCTACAGCGTACCTTGTTAGAGCTCGCACAGTAACAGCTCAGTTCGCGTCTTCTCACACTCGAGCCCTATTGGCTCTAACACTCCATGAGCCACCAGCACGAGCACCAATCGGTCTGCGAGCTTCAGCTCCGCGACCCTCCACCATTGAACTGTTATGGCAGGTTCGCTAAGTTTATTAGTGTCTATCTCAAAAGTCAACCGACGCGGCCCAAACTTGAAACAACAAAATAATAAGTGTAAGTGGCAACACCTTTTCACATTGTCAAAGTTAATTATTTCATTAAATTCAGTTCGTAAGCATGTCAATGAAAAGGAACACATTATCTGGTGCGACCAGAAAACTTGTATTTAATTTGAATCAGTTTGCTTCACGTGAAAAAAGCACTACAGCGCCATACATTTCCAGCGCCTATTTTTCCAGTGCCATACAAGCTCCATGTTGATCCTATGATATGTAGTCCCTGACCTTATTATCAAAATACTAAATAAACTATTAAATTTACATGTTTAAAAGACAAATAAGTTGACGTACAACAATCTTAAGTTTCAAATAAAATACTTTCTTTAAAAAAAAAAACCTCCAGGAAAACTTTTTTTATAAATGTCTCAAAAGTATATTTTTGCACATAGCATATTTTGCTTTGACAACGACGATAATTATGTTGACTGTTTGATGTATCTTTAGGCCCCAAGTGCGTCATCGTGGAACGGTGAACTTCTTGGTTATACTGTGTGGTGGTGGGCATCTGCCGATGGCTCGTTGGTGTCAGGCGCCAATATCGGCATGGAGTTCGCAACGGTACGAGGGCAAATCAACAAATACACTATCGAAGGACTGGAGCATTACACCAGGTATACTTTTTTAATATATTTTTTTATGATAAAGGTACTGACCATTTGATTATAGGTGCTTGCTTTTACTTAAAGAACGAAACAATGTTACGAATGTGAATACAAGTGACCTGCAGGCTGCTACTAACTAGCAAGAACGGCCAAGAAGGCTGCGCAATTTAAGACTGCAGAATGACTCGTATTATACAAATCGTTATTATCATCCAATGATATTTAAAAACCCGTCATAATGTTACCGCGACCCCGCCCATCTACGGCCCTTGGGTATTAGCTGGTAGGAGTCAGGCAGAGTCCCCTACACTACTCGAATTAAGCCTCCCCGTAATTTTCATTTATAATATTTATAAACAAACAGTGTTACTTTCACATCTACAATATTTGTATGGACTAGTGTGGATATTCGTATATATTTCTCCAATATAATATAAGAGAGCTATAGTAATACGAGTAAAAATTTGTTTAGGTATTCGGTGAGTGTACGAGCATTTAACAGCGCCGGTGCTGGTCCAGCTTCAGCACCTGTGAACACTTTAACACAAGAAAACGGTGAGTAGGTACAGTGCCTTATTCTCTACTCTTATGCCATTTAATAAATAGTAAAATACTGTAGAGTCTTATTCTAATTCTGTTACAAAGACAACATTTTAACATAATAAATTTAAGATTTTTTTCATCTTAAAGGTTGAAATTTAAAATATTTCGTACCTAATATTTAAAGAGACATTCTCCACTTTCAAACATTTTGTTTATATTAATGTAGAGAATTATTCCCGGAACTGCAAGACCTTTCTGAATCTTTTACAATTTGAAAAGTATCTATTATATTATACGTACCTACATTATTCCGAATGAATATACATACTTAGTATTAATAAATAAAGTGTCCGCGGACTAGACGAACGTATTTTCAAGAAGTAAATATATTTTCGGACTGGAACAAAATACTAACACATTAAGTGTTTTGATAAAGTGCCGTCGGAAGGCCCACGAGGTTTGCGATGTCGTGCTGTCTCCCCACAAAGTCTCAAAGTGGAGTGGTCGCCGCCTCCAGCTCACGCGCACCATGGCGCCTTGCTTGGATACAAATTACTGTATCGACCTGAACATAGTGAGTAGAATATACATAACTGCATAGTGCATAGATCCTCGAACCAAATTGGTATCTCCTACAAATAAAGCCAGAATCGCACACTGATTTTTAATCTACCGAAATTGGCATGGAGTGATTTTATGATTTATGAATGAATGCAAATAAGGTTGTGATAAATAGCTGATTCATTGATTTTCTATTCTAAATAGACTAATTCGTACACAAACGATGTAATTCCATTTAGAAATATTAAAATGTGTATAAATAAAAATATTTAGGTGTCTAAATGTGACTGAATACAAAATATCCTTTAAATTAGTGATTCCTGTTTTTCGATACTTCAACATGTGAGCATTGTTGAACTTTGACGAAGGTCTAATTAATTTATTCCGAGTGTGACTGCCGTAACATTTTTTTAAAGCGATATCCGCAAAATCCACCAGAAAGACAAGCATTGTGATTAAATTTTTAAAACATTGGACTTTGAATACATGTTTTATATTTCAATTATATTATGAATTTGAAGATGTATTTGATGTAATTAGGATATAATCAGTATCTACACGAATGAATGGATTTAAGGAATGATCAAAGGTAAGAAATAAAGTAATTAGAAATATTCTCATAAGCAATATTTTTCAATGTTTTTAGACAAGTGCAATTTTCGTATTTCCTTTTTTTACTTCTTAGTACAACCAAATGTTATCTCAGAAGCGTTTTCTGCTAAGTACGACTATAAACCTACTGTTTAATGCTATAATAAACCTATTATCATTTTTCTGATTGTACATCACTCTCCGAAACGTCAAAATGACATTTCCTTTATGTATTCCAAGCTGAGTGATGGCAGTTGTTTGTCGGCAGCGGCAGAGTGGTTAGAGTGGGAGGTGCGAGGCGGTGGTGGTCTAAGTGCAGGCGCGGGAGCGGAAGTCAAGAGAGTGGCTGGTGTTGAAACGCTTCTGCTCGCACTGAAACCACACACTAACTACACACTACAAGCATTGGCATATACAGCAGCTGGCGACGGTGTGCCAGCACATCCTATTCACTGTGCCACTCAACAGGATGGTAAGTCTATAGTAAATTTTAGCGAGCGACAAAATATATTTCACAACAAAGCTGTCATACAAATTATAACTTTGACACAGTACCCGGTCCACCAGCAGCTGTGAAGGTAGTGCCAACATCAGTAACGTCATTAGCTGTCAGCTGGCTGCCGCCAAGTCGTCCTAATGGACCAGTTCTTTACTATACAGTTTTCTATCGAGAACTTGGTAGGTACGTATTATCTACAACTTTCGTCGTAAAAGACTTAAATATTACCTTGACAGAAATTACTGAAAATATTTTCGATATTTTTTTAACAGAGATAGGCCTCCTCAAACAACAACTATTCAAGCAGATGATGCAGACCCGTGTGTCGGTCTTGGAGGATCTACAGAGTTGAGGTCCTTATCTGAAGGCGCTACATATGAAGCGTGGGTTTCTGCTCATTCGCCAGCTGGTGAAGGCGAGCCATCCGCACCGCAACCTGCAACTACAACATCCAGAGGTAATGCCTGAATTATTTGATGGCAATTAGTTCATATTAGTTATCCCTAAGGTAACTTCAGCTGAGTTATGCATTAGTCACCTGCCATAAGATATAACTCAGCTGGACAGCCTTATGCAATATTGTATAAAGCCTTATTATTGTAATGAGATTACATGTCCGTATCTTCAAAAATAGCTGTGAAGAAATAACATTAGTATTGTATTTCTGTGCCTGAATAAGGATGTCAAGGCACATTTTATTCCTGTCACCTTGTTGTTTGTTCTTTATCCTATCAGGGTTGTTGACAGCATCAACAAGCAAGCAGCACACTATAAAGTTATCTTGTATCTTTCATGCCGCACTTACGCATTGTTTTTTAGTGGGAGCAAAACTGTTATCATTTGGTGTGTGGGCCCGCGTACAATGTGGCCATTCATTACGATTGGCGTGTGCGTGGCGAGGTGAGCCGACCCCACGTGCTCGCTGGCTTCGCGGCGATCGTCCTGTCACCCACGACCCACGAACGCACCTCACTCCTTACGGACACCTTGCCATACATGGTAATAACTCGATTACAGATGCTTAGTTTTCATTTTCTCTAAAGTTTTAGTTCCCCTGATGAGTATTTGTTGAAATAAAATATTGACGTTATTTAAATAAGTAATTTCGAAATAAGGGTAAAATTATTTCTTAATATAGAAGTAGACGCATCTACAAGTGGCAACTACACATGTTCAGCTCGCAATTCATATGGTTCCGAGGAAGTGACTTACCGTGTGGAATGTGCCTCTCCGCCATCCGCTCCGCTTCTTCTTTTGGACCACGCGGCGCATAGGGAGGCAAAACTTACTTGGAGAACAACGCATCACCCTGCCGCCCCGCCACACGGTAAAAATTATTTTAAAATCTACTTTTAATGTCCCCTTTAGAATCTTCATTATTAAAATAGAAAAGATAGGACAGTAATATTGTTTTAACTTTTTGTCGATCAGGTTTTACGATTATATGGTTGCGGATTCGGGATGACAGTGCAGAGGGAATAGAAGCTACATCACGAGGTGAAGAGGAGAAGAAAATTGAGGCAGGAGGCGAGGCAACTAGTATCACATTGAGAGCACTTTCTTGCGGTGCGACATATTCCGTAAGGATTGTGGCTCATTCCCGCGCGGGACCCTCCCCTGCATCCACACCTTTGCTAGTTAGGACCAAACCACCCGGTAAGCATTTCTCATATACTCGTAGTTCTCACTTTGGTAACCATGAATGAACAATTTTTTGTAACAATCGTTGTTTTTTCAATTTTTATAACAACTTCAGACATTCCACCAATCCTTATCGAGAATCTCTTAATATTCAATGTAATAATTAATAATTGAATATTCAATCATATTCAATTATTAATGACGTTTTCATCGTGATGGAAACTACGTATATGGACTCTCAAGTGGACTATAGATAGTCCATATCTCCTCCCACAGAGGCTTTGTCCCTTGTAGCCTGAATCTCTATGTGAATCTCTATCTTCCCTGAGAATACTAACACTTTACATTAAAGAATCCCAATGAAGTGTATTTCTTTTTTCAATTTTTATAAATTTTTACACTGAAAACTTGAACTTTTCAAATTTGGCTCTAGTCTGGTCTTTTCAAATTTGGCTCTGGCACACTTTCGCAGTCATTTGGGCAGCCCCTTACAGAAGACCACCCTGAAATAACAGCATGTGTGCTGTTGTGTTTCGATGAGTGAGCAAGGGATGCCAGAGCACATCTTCCCTATCTCATATTCCCAGTCCCTTTAATAATACTGCAGTCGGCAGCGCGCTTGCAGCATCTGTAGCGTTGCTTGTGTGACGTTTACCACCTACCATCAAGTGGACCGTCAGCCTGTCTTTAGACCTTAACATAAAAAAATAGAAATAAAAATCTCTGATATATTTAATTGTGCCCACATCAAGAGAATTTATGATTTAAAGTACTTCAAAAATAACTAATACCTTTCTTAGTACTGGTGTGGGAAGGTGGAGGGGATTCTGAAAGCCAGGAGGCCGGTTCTGAAGCTGCCGTTTGGAGTAACAGCAGCTCTCTCGCGTTAGACGCAAGAAGAGCTGTACAATGCGGCGCTAGACTCGTAAGGTTGCAGTGGCGACGCGCAGATGCCGGCGGTGCGGCTGCTTGGAGAGATGCTGACCTTACCTCCTTACACCACCATCGTGAGGTGAAATATTCAATATGTTTCTTTTAACTTTCTGTAACATTGTCTGCGAAATTTCATGATGATCTGTTGAGTGGTTAAGGCTTGAAAAGGTAACAGACAGTGAGTAACATTTCACATTTATAATATTAGTATGGATTTTTTCACAACAGGTTGTGATTAGTGATCTTTCTCCTGGTGCATGGTATGGTCTACGGTTGTGGACCGCTACTGAGTCAGCGCGACATCAAGCTATAATCTACGCTGCGACGACCACACACTCTGGAGGTATGGTATATAATTATATATATAAATTGTATTATAGATCCTGTGTATAATTTATATTCGTATAACATTAATATGGTTATTAATATGTGATCATATTCGTGCTATTTTTTGTTCAATAATAATTTAGTAATTTAAATCCGTTTTAAATATGTATTTACGTCGTGAGTTTAGCTCACCATAAGTTATGATTTGATAGACCTCGCCAAGTTTCTATTATCCAAAAAAGTGATACCAGGCTCTAGTATTGTTAACAAAATACTTTTTTTCGACCAGATTTAGAAATGTTTAAAATTACATTATTCAAAACCAACTGTTTAACTTGAACTTCGGTAATTAAAGTCGTACTTAGTTTCAGTAATTTCCTGTGAATATTTCAGATTCATAAAATTGAGATTATAATATTTTCTACATATTTCATACATAAATTAAATTTGAAAATTATGACTTGTATTTGGGAAATGCACGGTACTTTAATACTTTCAAACTTAAATATCTATGAGACCCCATTACCAAATTACACGATATTATGTCTGTAAAATCTATAATTTCTTTTTTTTTCCATACAGAATTCATTGATCTCCTTTCCAACTTTAAACATAAACTTATCGTAATAGAAATATAGGCTAGGTCACTTTCATGAGTCGTGTCATAACGTCACCGCGACCCTGCCCATCAACGGCTGCGCTAGAAAGTCGTTGGGTTTTAGCCGGTAGGAATCTGGCATAACCCCGCAGTGTCCCCTACACTGGCTATCCAAGTGGATTTCCCAATGTTAAAAAAAGGTCACTTTCTATGAGCATCGTCGAGAATTTTTTTTAAATATGTTTTGCAGTTTCTTAGATAATCCATTGCATATAAAAAAATATGTTCCTTCATAACAATTTTAGACCGACCCACCCCAGTTTTGTATAATAATGTATGAATAATGTATATATCAAATAGGGAAAGAATTTTTCAAACAGGTGCAATGGTTCACAGCGAACTTACAAAATTCTCTCTTATTATACTTATTTATAGATAGTATAGGTAGACATTGGGGACTAATACAATATATTTTTCCAGTATTCTTTGTTATTTCTTTCATAAAAAATGAGATCAATCAGTTTTGTATGGAGATCAGAACGCCATTTCCTTTTTTCGTTATAACTATTGAGAATACCATTAGGTAAGAATGTATTACAGATTTAACTTGAAAAATTTGGTAATTGTGTTCATAAATATTTAAGTTTTAAAGTATTAAAATACAGTGCATATCCCAAATACAATATCCATTATTTGTTTATGGAATCTGTATTTATAATCTGAATATATTCCTATGAAATATTCACAGGAAATCACTGAAATTAAGAAAGACTTTTATTACCAAATTCTTCAAAGTAAACATAAGTTAAAAAAAAAAACATTAGTTTGATTTGAATGATGTCCTTTGGCAATGCAAAGAACCCATTTGTTACAGAACGTCTTCGGCGCCCAGTCACTTTCCAGTCTGAAGGAGGTTCAGTATTGGGTTCTGGGAGTAGCGCGGACGCTGAACGGGTTCTCGGTGCCGTGTCTCTTGCCTTCGCGGCACTAGCAGCGCTTGCCGTTACCGCTTTACTGCTAGTATTGCTTGCTAAAAGAAGGTACCTCGTTTGGATAAAATAACAAAACAGGCAATGGCCAACATGAATTGGAACGAAATATTTTTGTATAATTTAAGGATTTTTTTTGTCCACCCCTTCTACAGGTTGGAATCGAAATTTTTTTTTTCACCCATCGATACCTACTTATATTCCAAAAACTTTATATAAAAAAATCCCCTAAGGCACTCAAATTTTGATTTGTTAGTAAATTTCCCTGGACTAATTAGTGGCAGACTAATTAGTAGACTCGGTCTTGACTGAATAAAGTAATGGTACAGTCGGGGCCATTTTATTATATTATAATATTTGTATTTGAAAGTTCATAAAACACCATCTATTGCCCATATACATATTAGTATAGTAACAGCAAAACTGTTACTAATCACGTGTTGAACAAAACTTACAGTTAAATAAAGTATCTAACTACTTCTATTTTCGAAGACTCTTGATATAGAGAGCATTATAAATTCAGCTACTTTTCAAACGTTGCACTCGACCTCAGACACTTTGACATTCGGATGTGCTTAAAATAGAAGATTCGGGAAAACGGCTCAAGTTAATTTTCAGTCCATATCTTCATCCATTCATACTTCAATGCCGTTTAGGAAAGTTAACAAAATATCTATAATAATATGTAATTGTAATCATAATCAAAAAACTTTTCGTTAGCACTGATACGAAGGAATTATGGTACTTCTGCTTCTACAAGTCTTTGTCTGCGAACCGTCTGCATGATCCACAGCGTAATCCGTGCTTAAAATCATAATTTTGTAATTTACTAGCGACCCGCTCCGCGATTGTATGAAATAAATGTTCAATATTCATACTAGATGTACGCGCTGTTCGTATCGTTTTTCGTTTTTGATAATTCCTCGGGAACCTAAGATTTTTTCAGGATAATAAGTATTCTATATATTAATCCAGGTAATAAACTATGTGTGTGCCAAATTTCCTTCTATTCCATTTATCCATTTTTGCGTGATTGAGTAACAAACATCCAAACACAAACTTTCGCATTTATAATAGTAATGATAGTTAAATAAAATTCATTAATATCTAGTTTTAAATGTTGTAGTTCCAAAGGCAACCGTAAAATGTTTTTATTTTTATACTAGTTCACTCCGTTGACATTGTACGTTTCAATTCAATTTATTTTAGTTTCAAAACTCAATTAGTTGATTAATATCCGAATATAATATAGTTTTGCACTTCAAATATTTTTTATTCAGAATATAAATGGTTAACTTTTATCTTTTCAATGAAATTAATCATTTAAATGGTACAATATTCATTGATTGACTGTAACCAAATATACTATTAATTATCTATATAAGTAATATTAATACTTTTGATACTGCCCCGCGGTTTCACCCGCGATTTAATTAAAATTGACATTTCGCATTCACATTTCGTCTGTTTTGGTAATGCTCGGTTTCAAACTTGTTAAAAAAAAGCGACAAAAATTCAAATTCCTCTATATTTTATAAGAATCAATCTTCTTTTTAAGTGAAGATTGACAGACGGGTTGACTTGATGGTAGGTGGCAAACGTCGCCTATAACACAAGCAACGCCATAGGTGCTGCAAGTGCATAATGGGTAGGGAAGGGATATTAGGGAAATGGGCTCGGGCATCCCTTACTCACTCACCAAATCACAACAGCACACATACTGTTATTACATGGGGGGACTTTTGAAAGGGGATGGTTACTGCCGTCAAACGGCAGACAGAAACGCAGTGTGCCCTGCCACTACTTTACTTACCTCTGATGTAAAAATTTCAGTACACTGTTGCCGTGCGGTGATCGTGCCGACGAAGAAACGCGACGCTGCAGTCACTCGGTGGCCAGTACAGACAAATCAGTGTGTCCGGAGCAGCAGAATATAAGGAATTGTCAACACGATTATAAACACGACAAGTTGTCTCCAGCTTCTGGTGAGTTCGACAGGTTATAAGTAATTGATTTGACTTCATGTGTCTTTTGAAGCGTGTAGCTTCGAGGAATAAAGAAACATAATGGCGCCGCCAGGATTATTTTCAAGGGTTGCATCTGCCCCTACACACTATGTTGTTAACTAATAAAATATTATAATTTATAATGAAATATACTTATATGTATTTATGTTTTGAAAATTAGTTGATTTCCAATTGAAATCGTATGTTAAATCATATGTTTCTCTGGTCTATAGATTTGTGGTGGTCGATGATCTATAGAATTTATCGAAAAAGTGATGAACAAATTTGGACAGCAACCTCCTAGACGCCTTAAGTTTTTATTCAAACGTTAAGTTAAGGAGAAATTTTCTTAATCTTTTTCCGTGCATCCCTTTTGTTATGTATGTGATGTTGATATTCTGTGGTCCTGATGACATCCAGAACTAATCAAGATGGCGATTTAAGTAGATGTAAAATAATGTATAAGATCATATTGTAATCTAATTTTAAAATATAATTAAATTTATTATAAAAAGAACCTTTATCTTATTTTAAAAGCATAACCTTTGCACTTTATATGTGAAGAGTAATTTCCGGAACCACTGCGCTGCTTTTATTTGAGTTGAAAGGTCCATTATTTCGGTTGTGTTTAAGCTATAAATTATATATATGTTAGCTATATATGTATTAAGTATCCTCGTTCATATCGGTGTAGTAACATATTCAATTCTATGATTCACTATTTCGCTGCAAGAGATACTTGTATTCGGTTAATTCAAAGTTTTAGCCAAATACTAAAATATTGTATGGATGATGAACATTAGGCGGTCTAATTGTCTAATAAGGAAGTAGGTCAGAAGATGGTGCCCGAATAGTTTCGGCTTAGCCGAAATTAGATTGAAAATTTAGCGGGTTTATAGCTATTGACTTACTCTGTAGTTTGAAGAGTCTAGAATATTCTAAGAATTGGCGAGTCAATTCTTAAATATTGCAACGTAATATATAATCTAAGAAAGAAGATAAATAAGCCGGCAAAAGACAAGTCCTTTGCACAACTAACAAAAAAATGTGACATACGTAAAGAAACAAATTAGGTGAGTTTTTATGTAAAAACTATCGACCCACACTCAGCTTCGCCCGGTGTGCAATTATCCCTCTTTCCATATGTGAAAACCGAATTAAAATTGGTCTACCCATTCTTCAGTTTTTGAAGCGTAGGTACACAAAGCAGCTTTTAGTTGGTATTTAGGCTAATATACCACTGCGACACCAAAGATTACAGTGACATCGTAAATCATAGAAAAATATACTCGAAAAGACGCAAAGGAGAATATCGGGTACTGATATTCCTTATTTTGATATGAAAAGCAACAGCGGTACTATTCAGTTAATTAAATGTCTTGAACTCGATGCGACAAAAATTTTGTAGGCTTCCTAACTCACCCTAGCGACGAGTGAGCGCCTTTGATGAATTATGGGCGTAGCAATGAAAATGAAGTTTTCCACCTGTAAATAATTATATCAATACTAACGATTGAATTAAGGCACGGTTAGAATGATACCTCTTAAAATTCTTCAATACTTGTCCTACTTATTAATACGAGGCCTATAACTGAATTAACCAATATTTTATTGTCAGATGTGTACGAAATAAGTCCATACGCGACATTTGCCGTGGGAGCGGAAGGCGCGGCTGCAACTTTGGACCACACTCTGCAATTCCGCACCTTCGGCCATCGCGACAACGACGCGCCACCACATCGCCCGTGCAGGAAACATCCGCAAAGGCACAGGGACCGCTCAGACGGTATTCAACTTTGTATCATAATTTAATTTTAATGACTTCCATAATAAGACTTTAAATTTGCTTCCATAGTAGGAGACAATTCAGAAAACATGATAACAAAATCAGGGGATACCATTTGATCCCTGATCTAAAATTTAATAATTACACTACTCTTTGGTAGGACTTCACATTTATATCTTAGAAGATTACTAGTTTTGTCCAACATGCTATTTTATATATTCATACATACAATGCTTTTCTGTTCGATCAAATGAACAAAATATAATCCAAAGTTGAATGCCCGACCTAATAATTATAAGTATATATTTGTCTATCCGGCATGTCTATGTCGGCAGGCGAGATTCATGTAAGGCTTTCACTATGTGAAAATATGTCTCATAAATTAAATTCTTAAATTTAAATGAGATTAAATTTAAGTAATTTCTGAATTCAATAAATAGCTGTCCTAAGTGGCGATGCAAGTAACAGCAATATGAATATTAAAAAATAATACGTAATAAGATTTTTATTTTCTATTTGACAGTAGACAAACATCACTCAGACTGTGAGTTGCAGCAGTTGAGTAGATACGAGAAAGTACGCCCAAGACACTGCGCCGGCACATCTTACTGCGTACCTTTATCTCATCATGGTATGTACAAATACATATTATATCATACTAGCGACCCGCTCTTGGCTTCTCACAGAAAAAAACTTAATCAGGTTTTATTATATATAATATATTTTAAAAATTCCGTGAAAAATTATCTCACTGATGGTGAAAGCCGCATCAAAATCCGTTACGTGGTTTAAGAGAAGTGGCTGTTTAGACTTTATATTATACTACATAGTATAATATAAAGTCTCGCCTTCCACGTGTCTGTTCTTTACATAAAGAAGATATTTTGCATCTTGCAAGAAGATATCTTGCATTATCCGTGTTGTTGATTGTATCTCTAAGCGATGGCAACAGTTAATTAGACGGTCATTCTAACTTTATCATAAAATAAACTTGTCTAAAATCCCTGATTGACCTAAATAAAGTGACCATTGCTTTAATAACAGGCGGTGGCAGCGTTGGAGGAGGCGGCAGTGGTGGTGGGTTTTCAGAGGTGTACGCTGGCGACTCGAGCGCAGAGTCAGGTCCTGGGTCATTGTCGCCGCGAACCCACCACGAACACAGCTAGCGTCGTCGGCAACGCAACTAAAAGCACTGGCCTAAACGAGGAGCATTTCATATCCACTATAAACTGACAGGGAAAGAATCTGTATTATGGTAGCCACACACGTAACGATACAAGTATACAGTAACTTGTGCTGGAAGATTGTTGCGCAAATTTCATATAATTTTGTAAATAATGGCGCAAGTAAGTGTGTGGCTACCATTAAACTGGGGGTAACCGGTCGGAATAAGGTGGAATTTAAAAAGCATAATACACTCTTTTGACTTAAGAAGAGGTATAATGTTTTGAGAGTAAAATTTAAACACTTTACACTAAATTAAAGATTTATGTAATGGATAGTGACGGTCTAAAAAGCAACTCATCCAGTTGTGATATAACACAGCTTCTTATATATGTATATACCAACGATATTCTATAACTAGTTATAGAATATCATTGATATTTACTAACATTTTTAACACATATTTTTTATTTAACGTTAGGTATATTTTACTTTTAAATCACGTTGTCTAGATACCAAATAACAAAAAAAAAAAATTCTACTGATTCTACTGATAAATTATACTTGTTATAAAAAGTGATAAATTTATCAGTATAAATGCCAACAATGACTTCCATTTAGTGCCAAATTCGACGAAACGCAAAGGCTAGATTTTAAATAAATCAAAATTGTGTTTATTTTTTATTTCAATTTTTTTTATTCGAAGCCGGAGGCGATCCACTAGACATTAATATATAATGTTTAGTGGATCGCCTCCGGCTTCGCACTGATTTTTTTCTGCAAATCCTTCCTTCCATTAGTGAAAACCGCATTAAAATCCGTTGCGTAGTTTAAGAGATCGAAGCGTACATTAAAATGAGGTACAGACGGCGGGAAGTGACTTTGTTGTATACTATACGAGCAGACCCGCGAACTTCGTACCGCCTCAGGGAGAATAAAAACCTGTTTCATACAAAATGTATGAGAAAATGAATTTTCTTCATATATTTTTTTCGTGAATATTTTTCGGAAGTTTTAATAGTTATTCTGCTATTCGGAATAAAACAAAGATCATAAAAATCGGTTCAGCCGTTCTCTAGTTATATATTATTATGATGTAACTAACACGACTTTCTTTTATATATAAAGATGTAAAGAAAAAATGAAGACTCAAAAAAAAGATCAAATCACTGTCTTGCATAAATAATGTAATTAACTAATTTACTCAAAAATATCTAAAATTAATTTAGCCAAACACGTATTTTATATTAAATAAAATGAAATAATTTCATCAAAAGTGTGTTTTTATGTTAATTTTATAAATGATAAAGACTCAGTATAAAGCGAGCGATCAAATCACTCTGTCTTTTGCAAAAAAAATAATTCAATTACCTAACGGACTCAAAATTATCTAAAGATAAATTATAGGCAATTATTTTATATTTACTTAATATTTTTTTATAGATAGTTAATGTTCGTTAATATTAGGAAAATAATTTATGCCAAATATTACAATACAATTAAGTGTTTTACTGCCATTATAATATCTCACAATCGTACTGATTCCATAAAATAAGGTATTATTTTATAAAATATCATCTCTTTAAACAATGAGTGTCCGGCTGGCGTCGTCGTCTATTTACTTAAAGATTTAATATGAATTGTATATGTAGATTTGTAAAAATCTATTAGTTCACAAAGGAGATCAATTCTCAAATACAAGTCATCATTTACATATTTATTTATAAGATTTTAAGATTATATTTATTAATAAAATTTATAATCTGAATTTTATAAATCTTTAATTAAAAAGTTATTGTATAATATATGTATATTTATTATGTATGTACTCAACGAATCTCAACAGATATATTTATTTGTACACGACAGTTGCAGAAAATTCATTTAAATCCCTTGCTTTTTAAAGCCGGACACTTTAGTTACTCGGAGAAGTTAAGGATGTTTCCACACTAATCGATCGATCCTCCGTTGACAGATACAACGTCAGATCGATTGTCTGATTGACAGATACAACGTCTGATCGTTTGTCTGATTGACAGATACAACGTCAGATCGTTTGTTTAGATGACAGATATAATTTTGATCACTATCTAGCGGTGATGGTTCGATGGATGTTTTTTAAAATTCTTGTTGATAGATAATTAATCCATAAAACGTCGAATCCGTAGTGCAGACACACTTCGACGAATTGACAATCCAACATCCACTAATCACAAGTATGAATCGTGAACGATGACCTCGATCACGATCCATACATTGCGCCGCTGACTTCTTGCTCCAATCGAACGATCCACAGCACTATAGTTAGCTCATATCTCGGAGATATGAATGAAGTGTATGTTCCCATTCGCCACCACCATGTACGTTACCAATGGTGGCAAATGGGATTGATTTTCCCAGTCACCACTAGTGGTGGTGGTGGCAAATAGTTTTGAGAGCATAATTAACTTGACCGAGTAGTATCTGTATAACAATAGTGAAAATTCATTGCCGCATTTAGATACTAATATTTACTAAACGAATAGTTATGTAAGTAGTTATTCTAATTGTTTTATATTGGTCGTTATGTATAATCAGCTGTTAAATTAATTAAGTTACATTCAATAATGTTACTTGCATAATATTATTTCCATTTGTAAATAATTCTAGTCAGACTGATATTTACATATAATTATTTTTAATCGGAGCTTAAAGTTTTGTACATAAATCTCGTAGTTATCGTAAAAACTAGTCAATTTTGATTGAATGTTTTATGACAATATGACTGTAATGTGTAAATATTTAATGAAATGTAAGATCTGATTTATTTGTAAAATAAAATATATTTATCGCCAATGGAGTTTTTTTTTACAATATTACTAAAAAATATATATCTAAATTCGACTAACCATTCTTAGACTAAAATTGATGTGCTTCAAAGCTGATCGTTTTTAAAAGGTTTTTACCACCAGTTACGACTTTCATTGAAGTTTTTTCCAAAATATATGAGGTTTATATTTTTTTAATTAAATATTTCTGTAAAAAAAAAATAGAATTACTTCTATGTTTTATATTTTTTCTATATTAGATCATTTCTCCACCTAGTTCCGTAGTCGAAAAATAAAATATCTAAATTATCTTTGGATTGTATAGAACGTCGGGAAGCCGTTGGTGGTGTAAATTGTCCGAGGTTGAACATTCTTGGGACTCGGGACATCCGTAACATTTTAGATTAGATGGTAAAATATAACGAATTCCAATATCTGATATTTGTGGAAACTGCTAGTCAACCCTTAATGGAATTTCAGTTAGGAACTGGACGAGCAAACGCTAACAATCCTGTAAATTCAATATTGAACAGAAGTACACTTCATAGCATAATATTATATGTTAAAAATATATTTTTAATAGAATGTGCGACATACATTGAGGTGGGGCTAATTAATGTTAATGAATCGTAACGACTTCGGCCAGCCTTATCCAGTCATAAAAAAAGCTAATGGGTAATATGAAAAATCCATTAATTTTTTTATTCATCATCATGTTAAGGTTCTTATTTGGTAGTCATGTTTATTTTTATTTTATTTACAATACCTAATATTTCATAAATAAAAAATATTAAGCTTGTTGAAGAAATACAATAAAGAGCAAGGATGTGGAGAGGCTCTTGAATCCCTTGTATTGGCCGCACACCAAAACCCAACAGCACAGGTGCTATTATTTCACAATGGTACTCTGCGAGGGATTTCTATTAATAATATAACGCTTAGAAAAGGTTACGCAGTTTAAATGACGAAAGAAAGCGTCGTGTAAATGCAGTCGAGTTAACGTGAGGACTTAGCAGAAAAGCGTTATTTTCGGCACCTGATTTGACTTCTAAGGGTAAAATTAAGTACAGTGCATAATAGACTATATTATTTAAAAAGTTTGAATCGAGAAAATTTTTACAAAAAAAAACATTTTCTGAGAAAAAAAAATAGTACCTAAATTACTGCCCGAAAAAACTTTCGACAACTACATTAGTTTTTAAGCTTATTAATTAACTTAAACTCTGTACTAAAGTTTTAATCGGCTATTTTAATTTCTTTTTTTTTCATATTTTACACAATATTTATGAAAAACTTTACAATTTTAAATCTGTTTGGTTATCCCCGAGAAGCTCCAAATTTTTATTTATGCAATATTGCATCTCAATTCATATGCATATGCTATGCTATGCCATGGTTTAAGCGGATGCGAAAACAGGCGCAACATGGCGATATTTTGAAACATGCGATATCTGTGATATTTTGAGCTATTTCTACAATTTTGGTTTTCAAAATATTATTATTAGAAACTAGAAACATAATAGTTCAATGCATAAGTAGAATCTGAATAATTAAGGTAGGTATAATGAGTGACCTCTACTATATCAACCTTGAGACGTAGCTCAACCTTCAACACGCCAAAGGGCCCTAATCTAATATGCGTTCATAGAATTATTATCCAAGGCTCATGTGTCACTATTGTCCTTAACTAAGTTTTTTAATATATTATTAACCACTAGTTAGCCACTCCTTACAAAATGTCAAAAGTTGTTAATCAACTCATGCACACATTCGGATTTCATCACGATCTTTATTCATTAACAATGGTTTTTTTAAGTTAAGGTCGACAGGTGGCTACCGTCGCCAATAACACAAGCAACACCATAGGTGCTGCAAGTGCGCTGCCGACCATAGAAGGATTAAGAATGGAATAGAAGGATTGAGGATAGAATAGTTTACGATTTTATTACATTTATAGATATAAACCTTCTCTAACTGATGGTGAAAACCGCATCAGAATCCGTTGTGTGATGTAGGAGGAGTTAGCGGATATACAGACAGAAGCAACTTTGTTGTAGGTACTATGTGGGTAAGATATAGGCATCCACTATCTATTTTGTATTATATAAGTCTTGATTGGTCTAATTAATCTAATTATATTCCACAATACTTGGTTACACGCAATGTTATGACAATTATAAAAACGAAGTCTATACAAGTATTACTTATTCACAGGATGCCCAATTTGTGTGAATAAATAAAATCGTTGCCACTATAATTCCAATACAATTGACTATTGTGCTTCGTCAGTACTTTCTTGTAATTCCCATTTAATCTATCCAAAGTACAATAGTCAAAATTCATGAAATGAACATTCGATAGCATCGATAGCATCGTGGGCTCCCCTAACATAATTTGAATGCAAAAAACTTTTATTTCTTACTCAATGTAAATAAAAGAAGTACATAAAGGATGAGATTAAAAAAGGTTGATTTTTTCCAACACAAACATGAGGTCGAGGACTGCTTGAACGTGCAGTGCGGAGTTTAAAATTTTTTTTATTTGATTTTTATTTCCGGTAAAATATTTCATAATCCGCTCATCCAATGGTCAGTAGAGTGTAGGGGTGGTGTCACGGGTAGGAACTTAGGTAGGGGTTACCCTCTAGCCCACTCGTCCGGGCAAGTCCATTTAACTAGAACACCCAACGGGCGGCAACCGTATACGGTTTCTCACGGGAAAAAATGCTCTCAAATAAAAAATCAGGAGTAAAGCGTTCAGAGCGAATCGAAAATTAATTATTGCTTTGAATATTTTTTTAACACTTTTGTTCGATTCTCAGTTTTTGTTCTAGAATGTGTATCGTTCGTATTGTAGGTATGTATGTTGTTAAACTATGTATTGGTTGAGTTATTTTAAATAATAACTGCATATACTCAGACCAAATAAGAACTAGACAGAATTTTGCATACAACATTAGTGAAGCTGGTTTTATAAACATGTGTTCGTAAGCCGGTTACTTGTATTGAGATTTCGTGTTTCAAGCTAATAACCTCAATTTGGTTCACTTTTATTGGAAATATTGGTTTCCTAGTTTAGGTACTTACGTGGGAAATGTAATTCCATAATGCTTTTTATTTTTTGAAGACTGGTTTTTACCCCCTTTAACTATCTGTCCGACATTTTCAATAGTAAATATTTACTATTCAAATAAAATTTAATTTATTTTAAAATTATTTTATTTTAATATTTAAGTATTAAAATAAAGCGAGGCGTAGTTTGATTTCATTTGTGTGCATATATGTAGTGTACACAGCGAAGGCGTAGTTTTACCGGCTTCACTCTGCCGTCCACAGGAATCCATCTTTAGTTCTTATTTTATCTGAGCATAAGTATTATATTTCATTAGGTCCACCAAGATAATAGGTACTGTATTAAGTTACATTCTGACGGGTAAGTTACGTGTATTTATTACCTTGTGATAACAGTATCTTAAGTTGAGTAAGTATATTTACCGAAGAGAATGGAGACTGAAAATCTTGTGTCTTATCTATAATCATGATCACTTCTATAATTAATATACTTTTTTTGGAAAATATAGCTGCTCTAAACTAAAAAAGAACTATTTCATGGATATTTCTTTCGCCTGCAGTAGTCAAACATTCACACAGTGTTGCGACTTTAATTAATAATTATAAATAAGTTATAAGTTATAAGTTAAATAATTAATAATAATTATAAGTAATTATCTACTGTTTAACTGAATATGTGTCAGACTTTGCAATCTTAGTCAGACTGTGGTTATGGAAGGTCACAAATCTAGTGATCTGTATAGCGTATAATATGACGTAGGTACTACAATATTCATATAAAGGTCACTAATAAAGTTTTAACTGATGGATTTCTGAAGCACCGGATATCAATTTCAAGTAACAATAAATAATGGATTGAATTGAAGAAGTGTCTGTAATTTTCAAGAACGGCTTTTGAATCTATACTTACATATACTATTGATGCTAAATTTTCAAATTTGGATAAGTATAGAATTAGAAGTTAATCTAATAGTCTGTATTAGAGGGTCTATTAAATAGAATATAAGTCTATACTTGTGTTCTAATCCAAAATATAGTGGACCTAAAATATATTTTTTTCTATTTTAAACTGATCCCCGATATGATAGGTATTCATTTGGAATATTCACGTAATTAAACCTCCATAATATCCATAAATCCTATAAGTGAAGTTGACAAAATCAAGCTCCAAACTTACTTTAAGTTTTATTACAAAAAAAAACGAGATTAACACAAAAAAAAACATATTATGCATGTCGGTATATCCAAACATGAATATACATCTAATAGACATTATTTATAAAATAATTCAGTCTGTTACATTGTTATACTCGTAGCTAAACTCCTGAACAGTTTTCATGGGTAGTACGAAACTGCGTACAAAAGCTAATGATAATATAATAAAACTAAATATTAATAAACAAAGGATCGACAAATGAAATTTGCATAACAATTATTTTATCCACAAAATGAGGGAGTAATTCAATGTGGGATAGGTCAATGCGTGCTTGCATACATTTCAAACGAGCGTATATTACGAATTAATTTAAATGACTGATTCCATATTTCATTGGAATTTCCAAACGTACATCAAAATGGTTAGCATATGTAAGGGGTTGTAAATCCCTTAAATAGTCAATTGAGTGACCCAAAGTATCAAGTTTAACTTGATAGAAGACTACCAACTATCGTTAGCTATAGACTATTATGTGACCACTAAATATTTTGTACATAAATTTCCTTATATACATATTTTTTTGCTCTCTTATTGTCACGTTTCCACGATCCAACCGTGAATTTTATATTAACAATTTATCTAGTCTTAATTTAGTTATTATCACGTAGCAAAAGTACATACATGTTTTTATTTAAATATAATTTCCTTATTAACCTGGTTCAAATAAAGGAAAAGCCCATACGTATCTTTATATTGCTTCTTTGTGGATGATTCCATCTGCTTACTAAGCTAATATCTTAATATAATGTTAATATAATGTACTAAAGATCGTACACCATATATTTACTACGACTAAGTATAACTGGTAGTGTCCAGCGGGTTCACCTGTTCTAAAAACTAAATTCCTTTAATTTTAATTGGTTTGTGTACTTCTTTTAAGCAGATAAATCAATTATTTTTTCAAGCCTAATGCTCATTTAATCTAATTAATATAACAAAATGCATAATTTGTATTATCCGTCTCTGTATGCAATGCAATGTGTATGCAAATTTTCATGATGATTTTAAAAAAAGGTAACAGACACATTGTAACATTCACATCTATTATAGTTAAAATCGTAATAAAATAAAATCCTAAATGATAAAATCTTATAATAAAGTCATAAACGATAAAATAATATGTTATAATAAAATCGCAAACGAGCAGTGTCTGTCTGTACCGACATAAAGTAATTTTTCAAAAAAATAATTTGTTCACGCTTTACTTATGTTATTACCTAGGTCAAAAAAATAATAATCTAGAATTTTTGTCGGTTTCTTTGTATGACTGTACGTTTTCACTGATGTATTGACGATAACCTGGATTAAACTATAGGATAATTTTTATCCTGGAAAAATATTAGGTACCTGTGGGATATTCAAAAAACGAACCACAGCGCTATAATATTAGTATGGGTTTAGGATTTATCGTAACAAATCGGCTAAGATCGCATCCTTATTAGAAATCCTTATTCGCTGCCTGTTAGATCATTTCCGTACCGTACCCAAGGTTAAGTCAATAAAGGTCTGCGAGTAGTTTCTTGTTCTATGAATAGAATTGATATACCTGTGACCACTTTATCACAGTCATGTCTTGAATCTCTATGACACTATACGTATATCTTTATACTAATTTAATAAAGGTGAAGATTTTTTTTGTTTGTTTAAACTATGTTGTTGAACACGTTAAACTCTATAACAGTTGTATTTAAAAAAAACATTCGGTAGCCCAATTCTTAAGGAAGGTTACAGGCTTCGGTTGATACTACAACCGCTTGACATAGCTAGTAAATTTATTAATCCCCGACGTCCGACGCAAAAACAGGGTGTTATAAGTCGGTATAGGTGTTGGATGTATCTGTGTATCTGTCTGTGGAATTGTAGCTCCCAAACGGATGGTCCGATTTTTATCCGTTTTTTTATTTGTTTGAAAGCTGACGTGATCGAGATCGTTATTAGCTATAGTTTATGAAGATCTATTCAGGCGTTTGAAGATCATCAACCTGTTTTCTAGTCGACGAAGGGATTTCACTTAACTTCCACCAGTTCGATTGATGTGAAATATGGTATACTGTTACTTCGGTGGTATTTCCATAACGTGGTAAACTTGATCTGATGCTGCAGCATCAAGTGGTCTGCGGGACAGCCAACTCCACGGCAATTTATAGCGTGGTTTGTCGGTTGGTAATAGACGGATATAGGCTCAATGGAAAGTCGGGAGTTAATTTATAATGTTAATTAAAAGTAGCTTGTAAATATTTAATTACCCATGTGTAAGGAGGAATGCAATAGGTAACTACATACATGAATTATTTATGAATAAACATAATTTATATATTGTATGAATGACTATAAAGAACAAACTCACACATTTTTATTTTTTCTAAAAACGTGACCCAAATTTTCTTCGTCTTCGCCTGATTTAGGTTACCTAGATAAAGGGTCAGGCAAAAACAATGTATCGGCATCTAAACTATAGCTGTTTTCTATTGAACCAAGTGGAAAGCTTTTTAAAGATCTAACAATGATATTTTTGGATATTTGCGGTTGCAGACTAGGTTGTTTGTGTTTTAAGCTGCAAGCTGCTATTATGAGCTATTAACTCCATTGCCGCCAGCGTTCCAGCTTTCAGATTAACATCGAAAATTTAATGGCTTGGTACCTACAGCAATAATAATAGATAACATAATTTAGGTAGGTACTATGTGATTTCTAGCATCCCTTACTCGGTCACCGAAACACATGGTATTATTTCACAGTGGTCTTCTGTGACGGGGGTGGTTACTGCCGCCAGATGGGCTGCCCAAATGTGTAAGTAAATTTTTAATACTGTAGTTTTTTTATGACATTATGTATCATCTAAAGAAAAATATATAAGTATAGAGAAAAAATTAGGTCGTATATTTGTGACGTGGTGTCGAACTGGGATAAGAGGTCGCAATAAATCCCTAGTTAACTAGTAAATTTTTCCTTGTACCTACTTATAACTGTTGTAACTGACTGACTGAAATCACTGTTCTTCGTGGTCAACAGTCTCGAGCTTTCGTTTCATCAATATTGAGACACCTAAACCGAAGATAAATTACCCATATTCTATTTAGTTTCATTTAAGATAGACAATCAGCCATTTTAGAGCTGGCCTTTACCGCATGTCTACGGTTAGTAAGACACTGCTCCCCATATTAACTACTATCAGTATTTGTCCCCTGTGACTACATATAGCTATGATATGGTTTATAAATTTAATAAGAGCGCATTGGGAATAAATAGGTGTACCTAGGTACATTGTGATGACATACGCTACGCAATATTGATCCGCCATTGTCTTTCTATGGCTTCGTAAGTTACAAATTCTACACAAGCAAAGCTACGAGTACGGTGCCTTCACCTTTTCGCTTACATAAAACATTTGAAACAAAAGCGCATATTGTGTGTGGTTAACTATTTACATGCAGTTTTATTAGTTTTATTTAAGTATACGAAGAAAATCGTTAAATATTCAAAATCATTTTATAACTCTTAAAACTTTTCTTTTCTTCGCATAATATACTCTTTCTTTGAAAGGTGTCAGATAAAATACGAAAATCCATATAGATTAGGTATTAATATCCATTAGCAATCTTCGAAGACCTTTGAATTCCTTAAGAATAAGTAGTGAGATAGCATTATAACTCGTCATCTCGTTCCTCGTTTCCAAGTGCGGCCAGTGCACTCGTATATCCTTGTTCTTCTGTTCATAGGCGACGGTAGCCATCTACCAAGAAGTGGGCCGACGCCTGCTTGCCACCACCATCACAATATAAAAAATAATAAAGTTCCTTCCTTATCCAACTGTAAAGATGTTTACTTACAGATACATATTGCTGAATTGTGGGTAAAATACTTACGTAACTATACAGTGTGTACAGCACTGTATATGTTCCGTATATATTATAAAGTACTTTGTGGTGTACAGTCGTGGACTGCGATATTCTAAGTATTAAGAACTCTTAATAAAATAAAAAGGGTTATAGCGGTTGTACTCGCAGGAATTTAGATTTAATTGCAGTAATTTTTTTGAGTTGTTTTTTTTTTTAATCTAGAATATCGCTAGTTCAATACCGGACACACTGTATATATTGTTCTCGTCGTCATATTATTTCTAAGTTGTGTGTTTAGATAGGACCTAATCCGTAATAATGTTTGGGTCGTGTCCACCTCCATCAAATTTATTTGCCGAATGTTGAAGTTGCCTTAAAGTGTTTAAATGAAGAATAGTTTATTTTACAAGAAATACTAATAAAGAAGGGTTGTGTTTGTGTGCTTTAACTAAGATTATCCTTATCCAATAACAACTGTACAATGTTAAGCCATAAAATAATTTTATTCCCATAAACATCTATAAATACGGAACAACATCATTTCGTCTACATTTGCAACGTGTCTACAACAAATGTATTTTTTATTTAAAGCTCGCGTGTAAGCATCGTGTGCGTTCTATAAAATAGCAGCGCTGCATTGTCTTCCTCTCCATTCCAACTGACTACCTGCAATAACCCTCGCCTTGGAGGAACAGCCTAAACGCCTCGGCTATCTTACCCGGCTGTTCCTCAAGCACCATGCCACAGTCCGAAATATTCAGCCAGGACGTCTTGGACGGTTCGAGGCGTCCATTAAACGTTACGGTGTCATCGACGTGCGGTGATAGAGCGCCTGTCACATTCAAAACAGGAACCTTGAGAGTGTTGCCATCTCGTGAAATACCCAAATCAGTGCGACGCAAGTAGGCGTCGATGAACAGGGACAAATTCACGGTGTTGGCGTGCGAGAAACACTCTTTGTAGACCTGTGTCAGATCGTAGTTTCGGTCCTCGGTGCTGCGACCGAAGTGGTGCCACATGAGGTAGTCGATAACTCCTTGAGTCATACCGCTGGAGCGGAGTTGTCTTGTGTTGATTTTTTGGTATAACCATTCGGTCCAACCGGCTTGAGTGGAGGTGCAGTTTATAAGCGCCAGAGCTTCGATTTTGTTGGGGTTATTGATGGCGTACCGAGCCAGTATGTTAGCCCCAGCGCCTACTCCGAAACCGATAAAGGATTTTATACCAAAATGACCGAGGACAAAGTCGATTTGACCAGCCAACTCATCCATGGTGGGATATATGTAGTCTTCTGGAAGTTGCGGCGCTCCCTCCTCCTGACCTGGTGCGGTTACATGATATATGCAAAATCTATTCAACACGGCCCTCATGTCCACGAAATTAAAGAAAGCTTGGAAGTTCGCGGCGTAGTTGAGTCCAAGGTCATGGTAGGTAATTATCGCTCGCTTGTTCCGGTCCCCTCGCACCGCCACCAGGATATCCCCGCGGGAGGTTCTGACCCTCTCTTCCACGCATGCGCCGTCGTTCTGCAATCGTCTATCTGATGGAAAATGTAGTTGGACGTTCTTAAGCTCATCTTCGTAATTATCCGAAGACATCATGTTCAGAAGCGCGATGTTTTCGCACTGTACTGTTGTCGGCATTATTTTAAACTATTTATTTTAAATATTTTTTCGTTGACTCACTTGGGTAGTATTCGTTTTCTTGAGACAGATCTAGATCCTTTTGCTCACAATCGTGGATTGTGTGACTTTTATTCCTTAAGGTCTAATTCAATTAACACTTATTTAGTATAATCACATTAGCAGCAAATACAGATGCTCTGTTTTCTGTGTGCATATCTATTAAGTAACACTGTATTTTGTAAGTTAATAGAGTAATCTCTTCACTGAACCACTTTGAAACGGAGTTGACGCTCTTATTTTTCGATAGCTTGGTCTGATACGATACAGTTTGTTGGGAATAAATGAGGAAATGTTCAATAATGTACAAGGCGAACGAGCGTAACGTCAAACCCAACCAACGTCCCCCTCGGTACTAATCGGAAATATTCGTCATCACTCGGCCGCGCATGTTTAGAAAAACATTGAACAGTCACAGTATGGCCGTTTACATTACACAGTATGGTTTTAGAAAAGCTAACTTTGTGTATTCAGAAATCATATATATTATTTTTTTCGGTTTTTGTTTAGTTCTAAAAACATTCTAGTCAATTAATGTATGGTTTAAATATACAGTTGTGAGTATGACAAGCTATCGAAGCATGTAAGATTTGCGCCATCTATGCTATATTTATGGTACTTATTTATATTTTAACGGTCTTTTTGTGATTAAATACGTTCTTTCACTCATAGATGTCGCTATGGCACCTATTGGTGTAGTAGTTATAAAAAAACTAAATTTTGTGTATTCAGAAATCACATATTATATATATTTTTTGTTGTTTTTGATTCCAAAAATGTGATAGGTAGTTAATTATTTAATTAATTCTTTTAGGTGCTGTGCTGTGACATGCCATGGTAGTGTTTACATTTGCGCCATCTATGCAACATTTATGGTACCTACTTGATAATATTGTAGTGGTCTTTTTTATGAGATAAAATTAGTGTCGCAACATTAAATTCTATAATATCGCAATTGTATGTAAGGTATGAATTTTACCTTTATTTACAAAGTGGGCGGCTTCTTAGCATTTTATTAAAAATTGAATCGCTAATAGTTTAATCGATATTATTATGTCATAAGTTACTTATATAGTTCAAAGAGATTTATGAAAGGAAAGAAGAATCAACTCTTGTTCTAAAATTCTAAAACAAAACCAAGACATTATTTTTAAAATAGCAGAATTGGTACAATTAAACCAACAACATATTTTACAATTATTTATTACATAGTCTTCGAGAACAATTAATACACATTTACCTAAATATAAGTACACACATAATATTAATTTACATAAAATAAAATGTGTATGCAACTTTCCTTGAAAAACTTGTTCTCTTTCCGCAGTCCGATTTTGTTTATTTCAAAATAGGCGGCAACCTTTTTTTGAACATTTTTCACATAGAAGGGGCACAGTGACATTTAATTTCATTTATTTCACGCATATTATTTTTCAAGAAAAAAAAAACATATTTACAGGATATACAATAATAATATATATTGTTAATATTTTACTATAATTTTTAAATCGATTTCATCGTAGCTACTTCTCTAGTAAGTTCAAAATACCAAACGTCATCGAACCTGTGATATGTGAAAAATTGTTGAAATGCTTTCTTTTTAAAAAGATGCAAAACATGTACTAAACCATGGACATACAGAGATTTAGACTGAGCGTAAATTAAATAAGGACAGAAAAGTGTGAGAGAGACGCAGCGATCGTGCGGCCATCTCAATGAAAAGGAAATTATTGACTTGACCTGACTGCTTTGGACTTGACGGACCAGTTTTGGATCTCGGGATTTGCTACTTTTGATTTAAATTTGAATTTTGACCTTTTTATTTAACAAAAAAAAAGGCCATTTTAAATTGCTATTTTTACAAATAACACTGGCACTGGAAAATAATGTATAGTGTAACCAGAAAACTTGTATTAGTGTATATATATTTTTATATTTTTTGATGTAAAATAATTGTATGGACCAAAGTCTGAAATAAAGAAATATTATTATTATTATTGTTATTATAATGTGATATTACAATTTGCTTTACGTGAAAAGCACTCGAACGGTTGACTTTTGCTATAGTCTCTACAGACCTACAGGAAAGTATAGGAAAGGTTGGCCGAACGATCGCATTCTCTCTATCTAGAAAAGCGTCAAATTCAATGGTATTTGCTCAGTCTATTCTCTCTATGTCTATGACTTAAACCTACCCCAGGTTTTACCTATTTATGAAAATAACAAAATATTATATATTTATCTAAGTTTACATACTTGGAAAGTTACATACATAAATATATATATATATATGTACATTCACTATAAACAAAATAACATCTTACGAGAAAAAATATTGGTAAATAAAAATATAATAATTTAATTTCTACATTAATTAAGTAAATGTACAAAAATTTAAGAATTATTGTTCAAGAAGACCGTTTTAATATTACACGGCATTGATTACCTAACATTAAAATAATTATAAAATATAAAAAAAATAATATCACCATCAAACTGATTTTGAAATAAAAAAAGATTACTTTCACAAATGAATTTCTAGAGAGAAAGTCTACATGATGTAGAGGAGAAAATATTGATTGATTATAAAAAAAAAAATTAAAAATACAAAAATGTATCCATTTCTACGAATTGAAAACATAATACATAATTATGTACATTTTTTATGATTTATTATGTATTTTTTTTTATAAGACGACAAACTCCAAGTGAAAATAAAAAGAAATTTTGTGTGATCAGTTTATCTGCCAAGTTTTTTTTTTTTACAAGCTAACAAGAAAATCCAATTTGTATGAAAACATTAGCAATAACAAAAACTATATTTTTTTTCATTGTTTCACTCATATTGCGTCAAACATTGTACATTTTTGAATTAAAATAGTTATCCCACATATTTATATTGTAAACTTTGCATGTAGTTTAGTCGCAACAAAATTAATTTTATTGTGTTAAAATTATTTTAAAAGTAATTAAATAGTGTTTAAATATTTACAGAATTAGTTACGTATAATCGTAAATCACTACTGCAATTTATCATCTTCATTATTGCAACCAATTAATTTCATTTAAAATTTCTAAAACATATTTTCTTCACTAATATGTAGCGGAAATCTAAACGCAAAATAAAAACAAATACATAAAATTTAAAATATCAGCTAAAAATACATTTGACTTTTAAATATAATTAAAAATCTTAATATTTAATTTTATTTCATCAAGTTCATCAACAGAAATTACTGAGTCAAAACAAATTTATTAGCTATTTGACACTGTTTTAATTAAAACAATATAAAGAGAAATTTATTACTTAACTCATAATAAGTAAATACTCTTTATTTAAGAGTAAATACTCAATAAGTTCATGCGTAAAGAATCACATCTTACAGAAATATACACAAGTTATTATAAATTTAACACATTTAAAAAATAACAATCTTAGGACTAAACATTAGGGACACATTGCCATCGCAATCTTTGTTCGAACCATTCTCTTTAACAATGCATTGTTTTGTACATTTCGACACGTCATAAGCAACTGCTCAAAAGTTAGATTTTTATTCTACATACTTTACGTAAATTTGAAGAATTTTTATTCTTCGATTACATGAATCAAAAAATATAATCGAAGAACTTTTGCATTACAAAAAATACAAGTCAGCTGTGGCCTAATACACGAATCCATAAATAAACAAAATTAGTTTTTTTTTTAAATATAACAAACCAGTTATGGCTACTTGGTATTCTATGGTATTCTATTGAGGTAGTGATCTAGAATCTAGATCACCTAGGCGCGACCAACTATATCAGAAGACGAAAGCAATTTTATATCTATTCATATAGTCTATTCTATTTTGAATTAATAAACATTTTTTTTTTACATTTACAAGTTGTCATAAAAAGAGTACTTCATCGGAAGAAATGGAATTTCATGTATGTTTTTGCCTATTATTTCCTAACAAGTTAGAGAAGTACATTTATTTAAGTCCTTAATAGTAATTTAACTGTAAAGGTCCGTTTACACCGGAACGAGGCACGACGGGTGGCGACGTGAAGATGCTTGAAGTGGCGATGGGCTATTGTTGCTAAAAAAATTAATCAAATGTATTTAAACGCATTCGATTGTCGAAATAACAGTCGAATAAACGAATAAAAATCATAAAATATTTTGTCATCAAAATTTTTCACCGTTCTGTTTCTATCGATTGACAGATTAAATAAATAAAATCGAACGGTACAATCGATTCATTCACTCTTTGAGGAACGCGCGCTCCACATCGACTATCGTGTGGATCAATCGACGGAATATAGAATAATATATAGGGATTGTTATTAGATTACAATCGAATGAAATGAACAATCGATTAATTCGATTACTTTTAGTAACAATCGCCCATCGCTAGCTTGAAGAGGCCAAGTTATTTGCCAAGAATCATTGAACTGTGTGCCCTTAGGCGTAGTAAATAAATGCTATATTCTATTAGTATCGTAGAAAATCCGCGCCGCGCCGCTCTCCAGTGTGAACTGACCCTTAGCATCTAACTAAGTGATGGTGTAATTTGCTCGACGTCATACATAGCTGCTTGACAGTAATTTTTCTTCAGTTTTCGCTTGGCTTTAAGATTTCTTTAAGCTCAATTATGAGAGTTGACGTGTTTAAATCACGGTATAAATTAAGAGTAGATCCAACAAAGTTTGCGTTAATGTTTAATCCTTAATTACCCGCGATTAGTTCCCGAGGAACTGGAGGGTCTTCGTGTGGACATGTTAAAATTATTTCACTTATAACTAAACATTTACACCGTGTAGCTTCAATTTTTTGACTCGTCTCGTAGTGCCTTCACCGTCGGAACTGTCTGTGTCGTGTGAACTGAGTTCCGACTTGATTGCAAGCTCATCCATATAGTTACCGGTAGAACGGGCCTTCTCCAAAGATTTAACTGTAAGCATGTCAAGTACATTATATTACAATCTTTATATAAAAAAATTGTTAAGTTGGTTTGTGTATGCTTCACAAACTCGACAATGGGCAGATCGATTTTAATTCAGTTTTCACATATTGAAAGAGGGATAGAAGTGGAAGATTTTTATATAAGAAAATTGCACCCTGAGCGAAAAAGAGAACGGGTCGCTAGTTAATAATAACTTTAAAGGAACAATTCTTGTACATATTATATTTTGTACAATTTGGAAATGGTTCTGCCGACTTGGATGAAAGGAGATCAATCAGTTTAGTATGGAGATCAGACCATCAGTTTATTTTGAACTGATGGTTCAACTGATTTTGAATGGTTGAAACTTTGGTTTCATAGATATTGAAGTTTGAAAATGTTAAAAGCCTGTTTGAAGTGCACATCACTGATCAAGCGTCGATCAAAAGATGATAAAGGCAAAAGCATTTTCAATTAAGTAATAATTTTTTTTAATATTCAAATGTTATCTCCATTTACAAAATCTGAAATTCACAGGCACATACCAAGTGTTAAATCATTCGATTGTTTTATTAAAACATTTCCAGATTTCAATGTACTGCATATGAATTTAAAACCGAGACAGAATGTCTGGGGACAATAACCAACTCTTTACAGATATCTTTATGAAACATCCACATGTGCTGTTGTGTCCTACCTAACATAAGCACCTGCTTATGTTGTAAGAAATGCCAGAGCATAATCCCCTTTGCCAGAGCATAACTTATCATATCAAGGTGGGCAATGCAAAGTTCCCTTCATTGGTTTTTTCATAGAAAATGTTCGAAAAAATACCTTTTTCTTCTTTTTTATATGTTAAACTCGACAAACAGGCTGGCGGTTTACTTGCTGGCTACCGTCGCCTATAACACAAGCAACTTCACTGGTGCTGTAAGTGTGCTGCCGACCATAGTAGGAATAAGGATAGAGATTATAGGAAGGAGTAGGAAAATCGGCTCTATAAGTATATAAAATAAAAGTAATTATATCAGAAACTCACTCTGTGATTCAAGTATATTGTTTTGTCGTTTCAAATCTTCAATGTCTTGTTGGTGTGAATTGTTTTTTCGCCTCATGAACTGGATGTATTCTGCTGCCTTTTTTAATATTTGCGCTCTACTTGCCTGCAACGTTGAAACCTAGTTGTTAGATAAAAATTATACTAAACTGCGTTCCATAATTTGCATAGCATAGAATTATATTGGGATTTTGGGACATAGAACGGGTACTCAGTTTGCCTGCTTTTAATTTATCATTCCTGATATATTTTAAAACAAAAAAAATAATGTAGAAAAAATATGTTTGAAAATAAACATACCACTTTCTCTCCTTGTAGGGCTGGAACAGAATCCCTTAATGACGTGAAACTATCTTTTATGTGATCTCTTCTTTTTCTTTCCAGGGCGTTATGATGTGCTCTTTTTTCAGCCTAAAATAACAAAATTTTAATAAAATTTTATATTAATTTATAAACAAAGACATAATTATAAAGGTTATAAAAAATGGACCTGTATTTTAAAGATAAAAAATTGCATTTTAATTGTGTCGATTTCTAGCCGAAGCCAAAGTCGATTAATTGGCTATCGCCACAACCTTCGGCCGAAGCCAAAGCCAAAGGCTTTAAAAGCTCTAAGAAATTTTGTTCAAGATTGGCTACAAGCTACAATTAATAATATAAATGATTTTAAAACTTGAAGGTTTATATCGACTGTAGAATATAGGAAGGTAATTTAAATTATCTCTAGAAGTTGATCTAGAGATGATAAAAAAAAAGACCTTGCAATTTATTTTTCAAAAATATAATAATAACAATTCGTAATAATGAATTATATTATTTATTTATTTATTTAGGAATCTTTGGCGAAAGGCCGAAGGTTACACTGAAGGCCGAAGCCGAAGCTTCGGTCTGACACTAAACTTTAATGAAATAATGAATAATGAATTATATGTATTATATATAAATGCACTTGACTCTCTTATAAATATATAAAAAAATAAATCTACAATAATATTATAAAGAGAAAAAATTAGTATTTTTGTTTGTAATGAAAAAACTCAAAATTACGGGACCGATTTTAAAAAGTCTTTCACCTATAGAAAGCTATTACAATGGGGTCCACATATTGAGAAACTAAGACTTAGCTCTGCGTCTTATGCAGTTAAGCAGATTAGACGCCTAACAGATGTCGATACAGCTAGGATTGTCTATTTTAAATACTTCTGCAGTATAATATGGGATTCTTCTTTGGGGTAGTGCTGCGGACATGAATACTATTTTCATTTTGTAAAAAAGGGCCATTAGAGCCATCTATCAACTAGTTCCGCAGTCTTCCCTCAGAGAAAAGTTCAAAGAAATAAAGATTTTAACTGTTACATGTCAGTATATATTTAATTTATGCACATAAAAATATTAGTCAATTTAATAAAAAATGTGTTGTACACAATATCAATACTAGGTTTAAAAATGATCTAGATTTACGTAAAATGCGACCACAAAATAAGTAATTCTTTTATGGGTCAATGTATACGGTTTTATAATAAACCGTAACCGTAATCAGAGCCTTATCTATAAATAAATTTAAAAGTGTCATTAAAACCAAACTCCTCTCGAAAGGCTATTATAAAATCACTGATTATTTAAATGACAATGAAGCCTGGATTTAAGTGATTCGGAGCTCATACTATATTTAGTATTGTATATTGATATTATTATTTTTTAAATTAAGTGTAATTGTTATTTTATATTTTAAAGATGACAAAAAGAATAGTGTCCTGAGATTCTTTTGGGGTTTCTTCTCTGGATTGTCATCTTGGCTTTTTTTTCCAAAACCCTGGTAAATTTAAATTTGTAATGAAGATCATAAGAGTTTCTTGTAGAAACCTAATTGATAAATAAATATTTTGATTTGATTTTGATTTACAGCAAGTAAAAAAGGCTATATTTTATAAAGTTATGCAGACAAAGTCATGTGAAACAGCTAGTCATTAATATGGGTAAAAGAAACAATATTGAGGATAATGCCTTATGGGATGCCTGCATCAACAGTAATGTTTTCTAAGCAAAATCCACCAATAACTCTATGCTGATGGATGTGGCTGACATTTATGTGCACGGTTGTCCACATCCCAGTGCACCAGGTTTCTATCAGATGTCCGAATGCTCAAGGACAGTCTAAAGTCACGTCCATAGTTTATTTCCAATTTTATGCTCCATTGATTTGGTGACCCAATCACATAAAATGTTTATGCATAGAAAGAAATTTAATCATGTCATATTATTTTTAACCATTAATTAACGAGACATTTAAAAGAGTAATTAAGTAATTGGATGTGTGATTAGGGTGCTTGTCGTAATGCTTTGCTTGTTTATGCATAGAAAGAAATTTAATCATGTCATATTATTGTTAACCATTAATTAATGAGATATTTAAAAGAGTAATTAAGTAATTGGATGTGTGATTAGGGTGCTTGTCGTAATGCTTTGCTTGGGTTAATTTTGGAAATAAATTTAAATGTTGGCTCTGGTCTAGTTCTAAAAAATAGTGGCAATGAATATTGTGTTTCGGCGTCATTTGGGCAGTCCGTCTGTTGGCAGTAATCACCCCTTTACAGAAGACCACTGCGAAATAATAGCACAATATGAGCTGTGTTTCGGTGAGTAAGGGATGTAACATAACATGAAAAAATTGTCACTATAACAAGTACAATATTGAAAAACAATAATGTAGCCAGCTGTACAAGTTTGAGTTACATATACATTTGATACTGTTTCCACTTGCACTCTTTAATACGATAGTGAACAATAATAAAACAACACAAGTTGTTGGTTAATAGGTTAAAATTATAAGAGGAAATTAGCTTTAAAAAACGTAATAGGTAGGTACTTATCAGTAAACTAACCTGTGAATAATAACCACCACCGCCTAAATTGTTCCTCGCATGTGTACGAGAATCGGAATCGTTCTCTGCCTGAAACAACAAGATATAAAATATTAAACATTGTTAACGAGTTGAATATTAAATTGTTTATTTGTCAAACACCTACATCACTTTCTATATCAATGTCACGATCGTCATCGCTCATCATTTTGACGCTTTGAAGTTTAAAAGGTCTTATAAAGTTAAGCTTTGTAAATTAACGTTAAATGTTATTACAAAACAACACTAAAATAAAATAAATAAGTTCACATTCAACAAATTTTCATCAAAATATACAAGCCACAAGCAACAACACACAAAGGTCAACGGGAAGCAAGACCAAACACAGCACAGACAGGACCAAGACAAAGACAGGACAACGGACAGACCAGCACAGCACAGCCGTCAGCCACAGACTAACACATACTAAATTAATAACCACAGAATATGTACTCAATAAAATAAACTCGTGGATAAACTACACGTCTTATACCACAGACTAAAACAAATGAAAAAAGTCTCCGCGCCAGCAACTCCCGCAGGCGTGGCGTTATTATGGCAGTATATATAGGAAATATTTTATTGTTTTAGTGAGAGAACGATAAAGCAGTGCTTTGTCCTAAATTGAATAATTATATAACATAATTATTCAATTAGCTTACACAGGTTAGTAACAATTTTTTAAAACGTTTTTATGTATTCAGTCATTTTTATCATGTCGTCTTTATTAAGACGGACGTTGGTTCCATTAATATTTTACAACGGTTATTTTCCTTATTTCAACATTATTTACTATGAAAGGTAGCCATCTTATGTGCTAAATTTTAGTAGGTATGCACGCCGTTTCTGTAGGGGTATGCCCGGTCCATATTGTTCTTAGGTCATTTTGGTTTCCACCTATAGACAGTCAGCCTGTGACGAATTTTATATAATAAAAAAAAATGCCAAAAGATTATCAATTTAACGAATTTTACAATTAAAATATAAATTTAAGAAATATAGTTTAAGTAATGTTGCAGCTCTTGACTCAATAAAATAAATAAAATTAATATATAGATCAATACATGACGCACAACTATTGTACAAATGCGCCCAAAAATCCCCAAACGATCCCAGGTTTAGCGCCATCTAGTTACAAATGGTCGCTATATGTTAAATCCGATTTAACAACTATCAATAACTAAATTGAATTCAAATAATTTCCAAAAAGAAAATCTTGCTGACATAAACACATGAAAATACATTCGAAATTACCGATTAATAAACAAAAACAAAGGTGGCGATAAACAATGTAAAACTTTTTGTTGACATTAAAAACCTAAATTTTAATAATGAGTATATTGCTTCCTCTATATCCTTCTCCAGTAGATTTAGAATACCATCCAATATGTCTTGAATATCTGACTACAGTATATTCCTCACTCCTCGATCAAAGCAATCTTCAGCTCATTTAATGGAGATAGGAACCGGAACACGACTTCGTACTTGCCTTTTAAGATTGTCTCTAATGTGTTCGACTGGGTTTAGGTCCGGGCTGTTAGCTGGCCATGGCAGTCATGCTATGACCACAGCTTCAAGGTACGCCGTAACCACTCTAGCGACGTGCGCGCGAATGTTGTAGTGCATGAAAAGAAAATCTTCCCCAATAAATGGGGTAAAAGGAATAATATGAGGTTCTAAGACTTCTTCCACGTATCTCTGGCATCAACCTTTACGCTGCCTGTTTCAAACCAAACCCACTCTGCACGAGCCTCGTAAGAATTACCACCCTATACCATTACAGAGCCGCCTTGATAACATACTGTTTCGACAACAGCACACTGTGCAAACCTCTTACCGAGGCTTCGGTACACCCGCTGGCGTCCATCGGGACCTCTAAAAGCTACTCTCGACTCATCCGAGAAGAGATCGTTCTTTTATTGCTTCATGGTCCAGTTTCGGTAATGTTGAACAAATCGAAGTCTAGATCTCCGGTGCTCTGTGGTCAATGCTGGAACTCCAGCTGGCCGAAATCCAGTCACATTACGCTCTGCAAGCCTTCTTCTTATCGTTCTAATGCTAACATTTTCATTCCGTACGTCAATAGGCGGGGCCACGGGAGCCGCAATGAAGCGATTTTTTAGAATGTTGAACACGATAAAGCAGTCATATCTTTCAGAAGTGCACTGCATACGACCTTGTCCCGGTCTTCTGGCGTAAGATCCAGTTTCTCTGTATCGTCGGATAGCATCACGTATCGTGTTTCGAGGACGCAGGCTATACTCAGTATCTGAAAGCGCCACTGCACCAGCTGGACCAGCTGAATCCATTAGCATTTTACTGAGTAAAAAGCAACTGACAAACTCTGATGCACCCGAAGAACCAAGAAATACGTCTAAAAACAGGCAAGACTATGTACACGCAAAAGAATAAGTTCGAAAGTCAATATTCGACTGAACTCAATAAATGGCACTCACACTTGAGGATATGTTTAAAAAAGAGTCATAAAGTAACTCTGTCTGTCTGCTATCTATTCACGCCTTAACTACACAACCGATCATCATGAAATTTTGCATACACGTTGTCAGGGATACAAAAAAAGACATAGGGTACCTTTCATCCAGAAAAAAAGTACTGTTCCCGAGTGATCGTCTAAAAATATAAAGAATTGGGCGCCACTGTCGCGTGGTGGCGCTAGCGTCGTCACAGCGATAACGATGTCAGGCGTTATTACTCATATATTTTCTTTTTCAACGCGGACGAAGTCGCGGGCACCAGCAAGTGATTTATAAAAAGAGTAGGTACCCGTAAAGCTTTCATATTCATCTTTTGTGGGTTTAACAATCTAATTTGTAAAAGTTTATGAAAATTTATAACTAAATATAACAATGGTAAATATTTATATTTTGACTTGTCTGTAAATATTATGAACTGCGGAACGATATCAAAAACTATGCCCTCGAGTTCACTGATGCGGGTAACAAAGTTCATGTCGTGTTGTTCACGTCGCTTTAGGCCGGTTTCAGAGCTCGCCTGACCGTCGGTGAGTACTGTCGGTCCTGATCACGCACGACCGACCGTCAGGTTGTAACTTTTCAGCAGTATTGCCAGATATACGGATTTACCTGTATATATAAAGAAGATTTTCAATACACGTTACAGATTTTAAATAGAAGTGTATATTTATACAGATTTTTAAGTATCTTCACTTTGCACACAACTTTAAAATATATTTCCCCATATAATGTCCTCTTTTTCATTAGCGGTAATAATTTCCTTTCATGTCGATCTTTACTTAAGATGTGTATAAGAAACAGATGTTAATTTTTGTACTTTAAATCTCAGAATAAGTAGGTATATTATGGCAGTGCATCCGTCGAAAGGATTTTTTCTTCCATTAACACAATGAAACCCAAACAAAGAAATACCTAGACTAGAAACTGATATATATAACAGGAACTGATATAGAAGTGATATACTTATGTAAAAGGTATTTTACATACCAAGCAACTTCTGTCAAAAGAGCCTTGCTTTGACATGCAGGTTGATACAAATTTAATTTCCAAAATGAACAAATACATGTATAAATAAAAATGATTAATAAATAAATAATTATTTCCAGTTACCTATGTATTAAGCATTGTATTTGTTCATTTTGAGAATTAAATTTGTACTTTGCCAAAAATGACTTGGTGTGTGAAATATCTGTGATTGTGTCAGTTTACTTGTTTTGAAAATGTCTTGATATGTGAAATACCTACCTGTGATTGTGTCACTCAGTTTAGTGTATTAACTTGTTTTTATTTCATTATTTTTAAGTATTAAAATTCCTAATTTAAATTAAAAAAAATGTTAGGTAGGATTAAGTAAATCATTAAAAGTTTTTGTCTTTACCTAATTTAAGTTTTTTTGCAACTGTTCATTCTTAAGTTCACCAGTGACGATATTCTTAGAAACGATTATTTAAAGGCTAGGTATTAAAAATGAGCATTTTTTAATAGACACGGTTACTCACTACAGTCAGTCAGGCGTGATTTTTATATAGATGCAGATATTATACAGATTTTTTACATTTTGAAATACAAATTTTTATGCCTATCTGGCAACACTGCCTTTCAGAGTTTTCCTGACGAACAGACCGACCAGACTGGTACATTTGCATACGAAACGGCCGCGTTTATGAATAGTTTAATTGTTGCTTATTATTTTCGTAAACGTTTAAGGAACAGAAGTTGTAAATATATCACGTGCACACAATCATCACCCACAGATCATTTCAAGGGGAATTCACTACTATATATCATGAAAAATTATCTAACGGATGGTGAAAACTGCATCAAAATCCGTTGCGTGGTTTAGGAGGAGTTAACAGCCATACAGAGAGATCGTAAAGCAATTTCATGTTAACTTTAATATGTAAAGAAGATAAAGCTAACTACATTAATATTCATTACGAAATCGCTTATTACGACGATGATACACGCATCCGGTCGGTTTAAAAATCGGTGCAGTTCTGAATGCGTTCATTCGGGTCATTTTGTTTCCATAGCGCGTCAGACGACAGACGGTACGCATGTGGACGCGCCATTTACACGGTCTCCGTACGCAGTGCGTACTGCGTAGCAATATACACGTGCGTACGGTCAGGCGAGCTCTGTAACGATTTGGAATATTCATACAAATGACAAGCGCTACCGACGTACGGACCGACGTATAAGGCGAGCTCTGCAACCGGCCTTACCCTTTACGCATTTTGAACAAGTTAACAAACAATCTTAATCAACACTGCTTTTCTAAAACAGTATTTAATAAATTGTTGTATGACTATATACTTAATAATTAAATTTCTACTTAGCAATTTACTCGCGATTATGGGTCTCATGAAGTATTTAATATGCATTTTAATTTTAGTCCATAGTTCACGCGGTATAGGGGCAAAGAAAAAGTACACACCCCCTCACTGCACTCAAGTAACAAAAGGTAAATATTAAACTATGACAATAAACTTACTAGTTGTGCCCGCGACTTCGTACGCGCTGTAGTTCGTTTTGTTGCAGGATAAAAGGTATTATAATGTTAATCTAGGTAATAAACTATCTGTGTGCCGAATTTAATCCAAATGCGTTCAGACGTTTTTGCGTGATCGTGTAAAAGAACTAAATATATTATTAGGATCATATTCTATTGACTTTATTATATTGTAATAGTTAACCTTCACGTTAAGTATAGTAAAACTTTAAAAAAAAGCTTTAATAGTCCTATATTTGGATTATAATTTGGATAAGATAATTTGTGACTTATGTATATAAATAAAAAAGAAAGATCTAATCTAAATACTTTCTGACTTTTTTAAAAGTAGGTAAATAAGGTACCTACTCTATTATAACTCCAACTTGTGTATATTTCATATTGATATTAGAATCTACGAGTAGGTATATTGTTTCAAGCTACGCACCAATTTTCCATTTGTTTATTTTTTTAAATATTTTCAGATACTGATTATCTGTCAAGATTCAAGTACGACTATCCAATTGCTTATATACCATCTGGGCAACATGAAGCATATCAAAAAGTGAGTAATATATTACTTTTTTATGTTAAGGTCGACAGACAGGCTGACTGTCTACTTGATGGAATGTGGCTACCGTCGCCTATAACACAAGCAACGTCATTTAATTAAATAAAAAACTTAATAAGTATAGTTTATTAAATTTTCTTCATATAAGTAGGTACTTTGTCGAATCCAGAAGTTGTCTAAGATTCTGACGAATTACGAAACTGTACAGAAACGAATCTGTCGAATACAGAAACAACCCATAGGTGCTGTGCAAGTGCGCTGCCGACCATAGGAGGATTAACGATGAGGGGTAAGGAAGGGATGGGGTAATGTTGGTTTTGGCATCCCTTATTCAATCACCGAAACACAACAGCACATATGCTGTTATTTCACGGTGGTCTTCTGTAAGGGACAAGGGGGTCACCGCCGCCAGATGGGCTGCCCAAATTACTGCGAAACGCAGTGTGCCCTGCCCCTAAGTACTAAACTGCCATTACTTCAACTTGTTGTCCCATAACGTCAGTGTCAAATCGTCACACTGAGTTTCAATGACGATACTTTCATTCAAGCCAGAATGACTGCAGCGCAGTGCATCCTGCATCCTGCCTCCGATATGAATTGACCCTGATACTTAGTAAATAACAAGTTTTAAATTCAGAACGTCCACTGCTGGACATTTGCCTCCTCCATTATTTTTAAATAGGACCGGTCAGAAGCAGGCTGGATTCACCGTCTACCGTCGGCCCTTATCAGGTCGTCTGTCCACTTTGTGGGTGCACGTCCTACACTGCGCTCAGATCACTCACTTAGATAAATTATTTTGCAGATGTACTGCATCAATCCAGCAGCAGTAAACAAAGCGGTGACTGTCGTGTGCGATTGGGCAGCCCCTCCTCAAGTGCAGTTTACTCTCAGAGACGACTATATGCATGTAGTTCGCCAAGATCCAACAGGTCGCTTCCATGGCAATGCGATCATTACCACTTATCAGCTTTGCAATCACCACATAGGATCTGATCTCGCCAACGATACATCTGATTTTGTTCCTGTAGTCACAGAACAGAATGTTCTGCAACTAAGTTAATATTTTATGTACCACCTGTTTATATAATAAAGGTAACTCCTTTCATGGGCAGTGGCATTATCATAATATAACTTTTATTTAACAGAATTTGTAACAGAATGCAATGTGGACCTGCCTTGTCTTGTCTCTATTCCCAAATATACATTTCCCATACAAATAGCGCACTCCTTGAACTTATTGGTAAAAATAAAATCAAAAACTATTATCAAAATCATAAACCATAGAAAGTCACCCATTTAATCATTTATAATTTCGAAACGAAATGAGGTAAGTATGTTTTGAAAATATCTTCCCAAAACTCTATTTCTTCTTTCTCCGGTTGTACCTTTTTTACCAGTTCCTCGCCAATATCTAAGTACTGCTGTCTCTCTATTGTGTACGGATCCCATTTCACACCGAAGCTGTCGTCAGGAGTCGGATTACTGTAAAATTATATAATAACATAACATATTTCATTTTCACCCATATATTTTATTGGTAGATATACCTTTCTAGATTTATTTGTCACTAATTATACCTGCCCTTCCCTACCCTTAAAAATATGAATGAATATTAACTTGATATTTTTATAATGTCAAGTAATTGATTGTTATGACTAATATGTTATTGACTAATATGATCCACAAGATTTTTTAAGGCAGATAAAGATCTATAAACATTCAGTAATTTGCAATCATTTGCCAGAATTTCAACGACTTATCAGAATTTTATTCGATAATGTTTACGTGATGTTTTTGAAGGTACCTGATAAGATAAGGCGTTAATCTTATTTTAAAATGGCTTAACGTCAATATATAAACTAGAAATAAAGATATAAAGACATAAAGACATAACATAAAGACTACTCACATAAAAGTTATATAGATTCATAATTACATGACAATTACATACGTAAAAGAATACTTACCCGTATTTAGCAAAGTTAGTGAAAAGTTTAGTCATTCTTTCGATATATTCATACGCCTTTTTATCAATATCTAGTCCTAATATTATTTTCGCTGGGAATGTATAATATATGTCATCACCGTGAGACACCAAATCCTTGTCACCAATAATATCGTTTAAGCCCAGCATTTTTGTGGTAACATTCCTGGACGATTTGCAACTGAATTTATAAAGATACAGGGTATTCTTTTTCCTGCTTGCACAAACTTTGCTCCATTGTACGGCACCGTAAACAAACATCTCCATACTGTTATATTTGATTAGATCTTCAATATTCTCTAAAGACACTTTTTTGTTTTTAAAATAATAATTCTTTAGTTTCTTTGCAATTTCAATCTGTTCCTTCATGCGACAATACATCGCTATAGGTTTTGGAATTAGAAAATCTATTATATTGTTACATTGTTTAAACATTTTTTGAAAAATTTCGATAGATGTCATTGACATGAAACCTATAGTGCCTTCATCAGCCGCAAAGCCATTGAGAACATCAACATTTTCATGTATATTATTTCGAATGGCATCAATAACGTCACCGTGGAAGAACCTTTCATTATTTCCAAATTGTTTTTCATCAACTATAGCAAAGTGTATTCCTGAACCTATTCTTGCCTTTTCTGCTAATGTAATAGGTGTTTTTTTGTTCACAAGTGACTCAGCTGGCTGCGATTTAAAGAATTCATAAAGTTCTTTATCGTCTGTCGAATCGCATCCCAAATGTCGTGCTAATGCGATGGCTCTTTCACGCGGATTATCGATATAAGTCCACCAGCAAAATGATGTGCCGCTTTGTGATATCGCTCTTTTAAATAGACCTTTTGTCATGGGTGAAATTAAATGGTAAGATACACTTGCACCGCCAGCACTAATGCCAAAGATAGTGATATTTTCAGGATCACCACCAAAGTTTTTAATATTCTCCTTCACCCATTTGAGTGCCGCTACCTGATCTTTCATTCCAGCATTACCGGGAACTTCTTCAGTGTCCAAGCATAGGAAACCCAAAGCTCCAAGTCTGTAGTTAATGGTCACAAGAATGACATCTTTTGAAACAAGAAACTCAGGTCCATACAAGTAGTCATTGCCGCTACCAAGAATGAAAGCACCCCCGTGGATATAAAATAATACCGGTAATTGTTTTGATGGCTTTAGATCCGGTGTGTAGACATTCAGATAAAGGCAATCTTCGCTGCCCATACATTGAGACAACATGGTATTGTATTGATAGCATTCTGGTCCATGGTCTTTAGCGCTTCGTACACTCGACCATGGTTCAGGCGGTTGTGGTGCCTGAAAATTTTATCATGTGAAATTTGAGAATTTGAATGTAGGTAGCCTAAAAACAGCGGAAGCCTCCTCCGCTGTTTTTGACCCAACTCCTCAGAAATTTACAACAGATACAGCGCGTTAGAGCTCATTAGAATGGTCTCAATAGAATGTCGGGGTTTGGTTTTTTATTTTACTTAATTAGTTCCAGTTGGAAAGATAATCGCGAGTTGTGACAGTCACAACTCGAAAGATGTAGATATGTATTGACGTAAAACTAGATAAGAACCTAGCAAGCTGTTTAAAAATCTTAATATGTAATCCAATTATTAATGTAACCCATACCTTAAATCGTAGATCCCCGACTGGTGGTTGAGCATAAGGAATACCTTTGAAACTAAAAAATTTTGATCCCCCGTATGCATTTTCTACCACTTCTCCTTCTAAAATGCCCTCGCGCACTTTGACTTGAACCATTGTGTGAGGATATAATATCAAATTGAAAATGCTGTATTTTTGAAATAATTTGCCAATAATATAACCTAACCTAATCTTTCAAGATAAGAACTTGTTTGTATCCGATAAACAGAGCTGGGCACGAAACCGTTAATCCGTTACCGAGGTTAACATTTCGACTAACGCATTAACTTCTAAGTTAACTTTAAAAAATGTTAACGGACTCGTTAAATTTCGTTACCTTTCCTCAAGTCCGATTACTACGAGGGCTACGAGGGCGGCAATGAAACATTATTAGTGGAAAAGATATTTATTGTTTTTCGAAGTGTTGACGCAAGCCGCAATAGACAAAACAAGTGCGGCGCAGAGCGTGCCGCGAGTGAAGTGAAACGAAACTAGTCTTGCCGGTGCGTGTGTGAGTGAGTGAGAAAACTGCGAAGAAATTTGTTTCATATGATTCGTTTCATTCAAGGAACATAGTACTCTCTAGCGAGAGAAGAAAATCGACGTTTCATTACTCAGCCCGCTCAGCCGGCGCTGAGAGTGACGAGTGTTTTGTTTATTGTTATATAAATACTAAGTACTTTTTTAATTTTGTGTGCTGTCCGTGATAGTTTGCGTCTGTGCAGTGTGTGTATTTATAAAGAAAGAGTGTTTAGTGATTACGTGTATTCAATGATATTCCAATCGTTGTATGTAGTTTGTATGGAAAGTTGATTTTTTTTTTACGAGTGAAGAAACCTTCAAAAGGTACCTTATGACAAATGCCGCATGCAATGCAAATGGCATAAGGTTATGTGGGATTCTTACTCGAGATGGGTATGGTTCAGTCCTTAAGGGACTTTGGAAACGTCACCGGACGTCGGAGGTGTTGTTGGTACCTATATCAATTCACCTTGCTATCTTTTCATTCTCTTTCTTGGGATCTGGTGTGATGTGGTGGTTTAATCAAAATTTCTTTCTTGTGCACATAATCATTATATATTCAAATAAATTTACAACTTAATATTATCTAAATCCATATAATATTTTATAAACATTTTTTACTGTTTCTACAACTCTAAAACTATTCCATCAAAACAATGTCTTCAACTGACTGTAAAATTTTTCTCTGTAATTATATTCTACATATTAATTCTCAATTCAAACTAATTCAAATATAAATTTCTTTTTAAAAACTGCCAGTGTTATTTAAAATTCAATTTTCCAACATCCCCTCTGAATTTCAAATACCTACTAAGCTGACTGTACTTTACAACCACTACAATCACTTTACTAATCTTAATCTATCTAATTATTAATTCATAATACAAAACCATACTCCCTCTCTATTAACTTCATCAAAAGTACAAAAATCTCTACTCATCAACTATGAGTCAACAATACAAAATACTTTTCTCATCAACTATGAGCCAACACTACAAAAATACCTCTACTCATCAACTGAACCAACAATACAAAAATACTTTACTTCCTCTCTATACTTCATCACCACTATAAAATCTCCAATTATATATAACTGAAATTGATATAGAAGTGCTATATGTAAAAGATATTTTACATACCAAGCAACTTTTGTCAAAAGAGCCTTGCTTTGACGTGCAGGTTGATACAAATTTAATTTCCAAAATGAAAAAATTCATGTATAAATAAAAATGATTAATAAATAAATAATTATTTCCAGTTACCTATGTATTAAGCATTGTATTTGTTCATTTTGGGAATTAAATTTGTACTTTGCCAAAAATGACTTGTTGTGTGAAATATCTGTGATTGTGTCAGTTTACTTGTTTTGAAAATGTCTTGATATGTGAAATACCTACCTGTGATTGTGTCACTCAGTTTAGTGTATTAACTTGTTTTTATTTCATTATTTTTAAGTATTAAAATTCCTAATTTAAATTTAAAAAAATGTTAGGTAGGATTAAGTAAATCATTAAAAGTTTTTGTCTTTACCTAATTTAAGTTTTTTTGCAACTGTTCATTCTTAAGTTCACCAGTGACGATATTCTTAGAAACGATTATTTAAAGGCTAGGTATTAAAAAGTGAGCATTTTTCAATAGACACTCTTATACACTACAGTCAGTCAGGCGTGATTTTTATATAGATGCAGATATTATACAGATTTTTTACATTTTGAAATACAAATTTTTATGCCTATCTGGCAACACTGCCTTTCAGAGTTTTCCTGACGAACACACCGACCAGACTGGTACATTTGCATACGAAATGGCCGCGTTTATGAATAGTTTAATTGTTGCTTATTATTTTCGTAAACGTTTTAGGAACAGAAGTTGTAAATATATCACGTGCACACAATCATCACCCACAGATCATTTCAAGGGCAATTCACTACTATATATCATGAAAAATTATCTAATGGATGGTGAAAACTGCATCAAAATCCGTTGCGTGGTTTAGGAGGAGTTAACAGCCATACAGAGAGATCGTAAAGCAATTTCATGTTAACATTACTAAGTAAAGAAGATAAAGCTAACTACATTAATATTCATTACGAAATCGCTTATTACGACGATGATACACGCATCCGGTCGGTTTACCAATCGGTGCAGTTCTGAATGCGTTCATTCGGTTCATTTTGTTTCCATAGCGCGTCAGACGACAGACGGTACGCATGTGGACGCGCCATTTACACGGTCTCCGTACGCAGTGCGTACTGCGTAGCAATATACACGTGCGTACGGTCAGGCGAGCTCTGTAACGATTTGGAATATTCATACAAATGACGAGCGCGACCGACTTACGGACCGACGTATAAGGCGAGCTCTGCAACCGGCCTTACACTTTACGCATTTTGAACAAGTTAACAAACAATCTTAATCAACACTGCTTTTCTAAAATCAGTATTTAATAAATTGTTGTATGACTATATACCTACTTAATAATTAAATTTCTACTTAGCAATTTACTCGCGATTATGGGTCCCATGAAGTATTTAATATGCATTTTGATTTTAGTTCATAGTTCACACGGTATAGGGGCAAAGAAAAAGTACACACCCCCTCACTGCACTCAAGTAACAAAAGGTAAATATTAAACTATGACAATAAACTTACTAGTTGTGCCCGCGACTTCGTACGCGCTGTAGTTCGTTTTGTTGCAGGATAAAAGGTATTATAATGTTAATCCAGGTAATAAACTATCTGTGTGCCGAATTTAATCCAAATGCGTTCAGACGTTTTTGCGTGATCGTGTAAAAGAACCAAATATATTATTAGGATTATATTCTATTGACTTTATTATATTGTAATAGTTAACCTTCACGTTTAGTACAGTAAAACTTTTAAAAAAAGCTTTTATAGTCCTATATTTTGATTATAATTTGGATAAGAAAATTTGTAACTTATGTGATCTATTTTTGATGAGAAAAATAAAGAAGGTATTTAGATTTCAGTATCTCCAATATTTATTACTAACTGTGCTCGCGACTTCGTACGCGCTTTAGTTCGTTTTTTGAAAACCCTCGGGAACATAACATTTTTCCAGATTAAAAAGTATCCTATATATTAATCAAGGTAATAAACTATCTGTGTGCTAAATTTCATTAAAATCCGTTCAAGCCGTTTTTGCGTGATTAAGTAACAATCATCCAAACATACAAACTTTGGCATTTATAATATTAGTAGGATTGTATATAAATAAAAAAGAAAGATTTAAATTGCGCCTACTTTCTGACTTTTTTAAAAGTAGGTAAATAAGGTACCTACTCTATTATAACTCCAACTTGTGTATATTTCATATTGATATTAGAATCTACGAGTAGGTATATTGTTTCAAGCTACGCACCAATTTTCCATTTATTTATTTTTTTAAATATTTTCAGATACTGATTATCTGTCAAGATTCAAGTACGACTATCCAATTGCTTATATACCATCTGGGCAACATGAAGCATATCAAAAAGTGAGTAATATATTACTTTTTTATGTTAAGGTCGACAGACAGGCTGACTGTCTACTTGATGGAAGGTGACTTCCATAGGATGGTTAACGATGAGGGGTAAGGAAGGGATGGGGTACTGGGCTTTGGCATCCCTTATTCACTCACCGAAACACAACAGCACTGTAGTATTTGGTAATAAATAATGCACAAATAGACTGGACGGTTATGACTTTATTTAAAGACTGAACATTTACATGTTGCTTTTTAACCTATACCTACTCTTTACCAAATACCCCCATACATTACTAGCACCCAATTGCTGCGAAACGCAGTGTGCCCTGCCCTTAAGTACTGAACTGCCATTACTTAAAACTTGTACCATTAGGACATCGTTGGTAAATTCTATGGTTTGGTCCCATAACGTCAGTGTCAAATTGTCACACTGAGTTTCAATCAATATTATAAAGTACTTTGTGGTTTCAATGACGATACTTTCATTCAAGCCAGAATGACTGTGCAGCACAGTGCATCCTGCATCCTGCCTCCGATATGAATTGACCCTGATACTTAGTAAATAACAATTTTTAAATTCAGAACGTCCACTGCTGGACATTTGCCTCCTCCATTATTTTTAAATAGGACCGGTCAGAAGCAGGCTGGATTCACCGTCTACCGTCGGCCCTTATCAGGTAGTCTGTCCACCTTGTGGGTGCACGTCCTACACTGCGCTCAGATCACTCACTTAGATAAATTATTTTGCAGATGTACTGCATCAATCCAGCAGCAGTAAACAAAGCGGTGACTGTCGTGTGCGATTGGGCAGCCCCTCCTCAAGTGCAGTTTACTCTCGGAGACGACTATATGCACGTAGTTCGCCAAGATCCAACAGGTCGCTTCCATGGCAATGCGATCATTACCACTTATCAGCTTTGCAATCACCACATAGGATCTGATCTCGCCAACGATACATCTGATTTTGTTCCTGTAGTCACAGAACAGAATGTTCTGCAACTAAGTTAATATTTTATGTACCACCTGTTTATATAATAAAGGTAACTCCTTTCATGGGCAGTGGCATTATCATAATATAACTTTTATTTAACAGAATTTGTAACAGAATGCAATGTGGACCTGCCTTGTCTTGCCACTATTCCCAAATATACATTTCCCATATAAATACCCACTCCTTGAACTTATTGGTAAAAATAAAATCAAAAATTATTATAACCATAGAAAATCAGACATTATAATCATTTATAATTTCGAAACGAAATGAGGTAAGTATGTTTTGAAAATATCTTCCCAAAACTCTATTTCTTCTTTCTCCGGTTGTACCTTTTTTACCAGTTCCTCGCCAATATCTAAGTACTGCTGTCTCTCTATTGTGTACGGATCCCATTTCACACCGAAGCTGTCGTCAGGAGTCGGATTACTGTAAAATTATATAATAACATAACATATTTCATTTTCACCCATATATTTTATTGGTAGATATACCTTTCTAGATTTATTTGTCACTAATTATACCTGCTCTTCCCTACCCTTAAAAATATGAATGAATACTTGATATTTTTATAATGTCAAGTTATTGATAACATCATATTAAACTTGAAATGACTAATATGATCCACAATATTTTTTAAAGAAGTGAAGGCGGGTAAAGATCTATAAACAAATATAACAATTTAACAAGTGGGAAATAATGTTATTTAATTTTTCCTCTAAGTGGTAACAAAAACATTTGTCTCAGCATTGATCAAAACTATACTTATAAGTAGGTATAGTCTGTGTCTCAGACTTTGTAACTGAGTCATTACGATTTTTCTAGTATTTTTTTTAGTGTTAACATTCAGTAATTTGCAATCATTTGCCAGAATTTCAACGACTTAACAGATTTTTATTTGATAATGTTTACGTGATGTTTTTGAAGGTACCTGATAAGATAAGGCGTTAATTTTATTTTAAAATGGCTTAACATCAATATATAAACTAGAAATAAAGATATTTAATAAGATAAAGACTACTCCCATAAAAGTTATATAGATTCATAATTACATGACAATTACATAGGCAGGTAATCAATATGGTAGCCATACACGAGTAAGTACCTACTTCACCTACTTGCAGTTATTGTAAAAGCGTGAAAGCGTTCATGAACTTCATCTATGTACAAAAGAATACTTACCCGTATTTAGCAAAGTTAGTGAAAAGTTTAGTCAATCTTTCGATATATTCATACGCCTTTTTATCAATATCTAGTCCTGTTATTTTCGCTGGGAATGTATAATATATATCATCACCGTGAGACACAAAAATCTTGTCACCAATAATATTGTTTAAGCCCATAATTTTTGTGGTAAGATTCCTGGACGATTTGCAACTGAATTTATAAAGATACAGGGTATTCTTTTTCCTGCTTGCACAAATTTTGCTCCATTGTAGGACACCGTAAACAAACATCTCCATACTGTTATATTTGATTAGATCTTCAATATTCTCTAAAGACACTTTTTTGTTTTTAAAATAATAATTCTTTAGTTTCTTTGCAATTTCAATCTGTTCCTTCATGCGACAATACATCGCTATAGGTTTTGGAATTAGAAAATCTATTATATTGTTACATTGTTTAAACATTTTTTGAAAAATTTCGATAGATGTCATTGACATGAAACCTATAGTGCCTTCATCAGCCGCAAAACCATTGAGAACATCAACATTTTCATGTATATTATTTCGAATGGCATCAATAACGTCACCGTGGAAGAACCTTTCATTATTTCCAAATTGTTTTTCATCAACTATACCAAAGTGTATTCCTAAACGTAGTCTTGCCTTTTCTGCAAATGTAATAGGAGTTTTTTTATTAACAAGTGACTCAGCTGGCTGCGATTTAAAGAATTCATAAAGTTCTTTATCGTCTGTCGAATCGCATCCCAATTGTCGTGCTAATGCGATGGCTCTTTCACGCGGATTATCGATATAAGTCCACCAGCAAAATGATGTGCCGCTTTGTGATATCGCTCTTTTAAATAGACCTTTTGTCATGGGTGAAATTAAATGGTAAGATACACTTGCACCGCCAGCACTAACGCCAAAGATAGTGATATTTTCAGGATCACCACCAAAGTTTCTAATATTCTCCTTTACCCATTTGAGTGCCGCTACCTGATCTTTCATTCCAGCATTACCGGGAACTTCTTCAGTGTCCAAGCATAGGAAACCCAAAGCTCCAAGTCTGTAGTTAATGGTCACAAGAATGACATCTTTTGAAACAAGAAACTCAGGTCCATACAAGTAGTCATTGCCGCTACCAAAACTGAAAGCACCCCCGTGGATATGAAATAATACCGGTAATTGTTTTGATGGCTTTAGATCCGGTGTGTAGACATTCAGATAAAGGCAATCTTCGCTGCCCATACATTGAGACAACATGGTGAAGTATTGATAGCATTCTGGTCCATGGTCTTTAGCGCTTCGTACACTCGACCATGGTTCAGGTGGTTGTGGTGCCTGTAAATTATACCATATGAAATTTGAGAATTTGAATGTAGGTAGTCTAAAAACAGCAGTAGCCAAGTTCGAATTCATTTCAGGTAATAGTTTTACTTATGTGATTTAAAAATTGATTGAAGAAAACTAGTGCGTTGAGAGATACTTGCTCATACAGAAAAGAGGGCAGTGCCGACCATTCACCAGTGATATAGTAAATGATACCTATATTCTAAAAATAGTAGTCAATTATAAGCTAGTAAATGTAAATGTGAAGTTTAATAAATTTGCTTAATTTATTTTATGTAGGAAAATTCTTAAGTAGGCAAATAAACACATATTGGAGTTATACTCGTAGTGATTTGATTGGTTTTTTTTGTTTAAAAATTTAAAATTGAGATGTTTCTTTGCTATAATTTATAATCTGTTAGCTATTATAATCTGTTCAGGCGATTGAAGATCCTCAGCTCATTTCCTAGTTGACACAGGTAAGTACACTGTTACTTCGGTGGTATTTCCATAACATGGTAACTTTGACCCGATGCTACAGCACCAAATAGACTCAACTCCTCAGAAATTTACAACAGATACCTACAGCGCGTTAGTGGTCATTAGAATGTCGGGGTTTGGTTTATAATTTTTAATTTTAGCTTGTTTCAAAGCAGTCAATAAAATGATTTCAATCTATTTACAATTGTATATAAATTAATAAATAGTAAGTACCTAATTAATAAACTAGTTGCAGTTGGAAAGATAATCGCGAGTTGTGACAGCCACAACTCGAAAGATGTAGTTGTGTATTGACGTAAAACTAGATAAAAACCTAGCAAGCTGATTAAAAATCTTAATATGTAATTCAATTATTAATGTAACCCATACCTCATTAGAATGGTCAGCGCGTTAGAGCTCATTAGAATGGTCTCAATAGAATGTCGGGGTTTGGTTTATAATTTTTAATTTTAGCTTGTTTCAAAGCAGTCAATAAAATGATTTCAATCTATTTACAATTGTATATAAATTAATAAATAGTAACTAATTAATTAACTGTAAATAATACTTAATTAGTTCCAGTTGGAAAGATAATAGCGAGTTGTGACAGCCACAACTCGAAAGATGTAGATATGTATTGACGTAAAACTAGATAAGCACCTAGCAAGCTGATTAAAAATCTTAATATGTAATTCAATTATTAATGTAACCCATACCTTAAATCGTAGATCCCCGACTGGTGGTTGAGCATAAGGAATACCTTTGAAACTAAAAAACTTTGATCCCCCGTATGCATTTTCTACCACTTCTCCTTCTAAAATGCCCTCGCGTACTTTGACTTGAACCATTGTGTGAAGATATAATATCAACTTGAAAATGCTGTATTTTTTAAATAATTTGCCAATAAATAACCTAATCCTTCAAGATACATAAGAACTTGTTTGTATCCGATAAACAGAGCTGGGCACAAGACCGTTAATCAGTTAATTATTCGTTAATTACCGAAGTTAACATTTCGACTAACGGATTAACTTTTAAGTTAACTTTAAAAAATATTAATGGACTCGTTAAATTCCGTTAACTTTCTGTTTCTATTCGTGGGTTGCTTCTGGGCGTTTTATTAATATATTTTAACAAAAGATGCTACATACGACTTCGGAAGACATATTTATTAGAACTCACTTTAATACCATAGACATAAAGTACACTCTCAAGTATTATCAATGCTCTTCATCACAGATTGAGCCACAGTCTACAATATGCAACATACCCCCTTTTTTAAAAAAGAATTTTGACACATGACACTGAACTTGACAACAGAGCTTGTTGTCAAACATTGTTTACATCTAAACATAATTTTTTACGACTACCTCACCCACACTGCCTTCAATACAAACACACACAATGCCCACAATCACACAACAACACTATAAATACTACGTACTTTTTTAATTTTGTTTGCTGTCTGTGCAATCTGTGCATTTATAAAGAAAAAGTGTTCTGTGCAAATTAAAACTATATTATGGAACGGATTCCAGTTCCACTACGGACGAAAATCTGTGGCCACATTTGAGTGACTATATTAATTTTGTATCCAGATCGGGAGAACAAATACTTTTTGAATGTAAACCAAACCAATAGTATTTATAAGTAGAACACTAACGCAACGACATAAAAAATGCAATTTCCATCCATTGAGATATGTATGTTTTCATCACGTGTTAACAGATTAACGATTAACGTTAACTTCCATGAAATCTTCCGAAATGTAACGCTTTAACGTTTAACGAAGTTAACTTTTTAGTAACGGATTATCAAATAACGAAGTTAACTTTTTAGTAACGGATTATCAAATAACGAAGTTAACTAATTGATTAACGGTGCCCAGCTATGCCGATAAAAATGCGATTAATCTTTTTTAGGTATAGGTAATTATTTATAACTCTTGAATAAGCCCAGACATAGCTAGGGTGTTTCCACTATTTTTATACGCGGGATACAATTTCTATTGCAAATTTCTATTGATGGATATATTAGATAATAAGTTAGTTAACCTGTTTATTGATATAAAATTCAAGTTTCATCAAAACATAGGTACACCAAAATAACAGCCATCAGTCATCAAACTATGATTGCAGTACTTGATATAAGCACCTCTTGGATGTTCGACAGGCAAGGTAACGGTCTACGGGATGGTAGTTGGCTACCGTCGCCTAGATACACAAAAAACACCAGCGAAAGGATAAGATTTATAGGTATCCATTACTCAGGCAATGAAACACAACAGTTATTTTCAAATGTTCCTTCAGTGGTTAACTTTCACTGTCTAGCTAGGCCTTACTTATCCTACTAAGAAATCGATTTCAGTCACGAAATAGTTTATTCGAAAAATACTTTCTTTTCACTATTTCGTGACTAGTAACTGTGTAGGTATTTAAAAATAACTATAATTAACCAGGCATTTAAAAATAAATTTGTTTAAAATATAAGTATTGCAATAATTTTAAATATTTTTTATTTGCATTACCAGCGACCAACAATGAGTTGAGTCGTCAATTACATATTATAAAAAAATAAAAATAATAAAGAAAATTTTCAATATTTTGATGGCCGAAATGTCTTACTTCTTTGTATAGAACACTGATCTTCTGTTAATCGCGAGAGCGTAAATTGATATTGTCATGTCGCTCCCGTTCTGTTTCGCGATGGTCGCCAGACACGCGCACGGCGGCGGATGTGCCCGCCTCATTGTACGCACGCTTCCCTGACGCATGCGGCGGAGACGGAGCCGACTGGACCAGTCTCCCTACCAAACTGGCACTCTTGTCTTTACGAGGTCTCGTCCATTCGTGTGACAGCACACGGTCCAATGTCAGTCTCAATGTGATGTCAGGTTCCAATATGTGACGCACAATCGACTTGGCCGCCGGGGATACTGAATCACGAATTCTGGAACGAAACACCCAACTACGCGACACTTGGTCTTTGAGTAGTTTACGCAAATTGGAATCATCGAAGGGCATGGAAGCGTTAAGCATGATAAAAAGAATAATTCCCAGGGACCAAACGTCAGCTAGCTTGGGATTGTATGGTGTTCCACTAACCACTTCTGGTGCAGCATACGCGGCAGACCCACAATAAGTCTGGCTGAGCACACGCCTGTTTTCGCCATCGGTACAGAATCTTGCGAATCCAAAATCTGCTAACTTCACATTAAAACGCTTAGATAGCAACATGTTTTCGCATTTAAGGTCACGATGCGCAATATTTTTACTGTGAAGGTATTGCAAACCACTTGCCATCTGGCGGAACCATAACTTTGCCTGATTCTCAGGCACAACGCCGTTACGTTTAATGAAATTCAAAAGATCTCCGTTATCAGCGTATCGCATAAATATGAACACTCTAGGACCCCTTTGCAGGATACTGTGCACTTGAATAATATGAGGGTTTTCAATTTTAGTTAAAATATCTAATTCGCGAGGAAAAAACTTCTCTAAAAAATCTCTGGGCGCCTTCTCCTTATCAAATATTTTACAGGCAAGATGCATTCGTTTGGGACTGGAAGCGTCGCAATATTCTGCCAAATGCACGGTAGCGTATGATCCTTGTCCTATTTTTTTGCCAATTAGATAGCCTCGTTGCTCCAAGGCATTCACCTCGGAGCTCCGAGGACTGAGGCGCTCAGCCATTGAGCTCTAACGATTTTATCCTGACCCGTTTAGGATACATTGGACATCTCCCTCCTAACGATGTTTTAGATTTATTAGTTCTCTTGTCAAATTATGTAGGTATGGTTCTCGTAAGATTGTATTTCTCTTCTCACCACTCATCAAAGAGTAAATCAATATAAAAACTAAATATCGCACACACAAGATTTAAATGATATATTACGACATCACAAAGAATTTGGATATAAAAAACGCTTTCACTTGCAATAAACCTCCGAAAAGACGTATCTGCTACATTGATAACTTTGTCTTTTGTTTTTAAAATTCAAAATAATCAAAACATGCCAGTAGTTCTAATACCTACTTACTTGTTTCAGCACATTTCTGGCAACATTAGTGAAATTAATTTCTTACCAAAAAACCGCTATAATCGAAACATTTATGTAATCTTTTTAATATTTTTATTTAAGATTGTATCTATTAATATAATTTAAGATTACTTAGTTATTATAGAATAATTTTAATTTAAGATGTAGCTACACCTATGTGTTATATAGTGATATGGTTATAATATATGGTCCAGACTGAGACAGTGTTTACAGAAATACCATAGCGCGAATTGGCTTAACAATAACCTACTGACTTTAAACGCAGACAAAACGAAGTTTATTTGTTTTCACAAGACAATGGCATCGGCTTCGAAATCAATACAAGACACCATAACAGTAGGCACTTGTGAATTACGGAAAAAATTACACATTAGGTACTAATTTGATCTGTAAGTAGGTATATGTGCAGTAGGATAATTAAAAGATAAAAATCTTTGTTTTATACTTGAAGAAAGGTTTGCAGAAAGAAAACAGGTTCGCAAACTTATCTACCACCCTTTAAGCATAATTTAAGCATTGTAAAATCAAACTAAAAATATCAAAGGCATCAAATTTTTGTTAAATAGAAATTGGCTTCTTGGACTTCAATATGAACTTATAAAGTGCAAAGACCACCGAATAATTCTATCTTTAACCTTTAATGAATAAATAAATAAATGAAATAGGGATAAAATGGGAAGATTTTTATATATAAAAATTGGACCCTGGGCAAAGCCGAAAGAGAGTCGCTATCGCTAGTAAAGCAAAAAGATCTTACTGCAGACGACGCAGTTTGAGCGAACCGAAAAATAATTTAACAGGTACAAACACTATGAGGAATGTGAAAGTACTCAAAACAATAAACAATATATCGCTGCTTAAATTCAAAAGTAGCACAAATCAAAATTACACTTTTTTACAGGAGAGCTAATCGAAAAATTTAAATTATTTTTCGTCTATTTTTTTCTTATTAGATATAGGTACGTACCTATATCAAATATATGCATATTATACATCGTTAGAAGAGTATTTTCAAGTAGCATTAAATGTTTTAAGTTCCTTTATAATAAACTGAATACTAGAGGAGATAATATAAGCATGTTACTTTTGAATATAAAAGAAATTATCAAAATATACTAAATATGGAATAAAACAACCATAAGTCTTTTTGCAACATACGAAGGATTGTGATTGTATTTTTGCAATAAAAACAACAATAAAACATTTTTGGAATATTTTGGTTAGAGGTACTTTTGAATTTAAGCAGCGATATAGGAAAGTACCTATTTTTTCTTCTAGTTTTTATAGTTCCAGCATCTTTCAGCAAATGAAGAAACTAAAGAAATAAATAAGTATAAGTATTCTTTTTTTTTTTTAAATAAATGGTGATTAATTATAATTATAAATTATTCAAAAAGCATGCATGCTTCGCATGCTTTATATGATGTGTATATTCTATACTTAAGAACATGTCTTAGGTCTTATTAGTTAGGTATGAAGCTAACCCTGAAAAAGATTATGAGGGTCTTAGCTTCATACAGTAAATGTTATTAGTTAAAAGCGATCTGTCACTAAATGGTTTGGAATTTAAAAATACAAAAAGAGTATCAGAGCAATAGGAATGGCAAAAAATGCGTAATTCGTATTTCTACCGATATGTCATCCAGTTTAACAAAGTACAAAATTATAATGTCAGTTGGCTGTCACACAGTTGACATTAATAATATTCTATGTTCAATTATTTTCTAATGGCATTATATTCTGTGGTAGGGGGTGGTTTAAATAAAGTATATATCAAATCTAATCAAGTATAAATAAATAAATTTTAATACTTTTATTTTATGTTAATTAATTGTTCCTTTAGTGGAATGATCATTGATTTTATATATTTTATTTAATGCATATAAACATATCTTCGTTAAGTAAGACCTTGTTTTAATCATATTCTCCCAAGATGATGAACCAATATTTAAAAGAACTGGAACAGGTCAGTAAAAAGATGATGTATTTTTGTATAAGTTATACAGTGCATTTAAATGTTTAAATTTTCTTTTTAGGATCCATTTGATCCTGATGAGTTTGTAGAACGAATGGTACGTCGGAGTATGCAGGAGTCACGATTGCCAGATGACCAATTCGATCCTGAAATGATACATGATATATTTACTCAAGCCATACAAGATCTAAAGGTAATCTATTTATGGTATGTCAATAATAAATAATAATTTAATTAATAGTTTTTATAAAAGTGCTAATTCTTAGAAACTGAATAGACACTGGTGCTGGATAACTTTTCATTCTATAGAGTAGGTTTCTGTGTTCTATTTGAAATAGATCAAAATTTTTATCATAAAACGTTAGACGACAAATTATTGAATAGATTTTTAAGTGCATTATTAAAATTAATTTTTCTATTGAAATAGAGCAAAAAGTAACTCTTATGGAAACAAAAAAATAAAGTTCCTTTTTTATTATTGCAAAATTCTATGGTAACTCTATGACAGCACCATTTGTGTTTAAGTAAAATTTATCTATTTAATAGGTATTGCAAGAACGACAAGAAAGAAAATGCACAAGATTAGAGCAAGCTGTCCAAGAGGAAGAGAAACTATATGGTGCTAAACTGGCGGAGATCATGGATCAGCATACAGTGAGACATTTTCTATGGGAAATTTATGTTTTTATTTGATATGCAAACAGTCCATTGTTGTTTCTTTTAATCAACTCAAACATGATATTTATTTGGGTACAGAGTTGTATCCAAATCTGTTCAATAGTTTTAAACCTTGTTTGACCTGTGTATCTGTGTATCTGTCTCAGGCATCATAGCTCCCAAACAAATGGACCAATTTTGATCCATTTTTGTTTGAAAGCTGATATAATTGCAATGGTTCTTATTCATAATTTATGAAGATCAGTTAAGACGTTTGAAGATTATCAGCTCATTTCTGAGTTGACTAAAGGATATCACTAACATCTACAGGTTCGATTGGTTTGTAATTTAGTGTAAGTATTGTTTGGTGGTATTTTCATGACATGGTATATCCAATTCCTCAGCAATTTACAGCAGATATAGTGTACTCTGGCTCAATAGAATGTGGGGAGTTAGTTTATAATTTTTAATTATTCTTACTTGTAAAGTTAGTTGAGTTTTTAATGCTATGTATTTCAGCTAATTTAAAAATGTATTTTCAGCACTGCGTGAATGTGTTCAGCTCTTTAGACGAGCGAATGTCACGTTGTGGTGGAAGAGCCTTAGATGTGGGCGAAAAACTCGGTGCAGCAAGAGCCCCAAGGGCAAGGGCAGCAGCCGCTCGGGATCTGCTCTCCCATCTTGCTCATTTTCTGAGCCCTGGGCCTGTGCTTACTGATCTATTTAATGATCCTAACAAGGTAATATTTTTTACTAAAACAATTTTAATGCAGAAAACAGTTTAAATATACTTACATTTAGAGGGACAGCGTTCATAGATATTAAAATATTAAATAGTCTTAAGTATCAGCCTTTGTCTCTCAACTAATGAATATAGGCCCCAAGGCTCACATAAGTAATGCTTTATCTTTTATATTTGAACATGTAAACCACAAAATTCAGCCTATGCACAAACAATGTTATTTACATATAAGCTCAAATTTAATTATATATTTTCGTTTTATTTAAATGTATTTTACACTATTCTTAAATCTAAATACAGACCATTGCTGTCTGGAGTATAATGAGGTCTGAGCACTCAAATCAATTTGTGAAGTTGAATAAAAATCTCATTGGGATTTGGTAAATTTGAGCCATCCGATTGTATCTAACTTAGACCAGCTTAGCACCTGGAGTGACAGACTCGTTAAGTAAGTATCAACTGTAGAGGAAAAAATTAAAGGTGCCGTCATTAAGTACAAGGACAGAATAGACTCCCATTCTAACTTGACTCATATTATGAGTATATTATGAGGTTCACATTTTTTTTATGAATGGTTGGCACTACTACATAAAATACGTATAGTGTTTTATTAAAAAAAATGTTATGAACCCCTGAAAGTTTGTTTACATTTCTTTCCGTTGTCTCCCCGTGGCCTCGCTCTACCTGGTGTTGTTTATTTACTCAAGGCATTGGTTGCTAGAAACCTATCACCACTCTTTAACCACCATAAGAAATACTTTTTCAGCTAAATGAAGCGGCAGACGTCATACAGAAGTTGCACACAATAGCGCAGGAACTGCCGCCGGACAAGTTTGAAGTTGCCAAAAAGAAAATAGAAGCAAAATATGATGAAATTGAAAGGAATCTCATAGAGGACTTTGTGAAGGCCCAGAACCAGGGCAATATAAACAAAATGAGGGACATTGCCAACCTGATGACCAACTTTAAAGGATATTCTCAGTGTGTCGACGCTTACATAGAAACAAGTCAAATGGTAAGAGATATCATTTTTTAACTTCCAACGCCGGATGCAAAAACGGGAAACTGACTGTTTCATCGTCCCAATGGACACTGACCTGATTGAGATGGTTCTTAGCTATAATTTATGAAGATCTATTCAGGTGTTTGAAGACCATCAGCCCATTTCCTAGTTGACGAAGAGATTTCACTAACTTTCACAGTTTCGATTGATGTGATTTGCTATACTTCGTATACCAAATTTGGTATATTGGGGGTATTTCCACAACATGGTAACCTTGATCTGATGCTGCAGCATCGAGTAGTCCGCGGGACACCCAACTCCTCAGCATCTTACAGCAGATATAGCGTGTTTAGGCTTGATAGAAAGTTAGGGGTTAGTTTATAAAAACCACATCAAAATCCGTTGCGTGGTTTAGGAGGAGTTGGCGGACATACAGACAAACAGACGCGGAAAGCGACTACACTTAGTTACATAAGGATAGTTAGTTACATAAGATGTTACCCTTGTTTCATATGTAGTTTTCTACAAATCTTAAATTTTATATCCACAACAATTTTTACTTCTTTGCTTAGATCATAGTTTCTTTTTCTTATATTAATTAATAAAATTTACAGAACACACTCATAGGAAAGGACATATTTTCATCAGTGCTGCCACTGTGCAAGAAGAACTACGTAATAATCAGCAACGTGTTTCCCAACCCCGAACAAGTGATGAGCAAGTTCGTTCTGAACATATTCCATCTGAAACTCCAAAAGTATATTCAAACAAAACTGTCAGACAAGAACGACGTCGAAAAGTATTTGAGGAATCTTTACGATATGTATACCAGGTAATAGTTGTTCCTAAAATCTTAATAAAATTTAATAAATCAATAATTTCGAAATAATTAAAATATAAAATATAGACCTAAGATCGAAATTTGCCTTTCTACATACGATCAATGTCTTAGTTAATTTCAAATGGAAATACAGTAGAATCCGGATAAATCAACCCTCAAGGAACCGGCGACACTATGTCGTACTAACTGGACGACGTACAAAACGCCCTGATAATTTAGCCTTGTTTTTTTTTATGTATTATCATAATATTTATAACAATATGTACAATTACACATGCATAGTTAGCGAGTTTTTGAAGCGTACACAAATCAACTTAACATTTTTATATAATATATGAAAATTTATCTGAGTAACTGATGGTGAAAACCGCATCAAAATCCGTTCGCCTAATTTAGGAGGATTTAGCGGTTATAAAGAAACAGCCGTGGTAAGCTACTTCAAATTATACTATATAAAGATGAAGACAAGAAATTATTTATTTTTATGTTAAGTTCGACAGACAGGGTGACGATCCAATTGATGGTAGCTGGCTACCGTCGCCTATAACACAAGCAACGCCACAGGTGCTGCAAGTGCGTTGCCGACCATGGAAGGATTAAGGGTGAGGGATAAGGATGGTATGGAGTAATGGGCCCTGGCATCCCTTAATCACTCACTGAAACACAACAGCACGTATGCTGCCGCCAGATGGGCCGCCCGAATGACTGAAACGCACTGTGTCTTGAAAATGTTACACTCGATTGTAGTACTCAGCGCGTTTGCGACCAGCTCGTGTCGGCCGGTCTCGTGTCGGCGGACGAGAACATGACCAGTGGCGACCTCCGGCGGGAGGCTCTCGTCAACGGAGCTCTGGCCGGAGCCACCGATGGATATCCCTCGCTTGAGGTGCGAAGGCTCAAGGCCACTCTGGCCAACGCCCTCAACGGATATTACATCGACAAGCAACACGTTAAGAAGCAGATACAGGGCGGCGGGTGAGTTCTCATATGGACAATGCACACTTCTCCAAAAGTTACATAAGTTGCAACATGTAAATGTCACTTCATATAGAATCGCACGCACAAACTGGCTCTCGCAGCCACACACACACACACACACACACACACACACACACACACACACACACACACACACACATACACATAACATCTTTTTTTATTGTTTCATTTTTGGCTCCAAAGAAACAAGCAATGCTTAATTCAAAAATATATAATTTGAATACAAATATATTTTACTTGCCAGAGCAGAGTACCTGGGTACAAAGTGCACCTAGTTACTAAAACTTTTCTTGATTTTATTATCTTGACTACTCGAATTATTACATTTCAAAGACTGCAAATCGACTAGTAGCAATTAATTTGTATGTAAGAAAAATCCTATAAAATAACCTTTCAAGCCTCCTAAGGGTTTCTTTATTTTGTACCTCAAGGCCAGGATATTCGAGCGCAGTTCATCACCCCCCGCGCACTGGAGTCGCTAAAAACTAATAACTATTTACAGTTATTAATACAACCTACAACAACATTCTTCATTCATTGTAACTCATTGAATTATCGGCGAATAGGAGACAAATTAAAGAGTGATTTTTCAAATGGGCTTATTTCCGTGTTAAACAAAATTTCAGTAACGAGAAAAAAACATTTAATAACTGTTTACAAATACTTTTTTTTTAATGTCTCCAGTGTTATTGTGTTTTGATCTAATAGTCTAATCCCCTTAAATGTATTTTTAACTAGAGGATAAATTTTAGCATGATAATGGTGATGAGAATGACTCAGGTTTGTTCAAGTCGTAAGTGGAAATAAGCCCATTTGAAAAATCACTCATCTAATTGATAAATTTGGTCCAAAATGTTTCAGATTTCAAGAGCTGCGCCGTGACTTGCAAGCAGTGATCGGTACTAGAGCAAACATCAACATAGCTCAAATAGAGAACTATGGCGGCGAAACGTTTCTCAGTGAAACACTCGTAGAAAGAATGTTGGAGGACTGCAAGACCTCGTTTTCAAGGTGTAAGACGGTATGTGGTGTTTACTTGCGGTATTCAAAAATCAAACCATTCATTTGCTTGTACATGGGTGTGTAACCAGATCTTACAAATATAATAGCATTCCAACTATCACATTTGATAGTACATCAAATGTGATAGTAGATAGGATTTTATTAATACATCAGTAAAGTCGAGTGATAGTGTAGCTTTCTATAGGTGAAAGAGTTTTTAAAATCGGTCCAGTAGTTTTTGAGTTTATTCATGACAAACAAAAATACAAAAACACAAATCTTCTCTCTTTATAATATTATAATATTATATTACTAAGTATAGTAATCTTATTTTCTCATTTTTCAATGGCACCAACTACTTAGTTGGTAATTATAAAATTCCTTTAAAAAAAAAATGAAACAAATATTCTTCTTGTTCTACGCAGAGTTTCATTTACTCTGCATTAAAGTTAATGTTTAATGAAATTAAATTTAATTTACAGCTTTGTACTACAAACGAGATATCGGGGACAACTTTGGCTTTACTGGAAGTGATAATACAACATTTGCTCATCGAACATGTTGACTACGCTTTAGATTTGGGATTACAATCTATACCGATTGCTGAAAGCAAAACCACGCCACAGGTAAGTAATTATTTATATGTTAATGTGTCTGTTTCATAAGTAACTTACTAAGTATTAACATTCATAAGTAAGCGTTTATTAAACTGTCCAATTTGTAGAAATTTGTTGAATCGAGTTATTAATTTTGGCCAGTTGTATTAAGAATTTTATGAATTATAATAATTTCAGATCTATTTCTTTGATATAGTCCGAGATGCCAATAAAATAGTGAGGATGTTCGAGCAACATTTCCAGGAATCAGTGTTGCCTTGTTTCAGGTGAGCGCTCTTAAGAATCCAATCAATCTAAATATTACGATGTTAGAAAAATTTTTTTTTAAGGAGTTATGCGTGCAACCTTTATTACATAATTATAACTTTTAAGTCCGTTTAAACAATAGTTATTTGAGATTAATTATTAAATTATCGTATTACATTTATATTATTTGCTCCTCGAAGATGTTATTTAGCAAAAGTATATATGTTTAATTTTTCAACGCGGACCAAGTCGCGGGGACTAGCTAGTTTTGTAATTTACACGATAATTTCAGTTCGACATCGAAACAAAGCGAGTGTGTGAGCAAGAAGTCGTCCATTATGGATCAGCTGGAAAGCAAGTTAGAGGCGGGACTGGAGCGAGCGCTGTCCGCTGTCGTTGGCTGGGTCAAACTTCATCTGCAGACCGAACAGAAGAAGACTGATTTTAAACCAGACGGCGACATAGACACTATCGCATCCCAGGTAATCTTTATTCTTTATACGCCAATTTTATAAATTAATTTAAAAAATAAATAAATCAAAAGTTGGCCAAAACTGATCCCATAGTTAACTTTAATGCGGTCTTAACTTGAGGCTATTTTAAATAAAATTCAAAAATAATTTTAAGCCGAAAGAGGCTTATTTTTAAAACATATACTTATTATAAAACACAATAAGTATATAAAACATTAGCAACCCGCTCCTGGATTCGCACGGATGCAATTTTGCACAACAGCAAGTGGTGTAGCGCGCGTCGCGTCGCATTAGTGCGAGACAGCTTGAATTTATAGCGTAGTTTTTAATTTACGATAACACTTAAAATATTCATTTAAATTGTATGGTTTTAACACATTTAGTGTATAAAATGATGTAACTAACGTATTTAATGTGATAATGATTAATACTGTGTCCGTTTAAATAGCTTTTTCAAATTGTATTTGATCATTTACACAGTAGAATGGATATAGTAAGCTATCCTTATTTAAAATATATATAGATTATAGACATATGTCATCGCGAAATTTTTTGTAGACCTATAAAAGAGAAACTATTCAATCGTACATTGTTTTTTTTTATATCTCAAACAAATTAGGTAGAGTTTTCAATGAAAGCTCCTAGACGACTTTCCGACATTTTTCAGCAAACAACATATTTCAAGTTAAATTTATGTTATAAAGTTTATATTATCGTCGATTTGGATTAGCGGTTTCTTGTGAGACTTTAACATAACGTGAAATTTGTCAGGCCTGTCTCACTGTGGTGTCGTATTTGAACACTGTAATGGACAAGATCCACGCTGGACTCGAGGGAGATAACTTGCAAGCTGTCACCTTGGAGTTGGCCATACGAATACACAGGATCATATATGAACATCTACAGAACTACCAGTTCAATTCAGCCGGTAAGTAGGTTTTAGTTTTCCATATCATTGATAATACTCATCTCATGATTTGAATGAAATTTTGTCATATGGATGTTTGGATAAGGTTTTTAAGTCTACCTAGTCTATCTACATATATATATATGTAGTTGTATTTCTTGTAAGAACGCATTTTTAACAAAAATATAAAAATCAGCCTTTAGAAAATAAAAGTAGTTAACCCTATTTCTACTTGTCTTTTCTTACTTGATAGCTTTAAAATGGCCGTCTACCCAACTTAGCGCTGTCCATAATCAAATAATTATATTATACCATATATTTTATTGAAAATTGCGAAAAAAAAACATAATAAAAACGTATTCTTTAATTTTATTATGTAATTTAAATGAGAAAATTGTGAATTTTACTTTGACTCCGTTAGTTATTAAGTATTTATTGTTTAAGTGAGTATATTTTTTTAAAATTTGTACAGTGAAAAGTATAAAGTAAAATTGTTATATATTGATTTTTAAAAAAATCTATTTGAAATGTATTTAATTCAGATAAAGAATAATTTAAGAGTTTTCAATAGTTCCCATCACTAGTTAAACCAAAATAAACTCTAGTAACTAATTTATTATTTAAATTCGTTGATTGCCGTGTGACTTCTTTCATGAAACGAACTCTACCCATACGGTCAAAGTAAACAGGAACACTATTCGATTTCCCCTTTAGAAAATAAGAAAGATGTCTTGCGGGCCTGGGATCTTAGGTCAATAGCAGTTATCATTAATCCTATCTGACATGTGCATGTCGTCCACTAGGTGCTATGATAGCGATATGCGACGTGAAAGAGTATCGTTCAGTGATGTGTGGCCGCGGTTCGCGCCTTACGCCGGCCCCTGCGCACTCTCTGTTCGACGCCTTGCACGCCCTCTGCAACCTGCTTCTTGTGAAGCCTGAAAATCTACATCAGGTCTGCGAGGGAGAAACACTGGTCAGTATCCGCTTGCGAATCGTGTCTGTTTTTTGTTAATTAATCTCGTTAAATGTGAATATTTTACGCAGAACGGAAAGAAAATAGAAAAAAAAAATTTGAGAAACACATGATACAAAATTCAAAAACTAAGTACTTCAAGTACTTATAGGATATTTTTATTAAATAAACCGAAAAAAATGTTAGGTTAGGTTAGGTTAGATTGTGCGCCACTGTCGTCAGCAGTGGCGGCGCCACCGTCATCACAGCGATAAAGATGTCACGCATTTTATCAGATGTTGTATTTTTAATTTTTTAACGCGGAAGGTCGCGGACACCAGCTAGTGTATTATTAAACTGTGAAAATTGGCTTGTACAATTATTTTAACTTTATCTCCTTTATATATGTAATGTAATATATAATATGTAAATATTCACGAAAAAAAAAATTGTAAATAAATTTTATTTTCTCATACCTTTTGTATGGAATTTAGAATGAGTTATTATTACAAGGCGGTACGAAGTTCGTCGAGCTAGCTAGTATTTTATGTTGTGGTCAAGTTTATTGTCTATTATCATATTGTTGTAATTTGTTTGCAGGCTGAATTGGATCATTCAATACTTCACAATTTCATTCAACTGAGAACCGACTACAAGAGCCATAAATTATCTACACTACTTAAGGGCTTTTCATAAAGGAAACACCGCCTTATTGTGATTCAGTTTCAATAACAAAAATGTTTAGTTGCGAACTCCTGATGTGTCTTAAGAGGTTGCCATTAATAAGAACAATCAACAATTTATTTTATATAATTTTATTAATTATTTATAAATTAACTGTCCAAGTAAATTCATTAATCATTGTAGGTATAGTGTTATAATATATTTTAATTTAAACCCTCTTTGTTTATAATAACTAATATAATTTATTATGGTGCAAAAAGTGTTGTAATGCTATTTGTATTAAATATAATGATATATTTATGTTTTATTCTTACAATGATTCCTTCAAAGGAACCCAGTCCTTATCGCTCATCGTACTGCGGCTTCTATTGATCTAGTTATAAAAATTCTAGCATAAAATTTCGTTGACACAAAACTACAATTCGTTAGGTGGACTTGAATTTCGCTCGTCAAACATTCTGCGGGCTTTTATGATATTGTATAACGCTTGAACATCGTGTTATCAGGCGGTATCTATGTGACATGGCTTCACTACGTCCATTCATAAGCCCCCCCCCCATTTCCCTCGCACTGATGCCCTTCACCCCTCCCTCGTCCGTCCGCTGAAGTTGTTTGAATGAATGCGTAAGTGTGCGTGCGACGCGGGCGCACATCCATACGCCCGCGCTTGTCTATTCTGTGGTTCTTTGCTAAGTGCTCGGCCCAGTGTCGATCTAACCGGCGGGCGAGCCGGACGTGTCGCACGCAACCGCGCATTCTAACCGCGTTCAAATATTAAGTGTTATCTCACCTTTTGTTTGTAACATACGTGCGGATCGGTTGCAGTATATATATTTTTTCTGTGCGCCTGTGACAATACCGCTAATCTGGATAATATAGTGAAAATCGAGAGGTAAGAAACACAAGAGCGCTCCGCCGAAATGTTTATTTTCATTCAGTATCCCCGACGCCTACGCGCCCAAGAGCTATGTCGCGATTTGTGCGACGAATTTACATAAAGTTTCATTCATTGAACATTTACGTTCTTATTCTTATGTTATTAATAAAATGGAATCGACATACGTCTCTGAATAGGTGATTAGGTCGTCTTATTGTAATGCCAATGAGGACCGAGACGGTTGATTCAGCGATATGACGGCACAAAGTTGACTTTATAATTTGTTATAAGTGTTTTGAATTTGACACATCTTTTTGTCTACGATCCGAACTTCGTGTTATTCCTGTCGTTACCTGAGTTTGAATCTTAAATGGGAACGCGCTCGCTAGAAAACGCTGTTTTTAGGATCGTATCAGTAAATAGATATCTAAAATACTCGTTACACCAAATACTAATGATTAATTTTACTTTTCATGTATAACTAAAGAATAGGGCTTAGTGGTATTAAAAGAATTACAAAGTAAGTGATCAATTCTCCTCGCATAGAGTCAGAGAAAAAAAACATGTCTCATAACAAAGACTAGATTTGTACAATAAAATGCACTACAACATTGAACCTTTCTCGCAGAAGGTGGCATCAGATAGATTACAGAACAATAAATCATGTAACTTTACGATTGTGTTTATTCATAAAATTCTGGTGTAATTTATTTGCGTAGCTCTACCTATATACGTATTATGATGCATATTTTTCCGTAATCAAAATGTTATCAACGAATTTAATCACGATTTTACCTGGATTGATGTAGGTAACAATAATCATGACGTAATTTTAGGCTTGATATCTAGTTTTGTTAAACAGAGATTAGACTTGAAGAGAGTTGCGTTGTTCAACATCGTGTATGCTTTTGGGGGCACGTATTTTTTTTTACCGTAAAGCTATATTTAGGGCACAAGTTCATCTTTAGTTGTCTTTTAGAGATTAGTATATTCTTGTCACCTAAGAAAACTAAAAATGGTAACAATTTTAAGTTTATGTCACGTACAAGGTGGTACAGTCGGGGTACGAAAACTTTCGTCAGTTTTCAAATTGATTCCTTTATCAAATCGTAGACTTTTAGTACCTTTTAAAATTAAAGCACTAAGCATACAACTGACATGCGTTAGAAATGACTGATAATTGCCCTGGTACACGCAAATTAATATGTTGACTAAGGCGACAAAACTTTTCTTACCCCGAATGTAGGTACATATGCGAGCAATTTACCCGATGAAAAGTGAAGACTGTCACCTAAAATAAACCTTATTAATGCAAGAAAATTAATTAAGAAACTAGTTCTGCTGGCAATCGAGGAAATTGGGCTCCAGAAATAATTCAGTGGGTTTGCCTGTGCCGGCAGTCACTCTAGAGAAAAGGGTTCTATGTGAAGGTTTTATTGATGCTTTGGAAATGAAACTTTGGGCTGTGAGTGTTGAGAAAAGTGCATTGATTAAAAAGCCCTATGGTTGTGGAGTAATCCACTCCGTGGAGGCTAAGGAGAGGCTGTTGCTGTCGGGGAAAGGGCACTTTGGACGTTTGACAATAGGATTCGGTGGGCATTAAGAAAAATAAAGATCGAACACTTGGCAAAAGTATAATGTCAAGCGTCAATGTATTTCAGCCGTGATATTGCTTTACATATCAGGCGATACAACGCAACACAGATGAAGTCGCAGGCACCAGCTAGTGTTACATAAAGAGCAATTCATTTTGCCATTTAAAACTACATACAATTAATAATACCAGTGTGTTGTAAATATAAATTTATTCTTGTAACAACTATCACACTATATTACTAAATTAGTCATTGACATAACATCTTGATTACTTTGAACATGTGACGATAAAAATGTTTTATACTTAGGTACACACATACATTGTACCTAATCTATATAAATTGATTAGGGTTTCAAGGAATATAACCGAGAGCTTTGATAAAAGACGTTTCCCAGAACAGAATCAGTAAAATACTTATTAGGTATATTACGAGCTATCACCCACGGCTTCATTCGCGTTCAATTATCGTTATAATTCTACAAACTAATTGTAGTCACAGTTTTCTAGCAATTGCACAGCCAATGTAGAATTAGGTATGGGATACAAATTTAGAGATAGAATGTTATCCTACAATGTAGTACCATTTAAACTTATCAGTGCATGCATTGGCAATGGCATACATCATTATGGACTCATCGCATTTTTCTTTGCATTTACTTACGTACCAAAAAAAAATTTGACCGCCGAATAATAAATATTAGTTATCTCGTCACTCCTTGAATTTTCTAATAATAAATTAGATCAAAGCGAATGTAGGTAACAGAATATACCTATCGAACTTTGATAAATCTAGAGCTACCATATTTTTATCTTTAACAAACAAACAGTTAACTGAACAGCACATGTGCTGTGTTGTGTTTGTAAAATAACTAAATATAAATAGCTACCTGTAAAAAATAAAGTAGATATTGACAAAAAATGGATTATTTTTACAAAAAAATAAGTGTTAGATTTTTATGTAGGTACTTATCTAGTAGCTTCTAAAACTTTTGATTCAAAGAAGTTCATACAAAATAGCTATGATAAAAATCTAATCATCAAGCTTTAATATTACCTACCAAATGATTTGCCCGCGACATCGTCCGCGTCCGATCGCTACCAAACTTCACAGGATTACCCGCTGGACTAATTTGAAGGTTGTCTGAATATTTAATCAAAATCGGTTCAGCGGTTTCGGAGTCCATAGGGATACATACATTTGAATATTTATCTATGGCGAGACTACTGTTCGGTCATTCATAAAGACCAAAAATCGCGCGCGACTAGATATTTTTATAATTTAAAAAAGAATAATGATATTCCTTTAAAAGAAAAAAAAGAACAATTCAATAAACTAGCTTGAGATTTTGAGTTATTAACTATCAAAAAAATCGACTTGCCGGTTTGCGATGTAGATATGAACTAGCACCCGATATGGACTAATTTAGAATACATTTGAGATAATTGAGATTTGTTATAATTAGTAATAATAATAAAACCAAAGTTGTACAAGCGAGCTACATTACAATTTATCGTCATGTCGATAAATTGATGTGTGTAACGACTCAAGGTACCTTATACTTGCAATTGATAGTACAATCTCGAACTTGGAGTTCGCAAATTCATAGATATCTCTTGATAGGTATTAAAATAGAAAGAAAGAAAGAAATTTATTCACGCAACACAAAAACGACAAAACATAAATTAATAAACAGGTAAAAGATGTGTGTGTCCTCGCGGCAGTGAAACAGATACTGGCTCAGCATTGTGCTGAGATGTTAAACAAGCAGCTGCAGCGCTGATTGCAGAATAGCACTAATACATATCAAGATGAGCCCGTTGGATGAGTGGTTAGGGTGCTTGCCTTAACGCTCTGTCTCAGGCTCCCCAAGTTCGATTCCCGACAGGGTCAACTTTGAAAATGAACTTTTCTAAATTGGCTGGTCTGGTTTGGATTTGGAAAGTAGTGACAGGGTATACTGCGTTTTGCAGTCATTTGGCAGCACATCAGCGGTAATAATCACCCTCTTACAGAAAACCACCGTGTAATAACATAATAACAGCATGTCATTGTGTGCTCTTGTGTTTCGATGAGTGAGTAAGAGATGTCAGAGTCGATTTACCTATCCTTTATCAATCCCTTATCCTTAATCCTACTATGGTCAGCAGCGCACTTGCAGCAGCACCTGTGGCTTTGCTTGTGTTATAGGCGACGGTAGACACCTACCATCATGTGGGTCGTCAGCCTGTCTGTCGACCTTAACATAAAAAATACGAGTATAATAGTAAAGCAACTATTGAAGGATTAAACTACGAAAACACAAAAGAAGGTGACATAGATAAGATACTTTTCTCTGGCACGGATACTTTTAATATTTATTGTATGTCCCTACATCAGCGAAAGATATGCCTAGAAGATTTAAATGCCCTACACTAATTGCTCACGTCTTCAATGGACAGGGAAAAACGGAAAGGGCAAAATTAATTTCAAATCTCATCAACTTAGTTGCATCTATACAAAATATTAAATTCACAGTATAAAATTTTATCTCTCAAATAATCTTATTTGATATAAAATTATCTGAACGCTCTTGTTTTTGTTTGGTGTTATGTATTCTATGGCTTTATGGGAAATTCCAGTTTACGTAGTTAATTATATTTGCTTTACCTATTTGCACATAATAAACACAGTGAAGCTATATGAAAAATCTTACTATTATTTTTATATTATTTTAGCCTTTATATTTTATGAAATCATCGTTTCATCGTAGGAAAGCGATACTGACAACATTTAGTTTAGTTTTTAGTAAACTAAAACTTTTAAGTAAGCTTTTAATAGTTTTATAGATTTTAGTAGTATACGTGTTAAAAATGTTATGAATCCTTGAAATTTTGTTTACATTATTTGCGTTGTCGCCATGGCCCTTTGTTTTAGACTGGGGCATTCTAACCTGCTTCTGTCATGGTGGCAGCCGAGCTTTTTACCCAATGAGCTATCCCTACCATAATAATATTTACATCTGCCACATATTTTTAGTTACATTATATGTTTTTTTTTAGTTAGTGCTAGCTGGTTTTATTACATTTTTATAGCAATTTCGCGAGTGAACATTAATTTTTCGATAAAATTTCACGAATGCTTACATAAATCTCATAATGGTTTGTTGAATGTTTCGAAACACACGTGTGGCACGTGAAATTGGTGTTCAAAAGGTTTACAATACTTGTTACCACCGGTGCCGTGCTTAACCGTTTGCCTTATCAGTTAAAAACAATTAATGCCTTGTTATGGTCCACAGAAAGCCGCCCGCTACAAATCACCTACGATTTTTTAAACACAATAACATTTTTTCTTTGCGTTTTTAACTCTTTGCAAATGATTTACAGGATTAAGACCTACTATGCAATACGATAGCTTCAAATAATATCAATACAAACCATGAAATAATCAAATAAAGTATTAAAAATCAAATCAAACTAAGTAAATGCTTATGAAACATATGCTTTGAAGTTACTAAGATACTTGTAAGTACTTATTCAAATCACACTTTTCTTAAATCTCGACAACTGTTGCCTAATTCGCAACAGTGGAAATACAAGACTACAAATATCAATCTACTACAACAAAGCTTAGACTTCCATTACAAAGTCTAAGACATTTTACAGATGAACTTATAAATAAAGGGTGTACCTACTCGTATATCTACGGGCTACGTACATCGGTCTTTTTGTAATATACGAAAAAGAAAAATAACCCAAATACTACAATGTCCTGTTATCATTTTATCAGACACCTATCACACGTTATCTAATGTATATGAAGGTCAAACGTGTAACACGATGGCAACTACAAATTCAACTTTGCAACATTATATTCTTCTGAATTATGTAAAAATAATTGTTATACTACATACTCGCATTCGTCGTTATGACGGGTTTTCATCCCACAATGGGATGCAACTGTATGACCATCCTGATTTTCAGGTTATCCATATAAGTTTTTCGGTTTTTGGAACAGCTAAGTGTTCACACAGAAGGAGTCGACCGGGGCCAGTTCCTCGCACCGGGGCCAGATAGCGGGTGACGTCACGAGTTCCAGGAAAATCTCTAACCGTCGGTCTACCGACATGAAAAAGTTGATGAGAGGTCCTCGAAAACTATACTACGACTTATAGTTTAGTTGCAGAGGGGCGGAGTTTACGGAACGTAATAGAGGGTCATGGGGGGTTCAAGGGGGGTTACCACAAATCTCATAAGCTACAAAATATTATTTCACTGAAAAAACGTCGTTTCCAGGTCAAGTATACGAAGCCTTATTATTAATTATACTTAATTAATTATTAAGTATAAGTAGCATTTTATCAGATGCTCGTTCTATATTTTAAATTTATTTTGATGAACCTGTGCATTTGAAGTCTTGGACTTTTTCTTTTTGTAAATTAGCGAATTGCGAAGTATTGCGTTTATCTACCTCTTTTTCACTATTGTTTAGTTTAGATAATTTCTTTGGGAAGGCATATAGGTAAGGGCAATACGTTCTTTATAAATGTATGAATAGTACAGAAGTTTTGTAATCAAACCAATCAGTAGGTATAGTCGATATGGCATTCATTATGTAGTAGGTATAAGTAAGTGTGAAGTCGTTGCGGTTCGCAAATAATTATGTTACATATTATAAAATAAATCCGCCTCTGACTGCTTCCCGGTAACTTTTCCTGAAACGGTTTTTGTACGGTTTTCACTTAAATAATTAAATCATCTCTATTCATTCATATAAAGATCATTCATTCATATAAAGATCATTCATTCATATAAAGATCATTCATTCATATAAAATCATTCATATAAACAGAAAAGATTTGTATTTTTAATTTTTATATTTTGGTTTGTAATGTACAAACTCGCGCAGAAGTTTATTCAATAGATTGTTATCTTTGAAATCTATATACTTATACTTCTCTTATATAAAATAAAGTCGTGTCATCATCACAGCCACAGGACGTCCACTGCTGGACATAGGCCTCCCCCATAACTTTTTAATTATACACCATTTATAACTCGAGAACGGCTAAACCGATTTTATGATCTTTGTTTTATTGAATTTGTCTCCATCCCGAATGGCAGAATAACTATTAAAACTTCGGAAAAATATTCACGAAAAATATATACTTATGTTTTCTCATTTTGTATGAAACGGGTTTTTATTCTCCGTGAGGCGGTACGAAGTTCGCGGGTCAGCTCGTATATTATAAAGATTATAAAGAGAAGATTTGTATTTTTGTATGTTTGTAATAAATAAACTGAAAAACTACTGGACTGATTTTGAAATACGAGAATCTGTCTTTTTGCGAATCTGTCTTTTTGATAATTTGACCTTATGCCCATTCTTTTACTTACAGATTTCTTTACATTATCAGCGAATTATAATTGACAATTCTTTACATTATCAACGAGTAACATAGGCTATATTTTATAAAGTTACGCGGGTGGAGTCGCGTGCAACAGGTAGTAAAGTTATAATATTGGTCACATAATATTTTGTGCAAAGTATTCAAAGGCTTCGACATAAAAATTCATACAAATTAGCACATCGCCTTATCCCTAGCCTCTGGCCGGTCTCAATTTTAAACTTGATAAATAAAAAAAAAGGTCGATCGACATCTGACGGACTAGATGCAGGGTTCGGTGCTTTATCGGGCGATGCGGGGGTTTTCGGGTCGAGGGGGGAGACGCCATACGCATCTTTTGCGTGTGCGCGTTGTGTACGAACGCGTAGAGCCAGCTCTATATACGCTTGTGTGGGTGTAGGGTGCAGTACACCTTGCGTGCAACGGGATCCAGTCCCGAGCAGGTAGAAATGTCGCCTGCTGACATGATTTGGAACGGATCTTACTTTCTTGGCGAATATGATTTTCAAATGCACAATAAAATAAATCAAAACGTTCAAACTATAAATTATTTAATGCAAGTCCGCGTAACTTTATAAAATATAGCCTATGTTACTCACTGATAATGTAGGTTTTTTTTATATAGGTAAAAGAATTTTTAAAATCGGTCTAGTAGATACATAATGAGTTTATTCATTACAAACGAAAATTCATACCGCCTTCCCCTTTCTTAATTCGGACATACAGACGTACGGCTAGTTACCATCCTCATCTTAAAAACATTGTTTGTAATGCGGACTGCTAAGGTTTGGAACTCCCTGCCGGCGACTGTATTTCCGAGTTCAAATAACCCAAATCTTTTCAAGTTTCGAGTGAGTGGCTTCTGGGTTAGCTCGCTCCATCATAGGTCTCATCCTTGCTACACAGCTGGTTGTTGGCCAATAGCCAACCCATCTCTAATAAATAAATAAAAAAATAAAAAAACAATCACTTGTATTCACGTCAAAACAATTCTTGTAGTTAGGTATTAATTAAAAGTAATTAGGTATTAATTAAGTAATTACTTAAAGGAGTATTCATTTAAATAATTAAAGATACACATGATTAAGGTATCCTAATCATGTGTATCTTTATATTATAACAATCATCAATATTTTTAAAATAAACATTAAGTTTTATACGCAAAATAAACCTACTATATTAAATAAAATAAAATAAATTACCTAAGTAGGTATAACAATCTTCGATACTTTCAGAATGAATGTTAAGTTTCACAAGCAAAATTATAATTTTATTTTAAAAGCTATCAAGCTAACCTCATAAGCCTGCTTTATCAATTACTTAATGTGTCAGACCTCCATTTCTGAATTTCTACCAAATATTTATATGCATGTTTGAATTGTTCCGTACTTTCTCTGGATTAACTTCGTATTTATAGTCAGCCCATTGTCAGCCCTTTTTTCACAACAACCATTACAATAGCTATTTTGTTGTGGTTACGAAAAATGGGGATGATTGTATTGTACAAAAATAAAACAACGCCATTTAGGAAAGTTTTTTACATACCCAAGAGCCCAAGCATGCCAATAATCATTCATTCTCTCCATACAGAGCTGGCACAGTAACAATTCAGTCCAAGTACTAAATATAGTACAAAATAAAACAACTGTCGCTTGCCCTTCATTCAGACATATTGTATTATGCTAATTTAAAACTCAATGCTAATGAAAATAGTGTCCATTTTCATTTGAAGCGCGTGGGCTACGTAATTGGTCGTCGCCGTCATCTGCGTTGGCGCACCAGAATTTTTAATTATGAATTAATTAGTTACGATCAACAGCACAAAGTTGCCTAATCCCAGTTTTAATTTTTATAATTTTACATATTATAAAAATATATTTATAATTTTTATGTCTTATATATTACTCCCTCTTTGTGAGTGAGTTAAAGATGTTAGTTAAAGATCGTGAGAATCAGCCCCTTAGCAATTGTCTGTATTTCCTACAACTATGTCCTGTAACTCTTGACAATGAGGATCCAGTTTCACCTAGTATTATTCTTAATAATAATTTTTCAATTTCTTCTTAAGCCTTAAAATCATGAAATCAATTCTCATGAATTTTGTATGTCCTATACCGTTGACAATATGTGTTTATTACTCGACTCCTGTTATCCTTGCCTCTGTCACTCTTTATGGTATGAATCTAGTAATCATTTATTAACTGCAAATCAAATTCAAACGATTTTCTGCGTATTTAGACACTATAGGGAGGTTAACCTTTCTGCTCCTTCACGAGATTCCTTCAGCATGCTTCTAGTGAACCAATACTTACACGTTAAAACATTGACATACTTTATATTACATAATATTATGTACAATAAAAAATGTGATAACTTAAACAAAAAAAGACATTGTTTGTATAAAAATAAACCAGTGTATAATATTAAATAATAAATGTGTGCAAGGCGAGCGGTCCATGTGTTGAGGTCGTCGACACTGATAAATATTAATATTTTATATCGTTGCATCCAACTTCAACATAGTATGTCATATTATATGTAGGCATATGTTACACTGTCGACAATCTATGTGACTACCGCATAATAGATCGTCTCTCCACTTTATATCAAGTTTATATATAATAGTATATCTGCTTCACTTGCAAGCACACAGGAAGGCGGCTTACTTGCACTTGATGGTAAGCACAGACTCAGATTAAGGAGCTGCAAGTGTACTGTCGACCTTAGAAAAATCTATACTAATAAAAGCTGAAGAGTTTGTTTGTTTAGTTGAACACGTTAATCTCAGAAACTACTGGTTCGAATTGAAAAATTCTTTTTGTGTTGGATAGCCCATTAAAATTTATCGAGGAAGGCTTTAGGCTATATAACATTTTGACCGCGAACGAAGTCGCGGGCACTAGCTAGTAAATGATAAGGGTTTAGGAATGAATAGGGAAATGGACTATCATTGATTGAAGTCACTTATTAGTAAAGGCTACTTTTTTTGTTATTTTTGGTTTTTATAGCACTTATTACGAAATATTGTTGAGATTTCGGTACCACTAACTGTGATGTCGATATCACACTAACCGAAAGTAGAGGAGCAGTAAAATTTGATATTTAAAGGCGCTATTTAAGAACCGATTAATTAATTAATTTATAATAAAAAAACCAGTGTTCTGTGGTCAGTTTGTTGGTAATCATTAAAGAAGAGAAGCAGTGACCATCCAAATAGAATGCTCACGATATTTCGAGGCAACATTTCGAATGCCTTTTTCGCGATAAATCATCTATTTAAATTTAAGTCTGTTACGAACAAATACCGAAAGACACGCCTGACGAATACGAACGTGTGGGCTTGTATTGACATTATAACAACCTCAAACTAGTTTACTATTAAAATTCAATGAAGCACATCAATGAAAGAAATAAACGATGCTGTCCTTGGATAGCAAGTCTCTTTCCAAGTTCGGCCTTGCTCTGGCTAGATGTACTTATTGGGCATTGCCAGTCCATTGCATGGGTTTCCATAGTATTTAAGACCATTCAGGTGTGGATTATTACAATTCCATTTTTCCATAACAAAAAAGATATGGTTTCATAAAATATTCTTCATTTTCATAAATAGTTTAATAAACTAATAAAATTGACTAAATTATTAGTTAATACAGACCTGGGCAGACCGTTCCTTAAATTTTTGACTACGTAACTAAAATGTATTTCTGGAGGAATTTTATACTTACCTAAGTATTTAAATTAAGTATTGAAGAAGTTTAAATAAGCTCAGATAATTAGGTAAGGCAGCTCGGCACTCGAAAAAAATTTTTTTGGTAATTTTGGTAATAAACAGAATAATATTGGTATTTTTTTTTATGTCACTGAGTGAATGAACAGAGTAAGTAAAGTACATCGGCAGCTTTCTGAGTCGAAATTATTTTAATGCTTCAAATTCGTACCCAAAAATGTCTAAGAGCTCTTCTGCTATAGGATGATTAAATGTTAATTTTATTAAAAAATTCAAATTAATTTATTTAATTGATCATTCAGTCTAATTTATCATTACCGTAGAATATTTTCCACTTAAATCCATTTTAGATTTTAACCTGATAAGATATATCAAGCGAATGAATAGGTATGTCTTTCTCGACCAATCAATTTTTCTCTAAAAAACTAACACAATATGGTAATTATATTTTTGTGTTACTTTTAAACTACTTAATGCTTTAAAAAAACAGTTAATAATTTTTCTTTTTAATCAGATCTTTAACATATGGGTAATATATAAAGTTACACATATATTTGGTACAGTCCATGTAGGTATATTTAGTACACATATATAAAGTTAAGTTAACAAGCCATTTCTCCCGTTTCACACATTAGTCACGAGTTATGAATGGTCTAGGGTAGGCCGGCGGCGGGTTGCGGGTAGCGGGATGTAGCTATATTTAGCTAACTTAGCAACAGGTGGCCGCTGGCCACCGAGCTCTACCATTTCTGCCGCCTACACTTAACTAGAATGTATTAAAAACTTAATGCCTAACATCTACAAATGAATGGAATTAATTGGCATTTTTGCCAAGTTATGTTAAGTTACCTACGAAACAGAAATATAAATTTGAGGATTGTTGATGATGAGACTTACGTACTTGAGTTTCTCTAACATCCATAACGTGAAAGTGGACTATCCGCGATCTAAACTTATACTAGATGAAACAAGTGGAATTTATGTTAAACCTACTAATAATATAAATGCGAAAGTTTGTTGAGAATATTATAAACGATTTACATGTTTATGGTTTGGTTAAAATAATAAATGTAAAAAAAAATTGGCTTCCAAGCCTAAAATAATGGAATCCTTATAGAAATAGTAAAAATTTACGGGTACCTACTTAAATTGATGTTAATGTCGACACTAAGGTCTATGGTTCGTTGGAAGCGTAAAAAATAATTTAAAAATGTTGCTACTCTAAAGGATTTTGGCGCGAATTCTATTCACATTTGACTTTCTTTTAATCAACATATAAATTTGTACACGTTAATTTGGAAGCATTATACAAATGAGTTTAATTTAATGACTAATGAATGTCACGTAAGCGATATGTAAATTACAAGCGATATGACTAAATTGTTACATTTATTACAAATAAAAAAAAATAAATAGAATGAACGCATACGTTTTTAACGGTTTACATAACTGATGTGTGTATGAAAGAATTCGTATTAAAAAATTATTGCCATCTAAGGATTCTTGAACCAAATGTCATTCAGTAAGAAGCCCACTTCGCCTTAAAATAAAAGGAGTTCTTAAATCGGATATCCGTCCAAGCTGTCGATTGATCAGTCCACGATCAACTTCGCCTCTTCTCACCTCAACTAAGAAAACGGATGCACATTTTTGTTTTACCAAGTAACTTAACAATGATAAAACATCATGTACTTTTTGTCTGAGATTGTTGTAATGAAAACTAATATATGTGAACAGACGGTTTAGTAGTCATTTCGCACAATTTTATTGCGAAAAGCCAACTTTAAATTTAAATATATTTTTAGTGTTCATCTCACATATTGTTATGAAAAGAAATACAATTTATATTATTGTTGTCCACCTGGGTGGACCACGGGCATAGTCCACCTATGTTCACCCAGTGATCTACGGCCATTTTTTCTTACCCGTAGTCCAACTTGTCAATGTGTGTGTCATTGCTCCAGTTTAATTATTTACTTGTTAATTGTCATAAGAAAGAGTATTTATTATATATACGAAATTTATTTAATCCTCCCGGATTTAAGCAACTAGCTCCCGGATTCGCCAAATTTTTAATCCAAATTAATTGTCTTTACTTTCTTCTACAATATTATATAAAAATATACTTGTGGCAAGTTCACTTTAATGTATGGAATATACTACAAACGGCCCTACCTCGTCGTGAGACTCCTGGTATCAAGATCTGTTAGGTGGGTTGGAAGAATTTAGCGGAGAAACAGACAGGTGTGGAAATTTTTATTCAATTTCAAATCAAACGAACCACTGGAAGTTAGTGAAATCCCTTCATCAAGTAAAAAATGAGCTGATAATCAGTGTCAGCGAAATGAGCTCACATCAGCGTTCTTAAAACTGCATCAAAATCGGTCCACGCGTTTGGGAGCTACGATGGCACACAGGACAGACACGCAGATACACAGACACACAGTTCAAACTTATAACACATCGGGCGTCGGGAGTTAAAAAACTGTGTAAGCAGGTATTATTTTGCTTGAAAGACTAATCGTCGTTTCAAATATTGTGCACGAATTAGGACAAAAGTACCTACCGTCTTGTTTTACATACAGAAAGGCATAATTCTAAGAAGCGAGTCTGCATACGTCTGGATTTAACTGCGTGTGGCATGGGCATCGCTACACAATAAACCCACATACTCGTACTCAGAGAGACGTTCATTCAGAGCTTCCATTGAGGAATTAATAGTCACCTTATATAACATGACTAATGTAAATAAACATACGTTGAACATTCGCGATCTCGAAGAAGTCAATATTACATCTAGAGTGAGTTATCGAAAGGCTTTTATATAACCTTTCAATGTCGATTTAAAGAAATGAAAATCTGTTTTTTTGTTTCTTGAAAATCTGTTCTGTTCTCGACCGCATTGGACTATGTGAAAATATCTGCATTTATTATAGTCTGAATCTGAGTTTATTATTGTGTGAAGACAGATTTTTTTTAAAATAGGACGAATACATTTATAAAATCACTTAAAATAAACTAAAACATTGCATCGAATATTTTAGGCAAATAAATATTACGCATAATCATCGATAAATCGACGAATCATCGCTATTACTGTGTAATTGAGAACATGTTTTAATTACTTATTAAAAATGACAGTTAAGACTTATAATTTCAACCTATGCGATATTCCGCTACAAGTAACAACGGAATTAACGGAACGCATTTTAAGTTTTCAGAACATATATTTTGAAACATACAAAAATGACCAAAACATACGTTGTCTGTTTACACGCGCTGACACTTTTATAGCATCATATATGTGCACAATCGCACATATATATTGACATACTAAAATAATGAATAAAGTATGAGTCATGTATATTTAAAAAGCAAACCCGATATTCTATTCAGATGTCATCTGAATATAAACGCTATCAATGTATATAGCGAATATCCTACATATTATAAAACAAAGTCCCCCGCCGCGTCTATCTGTCTGTTCGCGATAAACTCAAAAAATACTGCACCGATTTTCATGAGGTTTTCACTAATGGATAGAGGGATAATCAGGGAAGGTTTTTACGGGAAAAAAATACACCCCGGGCGAAGCCGGGTGCGGGACGGCTAGATATATTATAAATGCGAAATTTTGCGATGTTTATTACTCTTTCAAGCAAAAACGGCATAATATAATTGGATGAAATTTGATACCTTTATTAGTTTATTACCTGGATTAACAAATATGATACTTTTTATGACTTCCTAAAAAAAAATTAGGTTTTAGAGGTTAGCGGCGCGGCGTTGTTATATTTTTCATTTCACAACGTGGACGAAGTCGCGGGCACCAGCTAGTGATATTTTAAAATGCGAAAGATTGTATCATTGTTAATTTGTTTCTTACTCAATCACGCAAAAACGGCTCAACGGATTTGGATGAAATTTGGCACACAGATAGGTACCTACTTTTCATCCTGAAAAAATGTTACTTTTTGTGCGATTTAAAAAAATAACCGAACTACAACGCGTAGGAAGTCGCGGGCACAGCTTGTGTGTAATATAGCATTCCTTGTACAAAACCAAATTTAAATGAAGCTTAAAATATATTCCGATGAAATTCGATCCAATCATTCATCATAATTTGCCGCGCGTTCTTCGTTCTTGGCCGATGTCTCCGCACCGACCCTGAACGTGATTCTAAAATTAGATCTGCTGCAGCCCTTCTCTTAGACAATAAAATTCTCTTAGACAATAAATGTTCCCTTTGAAATATTTTCATACGAGTATTGTCAGACAGAGTGGACTGATGAATCTGACATTTCAAAATAGCCTCTCATTAATATTTCTACAATTTATAATAACTATATATAAACTATTCTCATGATTGATTTATTTTCATCTTATCTCTCACGATAGATTTGATTGGTTGTGTGTATGGCAAATGGTTATAATTTTAAGAAACACAAACGAATCTTTATCTAATATATATATAAATTACGTGTCACGTGTTTGTGCGCGATGAACTCCTAAACCGACTACTGAACCGATGAACCGATTTAGATAAAATTTCGTAACTATGTGTAATTTGGTCCAACTTAAAAGATAGGATAGTTTTTATTTTGCAGCCGTGCGAAGACGGGAGCGTGTAGCTAGTCTGTATATATAATAATAGATATTTTATCTATACATGTTAATAAAAATTTCTGATCAATAAAAGTTTAAATAAATAGTTTTAATTACACAGAAATATAGTCGATATATTTTTAATGTCCACCTTTACCACCAGTCGTCTCTGGAGGTTTATACCAAGGTTGTTCATCCTCGGTATGGGGCCAAAAAGTTGGCTTATTCACTGAATTCACTGCTTCCTTTGGATACATATCAGCAAACATTTCCAAAGTCATGTCGTCGAATTTTGGCAGATCTCTTATTCTTTTAAGCTCCTTTTCAGCCCTGAAAACATTGCTTTTTGTTTAATATTTCATTACTTCACTTATTTATTGAAACTGATTATTTTATTGAACCATCTTTTGAATTATGTAATATTGATATTGGCATAGAACATTCTGGAATATAAATAGATATATCGGTAACACTAACATTAATATCCTAGCCATATAAAGTTACAATTATTATAAATTCTAAGAGAATTTTTTTAACATAATCGTGGACACTATAAACCATGAAATCTACTGTAAACTATATTTTGTAAACAGGACTATCAATTATATGCTGTTTCACTAAGAATATAAAACAGCAAAAGTTATTACAAAATAGATGCTTCCTTTATTGAGTATAAAAAACAGTAGGTACTCTACATTAATCCACATAATTGTGCATTTATCAATCCACATGGATTGATACAGTTGATACAGTTAGTATAAATATTAGTAGTTTTCGCGCTTGATATTTTTGTGCAGGACTCTTTAAGGAACGTCCCATCAGGTCTGTTTTTAGGTTTGTTTTCATTTAAGTAAATTGACAAACTAATTTTGTTTTCAACTGTACTTAACTAAACTTACATGTCGATGTCTTTTTGCTGCTGATCGCAAAACTTCTTTATTTCGCCCTGCAATGTCTTCCATTGTTCGTCTATTTTAACAGATAGCGTATCCTCAGGATAAGATATTTTAAGACTCTCATATGACGATTTAAATTTATCCACAAGACCCTCGACTGGCACTGACTTCTTGTATTCTTCCCAGTTGATTTTAGGTGGTGTTTCAGGATTAGCTTGCACCCTGCCAATGAAAATACTTATACAATAGATATTTCTTTTGCAGGCGATAATATACTAATCGTAATATGAAAATAATACCTTCGCAAATATGCATCAGATTTTGCTTTAAACGCCAAAAATTTGGATTTTTGATCCAACGGAACTCTCTTCTCTAGTTCTGTCCAATTGATCGCTGGTTTAGTGAAACGTTTTGCCATGCTGTTAGCTGACTTTAATATAAATTATGCATTAGATATAACTATATATTAGCATAAAAACTATATAATCAGACTAACATTTTTATAATTGACATTAATGACATATAAATACATCTTTAAATACTTTCTAAGTCAAATTTGAAATTTCAATTTAAACCCAAAAAGAGGTAGTAAATAAAAGTTGTCTTGACAAAAATAACAAAATTATAATATAATAATAAGGTAATAAATATACATATTGTACAGACTTGGTTTCCTTGATAGCGTTGCTGTATTATCTGACAACCAGGCGCTTAGCCCAATCTTTTGGAATCTCACGAACCCAGGGTATCGACACTAAAGGTAAGCGTTTAATCGGCTTTGAAACTTCTACATTTAAGTATTTTAAGCATGTTAAAAAGGGTTGCATTCAAAAACGCTGCCTATAAATATTCTGATGTAGTATTCCCAGAAACACTTTTACGCCATCAGGACAAAGATGCTTTCACTAATCAGGCATACATGAATTCGATTAGCCATCATGCGATCCCGAAAGTCATCAAGTATACAAAATCGCGTGCATATTTGTTGCCAGACACATGTTGGGTAGTGAACTTGTATGAATAATTGGGGTCCGAATGGTTAAGCAGATTATCCGGCAATCCGTGGAAGGCTTAAATTTATTTTCTTTAAAATAGTCTGAAATTTATCACCAAACAATGCATTTAAATGCTTGTCAGTGAACTAGGTAGTCTTAAATCCTGTAAACTGTTGCAAAATATACTTTTGTGATTCATTATTTTTCTTGCTTATGTAAAAATCATAGCGCAACCCTAAAACGTGCTCTTGTTAGGTGATGGTTGTTGTTAGAAAATGGTTTTACCAACTGTATAATAAAAGCTATCCGATAATGTATTTTTGTGCAAAAAAACTGACCAAGGTTAATTTCAGGAAGTCAAATCCACATTCTGAAATTCTATTGGTGAAAGAATTTTTAAATTTGTTGAGTAGTTTCAATTTAAAATCGAATGAGTGGTTTCAAAAATTATCCCCTACATACTAACATACTAACATACAAACTTTATACCTCTTTAAAATATACACTAGCTGACCCGAAAGACGTGGTTCTATGAAAACTTTGCATGGAAAAAAATGATGTAACCTTCCCCGGATATTAATGAATATTTGGAAAAAAATGAGCCAAATCGGTCATGCCGTTTTTCGCTTAGAAACATATTTCGCTTAGAAATATATTTTTATTTATAGCTGTAACATACATAATTACATACATATAATATGTGCTCGAATGTGTAGAATCGTTTCTTGGATTAACTGTGACATCTATAATTGACACCATATCGTATATGTACCACCCAAACGAAGAACAAATCGCTTCATCGACACACCGTTTCAATTACAAGACAATAATGTCACGGTGTCTGTATCTCGCATCGTATCCGCCGGATATTAGCCGTAAAGACACGAACCCGTCTCTATCTTCTGAAGCACCGAATTTCATCGACGACATATTTACTGTATCACCCGTTTCAGAACTCCCGACTCCTCTGGTCTATTCTACTGATATCGTATTGTACAGAAAATTGAACCTTACAGACTTTAGTCAGTGGCACGTCTATTGTAGATTTGAAAAGTGCTTCCGCCGGATCAACTCGTTACATTTGAAGTGTTAACTAATTTCGATTTCTTTGATGAGGGTTTAGTTAATGTTAGAAAGGGTGGCTATAGTTTGTAAATATATTATAGTTAACTATGTATTTGAAGATGAGCTCAAATTATTAAAATATATGTATTGTATTTAATACTAGCTTGCCGCACCCGGCTTCGCAAGTATTTTTTGTGCAAATTATATATAAAAGCCTTGCTCTTTTAACGCTCTTTACATTAGTAAAAACCGCATTAAAATCCGTTCCGTAGTTTATAAGATCTAAGCGTACATATAGAGGGACAGACGATTATGTAAAGAAGATGGATGAGTTAGTTCTCTTGATAAAAAAATAAACTATTATTAACAAAGTAAATGAAAATAATATTTGAAACGTTACAAAAAATTTATTCTATAGATAGTTTAAAGAAATTTATAGCCTAACTTAAATGGAGTCTATATGATTTTAGTTTATTCACAGTTTTTTGGCATTTTATTTCTAAATATAAGTAGATAATTAACCATTTCTTGCTTATTGATTTAAAACAATATTCATATACTTCATGAAGTAAGTTTTGGAATTATAGTTTTTAAATAAGTCGGCCATTTCGGTCACAATTGATGAATACTCGTAACTCGTAATAAACCCGATCGAGACATCATCTTATACATAGTGTTGGGTCGAATATAAAAAAAGAAGTGTTCGATAGAACAGGTCGAGATGAACTGGTTCCCTCCCGATTGCGGTTTGAAGCCTTATTATTGCTAAGTGAGGCTGTGCAACGCTTACCGGACACGTAGACAGCTACCTATTCCCTGTACCAGCTTTTATATTGAATGGACAAGAAATGTTTGAAAATATTACTACATTATAGACCCATTTAACTATAAGTATTACATACATAAATAAGAAATGCAATGGTGGTATTTTATTTTAATTATTCAGTGTAATTAAATAAAAGGTTTTGTTACGATTTATATTCCAAGTACATACATGAATTATAATACTAATAATTCATGTGTCCTGAATATGTAACATATGGAATATGGAGCATTATGGAAGAGGGATAAACGGGGGATAATATGTAATAATTGCACCTCAGGCGAAGCCGAGAGCGAGCAGGGATTTTGTTAGGCTTTATGTCTTTTATGTATCAATGCGAACGAAGTCACGCGGACAAACTAGTAATTGATAAAATTCCGACAATACAATTTTTATTTCTTATCTTTTCAGTCCCAGCACGATGAAGCTGGAGTGGGGCGAGAACGAAGCCGACTATGGGCTTGAGGAAACCGCATTCTATGAAGGTTCACCACATGTCGCTCCACCACCTCGAAAACAAGTCTCCTTCAGTCTAAGACTTGATCTGGTTAGTAAACATTTTGACATCAGTTTTTTGTCTCTACAAAACTGATAAAAAAATAACTGATGGCCTGATAGAGATCAGGCCATCAGTTATTTTTTTTCGTTTTATCTATTGCAATTAGATGTACCATTAGGTAAGAAGAAGTTATAGATTTTACTGGACAAATATCGTGTAACGTGGTTATGAAGGTTTCATAGATATTTAAGTTTGAAAGTACAAAACAGTTTTTTAAATTTCGAATGTTATCGAATTTCCATTTACGAAATCAGAAATATTCACAGGAAATTATTTAAGAAAGACTTTTATTAATTGTGTAAAGTTCTCCAAGTGTAAAGTTGAAAAAAAAAATCAATGTCCTGGTTTTGATCGATGTCCTTTATTACAATTCTTACAACTATAGCGTTGCATTGCTTAGGCTAAAGAAAAGAAAGGCAGGCGAAGGCAGGATGTCCTATAGTGCAATGTAAAAGTGGAAATTCAAAGTAACATAATAAATATTAGAAAACTTGTAGCGAACTGGTATTGAGATGACCGCGATGGTGAGTTTTCTATCCACTCTTTGAGATATAGGTAACTGGATGTGCAGGCTGCTATTTCCGATGGTCTCTGTAATTATTTAATGTTCTACGAACGAGTCACGTACGTATAGAAAACGCTTATATGTGTAATTGGATAAGGCATAATAAGTATAAATTTGTATGCATTTACTGGGCGTATACCTACGTACGTTTGCAAACATGAATGAACCGTTCATTTGTTTAAAAATTAATACAACATCTCTTCGTAGACATCTTAGTTCGTTTGTTTTTATGCTAATTTTCGAATGAGTGCTGTCATGAAACTTTAATATTACTAAACGTATGACTGACTGGATTTTTTATAGATTTGAGCTTTTCATTGATTAGATAAAGTAAAAAGACATGTAGCCCCTCTTTGTGTGTTCTATGATGAGTTGTTCCTATTAATGCGTGATTCGATTTCACTAACGTCCACTGGTTCGATTGTTGTGAAATTTGGTTTAGGATAAAATTTAGAGAAAAAAAAGTAAGAGTATAGCTAGAGTGTCCCGTCGGAATACAATAACTTTATGTACCCTATTCGTTCTTAGTATACAAGGATACTCAGTTTCAGAGAATATCAGCAACTCAGTAGAAAATGTTAAAAAAATTTTTTTTTAATATTTAATGTATCGAAATAATATATCTATATCTTTGTATTCCGGTGTTGGTTATTAAAACATATTAACTTTAGATAGTACAACTTGTATCATCTCAAATAGAACTCAAATAAATCTTTTAATTGCTCTAACGAAAAATAATGAACTGCTTATAAATATGTAGTGAATAGTGTAAGCGTACGTAAAGCGTACGGTAACAATCAATCAACAGCAGCCCACCTTAAAAAAAGTATCGAGAACAAACTCCAGTTCCTATTTCAAAGTTCTCCACTTCTTTTTTTACTTTTAATACTTTTTATTTTTAATCTCGTCCGTGACACTGACGCTTGAACTGCTCTAATGAGTTTAGACATTAGCTTAGTGAGGCTAAAATTGACGTGTTTTTTTACGAACGGTTAAACAGATTAACTGATACATTAAAAAGAGTTAACAGTTAAATTTATCAGTACGCCAATTGTTATTAGAATAACAATAATCTAAATGTAGGTAAAACATTTTTAAAGCCTAGATAAAAACATAGGTACGGTTAACTCGATCCGTACGCCCACGAGTTGGACAGACGATGTTGGCTCTTCGCACATTTCGTACGAAATAAAATCGTGCGAGATGATCCAGGCTGATTCTGACCGGTCCTTATTATGGGGGAAGCCTATGTCCAGCAGTGGACGTCCTACGGCTATGATGATGATGATGATGATGTTGATGATGATGATGAGGTATAAAACGCTCTTCGAAATTTTGAACTAAATAATAATGAGCAAACTGCTTTTTTTTTTTTAAAAAATATCTAGCGAATAGTTTTCACAAATTTAACAAAAGTTATCCTTGTAATGTTATAAATGAGATATCTTTTTTACGCAAAAAATAAAGAAAAATATAGGTTTTAACTATTTTTTAACATTCGTGATTTATGTTATATATAAAATACCTATACAATTTTTATTTAATTACGTTTTGGTAAGTACAAAAACAAGTTCTCCTAAAAACTAAAACAGAATTAAAGTTATCTCGACAATTGCATCGTAGTTTATAGTAGTACGATAATGACTATAAAGTGCGACTGGTTTATAAGACTTAAGTAAGTCTATGTTAACTAAACCAACATCGTTTACCTTCGTATTTAATTTGTTTGGAACATTCCAAACAAATACGAAGGATTTTTTAAATTTTATTTAAGCTTATCAAGGGAAATATCCGTGATATTATTTCAAAACTAACTTATTTTTTAGAAATAAAAGATAATGTTTAATACATTAACTATCTTTTTAAAGTACCACAAAGTCGAGTTGAGGATAAAAAAATCATATTTAATTTATATAGAAGCGGTCGTTAATAACAAACATGCTTAAATTAGGGGCCATGTCGACATTTATGACGTTAACACCTCCAAGCAGATCAAAACTGTCGCCATAAAGAATATCTCTCGACATGATTTAGATACGCTGCTGACGACAGTCGAATAACAAAACTGAATGAAGAATCAGACAGTAGTTGCGCCCGCGCAGCGCCGCGCCTTATTTCATATATTTTTTTAAATGTCATTTCCAGTATAGTGGTTCTTTTTACAAGTTAGTACTGTAATATGGGGTGAATAACAATTGCGGGGTGTAAAGCAATATTTTCGAGAGAAAAAAAAACCATTCAAAGTGACCCGTTTTATCGTACCAATTCATTAAAAAAATTCAAGTTATTCAAATTTAAATAAATTAATTAATTAATTTAATTTTTTTCTAGTGGGACACTACACAGCGGCAGTTTCGTTGCCGAACTGCCTAGACTTGTTGAAACCGAACTATACATAATATAATATTATTATGGTGGTTCTTTGCAGTTGTCAACAACGGAAACTACGAGAAATAGTTCCATAGTAAATTTATCTCATTTATTAGACTAAATTCTATTTATTCCAATTTATGAAAAATATATTTTTTTAAAGCATTAAGAATTTCTTTAACTAACTATTTAATTTTCTTTATGAAATAACCCTAATATTCAATTAATATTATCGAGGAATAACATAATAGATAAGCAGATAAAGATTTTTATAATAGCCTCCCCTGCACCTTTGAAGCGAAATAATGTGTCGTGAATTTTCCTTAATACTTTCATTCCTACTGATTGCAGGTAAAATATTGTAGACATTATTATTGTGTAGAATTAGCTGTTTCATCCGAGCGTAACTCATTAGGGCCCGACGATATCCGGCTACTAATTAAAGGGACACTTCTAGGTACATCCGGCTTTGCACGCTGCGACAAATTCGATGTGATTTTTCTTCGTGATTATATTTCATTTTCTATGATGCGTCTTAATTGGTTCCTTAATATAAAAGAAAATTGTTTCTATCATAGTTACCAGTATCTGTCTATTTGACTAGTATAAAAATATTTGCGAGGGTAAATCAACTGCGATGTTCCACCTTTTCACTACCCAATTCAATAGTAAATATTTTAATAAGTCGACTCATAGTTCGTAGTTTGATTGCATTTGTGTGTGTGTAACCGTGTATGTACAGTCGGGGTACAAAAACCTTTGTCACTTTTCAAATTCATTCCTTTATCAAGTCGTAGATTCCTAAGAGCTGTTTTGAACCTTTTAAAACTAAAGCACTATAAACAACTGACGGACGTTCGAAATGAAATTTTGGCATGGCTGATAATTGCATGGGTGCAAGCATATGTAGACTTTAAGGTGACGAACCTTTTCCTATACCGACTGTACAATGGTGCTAAGTGTTATTCAGCATTAGGACTGAGATTCAAAGCTAAAGATTTGGATAAAGTTTAACGATTTGACATGTTTCAATGTAGCTTTTCATCAAACAAATTTATGTACTTATTTAAAAATAGGGACTCAGTGTGGCTATATAAGCACACTGTAATCAGGGGATTAACAGGAGTAAATAAATCTTGTGCTCCTTTAAAATGAAGTGACGCGTGAAAAAGTGTGACAAGATCGCCCCGTCCCACAGATCACCGAAGACATTTACAAACAGATAATATAGATGATTGTTACCCCATATTTTACTTACATCCGTTGTGTAGAACTTGGCAGTTCATATATACTCTTAATATACTCTAACTATGAAATGTGAAGAACGTTTATACTTGCTTAGAAATATTATTTTGTATGTACGGCCAGTAATCTATCAACATAAATTAAAATGAATCTTTAAATGTGTTGCTAAGCTCAAATCTCGAGAACGGCTAGTTCAATAGGGTTATTTTTATAATATTTGTTGTTTCTTAAAGTGATAAATACGTAAAAATCCCAAAGTAGATACCTACATGACAGTTCAAACATTTCAATGAGCTTTTCGCACATTTCGTACGAAATAAAATCGTGCGAGATGACAACTAAACCGAAATATTAACGTCGCATATTCAGATTAGTAAAACAGGTAATCTGAGATCGCATACTATTAGTTGTTGACAGAAAATCGTCTGTGTGAAGAGATTATTATATAGATTGTTTATCACGTTTTACATATTTTATCATTTTTAGCATTTTATATTTATTTTATGTGTTCAAACTCGTGATTATGACAATGAAAATCACTATATTTTTTTAATATATATTTGAAATCTGTAGTCGGTTTATGAGCACCGGGTTGGGTTGGGTTGGGCGTTTGGCGTAACGTACGAGTGACTTCAGAATTGACGCAATCCGTGCAATCAAACCACTTGGACGCTTATTGTTCTACATCCCCCTCTTCACGCGCTGATGATTAACTTACTTTGTCCCCCAACCAAAATATGTATAAAAGAAAGGTTATATTTGTCCTTTACCTAACGATATTTTAAAGGAAATTACTGGCACGTATCAGACATTGACATCTTCCGCGATAAGGATATCACAAAAACAATAAAAATAAATTGCTGAATCTTTATTATTTCTAAATAGCCCCCTGGCTTCAATTTTTTTTTGCAAATTATAACATAAATCTTCCTTGTTTGTCTCTTTCTATAAGTGAAAACTGCAACCAAAATCCGTTGGATGGTTTAGAAATTAGCAGAGAAAAGACAGAGGCGGACAGCGACTTTATAATATTTATATAGATTTGTCTTTTGATTCACGATAAAAAGAACAAAGTAAGAAAGTTTAGGTGTCAAAGCAGACTTATTAACTTCATAGACATGCCTCTCGAGTTATAAGCTAACTCTTGACTTGTAATTCGATTCTTTAGAAAAATTATCTTACTTTTCCTTGTAAGAATAGATCATTGTTCTAAATTATTTCTTTATCCCTTTCCAAATCTTAATGCTACTAAACCTGCAGCATACTTGCAAAACTTGTGGCTTTAATTGTGTTAATAGGCGACGACTGCTACATATCATCAAATGGACCGTCAGCCTGTTTGAGACGACCTTAACATAAAAAAAAACGGGCGTTTATTTTTAACTATTACACTAAAAGAAATCTTAAATATAAACTAAACTAAACTCGACAAAGGTATACTAAATCAAGTAAGGTCTATTAAAAGCTGATATAATTAGAAATCAGTCAACAAATGCATAGGATCTAACAGCTAACGTGTCAATCGTTCACTCCAACAATGAGAGGTGAATGTGAATGGGGGTCGTGCCCTGCAATATTGGTGTTCACGCGCCAAAACATTAGGGGGATGACGGGACCCCACATAGTTACGGAAATAACTTGCTCCTGCTCACAGGTTAATCGTCAAGTCCGCTTCGGAGAACACGGACTTCATTAACTGACTATGTTACTATTAAACATCCTGTTAAAGTCATTACTTTTTTTTATTTTTCCTATAAAAGTTGTCCCTGAACACGGCTTGAATTCATTTTCAAAATTCGTTCATTACAATCAAATTTTGATTGAAAATAAGTTTTAGTTAAGTGTTATAGGCGACGATAGCCACAATTTAAATATATTGGCAGTTACATAAATGCACTCTGGAACAGTTAGTAGGAGGTTCGGGTACGTATTGAACAGGAAAGAGGTGCCTTTGTAAATATGAGAAAGATTCTGTGTTGCAGACGATTCAATCTTTAACTCCTTGTGAAATTAGTCCGCTGTTATGTTTTCAGTTTTTATTTTACGCAACGAAGAGCAAGACTCATCGACTTCAGCATGACATCGATGATATACATGTGCATGCTTGGCATATTATAAGGGCCAGAGACTAACAAATGTTCAAAGTTTTGCATGAAATGAGAAAAGGACCTGCTAGAGGAAGCTGCAATATTTTATTACTTTTAAACGCGAACGAAGGCGCGAGTACCAGCTAGTTTTGAATAAATGAAGCAAATTGGAATGCTTGCGGATACGATTTGGATTCGACATTACACATTACTTAAGATTTTGAATTTTGAAGGATGCAGGAATGTGTTTCTCTATTGGTTTGACTGAAACGATTTGAGGAGACTTCATGCTAACGAAATCCTCTATTTGGACCTTATCTTAACTACATTTCTCGAATTTTGGAATGTAGTGTTAGAAAGTAAAAGGATCTTAGGTAGAAACAAACATTTAATAGAATACAAACATTATACAACCACAAAGAACACAAGACAGCAATTTTTTCTAAATTGACATAATTCTATATTCAAATCATCTACCTATACATGCCAGTACCAACTGACATGTTTATATTAAATTATAAGTTTATATGGGATAAGTTTACACGTAGGAACTTGATATCTGTACATTCCACAATCTTATTTCACAGTTACTTAAAGCGTGAGATATGACAACAAATGTTTTTAATGGTGTTATGTCATGATGGAACACAAACGATCTTGTTATATTGAACACATTGCTTATGATTGGCCCGAGGGGGACGCGATCATTCAATTTTCATGTTTTATTGGACAACATTGATACATGATGTGATTACTAGAGTTGTCAGAAGGGGTCAATGTTAAATTGACACATTGTAGGGTCGCAATCTAGAGAATTTGTAATATCTTTATCCGAGCCCTTTTATAACCTATTACCATTTTACGGAGATCCGTCTAATGTGAATAGCAATCAATGTAGAAGAAAATATAAATAGAAATCACAATATATCATAGAAGTGCCCTCAGAAATATCGGCGATCTTTGGATTTTTTTTTAATAAGTAATAATTTTCAAATTCAATGACGTGCCCAAAATATAATATCGCGTGCTATTGGTTTGCCATCCCAGGTCTAGTTAATGGTCTACCGTTGCCAAGCAACAGGCGATGCATGTGCAATGCCGACTATAAGGGATTAGCAAGAGTAACGAAATAGGATCTGGCGTCCTTTACTTACTCACCGAAAAACAGTAGCATACAGACATGATGTTATTTTACGGTAGTCCTTTCTGCCGTCAGACGGGCTTCTCAAATTAAAAACCTTACGTATCACCAGTACCTATGAATTTTGTATTATAATGTTAGTTATTTACTCAATATTTGATAATCGTTATCTAACAATGCTTTAGAACAAAGGTTTTCGACCAATTTGTGTTACCAGTGATGATGCATAGCATTGAAACGTGGTTTCTAACTATGGGCTTTCTAAGAAAGCTCTCGTCAGGACCGATAGGTTCTCGGGTGGTAAACACAGTTTAGGACGTCCACCCACAAGATAGACCACTTAATTTAATGAGGACCGATGTATATCCAGGCTGCTTCTGACCGATCCTACTAGAAAATTATGGGGGAGACCTAAGTCTGACAGTGGACGTCCTACGGATGAGATAATGATGACAATAATGAATTGTTTTTCTTATAAAATAAGCAGTTTATATTTATTTGAAAAGGCGGTCGCTCAAATGTAGTGACAAATAACAAAATCTTTTTGAATAAGCTTTTGAAGGGGCGCATGTCCGAACAACGAACGGAAGCGGAGCTCACTTTGTGAATAGAAAATTGACTCGGCTATTTAAAACAAGCGATCCACTCTTCAATGTATTAAACGCACGTATCTTTAAAGAGAATGTCAACCGATCACGTATCACCGAGACTGATTTAAAAAATCGTATTATTATTATTATTATTATTATTAACGTCTACCTACTACTGAGACATTGAGGTCTTGTACTTTAAGCAAGTTATGATCACGTTATGAAAAGTAGCCAGGAGCCATGCTAAATTTAATGGAAACCATATTCAATATTTTCTGCGTAGTGACCAATTTGAACATCGCAGCGCACGCGATGTAAGGAATTTTATTGGTCGTAACGTCCGATTCGAAGCTTGCATAGATATATTATTTCGATGGATTCGAATAATTTAAAGAGATCTTTTAGTCCTATTAAATTAAAAATTCAGAATATCGAAATTAAAGAAAATTTTAAAACAAGAATATGGAGTTGGATGGAACTCCAATATGGAACCTACGATCGGCATCACCTTAAAGTCCGATCGCGAATGATCATTTATATTTTGGGATATACCTAATAGGCATATTGTATTATATTTCACAGTGGAAATCCAGCTTAAGAAAATTAAAAATTTTGTAATTTTTAAATAAAAATAAATTAATTTATTGTTCCCATTTCAGCTTGATGAAGGTGGTGGCGCGACTGAGAGCATCAAGACTGAACCTCCAGAAACTGAGGAGCCAAGAACCATGCAGAAGGTTCCATCGCTCTCCGACCTTTCGGATCCAGAGGCGTCTCTAGGTAAGCAACCATAAATATAGCAACCATAAAACACTTTTAAAGCGGACCGCGTGAAGACAGCCTCCACTGATTTCAAAGCGTCCATCACAGACACTTGATGCCTTAGTAAATTAAGTTTTATTGTGCTATAAATAAGATTCTGTTTGCTGCCGAAGTTAATTTACGCGATTTATAAATCGGCTGCTATTTAATCCTTTCGAACGATTTGTAACATATGTGCGTATAGGTGAAGTCAGTAATGGGTATTTGGGAGAATTTGTTTTGTCTCAACTTACTATAATTCGAATAACTGAAGACAGAACTTATTGAACTCGCGAAAATAATGAAACATACGCCAGCCAGACACTTTATCCCGTAAACGTGCGAACTTTGAAACAATCTCTCTTCTGAGGTGTTTCCACCAAGCTAACAATATGGGCATCTTCAAGAAAGTCGTTAACAAATTCCTGCAGGGTCGACAGCGTACCTGTACCCTCATGGTGTTGTTTGCGTCCTTAGACGACGGTAGCCACCTACCAAAACCAAAAAGAAAACCAAAACAATTATTTTATTGGAAAATATTGCAAATATTCTCTCCCCTAACTGAGCAACTAAGCAGGAAGTAGATAACGCATCTGAGCGCATGGCGGTTCATATAAACTAATAATGGAATTATCCTTTTTCGAAGATCAATTACAATAGAAAACTAACAGGAAACTATGCACCCGTTGGTAAACGTATCTAGTATAACAACGGTGAACACTTACGCTTATTCCTTGTGATCAAATCATCACCTATCATCTCCCTCTTGAGACGGAAGTTGACCAATTAGATTTCCGTTTTGAGCACGAGCTGTGAATTGCGACTCGTATATAAGTATACGTACAGGTGTAAATGAAATAGGAAAACTATGAAATATTTTTGCCAATATGTAATCTATTTTTTCCTATATGTATTATAATATGTATTTTTTCCTAGCTGGTGCCCGCGATATCGTCCGCATTAATGTTTTTATTTTATATAAGATATATAATCTTACTTTGCCCAGAAGATAAGCATATGCATCCAATGGGGCAATGCCGCCAGCATTCTGGCCACTTTTCCGTCTACCAAAGGCTTAATAGGTTTAAATTAGTTATAAGTATTTTTTGAAAATAATTAGTTAGTTTTTAAGTTTTATCTATATTAATTTGTATATAATTTATATTTATCATTTAATTAATTAATTAATTTTGCTAAATTTTAATGTAATATAATGTTTATTCAATGTTTATTAGATATATTACATAAAATAAACAGTAAGATTCGTCGTAACTTGCATTAAAACTATAACAAGTAAGAAAATATTGAGTAATATAATCTACATCTATATTGCTGTGATGACAATTTTTTTTATATTTTTAGATGTTCAGTACGGCGTTACTTGTGTATGTAATAGGCGATGGTAGCCACCTACCATCAAGTGATTAAATAACATTAAAAATAAAGATGGAAATATACTGTTTTCTACACCCCAAAGGAAAATAGCAATAAAGATTCAGGTATAGCTTACATTAACAATGATCAATGGTTGTTACGTATCGCGCGAGTCTATAGTCTGTGAATGATTAGCAAATAGGTGAAGCCCGAATAGAATAATACGGCGCATCCTCGTTACAGAGTGCAGTTTCAGACCGCCTCAGGCCTCAGCGTGATGCTTCCATAACCTACTTTATCATCTGGCTTAATTATCCTGTTTCTATACTCAACTATAAAGAATTTTTATTAAGAATTATTTTATTTTTTTAATCCATATTTCAATACTAATATTATAAATGTGAAAGTAACTGTCTGTCCGTCTGTCTGTTACGTTTTCACGCCTTAACTACCCAACCGATCATCATGAAATTTTGCATACATGCATGTTATCAGCGATACAAGAAATTATTACATAGGGAGAAAAAAATATCATTATATTTTTCATATATCAAGTATTTTCTCATCCAGAAAAAAGTACTTTTCCCGAGGGATCATTTAAATTAAAATAAATAAACTAACGTCTGGCCAAAGTGTTACAGCAACAGGAGGTCAAGCGTTATATTGTTTATATTATAATTTTTATTTTGTAACGCTGACGAAGTCGTGGGCATCGGCTAGTAATAAATAATTGACGTTTATGAAGCAGGAATTACACTTTTCAAAAGTAAAAGCTAAAAGATATACAAAAAAGACTTCAACAAAAAATATATTATTTATTTAATGAAGATAAAAGGTACAGGTACTCATCAAGAGACGTGTTGGTATTCGTAATGCACTACTTAAGCGAAAGTCGCGTTAAATTATGCAGTCAGGCGATAAACATCGAGGTTCTAAGCTTGCTCTGTCAGCTGTAGATGATGATGACAAATTAAGATTCAATTTCAATGTAAAACAAAACAGTTGCAACTAATTATTTACCGCCTACGCGAAAGGGTAACGCACTTTTAATAAAGTCGGTCCAAGATTATTATATATGGTTATTCTCCAGGGTGGGCCAAGTGCATATGGGCCCATTGTTTTCTCCACACATCGCCTTACGTGGGAACATGATGCGTTATATTATACAACTTGCGATCAGCCCCAGCTTCACACGTGGTTGAAATTTTCAAAATTCTATCTAAGCATTCGCTTCCACATTATAAAATAATACTATATTGCAATTTTCAGCTTTCTAGACTTGTACTTTAGGTTGTGCATTGATAGTCAGTCAGGATAAACGATTTTATTACTATGGAAGACACTATTAAATAATTCTTTTTACAAATAAATAAATATTCATTTTCTAAAATTTATATTTTAAATATTTTAGGGTATATATTTAACGTTGTTAAAATTTGAAATTCTATAATAGTAACAAAACATGTAATCAAGTTGAATAAATTTTAATGTTAAATTTTTTTAAAAATAGAACTATAATAATTGTATAGATACATTTATTTTGTATCATTTATTCATTCGTTCGTTCAGTAAACTTTATCAGCAACAAAACCACAAATGAAGTATGATTGCTATTAAAAATTTAAGCCTTTTCAGTATCACACATAACTGAACGGATTTTCCCTGTGATAACATAAAGGATGTACCTACGATATGTATAATTAGTAGGTGATATTTACAATAGTGTTTTTACAATAGCTAACTTTAATTATTTATTTCCTATCTTAATTTTGTTTTAAAGCAAGCCTAAGTTATTTATAAACATGATCAAAAAGTCGAAGACTAGCGAGAAATGTTTTCGTTGTAGATTCTTTGCACAGCAAATAATTAAATCGTGCGAAGCTGGGGTTAGTCGGTAGTGGTCTATATGTTGTATTCTATATATTTACCGGTTTCACTCTTCCACAGAGATGACTTGCATTAAGTAGATACTCAGTGAACCTCCAAAAACCTTACACTCTCGGTATATATATATATATATATGTACCTATAGAGTATGTATAGGTATCTATGTGTCTATAGAGTATGTACTGATGATAAATACTGAAGATAATATTTAAGAAAAAGAAAGATGTCTGCAATACTGATGAGATCTTCTACAATCCTAACACTTGTTTTGTCAAATGTAAAGATTCTTGTCTAGTCCCCAAAGTACAGATCCATCCATTAGATATACAGCCAAAATCTATCGCCGGTTAAAAGGTTAACCTAGTTGTCTTATGTTATTGTTCAGTATAGTTTTTATTGTTATGGAAATCTATTAATATTATAACGTTGCGTTCATTAACAACAACTTTATACCAAACATCTTTTATTTCATCCTAGCTGGTGCGTGCGACTTCGGCCGCGTTAAAAAATAAAAATATATATAAGCGATATTACGCCTAATAACTGCATTGTTATTATACTTTTGCCAGGCTTTAGTTTTTTTTAAATTTTAGATTATCCCACGCGAACAGTACTTTTTTTCTGGATAAAAGGTACCCTATGTCCTTTCCTGTATCCCTGACAACGTGTATGCAAAATTTCATGATGATTTGTTACTCGTAAGGCGTGAAAAGGTATAAAACCTTTCAATGAACCATTTAAAATTAATAAATTAAAATTAAAAATTAAAATTATAGGTTTATTTTATTTATATAGTTAATGTTAGTATATACATAACAGGATAATTCGAGTTGATGTAAAAGTTTTTTTTTTTTAATATAAATAAATGTTAAGTATTAATTATTATTCAGGTGAAAAAAATTGTAACAAGCTCTGTCGTCAATTTCATATGGGTCCAAGTGTCATAACTCGATACCTAAGAGGATGTTGCGGTGTCCACTTCCCGCGGCGTGTTGTTCATATACACAGGATGTTTCCAAAACTACGTTGTATATTTTGATTTCTCAAATATTCGCATTACTTAGTTTACAATACTTTATACACGATTTGTCAATAGAATTACAAACATTTATACTATTGTGAGTATATTCATCATTGGCCGTCAATTTATCGTTAATGTTATGAGCCGTTTAAAATAATTTCGTAAACCATAACGTGTCGGCAGCACGCCTGCATCCCCTCTGATATTGCTTGTGTCTTTTAAGAAATAGTTACCCCTACCATCAAATGGACTGTCAGTATACCTGCCACTCTTTATAATAATAATAGAAAAACAATATTTAGAAAAATTCGTTTGTTGCTATCTTAGTTATTAATATATAAAACATATAGTTCAATGATAAAAGGCGATGTGTGTATGTACCTAATTATGTCTCCTACAGACTCCAAAACCGCTGAACCGATTTTGATGAAAATTTCAGACAATCTTCAGATTAGTCCAGCGGATGTTCCTGTGAAGTTTGGTAGCGATCGGACGCGGACGAAGTCGCGGGAAAATACTATACTTAACTTTGTAATTATATAAAAATCAATGGCCGTGTATTAGTCTCGCAAAAACAAGTACCTACATATAAAATTGCACCCCGGGCGAAGCCGGGAACGGGTCTCTTTCCATTTTGTAAAAAATCTTTTGCATTTTTATAGCCGGTTATAGGTTACTAAGTTTAGGAAGAAACTATTTTATTACGGGCTGCTTTCCATAAAGAAATTCATGCCCTATTATTAAAACTAAGTGTATAAAACTGCTATTAAAATAGAATTCAACATACATTAATTATACATTATAATCAGGATTAAGAATTTTTTCACAAATCACCAAAGTAGATTTTTTCAAGTTCCTAACGAAAATTGACTTCTTCTTTACTTCTTTCTTATAACTAATTTAAATTCTTGTTAATAAAATTTTTAGGGTGACAAGTCACAGCACATTTCTTTAGTCTTTCTCGGAGTAGTCTATCCTTAAAAAATATATATTTTATGTAACGATATACTGTGGCGTGTTCAACTGTTTTTTATGCTCGATCAAGTGGAAACAGAGTTTCGTGTGTCACCCTGATTCTTAAAAGTCAACTTGATTTTACGCTTTATGGCATAAGACATATGGTTTTGAATCAACTGGATAGTGATGCACTTTTAATTTTCACATCTTTACGCAACATGTGAAGGCTTTTTTAATCACTTGCTCATCATATGGTGCAATTATAACTCGCTGTGACAGTTGCAGAGATAAATCACATTATGTTTTTTTTTGTATGTAGGTATACCAATAGTAAAATAAATAGGTATCGGTACAAAAAAAATCCTCAATATCTACAAAACAATACAAAAAAATCTGAAACGAGTATATAGATATCTACAAAAAAATCCTCGATATAATATCTTCTCTCTCTCTCAACTACAAGTATTTTTTAAATTGGCAATATAAACACAACAACATTACAATCCTGTACAATCTAATCCACTTTGCTAATCTCATTTTAGTCCGTATAGTATATAATCTATTTTTAATTAGCGGCCCGCCTCCGGCTTCTCACGAGGCAATTTTTTTCCGCAAATTGTGTACAAAAACCTTCCTCATCGATCGCTCTTTCCATTATTGAAAACCGTATCAAAATCCGTTGGGTGGTTTAGAAGAAGTTAGCGGAGAAACAGAACTTTTAATGAAAGAAAAAAATGGTTACTGTGAGTAAACCGCTGATAGATACCTCGCGGCAGTCTCGCGGTGTTTAGGATTTTAGAAGAACTACAAATCTCTAGTACATCATTTTATATATATCCTTGGTTTAGCCTACATAAGCGGCGATTTGGTTGAAAAAATCATTGTTGAAAAATACTGTTTTTTTAGCTTATACAGACAGACGCGGAAAGCGACTTTGTTTTATATTATTTTATTTGTTTATCATTCTTAAATAGCAATTGGCGATAATATAGCATATTTATGAGCCGATAAAACGTAGAACTGATCTAAATAATGCGCTGTTTATGAGATTAACTCGTACAAAGTTTTTCGGGCGATAAGAACATAAAGAAAACTATACAATTATCTACTTTTGTCACACCATAGGTGAAAGTTCATGACTCTATATTAATTTGCATGCATGTAGGTATAATTTTGCTTGTACCTAAGTTTGCGAATAATCTCGCAAACACAAAGCCCGAAACTATTTATGTCTACAGAGCCTGTTTGTGTGGATATGTTGACACAAGCGAATTCTTATGAATGCCCACCTCCACCATGTCGATCTCGGTTTCATATAAACACGTGTTTCACTAACACAAGTGCAAATGCGTGTAACAAGTTCAGTTAGCGCACACAAATGTCTACAGTTCATTGATAAAATAGTTGGTGAATGGTTGAGCGCGGGTAGCGAGAAAGCTTTGAAGATGTTATGTTCGCCTGGTCATTCGGTGCGACTGGTTGGCGGACATGTTGCTTTATTTGTCCATAAACAACGTTTTAAACAAATTGACTTTGTATGAAGCAATGTCTCAAAAGAAGAATTGTTTTTGTCTACGTATTGTGCTTTTATTTATCTTAAAGGCAGCATTATTCGATTATAAAATTAAGCAGCTTCATCGAAATATTTGCAAAGATTATCTTTGCAAAGCATGTTCGCTGTGTTTGATATATTCTCACAAACTATCCATTCAATATATATAGTCTTTCAAGCAAAAACTATTGCATGGATTTTGATATATAATTTTACAGTAATTTTACAGTTTATGAACCTTTGATGGGAAAAATTTAGATTTTACCTTTATCCCTGACAATTTAACCAATTTTTCTTTTCATAGTAACCTTTCTCGGACTTCAACGGATAAAGAATTTAACGACAACACTTTTAGCGATTAATTTTTATTTATAGATAGATAGATTGTATTGTATTCACATATATGTACCGAACCTATATCTACTTTAATCCTACTTTTTGTTAAGAGTAAACTTATCAAGATCTACATAGACTAAATTTTCTTGAAGCACTATTATAGACTGTCTTCATAGCTTTCATACAAACCTTCTGGTGGAGATAATATTTATTAATAGTTATTATTGGTTGCTGTGTGCCTGTGCGCAGCGTTGATGAGAATGCGAGTCGTGTTCGGCACATGCGTATACGCATCCAAATGTGCTCGTCGTCACCTCTCGACTTATAGCTACCGTACACTGTGCATACTAATAATAAGGTCTCTGACACCGACTTTTATTTTGTTCGTGTTTTCTCGCCATATTATTTTGTAAACGACTCTTTTTTATATGCAAGCTAAAATAAATAAAGTCCTAAGATTTAAAAAAAAATAAATTAAAACATCAAAAGTTTACATTAATTTTAAACAACTGTATCATTGTCTTAATTTTACTACATAAACTATACGTACTTTAAAATTCTTATTAATTTCAACCACGTGTTAATGTCGTCAGTGCCATTTAAGTTAAGTGCCAACCAGTTTGCTGAGATTCTTAATAGGATTTAATATACCTAAGTGATTAGGAAGGGATATTGGGCTCTGGTATCGGACACACGCCGAAACCATGAAATAACAACATGTGTAATCACCCCCTTACAGGAGCACGGTTGTCTTTTATAAAGGGGCGGTTACTTCCGTCAGTCGCACTGCCCTCGAAATGCAATGTGCAGTGTGCACTGCCACTACCTATTTGCCAGATCTAGACCAGAAATAACTAGCTATAAATAACCAGTAATTTAACAGTATAATAATGTAAATAATAAGCAATGAGTGTGATCTAACTGGTTGAAAATAAAAAGCTCATCATAACATTGTCATAACACACCCCAGGTTTTTTTTTAGTTTTACCATGTGCAACCTTATCTACTTTTTTTGTCAAAGTAGTCCGAAATCTGAATGCGTGTGGAATGTGAGAATTTTAGTCAAGACGTGCTCCTTGTTAAAAGCAATATTGGAAAAAAACATTGGTTCAAATCAACAATCCGCTGACCCTAGTTTTCAGATATTCTCTCTCCTTTTTTTATCTAGCTACCTACGAATGTCGTCCAGAATTAGAAAAGATTGTTGCAAGGTCTATATATACATAAATATTTCCAAATATACATAACAGGTTCAAAAAGCATGAATTTAAAAGAAAAAATTAACAAATAGATTGATACTAAGTATAAACTTAGCATCTGCAATTCTGCATCTTTCCAGCCTTTGTGCCTAATAAATCCGACAATAACTGTAAAGTTTGTGCCCTAAATATAATTTATTATGGCAATAAATTCGTTGCTGACTCGTTATGATATGACCGAGACGTTTGAAAAGCTGCCAACACTCGGCTAATGTGAAATAACTACACGCTCGTATCGTATATTGGATAATTATGTCAAAGTACGCAAAACACTCGAAATTAAATTTATAATACCCATAAAAACGGATAGGATAGCAGTGAACATTCTCATTATTACCTTCTACAAATAATATATAATATTTCTTTGTTATGAGCTGCTAAAATTAAGCTTCACCTTTTTAGCAAAACCTTTGTTGGTTAAAAACATATCTTCTTTGGTTATACTTATTCAGAGAGATGATTTCAATCAAACCTAGAAATTAGACTTAACCTGGAATAAAGCTTGAGTCCTAACATTTGAGCGTTTCAAATGAAAAACAAAGTATTGACTAAACAATTAGGTATAAAATATATTTCAGACATATTCCGACTAAATAAATTTTCTGAGAATCTCAGAGAATGTAAATTTCAAAAACAGTTTCTTTACATAGCTTATCTATCTCTATCCTTCTTTATCTATTTCTAACCTTTCAAAATGCATTTTATCAAAGTTCAAAAGTCAAAATTAATTTGTGTAACTTATTCAAGATGTCAGTGAATTTAGATTCGCTGAAACTGAAATTAGCTAAACATAAATAATTATTGTAGTAATGTACGAAATAGCAGAATAAACTGAACATGAAAAGTAACAATCTATAAGTAGTTTTTAACGATGACATACTTAAGGAAATCTAAAGAAATAAAAATATGACAGAAGAAAAACCATGAAAGTGAAGCTGTAAATGTAAATAAAGGGTGCGTCGGCGCAGAACTAAAATCAATCTGTCAGCGCCATCTGCTGTAATTCTTAACATCACTATTAATACTACAACAGTAAGTTAATACACGAGATATTGGATAGGTGGCGCTACAATAATAATTTCAATATTCGTAATACAGATGGCGGCACAGTCCAACAATTTTAGTTTTCAACACGGTTAATATTTTTATAGTTTGAAATTTGTTTTTGTTTATTAATAAATTAAATATGTTTTGAACTATTCGCGTATTATTGATCAGTTATCATTTGATACACTGCCAATAAAGTCTTTTTTCGAAATTATTGTTTTGAATTACTTGATTCATTTGCATTGTTTTTCTATTAAGATTTATTGATTGAAGAAATCAAAAACATATTTGAATATTTTTTATATTTTCTTCATAAGTATAATATAATATGACTGTCAGTTCACGCCATCTATTGGTACAAACGTTGTGTCTTCAGATATTATCGATATTCACGAGCGTAAAAGTCTCAACGAAAATTTGGTGTCTTACCGACATTCTTTTATAATTTTTTTATTTTCTTTTATTTTATTTTTTTGTTTTATTTTTTTATTTATATTAGGGAAACATACAATATCTCGCTACACATTATAAATATACATACAAGAAAAACATAAATCAGCAAAATTTCCACTAAATTACTAAAACATATTTGAATGAACTAACTTTTTAATTTTTATCTGGTCGAAAATTAGCTTATAGGTGAGTTATTCACTGTCATTAATTTATTTTCACCAACTTTAACAATATTGTAATTTGTAAACACATCAGAGTAAATATTAATTGTAATATGGAAGAAAATTATTTTAATATTATTTTTTTCTGACTACTACAGTAAACTTGGTATTATCTACTTATAATGTTTATAGTAGTGTAATAGCGACCCTCCCAAGGCTTCGAACGGATGCAATTTTTTCAGCAAGTTATAGGTATACACAAACCTTCCTCGTTAAAATCTGTTGGGTAGTTTAGAAGAAGAACTGTCGGAATAAACTTTTAGATTTTTTTTTATTTTAAGATATGCATAGATAGATATATAGATAAGGATTAATTGGTTTTTTATTGATATATGCTTAATTAAACCTCTCATAAAATTATTATATTAATATAATTAGGGATTGTTTTTCAAGTAATTTTTTTGTTTTTCTGACAAAATACGACATAGATACAAATGAAAAAGAGAACATTGAAATTGAGATATTGCAAATTTAAATGCAACAAAGGACTAAAAACAATTGTGTGTCCGTTGTTTATGGATGTGACGTCACAGGGCTGTGGGCTGTGGGGGGTGGTCGGTGCGGGCGGAGAAGCGTGGGAACCGCGCGGCAGGTGCGCGCGAGCCGGCCACTGATCCTGAACACGCACACTGACACACATTTTGATGTGTATAAAACACTCACACAAAGACAGAACCTTGTCCGTTATTAAGAGTTCCTCTTTTCCAGTAGCCACGATCCTAGATTTATCGCAGGCCAACTATACCTGTATGTATAGGTAAACATAGATATTCTTAGGTATTTAGTACTAATATTGCAAATGCGAAATTGACTGTCTATTAGTCCTGCCGTTTCAAGTCTTAACTATAATATTTAAATCCAAGTTGAAATATTAGTTTTTCAACTTTTTTTTTCGTTTGATCGCTATTTTTCTAATATATAAAGAAGTTGGAGAATAAGTTAGTTTTGTGTCAAAGACAGTATAAGCCTTTCGGCTATCCTTATCCTAGCAAGAGGTTATTCCGATTTTAAAAAAGTAATAAGGGGTTTATTCTGGCTTAATTATATGTGAATCAACTTAAATATGTATAATGTCGTCATCAAATTAAAATTGTAAATCGACAGATATCAGCCAATATTTTCAGTGATTGATTCAAAAAACTGTCGAAATTGACCAAAACGACCATTTATTTAAATCCTAACCAAATCGATAGGTAGGAAAAGGATCCTCTGGAGGTCTTGCTATAGGAGGTCTTCCTTTTCGCCTTCATAAGTAATAATGACAAAGACCCCTGTAATTTATTTAACGCTATCCTCCGCCAACTACCATTTAAATGGTTTAGCGTTTAAGCTGAAGGATAACTTTGGTTGGAACATCAATCGTGTGGTTTAGGTATGTAAACGAGCAATTTACCAAAAATGAGTATTTTCTTACTTTGAAACCGTTAACAAAATTATTGACCGCGCCGTATACCATGATTCAATAACCTGGTAGCACAAAAATTAGATTTCTCCAACCTTTTCGATGGGGGAATTTTTCCCCTTTGAAATAATATAATTATATTCCATCTTTCCATTCGCCGGTGTACGGTGGGTCACTACACAGTCGACAGTTTTGCTTCGATAGTTTGTCGTAAAATTCACTTAGTTAATGTGTACGAGTAACAGTCTGCTAAAACTTTGTTGCTTCATGGACGCAATCGAATTAACTGTACCTCAGTTGGATGCCTATAAAACACCTTTTATTTTTTTAGAAATTATTGAGTTCTTTGTCCTGTATAGTCTCAGTTATAGGGTAATATATGAAGGCTTTTACACTTCATAGTACCTTTACGTAGTAGGGTTAATAGATGAAAGCAAAAATTCCACCTTTCCTACTAGTAGGGATAGATAAATAAAAATCCACTTATCCCTATTAGGGATAGGTGGAACGGACGGACTGTATGGCATTGATGGGGTACTTGGGGAATTTGAACAAGCTGCTGTAGTCTTAACAGCTTGTTTCTTAGGTATTAAAACATTTATTAGAATAGAAAAGAATAAGATTTTATTTGTAGCAAAGGACATTTATAAATATACATAGGTAACATATAGAAAGACAAACACAAACATCCCCAAACGTTCAATCTTTACTGTTCATATATTTTTGATAGGCGTTGATTTTTTAATAATACGAGAATAATCCCTCGGAAACACTGTGTAAAATCGATAAACGAGGAAGTGTTATATTTTATATCTATAATTTCAGAAAAAAATCCATCCATTCCAAGCCTGGAGCTGGTCGCTAGTAAATACTAGATTAAATTGGTGAAATCAAATAACACAGCGAGTGTATTTGAAAATAATAAATAATAGTGAATGATCGTTGATAATTGTGAGTGTGAAGCGGTTATGAGGACTTATTGCCTCGAACTAATTTAGAGCAGCAAATAGCTCAAGGCGTGCCGATGGGCGTGCAAGCCACGACGCGGTAAGCTTACCTTGATTAATTGTTAATGAGCTAAGTGTTAAACGCCTCGTTCACATTAACCGATCACTGATCCGAATATACCATTCGCTTTGTTTAATTGTTCTTCTCTTGTATATTGTAGTACTTTTTGTATATGGTCAATCAGTTCATGCTAATCAGGGCTTAAGATTTACTTTGAAATGACAATGTTGTTAAGTAGCTCTTGAAGATTTAATGTTTAGAAAAACAGTAAAAATATCAATCAATAATATTAAATTTTTTTTAAACCTTATTGGTATCATTAAGTGTATAATGTCCATTAGGATAAACTGCAAAACTTTCTTAAAACCCCTAACAAAGACAGGAAGCTGACAAATCGAAGTCTGAAATGTACCAACAATTATACATTCACGATTCGATACGGTTTTCACCATTGTCAAACTGAAAGTCTACTAAAATCTGTATTGTGAAATCCTCCGTTAGATTGCTTTCTTGACTTCAATTTGTGATTAATAAATCAGATTTACGTACCTACCTGTGTTATTGTATATAATTTATATTTACAAAATTGTTTATCCTGACTGACTATCAACGCACAAACAAAACTGAGTCTAGAAATCTGAAATTTAGAACATAGGTTTATTTTATAATGTGCTAGCGACCTGGTCCCGACTTCGCCCGTAAATTATATCTGAATTATACCCTTGTAATATCTGAATTTTACATGTTTAAAATAGTAATTTATTTATCTTTCGATATACCTGCTTTACCTATTTCATTGTCGTACACAACTGTACTTTCATTTTTTTTCTTCTATAAAACCCAAAGTGTGCGAGACGGCTACGAAAATACATATATTAAATTTAAAGTCGGCTTTCGCACATTTTGTACGAAATAAAATTGTGCGAGACGACTACTAAACTTGAATCAAACTTGAAAATTGAAGATACGTTAAGGTGGTTTAGAAGTAGGTAGTTAGCCGACAAACAGACTTGCTTGCAAAGTAAGTACATATATATTCAGGCGTTATTTATCTTTTATTTCTCAACTCGTACGAAGTCGCGGGCACCACTAGTTACTTACAATCAGAAATAGTTAAAGCACAAAACAAATGAAATCCAGTTTTTATTTCGACATTAATAAAACAGTGAAACATTTTGCAATTTCAACCAATTATAAAGCACATTCGACCTTACATTTAATTCTCGTAATGTAATCCATTGGCCACCAGCAGTCGTCGCTTCGATAACATCGGACCTTCATAACTGCATAATACCTTTATTTTATACTAGCTGGTGTCCACGACTTTCTCCGCGTTCAAAAAGAAAAAATGAGTAATTTAACGCCTGACCTCTATATCTCTGTGATGACAGTGGCGCCAAATTTTATATTTTTAGACGATCACTCGGGAACATAAAATTTTTTCAGGATAAAAAGTATCTTATATATTAATCCAGGTATTAAAATATCTGTGTGCCAAATTTCATCCAAATCCTATCAGTAGAATAGTATAGTATAGAATAGTATAAACATCCATACATACATACATACATCCTCAATCTTTCGCATTTATATTAGTAGGATTATAACAAAAAATATCCACTTAATTAAGTACATATCATTCGCGAAGTATGCGCTAATGTGACAGATTGTAGGTAACTCTCGAATCATCAATAAATAAATAGAGTCGCCCATCATTTAAAAGTTTCAAGACACTTAAATGATCAATATAGCTGACCAATAAAACTACCTGGTAAACGTGAAGCGAATTAATGCGTATATCATTATGTAAATTGTATAAAAAGTCTGATGAGCAGCGTATGTACAAGTGTCATATTACAATGTTCGAACAACATAAAATTAATGTGGTGGTAGCGGTCGGTTTGCAAGTAGCCGATAATGTGGGAACAAACATCACCTGCCCGTCACGGTTTGTCCGCACAAAGTGTATGGTGAATTTTGTGTTGTGACTGCTATCACGCATTCAAGCCCTCACAATATAAAGCTGGTTAACCGCTTGTTATTTTGAATAATTACTATTTCAAATTAAATATGAAAACCGTTGAATATAAAACGTTTATGTTTCAAAACAACATTATGTACATTGTACATAATAATGGACTAATATCCAAAGAGAGGTAGTCCTACACCCATCTGTTTACCAAACGATAAGATACCAACTACAAGCAAAATGTTGATTAGCTACTTTTAGAAATAATTTTATGTTTTATTAAATTATGCACTCGGTTTACTGCATCCTTCGATCGATAGGCGATTTTTTTTATTTTTTTCTTTTTAATGTTTGGGACTTTTACCGTACAGAGAAAGGTATATCAGCTCCATCATTCCCGGTGACCGGTGATAAAGATGCTAGCGCCTATTTATTTGACTTTCATTTCCGAATTAAGCTCAGCAGCGCACTTGCTGCACATTGGTGTTGCTTGAGTTAATAGGCGACGGTAGCCAACCGTCATCAACTCTACTAACCTTTATAACAAAATAAAATAAGTAGAAGTCATCGCCGAAGAAAATTTTAAAATGATGCCAACAAGTAATTACTGTAAGATCGACTCAGTGTTACTAAATGACTGAATTGCTGTAAATTGCTGTAACTTGACGAGCTCGAATAGGTATGACTAAAAATAGTATCCTCGTCCAGATGTTCAAATCAGCGAAGTAATGAAAGAAAATCCCTGACAATAATTATTAAATCGGGTTTATTGTTAAGTTAGCGTTTACTTTGTGTCGCTAAATTGTCTTTAATTAATTTTAATTGAGTACTCTTAAGTCCTTTGCGAGCTGTGTTATTGCAAACGCCCGCATGGATACATCGCATCGGGGGACAGTAAATTTGACCCCTATATTACAATACGGTACTTAGAAATTCACACGAAAACAACATTCTTGTTCACAATTTTTTTTTTCGTAATTCTATTTTAACCCCGAGACACGACATAAAAGAGGGATGTGTTGACCTGTGTGTCTGTGTCAGTTTGTAGCTTCATAGCCTCTAAACGGATGGACCGATTTTGATTCGGTTTTTGCTTGAAATCTAACGTGAATGAAATGGTTCTTAGCTATAATTTATAAATATATTCCAAATAATAATGTGTAGATGGTAAAGTTTGAATACAAAAACACCCAAACACGAATACCATGAATCACCATTAACGATACATCCTACGAGAATTGGATTTCCACAGTTTCTAAACTTCCTATGGAGTTTCAAGAACCAATCGTTACAAAACATTTAGGATACTCTTACTTCCATGGAATTGTTCAGACTGTGGCCACAGGTGTAACAGTACACTTCACACTGTTCTCAGTTGTAGTGTAACGTTTCATTAACTAGAAATCCTGGGGCCGTTTTTCCGGGCTTCCCGGCACGGGCGCATCTACAATGGCGGCGCTTCCGGCCAGGTTCCCGCCAAAACAGAAATAAACTGACCCAGTTGCGCGGGCGCACGTCCGGCAGTAATACGCACGCACCACACTGTCTACATTCTGCATTTCCGGATAACTTGTTATCCCAACCACCTATAACATTTAATATTTTTTCTTATAAAATATTGTATACAACTAAAGAGCCAAATTGAAAGAGATAAGTATACTTGTAGTTTCATAGTTTGTATCAGTGTTAAATTCTATATACCAAAATCTGTTATTTGCAAAAACTATACTTTTGAGATATTGACAGAAAAGGTAGGAATCCTGAAAATTTTTATAGGTATAAAGGTTTATTGATGGTAGGTGGCCTTTGCATTAAAAAATCTTCCGGGTAGTTTATGTAGTCGAAGGACTTAAAATCTAACATTGTCTATATGTATATTATATTGTTGTTATAATTATATACCTAGACATTGTTAGACCTAAACATTGTATCGAAAACTGACTCACTTTAATTAGTAAAAACTATACTATGAAATCTTCATATACCTGAATAGGTACTGAATAGTTTTATACAAGCGCCTACTTTATTAAAACATTAGTCACATTATAAGTGAAAAACGCATACAAATTCATTAATGTTTAGCGCGTTATTTATTCGTTTAAACAAAACTTTGCACAACCACCGCGCGTAGTTTTTGGAGCGGAAAGGGACATAAGGCAGATTGCTTCACTATATTCACCTTGCTGACTTTAACTACTATTTTATTTATGTTAGAACTTGTGTGGTTTTAAAAACCACTTGTTAAAAATAAATGGAGAATAATTAAGAGTGGCGTAGCAAAAAACTCTAACCAAAATAAATTATAATAAAAAAGCTGGTACTCGCGACTGCGGTGAATAATGAAAAATATAACACCTAAGAAAATAAATGCACTATCTGTGTGCCAAATTACATCCAAATCTGTTCTACCAGTTTTGCGTTATTGAGGAACAAATATCGGACTATTAATTTTAAATTTTTATTCATTATTTTTACCCTTTGTCAGATTTATGCTCAGCGCGAATATTATTATGATTACTTCTGACAAAAGTTTCAACATAAAACTTTCTACAAATTCGATATAGTCCTTTTTACTCTTAAGATAATAATATTATTATCTTAACCAATTAAACAATTTAGTTTAATTGGTTTGTAATCTATTTTAAAATTACAAATGTACTGTTTAAATTATTTCACATTATCAATTTTATTTTCATTCAATACGCGAAAAGACTATAATATAACAAAACAAAAAAGAATTAACTTTTTGTTATTCATAAGTATCGAATGAAGAGCAGTGTCTACTAACCGCGCCCCCGCGCGCTCTAGCGGAAGTAGCTGTTACGAAATTAATGCGGTTCTAATTAAATAACAAGCTCTCGCTGCCTTTGCGGCAGCCATGTTGTCGCTCCTGTCAAAATAGAACTCCTCTATTATGAACACAACTCTTGTGTAAATTATACATTTTGCTCTTTAATGACAACAAAATCGTTTTATAGCAAAATAGGTTGATATTCGTAGTGCGTGCGTCAAAGAATGATATTGTTTTTGGCAGTGCCATCTACAATGGGACTACAAACAATGGGAAAACAAGCTTTCGCCTAAGGTTTTGCCGGCATGAAAAATACTAATAAATACTAATAACAGAGCATTTAAAAGCGTTTACAATAATCGATTTTGTTCAAATTAATATTCCTTGAAATGCGAGAAAAGTTTTTACTCGTATGACGAAAAAATTGGAAAAAAGTTGCGAAAAAAGAGCATTTATGTACAAAAGCTAATATTATAAAGAGAGAAGATTTGTATGTTTGTAATGAATGAATAAACTCAAAAACTACTGGACCGATTTTAAAAATTTCTTCACCTATACTCGTAGAAAGCTACGTTATCACCGAGTAACATAGGCTATATATTTTATAAAGTTACACGTGCGAAGTCGCGTGAATCAGCTAGTATGAAATAAAAATAGATCCGACTGTGCAAAATGTATTGTAGATTAAAAAGGCAACAGGCGCGGCGACACAACAGAGTAAAGGAATACAAAATAGTTATGTAAATTAAAGGAAGTATGAAAAAACATGTTTATCAACCACAAAGACCATTATTGTCACTTGTTAGAACAAAAATCGGTCCCATATGAGATAAGAGTTCGGTGCGTTTGTCGGCACAGATCAAACGGCTCGCTTAACACTTCGGCGGACGAGGTTCGAGGAACGAGAGGTCCTAGGTTCGACACCGCGCTAATCAGACACCGATATATGTCGCGTTTAATATTCCGGGAATTACAGATAGATTAAATTAAGTAATGTGTTGATAAAAATGCGCGATTGCTTTTGAATATGGAGACAAAAATAACCTAATAAAGATACATAGTTAAGTTGATTTCCAAGAAGCAAGATTTAGTATTTTAGTATATTATTATAAGCATTGAATCTTAAATTGAAAATAACATAAATTTAAACAAATGCTTTTCTCACTAAGCTAGGTCTTAAGGTTAAGTACAAGCAACGCCACAGGCTGCCAACTACAGTAAAATTAGGTAAGATATAGGAACGGAGAGGGGAATCTGTTGGCATCTTTATCTTACTCTCCTTTACACAACAGCACACATGCAGTTATCTTCTGAAAGGTGGTGGTTACTACCGTCAGACGGGCTGCCTGAATAACTGAGACTACTTGTCAGAACCAGATAACAGTTTAGGATTATTAAGGCGCGATTTCACCATAATCTTTTAGTATTTAACATCGCTGTTAAGTCATTTAGCGCTGTCATTCGCATACTGTAAACGTCTGTTAAATTACTTAACAGCGATGTCAAATACTAACAGAGTATGGTGTAATCGCGCCTAAGGTTCCCAGTTCCCTGACAAGATTAACTATAAGGTAAAGTTATCAAAATTAGCTGCCCCCAGTCTATTTTGTTGTCATAATACAAGTCTAGACTAGGTTTAATAACAAGTTGATAATAAAAAAAAACTGCGCTGTCCGTTATGGTCGTTTAAACCGTTATGATGTTGATTTCTTGGATAAAAAATTTAATGTAATAATATGTAGAAATAACAAAACAAACAATTAAGTATCTAGTAGCCGTTTTGTGGTCTCTCGGGCAGGTCGAGTAGCCGATCGGATAATCGCTATTCGTTATCTGTTCCATCGACACGACCGACGATCGGTCGCTCGACAAATTGCTCCGTGTTTTACGGTACCGTTTGCTTCAGATGCTTTTGACTTTTTGCCCCCGCATTCGTTAGATCACGTGCTCTCCTCATCCTCGCATAGGAAATATATGTTTATAAATTAGATTTGTCAATTAAATTCGTCAATCAAAACCTCCTTACATACTCGTATTATAAAACAAAGTACCTACCCCGCTGCGTCTGTTTGTTTTTATGTCTGTATTTCAAAAACCACTGAACGGATTTATATGCGGTTTTCACTAGTCCTCTAGTTTTAAAGGAGTGTTAAAGATAAAGTTTTTTATATATAATTTGCAGAAAAAAATTGCAACCGTGCAAAGCTGAGTGCGAGTCTCTAGTAATATTATAAATGCCATATTGAGTTTGTTACGCTTTCACGCCTTAACTACTGAACCGATTATCCTGAATTTTTGTATACCCAATGTAAGTAAAGTACTGTTCTGTCAAAGTCATATCTGTTTTATCAAATACTGACAAAATCGCGGAAAAATCTACTATGTTAACAAACTTTAGATCAATAGTAAATGAAGCAGTTTTGTCTCAACCTTGTTATGTTATATTCCTTCTAATATTAATATATAATAAATCACGAAATAGAGATTGCATCAGTCGATTGCGTATTGCCAATTCTTGCAATATTGGTACGACAACGGATAATCAGATACCTACCTACTTATATGCGTCCGCTACAATTGCAAAATGTAATATTTTCCTACGGTGACTTTCTGTTTACATGTTTCATACGACTTTCATAGTTTTTATAAAATCTTTAAAATTTATAATCTGATATTTAAAAGTCTGAAATATTTACAAGAAATTACTGAAATTAAGATAGATTATTATTACTAAATTCTCCAAAATGTAAGTTTAAAAAACAATGTCCTGGTTTTGAATGATATCCTTTAAATGGCTTCGGGACCCTTTGGACTAAATACCCGCCTCGAGCTTCACGCAGATGCAATTTTTTCCTGCAAATTATATACACAAACTTTTCTCTTTAATTGCTTTTTCCATTACCTACCGCAACTCTATCGACTGAATAATGAACTACTCTTGTGTATACATACATCTTCTTTGCATCCTAAGCTTAGCAGAAACTGTTTCCTCCACACACATATAGGACTGGTAACGGGTTTTAAAACTAGCTTAAGGAAGCTTGAAATCGCGTTAAATGTGAAATCACATGGCATTGTAAAGGTTCTATTAAAGTCGACAGCTTTAATTCAGTGTTTGTAGTAAAAGTAGTTGGAGATTATCTACAGAGAGATTTGTGCCCTGACTAGGTTGGCTATAGGGAGGAACGTTGTTTTAAACGATGTAAATCGCTGCCTAGCTTTTTTAATAAACAACTTTATTCTGATTACCACAAAGTTTAACTTTGCGTGAGTCTGATAGGTGTTTAAAACGTTTCGTGTTTGTGGTGAACCGGACACTGGTCCACAGTACTTGGGCGGCAGGTGTTTCGTGCCATGCCTCCTCCCACTGCGCCGACGCCGGTCTCTACAGAGATCAATGATCTAGTCGAGATTTTCTTAGGTATTACACACCTGGTCTTATGGGACTCAATGTAGGTACTATAAGTAATTCTATTCATATTAAATTGTGAAAGTTTGTGAGGATGTATGGATGCTTGAATGTTTGTTCCTCGCAGAATAACACAAACACGGCCTAAAAGATTTAGGCGAAATTTGGCACACAGATTGTTTATTCTCTGAATTAATATATAGGATACTTTTTATCCTAGAAAAATTTTAGGTTCCCGAGGGATCGTCCGAAATTAAAATAAAAATCTACAGTCAAATATCAAATAAGTAAACAGTGGCGGCGCCATCGTCGTCCCAGCGATAAAGATGTCAGCCATTATTCAGATGTTATATTTTTATTTTTCCACGTATTTTTGAAGTCTTTGTAGTCATTTGTAGTTTTTGAAGGTCGCCAAGCAACTCGTGCTATTGAATTGTTGAAATCAAAATTTTGGTGCCAAGAAGAAGACGTAAGAAGAAAATTTTGAATAGAGACAAGATGGAATTACTAACTCACGCACGAACTTAACCACAATAGCACACGCTAACTTCATGTAAATCTCTTACCAACGACCAACGAGTATTAAAACGGCTAACCCTATTTATGACCGCAGAGTGCGATGTACCTACATATATTGTTTACTTCTTAAGAAGTAAGTAAACATGGCAGCATCTGAACGCAGTAACTAACCAACCTCTTACTAAAACCGCTGTAGAATAACAGCTCGTATAATGTTGTCTTTCGGTGAGTGAGTAACTGATATCAGAGTCCATTTATCTTATTAAGGTCAGCAGAGCACTTGCAACCCCCATTATGTTGTTTGAGCTATCAGGGGACAATAGCTACCTACTATCGAATATACAGTCAACCTTTGCATAAAAAAGTATCTAACTAATTATTTTGTTACAAGCTATAATTAAACATTATAAACTAACCCCCGACATCTAGTGAGCCCAAACACGCTACTAATTGCTAAATTGCTAAGAGTTGGATATCCCGCAGACTACTTTATATATCAGCATCAAATCAAGGTTACCATGTCATAGTAATACCTACCACCGAAGTAAGAGTATACAAAATTTCACATCAGTCGAACCTGTTGAAGTTAGTGAAAACCCTTTTTTTCTTTTTTTTTTTAACGTTGGGAAATCCTCTTGGATACCCGGCAGTGTAGGGGACACTGCCGGGTTATGCCGGATTCCTACCGGCTAAAACCCAACGACTTTCTATCAGCGCGGCCGTTCATTGGCGGGGTCGCGGGGACGTTGTGACACGACTTCGGTGCCCCGCCACAGTTAGTGAAAACCCTGCGTCAACTAGGAAATTGGCTGCTGTTTTTCAAACGCCTGAACAGATCTTCATAAATTATAGCTAAGAACCATCCCGATCAAGTCAGCTTTTAAACAAAAAAAAAATGTCAAAATCGGTCCATCCGTTTGGGAGCTACGATTCAAAAGACAGACGCACAATACACACGTCAAACTTATAACACCACGTTTTTGCTTTGGGCGTCGGTGATTAAAAATTCAATTAAGTTGTAATTAATGTACTCGTAACGAGCATCGAAACAAATGATCCAAACATTTAAGAGAGCATCACGTCACGACAACGATTAACTGGTGAACCAAAGCGATAGTAATTTAATCGCAAACTAATTCCGTAATAACCGTCTCTAATGCTCATTTTATTGCTCTTTATTTAAACTACTTGTGATTCGAGATTAATTATACAAAGTTAAAATCAGTCAATATTCTGGCGAGTCGGCTAGTTGGTCTTTTTTAATATAAAAGTTGACAAATTGACGATCCACTTGATGGTAGGTGGCTACCGTCGCATATTAATTACAAGCCAAGTAGAATTATGGATAAGACGTAAGACATACATAAGACATACGTACCTCGGCGTACCCAAAAGTGGAGGTACGCCAGCCAACTCGAGGGACCTCACGACGGGCGGTGGTCTCTCATTAACTGACGCAGTGTGCCCTGCCACTACATACTTAATTTCTATTAAATTAAGGGTCAACTATGGAAACAATTGTTTTAAGATTGCTTTGCTTATAGATTTTTTTTTTTTAAATTATTCTAAGCAACTCACTAGAGATCGTTTGTGACCGTCGTCGGTGGAGTAAACCTCCGAGGGCAGAAACAGTGTTCAAAGCTATCTGAAGATCGTGTCGGGAGAACGATTGCTCCCAGTGCTGAAAACAAGTTATACTAAAGACTATTATTAAATTTTATTACGTAATTCTTTTGTATCATTTCTTTATTTGTGAAGAGTAATAAAACTCACAGTTTTTAACTAATTTTAACTTTTTACCATCATTTATCACTAAAAATAAACAGAAAAAAGACTCGCTACAACAGGTACTGGACTAAACCATTGGTTTAGTGCTCGTTGTGAGCTAGCTGGTGCCCGCGACTTCGACTGTGTTCAAAAGTAAAAAATATAACGCCTGACAAAATACATGATGAGCAATAACTTACTGAATCTTTATTGCTGTTATAGTTTTGGCAATAAGTTGTCCTTACCTATGTCCTTTTCTGTATCCCTGATAATGTGAGGGATACAGAAGGTTGAGTAATAAATGCGTGAAAAGGTAACAGACAGACAGAGTTACTTTCACATTATAATATATTAGAATACTTTGTACGTACTGGCTTTTTCCACGCTAACACTTTATTTAGTAGTGTTCTGTCAACGTTTCACCTGTTTCGAAAATTACAAAATGATATTGAAATATGTACAAGTGTGATTATTTATACATAATACTGAATAAGAAGCCATTATTTTGAAACCCCAATTGAAGAGTTTCAATTTTCAGTTGTCATGAAATTTTGTATCAGCCATATTTTCCCTAAGTGTTTTTGACATTTGGAAATAAATCCATACCTTTTGTAACTGTGAAAGGGTTAACTAAACACCGAAAGGACGTAATTCATCACAACGCCTCCTCCGTAATGCATTCGAAATTTATTTGCTTTTCACATCAGGACTCGCGTCGCTTTTAAAAGAATATTGAATTGAAAACATTTATATTATGCGCTCGGTCCTCCATTCATTAAACGAAAATAGTTTTATGTAACCCGCTCCATACGAGAGCTAAGTAACATATTAATCGTTCTTTTTCTCTCCAGCCAGTCATGCTGAATTCACTTTATTGAGATCGCAGCATTATTAATGACGTTTTTGATTACAATCGTGTTGCAAGCGTGTATAAAAAAAGAGGTCATCATTTCGTCCGTACAGTTCGATGGACAGACAATTTAGAGATGATATAAATGTTACATTTATGATCTATATACGGTAACGGTAGCTAGAAACATGAAACACACACACCCACATACTAGTAAACACATACAAATTGCTATGAATGAGATGATGCCCCGACCATTACTGATAGGGCTGTCTACACACACAGGAGGTCTTTAGTTATTTAAATTTTTGATGCATATAAATCCTGTATAAAAGCAAATTTAATTGCAAAGTAAAATAAATAAAAAAATATGTCGCAAATGTCTGCAGTAAAGCCTTAGACATGAAGGGTTTCTCGAATGCGAACAACGATTTTTCAAAACACGATCACCTCATGTAAACAAATGCTGCCAATTTCGCTCTGGAAATTCTTCACTTACACACAAAACACAACAGTACTCTTACTATTAGTACCAGAAGGTCTTCTGTAAGAAGTCGCTTTCTGCAGCTGGAAAGTCCATAAACTACCGTCCAACCTCTTTTTGCCTCGCACACATAAAGAACAGAAGTCATTACAATATTTTTTCAGGGCTTGGATCTACGCTTCCGATTCTCACCAGACTGTTTAATATCGATATACATATAACAATATCTAATATTAATAATAATATTTTTATTTAATTACTAGCACACCTAAATACACATCTTAAATTATAAGTTCTATATTAAATATTTGATTATGTCGATTACTAGCGTCTCAACCAGAGCAAATCTTAGACACTAGTTTATACCAATGCAAATGTCTATAATACACTTCAAAAGGATAAAAAAATTGTTGAAGGTGACATTTGCTTTCAAAACTAAAACAAGTCTTTATGATACAATAAGAGTTCACTTGACGATACGTTACGAATTTTCACACTATTAACAGTAAAATGCGAAAGCGTATTGAGATATCTCACTTGCAATCTTTACGAGCGTTCGCGTTTTGTGGAACTGCTGACGTGTAACCCAGCCTTTACTCAACCCTATAGATAAAACTTGGTGGATTATTGCGCATGTAAGTGTGTTTCCCACGGCGTGCAAACTGGTTCATAGCCCGGAGATAAGCTGAAACTTACCACGCGGCCGCTAAATTAGTACCCCAGTGACAGTTTCCTGTCTCTTGTACGAGTATGCTTCGTTTTCTGATTTACACAAGCCCAAACTGCGAATGTGTAATCACTTTGTGTTTCTCGATTTGTATGATTGTTCATTGAACAACTCAATGCATTTCGGCGAAGGTTCAAACTGATTTCAAATCGTAAACGACAATAAAACCAGTTTATCAACATCGAATTTTAACTGAAGACGCCTCCCGACATGGTAGCAGCGATTATCTTTGTATGACTTGTGTGTTACCTTTGAACAGAACCGCCAAACAAATATTTAATTTTAATATGGCAATATTATGTAGATAATGTCACTTATATTTTTTTATTTAAAGGTCTTCAGACAGGCTGACGATCCACTTTAATTCAAAGACTTGATTAATAACATAAAGGATTAGGAAGGGATAGGAAAATTGGCTCTAGAATCCGTTACTCACTCAACGAAACATAACAGCACAAATGCTATCATTTCACGGTGGTCTTTGGTAAAAGCGTGGTTATTGTCACCAGACGGGCTGCCAATTTATAACTGCGAAACGCAGTGTACACTGCCAATACTATAAATACTCAGACTAGAGCCAAGTTAGAAAAGTTTAGTGACACCCTCTGTGACGTTTAATTGTATGAAATCAGCGCCATCTACCCGAATTAGTACGTACTTCTTGGTTCATAATAAGCTTAACTTCGTCAATAGCTTGTAAAATTGTTAACAGATGCCGTAGTTTTCACTTCTATATGCAGTCCTACGACTGACAGTTTTTTTTTATTTCACATGGTTTGAATTTAGCTTAAATGGTTTTGTTTTACCACTGACACTAGTCCATTACGTTGCACGGGTGAATTCGTGTCGACCGAACGCGGCCAAACGGGTTCGCTCTTTGTTTTGCTGCTGCTCTCCATCGCCATCGTTAATGGATTGTTTATTAATATTGTAATTAGTTAGGACCGGTCCGCCGAACTGTCGGACGCCGGCTGAGGTTCGCCCGTGAGAAATGTTACACGTCATTTCATTGATTAAATCTAAAACAGTAGTGGTTTGATCGCGCTAATAATCTCAAATGAATTTTTACACTTAAACAAAGGATGTTCGATTAAACCGTTGATAAATTAATAAGATAAAAGAAATCACTTTATACTTCAGCGTCTACGGGGTGATTGTAAAAGTAATGCATTGGTAAAGTTTGTATCGTTTTAAAATACCTAAAAAAAACACTTGAGACCATACTTCATCTATAACAAGTACAATAAGTCAATGAAGATTGTAAACAAAAAATATCTATTTTAGGCAACATAATAGATTATAGTACAAGTAGTTAGACACTACTAAGATTAAGTTATCTTGCATAGATTTATGCTTGGTCTCCGCTGGCGCTCCAACAGATGTGTTTACTAGGTTTCACACATTTAAATTTAAAAAAGCCTATTCACTTTTACCATTGGAATCAGTAATAAAGAAGATTAATTTTTCTCTATATTAATTTTGCTGTGATTTAGAGGTTTGTTCAGTAGCAGGGCGCACTGCATTTCGCAGTCATTTGGTCAGCCCATCGGACAGCAGTAATCACTCTCTTAAAGAGCACCACCGTGAAATAATAGCACATGTGCTGTTGTGTTTCGGTGAGTGAGTAAGGGATACCAGCATTGATATTTAAAAACCCATATCATTGGATGCCAGAGTCCATTTTCCTATACCTACCTTATCCTTAAAATCGTACTATGAACGGCAGCGACGGCGGTCGCGGCATAAAATGGTTAGAAGTATCAAAATGGTTCCTAGTATTTTCACAAATGTTATGATAACTATGGAATTCAACAATACAATGGCATTCAGGTAGGAAATCACCCAATCTTTTGTTTGTTTATAGCATACTGTTGAATCCTTACTTTTAAAACTAAGTATATGTTACAAGAAATACATATAAGTATTGAGTGTCTGCTACACAGAACTATATCGTGTAGAACCGTTACGGACTGTTGAATATAGTTGATGACATCACTTGAATGAAGCAACACAAAATGTATACACGAGACTATCAATTCCTTAATTTATTCACAGGATTCGTGTACTTAAAACCCTATTTCTTCCAAAAAGTATCTTATACGATAGTTCAGATATTAATCTATTTGTGTGAATCCGTTCAGCCGAGTACCAAACATCCATACTTTTGCATTTATAATATTATTAATAAGGATAAATATACAAAATAAAAAATCCATATCTATTATAAACATTCAACCAAAACACATTGACTTTTTGTTTTCAATTACATACACCGGTTCATCATGTGTGTGTGTCTTTTTTGGTTTTGTGTTTTGTAACTGAAAATAACTTACGGCGACATCTCATTAAGCCTGTCAGCGGTCGGCCCGCTTTGAAAAATGTCTCATTTAACCCCGACGATCCCTTAATAGCCGGTGAAGGGTTAACCGCCACAAATAAACCGTACGCGGAAGTGGGCGCCGCTATAGGCCGCCAGCTTCGCTTTTTAATAGTTTTAATTAGGAAATAGTAATATAATTTTTATGTTGGGCCGCTTTTGAAAGCTTGTCGACATGTCAACCGATAGCAAATTATCGTGAGAACGTTTATTTTTAACTGCTCGCTAAATTGTCTTCGAAGGGAAATCATAAATAAAGTCGTTTAAAACGACATTTCGACATTTTTGTTAAAACCTAAAAGGTTATAGTTATTATAAGCATCCTTTAGTGAGAGTTTATCTGTGGTAACCAATGTTCCTTGGTTCAATAACATTAAGCTATATTAATTTTCTATCTGTAATTTATTATTTTTTTATGTTAAGGTCGACAGACAGGCTGACGGTCCACTTGGTGGTAGGTGACTACCGCCTATAACACAAGAAACGCCATAGGTGCTGCAAGTGCCCTGCCGACTACAGTAGGATTACATTCGAGTATAAGGGATTGAAAAGGAATAGGGAAATGGGCTTTGGCACCCCTTAAGTACTCACTCACCGAAACACAACAGCACACGTGTGTTGTTATTTCACGGTGGTCTTCTGTAAGGGGTGGTTACTGCCGCCAGACGGGCTGCCCAAATGACTGCGAAACGCAGTGTGCCCTGCTACTAAGGATTAGGAGGATATTATGCTTAATCCTAACTTTTAACTTTAAACGCAAGTGCGCTGCCGACCATAGAAGGATTAAGGATAAGGGATTAGGAAGGGATGGGGAAATGGGCTCTGGCATCCTTTACTACCCCTACACAATAGCACATATGCTGTTATTTCATGGTGGTCTTCTGTAAGGGGGTGATGGTTTAGGTACTGCCGCCAGACGGGTTCAATGACTGTGAAACGCAGTTTGCTTTGCGCTATTGAACATCGCTACTACAAATTCAACTACAAACAATATACCAACCAATAGATAAAAAACAAAACATACCAAATAAAAAAAACTTATCAAAAAATATAAATACCTAAATCCGTACTAATATTATAAATGTGAAAGTATGTTTGGATGTATGGATGTTTGTAAATCTTTCATGCAAAAACTACAGAACCGATCACCATGAAATTTTGCATACACGTTGTCTGAGACACCAAAAAGGACATAGCGTACCTTTCATCGTTCAACGCGGACGAAGTCGCGGGCACCAGCTAGTAAATTATATAATCATATTATATAATTTATTTAGGTATTCATTCTTTATATATTATAAAACATAATAATATATTATGTGAATAATAATTACGAGTTTTTAAAACACAATACAAGTCGCTATTATTCTTTTACCGCCCCAAACTTGTAAAATTCTCGAACACTACACAATTTATTATGTAATTTATTCAAGAAGATAACGGGGTGTCGACAAAGAGGCACGGTGTTGAATTTCAATTATTGAACTGACATAATTTTGCATGATTCCCATTGGAAGCTGTCTGGCAACCACGCCCATTTCCCTTTTCTTTGAGGACAGTTGAAATCTCTGTTCATCACCCCAATACCGTTAGATTTAAAGGGTGAACTTGATATAAATAACAATTTATTCCATCTACATAATATTTGACTTACAAAGACTGTATGTACCTTATATGTTTTATAAAAGTTCACATAACATAGTCAATTTTTTAATCCGTTGAAATATAGAGCACTAGCTAGTGCCCGCGACTTCGTCCGCGTTGAACGATGAAAGGTGCCCAATGTCCTTTCTGGTGTCCCAGACAACGTGTATACAAAACTTCACGGTGATCGCTTCAGTAGTTTTTGCGTGAAAGAGTTACAAACACCCATACATCCATACATCTAAACATACTTTCGCATTTATAATCGGATGATACATATAATAAGTAACACCAGGGTAGATTCAATTCCCCCGAGATGGCTGGCGTACCTCCACTTTCTTGTACGCCGAGATTTTGACAGGGAGCGTAGGCATCCCCGCGCTGGAAAGCCTTGGAGGGGCACCGATGTCGTGTCATAACGTCTCGGCGACCTCGCACATCAACGGCTGCGCTAGAAAGTCGTTGTATTTTAGCCGGTACGAATCCGGCATAACCCCTCAGTGTCCCTTACACTGACGTGTATCCGAGAGGATTTCCCAGCGTTAAAAAAAAGGTTAGATTCAATTGCTCTGTTAATCCTAAAGCAGCGTCCTAAAGGATAAAACTTAGGAGGGATAATGAAAACATTTTCTTATTCATCAATAAGTTTTAGAATCTTGCAACGAAAGCCAACGGCATTGATTTTAAATTTAATGTAAGGGTTTGATTACTAACTCCTGATTTGTCGAATGTTTTAAACACGTATTGGTATTACAAGATTATTTATTTTTTGAGCATGGTCTGCCTATGTTTGAATTTCTCCAAAATGTTTGTAGAGCGCCTTATTTTTTCAAGTAAGGCTTAAATCTTCTATATCAAATGATGCATTCGTTATAGAAGATTATTGTATCGTTTAAGCATAGAAGTCATTGTTAAGAAAATAATTTTATTCAGTATATGTACTAATTTGCGTTTTATCTCACTTTCAGGTAATGTACAAATGTCATTTTTTTTAAAACTACCCACAAACACTTCTAGAAAGGTAAGTAATACATTGCGTACGTTATTTCTCATTACATTATGGACTACAGATTTGTTTAATGTGTACATTCGAAACTAATTCACATGTGGAATAGTTAAACCACGTCAAACCGGTCTTCGGACGCCGTTCATTCACTAACGGAGCGGCTGACCAACGACCAACTATCCACATAATAACTACGGAGAAAAAACTGCCTCATTGACCGCGCGGCTATACTTGCGGGCTTACGAACAAATAGATTTCATAGAACTTACTTTGCTGTATTAACCGTGGCAACAAAGAGAAGAAGCGACAAAGAAATTGAAGACTTTACTCATGTTTTTTTTTAAAGTAATTTAAGGACTGTTTATTTAAATAAAAATTAATGTAATAAAATGAAAATCTAAGTAGTGGCAGCTGTCATTTAGGCATCTCGTCTGGCGGCAGTAACCAGCCCCTTACGGAAAACCACTGTGAAATAACAGCACGCGTGCTTTTGTGTTTCGATAAGTTAATAAGGGATGCCAGAGCCTATTACTTTATCGTTTCCTAATCCCTTATCCCTAATCCTATTATGGTCGGCAACGTACTGGTAACACCTGTACCTACTATCAAGACGTGGACCGTCAGCTTGTGCGCTCTTGCCTCTTTATTATATAGCCAATATTTTTTTATAATACTTTAAGGAAAAAACAGTGGTTCACCACTATATTTTAATAACATAATTAAAATAATATATACTAGCGACCCGCTCCCAACTTCGCATTGGTGCAATTTTCTTTTGTAAATTATATTGAAAACCTTCCTCGTTTAACGTTCTTTCCATTAGTGAAAACTGCATGAAAATCGGTTCAGTAGTTTTTGAGATCACGGCGAACATATATACAGACCTACAAACAAACATATAACAGTCTCAGTGAGGGACTTGGTTTTATAATAATTATGTAAGGATTTCATTTTCAATATATATGTAGATACAATATATTTATGTATGTACACACAATATAATAAAGCTGAAGGTTTGTTAGTGAAAAAGAAATTGGACTTAACTTCATGACTTTGCTTTCATGACTAAACTAAAGTCTTGAATTTATAATACTAGCTGGTGCCCGCGACTTCGTCCGCGTTGAACGATGAAAGGTACCCTATGTCCTTTCTGGTATCCCAGACAACGTGTATGCAAAATTTCATGGTGATCGTTTCAGTAGTTTGTGCGTGAAAGAGTTACAAACATCCATACATCCAAACATACTTTCGCATTTATAATATTAGTACGGATTAATTAAACAAATAATTATGTAATATCTAAATTAAAAATTAGATTAATTACTGAAGTTTTTGGGAAAAAAATCTTAATTTATTCTAATTTAAAAGTGTCAAGTCAAATTAGGCACAATATCTCAGTCGCTTTCAACAAATCAACACTTAAAATATCGGAGGCGAAATGCCCGACGCATTTTCAAGAAATGATCAATCATAAAGCGCGAGGTGATTTTTCATGGGGACGTCTTCGCCGGGATTTGTTTTCCCAAAAGCAAAATTAAACTCGACCAATGAGTTTAAATATAAGTTGAAAATGCGGCGAAAATAACCTGATGTGTTGAGTTCAACGTGTCTTCCCACCTGTTCACTTTGACTGGAGTGATTTATTTATCCACACGAAATGACATTTTGGAAGATAATTGACTTAGTGTAGCTCAGAAAACTATTATACCAAGATTTGTCAAATTTCTAGTATTATTTCTCTAACATTATTTTCTTACTGAGCCATATGGGAAACAGACAATGAACCGGAAACTTTTAATGCGAGCTTCACTAATGGAAAAAGCCTTCAACGACAAAGGTTTTTATAATATAATTTGCAGAAAAATGTTGCACCCAAACGAAGCCGGGATCGAGTCGCTAGTTAATTAATATAGGAAGAAAACAAATCCTACTAATATTATAAATGCGAAAATTTGTAAGGATGTAAGTATGGATGTTTCATTGTGTCGCAAGAACGGCTTAACGGATGTGGATCTGATTTGGCACACAGATAGTTTATTACCTGAGTTATTGTGGATATAGGATACTTTTTATTCTGAAAAAATGTTAAGTTCCCCAGGGATTGTCTAGAAATGTTTTAAAAAATGGGCGTCACAGTTGCCGTAGCGGCGCCACCGTCGGTTACCGCGATAAAGATTTCAGATTTTTTCTCAGGTGTTTTATAATTTTTTATCAATTTTGAACGCGCATTTTATCATTTTTCAACGCGTTCGAAGTCGCGGGCACCAGCTAGTTATGAAATAAAAGTAAGAATTACATTAGTAGTAATAACGATATTTTAGAATAAATAGGATTTAAATTAAAAAAAATAATTAAATATCTTAGATGCAAAATTAAAAAACCATCCATTCGTATCATACACAAAAAAGCAGCTACAAAGGTATGCGCGAATAAAATAATATCTATCGAATAATATCATTCAAACAATATCTTCCGTTTGTAACTCGATACAATAATCGCACCCGCCTTTATTCGATCGTATCGAGTAACGACGACAAATTGCTCGTGCATAATCGTAAATATGCTTTTTATTACGAACCATTCACAAGACAATCCTATATCCGGTGAGCACAAGCGCAGACATCATATTGTGTTCTCCACAAAAACTTATGGATCCTATTACAACTTTTACATTAATTTCCACATAATGTCCACTGCAGTAAAGTTGATGTTCGCATCACGAGGTTTGCGCATTTCTAAGGTATGATTTTGTCCGGGAAAAAAACTCCCCATTCAAGTTCGCAGACAGTGTGGCACCGAAACCTTTTTGTTATAATTCGAAATTTGTATAGAGCCCATCGATTAATTCCAAGAATGGACAAGAGGTGGACGATCGAGTGTCCATACATTGGTCGTCAACGGGACCTGAACAACCTACTCAGTACTTTTTTTTGTGACAGTGATTTGCTAAAAATATTGAAAAAAATCAATAGTTAAAAAAGAGGTATAAAAATTAACACAAAATTAACTACAATTAGATATTTGAGGTTACGTATTCATATTATATGTAGGTATATTAACAATAAAATTCTCTTCTCAAATGCTTCTCATTCTCAATAACGTGATCGGTTTTTTATTTATGTTATGTTATTTCATACTAGCTGTTGCGCGCGACTTCGTCCGCATAACTTTATAAAATATAGCCCATGTTACTCGCTGATAACGTAGCTTTCTACTGATGAAAGAATTTATTCATTACAAACAAAAATACAAAACGTTGCAGAAATTATAATTTTATGTGACTTCCTTCTAACTGTTATTTTATAAACTTCTAGTTAACCCATAGATGTCGGAAACCATTATTAACTAATAAGGGGTAAATCACCAAATATTTAAATTTACAATTGGACCATAGATTAATTGCATTTTTCATTATTATCATTTCATTATTATTTCTAAAAATAGTATTTATCTTAGCTTACTCTCCTTTTTTTTCTTCATTCTTCTCTTTTGAATGAAAAATGAACTTATAAAATTGGGTGACCGCAACCCAATTTTATAAGTTTCTTAGCCTTCGAAAATGTACTTTGATTAAAAATGTTGCACCATTACATTTAATTATCATTTATATAAAATTTATAATTAAATATTACCTCCCATCAAGTTTTATCGGATGAGACATGGATAAGCGGAACATTTACAAAAACGTTTCGACATCGTTAAAACATCGACAGACAACATTCGAACTAGAAGTAGGAGCTACTCGAGGCAAAGAAACGCATCTCATTCATGATAAGCAAGTAAATCAAGCGAGGAACCGATCGCACGCAACACCTATATCTAACTGACAGCCGCAAACGGAAAACCACTTTCTGTTATCGTTAGAAAAAACCACTTTCGTCTGCGCACGTTTGGATATACGTCCTTTTTCGTCATCTATTTCTGAGCGTGCAGTGCGAACATCTGACGTCGCATAGGACTGTTTTAAACGAATAATATAAACCTTATCCCGTACGTCATAGAGTTGTTTTTCGAATGAGCGTTACTGCGTCTTAAGTCGTAAGTAAATTGGCGGATGAATTTATGAATGAAGCAGGCTCGGCGTTGCGAGCGGAAGCGAACGCGGCCGTAGTGCGGCTTTCCCGCGGCGAGCAGTTTCATTAATAAATAATTAAATAGCTGCAACTGGCGGAATGACCGGATGTTGAGATGATTTCTAGCCTTACACGGCAAAGAGGTGGGTGCAACCTTCTATCCGAACCACTTTATTATTCAACTGATCTATTTAAACACTTTATTTGTGTAAATATGTAAATTACTTTCTAATTAGGTATTACCAAAATTAAAACAATACTGCGAATACATTACTTTTTTAAAATTCTAGTAAATACTTGTAAAAAAAATCTATACTTATTAAATTGTTTGGCCTGAGTAACTAACTATATCAAGCAATGCATAGCCAAAACTACTAAGAAAGTTGAAATTTGGATTTGTTTTGTTTTTTAAATACAACGTTGGCTATTTTTGAAAATTTCAACTCCGTATTCTATAGTTATACTACATATAACACCTTCTGAAGTGTTTCTAAACTAATGTAAAATGGATTTTTCAATGCAAAATAATTTTTGGTAGTATCATCTATTCTGTGGTAAGCAACGCAGTAAGCAGTTACTACATAGTTCCTAGTTTTACACACCTTTAGTATACCTACAAAAACTAGCCAAGAGTGGACTGCCATCATCATTATATGTGGACCGTATGCCTATCTGCTACGTTTTCCTCAAGTACTACTAATAATTGTGTTTATAATTATAACAGTAATCTTTAGGTACCAGTAATGGATTCCAAACTTTCTTATTCCAATTCCAATGTTCTTTTTGCTTTCATAATAGTAATATCTTCATTATCTAACATCTATAAAAAAAGATGTAATTTGACGTCGTAATGTCCATCATTAAACAGTAGCCCGTAGGAGTAGCTGGTCGCAGCTTAAAAGCCACCACAGTTCTCAATACAATTTATAACAGCTCAGCTACACGTTCATAATAAAATTTGACCGCCTCATTACGCAACACGCAAGCGAGTAATAGTACTGTGGAGAGTGGGATAGAATACTCAATATTCATAATGCGAAATAAAGATGGAAATAGTTTGTAAGGGAAAGAGAGGAGGAGATTAATGAAAATTTGGAGCGAACGAGACAAAATATAAGGTAGCTAGATACGCGCGTCCGGTAGACTGCTTCCTGTCGCGAGGATCGAGAGACAAGTATAGCCGAAATTTATGAAACCAATAAAATATGCAGTATTTTTAATTATATAAAGCCCAACTGTATGTTGGATGATACAGGTAGACGGCTGTTTAACCTTGTCAACAATCCCAGGTTTATTCATTTCCTGGGTAAGTCAATTATTGAAACGAAAAGTTTGTAAGTAATTTTCGCACTATTTCGTTTTTTGATAACAATAACTAATGAAGTCTCGGATTTTATTTATGACTGAGTTTCCCTGGCGATTTTTTAGTATAGATACTAAATAATTAATATTGTAAAGCCTGGAGATATTTTGATGTTTATGGAGAGTATGGAGACACTCATATCGCGCTTGAAACTTTGCACACAGGATGATTCATGTTCTAGCATAAAACAAGTAGGTAACACTTTTTATCCCAGTAAAGAGTTTCTATGAGATTATATTCTACAACTAGCTGGTGCTCACGACTTCGTCCGCGTTGAAAATTAAAAAAAAAGCAATATAACGCTTGACCTCGTATTACTATACCACTTTGGGCAGGCGTTAGTTTTTTATTTTTTATTTATCCCTCGGCAATAGTCCTTTTTTTCTTGATGAAAGGTACCCTATGTCCTTTCTGGTGTCCCAGACAACGTATATGCAAATTTTCATCGTGGTCGGTTCAGTAGTTTTTGCGTAAAAGAGTTACAAACATCCATACATCCATACATCCAAACATACATTCGCATTTATAATATTAGTATACGCCGATTAATTATAGCCAATAGAAATATCGAAAGAAACACATATCTATGTAGGTAAGTTTTGAACTTTTGATATATTTTTTTTCTTTTGTTTCTTAAATATTTTTTATTTTTATATTTATAGTTTAGCAATACGATGGGTATAATTTTAAAGATCTAAACTTCAGCGCGGGTGACAATCGTAATAACTAAACGAGGCGCTGTCAAGGTTATTATGATGTGCTAATGCTATAATAACACTGTAGTCGAATTGGCTCGACTAGTGGCATCATCTGCATTGTCGTTCAAACAAATTCTGTACTAAAAATTTATATGTTTTTAAGTTTGTATTTAAAATATCATGAAACTTTAAAAACTTTAAGTTCGTGAGGACTATAACACTCGATATTGAAACAAAGAAACGCCCCTAGTTTCAGTATCGCTTCGTAGTATCGGGAAATAAGATTTACTTACTATTTTGTTGATAATTTGTTTGATCGCATGCGATTCAACTAATTTGTTGATAATTTGTTGACTTCAAACAAAATTAAGAGATTGGGTCATAGAATCACAGACGTACTTCATCGGCACCTGTGCTTTCGTGATTAGAGTGTCCTCCGACATAGTCCTCCTCTAGATCCGTACATGTATCCCTATCACCAGCTGTTCTTCTCCAAACTTTTGACACATTTTCCAATTGATAATATTAAGTGTTAAGTCGTTGCTGTTTCGACAGGCTTCATTTTTATAAAAAAAAAAAAAAAAACGATCCTGTCTTAACTTAAAAACGTTGGTAAGGATTTATATTTAACTAGTGATACGCTCCTGGCTTCGACCGTGGTTGCAATTTTTATATACAAAAATCTTCCCCGTTTATCCCTCTTTCCATATGTGAAAACCGAATTAAAATCGATCCACCCAACTCGAAAAACTCGAGATCGGCTGGTGATAGGGATCCATGTACGGATCTAGAATAGGCCTATGTCGGAGGACACTTTAATCACGAAAGCACAGGTGCGGATGAAGTACGACTGTGATTCTATGACCCAATCTCTTAGCATTTTTATATAAGTATATAAAGATTATTTTTATAGAAAAGTTGCCTAGTTTTGTTTTGTTTTGACTAGTTTTGCCTAGTTCCCCTGGCGAAGAACATAGACTCTATTTTCGCGCATTACCAGCAAGTGTCAACAATAGAAATTGTGAGTAAAACTGTTTGTTTTCTCATTTAATCTAACAGTAGAAGTGGATACATCCACACGGACTCAGACATAATTAATCTTCTCAGACAATTCCGTTGATCGAAGGATTAATTCGCGAATCGAGGTACTTATCGCAGATTGCGTTTCCTGTTGTGCAAACTTTATAAATTAACATTTAATTTGTTACTTTCAAAATTGTCTTAACAACAATTAAATATTATAAGTCATTTCAATGATTCAATGTCTATATAGAATTGTTTTGTAAGGATGCTCGCAATATTTGAAGACCTTACTAATGTGCAGTAAGCTTGTATGGTGTATACCTACTATAGTTCATATCGCTTGGCATAGGGAAGACCTATGTCTAGTAGTAATATAATGTGTAATACATTAAAAGATCATAATTGGAGCTAATATAATTCAATTATCAAATATTAGTTAGACTCATATTTAAGCCCAATTTTCTTAGTCATAATAAATACGTGTGTGCGTACAAAACTTTCCCTTCAAAACTTTATCTATTGGTACCCAATGGGAAAGTACCACACCTAACTGATTTCGATACAATTTTCACTAATGGAAAGAGAGATAAACGAGGAAAATTTGTGTATACAATTTGCAAAAAGTTTTATTTCTATAAAATAACAAGCCACTCATCGAGTTTCCTGTAATTTATTTTTCCGTTATATCCTCAGTTATAACGTGAATAGCGAAAGTAGTGATTCAGATTATTCTGAATTTCGACGCGCAATTACGACTATAATATTCGAAATAAACCTCGTGATGACTTTCGTTCCATTGCCCACATTGACAGACTTTATTATTGGAGTCTCTTGTCACTTGTGTTAATCAGTTTAATTTAATCAGACTTCAACTAAACGTCTAGAAATTTAACAATTGTTTCCTGGAAAATGAAACCAATTTATTTTTTTGTTATCTTATAGAGGTATGTACATTCAATATTTAAAAAAAAATTATATTTTACAAATATTCAATATTTGTAATAGACGGGATATATGCAGTAAATTTGTATATTTTTATGCTGCATATGTATTTTATATAGTAGATAATTACTCATAGAGTATTTATATAACATAATTTATATACCTTTTACCATTTTAGTTAGACACAGATTATTACCCGGATTAACATATGGGATACTTTTTATCCTGGAAAAATGTTAGGTTCCCGATGGATCGTCTAATAATATAAAAATTGGGTGCCACAGCGATAAATATGTCAGATATTTTCTCATGCATAATATTTTTCATTTTTCAACTCAATTTAACAGTAAAATTCCTTAAGTTTTGGCATACATTTACAAGTTACCAATCGTATTACCACTTTGAAAAATATCTTACATCAAACATGAGGGATCACGCTTATTTTGAATGTTATAATTGAATTTGGCGTCGCTATTCGTGTATAAGTGCACTATTAGTAGGAACATCCTGCGCCCACACTTACGTTAATTGTCCTACTCTTTTTGTTTAGACGGCCACTCGACTTAACTCGATTACAACAATCAGAGTCGCGCCCTTTGGCCCGGACGCGACGCCCCTGCGTCTAACACGACCAACGTGGTTTATTTTATATTTGTAGTAGGTATATATAATATACATATTATACATACAGTACTTTTATATTTATAGTCTCTTTACTCATCTTCTTTTACTCTATGTTCAATTTAAACTCAATGTAATTTTTTAGATGAAATAAATAATACTAAAGATTACTGTCTACCACTAATAAATATAAAAGTTACTAAATGTTAGATCATCGTCGTGAGCCAATATTTTAGATAACTTTTGTCACCATTTCCATATTTTATGTCTAAGGCATACTAACATATTTAATACATGTTACTTAATTCTAAGTTAAATTTAAACAATTTGGAATTGATATGTTATTCAAATTTTCTTTTCTTAAATTGACATCATCACAATAACATCATGTGTATATTGTACTATTGAAATTATGTATGAAATACATAATATTTTTCTCATAATTAACATCTAATTATTCGCAAATGTTCCAAAATTTTATTAATTACCACACGAGCAATAAAATAGACAAGTTTCGCATAGCAAGGATTTCTTTCCTTTTAATCCAATGAGTATAAAATAATCAATGTTCCATAGTGCAAATTATTTCACTACCTATCTTAGATATAAGTATTATAAAAAAAAGCGTCCAAGTTTTTGAAAAAAAAAATCAGAAACGTATAATGATAATGTGCACATTTATAATGATAGTTTTAAAAGACATATTTATTGAAACGTATCTTTGGATACCTACCTGTTTATTTTAAAGTACTTGACTCAACTACATATTTAAACAAAAGCTAAGTATTTAACATAGCTCAGTAGTTGCGTAGGTAGTTAAAATAAAACCCATGAAGTATTAGCTAACAAAATGTTTGTTCACATTTCTACTCAATTAACTGGTTCGTTTCATTCATACTTAATTGTTAATCTCATATCTTTATATAAATGTAAACCTACAGACGTTCGCAATAAAGGCTAGTGTTGTTTCACATGACGACCTGTCATACTACATTGTCGCGTTGAATGTCTCATTTATGAATGAACTCACAGATCGAGCGGCTTCCGGCTAGCTGTCGAGATAGTACGACACTCTTCCTGGTTCCTGCTACGGTATCTTTAATTACTTAACCAGCGTAAGTAGGTCTGTCCCATGAAACGCAAATTTTGTAATTTAACTTTTATTAATAAAGCTATAAGATACCGTTTCTCTATCAGATATCGAAGTCCAGCGACGCGACTTTATCAAGATCTTTCGGAATATGAATAAAGATATTCTAAAACTGACCAAAGTGAGCGCCGCAAGTCAAACCATGTTGAACCTTGTTCTTAGAGAGTTAAGTCTTTTCAAGCTAAAACTTTCTTCAACGTTTGAGACGGGCATCCTGTGGAGCGTGTTTTTTCTTCCCGGCGTTTCACCGTTACGCAATATATCGTAAATAATTAGCGGAAGGCAAGATTCCCGTGTCTTATGGAGATCCAAACTTTCTGGTTTTTTCACCGGACATTTCCTGTCGTTCATTTAACAGTATCTGCGTATGATGCTCCGACGGGCATTCTTTGCATAAACAACGTATCCGCTGTAACTTTCCTGATATTAATACACAATAAAACCGCGAGTAGGTGCTTTTCTTTTTTTTTAAATATTATCTTTTATTTATTTACATTTTCAGAAGAAAACTTTCGTGATTTAAAAAAGATATCATCGTCATCATTATTTCAGCCGAAGGATGTCAGACATAAACCTCCCTTATAATTTGCAGTAAGATGGGTAAGAATCAGTCTGGATCCAGCGTCGACCTACCCTTTAAGGTCGTCTGTCCATCTTGAAGGTGGACGTACCTACTGCTTTTCCTGGTCCGTGGTATACCTTCAAGAAATTTCCGGCCACAGCAACCAATGTAAAAAATCTAAAATGCCTTTTATTTCAAACAGATATATTCAAGACAAAATTTACTGTAAACTCATAGAAAAAAATCACAACCAACCATGCTTTCTCGTCCAGTTATTTCATACATTTTCTCACGAAACACACATCACAATTCGGTCAATAGAACTTATCTATTCATTAAATACCCAATCAAAACCACACCCACACAGGTTATCTTAAATGTGAGTTTTTACGCATGATTCGTGATTGGTGCTTCGTTGAACAACGACAATCATTAACAAAAGCCAACCAGCGAAGATCTACGTCACTTATAATATTTCAAAATAGACTTGCTAATGTCATACAAAACTAAAACGATGAATGAAGGTCAACATATAATGGTTGTTTTGTATTCTCACGATGGCGCTTTGGTTCGACAATGTTACATTAATTTATGTCGCAATGTTCGAAAGACCGGTTGGCCGCAATTTTGACCTCCGCTTCACTAATCAAATTTAGATAGAGTCACTTTTTACTACACTAACCGCAATGCAGATGAAATTAGTTAACACAACAAAACTCGATCTATGTATGAAAATAATCCTAACTAATATTGTGAGTTTGTTTGTTACGCTTTTACGCTTTAATGATTTAACAGATCATCATAAAATTTTGCATACATATTATCAGGTGTACAGAAAAGGACATAAAGTACATTTCATCCTATTAGTACATCAATTCAGAGAAAGTACAACTAAGTATAAAATTACTTAGTAGTTGATTTTTCGAGCAATTAGTTTATAGAGTATTTTTAGAAATCTGATAGATTCACTTCAGATAACATATTGTTTTATTATATGTGTAAAAACAAATAAAATCTCAATAACATTTTTACGAGCTAAACGAAAAAAAAAAAACGCAATTTATTTATCGAAGACGAGCTGGTATCTCGCCTAATTAGCGATATTACAAATTATACGAATTCAAATTTTTATACTTGAGATAGCAAGCTTTTTTCCATTTTTCCCGTGCGAACATCTTTCGCTTGGATTTTCGAGCGAATTATAGGTACATTACTTTTGTAATAAAGATTTAAGGCGAGGACTTAGCAGAAAAGCGTTATTTTCGTCACTTAATTTGACTTCTTTGAGTAAAATTAAAACTTAGATAAAAATACAGTGCAAAATAGACTATATTTAAAGAAGGTTCAATTGGGCAGATTTGTACGATAAATTCTATTTTTTGAGAAAAAAAAATAGTAAATTACTGCCCGAAAAAACCCTTCTCGTGAGCGACAACTACATTTGTTATCAAGCTTATTAATTAATTTTGGTTCTGTAATAAATCGGCTGCTTATATTTCTTATTTTACACAATATTTACGAAATACCTTTCAATTTTAAATCTGTTCGGTAATCTACGAGAAGTCACAAAAAGTTGTTGTGCATGGGTTACTAAGTTGCGCTCATTTTGGTAAAAATTGAGTTCGGTCGAGGTTAGTACTTGTCTTAATTCGTTGACAAAAACAAACACACGGAATACCGAATGAACATTTTATTTCAGTTAATATTTTATGAGATTAATCTGAACGCTCGAGGACACCGTTAATTGCTGTGAAGATCCATGTTGGTCTGATTAATATCCAATTTTATGCGTGTCAATGCATCGGAGGCCGATGGCGGCGATGATATCTTTCCTTACTCAAGATTGTATCGAACCGTTTGCCTCCGTACGAGCGACAGGTCGGCTATCTCGACATCTTCACTCAGTACTTAAACGCAACTAAAATACCTACTGTCTAAATTAAGACGCATTAAGAAATACGAGCGACTATGGCGTATTATTTTAATTAAGAGATATCTGTCTTGAGATTCGTTCTAAAGTATTCTAACTTATTAACTAGCTGATGTATAAAATTTTATGGACGCTCCGTTATTTCGTTCTTACATTGATAGGAATGTTGATATTGTGTTTGTTTATTTATAAGTAATGAGGGAAATCTCCGAGTAACCTGAACAAATTGCATATTGCTTCAAATACTTGATGATAGTTTGCTACTGGCTATCATCACCTGTTAACACAAACAACGCCTAAGGTGCTGCCTATCTGTAGGGTGCCGGTATACGGAAGTAGGAAGATAAATTAGGAAAATATTTCACAGTGGTCTTCTGTAAAGGGGTGTTGCTACCTCCAGACAAGCTTCTCAATTTTTGACTGCAATACGCAGTGTGCCATGTCACTACAAAATGGTTATTAAATGAGTAGTAATTACAATAGCAATTTGTCATAATGTTTCAAAGCGCAATTAATCTGCTCTGTTTATTCTTCGAGCACTATTATGTACCGGCTAAACGGGGAAAGCAAACCGGACGACCGGACGCACACTGACAGATCCGGCGTACGTCCGGAGAGTGTTTTCGAAGGATATGCGAAAATTATCATACATGCTCGTAAAATCGAGTAACCATGTCTCCGGGTATCCGGCGACTTTGACCGGAAAGTGTGAAAGGGTTCTAAGTGTTCACAGAGCAAGAAATACTACGTCATTTCATTCATAGACTTCAGTCTAAGCAACCGGCCTCGCCCATAGCGTTCAATGAACAATGTCGTTCATATATTCATGTTCTTCGCGTCTAATGAACCGAGAATTTACAGTCTAGTACAGACAAACACACAGCTGTTTAGATTATGCAATCTATTTCAACTACTATGTTGTACTGTTGAATAGAATTTGCTATTTTGTTCAATCCAAAACAGCAAATAGTTTGGATGTTGCAGATAGCTGCATATTTCTTACAACGGATTTCTCATTTAGATGATTCACATTCAATTAACATGTAAAATCACACATTATAACTCTTTCGTTTTGTTTACACTGTTCTAGTAAAGTACCTATTACACTGTAGATTTGCTATTAGTATATTATGAAATTAATAAGGTTTCCGAAGAGTGCTTAAAGAAGGCTTAACGTGTCTTAATTCCAAACAAAGACTTGATGAAGGAAATGCTTCTTGGTCTTGCTTGAAGAAATCTTCCTACTTTTACTTTGTGTTATTTTGTATTAATAGCAAACGTTAATTAAATTGCAAATTTATAATAAGCTTCTTAATATTAACTGCAGCTATAGTCTCCAAAATAAAACTCCATAATATCCCACTAACTTTTGTTAAAGTTGTTGAAACTCACTAACTTTTTAACACTACAATGTTTTACTAGTGATTAAACCCCAAGTTCTAGCCAAACACAGAAATCAGAAGTCCAATTTTTGATTAAAATAAACATTCCAGAGACCGTAGTTTCTTTGAAAAAAAATAATAAATAAATAAAGCTTCGTATACTGCGCATGCGATTGCGTGAACCTGTCACGATTGAAGATGATACAAGGTGATAACGCGTCGTGGTTTTTCCATCTTACTATGACAAGTTAAACGCAATTTAAATAGCTTGTAGAAGGTATACAAATAAAGGTGTTGGAACAAGTTCCGTTGACTGAGGCCTCGTTCGTTGTTGACATTATCGAAAGCTAGTTCAAACAAACCCCGATCGGTCTCTCTCGGTACCCTCGCTCCGAACTCCACGTATGTTTCGAAATGTAAATTCTCTTTTGCAATGTTTCCACGAACGCCTTTAAAACTATGCTTAATGTTATTTAAATTATGTAAACATCAAACACAGCGCAGTAAAATACTGAAGTAGAAAGTCACGATGGAGATAACCATTCATAAGGTCATACATTATTTTCAACAGTTACCAATTTCATGATTTTTTTTATTATTTTTTTTTATTTAGATTACATACAACCATAAATTAAAAAAATACATATTATTAAAATTTTTGGGTACACTGAGTTTTGGTACATTGAAGTGAATACATTCTAAAAGTGAAGAAGAATCGATGTGATTATTTATTATTTTATATAAGATCGCCTATCCTTTAAAGAATGTAGTTTGTGTCTGGAAGCGCTTGTTTTATAGCCAGTGAATATATTTCTTGTTTTATAATCTAATGATTTTAATAATTTGTATTGTTTTGTATTGGTTAAAATAGTTGAGCATTTAATGTACATAAGATACAAGCAGCTGAAACCAGTAGTATCACATTTTATAAAAAAGACATTTTAAAATTATGTCTGCTAAAAATTTAATTTTAAAGGATCACACAACATAACTACTTTAATTTATATGATCGATTCTCGATTATAGATAGACATTAATTATGCACATATCTAATTCGATGAATATGAAAATGTTCTCACAACACCGGTGTCAACGACACAGTCTCAATATACGATAATATCCACTAATAGGGAATGATTTCGCAGATCCTCGCTCTGATATTGCGTCTAATCTTTCGTCCAATTTATTCAAACATATATTTGTGAACTGTTTTGGAGGCGGTTAGGGGTCGGCTTAGTCTGGACACTACAGCCGCGAGGCGTTTGTCGCATTGATCGCGCGAAATGAACGAACTCGCTGTCGCTCGTCGCAACTTCGATCGCCGCGACATGAGCGTGATGCTTCCGTTCCCGCGACCGATGCCGTGGGAACCGCGTTATTTTCTTATTTAAATTCGACCCTCATTAAACTGGTTTGGTTCAAAATTCGCTGCCTTCTTTCGACGCCTTTTACTCAACTTTTTATGGTTCCGTTCGACATTTTACTGTTGGTGATTTTTTTGTGAGTCTAGACTGCGGCGGCGGCGCGCGGCAGGTAATGGTACAATGAGGCTTGTATTGCACAAAACAAGAGACCGATCCTTTTCATTCCAAATGCCACGATTGAAGATAATAAATATAAGTTAGCTCGAGTTTTAGACATGTACATCAATTAAATAATATGTAGGTACATAAGGGTCTAGTTAAGATGAAAACTGTGGATAATATTAAATTGTTTCTAGATTTTTTGGATTTAAAATTTAATGTTTTATTGATACACTTTCGAAATTGATAAGACATGAATTATGTAATGTAACTATGTAATCTTAAAATAAATCAATGTAAAAGTATAGTTTTTATTCTTTCTAAAATTTTCTATTCCATTTTCCAAAACTGAACAAAATATTATAATGCACGCAATTTACGTTAGTTTTCTATAATAGAGTGGATTACATCGAGTTTCATTAATAAATACGTACCGTCTACGCTTTCTCAGAAGAACTTTAAAATTATATTACACAACGTTTGGCGTTGATGTTATCTCAATACACTTAACTCGACATACTTATCGTTACAATACATATTACCAGATGTAGAAATGAACATGTTTTTGATCGGTAACTTGTTTCGGAAAATAAAACAAGGAATTTCGTTAACCATTATTCTTAATTCATTCAGAACGACATTATAGATTATGAAGGCGTTTTAATTTATTACAAATATACCATAACGACATCAATAAATATAATTAAAATTGTATTTATATATGATGTTATCATTAATTAAATAATTATGTTGTTTTATATTTAAAATTGTCAATAACTATTTTTTTTTAATATTCTACCAATGTGGAGTATTCCAAATTTCGTCAACAGTGGTGGCGCCATCGTCGTCTCAACAATAATTTCGTAGGTAGGGTCCAAACTTGTGGGTCCAAAGGATCCAACACCTTCCAAAAGCAATCGTAAAAAAATTGGATTACATTTTTTACTATCTCTCTCTCTCTCTCTCTCTCTCTCTCTCTCTCTCTCTCTCTATCTCTGTGTGTATGTGTGCCTCATCACACCTTCAACTTCCTCATAAGTCTTGAAGGTTAACCGTCAACTTCCTGAACCGGGCTTTGTCAAGAGACAACTGAAATAGCTGTCATAAAACATCTTCTACTATCATCATCATAATTATGTCATATGTCATAAAACTATCATATGTCATACTAGCTGGTGCACGCGACTTCGTCCGCGTTGAAAATTAAAAAAAAGAAATATAACGCTTGACCTCGTGTTGCTATAACACTTTGGCCAGGCGTTAATTTTTAGTTTTTATTTATCCCTCGGGAATAGTCCTTTTTTTTCTGGATGAAGGTACCCTATGTCCTTTCTGGTGTCCCAAATAACATGAATGCAAAATTTCATTGTGATCGGTTCAGTAGTTTTTGCGTGAATGAGTTACAAACATCCATACATCCATACATCCATACATCCAAACATACATTCGCATTTATAATATTAGTATAGATAGATATAGATATAGATTATTATAATATGTCATAAAACATCTTCTATCTTCAGTCTGTACTAATTTCATTGTACCAAATAGGCTGTATTATATACTGTTATAAAGTCTTGATTACGTTTCAAAATACTGAGGTCCTAGATTATCATCCCCTCAATTTTCTTATTCGTTTATTATTCGTAAATATCTTAAAAGAAAGGGTGAAAGGCCACACCTGACAATTAAATTTAAATAAAACATTCAATATGTGTTTTATTGTATCATCTTATTTATACAATTTAGTTAGAGGGTTGTTCCTGCCGTAAAAGGTTTTGGTTTCCCCACGGTGTTGCATTACACCGGATGATCGACGTCATTCCTTCAGCCAAACAAATATGAATCTAAATATTCTACAAATAAAGTCTCTCTATAAAGCATCACTTCATTGGAACAAAGAGAATAAAAATAAGAGTGTATAGCAAAAACAACTCTAAAATAATCGCAGTATGATACAAATTTCTTTTTAGTGTTAAATCGGATGTCGGAAGGATATTGTGGAGGTCTACCTGTTGATATGTACTTTTTTGTTCATAACGCGAACTTGTTGAGCTTTAAGATAATTACATTCTTGTATTTTATTATCTTTCAACGTTTTCAAATCTATATAATAAAAATCAATTGTTTATTATTATTAGTATGGCAAAAACCATATTTTGTTGTGTTCGCCTCATCACTGACGTAGTATAGAAATTGGTACCTACTTTTTATCCTGGCAAAATCCAAGCTAAAAATATGAAAAATCGGCGCTACTGTCATCAAAATCGAGACGCCACCTTCGTCACAGCGATAAAGATCTCAGGTGTCATATTTTTCATTATTCAACGCGGAAGAATTTGCGGTCATCAGCTAGTAAGTAATAATGACAAAAAACCTATGAAGAAACATAATCAAATGTCAAGTATATTTAAGCCAATTTGATTTAAATCGTTATTTCTGTTGGTAACACCGATTAATGTATTTGTCATTGATTAATCTTATTAAACATGTGTACAACCGAAAAGCTGACTGCAAACGCACTGACAACTAGCCGTAAGCTCCGAAAGCTGTTGCGACCGAAGACGGCAGCGGCACCTTTTAAGCGTCAAATCAAAAACAAAACTGATTCATTTTTAGTAACGACATTTTTGAATTAGCGTCCACTCAAACACATATTTATATCCCCCATTTTTCATGCGTTACAAGCGGCGTATGCGCAAATGCAAGCCATTAATAAATTAGAGAAACACAGTCATATGCACTACTTGCTTACGTCACTAATTGCATTTGAGTGTGTTTGTGTTTATAGCGTGCACGCTTGTGTGCGTTGCTTCCTCTCCCAGTGCTATCTGTGTGGATGTGTGAGGATGTATGCGGGACGTGCAGGGTACAGGGGAGGGGGGAAATTCACTTCCCGCGTAGCACCTGGCGCTCGGAGGTTACGGTGGTTCGACGTGATCCCATTGATTTGTGGAGAGATACACGGCACTGATTCACTCTTTGTTCTCAAATACTCGAAGTTAATACTTGATGTCATTACAAGCTGTCATTAAAATTAATAAACTAACCCCCGACTTTCTGTAGAGCCCAAATAACTAGCGTATCTGCTGTAAGTTGTAGAGGAGTTGGGTGTCCCGCAGATCGAGGTTACCTGTGGAAGTTAGTGAAATCCTTTGGAAATTAACGAATCAACTAGTAAATGGGCTGATGATCTTCAAACACAACAGGCATATCAGAGAGTGATTTCAATAAAGTTCAAATGTTAAAAAATACTCAGCGAATGTGACTCCTATTCTCAATGAGTAGTTGACGTAACAAGTCACGAAGACAATACCACATCCTCTGTTTGTTTTAGTGACTGTCAAACGTTTAATTATTTTCTATTTGTATAAACTAAAAATTTGAAAGCAAGTTGCATCACGCAACGCAGTGCAAAGGAAACACAAATGCTTTTGCAACATTTTGCTTCCTTAAAATGATTAAACGCTTTCATTTGTATGAAACATAGTTATTCTTTAATAGTGTTGTCTGTGAAAACTTAAATCTAGTATTTACTTAAAACTGTGGCAAAATGACGTGTCTGTGTATGCACAAACAGACACATATCTGTGTTTAGGTTAAGTTATTATACAAGTTAAGAGTTTCGATTTTTTTATTTGTAGAGATTGAACATTTTTTGCTGGCTCGACTATCTTTAATGAATTCTGTACGACTCTACTTATAAAAAAAAATTCCACATTTCTGTTATCTTTTTGTTGTTGCAGATAAAAATTTAACAAAATCCATTCAAAGGTATTTAAAAGAATGTTAATCCATTGGCTTTAAAAGTAATAACTAATCGTGAAATCTTTGGTTAAGTATATAATATATTTGGAGAAGGATAGTATATTTTTTAATATAATTATCGAAATTTAAAACTGCCAACCGATTATTCCCTTGAGCGCCACAGGTTTTAAAAGGATTTTTTTTATATATTTCATTTTGTTCTCTTCATAATAATTGGTTACAGATAATCTCTTCATAAAAGAAAACATTCTCAGTAAGTAATTGTACCTTTGTGTGCGTCCAATTTTTACCTGTCTTTTAATCAAACATTCATAAAAAAGGGTGAACATAGTATCTTTAAAAAATAAATTTCGCACATAATGTAAGTCATGTTTTAAATATACAAGCCCACAGTTACGAATTCAGATCATAGTAAGTCTGCCTGACGAAAACTGAGCATTGAACATACAGCGAAAATTTGTGGAACCAAGCCAAAAGGCACAGCTAGTGTTATTTATGTAAACTGATCATGAAACTCTTTAATGATTCAACAAAATTATTTCTGTAAGAATTCAATTAAGAGTCATTTAGTTGTCATGACAATGACATTTTTAAAATAAGAACGAAGATCAGAAAAACAAAAAACATATCCAACTCTCTTTTAAAGCGACAAAGTAAAGTGTCATTATTATATGTACGTTTGTCGGTCAAAATGTTTACACGTAACAAAGGGACTTGGTCCACGTGCGTCGGACGCAAATCAAACATTGACTTGACACGGGCTGTTTGCGCCGCGCCCGAAAGCGTAGATAACAATACTGCGAACAATACTGAACACTGCCCTACCACTGTACCGCACCTCGTGAACCCTATATTTAATACTATATGCTTTCCTAACAATGACTTTGAATGCTCACATCGAATACTCAATGTAATGTGAAGCACTTGAAGAAAATTAACGCATTTCTTCACCAGGAGAGTAGAAAATGCGAAACGATAATTGAAATCCAGAGGGCAATAAGGCAAAAAAGGAAACTCACTCTCGGTTTTGAGGCATAAAGTGCCTGGTTTTCTGGAAGTGAAAAGTCTCTCGAGATTCATAGTCTATAAAGTCATGTGCCATGACCTGATTTCGTCTATAATATAACCATTATTCTCAAAAAACATATTGTCTTATTCTTTAATATTTTTAATTATACGTACATTTTAATTTGTAATGAGCTTATTAAATTTAAATTCATGCAACATTCATTGAAGGTTGCCACTTGCCAAAAGATCTACATACGAAGTTCAGTTAAAATTATCTACATAGGTACAAAGTTCACATAGGGGCTACCAGTCTCCTTCGTTTAAGGACATAATAAGAAATATAATTTAACATATTCTTATATAAATACAGACACATTTTTTTAATTAATTTATTCTCGAAACCTTTAACAAGTTTTCAAAAATATTTCTTAAGGATTAGCATGGACCTTAAGACAAAATGTTTCTAATCTCGAAGGGCCTATTTGGGCCCTTCGACCTGATACGTTATTTGGGTAAATTTTGAAATCTTCTTGAATATTTGAACTCAATTCAAATATTCAAGAATATTTTGTGTTAGGCGAATAACATGACGCATGCACAACACCGTATCTTTAAGAGATCCATGAATGAAGGATATTGTCCATTGTGGTCACAAAAAATCGAAGCCCTTAGAAAATACTGATGTATCGCAATATTTACTACGCCTCTTGTCCCTTTCACTTCCTCTACGACAAACCTGTGTTGAAAAGAGACACCGATTCGTTAAATGTGTGCGAGGAACAGAGTCGGCGGATTCATTCATAACCGAGTCCGCCATCCGGTCCGCTCGCCCGAGCACTTCATCTCCTTCTAACGCACAGTTTCCTTTCGAGTGTGAGCAGGTGTTCCCGGATGCTTGCCTCTAAAGAGACTTGAATCGGAAGCTCTAAAAAAATTCACCCACAATTCACCGAAACGAGTGGAGACAGTGCAATTTTGGCATCGCCGCGCAGTGTTCTAGATCTAGTGTCGTGAATGTGAAATTTAGTTTCGCTAATGAGGGGGACGACCAATGCAATTGGTGATTTTGGTAAGCTCGTTGTGCTGGGAGTGAGTAGAGCTTCGCCCCTCCGCCGGTCGCCCCATTCAGAGGCTAGTCGCGCGCCGGCCGCAGCCAAGTACGCGCGCGCACACATACACAGACGACTCCATTGCTGAAAACTGGAAAGCGACTGTTGAAATGACCGATTCGATATACGAACGAACATCAAACTGTGCACGAAGAGTGTTCGCTTAGTGATTTGTCTAATTGGTGCTTTTGAGTGTGTGACGGCGGGAATGTGCGAGAAATTTTGCTCCTGGACCAGACCGCGATGGCCCAATTCGGAGCATTAAATGGGTAATTGCTGTACGTCATTGGATAATAGATTTAGATTATATATAACATTATGTATGTCCTTATCGCTAGCGTGAGTCGTCGCTGGTGGATTTTGCACTTGACTTTCGACGTCTTTGTTTGGTGTCGTATCCATTCATTTATTTAAATTCAACAATGCGTATTTTGTTGCCATGAGATGAATACAAAAAGGTACTTTCAAAGCGTGCCCTGTACACTTTTACGTGTGTTTGTTAGGTTTAAATGCTTTAAGATATTATAGTTTCTTATAAATATTACTAAAATTATACCTAAATTAAATTAATCTTAAATAATACAGAACAATACACAACTCGTGATGACCGCGTAACAAAGCTACTTTGTCGTTGAAATCTTTTCTGAGTATAAATTGTTAGCCACATTGAATTTTCTATATTTTTGAATTTGCAATTGCCAATGCATTTTGCCCCTAAAAACCTTGAGCAGTTGAGTTTCCATAAATTCATTGTTTAAGTAACGCGTGTAGAATATTTTAAGGCGTTCGAGGGACGCGCTGTACTCAGGTAGGTACAGCACCACGTTATCAGCTCGCTCGACGCCAACCGTGGGAATGAAAAAAGCGTGTTAAACAATAGCAAGCAGATAAGAGCATTGTCAGACCCCATTTGGTGTACCATCGGTAATTACGGACCTTTTTCACTTAAAACTATCCGACTTTTTTGCAGAAATACTTAACTTTATGAATCACTACAAAAACAAATTTCGAGTACCTACATTTCAATTTAGCCTCTTTAGGGTAAATAATTTCTTGACACAATTGTTTTTCATTTCAGAAAATTTAAGATTTTTTTTAAGCATCCTCTTCCACCTATTATTTCAATAGATTTTAATAAGTGTAATTGACAATTCATATGCGTATTTGGGTACATAAACTTGTGAGGTTATTATTTTATGTACACTATTGGGCAACAACTAAACAAAATTATTACGAAACTTACTAAAGCCGCTAAAAAGTTATTTTCCTTAACTTATCCTGTCGGGATACGAAGAGAATCAGGGACCCTTAAGGCAGTAGCATGAAAAAGTAATATTTTTAAAGCGCTATGGCGAAGGCAGACTGCGTTTGCGCAACGGATACAGGTGTTGCCTATTTATTTGGACGCCATCTTGCAAATTCACACTCGTTCCGTTTTTTTTGTTTGTTTTTAAGGTTTCGTTTCCCATAATGTCATTAATAATACTATGTTCTAATATTAGCAGGCACTAAATAAGCTTATCTCTTTTATCATAACCAATTTCTTCCGGCCATATTTTTTCTCTACGATTTACTTTCTATTATTTTGTAGAGACGTCAAGAGAATATAAGAGAGTATACTGACGTATTGATATATAAAGGCTTCTTCAAGACATCAATATATTCAGATTCATCCCATCAACACTATCGCCCTCATCGCCTCATTCGCAACGAATGAATTGAGTAAGTTCAATCCTTTAAAAGGCCTATCAAACAATAGCATATATCTTTGATGTCATTTTTTATAATACTTCAGTCTCTTAATATTACGATTTTCAATCTTAACAAATGATGTACATCAATGATCATTTGCGAAAGCTTCAACAGTGGATTCATGTTGGAAACACCATGAGTGTTAGGTATACTCGTATATAGCTAACAATAATTATTGTAATTGCTAGGTAACAAGGTGTTTCGCAATTTTCATAGCAAGTTAAACTCAATGAGTCACGCACAAATCCATAGTTTATTTCAACATTAGGCTTGTACTCGTAGAACCTCGATTTGCAGCTCCGAAAGTAAACATTTTGATATATATAAAACTGGCCACGCCTCGCTCTGCATCCGGACCATATATTAAGTACAACATTGTTAGAAGACGTTGATTCGTGCATTTATATTATACTAGCGGCCTGTTCCCGGCTTCGCACGGATGCAAATTATATACCAAAACCTTCCTCGAGAACCACTATTGGTGAAAATAGCATGAAAATTGGTGCAGTAGTTTTTGATTTTATCGCGAACAAACAGACAGGCAGTCAGACAGACGCGGCGGAGTACTTTGTTTTCTAATATGTAGTGATATAGGTATTTACACTTTGTTTTTATTGATATACCTATAACAATTAGGATATAATAATGGGCCAACAGATAAATACTTTTGGTTATGAATTGTAGTCATTTATTGTCGCCGATACAAAAAAGGCAAAAATAACAACTTGTAGTTTTGTTTAAAATCTGCATTTCATTCTTTCGTGAAATAAAAACGTATGTAATATATGTGTAAAAGAAAAAAAAACTTGAAAACAATGCTTTACAGAAAATAAATCAGATTTAATGTAAAATTTACGAATATTGAGTAGATGGACAATCATGAAAAAAATTACCGAAAATACATACCTATCACAACAATTCGTTTATTTTTTAAATAATAATAATAAATTAATTATTGTTTTTCAAGCTTCTCGGTTAATGCCTAGATTGATTAGTCTTTTTATAAATACTAAGTGTTACGGCCCGGGCACCTTTGTATTGATATTTCCTAACAATTCAACTATTTGAAACAAGAACCTATTTTATTTTATTGGTATTCAATAAGTACTTAGACAAAATAAATTCAAATAGTAATTCAGGTAGGTATCGGCAATATTAGGCTAATATTATACGGTAATATATGTTCATTATGGATGAAATTTAAATATGAAATGCATTAGTTTTATGCTGTGCATTAGTAGTGGACCTGGTGATTGGAACACCAAATTTTCGCAACCAGCGAACCGTGCAGCTGACTCACCGGCCGTGAGAGCGTTTTAACTGTGAGCTTTGGTTACTATATATCTAAAAGAGTCGCGTTTATTTCACATATTTAACTATATATTGTGATTATAACTAAACTCTATAATACATCAAAATTTACTATCACTAAAAATATTTAGAAGATATGCATTTTTAAGTGACCATACTTGCATAAGTAATCATTGGTTTTTTGAGCAAACAAAAGAGGTATTAGTTTTCAATAATTTATATACTTACCACATAAAATACCACCATAAACACATTATAAAAAAAAACTAACGCTTTGTCCGCTAACTTCTTCACCCAACCGATTTTGATATATATACCTACCTAACTTATACTCGTAAGATAATAAACGAGAGAAGTTTCTGTATATAATTTGCAAAAAAAGTACTGCTGTCGATTGTTCGTTTATATTTTAATTTTTTTTAAATGTTTATATTGTCATTCATCGTTATAAGAAAACACAATCATAAGCAAAACAAGCAACTTTATAGGTGCTGCGATTGCGCTGCCAACCTAGGACAATGATAAGGTATTAGGAAGTGATAAGAGAATGGACTCTGGCATCCTTTTTAGTCAATTACTTAAACACAACTGAGAACATGCTGTAATTTCACTTTTAGGTTTGGTTACTGCCGCCAGACGAGCTGCCCAAATAACTGCTAAACACAGTGTGTCCTGCCACCAATGAATTTCGCCTTCTATTCAACCTTGGCATGACACGAAGATAATAAATACTTCGATCCTTTAAATTAGATAGCTATTTAAAATCAATTGATGATTAGATTTTCAATTTCACTTTTGAATTTAGTGAAACAAAAAACTTTTTGATTGGTTTCTTTTCCAGTTAGGTACTATTTAATTCCTCATTTTAATTGTGTAGATATATTTTATAGTTGAACCATTAACACGCTTTTAATAGACGCTAATAACCTGGCGGTTGACGTTGGTCGACCCATTTTTATAAATGAGCAGTGAAATGGAAAAAAGAAAGAAGACTCGTGCAGTGTATTATATATATTCTTAATATTAATTCTTTCGTCATACAAGATTTTTAATGACTGTCTTTTGAATTTGAATAAACATAAAACTCGCTTGGCCTATAATTAACGCGGTAATTACTCAAGTGCTTAATCCAAGTTTCGATTAACTATGTTTAAGTCAAGTTTTTATTAAGTTAAATTAGTCTTAAATGCTCTTCGAATATTCATTCACAGTGAACCTTATTGCAAAATCTTCTGTTCTTTGAATGATTCAAAAAGGCTTATCATAATAATTGTTAATAAGAACAATATTTTTCTCTCTTTTTTTATTCTTATATTAATTTTGTCTAAAAAAAATAACTTAAAGATACTCTTCACTAGAATACTATCTAATTCCTATTTTCTCTTTTTCTGCATTTACCAACATTGTTTTATACTACATTTTCTATGCTATATTACGTATCTGATCTAGATGCTTATGGGTACTTGTACTATTATGATATTCCTTGTTAAGTATGCGTTAAGTGTAAGAAGAGAAAATATAATTTTAAATAATTAACTTAGTTTCAAACTTAAATAACATATAAAACGTTGACTGCGACACTGAACTTAACCTTAGCAACTTAATTAACATACAAAAGTATGTTCTGATAATGCATACATTTGAATATCTAAATAACCTTCTGTTGTTATCATGCGGTATATTTACTCCTGTCCAGGTAAACTGGAATCGTGGCGTCATTTGTAATTTACTACATATACAATATTATTATTATAGCAAGGATTATTCGTTGTAGTAGATGAGTAGCTATTATAAGTACTCCCATAACTTGCCTTTTTAGCAGCCTTTTTTAACCCTACCTACCTATGTATAGTTAGTTACATAGTTGAATTTTTAAATATTATTCCCAAGTAAACTTTATAGATATGACAAAGTCGTTACAAACATATTTTTAATGTTTGGGTCGACAGACAGGCTGACGGTCCATTTGATGGTAGGTGGCTATCGTCGCCTACGAGTATAACACAAGCAACGATATAGGTGCTGCAAGTATGCTGTCGACAATAGAAGGATTAAAGGATAAGGAAGGCTTTATATTATTATTGTCTCATTTTATTATTTATTTAGACTATTTAATAACCAGGCAATTTAAATAAATGAATAAATAAATAAATTTGTACTTTTATACTCGCTTGTCTCAAACATGCAAATCAACATGTCGTAATAATTAACAAAATATTCTCTTAGCCATTATCTTCATCTACCATCTTATTTCAATCCTAAATAATATAATAAATGCTAATGTGAGTTTATTTGTTTATTAGACACGCTTTAACTAACTCTACCGATACATAATCTATGTTCCAAATTTCAGCTTTCTAGACTTAGGGCCTCTTTCACCAACTACAAGTAAAATGTTGATTAGTTACTTTTAGAAATCATTTTATGTTTTATTAAATTATGTACTCGGTTTACTGCATTCTTCGATAGGCGATTTTTTTTTAATTATATTATTTTTAATGTTTGGGACTTTTACCATACAAACAAATGTATATCAGCTCCATCATTCCCGGTGACCGGTGACTTTAAATATGGCGGTTAGCCTACTTGACCTTTACTCAGAGATGGTGAAAGAGGCCCTTAGTATTATAGTTTTGGTTGTGCGGTATAGACAGTCGGGACAAACGATTTTATAATTAGATAGGTATAAAATCGGTAACCGCCTTTGTAAATAAAAATAGTAGGTATGTTTCATACATGTAATTCTAATATGAAAATAGTAACTGCTTAGTTTCCACAAAGATTTGTCTGAGCGTAGGTGTTGCGCAGTCGCGTAGGCGTTGGAGGGCGTTCGCCAATCGGCATAACGCCCGCCCCACGGTCTATTCACGCCTCGGAGGCACGCCCGTGTCAACTCCAAGTGTCTATGACAATTGAGATCAGTTGAGACACCCACTCTTTAGAACACTCGTCCGAAATTTGACCAATTTATATGACAGAAGACGTTAAATTTTGGCCGCCAACAAAATAGGTCAAGCGTACTTTGAAATAATGAAAAATACATTTCATATGAACACGTTTTCTTTTTTTTTTACAATGTGTTTTTTATTACAGACATTGTACTTATATGATATTTCGAATCTAGAAAAGAAATAGCACTCAATTTACATGTAATACATATATTTGGCTGAGCATTGTTATTGTATTTTCTTCCTATACCTATACCTAAAACGAACCAGTTCGTATAGTATGCTACTTATCTATTGTCCCATTTACAAAATCTGAAATATTCACAGGAAATTATTGAAATTAAGAAAGACTTTTATTACCAAATTCTCCAAAGTGTAAGTTAAAAAATTCCTTGTTTTGATCGACGTCCTTTCAAAATGTTGAGTAGTTAAATCGTGAATAAATAAATAAAAATAACATTTCTAATATTAGATAAAATAGGCTTTGTTTTACATAATATGATATAGTTACTTGCAGTTCATAGTTACTCGTACTACACTATGAACTGCCCACGGAATAATATTCTATTATGTCGAACTTATATAAATAAGATTCACGAGATTCTAGCATGACAAAAATAACTCATTGTATAAGTGAGAAAATTGAAATACAATTTCCAGATATAGATATATTTCAGATTATCAGTTACCAGATATATTACTTCAATAAAATTCGATCAATAGTTATGTAGGAGTAATAACTGAACCGATCTAATATATAATATGAAGGCGTTAACCTTTAAGTCCCATTAGCAACATTAGTTTTTTCTTCGTCTCCAACTTAGGTATGGTAACATTTTTAAATATCAACACAGCAGGCGTCATTCAGTTACCATATATAGATCATCCCTGATTCTAATTTCTAGCCCAATTACATCAGAAAATAAGTGAAATATTCTTAACAAATTGACATGTATTTTACTACTTCGTAATACTACAGGTTTTGCGTGCTATAAAACATTATTCTTTGTAGCTATAATACCCAAATATATATTTTTTATAATTAAATACCATCTTTTAAATTGTAGTACAGTAGAGTCTCGCTAATCCGGACCCCCACTAATTCGGTGAACGAGGTAATCCGGACGCAGGCACCGGGTGTAAGTTCGAAAATCTCAAGCAAAAGAGTATTACAGATTATTTCACATCAACGTAAACTCATTTTTTACTACATACATACATATCTACTAGTGTATCTTTCGATAATAAAAAGTAATAACTAAACACATAAATTAGTCGTTCATTTATGCATATAAACTTATTATGTACATATAAACTTCAACCAAATTTTGCAGACGACAATCCAAAAACCTTAGTAAGGGTTTTTGGGCCGCCAAGGGGCGATTTTTTGCCTGTCCGGATTAGCGAGGCTCTACTGTAGTTAGCAAATAAATAATAATAGCATCGTATATTAAGACGATGTGTGGCCTTTAATCTGATATTAAGCTGAAAAGAGATGGAGATCCTGTAAAATGTACCTACTTTTTTCCACATAGCATACACATTAAAGAGACTCAATCGTTTATCCTTTAGAAAAAATTCTATTGTCAGTTTGCTTTATTAGGTGTACTTAATAGGTCTCTAGGTTAGGTGTTAGTTTTTTTTTAAACCGATATGCACAAAAAATCCTTTAAAAATATAGTCTGTATACTAACTTGCTTCGCTCTCTATGATCCTGTACTTGTGAGAGAAAAAAAGCTTCTTCTCTGTACTACATTCATTTAAACATTAGTTTAAATTAGAATTATCATTCTTAATTCTTATTAAAAAGAAATTAAGAAGAATTCCTAAAAATTCTTATACACTCCTTAAAAAGTAGATAGGTACATGTACTCTACAAATAAAATCATAAACCTTTGTGTATTTTAGGTAAACTAAGAGGATATGTATACATATAGTTACTTTGTATAATACTATTTTAGTGATGCTGTTCCAGCAATGTAGTCCATTTGTCTCGTATAAATATCTTTATTATAAGGCAACGAGTATAGAGTGAGTTGGCTGAAACGTTTTAATTGAGCGGTCGGAGGTCAAATCACTTGTGGTCCCGCGAGACCCGGCCCGCCCGACCTCGCATATCTCCTGTAACATTATATCTATCTCTGTAGTATAGTATACTTTATTATACTAAATAGTTAAGCTGAACAATTATACTAATTTATCAATCTATTTTTATCTTTAGGTATCTATAAGTTACATATTATAAAATAATGTCACTGATATCCACTTCAGTTTGTTTTTAGCTAACTCTTCTGAACTACCAAAAAGTTTTTATTAAGGTTTTCACTAATAGAAAGAAAGATAAACGAGGAAGGTTTGCGTATATAAAAAATTGCATCCCGGGCGAAGCCGAGAGCGGATCGCTAGTTCACAATAAAATTAACGAGAATTGCCTGCCGAAGTTTTTTAACTCCCTGCGCCCGTCTGTGTTTCCGAGCTCATATAACCCAAATCTTTTCAAAGTTCGAGTGAATAGGCATCTTTTGGGTGAGCTCGCTCCATCATAGGCCTCATATTTGCTACACGGCTGGATGCTGGCCAAGAGCAAACCCATCTCTAAGACTCTAAAAAAAAAGACGTTTGCGCTAAGATTTTTACATAACATACGTAATCTCATAGATGGTAAATTGTTCATCATTAACACAATTCGCGTAAACATTGTATCAATGTTACACACATTGTATCAGAGTAGAACAATGTTTGAAAGCTCTTGCGTGCGTCCAATCTATCATTGTTGGTGAACGTCAACACTGCGCCGAATTGTTCTCCATGTTTTACAAGCTGGCATTGTTTCACATAATTATGTATCGCCGCTATACGTCACGCGATTCCCCGAACCGGCCATTGTCGCAATGTTTGTTGATGCGCGCACAATCCGCCCAACAGCGCACCAAATCTCGCGAACGCTATCAAAACATGCATTGATGCACGCCGCTATACCCGAGGGAAACTATTCGTCGTGTAACTTCGCGTATATATTGCTTCTTTATTATTTTTCTTTATTTATTTACTAGCAACCCTGGCTTCGTACGGACGTAAATTTTTTTACAAATCATATACACAAACTTTCCTCATTTATAGCTCTTTTCGTTAGTGTAACTTTAGAAGAAATTAGCAGAGAAACAGACAGATGAGGACAGCGATTTAATATATATTACACCATTGGTCGACAGCCAGACTCTCCACTTGATTTTATATTCCTATAGTGACTACCTGTTAACAAAATTTGCTGTAAACGATTATAGGATAAAAGTTAGGATTAAGTATAATATCCTTAGTAGCAGGGCACACTGCGTTTCGCAGTCATTTGGGCAGCCCGTCTGGCGGCAGTAACCACCCCTTACAGAAGACCACCGTGAAATAACAACACACGTGTGCTGTTGTGTTTCGGTGAGTGAGTACTTAAGGGGTGCCAAAGCCCATTTCCCTATTCCTTTCCAATCCCTTATACTCGTATGTAATCCTACTGTAGTCGGCAGGGCACTTGCAGCACCTATGGCGTTTCTTGTGTTATAGGCTGTAGCTACCTACCATCAAGTGGACCGTCAGCCTGTCTGCCGACTTTAACATAAAAATAAAAATAAAGAAAAAATGCTCTTATTTCTCAGTGATGTTGCCTGACATGCTGTACAATATGGCTGCGGATGAAGTGTGCCCTGCCACTACAAATTTGATTAAAATTCGACAGTTAACTATACAAAGTATCAAATCCATATTTAATTAAGTGTGTGCGAACAAATGCGGGTGTCTTCCTATTAAGGGGTCGGATGAGCTAAAGATGAGAGGCGACCCCGGATGACCCCGCACAACAATTGTCTGTTGACGCTTAGAAATTCATTGTAGAGTAGCCGCGGGGCTTAATTATTGTCGCGCGACTCTGTTTGACATTGTCAAAGCTAAGTAAAATTAACTCTCAGTTACCCCTTTCAAGTTTGCACCTCTTAAAAGGTGAGTATTGCAAGCGTGTTCTATAGACATTTTTCTATAGAGCCCTATAGAATTTTCTCTATATAGAGCACTATAGTCTTTTCATTTATGTAAAAAAATACTGATTTCCAGCTGATTTTTTTTAAATATGATATGGTTGATGGTTATAAAGTAATAATTATGTATTTGAAAACCAAGAACCGCCTCGTAGTTGTTTTTCAACTGACAAAATTTTGAGGTTACTAAGTAGAGTATATCGTAACAATTTTCCTTAATACTTTATCAATGCAAAAGTTTATGAAAACGTGGCGTTAATCTTTTGTTAAGGCCTTCTCGAGTCTGAATTATTTTTATAACCACTCGTTACAGGCTTCGCACGGATGCAATTTTTTTCTGAAAATTATATGCATAAACCTGTCTCCTTTATCGCTCTTTGCGTTAGTATAAAACAAAGTATATTTAAATACTTTTTAGAAGAAGTTAACGGAGAAACAGACAGAGGCGAACAGCGACTTTATTTTAAAACATATTTAGATATAGATTATGTCTGAGATAAACGAAATAGGTGTTTAAAATCATTGATAAAACAAATAAAATAATAGAAATACGGTTAACCATTGAGGCGTGTGGGGTGACAAATTGGGCGCGACAATCGAGTTAGTTGACCCGGCCGACAGACACATCAACCGGGACAAATCTCTACAACACACGATTAACCACTCACTGTTTGCTGTAAAAGGATCACGATTATATCTCACTACCAATTATTTATTAGTGACAGGGCTTATTGGTGCGCTTCCAAAATCGATATCATTTTCGCATTAGTCAGCGAATTGAAAAACACATTTTTTTCTTCTAAATATTTGTTGTTTACTGAAGTAAAAATGCAAGCAATGAATCAAGGTTATTTTATTTGATGACAATATAATTTTAAGTTTAAATCCTTTTTCAATCAAAGAAAAACTTAATTTAATTTATCTGAAAATTTATGTTGGTCATCTGGGTAACGCTTCGACTTTTCTCTTGCTAACCCACAAACACTCGACACACACAAAATACAAAATAAGAATATACGAAAGTATTTATGAAAAGGATCAATTTTAAAGAATGTAAAATTCAATAAGTATATCAAAACTACTGAATTTGTTTTTAAGAGTTTTTATTTTAACACAAAACACACTGACCCACCTCAGGCTTAGCGCGGATATAATTTTTTCTGCAAATTGTATGCACAAACCTTCGCTCTTCCCTTTATTGAAAACTGTACCAAAATCCGTTGGGTTATTTAGAAGAATTAAGCAGAGAAACAGATAGAGGCGGAGTAGGCTTTGGACCCCTTGGACCCGCAAGTTTTGACCCGCTGAATAACAGTGCCCGTTGGACCCACTTAATGTATAGATGTAGATGACAGAATATATTGTACACAGATGACCACCCAATAAATTACTTAACTAATACAAAGTATAAACTCGGTTGACCTCTCACGAGTTTCATACACTGGTTCTGTGCCAGTGATCGCATTCAATCTATTGTCATCTAATATGAACGAACCAGCTAGATTTATTGTACACGCTTACTTACGGGACAATGGAACGTGATCGGGCTGTAACAACTTACACGATTCATCAATAGACCAATTTACCAACTACATATAATTTAATTTAGTGGCCATCTAGTAAACTTTAAATTATTGCTTGAACATTGACTCATTAAGCTCAGATCAAATAAGAACTATAGACAGAATTTTACGGACAACCATAGTGAAGCCGGCTTCATAAACATGTGTGAGTAGCCGTTTAATGCATTGAGATTTTGTGTTCCAAGTCATAATCTCTACTTAGCTCAGGGGATGATGGGGCTGACATATATTTGTAAGCTAAATGTTCCAAAAAGATAATAAAACAAAAGCCATAGCCTCAATTTTTATTTATTTTTATTAAAAATATTAGTTTCCAAGATAACTTACGTGTGAAATGTAATTCTACCCTGCTTTTTATTTTTTTAAGGACTGGTTCTTAACCCCTTCTTTTCTCTGCGCAATTCGGCATTTTCCCTACTAAATATTTTAATAAGGCGAGGCATTGTTTGATTGCATCTGTGTGCATGTAACCGTGTATGTATCTACATGGCGAAGCCGTAGTTTTACCATCTTCACTGTGGCGTTCACAGGGCTCTGTCTTTAGTTCTTATTTTATCTGAGACATTGAGTACCTAAATTCTTGTTTAATGCGCGCATCTCAACGACATGTTTACAGTTCTCGTGAAGTGCTTAAACCGTACAAGATTAATACTTACATATAAATTCAATAAAGTCTCATGTAATGAAAGGTTAATATAAATCTGGCCTCGCTGGACGCAAGGAAACATTTGTACAATTAATTAGTAATTAATTGCGTCTCGAACTAAACTGAACTTGAAAAGCTTGAAAAGCGAGTCTTAGTTAATTAAATTAAAACTTATTTTTGCACGCAAATGTACTCGAGCGTAATAATAATATTTATTTGCGAGATCACGAGTATTGTAACCTGCGTATTTTTTTTCTGTTCCCACATGACCCATAGACACGTAAATTAAAGATGCTAACTCTCAGACGTCAAACTAGAAGAATCATACTTGTCAGAGGAGTAGATTGAGGTTACGTTTAGTAATAGGGAAACAAAGTCGTAAAACATTTTTAGGACCTGAAAAATAATATTTTTCTTACTTTTATCGTCTCTTACAATATATTAATACTAAATTAAGTGCTTTTATTTTTAATTTATTCTTAAGTGTTTTTACAACTTTTTAAAGCAATCTTTTATTCTTACTTATATTTTATTATATGTAATCTTATGTAATTCTGTACCAAGACCGAGACAATTGCTGTCACAAAATCAATTTGTTTATATGTACACCAGTTATTTGTCATGCATTTAACCACCGCAGCCGCTGTGCTTAAATGTGATTTTTATTAAGAGCAATTCGTTGTCCAGGCTCCCCTAAATAAATATGATTGAGAACTAAATTCATATGGGTCACTTCAATGGTCTCTTTAAATTTTTTTTCCTTATAAACACGCCAATCATGTGGCCCCTAACTAAGCTAAGCCCACTTGTACTATTATTTAACGTTCGGGAATTTTACCACCCAGGCCAAGGCTAACTTTGAACGGTTTGTTTCCATAGATAATCTTGTAAGGAATCGAAGCTGGGTCCCTTAAATCATAGGTATCCTTAATCAGTAAACCAACCGGGTACTTATTTTTTAATTAGGTCATAATAACTTTATGGATCATTAATATACGAAGGAATTTGTATGCGCAACATAAACTTTGCGTTATCCAAATAGTTGAACTATATAAAACTTTCATCTCTCTCGTTTTATGCTTATCTTTTCTCCATTTTCTTGGAAATCATTAAATATACTTATGAGTTTCCTAAACTTTTGACATTAAAATTAGTTTGTAATAGCAAAGAATGTATAGTGTTCTGAAATCATTAGTTAATTTTGTGCTGGGTGAATATTATGGCACGCTAAACAACATTGCCTTAAATTATCTCTCTATTTCGTGATTTTCCTTTGTTCCTAAGGCAACGGTATAATAGCCACCCGATCAGATAGACCATTAGGTTTCCTGTCGCTATTTAACTTAAAATGAATCCACCGATAAGCTTATCAAAATTTTAATGAATTCTCCAATAACTTGTATCTGAAATTGCATCTTTACGATCTTTAACTAAAAAAGTTGATTGTTTACAAAAGATAACACGACTCTGCGTCCTTTCCCGACAACTTTTTAATAGTTGTGTGAACTGTTTAAAAGTCGGGTTTCATTAAAATGCGGTTCACTAACTGATTAACAATATTGTAATATCAATGTGTATGCCTGTACAACTTTAACTGATGTGGTTATACCCTAATAAATAAGATGTTAGACGTAGTTAACCCATTGAACTTCCGATATTTGATAGAGTACCAATTACCATGCATGATGCACTTTGTATGAGTTTATTTATTGTAAATATTATTTAAATAATTGGAATTCTTTAAAACATGAGGGTAATAAGTGTGTTGTCAAAGTATTTTAATAGATAAATGGTGGTGTTCTATGAACCTGTGTTGGTAATATGTATTTAGTAATTAAACAGTGGGTTATTGATTATTAAATGCATGCAAATTAAAACAAACAATGTAGGCAGGCAGATACTTCAACTGCATACTAGGCAGTCACGCACTTTATAGCGAAGGCACTTTAAGGGGAGTGATGATAAAATAGGTAAAAATCCTAATAAATTGTGCATTCGTAGGTAAGTTTAGATATTTTGGAAACATTTTCACTTGCTAATGCTTCTCATAAAATTCGAATAATATGAAGACTTAGGTATCCTTAGATGGTATAAATTGAAGTCGCTAAACCACGCAACGGATTTTGATGCGGTTTTCACAAATTGAAAAAGCTATCAACGAGGATAAGGTTATTTTACATTAAGTAATATCTAAGGCAAATCTTGATTTATGAATAATTCTAGAAACTAATAATATCTATAACAAATATAGACTTCTTGATGTACCTAATCTACTTACCTACAGCCTTCAACAATGACAGCCATGAACTTTCACAAACTGTCTGGTCACGGCCTAGTAGGCTGTGTGGGAACGTGCGGGGTTGACTGAGGGGTGAGAACGGGTGGCAAGGGTGCGGGTGCGGGGGTGACAGGGGGTGACGCTCGGGGTAAATGGGGTACCGGGTACGGGACCGGAAGCGTAGCGTTGTGTAGGATCGCTCCGACCACCTGTGGGAATGGGACTACAGTGCGTATACACACATTTAAATTATGCCACAGTATAATTGAACGGACGGTTAGGATCTTTTAAAATGTTAGCGACTAGCAACCCGATCCCGCTACGCACGATGTTGTAATTTTTAATAACCTCTTTTTTTTATTAAAAATCGGTTTGCTCTTGCCGTGTAGCAAACACGAGACCGACGATGGCGAGAGCTAACCCAAAAGATGCCTATTCACTCTTGCGAAGAAAGAAAGCTCTTTCGATAGTACGTCGCGTATGTATATAGCAGTCCCAACGCTTTCTGAGCATTATCAGGGACAGGGCTTTCTAGACAGGCCGCTCACCCCATGTATTATTTAAAGCTTTCCAAATTCTATTAATTAATCTTTCTTAGCGTGTGATTTTTATGACTTAATAACTGTTTTTTTGTTGTTGTTAGGATCTTTAACTATGTAAATAAAATAAATAAATAAAAATTATACTATAAAAATTTACACAATTCTAATACAGCACATGCGTACCATGCGCAGTATCGTATCCTTAACATTAGAGTTACTCTACTGCGCTGTAATTTATATTAGTAGTATTACTTAGTCTAGTTCACTGCGTTGCTAATAGAACACTATAGAGCATTACCTTGTTACCACAACACTTATCTATCGAGTGTAACCGCATACATTAAGTTACTTTACTCACGAAGTGTTAGTGTTATTTACTGCTGTCTGTCTTCTACTGCACTACACCATTATGCCAGTAGATACGAGTAAATTATTACGTAACAGTTATCAAAGACGTTGGGAGTCAAATGCAAAATCCTTATATAAAGGTTAAGAAAGCAATATAAATAGACTATGTTATATATTATATTAATACTAAATATTTAAAACTTCAATTCTAAAATTAGGTTACTATAAAGCTAAAATCGTAGTATTTTAATTTCGGGTTTTTTGAATTAATCAAATTTATATTGTACTTTATCTTCAAAAGTATTTAGTATTTTTTAAAAAAATACGGTTTCTTTAGTTACACCAGTGACAGTAAGTACTTTGCATGTTATAAAGTATAAGTATCTACATTTAGTATACGACAAAATTTTGATATACCTAAATGTCATTTTCTACAGAACGAAAGCGCTCAAGGGATCAATAACTCCAAAGCAAATAGATTCCAGTATTGAAAATCAGCTATTGATACATTATTGATATTATTAAAATTTACCTTTAATATTTTTTTCTATATGTTCTATCTATATAGCTTGAAAAGAATATCTTCGAATTGAGGTTTTAAAAGACGCGATAGTCTAACTACATTGCTACCTATCACCTATGTGTAACACCAATTTTTTTTATACAGGTACAACCAACAAGTACATAAACAATGAAAAGTGATATTAAAAAAACTATTTCAATCGTGACATAATATAAAAAAAACTATTCAAAATGAAAAACAGTGAAGAGTGTTTAGACTGACGCACAAATGAACATTTTACATAAAACCCGTTGTGATATTTATTGATCTTATTAAAAATTAAGTTAATATATATCTGGAACATTGTATCGACCAAGTTGTAAATATAAAAAGTAAGTGAACAAATGAACAGAGAATTGTTAAAGTGATAGAAAGGCCAAATTGGCAATTTTGTCAAATTCAGACGGGAGCAGATCGCAGGCATGGGAATCAAAGTCATGATGAAAGCTTTCAATAAGCCAAAAGGTATGTATTTTAAAGATTTCTCTCGGAACAGAATCCATTTTAATTTAGTTTTAGAACAACAAACTAGTGTTATTGTGTCCAAAAAAATTATTTCCAACCATCGACAATTTTTAGTTGTCTCAACAACATTTATGGCGTTAATTTTGTATTTGAAATTATAATTTAATTATTGTTCTCATATATTTATGTTGGCGAAATAGCAAATGGCGATATCAGACGCTATTATAATAAATGCGAAAGTCAATTTGTTTATACGCTTTCACGCCTTAACTACTCAACTGATCCCATAATATTTTGCGTACACGTTGTCAGGGTTACAGAAAAGTTTAAAGGATACCTTTTATCCTAAAAGAAAGAACTGTTCCCGAGAGACACGGACGAAATTAGGCGCAAAAGCTAGTTGGAAATATAGCAGTTTAAATACAAACTAATAAAATATGACGCCATAAACAATGTAAAATAATTTCTGTGGCCTGTTATTCAGCAACCGACGTAGCAAAAATCATTGATAGTAAATCAAAATTCTATGTGAAGTTATATACTCGTATTGTGAATGCCTGTGACATCCAGTGTGCTGAGACTGTTTTATGAAGTCGTAACGATAAGTCGCGACAAAATTACTATAAACACAGCTATACTTGGTGCATATTAAAACGAATGGGCCATCCATAAGTATCCAGATATACCATGCGTTTATGTCCATACTTATGAACTTCTTATTGTAATCCACTTCATATGCAAAGCATTGTTTTAGTACAAAAATAATGTTTTAATGAGCACATAATCATCACATCAATATAATTATATGTGAATAACTGAACAATATCGCATACAATATGGGACAATTTCTTATTACTAAAAAAATGGGGTGTGGCTGTGTCGTTTTACGTGAATATGCGTACGTAACGATTAATAATTTCTTTGAACCTATTATACGTATAGGTATATCCGGAGAATTCAAAAATAACATATATACAAAAAAAATCTTTGATCCTTTAGCTATCGAGTTGTGTAACTTTGGATGTAGATGAAAGATATTGTAGTTATATCATCAAATTTTATCCTCCGATTTTGTTATCATCACTTTTCTGTATTGCCAACTTCCATGGAAGCAAATTTAAAGACGTATTCAGGTCAAAAATGACTAATATACATAATTATGTCATGTGTACGTAGTGTACATATGATTATGTACACATGTTTTGGGCTGCTGTCTAGATCACTTCAATGTAGTTTTATCTATACCATATATTCAATATCAGTGTCCTGTTTTGTGTTTCTTATAAAATAAACTAAAATAAATAAATATTGCTAGTAGTGATACAGTATAATCTGTGACTGACATGGTGATAGTCTCAATTTTCAAATACTTCGCAATATAAAACCCTATTCCGTCCAATCAATTTTGAAACGCATAACGGCATATAGAGTCAGTCGATTATGAAAATATCGTGGTATCATCCTTGCGCCAAGTGACGCAACGCTCTCAGTTTCGCATGCACTTGCCCCGAATGTGTACACCCCGTGACCACAAGAAAAATATGAACGCGTTCGTTTTCTTTATTATCGTGCACCGTATCATTCGTTGGATTGCACATTTTAACGCTTCAATTGTGTTCTGTCACTTAATCTTTATCATGCTTTAAACTCGTACCTACACTCGCTGTCTAACGCGTCGCTTCACTGAACAAAACTACTGCCTTGTAACAAACAGTTTTTGTGTGTTGTTTCTGCAATACGTCCTCGAAGAAACCTAACCGTTCATTGTCTTTATAGAGAAAAAATAGACTTTAATTATAACTTGACAATGTTTTGCCATATCATTATCATCTCAGCCGTAGAACGTCTACTGCTGGACGCAGGTCTCCTTATAGTTTTCCAATTGGATTGGTCAGAAACAGCCTTTATCCAGCCACAGCATTCATAAAGTCATTAATTTGTGGATGAATGTCCTAAGCTACATTTGTCAGTTCGTGGTCTCCACCCGAGAACCTTTTGGCCCCAGCTTACTATGCGTTTTCCGATCGGTCTGGATCTAGCTAGCGTTGACCCGCGTCAATTAAGTATTAGATCGTCAGTAGAATTTATTGTACAACTGACTACAATCTTATTCTACGAATCAACGATACTACGGTACTATATATCTTAAAGATATTGTACCTATAGATATAGCCAGTGTTATCCGGAGGCGAATCTACGGACCGTTGTGCAATAGAGGCCTTCATTACCGTAATTATGATCAACTCCCCGCGTTGCTCTGTTGATCTTGAAAGTGAAGACCTTGCCATGCGTGCTCATGAGAAATGTTAGAAAACAATAATGTTTATATACAGACTGGTTGTGGCCAACACCAGCTATATACAATGCACACATTAATTAAGTAATTCTCAACTAACTTTACCCATGTGTTCCGTTCTTTTTTTGGGGTTTAAAATTCTAGATAAAAATAATATTATGAAAACTAATAAGATTGCTAATTAAACGCAATCATCATTATACCATTTATACCCACTATAAAAGATTCGTTTCTACAAATGACTTTGTCTGGAAAAATCATCCATATCAGATCAGCCTTTGAATAGCGTTCAAAACACGCAAAGGTCTATAAACATAATTATCAATTATTCATATAAACTCAAAGAAAAATATTCTCTTAAAAATCACATCAAAATCTATTGTGCGTTCTAAAAGACGTAGATACGAGTATGTACTTCTATAGAAGATGATTCTCTAAACTAAAGCTGGTCATTCTAGAGACATTTTAGTTATATAACGACGCGTGAGACCCTTCAAATATTTTCTCATGCGACAAACAGTAGCAACAACAATGAAGCAACAAACACGTTTACGACTCAACACCTACCCACAGAGACATAAAAAGTCATAACAATTTACGGACACAACAAAGAAACAGAAGCATCTAGTACGGGAGCTAATAACGCACCGAGCATCGTCGGCGCGCATGCGCGGGGGCGTCCATTCACGGCGCTGATTGGCCCATCCGGTGCGCGCTCAATGAGATGATGCGCCCGCGCCGGCCGCCGCCTCTGTCATTGAGCAAAGGTCTCTCGCCTACATTCGTGATCAACAACGTTACTTACATACCTATTAAATGGTACATTTAACTGACCGAACCTAAGTATTTGTACTGCGTCCCCAAGGAACTTATAGGATAATATAGCGACCCGTACCCAGCTTCGCAAGGAGTTGAAATTAGCAAAAATCCATCCTTGACGGATGCTTACGTTATAAATAAATCTATGTTTCGAATTTCAGCTTTCCAGACTTAGTAGTTTTGGCTGTGCGTTGATGAAGACAGAAACATTCAATATAATACATTACAAGGCAACAATTTTTCGTAGTGTCCCAAAATAGCGACAAAGCTCTCATAAAGAGTGCACAAATTAATTTGATTAAGCTAAGGTGTGGGCCACGCTACACTACTCCCAAAAACTCGAATTCTTTACCATATTGAGGATTACCGTATATATGACTGTTCCTGAACTGCTTGCTCTTCTAGCAAACAATCGATGACCGTTCGCAACCACATCGGAAATCTGCGAAAAAGCACAGCGAGACTACTTGCACTGCAAACTATGTTACCCTTTCCACTAAAGTTGGCAAGCAATTACAATTCTTTGCACAATTTCTGGTACTTGAGAAGATGCCACACTTATCTTGTTTGCTTTTTATGTACAAGTACAAAGACTTCACACTTCGCTAGTCCCTTATCCACCAGGAGAAAATCTTTCAAGACCTAACCGCCAATGTTTTTCCCTGTCGGTTTTCTGTCCTTTTCATTATTATCCAATAAATTGAAGAATAATCTACAGTTCAACAAAAACATAGATACATAGATATGAGAAAATAATGACAAATAATTAAAGACATTAAACGGTTCACGTGATTATGCAGCGTTTATTTAACTCATTTAACGCACCACTGACGAGGGAATGTTTTGTGAAATGGCACTTTTACGGCATTGTAATTAGACCCTTTTCTATGGTCGAATTGTAGATATGGGGGGTGGGGTTTAGAAAGGTAACACATTAAGGTAAATTCAAAGTGCATGAAACGTTTTTATGTGTATGACTCAGCTCATTGACAGGAACCCTTTAACCTCAAAAGAAATGAATAAGCTCAGTTACTAATTGTGAAATTAAAGAAGTCAGATGAGATCCTGCTCAAACCAAGAATAAATAATTTGTGCATTCGAGAAAATTAAGTGATGCAATCTGTAACAGCAGAAGCATGTTTGAAAGAAGACAATTTAAGATATTTTTTGCAAATATAATTGAATTTAAATGAAAAAAGTTGCCTGTGGTCATTTTTAACGCAATTATAAACGATGAAGAAGGCGATTTGAATGCGAAGCAGCGCACGCGCCACTCGCGTCACGCGACGTTCCAAGTTCAAACGTTGAACAATGGCGGTAAAAATGGCGCGAGCTTTTGTTCTGGGTCCCCATTGTGACGGCCAACCGTGTCAAAAGCAATAACAACAATCTATTGAAAAAAGTAAGTGTTTATAGCGATTGATATCATAGATAGATAGACGCTTTGCTGAACCAGGAATCAGGGTGTAATATACTTAGACCCTGATTAATTTATAACTTAAAATATTGTAAGATATATCTTGGCTATACTTTAGATTCTTCTTCCGAAATAATGTTTGTTGCCATGAATCTTGGTACGTTCGTAAAAATGTGAGATATATATAATACATAATTATATTAATATTTTGCCATTTAAAATAATATATATACCACTTTTAAAAAACAGCTGACTGAGATGCGTTAATCGATCACTGTGATGGTGGTCGATAGACTTACTGCCATGTATGTGTAAATTTAAGCTTTGTAACCAGCTGACATACTTTCATTGCGACATTCTTTAACCATCATTGTACATAAGTTACCATTTCATTTTTAAATGTACTTACTCAGTCACATAATATCATTTTGCACAAACAACAGAACCATGTTGTTTTACGTTTATTTTTCTTGTTCATTTTACTTGCAAATAAAGTGAACTTATAAATATTTAATCGTATTTTTCTCAACAATGAATTCCACCGCGCAACAAGTGTCAGACCGATGCGTTCCCCTTCGTGCACCCTTGTTATCTTACCACCTGTTGCTTGTAAACCTACAAGCATGTGTAAGTAAAACTTCATTGAAAACCTACCATTTGCATATTTTGAGTGCAAATGAATTGCATAATATTATGTATAATATTGGAAAAAATATACTTATTAAAGATACATAGTATAAAGAAGACAAGGAAGCTGTGATGGCTTAACCTTCATCTACAGACATTGTAGACGCGGTGTCGTATTCCGGCCTGCAACCCTTAGGGCCTCTTTCACCATCTCTGAGTAAAGTGTCAAGTAGGCTAACCGCCATTTAAAGCCACCGGTCACCGGGAATGATGAAGCTGATATACCTTTGTTTGTACGGTAAAAGTCCCAAACGTAAAAAGAAAATAATAAATAAAATTCCCTAATCGAACAATGCAGTCCTTGTCCTAATAGTCAAGGAAAATATCATTAGGAAATCTACGTATTTGAGAAAACTGGCTCTTCGAAGAAATAATCATTATATCCTAATATCTTGGGAATAATATGATACTGTCAAAGTATTAATTAAGTATCTTCTAACTATATGCAACCTTAACATAAAGCATTTTATTTATTTATTTATTTATTTAATGTTTAATATTTCAAATAACATTGATATTTGACATGTCTTTTGACGTAGCCCAAAGAATTAGTCAGTTGAAGTAGGAAAGGACAGAACATAATATCTATCGTTCAGCAGATGTTACGTTCATCAACTAAATTTTATTCGAACTATTCAAATATTCAACTATTCAAAGGAATAGTTGAATTACTTTATCAGTATCCGAATAAAACACTAGTTTTTATCAAATATTGTGAACTAAATGAAAAGAACAGTTTTTACATTGTAGTTCCTCGTAGAACAGCTTTCCAAGCCGCTTGTAATTGTAACCAAAAATGATAAATTACAGAGCATTATGATTTCATTAAACGCAGTCCAGAAGATTTCAATGTACCGGACAAAGGTAGATTAATAAACAAACGCAACCATCATTACATTAATTAATCCCGAGTAAATGAAGGCCAATGTGACCTCGAGTTTTGGGTAAGGGTGGTCGGGCGCATCTCCGGTCTTTTGTGCCGTTAACTACGCTATTCACAATTCGGCCCACTCGAACACTTATACCCTCATTTACTAATTTAGCACCCACAAGGCCTCGATGACCTGGCCAATTGTTCTTAGAATTGTTTAGAAATATATGTACATACCTACATACCTAGATACTTTGGTCTCAGACAAAATACATTATTCTTTTTAGTAGATACATTTTTCTTTTGCTATTAAAAATCTTGAACGTCAGGTTACGTAGATAGTAAACAATCGTTAGATTAACTAAGAACGGTATCAAATATAATAATTTTGAAATAGAAACCGTGCAGGTGTCTCGTTGGTTATGTTATTTAATGTATTTTGGTGATGGTAGCCAACTACCATCAAGTGGAACGTCAGCCTCTGTGACGACTTTAACATACAAACTTGAAATTATGATAGGTGCAAACCAACTGAAGTTTCCAATGAGAACGCATCTACGAAAAGAAATATTGTAAAAATTTTAAAATTAAATATTTAAGTCATCTACAAAAAAAGGTCCAATTTTGTATACTTACTTACAAATAACTTATACAATTACACACTGTTCATTGAACATCAAAGGAGTCGTAATATTTTTCATTTAATGTCCTTGTCGTGCCACATTAGCAGGTTCATTCATTTAAAGCTGGCGCTGGCCGGTACCACTTTTAAATCACGAATAATGACTCAACTCTATCAAAGCAAATCCTTAATGATTATAATGCCGCGATATGTGACATTATTATGCCTTGGTACCGGCCAGCGTCTCCTGTACCGACGGATGATACTCATCGGAAACCGTAAGCGACAATTAAACCGAAATCGTTCAGTGCTAATTACTTTAATCACGGAAACGGAAGTCTTGCGTCTAGTTTTTTGCTTTACCCGAGAAATTCCGGTCGAAAAGTTTAATGTCACACGAGAATGTTATTTATGCCCAGTGTGCATTTGACGTATTCACGCTCTGCTCTCTGCCAAGAATAAATTCTTTAAAGCAGCAATAAAAATTGAACCTTTTCAGATGTTCCAATAAATTAGTATTAACACAGGCTTTGCGCAGATGCAATTTTTTCTACAAATGTACACAAACCCTTCTCGTTTATCACTATATCCATTATTGAAGATGTACGAGTATCAAAAACCGTTGGGTGGTTTAGAAGAAGTTAGCGGGTCGCAGACAAAGGTCTGTGTCTGTTGTCTAGGGAAGGATAAAGTTAACTATGAAGTGATTCAATAGATGATGCAAGAGGAGCTACGAGGAACTACTCTCTAATTAAACTAATCTGTGTCGTTTCCTTATAATATTTTTGCATTCAACTAGATATGTAGTCAGGTAAATATTCATTATCAAATTTTTTAATTAATTTTTTTTTTTTTTATTAAAATCACCTTTAGATACACTCCCCTATGGCAATCCTTTAACAATGTGCGTTATCGAATTACACATACAAATAACATTACATTGCGATCAGATTATTGTGCATGTGTTGTTCAAAGATGCGTATGCGCAATAATCATGAGTCAAGTGCAGCTGCGCGAGATATATAGTGCGAGTAAATCACAATGCGATCAAGGGATCGCAACTTGCAATTAATGCGTCGATACCGCCACAGAAACTGTGTTCATGCACCTTAACAATTGTTGCTAATAAACATATTTGATAATCATCAATGTAACAACAACGACAAAGGCCTCCTCTATAGATTTCCATGTTGCTCTGCTAGCCTTATTTCATCTTCCCAACTTTTAAACTTTTACTCAATTTGTCGCCCCTGGGGTACCACTCTGTTATTATTTTGGTCCATCTTTCTTTCGTTTCTCGAAAAAGATTGTCACGTCCTTTGCCATTCCAGCTTTTTGTAAACACTGTTCCCTTTACTTAAGTTTTGCTTTATTTGTTTTGCTTTTAATTATTTCTAATTTTATCCTGTCACTTCTTCTCACATGCACCCATTACGTTTCGTTCAATGCAGTTTTGGCACACTTTTATTTTGTTTGCCAATTGTTCTGTTAGCGTAGCGCCCATGTTTGGCAACCATAAGTTAAACAAGAGAGTATGCGCACATGTTGTACACAGATCTTTTAATGTTTGTTGGTATTTCTTTATTCTTTTTTTATTTCACTAATTTTATGATTTTTTTTTATGTAACAACAACTTTTATTCGTCCTGCGATTTTGACTAGATTTCGCTATATTCTTATGTGTTGTGTAACGTCTACAATACAAATCTATTTCTCTGTAATTAACTTTATAAAGTGATTAACTTACACGGATCTTTATAATAATTATGATAATAAACAAAATATCATAGACAATTCCATTCGTGCAGTCATACTCGTAAATGAACGGTGTATCATACACATGAGAATAGCAGTCAATTATGTCTGTTTAAGACAGCTCTTGTATGTAATCAACCGTTGCCTTTACGACTGTAATTTTCGCTATTTAAATGCATTAATTCGAATAAGCAAATATGGATGAAAAATGGATTGTAATATCAGTGTGTGGCTCAACCTAGTGTAGTGTAGATCGGAACAAGCGGGCAGCGACCGTGGGAGAGGTGCACAAATCTCCGCATCTCAGAACTGGTCGGCAGGTGCGCGAGCGCAGCCACGCACCCACACTTGCGCGCGAATCTCGCACACACACGCACAAAACCGGGCGTACTTATGAATGAAGCGTACATCCATGAACGAGTACACAGACATACGTGATTTAATCTGGCATGTTTATCTCTGATTTATTTTATACGAAACCATCAAGTCTCGAAAAGAAGTCAGCTATTAATTTCTTCCTAGTATTTAATGTGCAGCCGTATAACTACAGTAATTAAAGCCTTATTCAAAAACTGGGAATTTTAAATTAAATTCGAAAACGTTATGCACTTTTCCTGCAATAGGTAGTGGTAAATAAACTAGGTTTGTTTAATTTAAATAAAAAGTTACGTTAAATATTATCTTCGTAGGTATTTAACTCCATAATGTAATGGGGAAAACTTTACACTGGGCTCTTTTCAATCACAATATGTCTTTTATTTTTTTATTTTTTTATTTTTAAATCCCCGACGCCCGACGCAAAAACCGGGTGTTATAAATTTGAGGTGTGTGTCTATGTATCTGTGTGTGCATCTGTGGAAACCTAGCTCCCAAACGGATGCACCGATTTTTATATCCAGTCTGTTTTTGTTTGAAAGCTGACATGATCGGGATTGTTCTTAGCTGTAATTTATGAATATAATTATTCAGGCGTTTGAAGACTATCAGCTCATTTCCCAGTTGACGAAGGGATTTCAATAACTTTCACATGTTCGATTGATGTGAAATTTGGTATAGGTACCTACTGTTAATTCGGTGGTATTACCGTGACATTGTAACTTTGACTTCATGCTGCAGCATCAAGTAGTCTGCGGGACACCTAACTCCTCAGCAACTTACAGCAGGTATACGCCTATGCTAAGGTAATTTTATAATATATGTTTTTTTTATTGCAGACATCCCGTCACAGGTGCCGCCACTCACGCCTGGCACCAACAAGAAGATGGCCGAGGCGCTGAAGGCTACCTTCGACTCTTGGGAGAAGGAGCAACTGCGCCTCGGCATACCGAAAGGTAAATTTCACAAAATTCCATTAAAATCTTGTATTTTGAGCAGATACAGATTGTTTTTGTGATGCTTAATAAATAAATGTTTCATTTAACTGTACCGACGCCCTCGGCTTTGTCTGCGTGCAGTTTATGAACTCTGTATGCATAATATATAGCCTGTATTCATCTATAATTATGTGCTTTTTCAAATAATGAAAGAATTTATCGATTAGCTATACATCATTTTATGTACAAAAAAGTTCTAATTTTCTCTAAACAATATTAAGTTTGACTATCGAATATCCTGCTACAATCCAATGCATAAAAGGCTTTGATTGAATTTTAATGAAATAAATGAAAAGCAAAAGCAATAAGGCTTCGATTTAAAAAAAAATAGTTTATGAAAACAAATTTTAACAAATCACATATACTTACATAATGTTTTATATAGTTTCAAACTAATATATTTTAAGATAATTTACCTACGGTAATTTGATGTTTCATTAAATGTTTGGTGCTTTTGATCACACACAAGTAACACTTAGAGGGTGAAGACGGTGATATTTAATACTATATGAGTTATGAAAATAAACCACAATTATAAGACATTTCACATAACTTCGTAGCTCTACGTGTGTTTGCAAAGCTTCGCCGTTAATTGGAGAAAGCATTAGTAGCACCTTCGAGGCATAAATAAGGCATAACTATCAGTAAACGTTACCGCAAACCGATTGTAATTTTATTCCTAGTTAATGTTTGGGTAATTAAAGATAATCGACCATATTGTGCGACAAAAAGCAATGCGGTGACGTTAGCCCTTTTAAATTTACAATGCACATAATAATAGCTAACCTCCGAAACTATTTATAGCAGTTGATCTGAGGCTAAACTATCAAAACCTATCAAATCTATCAAAACACTTACGCTCTAGCGGTTTTGAGAGCCACTAAACTAAAATGTTTCATAAAATAGTTTTTGCATGAAAAAGTACATAATGAATTTTGATGCCTTTTTTACCTCCATTTAGAGTGTTTTTTTTTTCTTGGTTTGTCTGTAGAACACATTGTAAATAATTTATAAATACAATATTTTGGAATATAATTATCATTTAAATTAATAAAAACTTACACTTCTTAAAATTAGTTTATTGTAATATGTTAATTAATGTAAATAGATTGACATTTTCTATTAGTCAATTTTTGCACGCGAGTTAGTGATTGTACTTTTTAAGTACCTAAAATCCAGCAAAACTCATGTTTTATATCTATAAATATAGTTATAAAGTTCTTTAATCGGAAAATAAAGTTATAATACAATATTTTTCCAGCAAAACTTACTAAAAGATAAAGTCATTTTGTGTCCCTAATGTGTAGTAGCGTTCAGTACAACGATCGCCTCGTTGGTGTGCGGTGTAATGAAAATCATTTAACCGTGTACCTTATACAAGCAAAAACTGTTAGTGTACAGTGCAAAAGGCGTATAATATGAGTTGTGATTTGCATATGGTAATGTGATGGACGCATCGTGTCCCGACTCGCGACCACCACACACCTCAGACGCATTAAAACTAACACAGTATGCAATCTTTACAGTCTAACGATTATAATACTGACTTAAACAGTTTAAATTCAGAGCCCGTTCGTTGCCTTGTAACCTTTCCTAATATAACCCAAATCTTTTTAAAGTTCGAGTGAATAGGCATTTTGTTGGTTAGCTCCTCTTATCCTTATAGTCTGCAGCGCACTGGAGTACCTGTGGCGTTGCTTGTGTTAAAAACTTTAAAAAGAATTCACCGGTATTACTCGCGATTACAAATGAAATAGGTAGTTTGATTAAGAATTCTATACATTTTTGACAATTTATTAAGGAAATCTGTATATTGAAACTATTCGAATTTCATGAGGAGGCCTTATCTTACTTTAAAATTTCAAATTCTAAATTTAAACTCTTTTTTCATTATTAAAATAGATCTATAAACAATTTCATTAATTTATGTATAATAAGATTTTGTATAAAAAACATATAAAATTTAAATTATGACTAATCAAACGAATCTTTACTACACATCATGATGAAAAAAAAATGGTTCAGAATCAACAAACTATTTATTATGTTTTATTATTTATTAAATTAACATTTAATATTTAATTTATACATCCGACATATTTTAGGATTTATAATCCGTTCCTATAACTAAGTCCTAGAGATGTGATACATTATTTCACTACTTAAAATTTATACTGTGCCACCGTCTTTGTTGGTGGTAGCTTTACAGTGTTCGCGTAGGATTTGCAACGCAAATAAAAAATACATCTTGTAGAAAGCTTTATGTCTTTCTATTATGTAATATTATTTATTGTATCCTCTTAACTAGTTTTAAATAATTAGGTATGCTAATAATATATTGTTTTAATTAAAAAAGGATCCATCAGCATTGATCCTGTTCGTACATAAATAAGGCATTATCGATCAGATCTGAATGTCACTTTGGCACTTGACCAATGTGAACAAAGTTTGCTTCCATAGTTCAAGCTCTAATGTTAATTTACTTGAAGTTTTCGAGATGTACTGTTTATAATTTGCTAAAAAAAAGTCTTTAAAGAGATAATCCTTTAGTCTTGTGAGAGAGAATCTACTGTTTAACTGACTAAAACAATGGATTGTTCATTTTACCCCAACTCAGATAAGATACAATGTTCTTCTGGATAGGTTACTATGATGGTGTTGACAGGTGTCGGGTTCGATGGCCGTACAACGGAAGTGCGTGCGTCTACGTCGCGTCTATCCGCGCTTCCGGTGCGCCCGCGCATCTAGCCGCTAACACAAAATCACGAGCAGGATGTGACTAAAATATGCATGCAAAACACATCTTTTGTGCATATTGAAAAATTTTAAAAAATTCCATCCCTGTGAACGTGTACAATACTGTTAAATATTAATATCCAAGTAGATAATTATTATGATCAGAAAATAAAAATATTAAAATTTTAAACTTTAAATTTTTTTAAACGCTTTTAATCTATAATAGAACGTGAAAAATGAAAAAAGAAATAAAAACTAAAAATATAGGTAATTTCTTTTGTAAGCAAACTCTATTAAATTTAGAGTTCGCTGAATTTAGATAATAATTATTAGGAGACAATTAAAATATAAATTAATAAACCGAATATATATCCACATAATTTACATGTCTTTAAAAAAAACGAGCGCACCATTTACAATGTGTTCATATCCTGTTTAGATTTTTTTTCCAAATATACAAACAAATTAACATAAAATTAACAATTCACATGCGTAACATGTTAAACTAATTCATTTGCCATTGCTCAACCTAATAAACAAAGTAATTTCGAAAACCGGTCAAACGCTCACAAAAATACAGTTAAATTTAATTTAAATGCTAAAATAAAAACACATTAATAGGTTTATAAAATATACACATAAAATAGGCTTTAGACATACCACAGAATAGTTGTCTACTATTCCGTTTGGTCTTTTAGTCTCTTGCGTCACTTCTTCAGTTATTGGAACCTTTTATGTTAATAATTGTTAGTTACTAGCACCTGTGGCGTTGCTTGTGTTATAGGCGATGGTTGCCACCTATCATCAAGTAGACCGTCAGCCTGTCTTGTCGACCTTAACATGAAAAAAATCTTTCATCAAAAATTTCACATCAATAAAGTTTATACGTCAGACTTGATACTTGTTCACGTTGATTGTAGATGTTGATACGTAACACTTTATAAAGTAAAGTCGCTGTCCTAGTGCAATCAAAAACCTGCTCTGGCTTCGCTTGGATGCAAATTTTTTTTTTTGGAAATTTTTGCAACACAAACCCATCCTTGTTTATCGCTCTTTTCATCAGTGAAAACCGTATCAAAATCCATTAGGGAGTTTAGAAGTTAGCGGAGAAACAGTCGAAAGCGGTTAGCGACTGTGTATTATAATTATGTATAAGTCAAGTATAAGTATAAAGATTCAGCTAAAAAACCACTGTGTAAATAAAATTTCAAACGCCTGCCAGTTTCGATAAGCGCGGTGTGAACATGTGATACCGTATAAAAAACAGGTTTCCAGTAATATAGCTTTTACTACCCACTGTAGTAATTAAACGCGTTCAAACAACACTGACTCTTAACTGATAAATGCATTTTTGTTAAGCGCGCTCTAAACGAGTGTGAGCAAATTCGAACGTAGTTATTTGCTGTCAAAAATTGCCATATTATATCTAAAAAAATGCTATCGATAAAATTGTTCCATTTATTCATAGAAACAGAATGCATATTATACAAAAAATCGAATAATAATAATAATAATACATAGAAGTTGTAGAAGTCATAGAAGATATACATAAATAATACGGTATCTCGCAAAGAACATTAATTAACAAAAATAATACAAACAAAAAACAAAGTATAGGTACACTCTTTTTTGTTTCGCTTAATTAATTTATATAAGACTACATCATTGAATAGACAGCAAAGAAATAAATCTGTATAAATTTACAACAATAAGTATAAATAAATTCACACTTCTAACAACAGTTATCTACTGAAATTCTCTCCATAAAACATTTTCAGATAATTTTATAATGGCGACTGAGATAATTTTTTTCGTTAAACACATTACATATACATTTTTATTTGATCAGAATAGGAACTTAATAGTTACTTAGTTATCCCACGATAACAGATGTCGTAGCATGGCGAATAGCAGACGATTGAAGCCTAATTCACAAATATCGACGAATAGATTTTTTTTTTAAATCTACAGTCGCTTACTAACACAAGCAACGCCACCATGCGTTGCCGACCTTATGAGGGTTGGAGATTAGGAGGGCATAGGGAAATTGGTTCTGGCATCCCTTACTCATTTTCGTAACACAACAGCACACGTACTGTTATTTCACGGTGCTTTTCTGTAAGGGGATTACTGTTGCCAAAAAGGCTAACTACCACTACTAAACCCACTACTAACAATATACCCCTTTTTTTTTTTTTTTTTTTTTAACGTGAGGAAATCTGCGAATCAGATCCCAACCGACCATGGGGAGATCGGTGGGGTATGTGGGACTTCTACCCACTAAAACCCCACGGTGTTTCTTCGCGCCGTCTATGGGCAGGGATTAGGGAACGTTAAGACACGCTACCTTGTCCCGCCAGACGAGGCCCGCACACTTGCGGGCTCCACCTCGATTAAGCGCGGAGTGTGACCTCCGCGCTGTGAAGAGACGTGCCGGAAACACACAGCACGTCTCCCCTCGTTGCCCGGTGTTGTGATGACGGCGGACGACCCCATGTCCGCCGCCCCCGGGCGAAGCGGCACAGGCCGCCTATACTTACCTCTCGCAGCGAGCAGTCAGCGAGGGGCTTCATTCATGAAGCACCCTATAACCTCTACTTTGCGGCACAACCTACCGCAGAGTCGGAGGCCGCTTCCACCTGACACTCTAGGATAACCCGTGCTCGTGTGGCCGCTCATCTCCACGGCATTAAGGGTGGACGGCCCAAAGGGGGTTTCCGCCTGACATTTCCACATCAATCGCGGCAGCCCGAGAGACAGGCTCCACCTCGTGTTATCGTCGGAAGAGTTACTAGGCCGGGTGTTCACTCTTCCGGACGATTGCAGAGGGCGGTTACTAGCCCGGCTAGGTACTACCGGGTCTTCACCACCCTCCACAAAGCCGCTATTGCAGTACTCTGCCAGACGGTCCTTCCCTGCCGTAGAGCTCCGTCTTCGCGTGCGTTGCCCAACTACCACTGAGCGAAAGAGCTATCCTAGAGAATCCGCCCGCTGCGACCCGCGCCGGTCTTTGTGCGCAGAACCGAGACCCATACCTCGGTTCAACACACAAGGACCGGGGGTGCCCTCTCTCACCGGCCAACACCCACGTGGGCCAAGTACGGATCCTCGGCCCAGCGAGCGGTGACCGGTGAAGCTACAACAGACAGTTGGAGCCTCCAAACTGTTGCTCCGCCACGAGCTCCGATGGTCGGAGCCCGCTCGGAGCACACGCACGTGGGTCTTCTTTGTTCCCCAGCGACAATCCGATCAGCCAAGCAAAGGCCGGTGACCCCACCGGCCCCTGCAACCGCCCGGATTGCCGAGGGTTAAGCCCCCCCACCACTGCACGGTCATGACCCACCTAGGGGGGGTAACAATATACCCCTAACATAATATAAACACGAACCTAAAAACTTTAGAAGTGACCCTCACCCCACAAGATAAAAGGACAGGTACGGTCATAGTGACCAATTATCAGTATGTGGAGATCGTTAGTTGAACATAAAATGAGTGCCTGCCGTTCACAATGACGACCAGATATGTCAAAGGTATGAACCACATTATCTCCGGATCGGTTGTTAATGTAATTAGGTCATTACCATATGGAGTGAGAGCATGTTTTTTTACAACCGACTGGAGATCGGTTGTAACTTATTGCTCTTAGACACATTGATTACGTCTTTATGGATCTGGTACTCATACATATCCTCTAACTGAGACATATTAGTGAACTCTTCAAAATCATTGGTGACACTGAAAATCCAAGGCGACAGTCAACTGACTGGATTCGTTTATTGAAAGATTTTGAAAGAAGCATAGATTGATAAAAGTCATTCCCTAAATACATTAGTATGTAAGAAAACAAACAGAAAAAAGATCAGTATATTTTTTACAAATGTTTGAATTAGACATTTTATCAATCAAATTTTAATTACATTATATTTCTTGTGTGGCAAATCGAAAAAAGTTAAGAGAAGACATTAAACTACTTTAAAAGTGTCGTCGCTTTTAAATGAAAGAAAATGAAAAATCGTTGTTAATCATGTTGTGTTCGTCACAAATTGCTGGTAGGCTTTGAACTCCACTTTTCCTCCGGGCAAAGAAGCAGGGCGAGAGCCAACTAATAATAAATAATTAGTTTAATTACGGCTTTTAGCCCGTGGCCGCCTTCGGGACACGCCGGTTCATGTTTATGCAGTAAAATATTGCTTCGACCTCGTTGCATACACAGAACCACCTCAATATTATTCCACACTTCACAAATACATTAAATTTTACATTTATGCCTTTTTTACGAATAAATTGTTTGATAATATTTGTCATTTCTGTATCAACATCAACCTATTTCATGTATTCAAGCTCCTTACGTAGAGAGGATTATCGCGACCTTACGAATTCTTAAATCTTGATAATCCACAGTGACACACGAAAACTTCCTCACGATGTTTCTTTCGTCGCAAAATAAAGCGATCATCATTTCTAATGCACCCATTAGACCCACGATTTGAAAGATCAGAAGTTTAGGCCAGATCGGGTTTCAAACTTGGCTTTAAGCGTTCTTCCCTCAAGGCTAACACTGCATAGTAGGTATAACATAATTAAGCATCCTACTTTGTCTTAGATAAATTGGGGTTTCTACATACTATGTCAAAAGAAAATGTAAGACCATGGAAGTGTAGTTGGTGAATTCACCAACTAAACCATGGAAATGTTAACTGTTATATAGTAGGGACATAGGCATAAGGCGAAGACGCATACGTTTCGGCTTCAAGGTCCGAGTGTTTCCGGCGCGAGCATGTAGCAAGTTCCGTTGTTGGGCAACGCTCCGGTTCGGCGCGCGGCTAATTGTTGCTGTTGCGTTGCATCGCACCATCCGGTCACAATTGTGCATTTTATAACCGTTTGATAAGGGACTTTAGCCTTTTATACACACATAATTATATTGCAACTAAATTATATACATATTTGACGAGCAGTTTGTTGTGGAATACGTTGACATCTATTTTATTGTGTGATGTCTTTGCATCATCCTTTTTCAGAAAGGTCAAACAAATTTTTAATATTTTCAATATATTATTTTATATAAAACTGCCATCCTTTTTTATTCATTTATCGGCTTGAAACAATACTAAGAGAAGCTCTACAACATAGGTGTGTGTTAAGTAGCGTTTGAAACGTTTGAACATTAAGACTTATCTTTTATAGATCCGAACATGTAGACATTTGCTGGAACTTTTCTGACACATTAGAAAAACTTTATGTGGAAATATTATTAATATTAATTAACTAAATGTTACCTATGGTTTCGCTCACACGATCTGTTGATTAGTTTAAAATAATTATTGTTAAAATATAAGTGAGCGCATTACCGAAGATAAAAATGTTTTGTGTTAAATATTTTCTGTGGTATAGTATAATTAAAAATAATAAGAACTAAAATAAGAAGCACCTAACATGAATCTAACACTTAAATAGTATGAATAAAAGCAAATATTTTATCTTTAAAGAATTTTAGTTAAATACCAATTTTGTGTTCAGATCCTCGGCTATGGAGCGAAGCAGCAGTGGCCGCTTGGCTTCGCTGGGCTGCTGGCGAGTTCTCGCTGGGTGTTGCAGCTCTGCAGCAGTTCTCCCGAGCTCAGGGGAAAGACATATGTGCTATGGGTCGCGATCAATTCGTCGCACGGGCACCGGCTTTCATGGGCGACATTTTGTGGGAACATCTAGAAATATTACAAAAAGGTGCAGTACCTACTCTTTTATTATCTGCAGTCATAAAATCCTCTTATGGTGACAGCCCATCTGGTGACTGAATCCACCCCTTACATAAGACCACAGTGAAATAATACCTACTTGTGCTGTTGTGTAACACTATTCTTAGCAAGCTGATAAACTATTATATGTATATATGTATATTACCAAAAAGAACAAAAAAATTTATATGTTTCTTTATCGACAGACGTGGAGAAGGAGCGGTCTCTGCTCGCGAATGTCCCTCCGAACATGTACGAGAGCAATGTATGCCTACCAGAGCTTCCCGACTACATACCACCGCCTGCGCACCACTACAACAACAACAACAACACTGGTAAGTGCTGAACGTGATATTTGCTCAAACATTGGACCAAAAGTAGGCCAAACATTAGCCAACTTTCAGCGAAATGGTTGTACCTACAACATTTTCCGTAGCGGAAATAGACTCCATAAGTGCCCATTTAAAATATTATTGTTTTAAAATATCAGTAAAATAATTATTTTTTTAAATAATAGTAAAATATAGTTTTAAAATTTTTTGATTTTTTTTTTCTTATTTTGAGAGAGTAAGTTCGTTCAGGTTTTGAACAAAATAACTTTGTAGTGCTAACTTGAAATGCTTCTACTCATACGTAACCAATAAAGTAACCAATTTTCATTTGTGATTCATAATCTAAAATTAAAAGCTATTATACGATTCAAAATAAGTAAGTACCAATAAGCTGAACTTTTCATTGTTTTTATACTCGTATGCCACCGGGGAGCTATTATCAACTCGTAAAGATAAGAGAATCAGTTTGTTATCAAAACCGGTGATATAGTCAGCCTCATTAAACTGTCGTTCAACGATAAATGGATAATTTTACGTGTAGCTCACAACACCAGCCGCCGACGTATAACCTAATCGCCGAAGTATTGGACATTGTAAAATGGCGATCCAAAATGCCTGACATTACGAGTATATGGTACAAAGTTGTAAACTATTTTCATACAAATGGATTTCAGCCGTAGGACGTCCACTGCTGAATATAGGATTCCCCCATAATTTTCTAAAAGGACCTGTCAGAAGCAGCCTGGATCCACCGTCGACCTGCAGCTCTTATCAGATTGTCTGTCTACCTTTTGGGTGGACTACCTAAGCTGCGATTGCCGGTCCGTGGTCTCTACTCGTGAACTTTCCATTCGACCTCAGCGGCCGTTTTAATCATACATTAAATGTTTAACTGTAATATGTGTATACTAATAATTAAATATTAAGTAATTGTACAATGGATCGATGGTTTTTCAAACAGAGACCGTATTTTTTCCCTTAAACTTTAAAACAAACACATCTAATGTATACGTTTCGCCTCGGGCCCCCTGACGCAAGTCATTGCATCTAATCAGCCGTGCGCGCTATTAATTAGTTTTTTAAGGATCATAGTGTGAAGTTAAATAGACTATAACCTACCTAGACTATAATTGGGCTATCAAATGCAAAAAGATTTTTTAATCCGTCTGATAGTTCCAGGTTCCAGAGTTTAGTGCGACCAACCAACCAAACAAACTCTTCATCTTTTTTATATTAGTATAGATTTATTTTAATTTTTATTGCATTTTTAGAGTAGTATAGAATTACCTTTGATTTATAAATTTACAGTTAGGGGGGATGGCTGCACAATTTCAAAAGTAAAAGCTCATTTCCATTACATATAAAACAACTATTTTATTGCGTTGTAAATCATCAAGTCGGGATGTTTTGACTGTGCAATGCGGCCGCGCGGCTACTGAAATAATAAATTAACTGAAGAGACAAGAAGTCCTCTTCGACATCGTTAACACGGGTGGTCCGCTTCTCAGCGTTTGTATAACCGAATACCCACCGAATTTGTTAGCATAAATCATTTCGCGGAATCGCTTCATTGGCTGTCCCCTGATTGATGTCAAACACGCTTTTAATTTACACGGCGCTGTTACTAAATTAAGCGCCTATCAGCTAACATGTTGGCTTTTCAAACAGCTTTTGTAAGGGCTTCATCCCTACAAAATTTTAGTAGAAGGGCTGCCAGTGTTGCCACTGCAGATAACTTGGTTTGTCTATTGACAATAAAGCGCTTTCTGCTTTGTCTTTTGATGCATAAAGTAAAGAGATGGTGGGTTAAAGTTTACATTATAAATAAAATACATTATAATAAATTAATTGTTTCACATTACAACATTCACTTTTCACGTTCACACTGTTCAATAAAAAGATGTTACAGAACTTACTTATGTATATATACTAGTAATATTTCATAATAGTAGATACAAAATAATCGAAAGATATATTGATAGCAAGACCTGTCTAACTAATATTTGTCCCAAATTTCGCATCCACTTAAACACAATCAGTAGTTCCACATGATATTGATACGTATCTATTGAAACACCAAACGTGTGGAACACGCACAGAGCGCATCGTTTCCAGTCCGCTGACGGCGTCTGTGGCGCAACCTCTGCCGCCCTTGGCGCTGTTTTTCCGCTCTCTTTCAGCCGATCCGAGGTCTTCGCGAATATTGTCTTGTGCCGCAATTTGACGTAGCATCTTTATCGATTTCATAATGCATCTGCAAATGACGTTTTCACATACCTATTTAACGAGGTCATTTTGTCAGGTCCGAGGTTGTTGCGGACCATTCGTCCTATTTTTTAAATTTATGTAAAGAAAATTACTATAACGAAATGGAGTAATAGTGTGCAAGAATATATAATGTAGGAATTTATAAAAATAAAAAGCATATATTTTGTTTTATAACTTAATAGAATTTAAAAAATATCAATAATAATTTTTCGAAGTAAACAGACTAATCAAGAACCGAACCATCATTTTAGAAATATGAAAAATTAGGAATATCTAAAATGCATTGTGACCGGAGTTATTTTAAAAACATAAAAGATTTTTCAATCACAATGCACTTTTTCTTAACTTTATACTCTTGATGAATTATTCAGCGTGCATATCTCTGTGATACTTGGTACCTTAATTGTCGGTAGGTCTACCCCACTACCATCTCAAGATACTTAGTACCTAACTCTAATCAATTTAGCCATAAAACAAACATTAAAAATATATTCGCCTATAATTTTTTTAATTGCCGGATAAATAACAACATGTTGCTTACATATATACGAAATAATTGCGCATATCCTCCACTCGAACTTAATATTTTTCAATAAAAAAATCTAAAGCAAATGTCAAAAGGTTTCTTTTTCTTACAAGTAGTACCAAAAAACGTATCTTTTTATAAAAGGTTCCATTCTTTTACTTAAATAAAGGTCGGTCGACAAATGCACCTTGCATTAGAAAAAATCAAAACGTAAATTGATCAGGAAGTTTACTTCGGAAGTATCCATTAGATTGTTTTTGTGAAATGTATTCCTTAAACAAAATTTTGAAAAATTGTTCTCTCGGTCATTAAGTGGCCGCATTCGTCGTTCCGTAAAGCGACTACGAAAGGAAACAAAATTGTGCGAGACCACTACTAAAAATTTTTTATTAGTTGTTTAAAACTGCATTAATTTATTCAACAAGTAATATACGTTTTAATATTAAGTTACTAAAACAAATTGTTCAAAACAATATTAGTTTACACCCCTACCACTGAAATCCCTCCACGCGGGCGTGGTTCGAAAAGCGCGAAGTCTCAACGGTCAGTCTTCAAGCACACTACGCATGTATAACTACGAGTATAGTTCATAATCAATTTAAAATAAATTCATACAACTTATATTAATTTATCGTTTTCATACACGAAGAGATTTTTTTTTATTATAATTTAGAGCATGGAAACGGAGTTATTAAGTTACGTGAGACAGTGAGAAGTGTTTAAATTATAATAAAATACAAGTGATAATGGCTGCCTTGGACTCGGGCTAAGCTATGTTTTTACATCCTAGTTCCCGCCCTAGGGACTATACTGAACTGGATCCTGTTATGGTGTGGCGGGGTAAGACTTTTGACAATATTAATATTTAAATAAAATACTGTTCATAGATTTCTAACTGCTCACTGAAATCGTACAGAGCTGTAACACAATTTCTATTATTATTATTTTTACTTTTACATACAAATATTAAGGTATCAAGGACAAAGAAATAACTTCATTTACTAAGAAAATTATCTTAAAATATTAAATAGCCAACGAAAAAAAATCAATTTCATGTTAAGCTATTGAATTGGTGATAAATATACTTTTATGAGGTTTTATGTGAAGGATTTGTATTTTTTAAATCACTTATAAAATACGTAATAAATTGCTTTATATATGTAATAAACTTGTCAATATTGCCAACAATTAAAAATAGACTTTTTCATATATATTTTTATTTAATAGACGATCCACTTTAAAGAACTTTTAAGAAAAATTAAGAAATTTTTCATGAATTTTTCACTTGTTGTATAACGTTTCTACAATGGTTTAACTTCTTGGGGCGCGTTTTTGTAATAATAATAATCATCATCACCATTACCATCAGCCTGTGTCCACTGTTTGATACAGGCCTCTCCCCAGGCAAGGTCCTCTCCTTCGCATACCCCTTCCTACGATACCTTTCAGGTCGTCTGTCCACCTGGCCGCAGAGCGTTCAACGCTGCGTTTACCAATTCGTGGCCTTCATTCGATAACTCGTCTACCCCATTGGTTACTCGCTATACGTGAGGTGTAACCCCATTCCCTCTTCAGCTTGCTAATTCCTTCGACTATATCGACAAATTTGATTCTTCAACCAAATTAATAATACTAACACCTAACAGTCCCCGCATAATTACAGTACAAGACAATAATGTTAGTGGATTTCACGTGTCCTCTGGACAACTCGAGCGTGTCTAAGTAATGCAAGTGGGGCGAATACGAAGGTTAACATACAAAAACAGTGAATTTAGCAACTGAGCTCATATTAATAAGTGGTGGTATATGGCTAATGTATATGCAAGTGTTGGGCATCCGCGCTGTCGCAAGGGGCGATCGGCACATCCTCCGCTTGCGCACTCGGACGATAGGTAATTGGCGGACGTGCGGCTCGGAACAATGTTGCGAAATGCGACTACATCCTTACTTGCACACTGAAATTTTCATGGCCACTACGAACGCTTACCTTACCTACCTTCAATCATACGACGCTCAAAACAATTAAATTGCCTCTTAAACATAGGGCCTCACCATACTTTTCCAATAGGATCGGTTTTCATATCTATCTATACATACGTTCTTCATAATCTATAGTATAGATACGTTAAATATATTTTCATTATACAATCTATATTATGAAACTGACACGCAACTCGTCTTTATTACAACTGACGTAATATATTTTTCAAAACCAAAAATCAACAGATCTTATTATTATGTATTTTATAACTCAGATTGACCTGACCTAATATTATTATACACTTGACTGACTACATTAAAATACAACATTGGAAACATAGAAATAAAACAAAAAAACTATATTGTTCAAATTTTATATTCATATTTTCATAATCCTACTAATATCATATTATAAATACAAAACGAATTTCAATTAAATTTGGCACACATATTACCTAGATTAACATAATAGTATACTTTTTATCCAGGACAAATGTTAGGTTCCCAAGGGTAACCCGAGGTTCTAGTTTTATATGTTTAAAGTACATCTTATTAAATAATTTTAATATAACTTTGTACTAAGAGCTCAAAATAATCATATCATTATAAGTTTACAGTTACAAGACAACTTAGAATAAAAGTAATTGAACCTTAAAACATCAATTGCATCTCATTGACATATCATTATTTCGAGCTTCGATCAAACATAAATTAGTTTGTCATCCTTATTAGTGTACATTTAACGATCCAGTAGAATAATAACACGGGTTACGTGGCAGCCAATCATGATAATTTATTACCATAAAGTGATATGGGCAGTTAATCTAAAGCAGTGAACGTGGTGACGCCAGTATCCTGCGAACTAATGATAATATATTGAGTGGTCGTATAGCTCCGCCCATCGTGTTCGCTTACATACCTACTGCATCGGTTTCATATTAACACATTTGCTCATTTATTTATTTATTACGCGATTTTTAATCTCAAATTGTATTTCTTGTATATTTTTCTGAGTTTATGTACATATTTCGAATCTGGCTAATTTATTGTTAATTCCAAAATAGGAAATTTTAATGAGTATGGAGGTAATGTTTGTATTTATTTATTTTAATTTTTCATATTAATTGAAAACTAGTAGAGTAGGATTCAATAATTTAAAGTGATTTCAAGTTCAATTTTAAAACAATACGTAGTTTCCAATTAGTATATTATAATTTATTGCTTTGTGTAGTATCTGTTTCTGTGGTCAAACATATCGTCTTCCATAAGCTTGTACCATGACAAAATACATACAATTAAATACCAAAGGCGAAATACAGTACACATATACTAGAAAAAGACTGTTTTATAATGAATCATACCTACCTAAGTCAGTGCCCGAAAATAGCTTCAAATTTATGCACTTGACTAATCAAATTAAAAAGTTTTTTTTTACACAACATACAACCATAGTTTTAGTAAAAAATTTAATATTTATCATATAAAAAAAACAGTAATGAATCATCTAAAAAGGTTAGAATAGACAGTCAAATGGCGCACGTGAGTGGGCAATATAAAACATAATAACGGGAATTGCTCAATAGCATCATGCGCCGCTAATGTCAATCGATATTACTGTCAAGTGTTGACAAGAAAAATATTGGGCTTTCTAAGATATCGATAAAAAGATAGGTGTCGATTCGAGCGGCCACTTCCGTTCGGTATTGTGCGCCAACTAGAGGGCTTCCGGTGCAACCCGATACACTCCTGCGCACGTGCGTACTAAACCTTTTCATATTAACAACGACGAAACTGGGACAAAAGGTGATTAAAGAATGATAAACGATATAATGAAATAAGCAATAAAATATGCGGAATAAACGACATATTCAAACGACTTTTAAATTTCAATGAATTCTTCTATTCTTTTGTGGTGTTGGACGCAGTGATAAGATTATTATGTATGTACGTAGGTTCACAGAAGTTTAATAAACTTACTTAAAGATGTTATTCAACATCTTCGAATGTAGTTTTATTGTTATAGATTTTTTTATACACTATACAACTTATGATATAGATAAATAAAACTTTACCAAGTAGATTTTAATTGTATTTAAAAAGTTAAAGGCAAAATAAACAGAACTTCTTTATTATATTTATAATGAAACTTGTTTAATTTTTATTATCGTGTCTAAATTATCAGGTAAAAAATACATATTCTAAAAAAGTCTACGTTCGTTCGTTAACTTCATAATTTTATTGTATGAATAATTTTACAGAAATTCTATTTAAAAAATAATATAAATTTTTAATAATTTATCACAATAGTTTCGTAATAAATTTGAAATATCGAACCAATCTAATCTTTTTTTTAAACTGTTCATTGTCTGATGCAATAAAAAAGGCACAAAGGCCTTGTGTACAAGTGTATGTGTAGGTACCGGTACCTAATAACTTATAAAAACGTCAACTTGTAAGGGTTGGCACACGAAAAGAGCAAGGGTGTCTCTTTAATGTGTGTGTTTGTAGGGCTCTTGCACAAGCCCGCTTGTCGGTAGCGAGAGGCCTTCAATGAACCCTTAATAATAGCCCTTGGGAAGGGTCTATTGAATCAATCGCCTTTATACGCCTGTTTCAGGTGTCCTTGATTTGATTCGTAAATCTGATTTGTTTATTAATGTTATTGGATTCAAAATAGGGTCAAGGGTACGAAAGTTTTTATTAGGAAAAAACTATTATCATAAAATCAGTTAGACCAATAATAGAAGAAAATAAAAAAAAACTAATATTACAAGTAAAAAGTATTCGTAGTATAATTACTATATTTTTAGTTTTGATATTTCATTGACAAAGGAGATCAATCAGTTTTGTATGGAGATGGATGTGAACGGTTGAAACTTGTATAATTAGGTAAGAAGAAATTATAGATTTTACTGGGCAAATATTTGGTACTTAAAATATTAAAATAACGTTCATTTCTCAAAAGCAAGTCACCATTTTCATATTTATATTTAAAAAACTTATTTTAACAGATATCTGTGAGTTCCATAAAATTCTCAAAGATGGCGGTGTAAGGTAATTTATAACTCTTGTACGTTTTTCTTTATCTATAGGGCTGATTATCACATAAATAAAGGATTTTCATATCTTGACACTTTATTCACTGTAACTTAATCTAAATACAATTAAAACTTATTATATTTGTGAGAGACGTGTATGCGCCGTGTTAAATGTGTTTGGAGAGAGAATGAGACAGCTTGCGAGCAAGACCACATACTTTGTCATAGAATAGAATTTAGTTGAAAACTAAACAACTCTCATATAATAAACAAATAATTTGTAATAAAAAATAGTATAAATTGAGATAAAAGCTTTCTTTTAAGTTGGACCAAATTACCCATATCAAAATCGGTTCAGTAGTTTAGGAGTTCATCAAGGACACACAACGTGATACGTAATTTTTATATATATATAAAGATAATCTGTATTTTATAAATCTGAAATATTCACAGGAAAATACTAAAATTAATAAAGACTTTAATTACCAAATCCTCCAAAGTGCAAGTTAAAAAAACAGTGGCCTGGTTTTGAACGATGTCCCTGTAAAAATTTAAAAGGGTAAAAAGCCATTTTAAAAAAGGTAAATTTTCTAAAAGTTAAGTAAATGCATGGCACAAAATTAAATAAAGGAAGCCAAGAATCTGTAAACATTGTCTAAAAATGTAACTTTAAAAACTATATTCATTATTATAAAAAGATATTCTTTAAAAGTAACCTTCGCCTTCCCGGTTTTCCCCTCTTTATCAGTTATAAAAATATTTTTTCCTTATACGCTATTCTTAGGTCAGACGACAATATAAAGTATTGTGTATACTTATTAAATGTTAGCGGCAATATTGCACCAATACACTAGGTATAGAAGAGATCACAATATATTAAATTAGTGTTATTTTTTTATCATTGAATATATTTGAACACTACAAACATAATTCAGTACTGAACGAAATATTTCAAAGTAAGTTAACAGTTATTTACCTGGATTGATATAGTTTTCTCCTCATAATACACTAAGTAAATATTATATAAAATGTATTTTATGTCGTAATCGAAACTTAAATTAGCATTCTTCAGCAGTCCTTTTTTTTGTTGGTAGCCAAAATAGACTTAGGTAGGACCCATTCATCCGTCTCTTATTTCAATATTCCCTACTGGTCTGAGGAACGTACGAAAAATACGAGATGTGACCACCTCAATTACCTAACAATTTCTTCGCTATTTTCTTCGATTCATGAAACGTTTTCTATACATTTAATTAAGATATCTGCAGTATCATTACGAGTCAGTTCTTGTAATAACAATAAAGAACTTTATTATTATTTTATGTTGCTTTTACTGACAATTAGAGGTTGCAAAGTCGATGTAGATTATTATGCAGGCGATATATATAATAACGCGTAGATAGAACAAGAAAAATAAACATAAGACACCATTTTACGTTTAATCATGCAATCGACATACCTATAGACATTTTTTACTTTAGCACACGAGATTGAAGTTATAAAATTTTACACATATTAACTTTTGCTAGACAATTTACTAACTTAGTTGCTGTTTATAAGTTCATATGAAATTTTTGCAGTAAATCTAAGGAATAAAATATCCTAACTAATATTATTAATGCGACAGGTTGTTTATTACGTTTTCACGCCTTAACTACTGGACCGATCATCATGAAAATTTGCATACACGTTACGGAAGGAAAAAGAGTACCTCTCGGTAATACGGTAAACTTTGAACTTTGTAAGTATATCTAATATACAGTAATTTATCTAATCTGTTTAATCTGTAATTTTAGTAATCTGTTGTATACAACCGTTTACAAGCTTTTCACTGCAATTTTAGAAATTAACAGCACATATTCAATTAAAATATTACTTTAAATTATTACAATTTATTTTATTTTAATTATTTTATTTTAATTATTCAATTAAAATAAAGAGGAACAAATATCCGTAAAACCCTTACTTATCAAAATTTTTGGTTTTTATAACATTACAATGTCAATGTAGAATTAATATTATTAAAACAGTGATTTTTAATATCTAAATGATGTAAGGAACATTAGAAAACGATTTCTCTATAAAATCAACAGAGACAAGGTATTTGTAATATTTATTATTTTTTTGAGCAACGACTTACTTAAATTTCAATGTCTTCACTTCATACAATCCTTTACCTACTCAAGATTTTCTATAGAGGTGTTTTGTTTCTTTTCCGACATCTGCAGTTGAAGTGCTAAACACGTGGGAATAGTCCATAATAATAGGAGAATTTTAGCGAATCCGCGACCTTTAACAATGGTTATCAAGGAATGTTCAAATAAGTGTCGGGTTACTTGCACTTTGCGTTTCTCGAGGCGCCGACAAAGCCCCGCGGCGGTGGCTTTGAAGTGCCGAATTCAATTAATTGTCGTGTTTGCGGTACTCTACGCTCATTGTAGGAATCCTGGCAAAAACAAATATTTGCCGAGTGTTCATTATCCGTTATTAGGTGGTGCGCATTTTAATTGTCTCCTCTCCTTCAGTCGCGATTACTCTTTAATCGGCAGACGCTAAATTTGATAGTCCCTTTATATCGACATTTTTTTTAGTATTTCATAAAGGTGAATGATAATTAAAGGTACCTATGTCTTATCTACACTAATGTTATAAAGAGAGGTTTCAATTTTTGTATTTTTGTTTACCTACAATGGATAAACTCAAAACATATATAAAAAAAAATAGATATCCCTACGAAATTTGCAAACACAAGGTATCAAAAAATTGCTTATAAAAGTCATTATTGCGAAATCAGCGAAAAGATTTTATGTTTCAAAATCTATGGTTATTATATAATTTTTAAAATTAGTATAAATTATAAAATAAAAAATAACTATAGCGATACAAAAATTTTATATCGATATCTCATCGAAGTATTAAGAAAAATTATTATCTAAGAAAGATTTTATAAAAATGTAAATATTATCTTAGATATAAATATTAATATGTTAAATAAAAATATGTTTGATTAAATTTCCTAAATTAAAGCAGTTTGATTTAAAAAAAAACACACAAATGTTAACAATATTTAAAAAACCACTCTTAGATTGTAGAGAATATAAGAAGATGATCATTAAATACTCATCCGAAACTTACGTCTTATCGCTATAACCATAGAGTAAATAGTACTTATGCTATAACCAAGCTCAGCTAAAGCTCTAACTTAGATACTTTCATAAAATGAAAACAAAATTCCTGGGGGTAATAATTGTATGCAAATTAACAAATATCTAAACACAAGTTGTGTTGCAGTATGTAACATGTCATTGTGTATAATATTTTCATTGATATGTTATCGCGGCCTATGGAATGTACCATTGTAGCGAGTGGTGGGGATAGGGTCAAAACAGCTACCGGACGGTGTGGGTGGAAGCAGATTGTCCTTCGCACAACTGCCCCTGAGATAACTATTTCATTACAAACAATAGCCAGTTTTGACACAATAAGAACTCACTAAACAGACATGTGATATTTGCGATAAGACGATTTGTAAAAAAATTCAGATAATATTTTTTTTGGTATGTCATCAAAAAAAGTTTTGCAAAATATTATCGTCATATGAATTTCGCTGGATTTATTTGAGTCGATAAATTAAAGGTTAAAAAATTATCTAAATTCAAAGCGAGCCCTTTGCCTACAAAGTAAACAATAAAACATCCTTAGGTTATGTATATACTATTAAAGAATGTTGTTTGCACCTGCTATGAAAGTATTATATAACTAAAAAGATTTCATTATTTTATTTAATTATCTACCGGTATGCTTGTTTCCTTAGGAGACGATAACCAGTTATTATCTATGTATCAATGTATGCTATGAAACATTAAATTTTTAATTTAAATCTCAAGTTTCCTCGGCATTGAATAGCTGTTCATTTTGAAAATATTCAACTCCCAAGATGTTTCAAAATTGTCACGGATCCCAGACTTCTTTGTCTCATTTATTAATTATTTTTTTAAAATAATTTTTCAACAGTTATATTATTAAAAAAGAAACAATATATATATATATATATATTATAAAATATACATGTTATTTTAAAATACTCTTAAGACATTTAGTTTAAAAAAAAGATGATTACGAAACATTGAAGACGCTCTTCCAACGTTTCGCAATTTCGTCAACTGGGTGACAGTCCAAGCATTTAATTCGAGGTTCACTCCAGAACCAGAATAATAATATGTCACACTCACAATCATAATGTTCTCGGAAAACGTTTCAAATATAAACGAGAATAAATGTCGCATCTCATCACATGACGGAGGCCGAGAGAAATAAATTATTGGCACCGGAAATGACGTCCTATTCGTGCTCCATTTTGAACACACGCTTCGTCTGAAGAGCTGTCGAATACAGTTGCAGCATTTGTTTAAAAAAAACACCCACACATTGTAAATATTATTGTTGCTTTTTCTACACTTTATGAGTGAAGAAAAATTTTGTAACCTAAAAAAGAATGCACAAGCACACTGCTTTTCACAGTCATTTGGGCAGCCCGTCTGACAGCAATAACCACCCCCTTGCAGAAGACCACCGTGAAATTAACAGCACCTGAATTAGAAGAAGTAGGTACATTTAAAAGTTTTAAATAAAGACAGACAAGACAATATTGAGGTATTACTACTTCCATTTGAGTCATGTTTGAATTTGTCTAGCTTATTATTTCACTTCGTAATCCTGTGTGACCCACAGTCCCATATAAATGTTCCTTAATTACAGGAAAGAGTCATAAGTTTTTGAATTTTAAATTTTTAAAAGAATAGAATTAGACGTGAATTCGATTACGACCGGAAGCGAGGTTTTTGTATTTTTATTAACATCGCTTAGGTCGCAATATCAGCGACATTTCGATGTTCTGAATAATTTAAAAATTAGTAAACTCATATTATATATTATACACACCAGTCGGACCTATAACCTGTGAGCCTTTTATATATAATTAGAAAATTATAACTAAGCAAGAAATCTATAGGAAATATACACGTCTAGAAATTTTTTAAAACATTGGACTAACTCGTTTTGGGCTACGGCTATAACGTATAATGTAATATTACAGGTTTATAGAGACACAAAGCAGGAATTAAGATATTTATAAAGCCCGGTATTAGTGTTAACCCCGCTTTGACAGTTCTGGATGAAGTGCTCCCTCGCGTCGCACAGATTTATGGCGTGTTTTTCAGTGTTTTATCTAAAAAAGATTGTTTATCTGGTACTTCCGTCGCCTGTCGCAGCCGATACGGTTGCTAGCGCTTTATTGTTTACACTTAATGTAATTCAAAGCAGGGAATTCTACGGTAAATTGTATTTTTAAATTTAAACACGGCCGCTACGCGATCGAAGTTTACTTTGTGAATACCTATTGACCGCCGGCATTATTTCTGTATCGATTCGCTCTTATACGATCAATAGTAAGGTAATATGTGCTCGTGCATTGAGTTCGTAATTTGTTTGTTTTTTTATGCACCGCCTGCTTGCGCTTCAGAGAATTCGCTAGTTTCTAATCTCGCATTAGATCCAAAAGAACCGTCTTAGTCAAATGATAATCAAAATGCAAAGTATTGGCTGTCTTATATCCAAAATCGTGGAGATGTTATAGAATAATTCATCATCATTATTATCATTTTGGTCGTAGGATTTTCACTGTTGGTATAGGCCTTTCATATGATTTTACAGTTGAAACGGTCAGAAGCAGCCCGAATCCAATGGCCTTATTATAATATCTAATGGAATAAATATGCTATTCCATACTTGGCATGCTAATACCAATACTTTTAGTTATGGTGTCATGAATTGGGCAGTCGCTCTGACGGTAGTAACCAACCCTTTACGTGAAATAATATTGCGAGTTGTGTTATGGTGTGTAATATATTGAGAAAGCCTCCATTCCTTTATCCTCACCTTGTAACTTACTTTATACATCCTTGCATACCTTATTAGTGTTTATAAGCCATGGCAGCCACTTACTATCGAGTTGACCTTTAGAGTGACTGTCTGCTATACTTTATCATTTAAAAAGCCTTAAAAATAATAATATTCACGTTCAAGTACACTAACATGTAGGTGTTTCCTCTCGAATAACGTATGAACGTTCAGTTCCTGCGAGAACTCCCGTTGAGTTAGTTTGTAAAAGATGTTTCAGTGAGGCAGTCCAATATCCTGTCTGTATTTGTTTCCGCGACCCATTTATATATGGAACGCTCATTTCCCGCGCCATTTCCCCTTTCGTTGCAGCCGCGACTTTGCCGCGTTGGTAATTGCATTTCACTTGTTTCTTAGTACTTTCTTCGTTTTATATTTAACTAGCGACCCGTCACCGACTTCGCACGGATGCAATTTTTTTCTTCAAATTATATAAGTATACACAAACCCCCCTCCATTGGCAGTTAATTTTTTGAAAATCCCACAGGAACCTAACATATTTCCAGGTTAAAAAGGATCCTTTATTATAATTGAGGTAATCATCAATACATTAGGGAAAACCGCATTAAAATCAGTTAAGCCGTTTCTGAGATTAGCGTTCACAGACAAAAATTCTAAACACTATTTATTAATCTCTATAAACGTGTACAAATTGTTTTTTCAAAAATTTGTAATTCAATAAACACGGCTCGTTTACAATTTTATTATACCTATGTACCTATAGATTGCTTTAGATGTTTTGAAACTCAACCAATATATCAATCACTATAGATTTAGTGTGATTTATGTATCACTTATCAAGTATAATGTTAAATGACCTCATGTTTTATAAAAAAAATTTTTATGAACTAACCACACAATAAAACACATGGTTAAAATTCGTCGCATAGGTAGGTACTTATTTAAAACTCCATATACACATTAGTCGGCGGCATTTCTATTGACACAAAAGCAATAAATATCTCGACTTAAAAGGCTGCCGATGTATGAATGGAACTATTTCGGTTCATGAACCACGTAACTGTACGCAGTTTATATGAAATTAAACAACAAATCGTATTCACCAATTGGAATTCCTCGAAGTGTTCACAAAGTACACACAATCTACATCGTTCATGAGATTACAGGAATAACATGCACTCAATAATTTTATAAATAACGGCCCACTTGTTTAAAAACGATAATAAATGTCTACGAAACGTTGGGATAAAAAAATATATTACGCAAGAACAATGAGCCATGTATAGTTATGGAATACTAACAAAAAATCGGCGTCAGATCTTCGAACGCGTCGAAATCGCTTCCTCCGGTAGACAATAGCCGACTATATCCGGTCGCACACGTGCTCAGGTACCCATTATCCCGGGTACCATCATCGGCCCCTTCTTCGTACCTTTTGTGACCCTCATGGTCCAACCCTGTAACTTGACCCGGTTATACGCCCTCCAGCTCGTGCCCTCCCATCCAATATTGTTGACATTCCTATATATCGCGTCATCTAAGTATTTTCTTACTAAGTAGATATTGATATTGTCGAACATCTGTCCCGAGGTATTGTCACCGCCTTCGAGGTACGATTTCATGCGAATCTTGTACTGCTATTAACTTACAAACAGAAGTAAGAATACTTACATAACTTGCATTGATAACATTTATTTAAGTAAGTATAAGTAGGTAAGTAAATTAGACGGGACCTTTACATCATTATGATTACTTGTACTCTTGCTTCATTCGTATTGAAAGAAAGAAAGAAAGAATTTTATTCACGCAACACAAAGACACAAACATAATACAAAAACCATAAAACAGAAATTAATAAACAGGTAAAAGATGTGTGTGTCCTCGGGGCTGTGAAACGGATACTGGCTCAGCATTGTGCTGAGATGCTAGACAAGCACCTGCAGTGCTGATTTTCAACCAGCACCGTATTTAAGTTTATCTTTCTGTTGTAAATACGAATAGTATAACACAATAAAAACTATGTAGTTTCCAGTGAAACTGGCGTCGGATGATTGCTATCAGACAATGAGAATCATCGTGGAATCAAGTTAGAACGCCAAGTCAAGGTCATGTGTGCGTCATACCCATTATTTTATATGTAATTACGGTCTAACGTCTTCGCAACGCTGTGGATTGGCGAAACAGTTTTACAGATAAAAATACACTGTTTTTTTTCTGTCACTGTAATGACTAATGATGACAGATCTAAAAACGAAAACTATTCAAGTGAACGATACCTAACTACGTACAAAATCAGATAATTAAAGCTAAACTACTATTTTCTGTTAAACCACTAGTTTAAAATGTATATTTTAAATGTTTACTAAAATTTTCATGTGAAAGTGTCATGCCAAGTGTGCTGACTTCCAAAAAAGAATTCTAACTTATAGGTACTCGTATTATTTACTAAATCGACGTGCCCTACATTTGGGGGAATAATCATAATATCTGCCTATCTAGAATGATTTTTATAAATAAATGCAGTGGTTCCAAAGTTTACACTTTACATAAAAGAAAACTTACAAAATTCTTATTCTCTCTCTTTATAATATCGGTATATCTGCACATATCTATACTTCTATACAAGTTTATAAAGATGGAAGATTTGTATGTTTGTAATGAATAAACTCAAAAATTACTGGACCGATTTTAAAAATTCTTTCACCTATAGAAAGCTACGTTATCAGCGAGTAACATAGGCTATATTTTATAAAGTTAGGCGCCGACGTCGCGTGCAAAAGCTTATAGTATGAGATATTATGTTAAATATTATGTTTTCTGTGGATTCCAAAACCACAGCCTTCTTGGTAGAAGACTGTACCAAGAAAATTAGAAGAAAATCTTTTTTTTTTTTTACCTATACACCATAATTAATATACTTTGTCGTCCATTACCTTAGCGGCACTACATTAGCCGGCTATGTTCTTAACAATTTAATCTCAACATTATAATTTTTTATACCTATTTGAAACAATGGGGTGCTGTAAAACATTCCTTACTAACTGACAAGTAATTTTAACCTACAACGCGATAAATTACAATGCATTGTTTTGTTTCGCACTAAAAGAAAACCCGTGTATGGTTAGCTCAAGCGTGTCGTTTACTAAAATTGTTTTCTTGCTTGAAAACTACGGTTTTTCCAAAATAATTAACTCAAATTTTTGTTGTAACGCATATTGTTTTATTATTACTATCATGATACGTTATTTATTATTACATAATGACAACAGTATTTCGAAGGCCACAAAGACCTCGTCATAATAAAAAACAAACATTTTTATTAATCAAAAAAATTGTTTTTGTTTATAATATTTAATATATTATCATAGTAAATTTATTATATATTTAGTCCGTGCCTTATAAATTATATTATATGTATTCGAATATACCATATATCTCATAAAATTCTTTGATACTTTAACTATCGAGTGGTGTAATTAAATTTTGGATGTAGCTACAGCATCAAATTGTATAAATAAAAAATGTACATTCGATTGAAATTACAATTAAATTAGTATTGAAATATTCTGACTTGTAATAACATTCATTAGCGATTACGATTATAAGTTCTAGCGCTAATTTTTATTATCCTCTTTGTGGTTCGGCAAAAAAAAATCAACGGTCGCGCAACAGTTGGTAGCGTAGCAGGTGGCGCGACAGGTCGGCGGGTCTCTCTGAATGCGTGTAAGTATAATATAAACCTGTCCCTCTCTGCGATTTCGCTCGGCTAACTTCGTAAACGCTCGGCACCGACTTTTCCACGGCCGCCCTCTCGATCCGCCCGAAAGCTCGTACTTGCTTAGTCGTAGATTAGGCGCGCTGTGAGTCGGGTGCTACGAACTAAAAAGCGCTCACTTTACATCACAAGTCGCTTTCGCGTACGATTTAATAACTTTGCGACCAATCAATTTACAGTTTCGCGTGTAAAAATTCAATATCTGTCTGTTTGTTTATTTTTTTATATAGTGATACCTACAATGGGTATTAGGGTTTAGTGCTACGAACTACAAAGCGCTCAACTTACATTACAAGTCGCTTTTGAGTAAAATTTAATAAACTTTCGGCAAATCAATTTATAGTTTTCCGCGTGTAAAAACTCAATACTTGTCCGTTTGTTTACTTTTTTTTATATAGAAACTTATGGTTTTACCTACGGTGGAGGGTTTAAAAGTGAAGTGAGCGATGAAATTTTAAGTGTTGCCGTGCGATAGAGCCATGTTGCTTGTGGAAACGCCACAGGAAGCCGCCGTGCCTCCGTGTGCGGCGCCCCTGGATTTCCCTATGTCGACCCTCACCAAACTCAACTTCACAGACTACAGTGCCAAGGTTAAGCCCTATGAGAATACTGAACAAAGAGACAATAGTAGACTGAGTTATGAACACGCGATAGCGAGTGCGGCGCGACTGGGTTACGAACCGGCTACAGTTAATACAGCGAAACTCCAATACGCCGAGCAAAGGCTCGCGTATGAACCACCGCCGGTCGAGAATTTGTGCACTGAAAGTTCATACATTTTACCGACAGGTTTGTTTTCTTTATAATTTTATATTATACTAGCAAACCGTCTCCGTTTTTGCACGTATGATTAATTTTTCCCATTGTTCTTTTCAAAATAAACGAATATATGAAATGCAGAATTTGCATGAAATTGCAGAATAAATTGGTCCAGCCATTCTTCGACTTTTGCACTTAGCGATTTATTTTTATTAAATAAATTTTTGGTTATATTAAATAAATTCGAGTTGAAAATTTGTAAATATAACACCTGAAAAAATATATTTATGAATAATATTAAGGAATATTTATAAATATATTTATGAATAATAATAAGCGTCATTGAGTAACAAACACCCAAACATACAAACTTTCAGAGATTAATAAGTAATACAATATTTCAGAATGAGTAATTAAAACGAACTCGTTAACAATTACAAAATAGTTTTAAATCCTCGTTCGGGACGTTATCGCAACAAGTAGCCGATCTCATTAGCACCAGCGGCCAAGCGGTCGTTACGTTAGTAGGTAAAACTCCTTAATAAACATTCAATAATAATCCGACAATTACGCAATTCCAATTAAAATATACGACACAACATGTGCTTGTGAATAACAAAATTTCAATTTTATTAAGAAGTACGCGGAAATTAGTTTCCCGCAATCAATATAAATTCAAGTGTAAAATTTGTGGGAGTATTTAATTTTGTGCTGTGCATATATACTTATTCTTCTTTACATAGTATAGCTTTCCGCGTCTATTCCGTATGGCTGCTAACTCCTTCTAAACCTTGCAACGGCTTTTGATGCGGTTTTCACCATCTGTTTGATAATTTTTCACGCAATTTTTATATGTATAATAAAACCTAATTAAGTATTGATTCCTTGATGAAGCCGGAAATGGGTCGCTATAGTTATTACATAATACAATACTATAGCCTCACACGAAGTTGTAATTTTTAAATATTATTTCTTAGCGGACACTTACGTAATAAAATAAACCTATAGTCAGTCAGGACACACGATATTATAAGTAGGTATAGATTATAAAATTGCAGTTTATTTAATAATGCCTTTTCCATAATTAGAATTTTAATAAGTAATATTATAAATTCGAAAGATTGTATGTTTGTTTGTTACTCAATCACGCAAAAACGGATGAACATATTTCGATGAAATTTAGTACCAATCAAATATGTAGTTTATACCTGAATTAAATTTTCAAAAAATTTCAAAGAAAAAAAAACACATACTGTGCGTACGAAGTCGTGAATACAGCAGCTAGTATATTTATATAAAAATAAAACTTACATTAAATAAAGTTCATCCCTCGATTTATCAAAAGTTCAAAGACAACTTAAAAGAATGCGTATATATATATATTATATTATTCTTTTTTATAAACACATTAGTGTTATAAAATGAGCGAGCGGTTCACAGTGAAGTTTCAAAGCTGCGGCCGGAAGCACTTTCGCCGGCCGCCATGTTGGATCCGGCGGGCTGGGGGCTGCGCGGGCGCACACCTCGCGCCACTTCCGCCGCGTGACGCGCATAAAAAGCTTCGCAGTATTGTCACACAGCCATTTGCATACGTAGATTACGTGAAAATAATACAAACTCCTTTTATATTATTACATCTTATGCGTCAACGATATTCTTAATCTATTCGTTCGCAGCTAAAGTTGCTCTTGCATAACTTTACTTCAATTCCTACATATTCCATATACCTAAGTATCCTTTACAATTCCAACCATATATTCTGTTGTTTATTAGCTTAAATGTAAGTTTATGTAATAATACAACTCAACATTATTCCAAGTATTTCGAAGGTTTACGAAAAAAAAAAAAGAACAAGGTTTAAAAAATTTACTTGTACAGTTAAAATGTAGTTAAAAATATTTAAATAACGTTAAGTACATATAAATTAATAATATGTAACATTACATGTCTAATACATGTATTGTTACATTTATATATTATATAATTAATGTAAATTAAAGTAGGTTCATATAAACCGCAATAAATATATATATCCATTGAACTTGACATTTAGATAAATAAATAAATATTTTCTGTTCGTCTGTTGTCTAACGTCTGACATATCTATTTTTAAAATAAAAAAGGAAGTCCGTTATTGGCATTAAGATTTAAATAAAGTATGTATTCATAATATGTATTTCCTTGTATTTTATTGTTGGATATTAAGTGCTGTGTGAGTTTGCTATAGACATGGTAGTTTCTCACCCAGCGGTTTGAAAGTCTGACGTTTTGTCACTCTGACGTTATGGAACCAAAACATAGGTTGGTTTTCTCATGATGATTTTCTTAAATTAAACGCACAAAATAAAGGACTCACAAAGAATTGTGGCCTTGTTAGAGATTTAAACGAGTATCGCCTTACCTTTTTCTTAATGTTGAGGTTGACAGACAGACTGACGGTCCACTTGGTGGTTGAATGGCTACCTTCGCCTATTACACAAGCAACGTCACATCTGCTGCAAGTGTGCTCACGATCACACGGGGGAAATGGACTTTGGCATTTGGTATCGAAACACAACAGCACACACAGTTATTTCACGGTGGTCTTCTGTAAGCAAGGTGATTACTGCCACCACAGGCTGCCCAAATAATTGCGAAACGCAGTGAGTCCTGCCACCACTAAAAGTTACCAAGCTTTCTTTAAACTATGCTAAGTTTTGTGCAAAAGTCGCTTACGACTTAAAATTCTTTCTTAAAATGCTAACAGTAAGCATACACTAATATTCTCATTCGGAACATGCATTGAAATAATGAATATTCATATCGTCACTTCTGATATAATCGCTGTCGACCAGTGTAAGATATCCATGGCGAGACGGTATTGCTCCTAGTGTAATTATCATTGGGAATGGCAATCGATTCAAAGGTAACGGGTTTCGGGTCGATCACCTCATAGCAATTACTTCCTTCCTTTTGCGGATAATCGTTATCTTATTCGGTGGTAAATAAACGTGATCGCAATATTTGTCAAGTCTGTGATTCATCATGTGGTATTAAGTAAAAATATCATATTAATATTTTTACTTAATACCACATTCTAAGTTAATAAAGAACTTGTATGTTACACTTAACTCATTCCTATGTCCAAACGTATCATCATCAGCAGCACCATTTGCAAGTAATATTTGGGTACACTCAATTGTGCAGCCATAAAAAGTAACAGATTTTAGTGAGTAAGGGATGCCAGTGCCCATTCCTTACCCCTATATTCATATCGTCGGTTTAGTAGTTATCTCGCACAATTTTATTTCGTACGAAATGTGCGAAAAGCCAACTTTAAATTTAAATATATTTTTAGTAGACATCTCACACACTTATTATTTTCTTTAAAAAAACTTCTGATATCTGAGAAAAAACTGAGAGGTTATGAACTTTAATGAAGAATTAGGAATTATGAGTTATGATTAGGTATGAATTATTATGAGTTAGTTTAATGTGGATTGTCAAGACTTGTTTGAAGATGTTCGTCTGCTAGGACTAATATTATAAATGCGAAAGTTTGTATGTATTTATGATTGTACGTGTGTTACTCAATCATGCAAAAACGTCTGACCGGATTTGGTTGAAATTTGGCACACAGACACTTTATTACCTGAATAAACCGTATAGGATTTTCAAAAAACGAACTACAGAGCGTACGAACACCGAGTCTGTTATATTTTAAAAACTATAAATAATTTACTTATTTTATTACTATACGCTCTAACGGTTACTCTTACAGAACGATGGCATCATTTAATTTTATTCCATTTCAATTAATAATAACTAAACTAAAAACTAGTTGGGCCCTCATTAAAGTGATATCATTAATTAAATGACTCGAACATGGATACACTTGTAATTATTTTTTTGTATGATTTTTATTAATTTATTATTACTTTTTTTATTTTTATTTCATCTTACGGTCGGTGTGATAAGAAGTATGTTAGAAACACCTGTCTAACGTGACCATGACATAAGCGCAGATGTTTAGCAGATGACCCATACCATGTGGCATTACAATTAACATACATGTATGTAATTAACAAACAAAACCTATTCTATACTGTACTATACGTTCCTTTTTGTTTCTGTTGAAATTTTTTTAAACATAAATAATTTATAAGTTTAAATAGTTATTTGATTTTAGATTAATAAAAAGTAACCTGTCCAACAAGCTTTAATTAAAATTATAAAATAACCCCCGACTGTCTAATGAGCCCAAACACACAATATTTGGTGTAAGTTGCTGAGAAGTTGGGTGTAAAGCAGACCACTTGATGCTGCAGCATCAGGTCAAGGCATATCATTTGAATTATAAATTATAAAAAGCAACCATTATCCTAGTTTAAGGGATTTCTTATTTTCTTAAAAAAGTTCTTAATCAGTTCAAATTTAAAAATAGAATTTGAACTTGAACAATGGTATCCTCTAAAACACTTGGAATAAATATTGAGATCGTAATGTTGGTATGACGTTAGCTTCAAAGTGTACGTCACGTAGCGTTCATTCATAAGTATGGACGGCTTCCGGCGCGCCCGCCATACTTCCGACCATGTCTCACCACCGCACCGTTCGTATTATAGAATTAAAAATAAAATATTTATTACACTTCACACAGATATATCTGCTTCAATTTCGAAATTAGACCGAAAAAGAAAATTTTTAAAAACGCAATGAATATTATTCTAACTAAAGCAATTCATGATTATTTAAAATTAAAATTCTATCTGAACAATTTGTTGTTATTCCGAAATATGGAAATGATCTACCTGTACCATTATCGCAGTCCATAATTTTATAAAATTATACTCTAATTTTCATTATCATTCCTAAATAGTAAGTTTCGATATGCTAAAATAAATTGTAATTGCTAATTACAATTTATTTTAATTATTACACTAATTACAATTTCCAGTTTCATAGAAAACATTCTACACGTTAATTATTTCATGTACAGTCTACCAATTTTATTGGACGTATTTAATTACACGCGAAAGCTACTACTAACAATGGAATTATGTGATGAAACTTTGCATCAAAATAGTTTATTATACTCGTTCATCAGAATAACACATAGTCTAAATTTATATGGATAAAAACGTAAACCAAATTTAGTTACAAGTAGGCGTGACCATCTTATGGTCAAGTGACAGACGCCACCACCCTTTGAAGGAAGGTCATCACCTCCGTCTGGTTTCCGTATCCAATTAGTCACTATAATTTAGTACAAAAGAGAGTGAAAGTACTTGAGCTCAGTAAGCAATTCATTCACAGATTCACTCATTGAGTGCAGCGTGCAACGCTTACGTAGTCACGTAGTAACAGCGATGCGCTTGCGCCGCGCGGTGACCGCTCGTTTCCGGCCGTAAGCGCCGTCACTTCCTGCCTGAAATCAGTCGCGATGTACGATGACACCGCATTTAACTTTCCTGATAATAGATCATCTTATTATTTACTAGCTGTTGCACGCGATTTCGTTCGCGTAACTTTATAAAATATAGCCTTTGTTACTAGCTGATAATGTAGCTTTCTACAGGTGAAAGAATTTTTTAAATCGGTTCAGCAGTTTATTCATTACAAACAAAAAAAAAACAAAAAAAAAACTCTTCTCTTTAGATTATCGTTTTTATAAGCAACTCTTAAAGTGGTACAAATCAATCGTAAAGTGGCATAATAGACGAAAAGACAACAAATATTTCAAATATTATGCAATGTTTTTGTGTTACTTTTAAAGGAAGTTTTCTATTTTTTGGTAAGATTTTATTATTCAACCAAACAGAGGTAATGAATAGTAATTAATGCATTTCATTTTAAAGTGTTGTAACTGCCTTTTCCCTTAATCCTTTTTTTTCTTTTGCCTTTTTGGCACTTCCATTTCAATTACCTAAGTATTGTCTCCCCTTCAACAGTAACTTTAGTTAATACTTAATATTATGTAGATTTTAATTTAAAATCCCTATACAATTACTAATTTTAAACGGCTGTTCAAGTTGAATTAGGTTCGCGGCAATTTGATATTGACTTTAAAATCGGCTTATAAACGGTCGAATATAATAATAAGGCGGTATATGTTTAATGGCTTCCCTCACATTATAATTTGAATGAGGGTTTATAAGTGTATAGATGTTTACAGTGTAGCAGGTCGCGGCCATGTCCCCCCAAACCGAGCCGTTTTTGTAACGACGGACGGCGTGCGACGCGTGCGCAGGTGGCTATGCACCTGCCACGTATAAACAAAACTAACGCCCGTATAGACACGGCATAAACCACATCATTTGCTAACAACATCACACTCTGGTCTCTTTATGTAAACACACTAGTAGCTTTTCCAGCTGTAAATAAGTTAAGTCAGTATCAGCAGTTAGAGTTGCCCACGCCATGATCTTTTTCATTAAGTGGATTGTCGGACTGTAGCATTTAGATAAGTGGTTTAGATGCTGGCGTTAATGGTCTGTCTTAGGGTTTCAAGGTTCGATTGCTAGCAGGGTCAACTTTGGAAATGAACTTTTTAAGCCCGTCTGGAGGTAGTAACCAACCCCATACAAAATACCAGAGTGAAATAATAGCAGCTGTTGTGATTAGGTGGGTGAGTAAGGGATGCCAGAGTCCAATTACTTACTATCTTTTCCTAATCCCTTATCCTTAATATGCTTGTGTTCCTTAACGTTGCTTGTGTTAATAGGCTACGGTAGCCATCTACCTACCATCAAGTGGAATGTCAGCCTACGAACCGACCTATACATAAATTTTCCATAACAATGAATTTATTTTCATCCCAAATCACATCAAGCTAAATTTTCTCAAAACTATATTTAAGCGTGGGCAAGAGCTTGGAGAACCTTAACATTTTTTCTTATAATCTCTTTCTACTAGTTTTTTCCGATCACATGATTACTTTATCTGCTGTTTTAAGAACTGAAAAATTATTTATATAATTTAAAAATTTAATAAAAACATTTTTTTCTATCCAACGTTCAAGGGATTCTATCAAACTAAGCTTACAATTCTTGTAGATATTAAGTCCAGGTCTATATGTCCTAAAAATAAATTAACTTCATATTTACAAGTACCACTTCTTGTAAAATACGAGCTCTATGTTTTATTAAGTCTAGACAATGTAATAGTTCCACGATTGCGAGCACTTTGAGCTTTTATTGAGCTACGATTGGATTCCAATGAATCGCTTTAATAGCTGCAACATGTGCATTATCATTCTTTGATACTTAAATTTTATTTACACTAATCTTTTAGTGTTTCCCTATAATAAACGATTTTCTCTCTATATCTTGCACTAGCTGTTGCACGCGACTTCGCCCGCGTAACTTTATAAAATATAGCCTATGTTACTCGCTGATAACGTAGCTGTCTATAGATGAAAGAATTTTTAAAATCGGTCCAGTAGTTTTTTAAGTTTATTCATTACAAACATACAAATATCCTCTCTTTATAATATTAGTATATAGATTTGTATATAGTTTGTGTATGCTTTCGTATATTCCTATTATATACTGGTAATCCTCTTTATAAAAAATATTCATTTTCTTCATTGTCTATTGGCGCCTTATGTGGCAATTCGCCTTATGTGAATATTACCTAATATTTCGTACGTAAACTCACTAAATTAAAGATAAGTATATCCACGTCTTTGTAACAGTTGAGTATAAAAATCAAAAGTTGAAGGGAAAGAACGATATTGTTTTAAAATAAAATAAAAAAATATTATTCTTCCTATCATCAAATAAAACTCATATTATTTGGTTGGTACCTAGATAAATGTGAATAAACAAAATTAACATCTGGCATGACAGCTCGATTTATAAATTAAGGTTAGCGTAATCTTTAACCGGATATTATTGTGAGTTTAAAAAAAAATAACGTTTTTTTGTTTGAAATATGAAGTCTGCGTAATTACAGCGTATCGTGCCATACGCCATTTTATTGGTAATAAATATTGGTAGATCTGGCTCGGATCCTCTTTATTTTTAACCTGAGCTGAGGTTTGTGTACCTACTAGGTGCATGTACACGCATATATATTAATTACTATCGCTTGTCGCCCGGTTAGTACTCATACTAGGTTAATAAGATATCACCATGTCTTAGAAGTTTTCTTAGAAACATCAGAATGTCTTCCTCATAGCTTGAGTTAAGCATGCAATCATTATTAGATGTATTTTGGAAACATAACCTTCGTATATTGGATAATTTTTGTAAACAGTAATCTTCACCTAAGTTTTAGAACTTTAATTTAAACTTATTTTAAAAATTTCATATATTCTAATTACCTAATTAATTTAATTAAACATTTAAAAGAAATATTTATTCGACACTTTTTCAAACCATATTTGCACGGAATCATATACCTACATAGCTGTGCCAGCAACTTCGTACAGGCTCGTTTAAGATTTTATTTTATGTATTGATATGAACGAACATGTATATTGTATATATATGATATAATATATACATATATTTTTTAAAAATTATAATACTAATGATAACATATTATTATGTCTACATGACACAGCACATCGTCGTCAACACGACATTAATATATTTAACACTTCCTCTCTCGAAAGATGTCCCAATTTTAAATTTGATTTAAACTCTTCTCGCCGACGACGGCTATTTCCTCTCACTCTAAATTATTCTCACGATTATTGTTCATCTTTTATATTGACACTCGTTCGCAGTTATCATTAGAAATGTGAGTTTATATTTAAGTGGGAGGTCACGTGCGTAGGTTTCGAACAAGGACGCAATCTACTAGTAGGTATGCCTAATAAAGACTTACTACGGTAGAAATTTGTGCGTGGGGAACGCACAAATTTCTACCGTAGTGTGCTGTCCCTGTGTAGTAGTGTGCTTATTTTCTTTGGATTAAATTTAGGTAATCATTTTACAATAACAATTTTGTGTCATTTAGTTTCATTATAGTAGGTACCTACTTAGGTATTTACGTAACTTTTTTTCACAATAAATATTGAAACCAATTAAAAATATTATATAAACAAAGTTTCTGAACGGTCCGGTGACACGGCGCTGTCATCGAGTCAACAGCTCACCTGCGTTCAACTCAGTGATCTAATTTTAAAAATTTCATATTTCGATTTCCGTTCTCAAATGGGATTTGGCGCAGTGCATAGTCGCGATCGTCCACCATTTTACAATTTTAAAATTCAATGTTAAAAAATTTGTTTGCCTTGCAGTAAATTTATTTGTTTTATCTTCATAATAAATACTTATGAAAAGTTATATGTTTGGATGCAGCCAAAAACGGTTGAATAGATTTGGATGAAGTTTGACACACAGATAGTTTATTACCCGGATTAACACAGGTTATAGGATACTTTTTATCGTGGAAAAATGTTGTTAGGTTCCTGAAGGATCGTCTAAAAATAAGAAAAATTTGGCGAAGCTTCAGTAACAGTGGCGGCACCACCGCGTCGTCACATTGATAAAGATGTCAGGCGTTATCTACTCATATATATTCGTAGCTATACGAAGTCGCGGCCACAGCTAGTAAATTATATTAAGTAGATTTTTTTTCTTGACTCAAATTATTTAACTCAAAGTCTGACCGGTAATAATAATTTAAGTAAATAACTTTCAAGGAATAATAAAGTCTTCGCAAAGTCTGTCATCAAGACAGCACCATATGGTGTGCCTATAGCGCGTGCTTGTCCAAAAAAAAAACATAGCGAGCTACATTTTCGCGGGTCTCGAGTTTCGTTCTGAAATTACAAATAAAAAAGTTTTTCGGAGTCGTGTTGCAGCTGTCTCGAGGTCTAAGGTTACTGTCGCATGTGCCGACTCACTCGTGCTCACTTTAATAATTTTATTAATATGAATTTCGTTGGAGTTTTCGAGGGATTTTTAATTGAGTCTAAAAGCATAATAAAGATGGCCAATCGACAGCGCCCGCATTTCAAGCCACAGAGTAGATACTTACCTACTTATGTTACAGAACAATTATATTTGGTCAATAGGAAAGTATTATACCTACGTAGATATAAGCTATTTGTGCAGAACTAATGCTTAATGCTAATTTAATTTAATGTATTTTTTGTAAAAATTTAAGCAATTTTATTTTAATGTGATGTCACACAAGGTGACTAATTCAGCAATGAGTGAGAAGATTTCTTGATTTAGTTCTTTGTTTCCTTTTTTTACTTGACAAGATATGTTTGAGTTTTAGTAAAGGCACAGAATACGTAATAGTTTAAGGTGACAATAATGACAGTATTTAATTATTGTTTATCTATGTAAATTACATTACAAGATTGAAGTAAATTGATTTTTTTTAAATTTAAACATTATAATTGAATTATCCTAAAAGTCGGTTTATTAACTATTAAATTTAGACATAATTATAAACAAATTATAAATATCCATATTTTGTAACAAACCTTTGTACAATATTAAAAGGTCTCTGTAGGTAGGTAAGTAATATACTTTTTTTACAGTTTTAAAGTGCGAATCTAACTTTGTGCAGTTGCATTATACCAGTCTATGTTTATTTCTTGTGTCGTTTGGTAATTTTTGGAAATATCTACTAAATATTAAAACAAAACAATTAACGTCATGTCTCAGTGCAATCTCTCCCTGAACCCAGATTCCAGATTATTTGCGATCTGCGTCTGCGCCAATAAAGTTCTTGTTCTGCGTCAATGGTCCGCTCGAGTGGCGACCTTTCGACCTGGCGCGTGGGGCGTGGCCGCGCTCGATTGGCTCGCCCCGCCCCCCGCCCCGTTTTCCCCGGCCTCCCCTCACCGCCGTTCTCTCATCTCACTGATTTCCCACTCGGTATGCGCTTTTGTTCAATATAGACGATTCAGAAATGACAAGTGGTGACAACAACGTACATATCTAATCAATCTAGTAACTACCGACTATTTTTTTTTCTTCACATAGGATCAGAAAGAAAAATTACCTACTCTTAGAACATGAAACACTTAAATAAAGTTCAATAACACAAATAACTGGGTGGCTAATCTACCTAGTTAAGCTTAACTTTATAATAAAGCTATGCTTTCATATAATTTATATTCATACTTGTTAATGTTTCTTTCTGTGAGGGTTGCATATTGTGATTAAGTATGTCTTTAGATTTTGAAATAAATTAAATAAATAAATAAACCTACAAAAAAAAAACGATTTGGCGGCGTAACATTATTTTACCTATTGAACTCATTAATCCAAATTCAAGTTACAATGTTGTGTTTAAGGAATTTTAATAGAGCATTAAAAGAAGGGAATGTTTTTAACAAACGAAGTTACCCGTGTGCTGAAAGTAGACACATAACCTATTGAGTTACAAAGAGGTCACCTCACCGGATGGCGACTGTTCCCGGTGAATGATATATATCTTCGAACATTTTAAACTCACGTATAAAAAGTGTGTTCAGATTTATTTGTGTGTAAAAATGCAATTAGCCAAATACGGATCGTTAAAATATTTCTATTTGTCGACAAAACTAAGAGAACAAATTGTCTTTGCCTTTGTGTTTTTTAAAAATAGAAAGAAATGTTCCGTTTCCGGTTACCTTCATTATGTCATGAAATTAGTAATTTAGCTTCAGTAGTTTTAAAAATAAAAATCTTCTTAATAAATTCTATTATTCCTTAATTAATAGGTAGGTATTTGTTATTAATTTGTAATTTTTAACAGTTTCATTTTCTTTATAATCAATAGGTATAGATATAAGATACGTTGTGGAAATAAATTTATTACTTATTACCTAGGTAAATGATTTTTAATTAACTATTATTTCTTATGTGACTTTGAAATGAAGTAGTCTACTTGTAGGTATCTACCTAATACCTATATTAGGTATGTTAGCCACATTTTAAAGCTTAGGTCTATTAAGTACCTATATAGGTAGATATTTGTAATGAAAATTATGCAAATGATGTGTAATTATATATAGGTAATTGTAATAAATTAAGACATTAATTTTTAAAATAATGTGGTTTGTTAAAACCTACATCGTTATAATGAAAATAGAAAATAAGGCGGTTGTGGCTTCTATGTCGCTGATTTTAAAAACAAGGCCCATCCTGATTTTAATCACCTTAACCGGTTTGACGCTCAATTTTTTAAATATACTTGTTAAATTTGTCCAATATGTACCTAATAATCCTTTAGATTAGACGATTAGTTATAAATTAAATTAAAATCAATCATTGTAATTAAATATTCTCAACTAAATATGAAAGAGTTTGTTAGTTAACTTATCTTTACATCTAGCATACCACTTGAATATAATTTCAAATCGTTCCAAATCTCAATAATAACATCAACTACAATCTGTTGGCGGCAACGAAGCAATAAAACACCTTAACACTAGTAGCTATAGCGTTCACTTTAGCTTGTACCGAATGAGCAGATGTTATACGGACTCGTTGTACAGTTACAGTTATTATGTGGGTGACCGCTGACCCCGGTCCGGTACACAAAAATATATGATAGCACGCATAATAGGAACGAGATCGTAATAATCACAGTAGCCGGTACAGTCACGGACAAAAACCATAGACAATAATTATTATAATAATTATTGCGGGCCATACAGCGTTATATAGTAGAATTAATGAAAGATAAAAAACTAACAATAATATAATAATATAGGTTTTTGATTACAATTCGTTTTGGGTTTTTACATTGTTATAGGTCTTATTATGGTCTTATTGTTTATAGGTACATACTGTTTGTATAATCAAGGAAAAAATTATTAAATAAAAATATATTCAATTTAGTGGACCATTTACAGATAGCGTTATAATTTAAAAGATGCATTATTTTATATATATATACTTACCTAATAATGATATTATTATATTAATTTTATTAATTACTAATTTTATTGTAAGGAAACAATTTTTAAATTACCTACTTACTTTTATTTATTTAGTTTATATTACTTACCGTAATTTTATTATAATATGAAATTATATACCAACAACTAGCGACCCGCTCCCGGTTTCGCCCAGGAAAAACTTATTTAGATTTTATTATAAAAAAAAAATTATCTAATTAATTGTGGAAAATTATCTAATTAATTGTGAAAACCGCATCAGAATCCGTTGCGTGGTTCCAAGCTTCCAGTACCTATGTTCAGAACCGCATCAGAATCAAGCTATCTGTCTTTGGTTTATTATTCAGATGTAAGTGTTGGCTAAATCGAAATTTAAATAAAAAATCTATAGGTATGTTAGGTATCAGACATGCAAAGTTGTGCGTGCTGCCTCAGTGCCAGTGTGCGGTGTGGTGCGGGAAGGGAAGGGGGAGTCCGTCGCACGCGCAGAACAAAGGGCGCGTCGTGAACCGCGACCGTCGCGCTTCGGTACTCGCGCCCGACGCCCGAGCCGTCGCGCACACACCTCCATATATACAAAACGCAATACTTTTTCTAACACCGCGACTACAACGAGAAAAACTCCTGCATTTTTTAAATTGAAAACTACTTTAGGCGGGTTGGGCACTTTTAATATAGGGAAAAACAGTGAACACGCTGTGTGAGCGACACCCTCAGTGTCGTTTAATTTGTATGAAACAAACGCCATCTACCCGAATTAGTATGTACTTCTTGGTTCATAATAAGCTTACTTCGTAATTAATTGGTTAAGATATTAACAGATGGCGTAGTTTTCACTTCTGATGGTCAGTCCTACGGCTGACAGTTTTTTTATAACAAAACGAAGAATCATTTTGAAGGAGACTTCCTCATTTAGTGCTTTCTCCTTCACAGGTGGCTACACAACAGGTGGTCCCCGAGAGACGAACGCGTATGGGTATACGGAGGCGAGTGGAGGAGCTTCAGCGCCAGCCGCACCATCTGCGCCCCCCTCCGCCTCCCCCCTCGACGAGTACTACCAGCCGGAGTACCCGCCCGCGCCCCCCGCGCCGCCCTCTCAGCCCTACCTCGAAGAATATTACCACCATGCGCACGCGCACACCCAACCTATGCTACCGCACGAACAGAAGTATCAGCCTCACGCTTACCCCAAACCGTATCCCAGAGGTAAGAGCTTACATCTTTCTATTACCTATCGACTATGGTTGCCTTTAGCACCCTAGTCGATACTAAACTAAGAGGCCTTACGCACTAGCAGTTTGCCGCCTAGACGGTTGGTTTGAGCGACAAACGCCACAGGTGCTGCAAGTGCGCTGCCGACCTTAGTAAGATGAAGGATAAGGGATTAGGAAGGAATTTTTTCTGTACTCCCCTTCCTGCATGATCCTGCGTGATGATGCATTACTTCGTTGATTATGTACGACAAATTTTAAATAAAGAATACGTTAAAATGATCCACAAAATAACTATAACAACTTTAAAGTCCGCACGGAAGTCGTTGGCCGCTCTAAACTACATGAGTATCTCTACAATATCTATATTAATTCTTAACTTTCAAATCTTGTTTTGAAAGATATAATCAGTAGTTGGTTGGTAGCGAAGACATCGGCTCCGCTTACAACAAGCTTAAGAACAAAGAGCCTTTAATAATGTGTTTAAATTAATGAAGAGATACAATTTCACGACAGTAAGTCGTTAGTGAAGTTGAATCTTTCATCTGCTTATTAATTCACGGTGTCGCGTTTCACTGTCTTTTTTACGTGTCACATGCGAGTGTTGGTCACTAATTGGTATCTACTGCTTGATTGCTCCTATTTCTGACCGTTCCCTCAGATGGTATATTCCCTTTATGTCGAGTCGTAAGCTTTGGTCTAGCTTTTATTCCCTTTACGTCGAGCTTATGATTTTTGTCACGCTTTAGTTCTCTTTACACTCAAAAAAGCTTAACAGTTTACGTCTCAAATTAAAATCTACTACAATTTCTTTGACGCGTAATTTTTTAAACAATCGTTTAATACTTAATCCGATTTGTGACCAGCAGCAGCAAACACCTACTACGAGTAAGAATAAATGGAAAATTGATTAGAACATCAATTTTTTTTTGCCTTTTTTTATTTTACTTACAGACATTTACTTTCCCAGTTATATGTAAGTGTAATACTGCTGCTATTCGGATTTATTACATTCCAATTACAATTGAGGACTTTAGAATTTAACGACGAATTTTAATCTGAAATAGTTTAGCAAAAGAGAAGGCGTGTCTGAAGAACACTAGATAGCTAGCTAACGCAGTTGAGCTGTTTCGAAGAACAAAAGATACCACGAACAAAAGAAAAAGACAATTCCAGGCTGACCGCCAACCTTCACTAGTTGGAGAAGCACCGCACGAAGAAAAATCTGAATAAAATGGGCAATAAAAGAATTTTCTTTTACAGGCGGTGGCGGCAGGTACGGCGGCGACAGTTACGGCGAAGGTTACGCAGCGGAATACGGCGGAGCGTGCACAGAATGGTCCGAATGGCCCGGCGAGCAACACTCTCTCGTCGGCCCACAGGACAAACTCGCTTACCCAGCTACAGGGCCCTGCTTCACCGGTACGTTACCCAACTTATAAAGAACACCTATAGGAGTAACTACATTTAATCAGCTCAATTCAGCTTTTTTCAAAAAGCCGGTTTTGTATGAAGATGAATAAGCATCCTTTAGCTTCGGAAACCTGAATTGTGCTTTGTAGTTACTCCCTATAGCTATGCCGTATCTATTTAAAATACAATAAATATCTTGAATTCTCAACTCTAGTCAGAGTTGACTAAAACCTTACTCATATTCACCGAACGAAACATAACAGCACACATGCTGTTATTTCACAAGGGTTCCCTGCCATTACGTACTAAAAAAATCGCCGATGAAAATCGCAATTACTATACTAGCTGTAATTAACTTTATTGTAAGGATTTATGGTATTCTGTCTGTGTAAACAATAATGTTACGCTTTTATCGTCTCGATAACATCATTGATTGATAAGCTTTTGCATTTTATCCATCTTAAAATAAAGAGCCTCGTCTAACCTGACGAAATTAGTAACATGAAAAATGACGTCGTCCGATCAATCGGACGAAGCAGTCGGACAACGGTTTACCAATTTGGCGAAAAAAAAAATTTTTTTTTTGCCGATCTACCTTACGGGAAGTAAGAACTATTGTGTTGTATATCGTAAAGCAACCGTTTGTGACGGATTTCAGGTTCAGGACCCATTCAGTTGTGGCAGTTCCTACTCGAGTTGCTCACCGACAAGAACTGTCAAGGTTTCATCTCCTGGACAGGCGATGGATGGGAATTCAAATTGACGGATCCCGATGAGGTAATTTAAATCGTTATTATATTTTGACTTGTGCAATTTTTTCTGCAAATTATATGTATAAACTTTTCTCATTTAACACTCTTTCCATTATTGAAAACCCCAAGAAAATCCGTTTAATAGTTTTCGAAATTATCGCAAACATACAGACAAACAGACACACGCGACTTTGTTTTATAATATGTAAGGATTCCATCAAATTTAACCTAATCCACTTGTGAACTATCTCACTAGGTAGGTACTTCAATTGTTCAGTATTAAAAAAAAAAAATCTTGCAGTGATTTTGTATTCCATCAACATAAGTTGACATACAAAATCTATATAACATAGAACACTGGTCTTACCAGGTCAACTTTAAATTTGTTGTTAACACAATGATTGTTTGGTTACAGGTGGCAAGACGTTGGGGCATTCGAAAGAATAAACCTAAAATGAACTACGAGAAGTTGTCACGCGGCCTCCGTTACTACTACGACAAGAATATCATTCACAAGACAGCCGGCAAACGTTACGTGTACCGCTTCGTATGCGATCTACAGAGCTTGCTCGGGTAAGAAATCTTTTTCCCTTAAACATTTCCCCTCCCTATGATTTACCTCAAAGTAGACGCCTTGATTACAGTCATTAAAAAATATGCAGAGGTTCATCAAAAAAGACTTCATCAGCTGAACGGTCGAAGCTATTCAGCTGATAATAATAATAATAATCATTTATTTGCTGAGTATAGGTTACAAAGGTTTTACAATAGATAAATTTCGCTACATTCTACCCTTCGAGGGTGTTTAAAATATTTATGTTATATTATATTTTAAAAATATAACATAAAAGATAAATTGTCATATATAATCTTTTATACTATTATAGAATTTGTCGACGAGTAATTGCTTCATTTTCTTCTTGATGATGTTATATGTATGTATGTGTGCCAAATTTGATAAAAATCCATTCAGATGATTTTGCCGGAAATAGTAACAAACGTCCATCTATCTTTTCGCATTTATATAATATTGGTAGGTTTAAGTATTTTTATCGCACAGCAAAAGCGAAGACCGCTAGGCATCCTCGCATTCGCATAGCTCTAGTGGCAAATCACCTTTACTCAATTAGACCTAGCGGACGTTATAATAAGTTTATATAAATATTCTTGTTCTCGTCCACAGAATATCACCGGAGCAACTGCACGCTATGTACGAACCGAAAATGGAAAAGAAGGACGACGACTGAACCTAAAAAATGGCCGGCGATTGGATCGCAACTCTCAAAACACAGCGATCCCGTCTCCCAACAACGCAGCACTTAGCAAAATCGGCTTTAAGAAAGCCCATTGTCTTCAAATGTTTTCACACCCTTATTCTATAGATTGTACTCTATATGGTCTGCAATATCTAAGAAGTCTACTTTGATCTCAAACGCGACTACCAGTGACATCTTATTCGTAAAAGGTTCTTCATACAAAACTATAACTATGCCTGCGTTATTACTTTAATATTATTATAATTATAATTATTTCACAATATATCCTAAAGAAACCAACGGTGCCTTAACAGCGGATGTGGACTGTAGATAAATCTACTTTTGTTTTCTTCAAAGTTTCGTGTTAAGTGCCAGTATTGAGGTGATACTACATTATATTGAAATTACTTATTTTCTAGACACTGAGCAATGTATTAGTCACATTATTCGAGTATTAAAACTAGTAAATGTGGAACTCTTTTTAAATTTATTAAAAAAAAAGGATACAACTGTCGAAAAATTTAGTGCTAAATAGTAAATTCTGCTATTATTTTAGCTTTAGTAAATGTAAATATAAGTTAATTTTGTTACTTTATATAAAATAATTAGGTACCTATTATATTTAATAGATAATAAGTGTTGTATGTTTGATTCGCAAATTGTTGCAATATGCGGTTAAATTAAATGCATAATTAGAGGATTTTAAATAAATAGTGCTTTTAAAAAATATTTAAATTCTGTTCTCTTTTTTAACCCAAAGATTTAAAAATCTTATGTATGTACCCACCTGTCGGTAAACATGTTGTAGAACTACCAAAGGGGCATAAACGCGTTTAGTTAAAAAAAAACATATTTAGGGTATTTGACAATAATTTTTCTAGATCTTAATTTTGTCTAATTCTGTATCAATAAAATTAGATTTTTAATTCTACAAATAAATAAAGATTTTTTTCTTTTTACATTTAGAATTTATGTTACAGAAGTGTGTGAATATTTAAAATAAAATTCCCCAATTCAACTTTTTTTAAACAGTCAAATACCCTAAACATAGAGCAGTCGAATTGTAATAATTTTGTTTTTAATTATCAGAATAAATTGTTATGGCAACACCGGGTGACCAAATGTCACTGATCTCGTGGTAAGGGATTGCAATGTCTTACTATTAATGAAATTAATTAGTTGTATTATTTTCAATTTTTTTTATAGCTCCTAGCGTACACCGAAGATATTTCGATAAGTTTTATTTTGTAAAGTATTTCTCCTCCATCAATATCATGCGTTCCACTGGTTTTCACAAATACTTACTCAGCACAGATAAGAAAAAAACAAACATATTTATTCGAATAAAAAGCCTATTTAGGAAAAGTAAAAATTGTACAGATTTTTTAAACCGTGTGGGGTTATGTTTTAGCTAACCATTGCATATTTTATAGGTACTTCCTGCCCTCTAATGAGAAATCAATGTCTTCCCCACTTAACCAGTAGGTCTGACTTGAAATTTTTTCACTAGGTTTAACGTTGAGTCTTGGGTTTTATGTACTTTTGAGACTTTTTATTTTAAAGTAAGACCTATTGTAAATATGGCCAAAATTGTAATATTATTGTCGATGTATGTATTGATGGAAGACATAAATCTAAATATATATATTTACGAAACTATTTGTCGTTTTTATTTTAAACCTGAAAAACCCAATATGCATTAAATAAGTACTTAATTAAATACTAATTAATAAGTAGAAAAGATAATCACATAAAATGGTGGCCGCATTGAAACTTGACAAACTTTGCGATACTTGATACACTAGGAGTCCATGGTCAGGTGTTCGCGGATAATGTCGTTCTTGTGTTTTCCGGATACAAAATGGAGGACGGACATACAGCTTGAAGCTAATGATGTGCTCGCCCGTGTCCATGAGGCTTAAATTCTTAGCAAAAAAAAACCAACCTTGTGGTGGTGACGAGAAAATGAAAATATGACGAACCATTTGTGCAGTTGGGTGCCAGGCCTATTAAGGTTGTAGATAAAATTAAGCTCCTAGGCCTGTTAATCGATAAAAAATTAACCTCCAATCCCCATGTCCAACATACATGTAAAAAGATTACAAATATCTATAAGCAAATCGCGCGAGCAGCAAAAGTGAATGAGGATTGTCTCCGGAAATCATAAGACACTGAATATCTTTCACCTAGAAAAAAAAAGTAAATACTGTTCCCGAGGGATAAATAAAAGACTAACGTCAGGCAAAACTATAACGGCAATAATTAAAGATAAACGATTGCTCATTTAATTTGTCTGACGGGAATCAGCTAGTAGTTTATATAGGTAAATAAATAAATAAAGCATCGAAATATAAAATAATTATGCTTAAAAGAATCAAACGAAACCGGGGGTCTCACCTTTAGTGACAGTGAGTGGGGGCCTCGTAAAAAAGGTTTATGTTGTTACAAATTTTGTAGTACGTACGAGTATCTCTTGTAGTATTGTAGTAATATATATGGCAACATTATGAAAGTTAAATAGCAACTGGCTGAACTGGCTCAAATGGTCTGGTCTTCTAACGAGAGCGGCTATGAAAGTAGCTGATATAATTAAATCCTAAAGTAAGCTCTAATTTCAAACAAAACCAATTTTTTGACATTGGTGGTGATGTATCTTATAGTCATAAGTGATCTAACTATGACTATCGGAAAAAAGCGTTCGTATTCCAGCGTTTAGGCAGGCCTCCGTCTCTCGCGCATGCAGCGTTATATCTGTGGTTATATATAAGCAGCTCGTAACCGAGCCGACCCGCAGCGTGTCACCGCCCCACGCGTGAGCGAGATTGAAGCACGCAGCGTATACTGACCATTTCCCGCGCAAAATTAAGTCATACTTACGTATTATTATTATAAAAATCTTCACTAACGATACGATGGTCACCCTATTAGAAAGGCACAGCCTCTCTACTACATATCCTGCTCGGCTCGCTTTTTAGCTGTGAGTAATTTGTCCATGGCTTGACGCTATCTATACAATATACACAGACAACTTACTTATTTGTTTGTATCTTATCTTTACTTCTTTGTTAGTGTTCTGTGGCCTGACTGCTGAAGGAAGGTCTTCGACAGTTCGACTTCGGAGTTCGGTTCCATTCCAATACGAGGTATCATCCAGTTTGTTGACTCTTGAGGATTTTAATTGAGGTTAATTAGTTTTTGTATATGAAATAGTTATTTAATTGTGTCACAATGCGATTAACTCAAATATTGTATAAGCAACATGCTGGATTTTGGTTTAAAAAGCAGTGGGTTGCTCAAGGAAAACGTGTGCCCATTGATACTGGTGTGGAAGAATACTTGAAATCTAAAGGAGTACCTGTTGAAGATGCGTTAGAATTTGTGAAAGAACCACCCGAAGAAAGAGAGAAGTAAATAACACCATAATTGAATAATTGTTTTCACTTTAGTTGCAATTATCATTATTTATATTTTAATTTTACAGGGTGACCATCGTCGGAATGGGCGATGAGATTTTACCTTCAGACGAGAACCATCCAAATTACAAAGAAAGACCTTGTTTTACTCTTAAACACACGAACGTTTTATTGGAAGGCATTTCGCAGGCACAGGTCCTTACAAAAACAATTGTAGCAGAGAACAAACTGCCATCTAAAATAGAAGAACTTGCTAAAGTACCAGCACCTAAGGCAATTCATGAAAATGTCAAAAAGGCCATATTATCAGCTAATGTTTATGATTGTGAACAAAAAAAGTTGCCAAAAATCAAAGACCCAGTGAGGCCGGCTTATAATTTTCCGAGAAAATTGGGAATCACGGATAGAAGGCGAAAGTAATTAATATTTCGTACCTTTTATAAACATATATGCCAACATTTTCCTTCTTTACAATAACTTCACAGAACTTAAATTGCGTATGTCAACAAGTACTTATACAATTGTAATCAAACATTCAGTTTATAACATTTTTTTGTAAATAAAAAATAACTGACATTTTTATGATACATATATGTTGTACCTACTCTATGATCACTCTATGTTGTAAAACTCAGTATGGGTCAGATTTGTGTAGTCTCCTTGCCTTTACTTGTAACATCCAATTATTTAAATTGTTGATTAATATTTCTGCATGAAATTAAGCCTAAATTTATCTGCATAGTTCCTTAGGAAAAGTCCTAAAAAGTGATAAACAATGTATAACTTACTGTTTTGTTGAAACTGTTTGGAGGTTTCCATTGATTTCCATTTTTATTTACAGTGAAATTTTAACAAATAGACTACTGCAACTAATTGAGAAAACTAGTGACACAGAAGTCACTCAAAATAAATATGTTTCGAATGATGTTGAAAGCAATTCAATATTCAACAAGGAAGATGAATTGATTCAGTTCCAAGAAGTCTCTAACATCTTGGTGACTAGTGATAAGCCATTGAAACATGATTTGTCAGAAAAAGATATTCCATTCCTGGAGATACCAGATTTGTATCCAGTAAGACATACTGTTACTTTAAAAACTGAACACTTCTACGGTGATAACAGCAAATATCGTAAGTAATATAACTAGCTGTGCCTGCAACTTTGTATGCACTGTATTTCGTTTTTTGAATATTTTTTTAACATTTCTCTAGGATAAGATACTTCTTATTATGTTAATCCAAATAATAACATTTTTTCGTGATGGAGTAACAAATATACAAACTTTCGCATTTATAAATATTAGTATTAGGATAGACTACCAACATATACAAGTATATATATACATACATACATACATACACATATATATATATATATATATATACATACACATACACCAACAATCTGTAGCCAATAAAACTTACAAACTTACTTACAAAAGTTATTAATACTCTGATTTTCGGATTGTTTTAATGTTCTGCTCTATGAAGGATACAATTATATTTACTTTGTAAAAAAATATATTTTTAAAGTGATACTCTTGAAAACCTTATTTTGGTAAAATCGTTTTTCACCTACTTTATCAAATTTTTTCTCAGTGAAGCTGTCAATGGTTTTTTAATCATTTGAAGTTCCAGAGATTACTTATCTATACTCAATTAAAAGAATAGAGTGGATTGTGTGAGTCATTCATATGTAATCTCTGGGAGCGCTACAGCTGTATTGAATAATTTTTGACCATTTGAAACTATTCCAGATGGATACAGTCTACGTATTGTGTATAAACATAAAAAACTTCTATATTATGATTTATGATATAACTTGTATTCATTAAATATGTAATATATACTTATACATTAATATTAATAATTTTATATTTTTCAGCAATACGTCCCAGTGTCACCAAAAGGCATCCTCATACATCATGGTTGCATTACAACAAAACGGAAGTTGGCAACATTTATGAAACTCCAGTGACACAACAGCAAATACTTGCTCGATCACTCACAAACTCTTTCACGGTTGCAACTGCATATGCGAAGCAGTTATATGGGGTAAATACTTTAATATTTTCTCCCTTCCGAGCGTCCCGCAATGTACATGTTTTCAATTTATATTAGGACTCTTGCTAGTGTTTTTGAACATGCAGTCTTTGATGTAGTATTTTCCTTCATTTTACAACAAGTGATAATTATATTTAATCCACACCATGTAACAACAAAAGTACTTGGGAGTACTTACCTGCATCTTAGTATGTCGACGGCCAAGTGTTCCTTATACTAACTAGCTAGACTAGGCCTAAATGCAAATTTAGCTTATTACCTAGTCATATTGTTCATATTGTTATTATTTAAACTTTATGACAGAAATATTAGAAGTCACTTGTGCAGTTTAACTAAGATCAGATTTAGATAGCTTACCCAAGATTGAATCAAAAAGATTCAATCTCGGGTAATATTGGCAGATTAGGTGATTCACAATTCTTGTTTGATAATGACATGATTCACATTTGAGCCATAATAACCCCGTTTTACTTTTTTTGTCGGAATAATCATCTGCTATCGGCGAAAGGCGGCTCCATCAAAGGAACGCGGGATATTTGTCACAGAAAAACCTTTGATATCTGCCGATTCTATAGGAAAATTCTGGCAGTAATGTTCGTTACACGCAATGTAAATGTAAAACATGCGTTGACATCTTATCTTACGCAAATAATGCAATGATGCAATGAACATTGTTTCAGGAGGATGTTAAGGATCTACCGGAACCGGTATATGTGAATTGCATACAAACCGACGGACAAAAGTTTCATTTTGGCGTATTTCAATTGAACACTGTTGACGTGGACGGATCGGATGGCACCAAAAACGTGTGGTATTGCAAATACGACATGAAACTCTACGATTCCAGTAGATATTTCGATGGAATGCCCGTCTTAGAAAATTACAACCCAAACGTTTATGGCTACATTAATGCTTTCTATAATTGTTAAAAAATTAACAAAATATTTATAGCTTTAATTGGTAAAATTATAGGTAAAGTAGAAAAAGTTTGGATTTTCATTTGTTGTTCTATATAAGTCCTAATTCCAACTAGAAGAATAAATGTTTTTTTTAATGTTAAGGTCGACAGGCAGGCTGACGTCTGTCATAGGTGCTGCAAATGCGCTGCCGACCATAGAAGGATTAAGGATAAGGGATAAGGAAGGAATGGGGTAATAGTCTCTGGAATACTCACTGATACACTCACCGAAATAGAACAGCACATATATCTACTGTTATTCCACGGTGGTATTCTGTAAGGGGGTGGTTACTATTGGATAATATATCGGATCGTTAAATAAAATGAAATAAAATAATATGTAAATAAACATTTACTGAAAAACATAAGCAGAAGGACAACACAAGACAGAACCAAATTATTTTCTTCTAACACAAATCTTTTTAATAAAAAATAATGGTAATATACATAACATGCCAGTACCTATGTACAAACCTATTTAAGTTCATATATCTTCAATACTCTCCCTTAAACTTAAATAGTTAATCACATATATACATCAATTCTTTAATTAACTTAACATGTCTTATAGAGCTCAATAATTTCGTCAATACATCCGCTATCATATCTTCGGTCGGACAATATACAATATTAACAATTTCATTTTCGACCATGTCTCGAATGAAATGATGACGAATATCAATATGTTTAGACCTAGCATGAAACATAGAATTTTTACACAATTTTTGGGCTGATTGATTGTCATTAAATATCGTTATATCAACCTTTGTTTTACCCAAACATTCAGTTAAGAAAGTTTTAATAAATGAGGCTTCTTTGCACGCATCAGAGAGAGCCATATACTCCGCTTCTGTACTGCTAAGAGCTACAGTGCGTTGTTTCCTAGCTTCCCACGAAACTATAGAAGACCCAATTTTAAAAACAAAACCTGTATAAGATCTTCGATCTACGTCACTAGATCCCCAATCAGCATCAGCAAAACCAGTTACGTGTAAACCGCTCCTTTTGTATACTAGGCGATAATTTAATGTGCCTTTTAGATAACGAAGGACGCGTTTTGCTGCTTTCCAGTGAGTATCTGAATAACAGTCATTAAACTGACTTAATACACCTACAGTGTGAGCTATATCCGGTCGCGAACATACCGCTATGTACATTAGGCAGCCAATCAAATTCCTGTAATCAAGATTATCAGTTTTCTCACTTGTTTTTGTCAATTTCAGACCTACTTCCATAGGAGTCTTCGATGGTTTACAGTTATTCATATTGAACCGTTCAACTACCTTTTTGATATATGCAGCTTGATCCGGGAAGATGGAATCTCCTTTTCTGTATATATGCATACCCAATACCTTTTCAGCAGACCCTAAGTCTTTCATTACGAATTCTTTCATTAGTAGATTTTTGACTATTGCTTTTTCTTTTTCACAGTTTGAAAACAAAATTACGTCATCAACATACAAGGCAATAATGATTACTTTATCATTATGTCTTCTTATGTATACACATGGCTCCGTCAAAAACCTTTTGAAATTAAATTTTAAGTGTTTTATTAATTTTTTCATTCCATGACTTCGAAGCTTGTTTCAAACCATACACAGCTTTATGTAATCTATATGCTTTGCTTGTAGATTTTTCGATTTCAAAGCCTTCTGGAATCTCCATGAAAATGGTTTCTTGGAGGTCTCCATTCAGAAACGCTGTTTTTACATCCATTAAATCAATTTTCATGTTATGCTCGGCAGCTATACTCAATAACATTCTTAAAGTAGAATATCTTACTACCGGTGAATAAGTTTCGCTGTAGTCAATGCCGTATTTCTGAGTAAACCCTTTTGCTACTAACCTTGCTTTGTATTGCAGTAATTCACCATTAAGCCCTTTTTTCTTTTTGAATATCCATTTACACTTGATAGGTTTCTTATCTTTCGGCAAATCTGAAAGTGTCCAACACTTATTGTCTATAAATGACTGGTATTCTTCCCTCATTGCAGCTTTCCAATTCTCCGATTCAGGACTACTCATAGCTTCTTTAACCGTTCTTGGTTCTTCATTGCCAAAGCTTTCACCAGTGAGAAAAGATACAAAAACACCATCATATATATCATTAAATTCCCTCGAATCTTCAGAATCCATTGAAGATGAACCTGGGATATATGTAGGATCAGAATTGTCATCCGAAAGGGGAACACTTTGAAAACTTTCCGTATCTATCTGATCAGTACTGTCTGTATCAGGAACTTCATTTGTAACAGGATTATCAATTAACATATAATGCTCCGGTTTGTTAGTGGAACATTCCTTGTAAAATTTATTTTCAAGAAACACAACATTCCTAGCTTTTATACATTTTCTTGAATTCAGAGGATCGAGTAGTCTATACCCTTTTGAATCCTTACAATATCCAACGAATATGTATTCTTTACATTTTGCATCAAATTTCTTTGTGTTGTTTAAAACAGCATAAGCTATACATCCAAACACACGAAGATGACTTAAACTTACTTTCTTTCCAGACCACTTTTCTTCCGGTGTCACTCCTCGAACAGCTTTCGTAGGTGATCTGTTTTTAATATAGACAGCTGTGTTCACAGCTTCTGCCCAAAACAATTGTTTTAATCCAGATTCTTGAAGCATACTCCTAGCAGCTTCCACAATTGTACGGTTTGCTCGCTCAGCTACAGAATTTTGCTGTGGACAGTATGGAATAGTAGTTTGATGAATGATTCCATTCTCTTTTAAATATTGCTTAAATGTATTGTTGCAATATTCACTGCCATTATCGCTACGTAAAGTTTTTATTCTTTTATTACTTTGATTTTCCGCAATAAGTTTGAAATCTTTGAAACATTTAAATACTTCGTCTTTCGTTTTGATTAAATAACAATATGTTTTGCGACTACAATTGTCAATGAATGTAACAAAATATCTAGCTCCTCCAAAAGATGCTTGCGGCATAGGCCCACACACATCCGTGTGTACTAACCCTAATAATTCGCTGGCTCTAGTATAAGATTTTTTTGGAAATGGTAATTTAGCTGTCTTACCTTTAATGCAAGCAATACACTGCTGATATTCGGAATCGTCATAATCCATACCAAGTGCCATACCCTGCTTCAAAAGCTTCATACTTCTTCCATTTAAATGTCCAAGCCGACAATGCCAAACTTTCTGACTCATCTTACGAATCTTGTTGTCGCTTTTGTTAACATTAACTTTTCCTGACGCAGATACGACCTTACTACACCTTGAAGAAAAAATAGAATTAGCTAAGGGTTTTCCAACACTATACAATTCTTTTTCTTTGGGTAAAACAAAGGTCTCAATTTTATACAAACCATTTTGTCGTTTTGCAGTTGCCACTAAATTATTTTTACAATAGATATTACAATAATTAGTATAAAATACAACTTTAAAACCTCGGAATGTCAATGTGCTGACAGATAATAAATTACATGACAGGTTTGGTATAAAAATCACGTCACTAACTTTTCTAATGCCACCTCTTACCGATAAGGTTGTATTACCTCGTCCGGCGCTGCATATTTTTTCACCGTTTGCAACTGTCACTTGTAGACTCTTGTCTTCAACAAAATCACTTAAGATTTTTTTATTATTGCACATGTGAAACGAAGCTCCGGAATCCACATACCAACAGTTCGTTTCTATATTCAATGCAAGTGCTGTAGTCAACATAGAATTACTGGATGTTTTACCTTTTGTTTTTTCACAGCAATTTGTAGCTATATGACCCAGTTTTTTACACTTAAAACATTTTACTGCTGGTTTCTTTTTCTGCTGACGTTTATCCGCAGATAGTGCCGATTCTGAGTTAGTCGTGGTATTATTACGACGCATTTGTTCTTGTAATAATTTGGTTTTAACAAATTCCATTGAAATTTTATTTGTAGAAATTTCTAACGCCATTATTAAGGGATCATAGTCAACTGAAAGTCCACTTAACATTATTACTGCCAAAAATTCATCGTCCAATGGTGCATTGATAACCATTAGCTGTTGTGCAACTTCGCCTATTCTTGTGATATATGCTTCCAAATCAGAAAACTGGTCTAACTTCAGTCCAAACAGGATACGTAATAAGCCCAGTCTCCTACACAAACCTTTGTCTTCATAGGCTCGTTAGAGATTTCCCCATGCTTCACATGCATCATTCGCATTTCTCACATTTGGAAAAACAACTGGTTCAACACTTAAACATATCCTAGCCAATGCTCTTTGTTGCTTCTTACTATCATCGCATTTAGGATTTTCTCGTTCCTTATCGACACAATCCCACAAGTCTTCATGTATGAGAATCATTTTCATCATGAACTTCCATGTCGTGTAGTTCTGCGTTCCCTGTAGTTTTTCTATTGTGGGAACTACAACTCCACCAGAACCTGAATTCGTCGCCATTATTTTTTATTAAAATTACTTTATTACAATTTACTTAATAAATTCAGCGCTCTGCTACCATATTGGATAATATATCGGATCGTTAAATAAAATGAAATAAAATAATATGTAAATAAACATTTACTGAAAAACATAAGCAGAAGGACAACACAAGACAGAACCAATTTAAGTGTAAAAAAACTGGGTCATATAGCTACAAATTGCTGTGAAAAAAACAAAAGGTAAAACATCCAGTAATTCTAGTTACTGCCGCCAAACGGGCTGCTCCAAAGACTGCTAAATTGCAGCGTGCCCTGCCACTACTTTCCAAATCCAGACCAGAGCCAACTTTTAAAAGATACAGTGTTCGTCGAAAATAAATGAAAATGTGTAAGAATATTGCATTTTGTATTCATGTGTATATAACCTTTATATTTACAGAAGAACATAAATACCCCTAGTAATTATGATTACAGAAACTGTTTACAAGTACCGAAACACTTTGTACAATAAATATTATGCGATGGTTGAAACAAAAACAAAAGTGTTGTTTAAAATTAATTTCAGTTCTCTATAGTAAATTTCTGAAGTCTGCGTCTCCTTAGCTCTTCCGCGTCGGCATCAGTCTTCTGTCTAGAAAAAAAAGTTTTTTTTTTTTAATTTATTTTCTTCCAACATATATTAGATACTGTCCTAAACAAAATGAATCTTCTATTCCCATTATGTCCCACGAAAAATGTCCCAAATACATAAACATGGAATAAATTAAAGGTCTAATTTGTAACAAATGAGAAATATTTAATTTTGACAATACGAAATCAACATCTGAAAATATACTATTGAATGAACAAAACAATTTTTATTTTTTTCATACATATTCTCAATTGAAAACACATTTAATTAATAATAGCGACTTCGTACGGTTTTTACTGATGTTTTGTCGATTGCCTGGATTAAATTATAGGATACTTTTTATCCTGGAAAAATGTTAGATTCCTGTGACATTTTTAAAACAAACTACAGCGCGTACGAAGTTGCAGACACCAGCTAGTGAAGATATAGTATGTGGGAGGTTTATACATATAGGCCCTAGTCTGGTTAAGGGATAAGAAAGACAAGGCAATCACTTTTGTAACTTACCTATTGGGGTCGGTATCAGGCATCGTGGTGTCCGGTAAATGTTCTTCAAATGCTCCGGCGCTGGTGGAAGGCACCGGAGACGACCGGAATCCGGACGTGGTGGGCACCACGTCCGGTTCGACTTTCACTTTTGACGGAGGCGCCTCGCTTTCTGTCCTGCTGTAAAAGGAGAAAAAAAAGGATAAAATCCACATTCACCAAATTCTTGTTTACACAGACTCTCTTATCACTTGAATTTCAAATTCGATACTACACAACAATGAACAAGAATTTAAACATTCATAAAGTTTTCAAAATTTTAATAGTATTAAAGCTATATTTATTTCCACAAACAATTAACAAAATAACAATCACATTCTATTTAATAAATTCAATATGTAAGCTAGTTTACTTGTTTGGCCTCACATTTTTTTCTGTCACAATCTTTCCTTGCTACTTTAATAAAAAACATTCAAAATTAATCATAAAAATATTATTTTAAAAAGGGTACATGGAATAACGCCATCTGTGACGTTAACAACGTACGAGGACGAAGTGCCCGCGACTTCGTCCTCGTTTAAAAATGAAAAATATAACACCGCCCTCAGAAAATATCTGACATCTAAATCGCTGTGACGAAGGTGGCGCCCAATTTTTTTAATTTTAGTAAATCCAGTTAGTAAACTATCTGTTTACCTAATTTCAACCAAAACCGTTATGCAGTTTTTGCGTGAAAGAGTAACATACATCCATTCTAACAAACTTTCACATTTATAATGTTAGTTGGATTTAGAATCTATGTATTTATTTGTGTTTTATTATTTATTATAACGTTCCTTCTGAGGTTGTCTTAGATTTCATGCTTATTATAGTTGAATTTCCTATTGTGTTATGGGGTGTAACTTACAGTTCAGTTTGTGTCCCAATGGTCGAGTTGTTTTGTGGCAAATTAGCTACAACGGTTGAGTATTGTTGCATTAGAAGTACCGAAGCGTCGAGCATCGCCTGTATCTCTCGTAGTAACTGAACAAACGTTAAGAGACAAATTACTTATAACAATAGCTTAAAATCTATTATTTCAATAATAGTAGGTCCGAAAAAACTTTTTTCTAATTTTATTAGTAAAAAGTTGCAGTAATATCTCTTTGGTTGCACGATTTGTGTCTAGCTGGTTTTGACACCATTAAATAGACAACATTTTGAAAACAAACATACACCACGATAATGTGTCCTTTGTGAATTTTATGGACTAATCGCAGTGTCAGTAAGAGTAGAATAAAATTGGTTCAAACTTTTGCTAATTTTGCTATAAATATTTACTGTGATATTATTATTAAGCACCACATACACTGCGACTTTTCACTAATGTCGTAAATAGCATATCTACACCACAAAATAAGCCTAACGAATTTAGTGTGAGAACTATAAAACTAAAATATAGAAATGAAAGGTTACATGTAGTCTTGCTTCGATGTTCCTGCGTTCGATGCCCTCCATGCGTTGCAGTTCGGCGACTGACAAGTTGGCCAGCGAGGCGGGACGAGGCGGCGGCGGCGGGGGAATCCCCCAACCCATCATCGCTGCACACACAAACAGTTTACTAATCAAGGATGCACTGATTCCTCTCAAAATGTACACAAAAATGTGTTTCGAATTCGAATTGTATAAGCATTGAGTTTTCAATCAACAGTAATTATTTCTTAGAGTGACATATTTTTTCTGTTCACATCAAAAAACAATGCCAAAGTGAATTATGTGTCACCAAGCTAGGCACCTTTGTATCTTGTATACACGCGTAGCTCCTCACTAGCTCAGCTCTAAGCCTTAGCCTAAGTCCCTTCGCACATTGCGATACTCAAAAGTGACCTACGCAAGTCTCGAGTTTGAGCTTCGGTCGAGTATATTACATAGTGTTAGCGTTCTGCTATTTATGTCGACTGAAGTTGATTGAAAAGAGGTGTTCATTCATTCAAATTCATACGGTGGTATTGAAAGGGTATCAGTCGGTTGAACGAATGCGTTCGCGAAGAGAGGTTTTTATCGTATGTCCGCACATCTTATAGTTGGAATTGTAGTTCTGGGGCCCTAGCCAAGAACCAAACCAATGCAAACGTTTCGTTGCGTTCTTACGAAACGAAAGAAATAAAGCCCGGTGATTGGTTGTTGTAACGCCCACATAAAATTTTGACCAATCACAAAGCTTTCTCTTAGCGTAGCGTAGCCTGAGTGTAGCGTTTACGATTGTACGTTTGCTCTTGGCTAGGGCCCCTGATATATTGGTCAGACGATAAAAGTATTTGGACTTGACTTTGACCCGAAGTAGAGGGTGATAACAATAGACTTCTTTGGTTAACCATACACTACGCTACGTAATGTGATGTTGTGTATATAGAAATGATAAAATTAGATTAATTTTCAAGAGGTTCTGGAGTACTGTATCTAATGAGTATCGGTGCGACTGCAAAGGGCCTTTAAAATTCAAAGTGCGAGCCATACGTACGTGGCGGCGGCGGCATGTTGTGGAATGGCGGTGGCACAGTGGGAATGGCACCCGCACCCGGCTGCGCTTGGGGCGGTACGTGCGCTGCCGGCGCAGGTTGGGCGGGCGGCACCGGCGTCGTCTCGGGGGCAGGCGCCCGCAACACGTTCAAACGGCACGTGGGACACGTCTGCTGACGTTGAAACCATAATCGCAAGCACGCCGCGTGGAATATGTGGTTGCACGGTAGCTTTTTCGCACCTGAAAACATTTCATTTACTATTGAAAAAACGTGTTTTCGTAACTCGTACGTTACGAGTAATATTTTCTTTGAGCGTATTATGTGTTTTATGTTATCCAACGAATTCGAATATACAATAAATAAATAAAAATATTTGCTCCTATAGCTATCGAGTGGTGTAATTAAATTTTGGATGTATTCACGTCAAAAATTAAGATATATTTATTACTAGTAGGTACTTCGATGTACTTATGAAAGTATAATCGGTACTAAATAATCGAGACCAACTTTACAATGATTTTCTAAAATATTAATATAGGTATTTTTTTTATATTTCCTGCAAAATGTTAAAATTTTCCTGTAAATTACAAACGCAATAAAATCACGGATGTTATTTATTATTCGCTAAGTGCATAGAAAACGTTGTTATAAGTTAGTTATATTACATAAATATTAGTTTTCGATGTAATCTTGTAAAGTGTGAGCTAGGAGTCAATTAGATAACCTTTTAATGTGTATTGTCGACTGCGGGCGATACCCTATACTTTTTTTTTAACAGGTATATTTTATATGTTTTATATTAAGGTGTCAGGATGTCACAAGCAACGCCACAGGTGCTGCAAGTACGTTGCCGACCATAGTAGAATTATGGATAGGGAATATTGATAGTGGCCTAAGCATCGCTTACTCACTCACCGAAACACAACAGCTAACCTAACCACTCATCCAAGAGGCTCGTCAAAGGTGCTTATTAAACTATGCTGAGTTAATAAATATACATTTCCGATAATAAATTAGGCTAATTCCATTGTTCCTACACTCAGAATTCGTTGAATGTGCGTAAATAAAACCTGTTGAAGATATTTGTAATTAAATCACAACATCCTGATAAGCGAATCAAAATTTGTATCAACATATACATTCAATAACTTAGCAATCAATTGTTCATAATAAAGCAAAATATTTTAAGCAATTAAATATTGCGCGAGCGCAACCAGTTTCACTAACAACCTTGTACTTTATCAATGCGATATTTTGGTTTATTGTAGGCATAGACTATTTTTTAAATTGATAATTGAGTTTTAAACTTTGCACTTGACAGACTTTGAAAAAAAAAAACTAATATTATAATGTGAAAGTGAGTTTGTTTATTACGCTTTCAGGCCCTAACGTTCAGGCGTTGTCAGGGATACAGAAAAGAACATATGGACGCAGAGGAAGTCGCACGCGAAAGCCAAAAGTTTTTATTACGTACTTTATTGATAATTTTTTATTAATAGTTTTTACAAGAGGATTTTATAGGATGAAAAAATATTACAGCATTTTTTTTTATAAAATCAATATCATTTTATCGTCAATATCTAACACGATCACGTCCCAACACCTAATCACGTTCAACTGATAACTACAACACAATATGACCGCGTTCAATTTTCTTTACAGGACTGTTACCATTTAAGTGTGGAGTAAGAAAGATTTCTAATAATATTCATTACATGGATCGTTTTTATATTTTGGATACAGCTTTAAAATTTTGATAAATGTCGAATAATGTTTGGGTAGGTTACCATCCTCATCTTGGCAAAATTCCTCTTTTTTGGACTAAACGTTTTAAAACTTCTTTCATAATACGCACTGCCAAGAATTGGAACTCCCTGTGTTTCTGGGCTCATATAACCCAAATCTTTTTAAAGTTCGAGTGAATAGACAATTTCTGGGTTACCTCGCTCCATAGTCGGTCTCGTCTTTCCTGCACGGCTAGATGCTGGCCAAGAGCAAACCTTATTATTAATAAAAATAAATCTTCATCTAAGCCTTTAGGACATCCACTGCTAGGATAGCATAAGGCTTCCTCCATAATTTTTCAGTAGAGCCGGTCAGAAGCAGCCTGGATCCAGCCAGTAGCGTGCCTAGGGTTTCCGGATATAACCTATCAGTGTACAATACTATTAGCCTAAAGAACTTACCGGAATGCATTTCTTCGCGACAAATAATACACTCATTGTCAGCGGCGACAAGTTCATCTGCTGTTGCATCTGGGTACAGAGTGTTCATATTGCGAATAGCGCGCCTCGATAGCACTACATCGTTGTACGCCTTCTTGAAACTCCTAAGGAAATAACACATGTATAACCTATATATCAATTTACCTTTCTATATATCAATTTTTTTCACTCAAAGCATCCAATACTAAAAGATGGTCTACGATAAATGTCTCGCATCTTTCTGTGCAACAGTTTTCATTCGGTGTGTGAAGCAAAAAGCTTGTAGTTCTAAAACAGCTTATACTTCGGAACGTCTTTTTTGGTATGTGCATCTGAATGTAAGAATATTTTTATTATAATTGCTTTTGCACATTCAATTAGAGTGTACTGTTTAGGACATTGCAAAGAATTTGACAAAATTGTGGTTCAACTTTCTTTTGGGACATTTTCCATGTACTACCTAACCTATTTACTAATGAATTTCATTTACCATCGAAACAATCATTTTTTCAATAAAAAAAAATATTTCAGTCAACTCTTGAATAGATCAACCCAGTTAAGGGACTTTGCGACTGATTTTTGAGACTGAACTTTAACCACTCCTGTCGTTCCTTGCTAGCCTTCTCCATGTAATACCAATCTTTTTTCTAAATATGTCATCCCAATCCTAAATCTTTTGACAATATCACATCTTGTTTTACAACATTTTTTCCTCAATCTATCTGGTAAAACTATTGGAATACCCAAAATTGTGATGTCTAACATAAAGCTTGCAAATTATTTTAAAATAATTACTAGTTGAACCTGGCCACACTTTACTGAGGCTCTTTTTTTTTTGTTCTGTTAAAATTTCATAGTTTTCGAGTTGGATGGATATATATGGATCCAAACATATGGATGGCTAAATTTTTAAACATATGAAAGCTAAACTTTATATATAAAGATAATCTTACTTCTAATCTAATAACTATAATAATAATTTTAATAAGATAATACTTCTGATCTTACCTCATCGTTTCATACATAGGTCGGAATGCAAACAGAGGTAGAGTGTAAATTCGAACCATGACAGCAACAAATCCAATATAAAGAATTACTTTAAGGAAATTTATAGCTAACTCCGTGTAAAGCAAAACAGCGGCTTTACTCTCCCACGGGGCTTCCCATCTTGAGTCAATGGCGTGTAGGATATACTATAATAAAAAATATATAGATTTATAACACTAATTGGTAAAATCTGAGAATAACTTAAATATGAAAACTATTAAAGTAATTTATGAATCTTACTACTATTAAATTAAGTATTTTTTTATCACTTAATGATTTCATTGACCACTCTATTGAGCAAATTACTTTTATACAGATAAATTTAATTTATTTCTAATGAGTTTACAAGGAAAAAAGAAAACAATAAGTAATCATACTAACCTTGATCAGTATATTTACAATAACAATCACCAGTATACTATATTCAAATCCAAAAACTAAATGCACCGAGGGTCCCTTGGACATGGTGAATTGATATGCATGATGAATGAAGTAAGAGTCGGCTTGCGCAAGTAACATCAGTAAAGTTAAGATTCTTGCATGAAACAGCCAGCCGATAACAGGGCTCCTTTCCATCTATTGAAAGATAATTCATTTTAATCATACTTTAATTTTAATCATAATTATAATTTTCATTTTACTAATAACAAATTTTACAAATGATCTCCTAATAATGGAATATTTACCTTGTTAATTTATTTAACATTTTCACAATATCTTTTTGTAACATAATAAAATCTAATCACAAAGCTATTACTTAATATTTTGTTGTAGAAAATTGTAATTAATAATAATAAATTGTTGTAGAAAATTGTAATTAATAATAATAAATAAATCACCAAGACTAAACACACCAACTGTATGGCCCCAAAGTGATCACTATTAGGCTTCTGTTATGGGATAACCATACAAGAGGATAGGTTACGAAATAAGTAGCATGTGTACTGTTTGCTTATCTTAAATAAATAAAATATGGTAGCAATACACCGGTTTCTTGTGCTTTGTGTTATTATAATGAAATATTTCACAAGTGTGACATTAATATTTTTTCAAATATAATCGGACCATTTAGAAGGGCTATATACAGTGTACCGTTGTAATACATAAATAATTTTTTTTTTTCTCTTATTTTTTATTATTTTTCCATTACTGAATTATATCTCTTTATTATTGATTGCTATTTTTGTTTTATTGACTTGATTGATTTTATGTTACTGATTGACTATAATAATATGTAAGTTGATTTAGGTATTTGTATTTTTGATCTCATTGACATTTGTTAATTAATTTATAATTTAATTAATCTAAATTAATGTTGTGCTTTCCTATAATTTAAATTCATACTCTGTGAGTGTTGTATACTGTGATTAAGTATGTCTTTAGTTTGTAAGCATTTTAAATAAATAAATAAATAAATAAAAATAAAATAAACCCGACAGTCCCAGACTAAAGTCAAATTTGAAAAGTTCATTTGCAAAGTAAGCCCTGCCGAGAACTGAACCCAGAAAAAGTCAACTTACATAGTTAATTATACTTACATAGTCAACCCTGTCTTCAGCCAACCAATGGAATGCTTTTAGAAACAGAAGAAGAGTAAAGAGGGAAATAAATTTAGGATTGAAGTCGTCTCTAAACACAGTGAAAGCTAAACAAGTTTCTGTTATCGCATACCAGGACCTCTCTATCAAATGCTGAAAATAAATAAAAAATTTCATTAATATAAATTTCATTTTAAATAGTTTATATTTCAAGTAACTTAATGTTTTCATTTATGTTGGCATGATGTAATAATACTAAGAAGATTTAAAATAAGTTCAGTATAATTGTAATTTTTTAATGAAAATTATAAAATATTGTTACCTCAAATTCAGCAGCTCGAAGTTGTCCAAAGAATATCTTTCTCAATATTTTACCTACCAATAATACTAGTATAAAAGCTTGCAAGTACATTACCTAAAATATAATAAAATTTCAAACTGTTAGTGATTGTTCTAATAAATATCAAATAGAGTGACGAAATTTTTATGCAATACTAGCTGATGCCTGCGACTTTATCTGTGTTGAAAAATAAATAATATAACACCTGACAAAATAATTTTATAAGAAATATAATGCCTAACATTTTTATTGATGTATTGAAAGGCTTTTAATTATTTATTTTTAGATGATTCCTCGGGAACTGAACTTTTTTCTGGATGAAAGGTACCTACCCTATGTCCATTTCTGTATCCCTGACAATGTGTATGAAAATTTTTACAATGATCGGTTGAATAGTTAAAGGGTGAAAAGGTAACAGACAGAAAACCAGAGTTACTTCCACATTTATATTAGTAAACTACCTATTCAAACCGAAAATAATATTTATTCTGGGCATAGGGAATGATTTTTTAATAAACAGAACACTGTAATATTTTGCAGAGAAAAATTAATTAAAAACAGAACTCACAGCCATACTCGGATTGGAGTTTGTAAGGTAGACTATCGACGGATAAAACTGTTTTTTCTGGTAATAGGCATTGCCGATAACAACGGCCGTGAGACCAAGACTGATCATGGTTGCAAGTAGAGCCTTCATTGTGGTGGCACTCGGTGCACCTGGACACTAAAATTTTCACTAGCACTAAGCTAAAAAAATTCTAAGCACTACGACGAAACCACTTAATTGTCAACAAATACATTTTCAAAACATAGTATGGTAGGTACAAGTCGCTAAAGCAAAAAATTAATTTTGACGTGTTCAATGTTCATTGTGTCATTTTATTATCAGATATTTTGTTTGTTGGTTTGGTGACAAATGTCCATTGTCAATTGGTGTCAGTCCCCACCACAGAACACTATCGATACTCAAATGACGGTCCACACAGAATAGACCAATTTCAAATAACAGAATCCTATAGATAGATAGGTGCACTGAACCTTTTGGAATTTCAGATATATTTAATTAGGATTGTTTATGCCCACAAAAAAACGAAATTGATGTTTCCTGAGAATCTGAAACTTATATTTTCGTTATTTAGGGTCTGATATGAATTCATAACTATGAGTAATACGGATTAATATATAAAATTAATTGTTCCATGACATGTCTATGAATCGAACCAAAGAGAATAGAAATCAAACAAAAAAGCATAGACAAGCCATCAAATGTCAAACGAATTTATCAATATCAAATCAAATCAAGCAAAGCAAGCAGTCAAAGATTTTATAGTGAGGTAAAGCAAGACTTGACTTGGTCAAAATCAAATTATTTATTGGATTATTATGTACTTCTAGTTTTTCTTTCTTAAAAAAGAATGTAATCAACAGTGTGTTTTTCGCATAAAAAAATTAAATTTCACATCAACAGGTAACATCAAAATGATGTGTCCTTTTGCCTATGTTTGTTGACGACTGTGATTGTTTTTTGGTGCAGATAGCAATACCTAGATGTTAATTGTTAACTGTTCCAAAAATTTAATCTACATTGTCCTTTTTTTACCTGAAAACGAATGAAGCTTTATCATTACTTAATACTGTAGAAGTTTTGTGCACAACTGCAACTCTTTCTGAGGTAATAAAATCTAACCTAACATGTAATTTTTCTGTTCATTTATTACGACCAATGTATACTTTCGAACTTTAATCTTACGTTTGCTTTGAAAAACTTGTGTTTAGAGGTTTCTAAGTCGGAGCACCTTTCAGTTTTCCTATAATAAGCCCTTTTCCCAAACCATTAACTTGATGTTTTTTTTAGTCTCCATATTGTGAACATGAAATAACTAATATTTTTGTTTTTTACAGGATAAATAAACACCTTCAGTCAAAATTTCACTATTCCTGAACATGGTAGGTTAGCCAAAAGGATTTCAATAAACCATAAATATTATAAAAGAGTTAATATCTAACTACATATATTTTCACTTTTACTTTTAGCAGGGAGATGACCCACCGTTCCTCGTGGTGGGGACAGATGTGAGTGCCAAATACAAAGGTGCTTTTTGTGAAGCAAAGATAAAGAAAGTTGTTCGAAACATCAAATGCAAAGTTAGTATCAAATTATTTTTTGTAACCAATACTTATTTTCTGTATTTATGTTTTTGTTTTTTCTTGTAACGAAACGTTAATGTTCACTTTAACATTTAACAAAATCAACTTTTTTTACTAACGAATTAGAGATTAACGAAATTAACTATTTGATTAACGATGCCCATTTATGTGTATAAATATTAATAAATAAATAAAGCCTTTATTTCTGATATATTTTTACAATTGCAATTTCTTTTTTTGCACAATATTTAATTTTACAGTATTCCTTCTTTTCTTTATTATTGTTAATAAGTTACATTTTTCTAGTTTATTTTCGTTTTAAAAAGTAACTATTTGGTTTCCCTTTTGGAGCATGCATATAGGGATACTTTTTATACTGCAAAAAGTTTCCTATGGAATTTCAAAAGAATGAACTACAGCGCGTACAAAGTCGCAGGCGCAGCTAGTTTACTACATATCTATTTGTTTGTATAAATATATTTTAAAATGTAAAACAAATTGTTTATTTGCTTATGCCTTTTGTACACATTTATTCTATTAATTATTTTTAAGTTTTTCAATTAATAGTAGTAAACATTACTTGATTTTTGAGAAAATTTATAACATATTGAATTGAATATTTACAGGTGACTTTAAAAGGTGGTGGTACAACCACAGTCAATGATGATGTTATTAAGGGAACTTTAAGAGTGGGGAGTAATGTCGAAGTTAAGCAAGACCCTAAAAAGGATGCAATTGAAGCTGTTATTACAAAAATACAAGACTGTAGCCAGTACACTGTTGGTATGTTTGTCATTTTTTTTTATATTACACTTATAGGAAACTTTGTGGGTCATTAACTGATCGTCTTCGTTAAAGGGATTCGGCAGGAACCTTGCCATTTAGTCGTAACCCATCAGGGCCCCAGCCAAAATGCAAACACTTCATTGCGTACTTTGGAAACGAATAGAGAACACTAAGAGAAAGCTTGGTTGGTTGTAGTAATGTCAAAATAAAATTTTGGCCAATTACAAAGTTTTCTCTTAGCACAGCGTAGCATTTACGACTATACAAAGCACACATGGCTAATTCGCTACGGGCCCTGTTGTTATAACTTAAGTTGTTATATCTAGTTCCTACTGTATTATCTTTGTTATATAAGAATCCACCATGGCCAATAATAGAATCTATGAGATATTTTTAGGAGAGGAGCTATTGAGGAGTAGACAAGGCCCCTTTTAAGTCAGTCTAATGGTCACAAAATATCCTAAATTGAATTTCATATTGCAATTTAATTGTATTGTTATTTCTTGTTACATAAACATCAACTGCATTGTTCCTACACAGTATTTGATGATGGCGACATAACAACTCTGAGACGCTCGGCGCTGTGTCTCAAGAGTGGGAGACACTTCAATGAAAGTGAAACGTTGGATCAATTGCCTCTGACTCATCCTGAACATTTCTCCACACCGGTCATAGCTGGACGTCGTGGCAGGAGAGGCAGAGCTCAGTAAGTTTTATCTTCTTTACTTTTTTAAATACATTGTGCTTAGAGTAATATGGAAGGATTATTAGATTTTCTGATGGTAAGACTGATGCTAAGATAATAAAAAAGGTCTTGAAGATTTTTACATCAGTTGAAATAAAAGTTATGAAAATCATACATCAGTTTGCATATGTATGGAGTAAAATATGTTTACTAGTTGTAAATCGTGGGTTTACTCTCCTAATTCGTTTGTCTTAGTTTTCTTTCTGAATTTTCTTAGGGCCTTACCGTGATGTTTGATACCTTATAATTCTTCAAGAATTTGGCTATCTAAAGCAAACAGATTTTTTAATTTTTGTCTCTATAGACTGTATTTAAAGCTATTGATCCGCCGGCTTAAGTCGGTAATGGTGATACCCCCAGCATAGCCCTTTCCATAGCTCACTGTATGTTATTTCTAGATCTGATGAGAGCGAAGGTGAAGTGACGAGCACGCGCAGGGTGAAAGCGGACAGTGCGGAGCGAGAGCCGCACGTGGGCCGCGTGGTCTTAGTGGAGGCGGCGAGCGGCGCGGAACGCAGGCGGCCCCACCAGCCAGCCTTCCCCGCACTAGTAGTCGCTCCCACGCCGCAGATCAAAGTCAAGGAGGACTACCTAGTGCGCTCCTTCAAAGACGGCAGATAGTAAGTCTTTTTTTATTACATAAACGTGTCCCAAAACTCAACCGTAAGCAGGCACCAGGGAGGCGACTAGTCAGGGCAATAATAAAAAAAAAACAGTTTTTTTTTTTTTTTTTAAAATAAAGTGCCTGTTTTTTTATAATGTTTTCATATCATAAGGTTTAAAAGAAATCTAAAAAGTCATAAAACAATTAGATGTTTTTTATGAAACAGAGAAAAAATGTTTGTGCTTTTGTTATGGGCAATTTTTTTTTACTTAATAAAATCACAACTTATCAAAACATTACAGTGTTGCCATGAAACTACATAGTTTTAATATGTTTAACTCCAGTTACACGGTCCCTAAGAAAGAAGCGCGCGAATTTCGAAAAGGCAGTGCACCCCTGGAGTGGGCGGGTGTGGAAGCAGCCCTGCAGTACCTCAACAACAGCGTATTGCCTCCCCACTGGGACAGAGACTCGCTTTTTAACGAACCGAGAAACACATCTGATGATGTGAGTACATATTATTCTCATATATATAAAAATCTCGTGTCACGAGTAAGTAAGTTCGGAATAAACTCCGAAACTATTGAACCGATTTTGATCAAATTTGGTAACTATCTGTAATTACATACTATTAATAATAAATGTTACTGAGGATTCTAGTAATTATTCCCGTTCATATGGAAAAGAATTCGATGATTTGTTATTTAATTAATATTAAAATAATTATAAATTATTATAAGTATAAACTAGGTAATAAATTAACTAACTAATAACACGCTCGGGACGATATTGATTGTAAGGTTTGGCAAATGTAATGTTTTATAAATAATTTTAGAGCTCTGATGATGAACCACGCGAAGAGAAAGATCATTTCGTGGCTCAGCTGTACAAGTTTATGGACGACCGTGGCACTCCGCTCAATAGAAACCCAACCATAGCCAATAGAGATATTGACTTGTACAGATTGTTTCGGGTGAGTTTATATCGAAAATATAATGCTAAGTAAAATTCAAGTTTCTTAATTCTCAACATTGTGTTCACAGGTTGTTCAGAAACTCGGCGGATACAACAGAGTGACAAATCAGAATCAATGGAAGACTATTGCAGACAAAATGGGTTTCCATCCTGTCACCACAAACATAACTAACTTATGCAAGCAGGCATATAAGAAGTATGTATTCGAGATCTTCTCTTATCTTTTAATTTTTCACATAACACAAGCTTTTGTATGTGGCTTCGCCTTATTAGTTAATGAAGTAGTAAATGTCCTCCTCAGGTCTTCCCAGAACTATACTAATCGCGTATTACGCCATCTAGTTTAATGCTGGAGAACTAAATTATATCTTGATGGTAGGTGGCTATGTCGTCTATAACACAAGCAACGCCTCTGTTCCTGTAAGTTTGACCTGTTTTGCCGGCCCGTAAATTCGCCGGACCGAAGTAATGTGAACGAGCTCAATCTAAAATGAAATATTTGCTTTCCTCCTGCAAAGGTTTCTCCATAGCTTCGAGGACTTCTACCGTAAGTTGGGTGTAACGCTGGTGGCGCACCCTCGCGGCGCGCGCACGCCGCCCGCCGGCCGCTCTTTGATCCGCGACCGGGACAAGCAACCGCCGGCCCCGGTACCCCCCGCCGTCGCCCCCTCGGCCGGCACCGCCCCCTCCACCTCCACCGCCGTCGTCCCCGCGGCCCCCGCCCCCACCGCCGCCTCTGCCTCCCCCTCGCCCACGCCCTCCGCTCCCTCCGCCCCCACTCCGCCGCCCGTCCCTCCGCCAGTCGCAGTGCCACCACCACAGGTAAGCACAGGTCCTCCATGCCTCTATTCTCCACGTAAACGAATAAACAATCATATTAACAAGCGTCGTTGTTATATTTGGGTTCAGATTGACACTCTTTTGTGACTATTATGTTGATATTGCCTTTAGAGTTGTAGGCAGGCAGGCTGACCACAAACAAGCAATTGCAAACAATAATGTCTCGAATGGCTTTCTGTAATTAATGACTACTTCTTTTAATTAAAATTACTGACTTAAAAAAATAACACAGTAACTGTATAAATCATTTAAAAAGTTCTAAGAGTTTTCTATCATTGTTTTCTTTGGTTAAACTTGGTCAAATATATGTTATCGTATATGTATAGTCTAACTTTATGACAATTGGTTGTGGTTTAAAATATGACTTGAGAAATGAAGATATTTTAGTATGGTTTTCTGGTTGCTTATAATTTTTAAATACAAATGAAAATTAAATGTAATCTAAACTATAACTTTTCCAGCGTACCAGAGACAAAGAGTCAGACAAGAGTGAGACAGAAAAAAGCGATAAGAGCGAGAAAGAAGATAAAATAGATAAGAGCGAAGATAAAAAGAAGATAGAGAAGGAGAAACCTCACGCTAGTGATGGTGAAGACAGCGCTGACAACCAGCCCCTAGCTGTCGTCACACCGAAGTAAGGCCTCTTTCAGATTACTAGATTTCAGATTCAGATTACAGATTGTTATATTATAACTGATTTCAGCATGAATAGTTCTTTACTTTTCACGGAAAATTTAAATGCTGTTATAATAATGTCGCAATATCTTTCTTATTCAAAAATATTCATAGAAGTTGAAGAGAATACTGTATATTAACATGAAGATTTCTCATTATAATAACTCGACTCTGAACTTGTTTTTACTATTACCCTGTTTAATCTTAAGTTTAAACATCGACAATTTTATTTTAGAATTGAAAAAACAAAGGAGAACAAGGAAAAAGACGAAAAATCAAAAGAAAAAGAAAAGAATTCAAACGATGATAAGGTTTCTACCATAAAGCCTCGCTCGCAATCAAAAAGTCGCAGCATACCGCCAGCGAAGACCGACTCGCAGGAGAAAAAAATTATAAAGAGACGACCTTTATCATCAAAAGGTAAAAGAAAGATAAAACATGGTCCTATATGCAAATAGCTAATTCAAAGAATTCAAAGAGAAAAAAAAATTCAAAATGTAAGGTTTTACAATATTTTGAGGCGTTTAATAAAGTGTTTATTTGATTTACAGGTGAAAGTAGCGCGAGCTCGTTACGCGCTTCGCGTCGCCCTCACGTTTCCACGGACAGCGATAGCTCCGGACGAGTTTCCAGGTAAAAAGAGACTTTACTGTCTATTATTTAAAGGTCTATTAAATCGTTTGAGATTTTGCTTAAAGCCCAAATATGACAGAATAACTACATTTATTCAGCTCAATTCAGTTTTTGTCCATACAAAACAGAAATTTTTTCTTTGGACAGTTGAGAAGCTGAGATTGTTTATAATAATCTCAGCATGCATAAACATGCAGTTACCCAGGCTTAACTGTAATTTGTTTGCATAAATTATATTTTCTAATAGTGGCGAAGCGAAATAAATAATTTAAGTTAGACCCTTTCAAGAAAATTATCCCTAATTATATCTATATAAGTAAATTATCTAAAAAATATCCTTTGAACCATACGTATCTATAATAATATATCAAATATATAGTTAAATTAAGATTTCATGAATAAATAAACATAATCAATATTATTCTTATTTATATTTCTTATTTTTTTAGATGTGGTTTAACAAAGAAGGTGCAGAGTCGTCGCAGTCAAAGTGCAAACTCGGCCAGTAGCGGAAACACCATTGCATCAACCGGCAGCAAAAGGCCAAGGAAAAGGAAAATAACCGAGTAAGATTAGTCATTAAACTTGAAAAAGTTTTATACTTTCGCTGTGTATGTATATTAGTGTGTCCCAGGCTATAAGGGCAATTTTTTTTTTTGCGAATGGAGTTACGCATACCCCTTATTTTTTTTCCATTTGACCCTAATGACTTAAATAATAAATATTATGGCAATCGGATAATGATAACCCGTGCCGACTTGATGTCAAACTTTGAATGAAAAGTTAGTATGGAAGCCATAGAGAGGTTGTAGAACTTAACACGTATTTCAGTAAATGAAACACTGTTTTACCCGTATATAATATTTATTAAGTATTAATCGTTAAAAGAACATTATTTACTAAATTTTCTTTTTAAGGTTTGCTTTTTGCAATCCGGATATACCTGTCTGTGTTCTTGTACGCAACGTAATAAAAATTGCTTTTGTTCCTCTTCCACAGTAATTAAGCCATGGAAGTCTTGCATTAACTTAACCGCTCTTTCAGCCGTATCGTTAACTGCTTTCAGTGCCAGCACCTTTTTCTTAGCATGTTGAAACGAGGTATTATTCGACCATGAAGCAGGACACTCGTTGAGGAAACTGTCATCAATTTTGAGTCGATTGAATACAGCCTTACTTTTGATTGACACAAAATCTGTATCCTTTCGGAATCAACATTTTTCCAGTTTTCTCGGAACTTTTTAAACAGTGGAATGTCAGGGCTCGTAGTGACTTGGCTAATTTTGGCTTCAAACACACCTTTTAATACCAACTCGTAGACGTGATGGCGGCAAGCAAAAACGAGCATTTCTCTATTAATTTTCTGTTCGAGAAGCACACAGGCACCATTAATACGACCTGTATTGGAAGCAGTGGTATCACAACAGAGAAACTGCACTTTATCTTCAAGATTCCAATCAATCTTAGCGTTCCTAACTGCCTGTGCCTGTTCGTTTCCTGAAGAGTTCTCTAATTTTGGCACAGCGATGAGTTGTTCTTTATGATCGTACGAAATAACTATCGGTAAACGTTCTTCTTTAGATTTTCGTGCATCTAAAGCTGGTAAGAGTTTGCCATCCCAGTGGACAGTTACAGTATCCGGTACCTCGTTTTGAAAATCAACTTTTATAGCTTCTGCGCGCTCTTTTCGCTTTTCTGTACGAATTCTTTGAATTGAGGACTTACTTATAGGATATTCGTCAGTGTTATGTCCAAGCGCTTCAATAGTTGCTTCAATAATAAATACAGAATTTCGCATACTTAACTGACACCTATCTAAAGCTGCCACTAATTTCGGAGTTATGAAATTTTTCCTCATAGAAGTGTTAGACTGTTTGCTCTCGGTAAAGGTGGGCAAGTTTTCTTGCAAATCCATTATTTCAGATTCAAAAGACGAATTTTCTTGTAGTGGTTCATAAGAAGGTGATGAAGGAGTTAAGGATGACAGATATTTATCACGTCGCTTTTGCTCGTCAATGTTTCTAATGTAGGCCTTTTCCTCCTTTTCGGCCAGTTTTTTATCCACTCCAGCTAAGTGACCAGGCCGACCTGGCTCCCTCTGGCGCTGCAGGAAGATTTTATCTTCATTAATCCTCATTAAATTAAGGGCATCGGCGTGTGCAAGATCAAACAAATCATTTAAGTTTGAAATAAATTCTCGCCGACGCTGCACAAACACGCCTTGAGTTTTATTTGCATTTTTTTGCAAATCTCTCCAAACTTGATACAAGTTAACTAGTTTTTTAACACAGTTTGGTAAAGACTTAGTTGGTATACGTGCCTTTTCCCAGTAAATAATGCACTCACGAATAGTAAGATTGGCGCTTTCATTGACACTTAAATTAACTTCTCGAATATTATAGAACAGAACTGCCAGTACCTGTCCATTAGAGGGAAGTTTTGAACCGGTAATTTGATGTTTTACGTCCCCTATTAAAAATATCCCCTTTTTAGAACTGCGTAACTCCATTGACATGTTGACTGAATGAAAACAATGCGTTTACTAATCAACAAACAAGCAACAACAAGCACATCAATACGTTGGCTCCCGCGCGCCTTAGTAAACAAGTACCGACATGTTTCGATGCAAGTCGGCACGGGTTGCCGTGGTTCTAAATACGTGAAACTTTATTTATAATACCTTTGACATCATTGAAACAAAATAAGAGGGTATGCGTTGGAAAAAAAATACTTTTATTTTTTTGGGACACCCTAATGTATATTCACTGTATAAATGTTATTCACAGACCATCAACAAATGAACCGACCCGTTCGGGTGGTACGAATGTTAAAGCGCAAGTTGGGGATAAGCTGAAAGTATACTATGGTCCCACGCAGTCCGAGTCAAAGGTAAAGGTATAATAAAGTCACATCTATTTTTTTTTTCATAATTTATTTAATTTTAATAATAGTTCTATACCGTTTTTATGTTATGTTTCAAATATTAAGATTTTTTTAACACTCGACGTCCGACGCAAAAACGGGATGTTATAATTATGACGTGTATGTCTGTGTGTCTGTTTTTGATCCGTTTTCTTTTGTTTGAAAGCTGACGTGATCGGGATCGTTCTTAGCTATAAGTTACGAAGATCTATTCAGGCGTTTGAAGACCATCAGCGCGTTTCCTAGTTGACACAGACATGTGTGATTTTTCCATGACACGGGTAACCTTGATCTGATGCTGCAGCATCAACTAGTCTGCGGGATAATCAACTCCTCAAAATCTTACAGCAGATATAACGTGTTTGGGCTCAATAAAAAGTCGAGGGTTAGTTTATAACTTTTAATTATAGCTTATGTTTCAGATATTAAAGCGTTGTCTTTAGTAGGGGTCCTTCTTTTTTAATGATTCTGTAAGGAGGGCCATTGGGCTGGCTAATGTCCCACTTTGGCTGCCGTTGCTTTGGCTAAAAATTACACCAGAATAGAGTAAAGGGCTCTTTCCTTTAATCACGTGCTCTTGTCCCTCGATGGTTTTCTGTAACGGTGGTTACTACCGCCACTGCTTTTTCTTCGTTTCGTTGTCTATCTTAATAAGATCTTAATCATGTGGTGACCTATTAAATTATTTTGTTCCTTTAATGTTTTTAAGTGATACAGCGTAAATAATATATTTGTTAAATAGTTGAGTATGAGTGAGTGTTTCACCTCTGTTATTTATTATAGAGTGACTTGTGTCAGGTAACATACGAGGCGAAGGTGATCGAGGTGTCCGCCGAGGGAATGCTGCGCGTACATTACACCGGTTGGAACACTCGCTACGACGAATGGATTAAACCTCAGAGGATAGCGCTTAATGTCACCCAACACGACGCCAGAAACAAAAAGGTAAAAAAAATTACAGTCGAACTATAATATTAGTTAGTACTGGTAGTATTTGTAACAGCCTCGTACAAGGAGTACGAGGCTAAATGGAGCTAGATCTAAAACAGCTCAGACTACTTAAAGTATTTCAAATTGCTTCAGTTTTAAAGTATAAATTAATAGGTTCTAAAGTGATTGCTAATTTTGTTACATTTATCTAATTTTCTTTTCTATTCGAAATGAATTATCATAATTATATTGTGCCAATCAGAGTCGCTATTCAAGTCTGTTATATTGAATTGTCCGATGATTTTTTTATTTCTTCCAAAGGATATATAACTGCGACAGATTTATGTTGATTTAGAAAAGCAAATATTTTCAAAAACTGAATTTTCATTGCCTTTCATTTATCGGCTGCAACCAATCGAAATCGGGCTGATCACTTCTTAATTTACATTTTACAATGACTTAGTTATATTTTTAATAAAATTTTCATTCGCCTTGCTTTTTCATAAATTATTTCAATTTAATTTTTTCAGGGAACGGGTAATAGCAGACGTGTCAGATCTAAGAGGACAACAGAGGGTAAATTATTTTTCTTTAACATATTTATTTATATATTTCAATTATTTAGTTAATTTGTATTTCATATATATATATATATATATATATATATATATATATATATTCATATATTTAAGATATATATAAGCGTTATATTTTCTTACAGAATCTTCAGCTCGTTCTACTGATAGTGATTCGGATAGCGATGACGATATTAAACGATCCAAGAAGTCCGAAGACAAATCAACGAATAAAAGTAATTTTGCTTTCAACATAAATAGGGTTTTATTTAAAAAAAAAAAAAAAAAAAAAAAACAATGATAATCGAATTTTGTTACAGCTCCATCAAGGTCCAAGGATACAAAGTCAAGTGACAGCAGCAGTTCCAGCAAGCCTCGTAAAAGGCCAGTAAGAAACGTGCCGACACCGACAAATGTTTCACCGCTTAAGAAACCGCGTCTTGCTTCCACCGGACATCAGGGCCGGGATTATGATCTTAACGAAATAAGATCGGAATTGAAAGGATTACAAACAGTGAAACAAGAGGCAGAGGAACCTATCAAACAAGAAGTTACCGAAAAAGATAATGTAACAACTTCCCTGCAGCCGATTGCGCCTCCTACTGAACCGGCACAGCCTGACAAACAACCGGAAGATGTATACGAGTTTAAAGAGCCTGAGCCATTCGAAATTGAATTGCACGATGAAAAGAAAAAGAGGTCGCATAGAATTTTTGATGACATCTCTCCGAGCAAATATTCGTCAACACTGTCCAAATCGCTGAGCGAAGAGATATCTGAGGATCCTTTACGGCCAAGACCTTCGACTTTGAGGTCGCCATCTTTATCGCCGTTTAGAGATTTCGGTGCAACACGAGATGCTCCTGGTAGACAAAGTCCCGAGGAGGATTCAAAGGATGGACTGTTTTCCTTGGATGATGACTCGTTCCCGGGTGAAGGCAGTTCTGGTCCCATTTTCGAAGGATTCACACCAGCCAAAAATCAAGAAACTTATTCTAAAAAGAATAAGGTTTCGAAGCTGAGGGAACTAATGGATGATTCGCCCGAGAGTCCTGCCGATGATGAACAGTCCTCGGATGATGATACGGAAGATATAGTATTGAAGGAAGAACCCAGAGAACCGAGTCCAGTTATGCCTCCCGTGGAAACACCAAAACCTTTAGAAGAAAATAAAGAAGAACCCAAACAAGTAGAGCCAAAAGAACCTAAACAAGTAGAGCCAAAAGAACCATTGGTAACTCTTAGTAAAGAGACCCCTGATGATGCTGAACCTTCACCACAGAGTGTAGAACCACCCAAGAGTCCTTCACATATAAACAGAGAAGTGAGTGTTACATGTAATCCTACAAAATCTTTAAGCCTTGTCGTGGCAGTTAAGGAGGTAATAAAGAAAGAAGACGATAAAGAGCAGGTAGCAATCGTTTCCAGAGATACTTCGCCGCCTAAAATCGATGAGAAGACTCCGCCGGTCAAATCACACGATAATAATTCGAAGACCGAGAAGACCTCTGACCCTGAGCCAAAAATATACAAATTGGAACCACCATCAAGTCCTCTCATTGATACTGAAGAAGATAAATCTGAACCCGACAGCCCAGCAAGACTCGACGTCATACCTGAACCCCCGCCTGGATTCTTACTACAGTCGGAAGGACCGAAGATTGCTGAGAAGTTATTGAAAGCAATAAAAAGTGCCAAACGCTTATCTATGTCGCCACCACCGGTCGAGGAACCACCTAACACCACTAAACAGGATATACTTACTGTGAGTAAACCCGAAATCAAATCGATTAAAACAGAAAATAAATTATCACCAGTTCCGCCGGAAATTAAAATAACAACTGCAAAGGATTGCGCAAAAATTAAAATTGAACCTGTCAAGAAATTTGGTCAATCGGAAGCGACCGATTCCGTGCTCGGTGAACCATCAAATGTGAGCGACTCAAAACCAGAACATTTGGACATTAAAAAGGCGAAGACAGAAGGACCCACTCCGCCCAGACTTCACAGTCCACTGAGTATACTAGAAAGGCGAACGAGTGTAGCAGATCTGCCATTGAGTACTATTGGAAAGAACAACAAAGTATTGAGTGATACTATACAGAAACTCTCCAGCCAAATTAATCAAGCGCCAATTACTTTAGTACTGCCTCCATTCCCATCGGAAGATAGAAGCGAATCTAGCGACTCCGATGACTCGGACAGAAGGTAAAACTATACTGATTAATTTATTATTATTTATATAATCATACTATTACCAATATTGGAGATTAGATAATTTGATGTGCAGGATAAAATGAGTGCGCGTTTTTTATGTATAATTAAATATCAATTTTAATTTATCAATTAAATATCAATGAAGAAGTTTCATTATGTTTTTAATAGTATATTAAACGTAATAGAATTAAAATATAAATCAAAACTAACTAGTCACTGTAATTTTTTTTTTGAAATCCATCAATAAATGACAGATAAATAGATTATTTAAGTTTACGTGTTTCAGCGCGAAACTACTCACCTGTGACGTTATTTGACCTGTCCGAGACCTTCGCACCACAAATCACTGTGTAGGTCAAGTGACGTCACATTCTGGATAGTCGCGTGTAACGAAATTATTCTTACAAGCGCAACTTTATTAAAAAAAATGGAAACTTCTTCATTAATTTACCTTTAATATTTTTAATTTGTTGATGCTTTAATGCCGTAATGGTTCACTGTATTGCATAAATGTATCTCGTAACAGGTTAATAATAGACAAGCTTTCGGTGGAGGAATGGGGCAGCGGAAGTTGCGAGCCCCCGGTGCGAGTGGAGAGTGCGGTGGCGGCCTCTCGCGGCGGACCGCACGCCGGCAAGTCGCCGGGCGAGTGGAGTGCCGGCGAGTCGCTGCTCATGCTCGAGGATGCCTGCAAAAACGAAAGAAAACACAGTAAGGGACCTAATCTTTCCTTCTTTTTACATCAGTTCCAACTAGCTGGTGCCAGAGACTGAAAAATCCGCGTTGAAAAAGTAAATACGTGACGACGTTGGCGCTGCCACGGGAACAGTGGCGTATATTTTTATTTATATTTTAAGACGATCCCTCGGAAACTCAACATTTGTCCATGATAAAAAATATCCTATATTTTGATCCAGGTAATAAACTATATGAGTGCCAAATTTCATCTAAATCGTTTTTGCGTGAAAGATAACGAAGTTGAGGTTTTAAGGCGATATGTTTGTAGGCGCCAGCGTAGTGGTGGCGGGATCGGCGCGGGCGTCGGGCCCGAGCGCTGTGGCGGCGGCGAGCGCGGGCGGCGAGGAGGACAGCAACATATCGCTGCTGCTGTGCGAGGAGACCATCCCCGGGTCGCCGGCGCCCGACGCCGAGCCGGCGCCTCCCCGACAGCGGCTGCACATGCCCTTCGCTTCCGCACCACAGCACCACCATCATCCCAAAGGTATTACTTTTCACCCCTTAAGAGCGCTTAACAGTCCTAACGCAATGTACTCGTAATACTGCGCGCGTAATGCAACGTAACGTAGCAGTATTTGCCCCGAGCATTAAATAGTAAAAAAAAAACATATAAAATAGACCTTAGTATTTTATAATAATACTAGCTGACCACGGCAAACGTTGATTTGCCAAAAAAAATTGGGGTGGGGCCACCCTAATCACTTAGGGGCATAAAAATAGTTTACGACCTATACACAAAAAAATTCATAAAAATCGGTCAAACCGTTTCGGAGTTTCGTTATAAACACTGTGACACGAGAATTTTATATTCTATAAAAAAGCATTGAAATTTCATGTACATATATTGTCTAAATTTATAGAAATAGCACAAAAATGCACCATTTCATATTTTTTTAACGCTTATGTTCGAATAAACTTATAAAAATCGATTTTAACAAATGAAAGTAGAGAATATTTTTCTAAAACTTGTACAAGTCTAGAAATTTGCACAATAATCTTCCCACAAAAGGTACTTTATACTTGTGCAAGTATATAATAACTGTATTACACTAGTGGCTACCATAAGGGAACTAACTGTTTTAAGATTGTGCCGAGTCTCGGCGTGCGACGGGGCCGGCGGGCGCTGGTGCGGCTCGGGAAGGGGGCGGCGCGGGAAGGGAGGGGGCCGGCGCGGGAGAGGCCGAGGCCGGCGGGGGCGGGGTGTGGGGGAGGAGGCACGCGCTGCTTGACAACACCCCACCGACCACCCCCGACAGCAGCCTCGATATGTCACCTCACAGGTACCTACGTACTTATTTTATCCGCATTAGCATTTTACAGAAACATTACAAGTAATCTATACTTTTAAAAAGTTTTGTCCTGACTGACAATTGTAGGTGTCATAACAGAAGCAGGAACAGATACAGTCTGTCTGTGGAACTTAACATAAATATATATATATATATATTTTGTTTAGCAGAGAGCGGCGCATATCGGAACGCGATAGTCCATTAGAGCGAAAGGAGGAGGAAGACGATGGTCGCGGAAACGACGCTTCCGCTCTTGACATGGACAAGCCATTCCGTAAGTGTTATTTTTGTAATAATACAGGTCGACAAAGGACCACTCGATGGATTTTTGTATCCCTTATAATAGTACAGGATCTGAAGAGAGGTCGTCCTTCGCCCATATGTTTACCAGACGAAAATTGTTATCCATTGTTATCTAGGAGAAAATAAATGTCGATTGTGTTGCCTATTAAAATATGCTCATGGTAGAAAGTAGGGTGTTAGTTTATAATTTTAATTATAGCTTGTTCAAATTCCATTAGTTGTTAGAGTATGTTTTGATCGTTGGGTTTCCATGGTTTGAAAGTAAGGTGAAATGTTGTCCAGTAGGCGTGCGAGCCCGCAAGGCGTCCGAATGCTCTGGCGCGGGATCGGGACGCGGTCGCGGGCGGCGAAGGCGCGACACGGACGACCACATGTCGCACACCACACACCAGCCGCCCGCCTCTTCCAGATACAACTTCCTAATAGATCTAGGTCAGTATTTATTCCTTTTTCAGTACCTTTACTATGAGTTTATAATGTCAAAATGATTGTTTAAAATAAATGTAAATGTTTTACACTATCGCTAACGAGTGCGGTAATTATAAATTCACGGTAGAGGTATAGGGCAGTTAAATCGAAAACGCTTTTTATGATGTCAAACATTTTCTGCAACGGGTGAGACCGGATGTTGGTGTGGCGTTGCCAATATTTGGTCAAACTTTGGCCAACACTCTTGGAACTATTAATTCTACGACTCTACTCGGCTCAGAGATCCGCCTCCACCGCTTTGAGCTCGTGCATACCTATTTATGGATTGTAAAACTGTGTCTATACAGTATGTAGCCGTTGATTTTAGTTAAAGGTTTTTTGTCAGGGCAACAATGTTTGGAAATTAACATTTCAAAGTACCACCCAGTATATTTAAGCGTATTTAAAGATTGATGTCACTGTGTTTGTTGTTTTAGATCCACTGTGGGATTCGCAAACACGCATCAACGTACTGACCTCTCGTATGGCCGAGCTGCGTAAAGTGTACCATTCGGTGAAAGGGGAGTTGGCCGCCATCGACCGTCGACGGAAGAAGTTGAGACGTAAAGAGAGAGAAGGTGACTTATTTCATTTTATTTCATTGCCGTAGTATGAACTTATATATTTTTAGGCTGACTGTCCACTTGATGGTAGATGGTCACCGTCATATATAAAGACAAGCTACGCCACAGGTGCCGCAAGTGCGCCGCCGACCTTAGTAGAATATTTCAAGAAATATGTAACGCTTTAGCACAGTACAATTTGAAAGAACAATGTCTATGATTTCAATATATTAGTCTATATTAATATTACAAAGAGAGAAGATTTGTATGTTTGTAATGAATAAACTCAAAAAACTACTGGACCGATTTTGAAAATTCTTTCACCTATAGAAAGCCACATTATCAGCGAGTAACATAGGCTATATTTCATAAGGTTACACGCGACTTGTCGCGTAACAGTACCTTTTTTTTCTGGACGAAAGGTACCCTATGTCCTTTCTTGTATCCCTGACAATGTGTATGCAAAATTTCATGATGATCGGTTGAGTAGTTAAGGCGTGAAAAGGTAGCGAACAGACAGACAGTTACTTTCGCATTTATAATATTAGTATGGATTGTCAATTTAAGGTGGTACTGAAGTCGATAAACTCGAAACCGTTTGACCGATCGCATTTGCAATGAAACTTATCAGATCTAAAGGTTTTCACGTTGTCTTATTGTGAAAACAATCCCAAATAAGAGCAAATATTCACAAGATTCCGTTTGATTTGTTTCAGCGGTGAAAGCAGCCAAGGCGGCATGTTCCTGATGAAAATCGTAAAGTTTATTCGTTTTAGAATGAACTCTATAGTAATTTTAATTAATATCTAAACATTTTGAACTCAATTCGTTGGTGTTGGAAGTTAGAAATGTGTAAAACATGTTAATGCATAATTCTTAACTGACTTATACTGATCATGTAACTGACTATTCATCGAAATAAAACACCGATATAAGTGTGACTGTATATTGTGGGTGAAAACAAGTATTTTGTAGATGATACGTATAATTTTAATAATTATAAACAATTGTGGTTGTTTTTATCATACAAATAAATAACAAAAGTTTAAAATAATAAAACGTGTTTAAATGTGTTGGTTTATGGGTGTTTGTCCCCAAAACAAACGTACAGGATACTTGTCCATCTGTATTAAATCAAATCAAAATCAAAATATTTATTTATCCTTTAGGTTTCTACAAGAAACTCTTATGATCGTCATTATAAATTTAAATTTACCAGGGTTAAGATTAGTCTCTTCTTTGAATTTATACTGATAGACTTAAATTAATATAATTCTTTTTTCTACACTATTAAAAAAAAGAGCACTAAATCAGTGCAGTCAAAAATAAATTTAAAAATTGATTAGAGTTTATATATATATATATATATTTTAAAATGTCGTGAGAAGATTTCTAAGAATAATATAATTTTAACATAAAATTTGAATTTGAATAATAATTACAAATTTCTATTTGTAGTATTTTAGTATGAGTAAGGGCTTCACGAGTTTATCATATTTTTTTATATATAAACGCCTCAGCTAACATGAAACAAAAAAAATAATGCAAAGTAATTATAAGAAGACACTGAAAGGTTTTAAAAATCAAACGAAATATTTTGCTCTGACTTGAAATTAGTGGTGACAGTATATAAAATAATAAATATTTGTTAACAAAACTAATCCTCTACATTTCCAAATATCATTTGTAATTTTTAAATATACTTAATGCGTTTGTTTTTTGTTTAATACTTTCGTAAATTATGTAAGTTAATTAATTTCGTAATTAAGTCTATTCGCACTTTAGAATTCGCTTTGGGTTCATAGGTGCAGTGTAAAACATTGAACTTTTTATATTCTAGACATGATTTAAAGGAACATTTAGAACAATTAATCTTTTTTTTTTACAGTAATACAGTCTCTTCAGTTCCTTCACTGAACTCGTGACTTTTATTATGTGTTAATTTTAGGACTTGTTTTTTTTTATATCTATAATAAAATAAATTAATCTCATTTGTAGCTCGACGAAGATTTAAATCTGTGGATACATTACAGAATTCAGGTTTACATGCATGGAACTTTGCATGAAAAAATAGATTTTAAGGAGTTAATTGGTTAAGTATCCTTAATTTTTTTACTGGTCTATAGTTTTTCTTTAAAGGTTAGTTACCGCGCCATAATCAATGTATATGTATATATATATGTGACTGTCGGTCTGTTTGAGTAATAATAAATACCCTAGAATAAAAACAACATTTTTATTATTTGACCATAGAAGTGTGCGTTCTACTGTCCGTGTGTGTTGCCCTCATTTTATTATTTCATATTGTATTCATATATTCACGCCCTATGGATCTTTCGACAGATGTACGTCGACCTTAACCTTTGCACAAAATAAGATTGTCGATCTCTGTAATATAATATGGCAACACTACTAAATTATGATATGTGTTTAGTTTATAGTAACTAGAAATTTTAATTTGTTTATTACATTTGATTTCTTAAGTAATCAGTTTCATTAGTAGAGCGATGCGTCACGTGACTACGGCGCGTTGCCACGCGACGACCATGTCGCTTCAGTCTCATTAGCCAACCTACATTTTCTTTTGTAGTGTAAAAATATTTTGAATGTTCTTATTTAACATTTAGTTTTCCAATACTTACTGTATTATTTATTGTAAAATAAAACACATTTTAAGTATATTTTTTTGTTATTTTTATTTTAATATAAGTTTAAATTAGATGACAATGTCAAATATTGTAACAACAAATTGTTACATTACAATATTTCTTAAACAATGTGATTGCTCAAGTGTCAAATTTATAAACGAAATATACCTAAATCTCTTAAAAATAAATACATCGCACATAAAGAACAATCACTGTAATTATCTTGAAGACAAATGACGAATATGCACGAAACATAATTATACAAAATTTAAAACATCTGAAGGGAATTGAAATGCAATGAAACAGGTTGAAGCGTCATATCTAGTTATATGACAATGCTAATTAGTAATTAGCTAGTAGTACATTTATTTGTTTCAATTTTGTTCTTCAATAAACTATTTAAACTGAATAGGTACTCGAATCGGAAATTGTAGTTAGTTAACATAGGGCCAATTTAATAGATTGTATTTGACAAGTTGAACTGCACAATTACTTAACCTTAACCTTTTTAGTTTAAATAAATATTTATTGTAAAAAGAAGACAATTTTCAAGCAGGTCACCTCACTATGAAGCAGAGTGGACAGATGTCAAATGCGATTATTAAAATTGGCCATACTGTAGTTATCACTCTTACCGAATCCATAATTTTCATAAACTATTTTGAGTAAACTCTCAAAATAGTTTATGAAAATTATGTTCACAGATAAATTATAATTTTTTGTTGAGAAATATTTTCACACAATTTATTTTGGGCAAAATATGATCTATATTATTTAACAAAAACCATGCATATTTCGTATATAGTGCTATGTTTAATAATAGTTGGGATACTGAGGCCACGGATGTGGGTGCTGATAGGGTCCGGGTGGTTGCTGGTAGCCCCACGGCGGCTGATAGGGTTGCTGGTACGACTGGTCGTAGGACTGAGTGGTCGTCGGCGCGGTTTGGTAGTACGAGCTGTTGCCGGTTGTCGTCGTGGCGCTGTTTGTCGTGGCCTCTTTCTTCTTGCTCGACTCGGTCATTGCACTGTGTGGTAACAAATTTTTTACTGTTAAAAAAAAACAAGTAGGTGTGCTTAAAACGACAGAAGTGGAAACTTCATCAAGGCGAGGTTAATAATAGGAAATACAACCATTTTTTTTTTCCTTTCATATCTATCGATTACATATAGCAGCAGTGACGCGTTGGCTATATCTCTCTCACTCCCTTTAGTCAACTCGAGTCGAATTTACTCCAACGAACGAGCGCTCTACATAGCCTAGCGTTTCACCTCAGTCTTCACTTCAAAACGCTTAACTTTCTGTGTTCATCCCGCTTTATACTTGCCTGGGCGTTGGCGGATGTGCTTCGTGCTTGTCCTTGCGGCGCTTGCGCAGATGCCTGGCGCGCGCCGCCGCCGCTCTCGCCGCGCTGGCCGGGCCCAGCTCCTCGGCTAACTCGCGCCTCCGCCACGCGAACAACGCCACCTGTTCGGGCTCCGCGCCCTCCGTGCGCTCGTATGAGCACACCAGTTCCTCGAGCTGGTCGTAGGGCACGTCGGGCGTGTGCAGCGCGAGGTCGAGGCGCTGCGAGTGCACTCGGTGGTTGAGCGGGTCGCGCGCCACGGCCTCGTCGAGTACGGCGCGCGCGGCGGCCGGCTGGCGTCGCACGTGGAACAGGAAGCGCGCGTACTTGACGGCCAGCGCCGACGCCACCGCCTTGCTCTTGGCGGCCGCGATGTACGCCTCGTACAGCTGGCAGCACTTGTCGTAGTCGCCGCGGCGACGCTCCAGGTTCACGCGTCTGACAATACAATACACACAATCGTCCAACTATTATAACAATGATGCAGATGGTATTAATAGCCACCTACCTACCAGCAAATGGCTGTTTCTCATAGAAACATACACTCACAAAGATCGCATAATTATAGCAAAATAATGACTACCAATTTGCTTCGTACTTTCAAAGTGACTTTAAAAGACCGATGGCACGACTTGTGCAGTACTTTTCTCTAAGTTGCAAGTTGCAAGAAACCAAATCAATTTCTTCTTCTATGTAACATTACTTTTTTTTAGTTGTTACATTTTTCATGTAACAACTTCTAAATGTAAAAAATTTAAAAATATTTGTTAATTCAGAATAAAATTGACAGTATGAATAAAACAAAATGGCGATCGTCTTTTTGTGATCTAGTTGGTCGCGCCTGGGTAATCTATAACAGTACAGCAATCTCTAATATTGTCCTTTTGGACATTGGCGACGTGTGAAGAGAAAAGAATCGATTGGTGCTTCGAATCTATTACCTGTATTGTATTTGTACGAGATTGGTACAAGTCTTCTCGATGCGGTCGAGAATCTCGGCGGCCTTAGCGCTGTTTCCGTGGGCCTCTTCGAAGTGGGCCCAGTACAGATGGAGCTCCGGCTTGTCGAGGTGATGCACTGTGCACGCCCGCTCCAACACTTCGCGTTCGGCCGCTATCAACTCCGGAGCGCTCTCCGACCGCTCCTCGAGGAACTTCACCAGCTGCCAAAAACAGACATTTATTTATTTACATATGTTTCGGGCCTTCCTAGGGGGGGTACATGCTCAGAATATATAACAATACTAACAAAGGTCATGTTTAGGTATAAAAATATACTTAAACTTGCCAGAGCCACCCACCTGCAAACAAAATTGAAACCTATAATTGCGTACAAACGATCAATATCCTAAGTGCGTTGCAGTTTTATGGCCGAGCCGCCGGATTCTATAGATAGATCATAGACACAACAAGTTGGTGGGGTTAAAAGTTGCTTCATAGTTTCCAATAAGCGTCATCTGTATCCCGTGTTCGTTTTATGCCCAGAACGTCTATCGCTTGTCTAGGTCAATTAAAAAGCAGTTTCTGTTTAAAGTAATATTAATGGTGGTAATATTATATTTATATTATATTTATTTATATTAGGGAAACATACAATATCTCGCTACACATTATAAATATACATACAAGAAAAACATAAATCAGCAAAGTTTCCACTAAATTACTAAAACATATTATAAATTACAAGTCACACAAGAATATTGGAGCTGGTAGAAAACATACAAAAAGGTAAGAATTACACAAAAAAAGAAAGAGAAAAACAAATAAATAAACCAGTTAACAAATAACATATAACATACAAAACAAACATAAACTGGCTGCAACAAAAATGAGCATGAATGAGCATACCCTCATCCAGAACTCCTCGTAGAGGGCGCAAGCGATGAGGCAGCGTTCGTGCAGTACAAGCGCCCGCTTGAAGGAGCCGTGCTGCTTCTCCCATTCCAGATACGCCTTCCAGTTCTTCAGCTGGCATCGCTCGAGAGGCTTCACGTGGAAATATGGCCTTTTTATCTGCTCACAAAAATATATTATATTAACTTTAAACGTTTTCTAACTTGAACAGTCCAATGTGCAATGGATTCAACTATGTAATTAATTATAATTGTATCACTTTATAAAGTTATTCTAAACACTTGAGAATTCATATTTTTTCGCGAATTCGCTTCTTGATCCTTGTGAAAAAAATGTAAGTTATGTTTTTAAAACATACTTAATTATTTTAATTTCAAAACACAGACTATTTCCAGCATTTTACATATAGGGAATGGAATTTTACATATAGTGTTCATAGAATAGAATATGTATGGGCTTGCACAAGGGCGCCATTTAATGAACCTGCGCCCGTGTTATGATGCTAGGGCAATGATCTATGAATTTGATTGTTACTGATGTAACGTAGCGTTACTTATTTTATTTATTTTATTAAGTTATATTACCTTATTTGTTTATTTATTTATTTAAGTATTTAAAACCTTATTATTTTTTTTAAATATATAGAATTGCATTTGACGTTCAATATTCAAAATTTTCAGTCAGAGAGCGTTTTTTGTTTCTCTGTCGCTCGCAGAGAGCGGTTCAGTTTTTGTGCTGATAATAGCCTGTATTTGCCAGTTTCATTTTCTTTTAAAATTTTAATTATTCAGTTTAAAATATCTATGTAAAAAAACCCCGGTTTATAAATGGGTACGTATTTCATCTTATTTCTGATGATAGATTGTTGATTAATGTTTTTTTATTATAATTTGTGTTTTAGTTCATTTTAAATTTATTGTTAATTTACTCATTTAATTCTATTATCTTTTGCAGTTTATTTTTAATCCTTATGCAATTGTATTTTTTTTATTTTACTCTTGTTTTTTTTTGCCTGACCATTTATTGAATAAATTATTAACATTTAGGGATCTTATATCTAAATTTTAGATTCCCACGGTCAGGCACACATATTTTTTCTTTTAGATTTGTGTTTAATTATTTCTTTTTCATTTCAGGGTTTTTTGTTATGGTTTTTTTGTTTTGGTTTTTTGTCATTCATGGATTTAATTAGAGATATATAATTAATATATAATGAATCCTGGGTTTTATCCGCATTTTACATTCTGATGAGCCTTCTTCATTTTTCTCTGGTGACACTGATGAGCAGCGTGTTTTATTTTGCCGAGAAGGAAAACTATATTATTACATCCAGCCATTATTCATATCCAGCTAAGTTTTTAACTTTTATTAGCCGGAGTTATTGAATCAAATTTTAAATTTCATATATATATATAATAACGTACGGGCTTAAGGACCACCCCCTGTGTTTTTTTTTTGTTTGTTTAAATATATTTTAAGTGCTAACATATGATTTTTTTCATTTTTTAGTTAGCTGGCGCCCAATTTTTTTAGTTAATTTCATAGCCGATAACGTTATCTTATTTCAATTATTTTCAACGTTTCACTGAGATAATTAAAAACGTACCCCTTCTTCAAAAGTCCATCGAGCAGCCACTTGCTCGCCGGTCGTCTTGTGGACCTTCCTGCGAGCCGATATTATACGCTCTTTGATCGCCTGTGCTTCTTCTTCAGAGGCCTGAATCAAACATCACTATAATTAGTCTTCAAACAAACTAAGTTTTGATGGGCCCGTTGGATGAGTTATTAGGCCCCGGGTTCGATTTCCGGCTGGGTCAACTTTGGAAATGAATTTTTCGAAAATGGCTCTGGTCTGGATTTGGAAAGTACACAACTACTATAACACCAGCGACGCCATAGGTGCTGCAAGTGCGTTGCCGACCATAGAAGGATTAAGGATAAGGGATAAGGGGGACTCACTCACCGAAACACGACAGCACACATGCATTTGTGTATGTTATTTGGTGTGTGGGAACGAGGAGGCTTACGATGTGATCGAGAGGTTCGTCCTCGCCGGGTGGAAGGTCGAGCTGCGGTTGGGCGCCGGCCGCGTCTCGCACTTCCCCTCGCAGTCGAACCAACTCCGCGCGAGACACGACGCCCGCCACCGGCTCCGACATCACGTGCTCCTGGAAGCTATTACGTTCACACATTACTTCACTGCACTCGCCTTATCCACATACCAACAGGACCTACAGTAAGTTGGTAATTTTAATTATTTTTCAACATTTATAATATTAATATCAAATTTTCAGGTTTTTGTTTTGTACGTATTAAAATGGAATCTCCTTATTAAACTTTTTAAGCTTTCTAAACACGTATAAAACAGAGGATGAAAGAAAAAACTAGAAAAACGATTTGATATTCTTGATGATTGTATATGAAAAGAAGATTTTTTTTTCTTTTTCACAGCTAGTTATAAAAGCCAGCTACAAAAGTGGATAAAATATTCTTAAGCGAATAAAAAGTTCTTATGTCATAGCTGGTATATATATATTTTTTTAATTTTATATTAAATGATATTTATATTTAATAGCAGTTTCCATGCACAATTACACGTACTTGTCGAAGTGAGATGTGTAGCCTAGCGTCGGCGTCGCCAGCAAACGGTCGTAAATGCTGGTGACGTTCAATGCGGAACCGTTTTCCGCTTCCCATTTTATGTACGAATCCCAGAGACGATCCGAACGGAACTCGAGACCACACGCATCTGAAATTACACAATAATTGTCACTTTTAAATAATGATGAACATTAAAAAAAACATTTAGCCACATATACTAGGATCTAATAGAGGCTAATTGAACATTTTTACTTTTTTGTATGAAACATTTTAAAATGTATGTGAATATTCACAGATTAATTTTTTATATCGTATATTTTTGTTTGCTAATCTTTTTAGTACAGTTATCCCTTTCCCGGAGAGTTTACCTAGTAACAGAGAGAAACAAAATTCCTTCTGTATAGAGTATGTAGAGTAAAATTAAATTTAAAAATTTTAAAAATCTTAAAAAATTGCGTTACATAATACTTGAACGCTCCCTTAAAATATTAGGTGTTGTAAGGCTCTGGGATCGCTTACTAATCAATGTAACCAAATGACACAAGTCAGGCTGACCAATTTACGACCAGTTAAAGGCACTATCTAATGTCCGTAAAAATAGACTTACCTATAGCCCTCTCGTACTGCGATTTAATGTAGACGTGGTCATCGGTGCGTGTCGACTTTATGTGATTCAGATAATGTATCCATAGATCTACCGACAAGGGTATCGCTTTGAGCCCTCTTTCCAACACCTGAAACGTGGTCTCGTTAAGTGGACTCGCTCCAGAGGACTCAGAGCGCCGACGCGGCTTCGCGTCGAACGCAAGCAAGGGAATAATAAACAGCATTGTATACATATTATATTGAGAGAGAGGTTGCGTATAGACAACGCAATACCGCGGGTTCACCTCCGGTATTGCATGCGAGGCAACGTCCCACTCCCATTCAATTTCAAATGAATATATTTTATTGTGTTGACATATTACACCTGTTCGGAGACTCGTCGCGTCGATGAAGTAGCCGTCGCCGTAGCCGATGACCGCGAGGCCTAACGCCAATTGGCTAATAAATGACCTGTTCCGCTCCATGCCATCATGGATTACTTCAAACCAACATATTATAATACCTTAAATATTATATCCACCATTCATTTTGTGACTTAAAAATATAGGTACAATATAAAAAAAAATCCATTACAATACATCATGCGTGTGTGTACAAGGTACAATCGTAAATATAATGCACATAATATGTAACTATATATTATATCAAATATACACCACAATATAATATGAAACACTAGAAAAATATCTATGCGTTCGTTTAATACAAGAATTCTCCGCGTGCGTATACTGACGAGTTCGCCTTACGAACATGGTGGACACCTCGGTGCACTGTTGGGAAAAAAAAGCAATTGCAAAATACCACTTTATGACTAATACAATTCAATTACCAAGTGTTTTTTTTTTTCTTTTTCATTTAAATACGACAAAAATAATTATATCAATGTCACAAACTGATCATTCACTAAGTCTTACCGGACATATCGAATGAATCCGAGTCACTTAAATAGAATAATTCAACCGAATGTCTTATGAAATACTCACCTCGAGACACTTCTTTTTACTCCCTTTGCGTTTCTCGTAGTCAGCGTACTTGCGCCAGTAGCCGTAACAGTACGGATAGTGGGATAGAAATGCGTCGTAGGCCTCTCTAGCCGCCTCCACCTCGCTCTGTGCATAAAATGCCACTTGCGTCAGTACAACAATCCACATAAACTTTCGCATATTTGGGTAGTACATACACAATCAGATGGCCCTTGCAAATCGACATTTATAATTCAGTTCTCATCGCTTCATAAAGCAATAAGATTAGCAATTTATATTCATCATAGTAACATTATGTCCTAATATTTTTTTTGATGGTGGCAGTATATTTGTCGGAGTACTCAAGTGGCGCCACAAGCGGAGGGTTTGGAAATTGGTTTCTGATAGCATCTAACGACTATCTTTGGAAACGTCAAGCAAAAAGCTTGGGTGCGTAACAAGCACTAGTAACGGTGATGTTAACTATCTGTACGAGGGGAAAGTATGAGGATCGCTAATGGTAGTGGTGGTCTTTCCATCGATTATAGGAAAAGGACTAAGGACGAGCATTCTGGGTAGAGTGTTCAAAGTGAACAGATGTCCAGCTAGTTCCGCAATGAACACTCTGCATTTGTTTGAATAGAAGTCACGATTCTATTGTGAAAAATTAAGAATATACATATTATCAGATAAATTACCTCTTGATCAACATATTGAAGTAAATACGTCCAACCGGTGAAGTTTGTTGGATCATCGTTGACTACCTTCCAGTACTTATCCAGCTCCGGAAGAATCTTCTTCTTTGGCTTCTCGTCTACTGATGCTCTCTTCTCAGCAGGTATCGGTTTACTTTCACCATTCTATATTAATTTCAACATAAATTAACTAACAATGCACAAGCTATATTAAAAATTAATATACATCAGGTCAAGGTTACCATGTCATGGAAATACCACCAAAGTACGAATAGTATACCAAATTTTCCATCAATCGAACCTGTGGAAGTTAGTGAAATCCCTTCAACTAGGAAATGGGCTGGTGGTATTCAAACGCCTGAACATATCTTCATAAATTATAACTAAAAACCATCTATTAAAAAACTTGAAATCAGCATCCACATCTGCATATTATTATGTTGAAAATTCTACATTTGCAACAACCCTGCTCTGTTACTATATTCTGCTTTTTCTCTTACCTTTACAACAGCCTGCTTCTTGCTAGACGATTCAGACTCAGATGTTGGTGAGCCAGGATCATATCCACTTGTTTCATTGTCATCGCTTTTGCGCTTTCTAGACTCTTTAGTAGACTCTTTCTTCGAAGCTGGCAACTCGTCTTCAGAAACAACCTACCCAAAGGGTTAATAAATTAATGGTTGGATTCTATCTTGTTCCCCCGTGATTTCGTCACCAATCGTCGGACACCAAGCTACACCTCCGCGCTCGGCCTTGGCTCCGGCGAAACTACTTTTTTTTTTATAAAATGGATGTCGATTTTACTGAAACCAACTGACTCGCATAATAATATTCCGGCGCCCAGTTCCGCGGCCCCTAACACACCTCCGCCGCACGGAATTCGTACAGCGGTTTTGCTACTGGAATTTCGCGGCGGAGGTGTGCTAGGGGCCAATAAAGTCTTCGTTTCAAGAACTATAGAATGTGTTAGAAATGTTTATGTAATAGAAATCAATGCACCCTGCATAAACTACCCAATACTACTGTTGCTATTACGATTTTAAAGAATTTTATAATAAAACACTAATGTTTTATGACATTAAAACATGTTAATTATTAGAAAAAAATTGAAGTTATAATAAATTCAAACAATTAAATACAAATATTTGCATGCCCTTGTCCGGTAAAACGGTCTGGTAACTGCTCTATGTAAATTAAGATTCTGTAGACATGCGTTTGTGCAAATAAAGTTTTATTTAATTAAAAGGACTTTATTTTTATTGTACCAGAGAAAAGAATTGTTGTTACCTCAGTGTCAGCAGGTAGTTCAGCTGGCTTTGGACCAGGAAGTTCATCATCGGAAACATTTTCCGCATCTTTGACACTGGGTTTCTGAACTTCAGGTAGCTCATCTTCAGATACCACTTCTGTTTCCTCTGCACCACCAATCTAAATAATTGAGGTTGGACATTACATATTTTTACTTAATCACCATAGACGATTAGAACAATTAGATTTGATTACTGAAAATGACCTATCACTGCACCCCCACCTCGCTGTGAACATACCTAATTGTTATGTTCGCGGTATTGGTTTTGGTGTTCGCGGTATAGAGATATAGTTAAACTGTAATAAGTATTTACCTCAACATTGTCTTTTAACAGTGTATCCTTCAAGTCATGTTCTTCAGTAGCAGTACCTTCAGCATTAGTGCTTGTTTCTTTTGAAACTGAAGGTTTAGTCTCAATACCAGCTTCTTTATTACTAGCGATTTTAGTTTGTTCCTCTGAATGCTTTTTTAATTCACTCTTCACTTTTCTGTCACAGAGTCCTGTATGTGCAGTTGCAGAATCTTGTGGATTTCGATCACTGGCTGCTTCGGATTCATTTAAACTGTCAGCATCGAATGCATCATGAAATGGTTTGATTTCCATATTGGTATTGCTATCATCATCCATTTTAGTCTGTGCTGCATAATTTGATATTTCATTGACTACTTCACTATCTGAATCCTTAACTCTTTGTGTTTCCGTAACATCGCCCTCGGTATCTGAAGCGGCTGTTTTGTAGGTAGCGCTAAGACGTGAATCGCCATCGGAGAGTACATTGTGCATTGAATCACTGGCAAAAGTTACAGCGTTGTCACCAACATCGAACGAGTTGAATTCCTCGTTGTGATTCTCCAAATAATCACCAACACTGCCGGTTGAAAGTTCGGCAGCGTTTAAAAAGCCCTGATTAGATATTGATGATTCGTCCACACCAGCAGCATCGACACTGTTGAACTCTCCTTCGGTCAACAGATGCGATAAGCCATTTGAGTTTTCATTGATCAATGGTCCTTCATCGGTATCCATAGGACCTTCGGGTAAATTTACCTGCAAAAAAAATCAAGAATTCAAATGAAAGGGAGAGCGTCTGGAAACAAATTTTATAACCTCGAATAAATCCAACACTTACAGGTACGTCCGAACTAATTTCATCGTCCATTATTTATTTCGATCAGGATGTAGATATGAATGAACAAACCTTATCGAAAATCAATAGAATTGATAGATTTGTTTGTTGTAGTAATAACAATTAGAATTTTACTTTTATCGACCATCAATACCAGACCAGCAACAGACCAACCAAACTGATCCAGACCATACAATACAGGCCAAGGAACATATATACTCTAATACCACTCTGATATAGGCCATACACAAATCTTTACACAATTAAGACACAGGACACAATAATTAATACAACAAAGTTTGGCGCGAAAATGAGAAAACACTATTAATAATCAAGATTATAGGATCCAAATTCAAATGAAATATATATATATATTTCATTTAAATATATATATTCAAATATATATATATATATATATTTGAATTATAACAGTATATTTATGGCCAGTCTAAGTACCATCTAAAGTAGCCTTTACATTTGGCTAAATTCAGTTAACTAAATGAATTAGACTCTGAATTTAGACAAATGTAAAGACATTCAGACTGTTAGACACACTAATTAGGCAATCAGAGTCGTGACTGCCGACCTAAATCAGTTAGCATGCTGAATTTAGCCAAGTGTAAAGCGATTTAGGCAAGAAATGCGTTTAGTTGTTTGCCACTCGCAGCGGAGTGCGCACGTCCATCATTTGTCGCCGAACGCAGCGCAGTAGGTACCTACTTTCGAGCTGCGATGGCCACTAGAGAAAAAGAAGTAATTCTTTTTTTAAAATTTGTTATCTCTTTAAATTGTTCAGATTCCAATCTTAGAACATTCCTTACATCGGTTATAATATATTTAATATATAATTTGTTATACACTTTTTAAAAGCAAATATTTTTTCATCCAAATCTTCCTGCGCCTTTTTTTAGTAATTAAAATCTAGCTCGACGCAACCATAGCCAAGGCGAGCCCTATCCTTTGGCACAGCTTTTGATGTTTTGACGGTCTTATGAGAGTGCTATGTACGTACGACACGCTCGGAATTCGCTGTTATACTGTGTTAGCTAGCTAATTAGATCAAGTGTAAAGAGCAAGCTTTTTATTCGCCTACGCTCTGTCTGAATTTAGTGAACTAAATTTAGCCAAATGTAAAGACTGCTTTAGTACAATGTACAAAGGAGTAATGTCATTTCAATATTTCATAGAGAAGTTAATATCTTGTTTTGTAGATCTCGTCACCAAACAAATCCCGCGGCAATAATAAATTAATATTGGCGCAATCAGAATTTGCACTGGACCACAGTTAATAACATTGTAAGCACAGATTACAAATATTTTTGGTGAGCTCATGATGAGCTGTGTCAAATTGTCAATGTCAATTTTAAAATTGATTTGAAATACCACAACCTTTCATCATTCGTAAATAAAATAAACACAAATAAAGCTCGAAAAAATATAATTTAGCGTTCAAAATGATCGCTTTACGCTCTTTAATGAGTAATAGTCTGTTTCCAGGCTCAAACATTGCAATTCAACAAACAAGGGTAAAGCATTTATGTTTTAGTATCTTGTGCTATAATAAAAGAGTACGTCTTATTGCTTATACTGATTTTTATATTTTCTAGAATACTTTTGTTTTAAAACGAAAAACTCCTGTACGTCTTTATAAAAAGGGCGGTGCCCCGCCCGCTTTGAGATCAAGGCACTTTGAATATCAATTAGTGGAGGATACAAATTTGACTAAACAACCTGATTTGAAGGTTATATTGAAAACATTTGTAGATGGTAAGTTATTTCTTTTTTTTTTTGGGTGCCTCCACCAGAGATGTGTGAGATGGTTGTGTAGCAAAGCGAGTGCACAGTTTACATTCTGTGAAGTGCACTTCCTAACTATAAGTCGCATATTATCGCGCTTCCTAACTATAAGTCACATATCTATCTCACATCGTTCCATTTAAAAATCATTGTACCTCTTCCTACGGAACCCAAGTTAAGCAATCAAAATTAAATGATCATACATATCTTTGTTATACAGCTTAGAGCATCTTTGGAAGAAAAGCACCCTGAACTTCTTTTAGTTAAATAAATTACATTAATAATATGAGTGTTATGCCATACTTTATTTAATAATAATAATTAATGTCCTATTAAATAAGTGAATTACATACTACTTACTTACATACTTAACTAGTATAGATAGCTAGTCTATATATAGATGGCTACACTATAGATAAACTAGTCATTTTGCAATAATTATATTATATAGTAATAAGTTGTTGCCATATTTATATAAAAAACCATAGATTAGAGAAATACAGAGTTTTAAATTATAAACAGTTTTTAGTCATCTTTTGACATTCATTGTTTTTCCCGAGGAGTCTTCATTTTATGGTTCTAATTAGTTATAAATAAAAAAATATAAAATTGTTTTCAATTTATGGAGGATGATCCAAATGAAAAATAATTTTATATATTTTTATTTTAATATGAACTATCTTTTAGGTTATGGAAGACCTGGCGATGTGTTATCATTACGACCTACAAAAGCTTATAAAGAGTTTCTTGTCCCTGGTATAGCAGTATATGCCAGCCCTGAAAATTTGTTAAAGTACAAAGTAGATGAAAGCGAACCTCAAACTGAAGATGCTCTTAGTTCACCTTTTGTCCAAAGAGTGAGTTACTTTTTTTTACAATTGTCTAAAAAGTTTTCTTAGTAAAAAGTTTTTTTCATATTTTAGGTGACAGACAGGCTGACGTTCCACTGGATGATGGTGGCCACTGTCGCCTATAAAACAAGCAACACATTAGCAGGGATTGAGGATAAGATTGGGAAGGGATAAGGGAATGTGCTTTGGCATCCCTTACTTACTTACTTACTGAAACACAACAGCACACTTCTGTAAAGGGGGGGTTTACTGTCGCCATTCTGGGCTGCCCATATGACTGTGAAGCGCAATGTGTCCTGCCACTACTTTCCAAATCCAGATCACAGCCAACTTTGAAAAGTTTAAAAGTCTAAAAAGTTGTATATTATTATGTAACTACTAATTGGTTTCAGCTAATTATTCTTTTTTTATCATTTTATGTGTTTTTTTATCATTATCTGTCATAATGTCTACAATATTTAGAAAGTGATGTCGATGATTTTAATAAATATTTTTTATTTTATATAAATTATTCTTTGTAAAAATAAAAGAAATATTGTTGCAGACAATAGACTGTCTAACGAGATTAGTCTTATGTATCACAATGAGCAAAACCGAGCCTTGGACCTTGGAACCGTGGCATGTCAAAGCATCATTTAGAAAATCTGGCTTTTTTGTGCCAGAATATGCCATAGAAATGCCTCCAGTGGAAATAAAAGGACCAGATCTAAAACTGCAGGAGAAGGAGTTCTATGTTACTGTAACGGTAGATAATATTTTTACTGCTTTAATTAGGGCGTCAAGTCATGTTTCAGAACATGGTTTGAGCACACTATGCATAAATTAGTAAGTTGCATCTGGCTGCAATAGTCACTCCCTTTATAGAATAGGATGTGTGCCAGTGTTACCTTAAATCATTAAATAAAACTACTTGCAATCCTTAAACTTTTACTATTATCGTATTACATATTATATTAACATCTTATATCTTTGACTATTTAATGAGACACATGTTCAATGCAGAAAAGTCAGTGTGACAACTATGTTCTAAGCAAATAATTACTACATTTAAATTTGTTACAGATAAATAAAAGAGAAAAAGTAAATGTAAGATGCAGAATTCACCATTGGGGTACTGGCTTAGAAAAGATACCATATGAAAACCTGCATTGGAAGAAACCTCGTGAAGCTCTCATTCCAGAACAGGCTGCCGTTTTGGACAAAATGCCATTAAAACAGTAATAAAGGTTCACTAAGTTTATAGCTATTAATAAATGAGAGTTTTTTTTTAATATAAGCATAGTATAAATTAATCTTAGTCCTTTTCTTTTTCAATGGTATTCTTCGCAGTTAAATTTATTAAACCAGTGGTAACAGTATATCAATAAGTATTACCACTTCAAATCTCAAATAATGTCATTAATCTGTTAAAAATATTGGCTAGGGTAAAATGAATACGTGTCTATTTACATCGTAATTAATACAAGTAATTTTAATTATTTTATCTTTTTTAGTGTGTGAATAAAGCGTGTTAACCATATTTTTTTAGTACTGTAATATTTTTTTCAAATATTACAGTACTAAAAATTCTCTTTGCCTATTTTATATATAATAAATGTAAAATCCTTTAGTTGCTGACAATTATGATTTCTAATTATATCTAAATTAATCTATTAAAATATGGATTTTGAATAAACCATGTCGCATATTAGTACCTACCTACTCGACTTACGAGGTCTTCTATCAGACCTATTGTTTCTGAAAACAGTCTAAATAACCACTTGTTTGCTGCACATATTTCATACTTAACTACAATTTTAAAAAAACAGCTACATAATAAATTTTATAACAATAATAATCATTCAATAAGACATGAAAATGATGTGCTAAAATTTTAGCTTAATTTTTAAACTAAATTTTATTTAAGAGTTATTTTCTGCTGTAACTTGTTCTAATTTGCTGGTTGATATGTCTTCGTTTTGTTTTTCCTCAACATAACCCTGTTGATAGTCTAGTTGTTGCTGAATTTGCTCTATACCTTCGTTATTTTGCTGTTCATACATTGTTGTATCATGTCCTTGTTTATTTTCGTCATATTCTGGATGTGTCTGATCGTAGCTTTCCTGGTCATAATGTATTGTTTCTTGCAAGTTTTGGTCAACTTGGGGAGTCGATTCATATTGTTGCTCATACGTTTGGTCGTATTGTTGATATGTTGCCTCATGTTCATTGGCTTCAGCAGGATAACCTTCTGTTTGTTCATTGTTATAATAAGAATATTGATCAGTTATCTCTTGATTTTCATTTTCTTTATACTCTGGATCATAAGCGACTCCATCTTGATTGTATGTGCCATAGTTGTATTCACCTTGTTCCGAGTAATACATTTCTTTTTGTTCAGTGTCAAAGGCTTCAGTTTCTGAATTAACTATAGGGTTTTCGGCAGACGCTTCTATATGCGAGTCGTATTGATTAGTAGTCTCTGCATTCTCTTGCGACTCATATTGAATAGTAGGCTCCACATTCTCTTGCGACTCGTATTGAATAGTGGGCTCCGCATTCTCATGCGACTCGTATTGAATATTAGGCTCCGTATTCTCATGCGACTCGTATTGAATATTAGCCTCCGTATTCTCATGCGACTCGTATTGAATAGTGGGCTCCGCATTCTCATGAGACTCGTATTGAATATTAGGCTCCGTATTCTCATGCGACTCGTATTGAATAGTGGGCTCCGCATTCTTATGCGACTCGTATTGAATAGTAGGCTCCGCATTCTTTTGCGACTCGTACTGAATAGTAGGCTCCGCATTCTCCTGCGACTCGTATTGAAAAGAAGGGTCTGCGTTTTCGCGCGACTCATATAGAATAGAAGGTTCCTCATTCTCAGGCGATTGGTATTGAACAGGCTCTGCATTCTCCTGAAAACCGGCGGGATATGTTGTTTCATTATTCATTTCGTTACTAGAATATTCTTCCGTTACTTGAAACGTTGTAGGTTCATTTGAAATTAACTGTTTGTGATGTTTAGCTGCTGAATCTGGAATGTTTAGATCTTGGGTCAGCATATTTTCCACATTATTTTTATTATTTATCTGAGGTTCATTGTCTTGTGCGCTTTCTAGTTGTATGTTACTAGTATTATTCACTTCATATGTGTATGCTCTGTTTTCCTCTTTGGCAACATCTGCAGTTACATTTAAACTTTCGGGATTATTTTGCATGTAGATATCATTTTTATCTTCGTTGCAATCTTGATACTGAGAGTCCAGGTTTGGAATTTTCAAGTTATTGGTATTAGAGTTTATTTCTGCTTTATTAAAGTTGTAATTCTCAGTTTGCTCGTCATAATGATTGTATGTGTCTGTACTATCAAGTACATTTGAAATTTTGTTTTTATTGTCTAATATACCCTTTGCCCTTATTTCGTCCTTAGTAATGGGTTCTTTTTTCACTAAATTACATTCTAAATTGTCGGCGGTTAAATCTTTTTCAGGTATGTCGTCATAATAAAATGGCGATTGAGATTGCTGGATATGTTTGTTATTTTTGTTTTTACCAATTAATACTTCGTTTTCTTGGTTATTGTTACATGTAGGTTCTTCTTTTTCATCTGCTTTCAATTTGTCTAGTATCTCGTATTTTCTTTTCCAGTCAACGCTATCCTGGGGTGACACAGTTATTTGGAGATGTGTATTATTATTATTCTCTACTTGTTGAAGCTTTGGAATCAATATATATTTCTTGCTGATTTCTTTTAACAATATGTTGTCGTTTAAAATATTTGGTGAACCATTCAATGGTATTAGTTGATCTTTTTTATTTATTTTAGTTGGATTTTCAATATCTATAATATTTTGGTTTACGACGCCGTGGTTTTCCATTACGGAATTTATCTAAAACAAAATTGTTTATTTAAAAAATAGTTTGAACAAAATCCGAATTTCGTTAAAAAATTTGAAAATAATCCCAAATAAAATTCCATCTCTTCCACTACTAAATTTGATGAACATATAATACACATAATGTTTAACAGCTCAGAGATTGACGAAGGCTCAAAGACGTGGCGTCAATCCGAATTAAATCTCTTGTAAAATTTCACCAATCAATCTATTATTTACCAAAAGATAAAAGCAACTTTAACATTACTGCCCTGGCCGGGAATAAAGCAATTGTCGAGATAAAGAGTTAGAGAAAACATACAATAAAATCCATTTCTTCTGATGAAGTAGGTACTCATTTTTATTATATAACAACTTCTAAATGTAAAACTGTTGAAGTTATTCGTTAATTCAGAATAAAATTGACAGTTTGAATGAAATAAAATGGCGGGCGTCTTCTTCTGGTCTAATGTCGGCGCGCGGACAGAAACGTCGTTAGACATATTCTTTTTTAAAATAGTTCTGAGCAAGTGGGAGAAAATGTTGCTGTTAAGATGAACTTACTTTATATCGTAATGGTAATATTGTAGTAGACAGGCGCATTTTGTCAAGACGTCCGAGAATATAATCGTTGCGCTGTTTACGTTTCTTGTCTTCTTCGAGAAACTCATCGTACTGTTTCTTCAGAGCGTTGATACGATCTGACTTCACTCTAAAATTATAAAAAGAAAAATAATTTAAAAAAATCACCACAACACAACCTACAGTTATTCAAAACTATCAGTACTTTTTATTTGATTTTCTCATTTCCCATGAGAATAAAGTGAAAATTCTTCGAAAAGTAACCTCTATCTAATAGATTTAAATATATTGTACTGATGTAAACAAAGCAATGCTATCACGACCTTTGCAATTTCGACGTGATTCTAGCGACTAGCGAGGCATCTATGAATTGTAAGAATGTAAACAAGGAGGTAGGTACTCAAAGATGTGTGTACATATTTTAAGCACCTACATACGGATATTCAATATTCTACTGAATAAGTACCTAACACTTATTAAAAACGTTACAATATTTCTAATGGGTAATGTAACACATAATTTGCTTATCTCTATGCATTTCACCAGACACCACTACGTTTCACAGTTATTTGGGCCCGTCTGGCGGCAGTAACCGCCCACTTACAAAAGACCACCGTTAAATAACAGCATGGTGCTATGGTGTTTCGGTGCGAGTACGAAATGCTAGAGCCCATTGCCCTATTCTTTCCTAAATTTCCTAATCCCTTATCTTTTCACCAGGATCCCCTGTTGGATTCAGTTAGGGGATCCTGGTGGTCTCACACAATTCTTCTATGGTCGGTAGCGTACTTGCAGCACTTGTCAGAAAGGCGATCAGTGCACGTGTTGTCCAAGGCGAGCACGTGCACTGTTAGCCTTTCTGACTACCTTTACATAAAAATGTCATTTATTTACCGGTTCAACAAGGAAAGGTACCTAAGTTTTAATGCGGGTTTTTCTCTGCTGAACAGTCAAAACACATCACGAGGTTTTTTTTAAAAAATATGAAACACTATTACCTATAATGCAAGAATCATATGAAGTTTTTGAAATGGTTTTAGTAGGGTATCTATATCTGTAACATCATTGTCGTACCAAGCGCATCCAGGCACACCACAATATAGCTGAAATTATACTTTACCTGTTCAGGAATATCACGCAATCAATGACCTTCGACCTTGCTTTAAAGCTATATATGTAGAAAATTCTCCATGCAATAATTTCTCCGAACATTGTTCATGACTTTTATTTTTACCTTGAACTATTCTAGACATTAAAACCTTTACTCGTCTACATCTTGAAATATTATCGACAGGTTCGATTGATTTGAAATTTGGTGTACTGTTAGGTGGTATTTCCATGACATGGTAAACTTGAGCTGATGCTGCAGCATCAAGTAGTCTGCGGGATACCCAACTCTTTCGACATAGCCGAAAGAATCGGTAAGCTGGAGTGGCAATTAGCCGGTGTGACAACTGTGACGTCTAGTGGCGACCCTTGGGTGAAGCCTAAATCCAGCAGTGAAGACAGGGGCTGATGATATCGCGTATAACTATAAAATCTATTACTATAACATCTCAATTGAAATTTGTTGTTAACTAGATAACCATTCTTAATAATTAATTTTGTACATGCATGGAGCACGCTAGGATCCTGTATATTACATAAATATTCAGTTGTCATACTGTGAATAATAGAATAGTTGAAAGTACAAAGTACTGTACAATACACTGTGTGCAGAGTGTGCACCGCACACTCTGCACACAGTGTAAAGACGCCTCTTTACAATACAGTACTATCTATGAAGAGTTTGTTTGGTTGAACGCGCTAATCTCAGGAACTACTGGTTCAAATTGAAAAATTATTTTTGTGTTGGATAGTCCATTTATCGAGAAAGGCTTTATATATATATAACATCACGCTTATATATATATTTTATTATAATTTTAGTATAATTTCGATTTGCGTCAACTCTAGCGCCATCTGTCAGTGAAAAGTAACATTTATATATTACATTTTTATATTTATTTATATATTCTATATGTATGTGTGTGTATGTGTATATTTATTTATATATTGTATATATATTTATTTATATTGAATATTTATTTACATTACATATTTATGTATTTATTTATAATATGTAAAAATAGGTACTTTTAATATATATATTTTCGATTCATAAACAGTTGTGATTGTAAGCACCACGGTTGTATGCACTAACTCCCGAGATACAGGTGTCCAACCTAGTTCGGGAGTTAGAGAATTATTAAACCTATCATAAAAATTGCATTCACTCAACGAATATGTGTAACTAAGACATGTGTTTTTGTGAAATAAAGATTATTATTATTATTATTATTATTATTATTATTAGATATAATACTGGCAGACTGCAGCTAGCGCCATTTGTCAGTAGAACGTGACATTAAATATAATACTGCAGACTGCAGTGACAAAAAGTCTTATTTTCATCCCATCAGATGGTGCAAATAGCAACTGATTTTTTAAATTTGTTTTTGCGATATTTCATCGTATAATAATTACTCATATATTTTCTTTTTCAACGCAGACGAAGTCGCGGGCACCAGCTTGCACAAAATATGTCAAAAGATACGTTCAAGTATACGCCTTAGGGCATTTAGGGCCGCCACATACAGTCGGAATTATTTCAATTCGGGATTCCGAACGCAGTAAATCAATAAAAATCTATGGATCTACCACATACATACCTATAGTAGGTTTCCGTTCGGATTTTATCCTAATCGAAAACCTGAAACAGACTTACTGCATTCAGAATCCCGAATCAAGATTCCGAAACGTTTTTTCGACTGTATGAGGCCAACCTTAAAGATATGATAAGTACCTATTTATTATACTTAGAATATAGAACAAACATTATAAAACAAAACATTGCTATCTAAGCAATTTAGGCGTTAAAATTTGTATCGATTAGATTTTCATTTATTATTTTTGTCAAAAATCTGCCTGCACTAGCGTATTGATATTGATGTAAATACATAATTATTCTGAATGCGGCAAATCGGCAGAACTATTTTGCATATTCCTACAGAACCGGCGTGCATACCTACTAAAATTTGGCACATAAGATGGCTACCTTTCATAATAAATAATATTGAAATAATGAAAATAACCGTTGTAAAATATTAATGGAACCAACGTCCGTCTTAATAATCATTTAAAGGGCCAAAATGTTACGATACATAACTAAATACATAAAAACATTTTAAAAAATTGTTACTAACCTATGTAAGCTAATTGAATAATTATGTAGGCATAATTATTCAATTTATTATGTAGGCATAATTACTCAATTTAGGACAAAGCCTTGTACACCACTAAAAGTAGATTTCTTAATCGTTCTCTCACAAAAACAACAAAATATTTCCTATACTACCACGAAACTCGGCACATAACATGGCGGCACTGGTCAAGCTTTGGTAAAGTCATGAAGTCAGCAAAGAGTGTTGCCAAAACTTGCGCTTACCAAGATACCATATATCTCTTTTTTCTTATTCAACTGTCACTTAGTTAAAATGAGACAAAATGCTTTTCGACATTAACGTATTGATATAACAGATATTTATATAGGCTACGGTTCTTATAGTAGAATAGGGCGCCTCCATAGGTTGGTTATTAATTACTCTTAATGTCTTGGCTCCATCAGATCTTCTCCGATGATTTTGACAGTGTCATTAGTAAAAATAGCAATTTGTAATAGCCTTTTTTTAAATTTAAATCAAAATTAGCAGTTAGTCAAGTCAAGTCTATAATTTTTCTTAGTTTTTCAAAACAGGTCCGTCAAGTTCAAACCAGTCAGGTCAAGCAAGTCGACCTATATCGTAGAGGGAGTATTACGACCTATATTAATTACTCATTGGAACCGTATGGGTTAGTATTAGTAGTGTCACTGTCATTGCCTACTGTCATGTCAGCTGTCATTGTGTTATGTATATTGTATTCTTTTCTTTCATAATGGTTTAACCAAATGCTTGTTTGTTTTTTAAATTACAAATAGATAAATAAAATAAAAATAACTGCAATTGAAATATTCGAATAACATATGTACCAATAAAAATATTATATAACATATATAACCTTACATAATATACTTATTAATAAAACAAATGGGTTTAGTAGGTATTTCTAAATAATCAAGAGTAATAATCAAATAATCATGATACATAAGTGGTGGCATGTATTTATTCGTCGAAGAATGAAGCAGCCGGTTCCTGAAGATCAAGCAATCCTTTGGTCTCGTCGCCTAAGCTTTGCTTACGGATTTTTCGCCTGGAATGCATTTGGTTTTGTTATATATAATGTATATAAAGGAAAAGCTGACTGGGCTGATTATTATGGCTTAAAATCTGATGATGACCAGAAGATTTCACCAGGTCGGTTTCGCATAATTTTGTATTGTATTTATTTTTCATCAACTATAAATTTTTTACAAAATAAATCATTACAAGTATATATGTTATATCTTTAAATGTATTTTTATCAAACAGTGCAGTTACTTTAAACACAGTTCTAAATATCTGTACACTGGAGCTTTACTGTCCTAAGACCATTTAAAAAAAGAACACTATGATGTCATTGGTATAAGTATTTTTGCTCTATTTACTGATATAAAAGAAAACAAAAAAGTTTCGCTTTTGATTACATGTTACAAGTCCAACTTGTTTTGTGCTTACACTCAGATGTTTATTGTGCATACTGAATAATTTGCTAAATGTGGCTTAGGATAGTTTGCTTCAGACATACAGATCTAATTTTATATTATTGTTTTTTAATTTAAGGTCACGACAGCCTGGTTGAATGTCCACTTGGTGATTACAGTCGCCTATAACACTGCACAGTACTGCAAGTGCACTGCACCATAGAAAGATTAAGTACAAGGGATAAGGAAAGGATGGGATAATGGGCTTTGGCGTCCCTTACTCACTCACCGAAACACAGCAGCATATATGCCGTTATATCATGGTGGTCTTCTGTGAGGGGTGGACACTGCCTCCAGACGGGCTGCCCAAATGACTGAAACGCAGTGTGCCCTGCCTTGTACATTAAAAATATTTTTGTATTAACAATATTGTTTATAAATTACAGGTGAAGCATGGGCCAAAACATTGGGAATGAAAAATGCAAAAGTGTACAGGATATCAGGATTTACAAAATCTGATGAGTATGATATTGTGGATGGAGTCAGAGTGAAATTAGATAACAATGATACACAAACTGACAATGAAGAATTTTCCTAATAAAAAGATCGTTTATCTAGCTAGTTATAAAATAAATAATTTATTTTGAGAAGTTATTTTTCTTACCTATTCTAGTACTGAATAAAATCTGTCCTTATACACTTCATGAATTTAAAAATTTATTTTAAATTAATAAATGTCAAGAAAATCAATACTTGTAGAATCAGATGCTGAGGAGTTGGTTATCCTGTAGACTAAATACCAAATTGCACATCAATCGAACTTGTGGAGCTATTGTAGAGCATTCCACATCAGATACACGTTAAACTTATAATATCCCGTTTTTTCGTCAGGCGTTAAAAAGAGGTATTATGATAAACCCCAACAATGATATTTAACTTATTAACCCTTTAGCCGCCAGAGTCGGATTTATCCAACAAATTCCTCTACTTGTAAAATGTTTATTTTTAAATCATTGTTTTCTCTTTAAAAAATTTACGAGTCAGGCGCTAGGGACACGACAACTACAAGGGTTAACCTCGCCGACGCTTGTAACATTGTTGGCGTAGAATTAGTATGTACATTGGGTAGCCTATTTTTTTTTTCCAAGCTTTCATCAATCTCCATACTAGATAAATGAAAAAAGAATCACGGTTTCAACATGAAAAAAGTAAAAATGTATGAAAATAGATCAATGATGGAGATGTATTTAATTAATTGTTCAAAACTGTTATAACTTAACACATTTTTGTTTTTTATTATATTTATTCTTCACTTGAGAATAGATTGGCTTTCCTCTTTAAGTTTTGTTTTCCCAACAATAAGTACGACTATGTCATTCTCCAAGGTCCTACTTATTTCTATACCAAAATTCATCACGAAATTAGTTCAACAGTTTAAGCGTGAAAATAAAATACTAATGTATATAGTAAATACTTTTATTCTTATCTAATAAACTTAGTCTATTAGATTACATAAAAATACATATAAGTAATCTAGTTAAACATTTTAGTAAACATTCAAAATTTCTCTAAAAATATAAATAAAATACACTGAATTATTAGATCACAGCTCAATAAGGCAAATTTATAACAAATTTAGCAGTTTGAATGTGCGTAATAAGTAATAGTATGATGACGCCTCCTTTCAATTTCTTGCAACAAGGCAGATCTGAAATAAAAACTACACTTATTTTGGATCCTATGATGTTAGAGATGTTGCTAAAAACCTTCATTAATGAATAAAAAAAAACATATAGGCAGAGTGAAACTTCTTTGGCGATCAAATATATCGTCGTTGTCAAACTATAATAGCTATATGCACATTTTGAGATTCCACAATTTAGACCTTAATGAGTAGTTCACTGCCTTATCTAACGTATAAAAAACTGCTAAGTACTTATAAGTACTATTTGTAGAAGTATGACCTCTTAATATAATATGCTATGTGCATAAAGTATACCTTTGCGATATTGAAAAGATTTCCTAAAAAAAATTATGTGGTTTTATTATAAAAAAAAATATTAAAACCTAGGGTTGTAATATGTAAACTTATTTGTATTTTAAATATTAAAATTCTAACTGCTGCACATACGAGCATAATAAAATACGTAGCATATTTTATTAAGAGCTCGTAGTTCAGCAAATAGTACTCACAAACACTAAGCAGTTTTTTTATAAGATAGATAATCTCAAAAAAGTGCACATAGCTGATTTTGGTTTGACAATTGTTTGACAACGTCGATATTTTTTATGTAGTGAAAATTACAAATGAAAATAATCACCTGTACTGTTCATATTTCATAACAATCAGCTCCAATTCCTGTTTAAAGAGTCTGGTCAACATGTCCGAGTAGAAATCCAATTCGCTCAAACGAAACATGTTCCAACGCAGTTTATGGTCCAGCTCTTCATCGGCTGTAAAAATACACAATTTATATTATTATATATTTAATATGTACAAGAATTTGTTTATAAAAACATTAAGGGCTATTACCCTTGGAATAGACGATGAGCCAGTGAGGGATCTCCTCGAGCAAGTACGGTGGCACAAGCGTTGGCACCAGTGGACTTACCAAGTAGCAACCGCCGACTAGGCACGGGTGGGCGTATGTCGTCTGGTGCGTTATCTCGCTGGAATATTACATTAACTGGTACGTTGTTAACACATTACTATTTTAATGACAAGTAAATTATTATTAATTTTACATAAGTAAATTAAAAAGAAAAAATTAAGTGTTATAGTATTAAGTAATTTTATATGAGTTCTCGCTATATTTTGTGTCAAATAGATGTACATAATAGTTAAACTTTGTCGCCTCTACTCATTCAAGTCAAGTCCAAAGCTACTTGTACAAAATGTCGCACAATGTGTTTCATAGTCGACAGTTCACAGTATTTTGATCAAGAGAATGGACTGAGTAATTCCCGCATGAAATTAGCCACTGTCTAGAAAGAGATAAAGCGATCATGCGGCCAATATCTATATCTTTCCTCTCTTTCCTGTAAATCGGTAGTAACATCGAGAACCAATCAAAATTCTAGAAAAAGACAACTACTACTCTCACACCTTTTCTGCTCGTATTTTACTTTACATGTAGATAGAGAACGCTCAGTCCATTCTCTCTATTTCTATGATTTTGACCTAACTAGGTAGACTGCCATTTTGTCGTAGGGTTTGCTCGCTCAACCCATTTCATGTCTAGACTTATAGACGTCGCGAGAGCTCGCTAGATGCTAATGGGGGGGTTCTCAATGGCAATTCGGCTATTGCAGGTCGCAAGTGACTAAAGCTGCAAGCCCCAAAGATGGGTAGCATCCGACTTTGGCCGCGCGGCGAACGGCCGTATGCGGCTGGTGACTAAAATAGACCGTGAAACGATTAACGATCAGTTGCAGGCGATCGCCCAGCGCGCACGTTATTCCACTACCGCGACCTACTCTGCTCAATGCGCATGCGATTTTAGTCACCTGTATAAATGGGCTAGCGATGCGGCTTGGTGAGGCGATTTGTGAAGCGACTAGCCCGCACGGTGAAAATCGACCCGTGTAAACCCTCCCATTAGGCAATACGTTGTTTATCGCATTGCTCCGTTCATTGTCCTATACTAGTCAGTTAAGTCGCTTCACTATGGCTTATTCTTATGCAATCCTTAAGCGAAACGCTTGCACAGACGTACTATGCTATGATTGAACTTTTATGCACATTTTTTATGTCTTAATACTATGTAGTTAACTGTGAAACTGGGGGTTCTCACTTGAAATAATAGACTCCATGGTGGGGCGTGGAGACCCTCTGCCAGGGCTGCGGGACGCTCTCTAGTGGATGCGTCCAGTGAGTGGTTTGCGTGTTGTGGTCCATGTAGTAGCGGCGTCCGCGCAGCGTGCGATCCGCCGACCAGCCAGGGGGCAGGGGCAACTCGCACTCGTCCGACCCTTCAACAATATTTCTATTTATTTTAACGTGCCCCTCGGACGACCGTTTCAGGGGCCCCGGGTTCGATTCCCGGCAGGGTCAACTTTGGAAATGACCTTTTCATTGTTTCGATTGGGAAAGTAATGGCAGGACACACTGTTTATTGTAGCCTATCTGACTGCAGTAACCTTCAATGGACATGGATATCAGACATGGACAAGGCCGTATTTTTCATGTGAATACGTGTACGTTACGAGTAATATTTTCCGGTTTACCTTGACTGCTGGATATAATGGTGTTTCCATGGTTCTTGTTGTGATAGGGTAGAGCAGAAGTGTTCATGTAGTTTGAGTACATGGAAGAAGACTGACTGCTTGTTGGATAATCTGCAACATCATAATCGTAAGGGCCGAATTTCAGTCACTCGGAAAGACCAAATTTTTAAATTTTCTCTACACTGTTTTACGAGAAATACATGAAAATAAACTTAACCTTAATTGGAACCTACCTTTAGCTACCTACCATCAAGTGGATCGTCAGCCCGTTTGTCGAGCATAAAATATATAAAAAAGCAGAAATTTTGTCTTACGAAATAAAGAATATTTTATTAAATTCACTGGACCTAAATTTTCACAATTTCTATATTTAATTTTCGGAGTTTATTTATTTATTATACAAAGCCTCCAACGAGGCAGGCATCAAACAAAATCGTCATCGTTCATTGTTAGGCAACACTTGGCGGAGTTGTGATATAATTGATTTTTTTAACTTTAACATTAGGTGTGTGTACAAAGGTATAAGGTTCGCATGCTGGATAATCACAGTAAAGTAAATGAGGCAAAACAATGTTGACTTACTGTCAGTGCATGTATGAAGACGCACTGTGTGAGGTGAGGGCGGATGTAGTCTCTGCGTCAAACTTAAGTTTGACGAGAGCCTCGGTATACTGGGTTCACGAGAACCATACTGTTGCTTCTTCTGTTGCTGCACCTATATCACGCACAATGCATTAATAAAATGCACTATTTTGTATTGAAATTATGCATAAAAGATTGGTTTATCAAAGACAATTAAATTTAAAAATAACAATTAACATTGATTAGTATGGTACTTGTAAAAACGGTGTAACTTTTTACCAAACAATATGTGGACTGTATAGAACAATTTGGAGCTGGAATGACACTTTTACTTTGGATGTTGGGGCCTGGGTCTAATTGCACCATACTATGAAACTCAATATAGTACCTGTTGTTGGTTCTGATATATGGGATCCTCAGCTTGTTGTTTATAATATCTTTGACTTGCTTGTCTACTCAGCGAATCGTCTATATCATTCAACGCTAAATGAGATGCCTGAAAAATAATACATTGTAAATATAATAAAGTTTTTAATATTTGCAGAACAATTTTATCTTTTGTATCCTGTGTGTTGATAAGTTCTTTCTGTATTTTTTTAAAGACCCCCCATATTTTTATTAAGTATCTGTATTTAAGTAGATTCTAATGTAATTCAATAAGTCGAATAGTTCAGGAGACACAATTCAAGTAAACAATTCAGGTAATTACAATACATAAACACCTAAAGGCATAGTTAATATAAAAACCATTAAAATATTTTTAAAGGTACTTGAATTTTGAACTTTTCAAAGGTGGCTCTGGTCTGGATATGGAAAGTAGTGCCTGGGCACACTGTCTGACGACAGTAACCAACCCCTTACACAATACCACCGTGAAATAACAGCACTGTTGTTGTTGTGTTTCGGTGAGTAAGGGATGCCAGAGCCCATTTCCATATCCCTTAAACTTTATCTTACTGTAGCCGGCAGCGCATTTGCAGCACTTGTGGCGTTGCTTGTGTTATAGGCGACGGTAGCCTGTCTGTCGATCTTAACAAAAAAAATTGTACTTGTCTTACAATTTGAAACTTAAATAAATTGTATTAAACAAACATGTAATATAATGTGTATTAAAACATTTGTTTTACCAAATTTGAGTCCAAATGATATTGCGAATTATAATTAGATGAGCTCGATGCATCACTGGTTGAGAGACTTGCAAATCTGAAATTAATCAGTAAAATAATATAATATACTGGTATAATAAAACTGTGAGACAATTCAAATTATTAATTATTTGCTAAAACTTGAAATGTGTTTGTGGATTTTAATTTTTTTTTTACTAGATTTATTTTCAATGAAGAAATAAACGTTTGAAATTTATGATTTTAAAAAAGTTTTATCAAATAATCAAGCTTTTAGTAGAAAACTGAAACACTTTCATAATTATTCTCGGGGAAATCTGCCAGATTTTAGGACTAGCTCTATATATGCATCCACAAAAGATTTACATTGATTATTGAAGATGCATTTACGGTTGCAGATATCTAACATTTGCAGATGTGGATATGAATATCTGCAACTATCCTGGTGTATGCATAGTCATTTGTTTTTCTTATTTGGATTATACTTACTCATAAGTATGACTGGAGAAAGACAATGTTTACCAGTTTTAGAGGTCAACTTATATTAGCCAATGAATGATGATATATGTTAATTCAGGTAATAAACTATATGTGTGCCAAATTTCATCCAAATCCATTCAGTAGTTTTTACGTGAAAGAGTGACAAACATTCATCCATCCATCCTCACAAACTTTTGCATTTCTAATATTATTAGTATTAGTTACAATTTTGTTTTGTAATGATACTATTCCAAATAAGGATTAATAAAAATAAAAAAACTTATTATTTACCTCTGCGCCAAATTGGGAACTGATTCACTTGGTGTATATTTTCCAGCATGTCCGCTCATAGTTTGAGCTTTGCCAAATTTGTTCTCATGGCTTTGAAAGCCATTGTCACTCAAACCGAGTGGTTGACTGCGAGGCCTTTTATTATGACTTGTAGTCCAAACGTTTATAACTGGAACAATATTTACCTGTGTTTTTAAATTGCATTTCTACTATTTTCTCCAAGATATCAAATCGACCTTACCCACAGGAAGTAACGAAAATTAAGATGATAAGCCGATTGTATCGTATTTAATTGAAAAAATATAATCTTACTTGGTAGGTCCGGCGGTGTATCCTTTTTTATATATTTTCCAACTACACCTTCGTTTATTGCCTTTTGTCCCTTCCGAGATATCATCTTTTCTGATAATTTTGAATGTCACTGCTCATTACTTCTGTCCAAAAATAAAACATAAAGGTAATAGACATACAAGGGCAATATATAAAAGCACTTCTAAGTGAGCTACGGCTAAACACTATTGTTTATTTAGGTTTTTATGCTAATTGACTAAAATTCACCTGACTCAATTGGAAACCTAGGTCTGCCTAGGTCCGCAGTTGTAAATGTAGTACATTTTTTATTTATATTACATCTATCTACATTTCATTTAATTTGTTTGATTTTGACCGTATTATTCTTTATTTATTTGCTGTGGTTTTTGATATACATACAGGACATTTTAGATGCGATTTTGACATACCTTATAATTATCTGTGGTCAAAGTTGTACAGACCAAGGATTTTATTAGTAAAAAAAAGTTAAAATATGCTGATGTTTTTTTATAGGACCGTCAGCCTGTCTGCCTACCAGACGGTAGCCACCTCATGTGTGTCAAAGGACACAAGCAACACCGGGGGGGATACAAGTGCGCTGCCTACCCTACACGAATTTGTTTACTACACGTACAAGCCATATTGTAGCTAGATGAAAACACCTCAGAAAGTTTCTACTTATCCAACAAGTATGTCTACAAGCATCTACAAGTAAACCAGCTACTGCAAGTACGCTATTAGTATCAACAACAAGTTGGTACTTATGGGGTAGGTAGTAGGTATTTATTATGTTTCACGATGATGGCACACCATGGTATTAAAATCGTTCTTTCTTCACAAATATAATAGGTCGATAGGTAATAAATAAATATCAGCATTGTATTATCTATATCTTTTATCTATGCTAATAACTCAAAGTAATAATAAAACATAATTTATTTTTATTTAAATAGGTACCTACATATTAAATTATGTATTTAACTTGGTCTTCGTTTAACAACATACGCATGCTTCTCATGGCATGTATGCCCGTAGTAATTTTCTATTTGATTTGGTTAGTAAATACTTCAGAAGCAATTCGGAGTGAGGAGGGAACACTCTTGGACTTGGTCTGTTGGCCTGATGGGAATGCTATTCCGGTGTTGGTTGCTATTGGGTCAATTATTGCTATTGTTATCGAAGTATGTACCTTCCTACTAACTAACTAGTCATTTTGCGTTGTAGTCAATATAAGAATTAGGTATTTTACATAGTACCTAGTCATATTGCGATGTAGGCAAAATTACAACTAGTCAAATTGCGTTCTAGACCGTCTGAGACCAACCCATTATTTCTATAGCATTTCTTCCAGTACAAGGCTGGTACAAATGCAAATTAAAAACGACTTGTTATTGAATAATTTTATCTGAGAAATACCAAACAAGTTTGGTTTAAAACGTATAATTTCGAATTATTCTTACAATAAAATACTAAATTTACCCATTGAAAATCCTAAGTTGAATCGATATTTTCATATTGGTTGAAATACCTACATCATAAAATAACGCTACTCGGTCTTACATGTTTATTATGCTTTCACGCCTTAACTACCCAAGTGATCACCATGAAATTTTGCATACATGTTTTCAGGCGTACCTACCTACATAAAAGAAGAAAGGGTAGGTACCCTTTCATCCCGACAAAAGTAGGTAGGTACTTACTGTTCCCGAGGGGAAATTAAAAACTTATTGGCCTAAGCGCCTATTACGATGCGAATGCGATCGTCAAAAACAACTTTAGGCCTTGTTACACAGACGCGGGGCGTCACGCGTGGTTTAATTAATATTAAGATCTCTTGAGTTTAATAATTTTCTTTCCAGTTATACGGTTTGTACCAACTCTTCAGGGCTGGATTGTCAAAGAGAGAGTATGACGTCACAGATGGATTCTTCTATTACATTTGGGCGATTATTATTATGATAATAATATTTCTCGCAATCATGTTTTATTCTGGACTTCAGTCAACTATTATACGCGGTAGATAATTTGAATGTTTACCAACCTCCTATTGTTTATTAGGTACTAGCATGTTCTATTTAATTACAATACTTACTATGTACCTACGTACGACACCGTTCACGAAGGTAAGATATTTTCAAAGGAAAGCTTTCTTTGAATATCTACAGATGAGAAGACCACCGTGAAATAATAGCATGTGTGCTGTTGTGTTTCAGTAAGTGAGTAAGGGATGCAGAGCCCATTTCCAAATGGCTTATCATACTAATACATTATGTAGTTATAATTATTGTCTTTATAAATTATTAGCTAAGATAAAAGGTGGCATAACAAATGCGATGCTGCGCTACTCCAGTCACCTGCCTTCTAAAGTGGCCATAGACAGACTTCAAACCCGCTTTCACTGCTGTGGCCGTGTTAACTTCCAGGAATGGTTTTTCATACCGTGGCTAACTACCGGGGAACAAGCAGACGTCGATGCTTTGTTAGTACCATTAGTATATACCTACCTAACACTTTATTTCTGTCCTTTAGCATAGATATAATACTACTTAACCAGTATGCTTTTAGATAACTTAATTTCTTCGATTGTACCTAATTTAGCGCTCAAAATTAAATTTATTAATTAAACTTATAATTATAATATTACCAGCAGACATGCTTTGGCATGTGAATACTCGTATTAGGTATAATAGGTGACGATCCTGACAGTAGCTGTCAGCTTGCTAGCCGACTTTTTTGAACAAAATAGCTTCGCGTATTGCCCGTGCTTCCTATTCAACTCCAACTCGTTGAACCTGTTTAGAAGTTACGGTAGGTATCAGTACGTTGAGAGGTTCGAAAAAAAAGAGGTAACTACATCAGTAGCAGAAGATTTGAAGAGAAATGAAGGCATCTACAGCATAAATGATTTTGTTGGCTTTAATATTATAATTTTTACCATGGTTGGGTATGAAGTATGGCCGGGTTCAGGTAATAATTATATATTATTGTACATTGCAGAACAAATCGTAAGTTTGTAGCTGACAACGTCCCATACAGTTGTTGCTCGATGGACGCCCTCTATCCTTGTATTCACCATGGCGTGATGCAGGAAGGAGTCATTTACAAATACAATCCCAATGTATGTATATTATAATGTACATATGTTTAATCTAATCTATACTAATATTATAATGAGAAGATTTGTATTTTTGTAATAAATAAACTCAAAAACTAATTTCAAATCAATCGCAATTACCTATTCAAGCTATTATTATATACTTTCTACTCATATATTATATACTTCCGACTGCTTCGTTCGATTGATCGGACGACGCGAACTTTTTTCCTGTTGCTCCGATTTAAAAATCAGACTATAATGATCGGACGACGCATTATCGAGTTAAATCGATATATAGTTATACAATTTTTACACCATTTAACAACTTAAGAACCGCTGGACCGATATTCAAGATATTTGATTTGTTGAATTTGTCGCCGCACGAATAAGTAGACTAACTATTAAAACATTGTAAATATTCGCGTTAAAGAAATATGAAGAAAGAAAATCCTCAGGTTGGATGCTGGCCAAGAACAACCCCATCTAAATAAATAAATAAAATTCATTTTCTTATATATTTTAAAATTTTATTACAGAAACAGCAAACGATTTGGCAAGCCGGTTGCGAGGAAAAATTAATTAGCGAAATGATGACAATATCCTGGCGATTAAATGCTGTCACAGCGTTAATAATAATTGCTATGGTATGCACCTACTTGTTTTGCTAAAATAATAATTATCATTTATTATTAATCTCTAAGGTACCTTCAACAATACCTTCGAGGAAGTTTGAATAAATAATATTGCCCACATATTTTGTTATATCTTTTATTTTTTCCACGCGGACGAAGTCGCGGGCACCATTTATACCCAGCTAGTATCTACCCAAATATTCTCATTTTAGATATTGCAAGTGGTAACGGTACGGTATCTTCACACTGCGTACAAGAACGGTTTACATGCTGGCAATCAAGTGCCCCGTGAAGGTTACCTGCTTCGTTCGATGTCAGAGTGTGAGTCGCAGGTGACGGTGTTGAAAAGGGCTGTGTTCAGGAAGAGGAAGAGCAAACGTGCGCGGGCGCACTGCGTCGACTCGTGCCTTACCTCTTCCGCTTCGGAACTCAACAGTTCCGATGAATTATTGAAACCGATTTACGAATAAGATTTTTGTGTTTGTTTTGTAGCTTACTATTCTCAGTTTTAGAAAATAGAAAGTACTTAACTGGCTTAACCGATTTGAATGTGGTTTTCACTGATGTATTGATTATTACCTGGATTAAAAATAGGTAGGATACTTTTTATCCTGGAAAAATGTGAGTTTCCTGTGGGATTTTCAAAAAACGAACTAAACAAAAAAGTTGTTTATAGAGCATCTGCTAAAAGTCTGTTTCAAGATATGGATGTTCATGAAAAATCTAAGTATCTGAATTCCGTTTAAAAAAAAAGAATTTATCATCAAAAGTATTTATTTAATGCACCATTTAATATAACACAAGAATGACATTCTTATCCTTATCGAAACAAATATTTATGTACATTTTCAATAATATACCATATAGCTTAGCTTTACTCGAAATCCCTAATTGAAATAAAGTTTAAATTAAAAACTATTTTTTTAAAGCAACACATGAATATTTATGCTTTTGGTTATACAATAATAATTAAAATAAAATCAATGTAGCAACTAATTTAAAGACTCTCAGGAAAAAATGTATCAATAGCTGTCAAACATAGGTTTAAATTTTTTTTTGTAATTTTTCAATAAATAGAACATATTTTATATAAATACGAGTCTTCGAGGTTATTAAAATATCGGTTTTGGTCCCTTCGTACATTACGATACTCATTAGATACGATACCCCAGTCGAATACTACTTGCGTACTCATTCGCGACTGGAAATAAAGCAAATTTTATCATTTTACACAACACAACAATTTCGACCCTTTTATTTCTTTAATTATGTCCAGCTGGGCCAACTCTAGTCGGCTATGGCTGGACACACTAATAAAATCAAAATTTTATTCCTGCGAGTTAAATCACGTGTTCGAATTTCGAATCACGCTCGCATCAAAAATCGATTTTGCTGCGAGTTTTTAGGCACCAATTATTATTTAATTCTTGTTTAGCCGCCATTTTGAAGATACATTTTTGGAAACTGACGAGCAACCGTTACGACGGTTATCGCAAGACTAGTCGCGGACGTGTAGGATACTAGTCGTCTTTGTGTATCGTAATGTGCAAAGGGCCTTAGGTGTTGGGACATAAGGTGGCTATTCGCTTGCAAACTTGTGTATTTTGTCGGGTTCGGCAAGTTCCTTTATACGATGCAAGTTGTCCCACCAGAGCTTGAGCCGGTGACGGCGGATCATGTTGAACCAAGGGGTGATGGGACCTTCCAACGTTGGAAGGAATCTAAAACCAACATATTCAGGCGGAGCTTATTAAACGAGCGGAGTGGGATCTTAAGTTTAAGCTTAAGCTTCAAGCTTTATGTTCATGTATTAGTGTTTGTCACTGTTGCCCATCCCAGTAGTTTCATATTCGCAGCCTAAGGGGGATTACTCGCTACTCCGTGTTCGCTGATGACTTAAAAATATACAGAACTACAGACTCCATTGAAGACGTCGAACTCCTTCAAAGTGAAATCAAAAGAACTAACGAGTGGTGTGACGTAAATTATATGAACCTTAACATTAAGAAATGTAATTATATCAAATTTTCACAAAAAAAAAACTTACCACCTTTTATGAAATCAATGACAACCCTATACAAAGGGTTAATAAGGAGGTACGTGACTTGGGTATTTTATTAGATAGTGAATTGAAACTTACTCACATAGATGTCATAGTCAAGAAAGCAGCTCGTTTGATGGGGTTCATAAAACGCAATACAAAGGGATTCCAAATAAAAACAATAATTTTATTATATAATGCCTTGATTCGTAGTCACTTGGAATATTGATTATCAATCAAATTATCAAAAAATACAAGATAAAAACTGATGAATTCTGTCACAAAAAGTGCCATAAGAAAGAATAAACTGTTTTTTTTTTAATTAGTATGAACACCACAAATAAAAACTAACTTAAGATAAGTTTCTTTCACATCTATATTCAGACCTCTACCTATCTGTTAATACTAGCTTACAAGTTTTATAATTATAAAAAAGGCCTCTGCTTCTACTAGAAGTAATTCTAGCCAAGTGAAGATTCGCCAGTATTTACAATATTCTTAATTGTGAAACAGAAAATACGATTCTGATTTTTGAGTTGAAACAGTTTTGGTCTGGGAGTGCAACATTTTATTTGAGCAGTCATTATAATATATACCCCTCCGTACAAAGTTAATGATAACAAGACAAATAGTAAAAAAAAAAACTCACGCGTTGAATTCATTTTTGGGTACAAAACAGTACTCCGATATCTCATTGGAGTTGGGTTTGATTTTGACGTCGTCCTGATATATGAGGATGTGGTCTATTTCGTGTTCGCCCCATACACCGTCGCCAGGATCTTGGTAGTGGACGCGGGTCATATATGTAAATAGCTCGGGGGACATCTGTAGAATAGACGTGGAACGGCCATTGTAATCACGAGAGCAAGGAATAACCAGTTGAAAAAAAAATGTTCAAGGGACTGGCTCTGGGATAAATAATATTAATAAATGAGTACCTTATTTTTTATTACTATTATTATTTATATTAAATCAGGAAGCAACGCTGGATGATCCTGACTCATGTTACTGAGATATCACTACTGTTGCTGAATGTTTATTGTGACAGATTGCAACTTTTAAAGGAGTTAAAAAAAAATATTACATTTTATTTGTAAGCTCTAAATAAAGTATATATTGTTCGTTTTTTTTACTAAACCAGGCTTTTTTCAACAAAATGTTATTGACTTTTAATGAAAATTGTTACCTTATCAATCGGTATTCCCAATTCATGGTTAAGTTTTCGTCTTGCAGCTGATATAACATCTTCCTCCTTTCCGTCTAAGAATAAGGGATGGCTGCAACATGCATTGGTGTAATACTCAGGATATGTAACCTGAAACAATATTTAAAATTATATAAATAAATTTTCAAATTAAATGCAAGCAAATATTTACAATTTTATCTCAATTCACTTTGCTGGCAATGAAAATGACGTTTTGCTTGCTGGCAATGGTTTAATAATGAGAAAAACTACAAAAACATTGATCTACTTTTATCGTTTTCCTTTTACCAAAGGTACCATTATGTTCTTTTCTGTATCTCCGACAACTTATATTATGCAAAATTTCTTGATGATTGGTTGAGTAGTTAAGGCGCGAGAGAGTAACAAACAAACAAACTTACTTGCGCATTTTTAACCTTTTTATGGGAATGAGTGGCAGACAGGTTGGAAGTCCTCTTAGGGCTGGCACAAATTGGAGGGCAGTAAAGTATTTAAATTATTTATTTTAAATTTATGGTTATGGTATTTTGTACCTTAATCGCTTTTAATATAATTCAAATTTCATTGTATTATGTTAAAGAAACAATGTTACGGTTATGACCTATGAGTGTTACGTTTTTATGACCTTCACATGAAATCTACCTATATATTGATGCATTACTAGTTATTACAGTCATTACTTGGTTATAACGCAGTTGTGACTTTGTTGTTTTCAATCTAAAAGAAAGGCTTACTTTTTGACTTGATCTTCTCTGCAACAACATATCTCCTCTTTTGTTAAATAAAAACACACTGAAGGCTCGATGTAGTAAAACGCTGCCATCTGGAGATACTTTGTGGCAATCCTTTTTTGTGGCTGTACCAACAAAGTTGTCCTTTTCATCTACCAGCAGACAAATATCTTTGTCTAAAGCTTCAGCCTAGAAAAAGGGAAAACAATATTCATCACACCTACATATTTAATTTATTTTCAAGGGACTTGAAATTAGCTTGACCAAGGTATGAATTGTAACAACTCTGTTTATATTACTAAGTATATGATATGAATAATTATATTTGCTCTGAAATTGTGATACAATAACTATATCTAACCCAAGCAGTGTATCAATTAACCTCTTGAATGCTGATACTTAGTCACAATAAGTACAAAAGTCACTGATAAGTAAAGTCACAAAATATTAGTTGTAATGCTTCCTTTATTCATTCATTTTGACATTTCATACATTTGTTCAAAATAATGCCTGAACGAGGCCCGAACACAGATCTGTGTTCCGGAGTTCAAGAGACTCTTGAAGTTTTCAATGATGTTACCGTATATCATGATCATTAGTATATCATGATGTTTTGAATAAAAATGTTGACCAATTTACATACATACATATGTCTTAAAGAGGAAGACAGAACCATAGGTGGGAAGATGATATAAGGAATGTAGCAGGAGCAACGTGGATGAGAAAAGCACAGGATACAAATCAATGGAAAAACTTAGAGGAGGCCTATGTCGCTTGACAAGCAAAAAAAAAATAAAAATAAAATATGGTTCTATATTTTATTTTTATTTTTCTATAATTGGTCAGGCAGGCACCAGCTAGTTTAGAATAATTTGGTCCCATACCTGAACTGGATCGACGCCTTCTTTGATCTCTGGCTGAGGTTTCACTGTGTCCGAAGAATAAAACTTTTTCTCCAAACGTATTGTGTTCCAGAAACATCTTCTAATGTTTCTCGCAAGCATCTTTCTTTAAGCAGAACATAAGTAAAAATAATTTTTACATTACAATCTTATAGCTATTTAGAATACATAACAATTAAGTTCAAATGTGAAAGATTTTAAAGCTATGTGAATAAATTTAGATTGTTTTCTCGGATAGAGTTGTTTCATTTTAACAAAGGAGATGACTGAAATACCCATTGTTATTACACAAAAAAGTAACAAACAGGATTAAAATATATTCATTAGGTACTTACTTTCGCATTAAGAAGTATGTAATATAGTGGTAAATTAAATATATGTACCTTTTTAAGAGGTTTAAAACTGATGACGAATACGAGATGCTATTCTTTGGTTTGTTTTAGCATTTTTCTTTTACAGTATATTAATTATCGGCACCTGTGTTTGGTTATTTTACGCACATAAATAAGTTATTTTTGATACTGTTTCGCTATTCGCTACGCTAAGTGAACTAGTATAGTGAAGTGCCAATCCAATCCAATTTTGTTGTTATGGCCCCAAGCGAGTTAAAAAATAAACTTTATATTTTGACAGCTATTACAGCCAAATTATTTCAAATTTTTGACAGATTCGTGACATTGATATGACACAGTCATATGATTCTGTCAGTTCTTATATTTATTATTGGCAATCGTAAAACATTGTGCCAGTATCGACATTTTACAATAATATCGACTATAAGTAAGTATTATATACAATTTCAATGTTTAATCCTTGTTTAATCCACTCAAAGATGTTGAACACCTTTCACAGACTGTTCTGAGCCCGGTACGGAAATTTAAAATGAGTTGGCATTTTGGCATTAATATGTTATGTAGGTTTCATGGTTACATGTATTTTAGTCAATCTTAGTACTAAAGTGTACTTCTCGAAATAATTATGTTTCATCTTTATTTCGCTGTAATATAAGTATGGTAAAAATAAAAAGCATCTGTTATTTAATGATGGCAACCCATTTACAATTAATCAATATAAGTAGGTATCACCTATCTACCAGATAATCTTTGTCATCGTTAAATAACGGATGAGCGTATATATTTCTAATGCCGGATTTTAGACTATAAGTAATATGTATCTATATCAGTGCCGGATTAGCTACGTAGCAAAAGTAGCAATTGTTACGGGCCAGGCGCATTGGTGGCTCCACGTACCCATGCCTGCTTGAGCATAAAATATTTTTTTTGCAAAAATATTTTTACGCTCCCATCTTAAATGAAAAAAGAAAAAAAAGTTCAACCTTATAATTAGGTAGTAATTTATAAGTTATTTTCTTCAGGTATAGTTAATTATAAATTAATAATTATTTACTCTTCATATTAATTTCAAACCATAAATTAAGTTTAAATAAAATTTTCTTTATATTATATTAAAAAAAAAATTAGGACGCAATTAGAAGGCCAAGGCCAAGGCACAAGTTTATTTACGTTAGATACCCAATTATTATAAGAAAATAATCGGAAAAAGAAAAGCCTAATGCATTGGAATAGGAGGTCAGGTGGTTTTCAAGACATGTAGAATTATTTACATATTTTTTTTAAATAAAGTAAATAATAAGTTATTACGATTCCAAAGACAGTACGTAGGTACCTACTACCTGTAGGCATCGATGATTTCCGTTGCTGCCTTCTGCCTGCTTGGATTGAAATTAGTATCTCGCTTATGACACTGTAAAACAGACTTCTAAAATTCTTTGATGATAACTTCGAATTATTGCTTTAGACTGACAAATACGGTTCACATAAATCTATATCTGATTTAAAATCTACACTTATATATGTATATAAGTATATATTTTAAATCAGATATTAAAAGCTATATAGAATCTAATAAATATGAAATTAGATAGTTTGTATTGAGATTTAAATTTAAATGTGAATTGAAATACATACGTGAATCAATTTCACTTGAATAGAAAAAAAAAAAGATTCCTTTTTACATTGAAATAAAATTTATTTGTATAGAAAAGATTATGTGTGGACATATGTTTAGGCAATTTAATCTTTTGGGGTGGTTATAGCTACCAGACTGACTGCCCAAGTGACTGCGAAATGCATTGAAATATTTACATTTTGGTTCGTATTTTTTAAAGTTGCTTAAGTCTATTTTGGTTATAAGTTTCCAATACGCACAGGAAGCACGGCCGGGGCCAAAAATAACTGAATGTCTAACGAAAATGCGTCTCCGAATGCATTTGTTCGTGTCTTGGGTTTTCTGTAGACAACTTTTGTTTAGCTGTGCTGTAAATTAAATTGTATTAGCAGTTGGAGAACTTGTGAATTTTGTGGATTATGTCAAATGTAAAACTGGCAGTAAGGGTTCGTCCTTTTACGGAAAAGTGAGTGATTTTGACATTCTACCTACATACACAGACACACTAGTTTAAGTTTATATTCTTTTACAGAAAGAGTGTATGACATTCATGATGTTAATGTAGTAAAAGTATGGACACTTAATTTTATTTAAATTTATAAGTATTTTATTTTAAAAATTAGCTGTTGCACTCGACTTCGTCCGCGTAACTTTATAAAATATAGCCTATGTTGCTTATCCATAATCCATCCATAATTCCAAAATCTTTTAAGACAAACTGATTATTTTTGTAAAGAATATTAGACAATCTGACAGTTCACTTGATGGCTACCATCGCTTGTCTATCGCTACCAACGCCTGTCCTAAAACACAAGCAAAACCACAGGTGCTGCAAGTGCGCTGACGGCCATAGTAGAACATAGACTGCGATACCTACGCAGTATGGTCTGCAACTAATTGGCAGAAAAATTTCATTTCTAAAATGTGCTTAGCTGGGAATCGAACTCGGGACCCCTGAGACAAAGCGCTAAAGGAAGCACCTTAACCAGTGGACTCGACATTGTTTTCCCACATACAAATGAAGTCTGGAATACTTTTCACATTAATAGGTACAACATAAATTACGTTTTATTTTGACAATCTCTTTATCTAGTTGAAAATTGAATTGTTATTGTCTAGAGAGCTGAAATCGGAGAAGAACAAAATACCAGTTGTGACCATTTTGGACGAGAACACAGTTACAATTACTAATATTAAAGTGAGTATGTCTTAATTCTTATGGTAAATTTATATTTTCTCATAAAAGTAGGCATTTCAAGTAACATTACTGTAAACAATGGAAAGATTAATAAATTAACCTATTATTTTTGTGTCGAGATCGAATGAGGAATGAGGAAATCCTTAGTTCGTACTAAAGTTACCGGCATAAGCCGAAGGATCTGTAAGTCGAAGTGGCAGTGGCTAGGACATACAGTACGGAATGCCGACGGCCGCTGGGGAGGAAGGTTCTCTAGTGCAGTAGGCCATGGACTGAAATGCCCAGCGTAGGACTTCCACCTACAAGGTGGACAGACGACCTGATAAGGGCCGCGGGTCTACGGTGGAAAACACGTTGATCTGAACTGGATTGTATTTTTTACACTGTTTTTATAAATGTAATTGCGTGAGATTCCCCCTAAACTGCCAAGGTTTGGAACACCCTTCCGGCATCTGTGTTTCCGAGATCATATACCTAACCCAAATCTTTTCAAAGTTCGAGTGAACAGGCATCTTTTGGGTAAGGTCGCTACATTATACGTAGGCCTCATCTTCGCTACACGTCTGGATGCTGCAAACCCATCTCTAATAAAAAAAAAACCGCCTCACATAGTGGACCCCTTGATGTGGACAGCATAGGAGACAGGTAACAGTAAAACTCCAATGTTAGTAGTAGCAATGGAGTGATTGGTTCTCACTAATGTTGATCTATGATTAGGTGAGTACATCTGGCGCGGGTGATAGCCGTGAACGGGTGCGACAATACTTCGCTGACTTTACATTCGATAGTGCATGCTCTCCGAGTCTACAGAACTATGCGTCTCAAGAAAAGGTATACTAATATTGAATTACATATACCAAATTCGAACACGAAACCAAGACTTTGTCTTTCTTTTCTCAAAGAGTATTTTAAAGTACCTTTTAAAATATTTTATTATTTCAATTAAACGAAAATTTAAGGTATATGAATCCATCGGCCGTGAAGTTCTGTCCTGCCTCTCCCGTGGGTCTTCGGCGTGTGTATTGGCATACGGGCAGAGTGCGACCGGCAAAACTCACACAATGATGGGCACCGAAACTCAACCTGGCTTAGTGCCTAGACTGTGTCGGGCTATCGCAGAAGATGCTGGTTTTGAAGTAACTGTCAGGTTAGTCTCCATAAAACTCTGAGTTAATTTACTATGTCAAGAACTAAGGATGTTTTCCAGAGTAGGTTTCTATATGCGAAGTAGTTAAGGCGTGAAATCGTAACAAAGAAACTTACATTCGTATCAATATTAGGTGAGGGCTATAATGTAATCTTTACAAAGTGTCGAATTGATTTAATAATTGGTATAGTATGATTTATCCTTTATAAAACACAGGTTACGACCCAATGTACGATTTAGGTGTTACATTATGCATTCCGTGTGAGAAAGCAATATAGGTTTTATGTGCTCACGCGATACCTTCGTATTTGTCAAAATAAAGCGACTAGCACCTTTTCAAATAGTTGCACCTGTATCGCGACACAGGTGCTTATATATTATATTTATGGAATGTATTATTTAAACGTTGATAAAGATTATGAACAACTTTTAATTGAGATTAAATCATACAATTATGTTGTTTCGGTGAGTGAGTATGGGATGCTAGAGCCCATTACCCCATCCCTTCTATATTTCTTATCCTTATTCCTTCTATCGTCGTCAGCGCACTTGCAGCATCTATGCACTTGCAGCAAATTAGGTACTAATTTATTCTTACACGTGCGGTGACAAATAAATTAATATAAACTACTTATTTATATTATTTAAGGGATCCCTTACTCACTCACTGAAACACAACTTGTTATTATGTAATGGTATTTTTACTGTTTATCCCTCTTTCCATTAAAATCGGTTAAACCGAATTAAAATCGGTCTAGCCATTCTTAAGTATTTGCGAGATTAGTGGCACGGCGATTGATTTTTATAATATTTATAATTATGCCTTGCAATTTTAGCCTGTGCAATTTTTATATATACAAACCTTTCCCATTTATCCGTCTTTCCATAATGTAAACCGAATTAAAATCGGCCCCGCCATTCTTGAGTTTTTGCAAGCTAACACACGGCTATTGTTTTAATATATAACACATAAATGGATTACGACTAGTAAGAGTTTTTGATAACTTTGTAGAATCGATTTGATGACCGATTAAATGAGTCGTATAGATTTTTTATTTCTATTAACTTTGAATAGTTTGTAACACCGAAGGCAAGGTCGTCGATGCACGCGATCCTTTCCTACCCTTTATTACGATACAGCTCTATCTTTGGTGTTATCTGGCGTACGTATCTATCGAATAGCTCGTGTAAAGCGTGTTAGTCATTTACAAGTTACTAGTTGTGCCTCGCGGTTTTATGTGTGTTAAATTTTATTGCCGTGAAATAGCTAATTCGCCTTCAACTTACTGCAATTCATATTGCCTGAAATGTTCTTCGCATATTTGCCTATTGTTTTCATTATGTTTTAAAATTAGCCAAGAGACCTTAACACAATGCTCGAAGATCTCAACCGAGTTTTTTTAAGAGTGGGCCTTACTATGAATATGGAAAAGACAAAAGTTATGTCCAATATCCATGTTGTGCCCACCTCAGTAAAAGTTTTGAATTCAACTCTCGAAGTTGTTGACGAGTGCATACGAGTAGGTATAAGTACTTGGGAAAAACAGTCTAATTAGGTAAAGCCTTATATGCACTCGTCAACAACTTCGAGAGTATATATATATATATATATATATGCGTGGTGTTATATAGCCTAAAACCTTCCTCGATAAATGGACTATCCAACACAAAAAGAATTTTTCAATTTGAATTTTTCAAGTAGTATCTGAGATTAACGCGTTCAACTAAACAAATAAACTTTAGCTTTATATATTAGTATAGATTTGCATAGGAAAACATTGACAGGGGTTTTTATATATTGTAGTAAAAATAAAGAATATATTATTTCGATGGTAGTAACATATCTTTGTAGGCCTTGACAACGCCACGTGACTGCAAACGTGTGTTTAGTATGGCTTCTCTATTTGACGCTTCGTCATTGTAGTCTCTAGTGAATTATTAGGCGGTTGCCGCCCGCCCAGTTTCGTCGCTCGCTGAAGCTTTACGGATTATTGTGCTGTTTTCTTGAAAATTTTCTGAAAAGTCACAAGTGAGTGAAATTGCTACTAAGTTAATCAATTTATTTTTTCAAATCTAAATTTAGTATGCGTTGTAATGTCTCTATTAGGCTGATAAAATTATCAGTCTTTGGGTTCGATTCTGCATAGTCTACTATTACTACCATTTATTTTAATAGTGAAAATAATTGAGATAGGTATGTATTATCTTATGTTTTAATTACAAAAGTTAGTTTATCAGTTTAGTTAGTTACTTAGTTATTATCTATTTAGTTATAATTTTATATTTTTTCGTTTCTGCAGGCTCGGCAGAGCGCCTATATATCTATGGTAATACTTATTGTATCCTTAGGCGATAGTAGCCACTTACCATCAAGTGGACCGTCAGTCTGCCGGCCACATTTTATAATAATAGAAAAAAACTGTCGTTTTACAATATAATATTTTTTCCATTTTTATATATAACAGTTCACATAATGTAAGTTACCTAATAGTGCAGACAAATTAACTTCCAATCCAAAATTTTCAGCCCTAGGTGGCTGAAAATTTTTGATATAAATTTCTAGAATGTAATATCGATGAGTGAAATAAATTTTCAAATTCGACTTGTAGAAGGGGTGAAAAAACATAATAAATAAAATTCCTCAAATTATACAAAAATGATAAGATTTAAAAAAAAGCTTCAGACAAATATTGTAGAGAATTTAGTTTTACATAATAAATAAATAAATAAATAAATAAATAAATAAATAAATAAATAAAGCCTTTATTTCTGACATTTTTACAATATTTTTGGTTTAATGTTAGTTATATTATTATTTTTTTCTTCTTAGGTTCTATTTGGTTTTCCTTTTCCGTGCCAGCTTGCTTATTGTCAAAGGCCTCCACTAGAATTCGCCACAATCCCTTGTCCATAGCTTTTCTTCACCATAGTAAACCTGCCGTTTCCCTGATATCGTCCTCCCATATTTTTCTTTATCTTCCTTTTCTTCTTTTTCCATCACGGGGGTAAAGAGAAGAAAAGGAAGTTTCTTTTACATAAAAATGTTCAAAATTTTTTTGCTATAATTATAATTAAGAGTTAGGGAGGTTAGAAGATAAAGATGGATTCTCTTTGGCTCACTGTGATTTTTGGCAAGTATAAGAATAAAATGTTGAACCATGCAACAACGAACCTCATAGACATAGTATGGTATACTCGCATGTGATTGTTTTAATAAGTTTAAAGTAAAGGTTTTTAACGTAAACAGACAATGTCATTTTTGCTACAACAGTTTTAGTCACGATATGTGTTACATGTGGGAAGTTCTGATAAGTTTTGTATTAGGTCATATTAAGACCAAGTTTCGCTCGAATATTTTCAACGCTAGCCAATGAAAATCTAACCCAAAATTTTGGTGCGATCTTATAACGATGTTGTTTTATTTTTTACCCTTAGGTACGTTATAAAACAAACCTATGATCCGAATTTCACCTTTCTTAGAAGTTTTAGATAACTTCCTTAATAGTTTTAGTAGTTTTGGCGTTGATAAAGTCAGATAATCGATTATTTGAAGAGCTATGCAATGCAATTATTTTATCAGTCTAACTAAAATTTTCTTTTGTCTAGACACAAACATAACATAACATTTTTATATGAAGCGAATACGGCGACTATTCATTGACTGTATTTTTCATGCAGTGTCGGTTTTATTGTTTCTTGTTTGGAGAAATTCAATTTCGATAGCACGCCTTTATGATGGCGCAATAAAAACTTTTGTGAATTTATTTTACATACTTATAACTATATTTACATAGTATAACTTAGAACCGTCAAACAGATATAACCTTACTAGCTTAACCCGCGACTTCAAACGATAAGAAGTATCCAATAAGTTAATCCAAGTAATAAATTATATGTGTGCCAAATTTCATCCAGATCCGTACAGCCATTTTTGTGATATTGAGGTGTAACATTTGTATATTGTATATTGCTATATATTGAATCATTTTGTAAATTTGCTAGTAAATTCTGTTAACCTTACATCACCTTTTTATTTAACACGCAAGCTAGAGTTGTAATAAGCTCTACCTACACACGTTTATTACATCTAATACGTGAATCAAAATAGTTAGTTATGGTACCCACAATTAATTCTACAATTAACCCACCTTCAAGATTTATTAAGTGTATGGAATCTGTGTAAAGTTGGGGCGACTCGCTAGTGTTTAGTTTAAAATTAAGTATTAACTCTCATAAATTCTGTCACGTCAAATAAGTTTACTTTTAATACCAAATTGAGGGGATTAATTTTTTGCGATCGTGACAAGGAGCAGTTAAGAAATTCGTCGTCTGACTTGGTGGTGCTAATATAATGAGAGAAGTTGTGAATTCGCTGTTTAACATCACCAGTTTAAACCAAACTACTTTTATTGCACCACAAAACGAGAACTTTGATGAGATTCATATAGAAAAACATTGGAAAAACAAAAACTGTCATACGTAGGACTAAACGTCAGAAGTTAAAACTTAGTTTTACTGAGCGTTACTGAGCATGACGATCACGCGAGTTCAGTGCTTTTTCCCAATCCCAAAAGTGCCTAATTTTTTTACTTCAACATTAAATGTCACTGAGTTTGCATGTCGCTCACTGAGGGTGACGGCGTAAACCATCACATAACTACGAAATTAGGTATAACGATCAAAATAAATTAATCTAATTTTTTTTAAATGTAATTTATTTGTAGACAAGGTGTTTGTTTATAGTGGATTAACTCAATAACTAATTTATTAACTGATTTTAAAAATTATGTTACCTATAGAAAGCCACATTATCAACCAGCAACATTGGGTTGTACTTTATTTTCAAAAATATTAGATCCCTACGAAAATTACAACAATGTTAACCGTGGTGTGATGAATTCTTATAAAATTATAATTTTTATTTAGTTAATTTTGGTCCTGTCAAATACTTTTATATAAAAATATAATTTCTTATAGTTTCCTGGAGATATACAACGAACGTGTCCACGATTTACTAGCCGGTGAAGACGCTCCTGCCACTTGCCATTCCTTGCCACGTCGCCGAGGAAACGTGCGAAAAGATCTTCGAGTCAGGGAACATCCGTCTAGAGGACCTTACGTTCAAAGTAAGAATCTGTCCTAAGTTTTTTAAAAACTGTCAAGTGATGAATACTTGTTATAGGCGTTTATATCTAATTCTATTTTTATACCCCCGACGCAAGAATAGGGTGTTATAAGTGTGTGTCTATGTATCTGTGTGTCTGTCTGTGGAATCGTAGCTCCCAAACGGAAGGACCATTTTGATTCGGCTTTTTTTGTTTGGAAGTTGACGTGATCGGGTTATCTGTTTAGGCGTTTGAAGACCGTCAGCCCATTTCCTAGTTGACGAAGGGATTTGACTAACTTCCACATGTTCGATTGATGTGAAATTGGGTATACTGTTACATCGGTGGTATTTCCATGACATGGTAACCTTGACCTGATGCTGCAGCATCAAGTGGTCTGTGGAATACTCAACTCTTTAGCAACTTTTCAGCAGATATAGCGTGTTTAAGCTCAATAGAAAGTTGGGTTTTAGTTTATAATTTTAATTAAACTGGTAAAGGATTTATTATTTCAGGCACCCAAGTTATCCTTTAATCTTAAAGTTCGACACAAACCCGCAGCGTCCCCTTGGTTACTGGGTATCCATGAGCATTCCCCCAACACTTAAAAAAAGGGTAAACGCTTATACGATTTGCTTCAAGACAGAAGTTAAATGTCACCTTCGGTGTTCTTAGACCTTCGCCGAGTATCGGTCCGTAGTGTGGAGGCACTGCTGTCGTTGGTGAACGAAGGCGCTCGTAGACGACGCACGGCTGCCACCAGAAGGAATTCCACTTCGTCACGATCCCACGCTCTCTTGGAGCTGGTCACTTTGAGGGCCACCTTGCACCTAGCAGATCTTGCTGGCAGGTACTTATACCAAATACGTTTTTCAGAGCCAACTACTTTCAATGTTGCTCAAGATTTAAATAACTCTAGAGAGTTTGTGAGATAATGAAGAGAGAGAAAGAGAGAGAGAGAGAGAGAGAAGCAGATCTTTGAAGAAGATCTTATTAGATTATATTTAGAGAACAGAATTGCAGTTATTAAAGAATTATTAAATAATCATTAAAGCATTGTGGATTTTTGTTTCGTTTAAAATTGGTTAGTCGTTGTCGATAGTTACTATCTATAAATATTTATCTGCGAATGTCTTCCGTCGCATTCTGTCTTCGGTTATCGAAGACAATTAAATAAGTTGAGACAACAAATTCCACCAAATTACTATTATTGACTTAACTTGCTCTTATAGAGTTCCATTAAAGTCAAATTTTCTTTTTGCATTGTTTCAGCGAGAAAGCAAGCTGGGAGGGTTGTGGAGGTGGTCGGCAGAAAGAAGGCGCCAATATTAATAAATCCTTGGTGGCGTTGAGCAATGTTATTTCTGCATTAGGTGAAATTATTTGCCTCACTGATGTCTTCTCCAGCCCCTTCCTTGTAAACTCTTATTAATTATCTTTGATTTTCCGTAGTGAATAGTCGTGGCGGTCGCGGTCGTTTTGTACCTTATCGGGACTCTGCACTCACTTGGTTACTCAAAGACTGCTTCACCGGAGGCGCTAGCACTTTCATCATTGCAAGTAAGTTAATGTTTTAAGTTAAATGTACTCACGTTTTAAGTAAATGGACAAAAACATTTTTCCTATATGAGGTAACGTTGTTCCTACTCGTATGACATGAAGGCACCGAACTATTTTACTACTGGACTATCATTCATAGGGTAAAAATTTCAATATACATCAATTTGATTTCATGAATTTGATGAAATTCAAATGACATTATGTAAATAAGGAAAATCGTGAATACTTTGTTTTCTTTAGAATGTTTAATCATAATTATCTAAGTATGTATAGTTAAACATTAGTGCTTGCCAAAACTTTTTGCTTTTTGGTTTTTACTCATGGAAAGATGGATAAATGAGGAAGGTTTTTGCATTTAAAAAAATGGATTTCGGGCGAAGTTGGGAGCGAGTCGCTAGTGTATATACTTACTAGTACATCAAGGAAGTGATATCAAATGTATGGTGACAAAAGTTGCTTCTTTTTGAATACAGCTGTATCCCCGAGTGTCGCGTGTTACGGGGAATCAGCGTCAACGCTTCGCTGGGCAGCACGAGCGCGACAACTTCCAACACAACGGGTTGTGCACCAATCATTTAACAACGCGACGCGAGCCGCCTTACAAGCCCAGTTCAACCAACTACTAGCCGAGCTTTCCAGACATCACATACGATATGTAATCGATCTCTTATATTCTGAGTGAAGAAACAGGCCGCGAGTTACCGAAAGTTGTCTAATTAAGATACTGACGAATTACGAATCTGTTCAAAATTGACTAACAACGCACAGCCAAAACTACTAAAAGTTTATAGAAAGCTAAAATTTAAGATTCCGCTAAGAAAGTATTTTTAAAATTTCATCTCCGTGCGAAGACAGGGGCGAGTGCTAGTATGGCTCATTCGTATAGATTGATTAACATTCGGCTTATATATGAGTGATGTCAGCACTGTACTGTAATACCCAAAATAAATTTATTCACTTGCCTAGAGGCATAATTTATATCTCTAGAGGGATTTTTCAATAGCCTAAAAATTTGCACACTTTTTGATAAAATATTAGAATAACTGTTATATAATATTATCCTAGACGGCAAACAAATGATTTAAATTATCATAATTTACATTTACTGCATACTTGAAAACCCATAACGTAATTTGTAACTATTTTCCGCAGATACACGAGACCGGAAGCATAGTCTATGACGACAAACACTGGACACTTGAAATGAAGAAAAGCGACGCTCAACGACAGGATACTCCTAATAGTATATCAAGAAATATAATGAATGCAAACAATTTAAGAGGAAATGCGAAATCTACATCTACATCGTCTTCTGTAGCAAGCGGAAGTTCCGAAGTTATTTACACCATGGACACTAACGCTAATCCTGAAGTGAATCAGGAAGTGGAGGATTTGTTTGGTCCAGCTTTAGAGAGAACTAGAAGTGGAATCGACCTTAAAACTACAGTATCCTTGAAAGACAAAAGACAGTATAGGTCACAAGAAGTCTTACCTATTGATAAAATATCAGTTGTCCGACAAAATAATATAAGTGATATTTTTCAAAAACAGACCGATCAAGTTCCTGAAAAAAATAATGTTTCAAATACAGCCCCTGTTACTGTTCTCTTCGATAACCAGAGAGCAGAAATAGTGGCATCGGTTACAGAACGATTGTACTCCAAAATGAAAAAGAAAGAAGAAGCAGCTGTCTCAAAAATTGAATCAGTTGTTGATAAAAAACTTGTAGAGCCTTTAAGTGAACTGAAAATATGTTCTAATGCTCGACAACGCTTAATGGATTTGAGTCAAAAGGCTATGAGACACAAAAGAAGAATCGGTATCCCAGCACATACACAGACTAGAAAATCTGTTGTTCGTATGAGAGAAACAGGTACAGATATACAGAGTGATTTGGAGCCATATGCTATTAAAGATAGAGACATGTATACTTTATATCGTGATGTGGGAACAGAGACCATGATAACAACACCACGCTTAAGGGAGAAAGCAGTGGGCCCATGCGGTTCTTTAGATTTTCGTGATAAGTGCACTGCGACTAAATCGGTGATTTGTGTGAATTCTGTTGTGATGACAGATATAGTAACTAAATGCAATCGTTACACACAGACTCCAATAGTGCCACCTCCAAGACGCAAAAGGCGAGCGTCGTTATTTAATGATTATAAGAGAAGTTTTTATGATTATGACGTAAGAGACGCGTCTGCGGAAGACTTTAATGTTTCTCCTGTAATTAGCATTAACATATCTCAGTCGTATGTTGGCGATTCAGACTCTCAAAGTTCGGATACAAGTCCAATTAATGTTGTAAACGAGAGTAGTCCTACAATGATGATGACACCAGACCTATTGACTAATCATGGTAACATGGATAGTATTAACGAGAAAAATGATGATGCTAACCAGATGACACAGAATGTTCAAGAAGATACTACTCAAGTATTTCAGAAAGATTATAAAGATTTTTCAGATTCTGATGACTCTTTATTACCAAGAGTAACTGCAAATACATCACGGAAAGAGGATAATCACGAGATAAAACGTTTAATATTAGGACGCAACGAAAATACGTATCCATATAACATTGTGATTTCTCCATTCAAAGAGAGGGGTCAATCAGAAAAGTTAGTAAAATTTAAAGGATATGATACAGCCCCACCATCTATTAAGTCCGTACAAGTGGATTCAGAAAATGGGAAAAATCAGGATAAAAAAAGTATAAAAAACTTGAGAACTGATGGACGTAGTTTGGCGTCTGATAGCAATAGATACAAAAATTCACGAGTAAGCACATGTTCAGATTCTGTAGCTTCAAGTAAATCTGATACAGATTCGTTCATTTGGAAGAAGGGTGGTATTATTTATAAGCCCAATAATGGTGACTGTTATCGATGCCAAACACCAATATACAATTCCAAATACAAATCGACAAAAAGGAGAATTTATAAAGAGTTTCTAGGACTAGATTGTAATGAAGTGCAATGTTCAAACTGTTCTGAAACTTCCAACAACGTTAGTTCCAGTGACAGTACTGAAGTAAGTCAATCATCTTTGGATCGATTTAGACAAAGACGAAGGTTCTTCGAAAATCAAAGTTATTGTAATGGAATAGATAAATATGACACTTTAGAGAAAAAAATATTGCTTTCTTGTGATCGTTTAGAGGCTGCAGTAACTAACTATGAAGATCGTTCGTTGGACCACCTAAACAATCGCGTTTCATTGACCACACCAAAGAAATATCTTCAGCATTTAGTGCAGTTGAGAAGGAAAGTTATAAAAGCTAACTCTGACTCAACGTAGATGTCAATTTGCAACCTTTTTTGTAATTAGAATTAAGTGTAAGTTTTCAAATAAACCATCGAATAAAAATATGCATTTTCATTTTAAAATCGGTCTATTCCCACTAGTTGAATTGGGAGTTTAATTGATGGAACTATAGTGGGACGTTTTAGTCTCAGTAGTCTTTGACTTCATTATGCGAATGACTAGGCCCTTCACAGACATACACTGTTTAAAGATCCTCTACTATATATACGTTAGGAGTCACCTTGAGTATTGTAGAAGCATATGGAATCCTATGTATGTTTCGTATATACATGGCATAGAGAGAATACAGCGAGTTTCTCAAACAAATGTGCTACCGCAGCTTTAGCTCATATTCGGACTATAAGGATGTCTCCTTGATATGATGTTTTTGTATAAAATTTGCAATGGCATGATTGCCAGCACTTACCTGGTAAATAATACTTTAAATTTGTGGGCTTCAGCGGTCGGAACGAGACGCTAGAGACTTTTTAATTGTAGGTTCTTCCATAGTAATTATGCTCAAAATTCATCTTGCGCCGTCTTCAGAAGTCGTACAATGACAAATTTTCCTCGGTGGACTTGTTCTGTTCGTCGTTGTTCTCATTCAGGAATAGCATTGGCATTTGGCAACATTCTTGCTGGCTAGCGATTATATTGGTTATGTTTTCGATATTATTATTATTTTTTTTTAAACAGTGAGCACTTTGGCAGTTCTATGTGAGTAGTAGGTATGTGATAAAATCTTGTGTCTATGTGTATCTATGTATTATGTAATATGTGACTTAGGCGATTGTAATATTCCCATTGTATAAATGTAAAATCCGTAATTGGCTGTTAGGTATGTTTATGTTTTTGTCTGTAAATTTTTATGTTGAGAGCTTTGGATTTTTAGATAAATAAATAAATAAATTATATATTTTTTAAATCTAAACACGAAAGGTAATAGAGACTACATTTGTTTGTTTCTTGTAGTAATGAAACGTTAAAATGCTTATTAGACAAGATGTTTTCTTGATAAGGAAATAATAATGCAATTGCTCTATAAAAACCTAGTATGAAGCTAATGTAAGCTAGTAAACACATTGGTTTGTAATCTTCAATAGCTATGTGAATTACATAAAAATGGGGTTTATTTAAATTAATTAACATGAAATATACCTAGTTTTTAATTTTTTTTAATCATGGTGGAAAAAAAAGAGTCTACAATTCCAAATAACCTCATGTAATCAATCACAGCTGTTATATTCATATGATTGAGGTAAATAGTGACTTAATAAGTCGACGTAATGCAAAGACACAGGGGAAAATTAGCGATCGTCATTTTAATTTCCTCCTTGTCATTAAAATATGCGCTTTTATTATGAGTTGTATCTAAATTAACGCATCTAGATTGTTATACATGGTATCTATAATACTAATATTATAAAGAAAGAAAAGAAGATTTGTATGTTTGTAATGAAATAACTCAAAAACTTTAGGACTGATTTCAAAAATTTTTTGACGAGACAATATTTTACCACCTTATCTCAACACCGACAAAAGTATAAGTAATTTTAAGAGCCAGCGTCAGGATGCCCACATCGGCCAACACCCGCGTGGGCCGAGTATGGATCCTCGGCTCAACGAGCGGTGACCAGTGAAGCTCCAACGAACAGTTGGAGCCTCCAAACTGATGCTGTCTTCTTAGTTCTTCTTAGTTCGTAGATTTCGACCTTCCGATCAGCCAAGAAAAGGCCGGTGACCCCACCGGCCCCTGCAACCGCCCGGATTGCCGAGGGTTAATTATCAATGACTAGTGAGACTAGATTTTGCCAAAGTAGTACATGTCCAGGGTTTCACAGAAATATTTTACTGTAATCGTGCCTTTTGCCACCTGTGTGGATCAATACATAAAGTCACCATATAGTTTCGTAATAATAGTGTGAAATATTATCCCATAGGTTTCCATCCTCATCTTGTTGAAATCTCTCTTTTTCGGACCAAGCGTTTTAAAACATCCTTTATAATGCGCACTACCAAGGTTTGAAACTCCCTGCCGGCGTCTGTATTTCTGAGCTCATATAACCCAAATCTTTTCAAAGTTCGAGTGAATAGGCATTTTCGGGGTGAGCAAACTCATCTCTAATAAAAAAAAAAATGTTATCGAAAGGCCTATCCTATCTTTTATTTAATTAATTCAATATAAGGACTATTTGTGTGCGCCAAGTTTTATCTAAATCCATTTAACGGTTTACATGTTATATAACAATGATTCCATTTTCGAAGAAGGTTCTTTTAAGGATATCTTTTAAGCAAAACTGAACTATGACTTTCTACAATTATAAGAAATACTTATTATAAATAAATAGTAAATAAATGTGAATCACATACTTGAATCACTATGCGCAAATCTTAAGGAAGGAAAGGGCCGATAATACCTACTATGATTGATATTTCGCACGTAATGAAACGAGGAAAGATATTTCTATGTACGTACATCGTAATCCATGACAATGGTAAATCCAAGTCTCTATGTGTGAGGTAGGTAATAGTTTTAATTAATTACTACCTTACATTTATTCCTGATGATTTTACTTGTAATTATTCCCTAGTATCAGTGGCGCGAAACATTTTATTGTCAAGTTTTTATGTGTCGCTATTTCAATATTATTATAACACTATTATAAGTTTTTAAGTATTTATTTATGTTCACTATACACAGGAAAAAGCAAGTTTTAATATAAAGATTTAATATTTGTATTTCGTGTGTTTTTAATTACAGTATTGGAAACCAATGACTCTCCATCCTGTTAGCACCCTCTACTTCGGGTACCTTAATTAAACCACTTTATGTTTAGTCCAAATACTTTTATCGTTCGACCGATATATCAGAACTACAATTCCAACTATAAGACGTGCGGACATACGACGACGACCTCTCTTCGCGATCGCGTTTGCTTATTATACCACCGAATGAATCTGAACGAATTAACACCTCTTTTCAGCGAGAAACGTCACAGAGCCCTTTTCAATCAACTTCAGTCGACATAAATAGCAGACGCTAACAATCCGTCTTCAAATAAAAAGTTTTTTAAATCTTATAGTTACAATTAATGACTATTGTTGACATTACAAATTTCATTTACAAAATCAAAAACTGTTATTCACTAATCAAGTTTAGTGTTTAATTTAATATAAATTTGACCTAATTATTTTAATTTGTTAATAAATAATTTCTATATATTTGATTATTAATTAATATTTTTTGCATAAATTTTATATAAAATAAGTAAATGTATTTTAGGTACATAAAATAATAAGGGGATATACATTTTTAATATATATTCAGGATCAATTACCCTAAAAATTTTGGACCCACTGCCCTAACTCATCGAATAGAAGAAATACTTAAAAAAATATCGTGTTTCCGCTTGGGTTTACGACCTCTGATTTTTCGAAAGGACGATTCGTATAGAAGGGTATGCGTATCGTAGCCTTCTACAAGTTGCTAGCACAGTACTCTGGTGTTTGTATCTCGGCTTAGCTCACACGAACGCAGCACGTAAACAAAGTCACCGAGTTTACGTAATAAGAACGTTTTATTCAAAGTGAATTTTGTTAAGTGCTTGCTGATTATTGGAATCAAACATGGCATTGTTTACCACCATTGTCAGTGAAATTATCGGCTTAGTCCTGTTCGCGGCTTTTCTCACCTATCTGTGGTTTCAATACAAATTTTCGTACTGGTCAAAAAGAGGTGTTAGCGGTCCGAAGCCGGTGTTTCCTTTCGGCAATATTGAAGATGTCATAAAGCGTAAAGTGCAGTTCTTTCAGCCTTATTGCGACAGTTATTTCAAATTCAAACATTTGCCGTACGTGGGCATGTACTCGTTCGATCAGCCAGTGTTATGTATAAACGATCCAGAAATCGCTAAGCTAGTTCTGATCAAAGATTTTGAGCATTTCGAAGCGCACGGTATATTCTCTGGTGGTGCCGGCGATCCTATTGCCGGACACCTTTTCAATATTCACGGAAAGCCTTGGAAAAGTCTGCGCACAAAAATGTCACCAACGTTCACGTCTGGGAAACTGAAAACTATGTACCCTCTAGTGAATAACGTGGCCAACCAAGCTCTCGATTACGCCGATCTTCTGCATTCGAACGGAGAATCGATCAACTTCTCGGAGTTTTATGCGAAATATTCAATGGAAATTATAGGTAGTGTCGGTTTTGGTGTTGAGTGCAACGGCTTCAAGAATCCAGACTCTGAATTTTATCTCCGGGGCAATGAATATTTTGAACCACGCTCAGCATACTGGTAAGATCTCTTTCATATATATTACAAGGAACATAGAAATTTAGAAATTTTATTTATTTATTTTCAGAATAAATTTTCGTTTTAACAATATTCATATTGTTATGTAATTCTAATGTATTCATTAGAACTTTTAGTGTGTAAATAAATCGTGTTGCTAATCCGATAAAATAAAATAAAATATATATTTTATTTGACAATCTTTTTTGGATTTCAGATATTTTTTTTGATGTGTTTCAATCTGATTTTTTTAATCGATACTGAAGTGTAATTAAAATGCATTGAAACAATTTTTGAACAAAGTTAAATGGTTATGGTTATGGTTTTACAATTTTTTTTTAATGTAAAGAATGACAGATTGGGAAACAGATTTTAGATGCAAAGTCACCTATTATAAATATTATGTCTGTGTGTCGCAAGGCACTGTTGTTTTAGCAAAATCGTGTAATGATTACTTCCCACATAATTTTAACGAATGCCGATCTTAGAAAAGCTAGGATAGAAATTTATAATGTGCCTACCTAAATCAAACACTGAAACACGAAAGAACCAGTGCTACTAAGTTTTAGAACTATTCGATGCTATCTAGAATACAAGCAGCTTTTATGAAATTTTATAATTAAATCAATAGATGCATTTATACTTCGTGTCGAAAAGTCTAATTTTTAATTGATTTTACGAAACCAATCTATATAAATCACTCTTTAGAGTGATGGAGAGAATCAAGTAAAGTTAGCTAGATGAATTTTTAAGAATCTTTACAAAATGCGGAACGAAACACGAAATGATTAAAGGTTAAAGAAATCAGGAAGATAAGAATGAATGTATGTCCAATTAATAATTTAAGGAACTGTCAATCAAAAGCCGGATTTTCGATCGATTTCTGACTTCCATTTAATTATTAAAATATAATTAGTCACTTACGAATATATTATATATTTTTTCGTGTATTTTTCCAGGACGTTCGTGCGAGCTTTAGCCTTCATAATGCCCAAATTTTTTAACGTTTTGAATATCAATCGAATCAGCCCAAAAATCGTGAACTTCTTCTACAGTTTGGTGAAAGAAACGGTTGATTATCGACAGAAAAATGACTACAAAAGAAACGATTTTCTACAAACACTTATTGAATTGAAGAATGGACAAGTTGTCGATGAAAAAGGTAAATATTAATATTAATTCGTTAATGTCCAACTTATTGTAAACTAATACTTATCTATACTTACTATTATTATAAAAAGAGAAGATTTGTACTTTTGTAATGAATAAACTCAAAAATTACTGGGTCGATTTAAAAAAAATCTTTCACCTATAAAAAGCTATATTATCAGCGAGTAACATAGGCTATATTTTATGAAGTTATGCGGACGAAGTCGCGTGCAACAGCTAGTTGTAAATAAATTGATTTATAGGCCATTATTGAGACACAATAATATGATTTTAAACAAGATCATTGATTTTAAACAAGAACAAGCATTTATATACATTTTAACTACCTATACTTTTTATGATAATAATTAACAATGCTGAAAATTTTATATCAATTAGGTCTAATTTAAATGCAAAAGCTTGTAAAGATGGTTATTTGGTAGAAAATATAGTTTATAATTAACACATAGGTATCCAATTATTAGAGATAACGATACACTATATAAGGATACTTGGACAAATTCGAGAGAAAAAGCTAGTAAACTGTAAAATAACAATGACCTAACATCTACAGGTGAAGTGAAAAAGATAACTGACTTTCCTTTCTCAATGGATGAAGTAGCAGCTAATACGATGTTGTATATGTTTGCTGGCTATGAGACGTCAGCCACTACTGGACAATTTGCAGCTTACAGACTAGCATTGAACCCCGAACTACAAGTTAAAGCTAGAGATGAAGTTAATAGAATACTGAAGGAACATGGAGGCGAATTTACTTATGAGGCCCAGAATGAAATGACCTATATTAATATGATTTTAGATGGTAAGTCCTAATGATTGATTTAGAAGAATCGATTACTCATTAGCGTCATTGCATTTCCATCATTCTAAAATATCCTCTATTTATGGATCATGTATCGGTTTAGATATATATAAATTTTTGCTTGTGAAGGCCAAGTATTGCTTCGAAGATTTTTCGCACAAATACAAGAAGGCTTGTCAACTTTTATAGTTTTGAACAAGACCAGCAGTATTTACTATTTTTTTTACTTTGTGTATAATTTATTAATATTATGTATTTTTACAGAAACAATGAGAATGCACCCGCCGATGAGATCACTGTTCAGAAGGTGCACTAAAGATTACAAAGTGCCAAACAGCAATCTAACTATTGAGAAGGGTACATTAGTATTCATACCAATCCAAGCTATACAAATGGATCCCGAAATATTCCCGGAGCCAGAAAAATTCGACCCGGAAAGATTCTCTTTAGACAAGAAAGCAAATATGCACCCTTGCCACTGGATGCCGTTTGGAGAAGGACCGAGAAAATGCTTGGGTAAGTTTAACAAAATGAATTCAGCTTGTACTAAGTACCTATAATCTATTGACCCAGATCGTGCTTAGCAAGCGTGAGCCCGATAACATTTTCCAATGGATGCATTATCAATTTAATTTGTTTATTATTGTAACTATAAGCAAGAAATTTACTAAGAGTATTTACAGAAAGTTAAGAAAGTCCTTTTACTATTGAAAGATGATATCCAGAGACCTAAACTTATAGAATACATTTTAAAATTTTACATCGACATTATAATTATTACATTACATTATATTTTTATAACTATATTGAAATAACCGCGTAATGTTATAACGCATCTTCCTCATCGAATTGACTTCCTACAACAAGGTCGCGTCCTTCACCTATAGCCATGCAAGCAGAGGTCATTACTGTTTTCAAAGATGATAATGTGCAATCATCATGTCAATATTAACAATGATTCAATGTTTTTAGGTCTCCGTCAAGGTTATATTCAATCGAAAATGGCACTTGTAAAGATATTGCATAAGTACGAGTTATTGTTAGATGAACGCAGTCCGGTACCTATGAGGATCAAGGCCTCGGCTCTGGCGTGTGCGGCTGACGGAGGAGTGTGGGTTAAGTTAAAACAACTAGATTCCGCTTGAAAAAGGACTAGCAACATTGCCACACATTTCACAACATCATGCGTAGAATTTTGATGTCTGTGTAGCTTAGTGTGCGCATTTCTAATACATAGTGGACTAATTTGTGTCACTAGCACGTGATAATGTAAGATTGTTAACTAATGCCAAAGAACTGTGAATCTTTATTATAATAGAAGTAGTAGATTTAAGGAAATGTTACGAGTGAATGCGTATAGAGTTTTGTCTTTTTATTGCAATTTAGTTTAATATGTGCCTAATGGGTGTTGTGGCTGTTATAAGGGAATTTATTTACATTTTTACATAATCATTAAATATGTTTAGTGAAATATTTATTACTTTTTTTTTATTAATGTCATAAATATTCGTCTAGCATTGGAAAATTTAGAATAGTTCTTTCAAATTTTAGAACTCTCTACAAATGGGTAATAATATCTACCCAATGGGATAATAATATTATTTTATTGTAATTTAACATAACTACCGTTTATATGTTAATGATGGTCTTGGTTTAAAGTCAACAAATTAGACTGGAATGTCTACGAATAGTTTTATGATGTATAAAGTTCTAAAGTAAAGATACATTAAATAACGCATGTCTATATTTAGTACACATGACTCGCCCCGGATTTGCATGAGTTTAATGTTGAAAGGCAGCCTTAGTCTAGATTAGATATCCAAGGTAATTCACGTTTGCCTAATGTAAGTCATGCAGGTGGGTGACGAATTTCCTACATAAATTGTACTATTCTCTATTATTCTTCTAAGAACTAACTAACTAAACTACAAACAAACAGACTTTGTTTTAATATATACCATTAAGAGAAGCATCAAATTAGAATAATATATTTATAAATTTACAAGTGACCCCCTACTGGCTTTGTTCTAGCTTTGCATTTTTTAATTTATTTTATTTACACAAACCTTCCTCGTTTATCCCTCTCTGCAAAGTGAAAACCGAATTAAATCAGTTGAGCGGTTTTGAAGTCCATAGAGGACAAACTTATAAAGATGTGGCTAAATAGTAAAGAAGAAATAATTTGTAATGACAGAATTTATAAATAAAAATTTTTGGACGCAATTTCAAAAATACCAATGCACAATATAGCAAGTCTATGCACACATCCATTAAATAGCCTTGAACAGATAAATCCGTCACATGCGAAGTAAAAAGCAAATAATGTCTTTACATTGAAAGTAGTGCTGCAGTGGAACCAAGCCGCGTAAGTGTTATGCAATATTTGGGTGCTTTAGCAAGAAGGGAGCAGTCATGATGACCGTGACACCGCTGAGACCACTTCATTACGAAATTAAAAATTAAATCATCAAAATATACTTCATCGCTATATTTAATATATATATATATAAGGTAGAAGTTTTACTATGTTCAACACTCAAATATGATGAGTTCGAAATATTTCATACTAGCTGTGGTGCATTATAAGTGTGACATCTTGGCGTGGCGCTGCTTTTTCAGTATAAAATGTATACTTTATGTTAATTCAGGTAATAAACTATCTGTGTGCCAAATTTCATTTAAATCCGTTGAGCCATTTAGCCTGAAAGAGTAACAAACATCGATACATCCATCCTTACAAACTTTCACATTTATAATAACTTTAATTAAAACCGTCTGACCAAACGTTTTAAAAACTTTTTCATAATACGCACTGTCAAGGATTGGAACTCCCGACCGGCCTCTGTGATTCCGAGCTCATATAACCCAAATCATTTTAAAGTTCCATCGTCGGCCTCGTCTATTCTACACGGCTAGATGATGGCCAATAGCAAACCTATTATTAATAAAAAAAAGTATTAGCAGAATAATATATATTTTTAATCACATTATATTCTATTATAATTTTACCAAAAAATAATATAATCTATAAATATTATTAAATAAACTTGCTTTCCCCTTCTGTCTGTTTCTCTGCTAACTTCTTCTAAACCACACAGATATATTCTGATACGGTTTTCACTAATGAAAAGAGCGATAAACGATGAATATTTGTTAATATACCTATTAGGTAATTTACAGAAAAAAAATGCATTTGTGCGACGCCGCGAGCGAATTGCTGGTTGTTTACCATTTAATCGACATCAACCAGAATTTCCAAGAATTCGTTGAACCTTGAACTTTTTAACTCATATTAAATAATTACTCATACGATGCTTCTACGAAAGCACGTTTTTATCGTCGAATACTTTGTTAAAAAAAATAATAAAGTACCCAAAAGGGCATCGTTCAAAACCAGGGCATCGTTTTTTTTAATTTACACTTTGGAGAATTTGGTAATAATAAGTCTTTCTTAATTTCAGTAATTGCTTGTGAATATTTCAGATTTTGTAAATGGGAATAATATTAGAAAATTAAAAATACTATTTATACTTTCAAAGTTTTTTAATACTTTCAAAGAATTTTAATACTTTCAAATTTAGATATCTATAAAACCAAACCGCGATACTTTTCCAGTAAAATCTATAATTTCTTCTTACCTAATGGTAGGTAACCGTTAAAATGAAAATAATAAAAAAAAAAACTGATGGCCTGATCTCCATACAAAATTGATTGATTTACTAAGAAATCTGAACAACAATGTTTTTTGTTTGAAAAGTTTTATGTTACCAGCTTTTGCATGCGACTTCATCCGAGTTGAAAAATAAAAAATATAACGCTTGAGACAAAAAATATGAGCAATAATTTATTCAATATTTATTGCTATCATAGTTGTGCCAGCCGTTGGATTTTTATTTTTATATGATCCCTCGAGAACAGTACTTTTTCTGGATAATGGATGTAGTACCCTATGTCCTTTCCTGTAGCCCTGCAATGTGTATGCAAAATTTCATGATGACCGGTTGTACTTAACGACCACAAACAAAAAAACTTACAAACTTTTTAACTCTTTATAATAATATAATTTTAGTATTAAATGAAATGTTTATTTAATTAATCTTGTTTTTCCTTTTTTTTAGTTTGCTTGTCTCTGACGATTTTCTTAGTTTCTTTATTGGATTCCTCGGAAACAGAATCTTCTGTGGGATGTGTCTGTAAATTGGTGTCTGATTTAGACAATCTTATTCCAATGCTGACTTTATCTTTTGACAATTTCCTTCTAGGAGTCGTTTGTACTGATGTGTTCTTTAAATTTGATTTTTTCTCAACATTTTTATTCACGCCTTCTGTCTCTATTGGATTCTTCACATTTAGTTTTGTTTTTAACTTAGTTTCTAATGTAAGTAACATCTCAGATGTAAGGTTTAATTCAGATTTGTAAGGCGACGGCACAACAAATTCGATGTGATGAGTTTTTTTATGATCTTTAGACGTACCGGGTTGCATTTGTTCTTCTTTTTCTGGTAAATCTTCGCTGATTTTGTCTTGTAAAAAAAGTTTTAACTCCAAAGCTAAGCCTTCGGCTGTGTGCTCATCTACAGTTGTTGATGTCTTCTTTAAACTTAAGCTCTTTTCAGTTTTTTCAAATGGTTTAGAAAATATTTTTTCCTGGCCCAACTGTCGAGCGATCGTGAGCGATGAGCCGCGCAATTCTTCAGAACTTTCATTACTTAAAGATTGGACAGACCTGACATCGGGCAAACTAATGGAATCAAGTAGATCATACAAATATTTCACAATGAACCGTTTATCTTTAGGCACAGAATGATAGATATTGATCTTAGCTAACCGATCTTTTTCGTCGGGCACTAATGACATTTCAGATTTTTCAACCTCTCTCTTGCAAAAATATATAGTGTCGCTTGGTGTTTTACTAAGTTCAATTATTGGCAGCAGGTACACATCATTGTGACGCGCTGGTTTACGTTTATCTCTTCTTTCGTGGTCGTCCGATAAAATGCTGTGCATTTGTTTCTCTTGGCGTTGCTGAGAAATAATTTTTTTTTACCTCGGTCAAACTATGTTAAGGTCGATAGACAGGCCGATGGTCTATGTGATGGTAGGTGTCTACCGTCGCCTATACAACAAGCAATGCCACAGGTGCTACAAGTGCGCTGCCTATCATAGTGGGATTGAAGATAAGGGATTGGAAAGGCATAAGTTTTAAGGTAATGTGGGCTCTTGCATTCTTTACTCATTCACCGAGACACAACAGCACATATACTGTTATTTCAAAGTGGTCTTCTGTAAGGGGTGATTACTGCCCCCAGACCGGCTGCCCAAATGACTGCGAAGCGCAGTGTTCGCTGCCACTACTTAAATGTATTTAAATACTATAAAATATGAATAAAAAACAGTACTATACAATGCACAATTTTTTTTTTCAAAAAATTATTACTTAAAGTTTTCAATTATTTGGCTTATTAAAGACTTCTTAATCAGTTGTTGATAAGCAAACTTACGAGCATATTTTCAATGTTTCCTTGGAGATCAGCCTTAACTCGTACTAGTTGAAAGTCCACCACCAGAAGCACTCTTAAAATGACAAGAGCTGCGGACATCAACCAACAGAATGTGTTGAGCCATGCAGAGTAGATGGTCAAACGGGTCGCTTGGTAAACACCACGAATTCGACGCTCGTAAGCTAACGTCGCCACGTTTACCACATATGTGCAACTGTAAGTATAATTAAATCTTTAATATCTATTCCTAACATTATAAACAGAGGGAGAACGGATTTTATAAGTTTCTTTATATTTAGCGGATGTCTCTCGAACTACTAGGTACACCTATTTGAAAATATCTTTCACTTTTTGAAAGGTATATTCTAACAGTGAAAGATTTTTGATTCCAGATGAATTTAGTCTAATTCCTGTCCAAAACATCTTGCTCTAACGGAAAATGGAATCTAGGAGAAACTTATGTGGCCTAGAACACTAGAAATGTAAGAAGATATGGATGCCTTGCCAATCCGTATTAGGGTAATTTGCTATAAAGATCAATATACATATTTTGTAACTAGTGACATGTTCTAGCTTCGTATGGGTGCAATTTGGCTTTGCGCATGTTGGCTTTTTCATCATGGAATTGATCATCATGGAATTTTGCAAACACGTTAACAAGAACATAGGGTAGTTTCATAAAAAAAATACGGATCTAAAATAAATATAGGAAATTGAACGCCTGACTAAATTATATGAGCAAAAAAGATTGAATAAATGTTTTAACACCTAAGAAAAAAGTCTCTGACGATATGGAGTGCAAAACCTGGGTTTTCTCTGGGGTCTTAAAGTTGTTTATAATTTGTATAGGTAAGAACTACAACGATATAAACTGGTATAAACTTCTACTTATAAGTAAGTAAATTATGTTTATTTATAAGTAAGTAAATTATGTTAATGAGAGTTAATTAATGTAAACTTAATTTTGTATGCATAGTAACAAAATGTTTGAATACATTAAATCTTAACAAATCTGATATAAACAACGAGTTTCTGCATAATCTTCCGGGGTTATAAGATCTGATGATCAACACAAATAATAACCTTGTGAAATGTTTTTCCTATCAATGCATTCCGGGTTTTATCAAAGCGGGTTTTATTAATTAATTCTATGAATTTCTTGTCAGCTTCAATTAATTCTATTAATTGTGGACCGGTCTTGTTTTTACAGCTGGGAAAAGTTTTTACAGGCATTTGTGCGATTATAAATCGCAGATCTAGCCACACTTCTAAGTACTAGCAGAACAAAGTGCGTTTCGCAGTTACAAATTGAGTAGCTCGTTTGGCGACAATAAGTGTCCTCTTTTAATTGAAGACCATACCTTTTGTGTTTTGGTGAGTAAGTGAGGGATGCAAGTTGCGGGCAAAAGCTAGTACAGGTAAAAAATAGTAATATTAATGATATATTAAAACCGATGTGAAGTTTAAGTTACCTAATTTAACTACATAATACTAAATAGCATTATAGGCATTAACTTAACTCGTTAAGCAAGTTGCTTAACGAAAAAATCACTTTCGCATTTATAATAATATAAATAAAGTAGGTAAGGATATATAGAGGTAGTGTATATATCTTACGTGGTACTGCCAGTGAATTGGCCTAACTTAAAGCATAAATCTTCGAGTCCGTTATAGGTAACAATCGAAGTGTATACGCAGAGTCCACCCATCGCCAATGAAAATAGAAATACCGGTGGAAGTATACGCCACGGTCTTTGCATTCTGTGGGAAAAATAGAATCAATAAATATTTAATCTCCAGACAATGACACCAATTAAATACTACTACTATCAATAAATCCATCAAATAATGGCACTGGTGATGTTGTTAGTATGTAAAGGATGCTAGACCCTATATACTCTTCTTATCCCTTATTTATTAACCTAACAATTGGTTACCAAGCGCATTTGCAACCTCTATGTGTTAGTAGGCAAAGTAGTCCCCTATTATCAATTGCCTGCCTGTCACCATTTAACATAAACAACGATAACTAAAACCTTAATCTTAAAGCTAAATGCGGTACACCTTTTTTGTCCAGGAACAAAATATTTTATCAAATGATTTACTCCATGAATAGTAAGTGGTAAGGTTGCGATGCCTGTACAAAATAATATACTTACCCACTTGTCGTTTGACTACCCGTGGAACACATTAAAAACATAGCTGTCCATATTAACCCAAATATTCCCGATATGAGTGGCACATAAGTGGGCAAGTAACAAGTGTTCTTGTCTGCCCATTGGCTGTTGATAAAGTCCACAGGAAGAGCTGTTGAAATTTCAATAGAATATGGGGTATAATTAAAAAATAACGAGATGGATTTCGGATGATGTTAAATGGAATGCTCAAATTCTTCTGACCAAAGCTATATGTCTTGTTTTGGTTGTTTTTTTTATATTTGTATTTATACTGTCTGGATACTCTAGGAACTGCAATGTTGTACAACCACGCTAACTTAATGTTGATTGGAAGTGGCTACTTCACAGGTATTGTATGACAAGAAATTTTCTCACAATGCCACTAATTATATTAAATCCTTTAATGGACAAGAATACGATTGAGATGATATTTAATCCACACGAGAACTAGACATATTGAAGGTTTATTTCTTACCACCATCGTCTACATGATCGTAAAAGGTATTCTCGGGTATAAGGTCCGCAGCGATATTGTGACGATTATCCGACAACAGTTTCGGATACAGGACGCAGTTCTCATCAAACATGTACATGACCATATTGAAACAGAAGGTGCAGAATGAACCAAAAATAAACGCGAGAAAGAAGAGCAGCAGATGGGCACCTGAAAATATAATAATCACCAGTGGTTTGGGTGTACATACTGTATAATAAAATCGTAAACTAGCCGTGTCTGTACATTAATTTTTTTTTTTCAAAAAACAATTTGTACACGTTGTATACTTATGTTGGTGAGGTACTGAAAAAAAGTTTTTAGAATTTCTGTCTGTGCGTTTGTGCACGCTAATCTTAGAAACTGCTTAACCGATTTGAATGGGGTATCCACTAATATTATATATTGTAGCAAGCTTCTCGTAATATTTCATGTTTGTTTCATTCAAATCGGTTTACAAACAAAACAGTTATACCGAATATCGAAATACCAAGCGTACGAAGTAGCGCTTAATGATCAACTTATAGAATTTAATATTTTCCTACAAGCCGATGATAGGTAGTAGAGGTTTTCAATATGACATCAAAATGGTTGGTACTCTTCGTTTCTTTAGTAAGACTTAAATGTCATTTTTAGAGGACCCTGTGTATTTTTCGATTTGTTTCCGTCCATTACGACCAAATCCTAAATTGCCTGTTTCCCATTGACTGAAATGCAAATTACCTTTCCCAAATCAACCAAATATTAAAATGTCTTAGTCCCATAATGACTGAAATCCGAAATGCCCTAGTGCCAAATTGACTGAAGATTTGAAGATTGAAAAATATTATGCAAATTTATTGTTTATCAGAGTAAACTTTGAAAAGTTTATTTGCAAAGTTGACCCTTTTTTTTTAATTTTTTTTTTCTTATTTTTTGCTATAAAATCTGCGAACCCTATCCTCACCGACCATGTAACGCTTGCTCGTGTGACCACTCATCTCCACGGCATTAAGGGTGGCATAAAGGGGGTTTCCGCCTGAACATTTCCACATTAATCGCGGCAGAAAATAGATTTTTTATTTAAGATACGCCAACAGGGTGTTCACTCTTTCGGACAACTGCAGAGGGCGGTTACTAGGCCGGCCAGGTACTACCGGGTCTTCACCACCCTCCATAAAGCCGCGATTGCAGTATTCTGCCAGACGGTCCTACCCTGCCGTAGAGCTCAGTCTTCGTCCGCGTTGCTCAACTACCACTGAGCGACAGAGCTATTCGAGAGATTCCGCAACCCGCGACCCGCACCGTCTTCGTGCGCAGAATCGAGACCCATATGTCGTTCCTACGTACAAGGACCGGGGGCTATGGTAGCGACCTACCATAAAAAAGCCACCTACCTACTATCGAGTGGCTGTCGACTTTTACATAAAAATTAAAGAAATGTGCCGCTTACATTAGTAATTAAAAATTAAGTCAATTTGGCATTCAGTCGAATTGGGATTTAGTCTATTTGGGATTTTATCGATTTCAGATTCAGTCGATTTAAAATTCAGTCTATTTGGCATTCACTATTCGGGCAATTTGGGATTTGGTTGTAATGGACTGGAAGCAAATCTATGACTACATGTTTTTATGCAGGAAATTATTCTGTTGTTTTTTTAATATTAAGGTTGTCAGACAGGCTGAAGTTTTATTTAATAGTAGGTGCATCTACTATTAATCTAGAGTAAAATCTCAAAGTCTCTAGACCCATTTCAGCCAAGTAATCTTTAAACAATGTTGTCCCTAGATTGAACCTAGATATTTATACAGTAGGTAAGTAGGTCATTTTGAGCCAACCTTTCCAAGCCCCGTTGATTTCACTTTCATGCCGCTCTACCAATCTATAATCTTCAAACAACAGGATTTCATCCATTTGTAATAATATGTTCACTTACTAATAAAAAAATAATTTGTATTACATATAGGTTCATGAAGATATCATTTGGACGTAACGTTTACATTTCTAAGACGTAACGTCAAATTGAATGAAAATTGAATGGATGAATGGATTGAAATGGACATTACCTACTTCCCGACCGACATATTGTCTGGTGATCGTAAAGCGATGCGGTCGATACTACCTAAAAAATTGCAACACTGCGGTTACTGAGTTCATATTTATTTATTTTCTTCATATACAGACGGTTACATGGTGGTTAATGTTAACCCTGTTATTTTTTGTCATAAATGTTTATAAGTTACTAGCATTTGCCCGCGAATTTGTTTACGTCCATCGGGAACAGAATTTTTTCCTGGGTGACCCTATGTCCTTTTCAGTGGTGTATGGTTATGGTTCTATGGTGTATGCAAAATTTCATGATGATCGGTTGAGTAGTTAAGGCTTAAATACGTAACTAACAAATCACGTACCGGCAAGTTGCAGGGATACGTACTCACAAGGTGGATTGACGACTAAAGACGGGGCGGGTCAACGTAGGGTTCATTTAGACCTTCTATTAGCATCCTAGCAATATCCTAGGGCTGAGATGTTGATGAAATTATTTCAAAATACCGTAAGTCCTAACAGGGGCATAGTATTCCCAAAATAATGTCCCCTAACCCCTAAAATACAATTCATACCCTGTCACAGCATCCATTTGTTTCTCTTAGTAGCGCCACGCTTTTTAAAAAAAAATCGAATTAATAAAATATATTTATTTAATATAGTTTAATTCTTTTAAAAAACATTTGTGTATAATTATTATAATTTTGTTTCCAGAATGAAAAAAAGGCAATAAAACCAACAAAGTTGCTATTTGAACTCTATAATAAAATGAATGTACAAGAGACATCAATGACTATTGTAATCAGAAACTTCGTAAACAACACGATTCTGACCACACGCCGTAGATTGGTGATAAATCGCAGTAATTATAGATGTATCGTTATCGATATCGATACTATCGATACTTAATGCTTATTGTCATATTCTCTCTTCTCGTACAATGTTCGCGAATCCGATGAACTCAAATAAAGGTACCTAGTATAATAAAATAAATTTATTATTATGTCCAGCGAGTCAGAAAAAAATCTTTTTGTAGAAGCTCTAAGTCCAAATAAAATAATCAATTTCTCATTTCATATAAGTAGTCTAAGATTTTACACGCATATTCATATTTGTCTTTATGGCAAAGCTTAGTCATGTACATTTTATTTTATTATGATAGCAGAAGTACAAATTTAAATGAAATAATAATTTCAAAAAACATTTTATTTTGTTTTACTATTATATTATCACGGAAAGCTTTGTAAACCATGAAATAAAAGTTATTTCGACAGCTCTCTCCCAAACGACACCTCTCAGTTTTCAATCTAATTTCAAAATGTGAGTAAAAATTGCCCCCGGCTTCGCATGGATGTCCAATTATTAAAATTTTTCCAATTTTTATCTTCATAAAAACCTTCCTCGGACTTTAAAAAATAAAAATAATTTAAAAAAAAAAGGTCTAATTGGTTTTCGAGTTTTGCGCTTAGCAAAACATTTAGTGAGTAATAAAAACGAGAGGTAGCGTCGATACAACGATCTGAACATCACTACACAAATCATGATTTATTACTTCTTCTAAAGTAAAATATTTTATATTATGGTTGTAATATTGTGAAGGTAAAGATTTGCCTAACAGAAACACAATGAAATTATAGACCAAAATATTAAGCTTTCAGGGACTATTAAAAAACTGCATTCGTAAGGCACGATAACAACGTAAATATACCTGTACATTAGCACAGCTGAGTAATAAGTCGCGGTTAGCACCATTATAAATTTGCATTATCTACAAATGCGGTACAATTACTCCTCGAAAGTTTTGGGAAAATTCATAATCATGAATAGTTCACAGAATTATGACGTTCTAAATCTACGAGACCGTTGGATAAGTGGTTAGAGTGCTTGCCTTAATGCTCTGTCTAAGAGGTCCCGAATTCGATTGCCGGCAGGGTCAACTTTAGAAATGGACTTTACTATGGTGGGCACTGGGTAGTGCACTTGCAGTGCAAGTGGCGTTACTTGTGTTATAGGCGACGGTAGCCACATACCATCAAGTGGACCGTCAGCCGATGTCGAGTGTAACATTAAAATTATTTCGTTACATTAAATGCGACGACAGTTATTGGAGTTACTTCTTAAGAATCGATTTTCATATATATTCAGTATGAAAATTTATGGGAGTAAAATCAAATGTCACACATTACGCGTTACATACATATAATATGTTATATTAAAATGTATTAATTATATTTATTAAATTATTTATTTATCGTTCGTACGGAGTAAACTCCAGTCATGCGTCGGAGCTGACTGACACACACACTTTTTTATTGTTATCGATACATTTCCATGACACAACAATATGCGATAAGATTGACAGGAGAGCTATTGTTGTGATGTGAACACATTTTGTAGATCGGTCGGCAACACTGGACAATATTGAGAAACTCTAAGCGTCTGATATTTCTTTTGGGCCATTGCTATGTTGTTAGCAGTTATTTTGACAGTGACATTTTGTGCTAATATAAATCATGTTGCCAGTGAAATATTTGTAATACCATTAGAATCTTCAGAGAATACAACTTGGACTTTGGAAAATAAAAATGGATGTGAGTTTAAAACAAGTACAGTTATATTTAATATTTCTACTCAGTGCCTATGTATATGAATTATATTATATGGACTGTTTGATTTACTGTTGCAATGAAATTGTGTCTATGAAAATGCATTAAATTATTTGACATTTGACAATCCTAATCCTAATATTATAAAGTTTATTTGTTTGGATCGTTTGGATGGATAACGCAAAAACAGCTGAACGGATTTGGATGAAATTTGGCACACAGATTCATTCAAATCTTAGTGTTTTACCAGGATTAACATATAGGATACATTTTTATCCTGAAAAATTGTTAGGTTCCAGAGATCGTCTAAAAATTATAAAATAAAAACTTTTTAACAAAAAAATTAAACCGCCGAAAAAACTGAAAAGCAAAAAATAATTTTATTTAACCTTAATAACTAAGTTTTTAAACTAATGTAAGTATACCTAAGTAATTTTGAGTTGCCGCCGCACAAAAATTATTTTTTGCCTTTCAGTTTTTTCGGCGGTTTTATTTTTTTGTTAAAAAGTTTTTATTTTATAATTTTTTGTGGCTATAATCTACTAATTACTATATGCTTAATTTTTGATTACTTTTTTAAAAATTTTACTACATAACTCAGCATTAAAATCTGTGATTGAACAATAAATAACCTCTATTTTCCCAACCTTAGGGTAGGATTTTTTTTCCAAATTTATATGAGACCAACTTCGAGGTACCTATACCCTATCCAATAAAATAATAATTATATGCGTGATCATACATAAAAAAAAGATATACGCGTCGACTTGAGAACCTTCTCCGTTTTTTTCGTTTTCCGTCGTCACAGCGACAAAGATGTTAAGCGTTGTAATTCTTAAATATTTTTATTTTTCAACGCGTACGAAGTCGCGAGCACAGCTAGTGTCCAATAAGATTGACATTAATAAAAATCATTACAGGAATTTTTGGAAATGTCCCCTTAAGTAATAAATAAATAAATAAATTTTAATTAATTTATCGCCAAGACTAACAATGTAAGCACTTATGGGTTTGAGTTATGAGATAACCATCATGGGAAAGAGAGAATGAGTCAACAAGCCAAAACAGACTCATTAGACTCTTTGGCTTGTTGACTCATTAGACTTCATTAGAGAAATCATTAAATAAATTGATTTCGATGGTATTTATTTATTGGCTTGCATAATAGTGACATAATTCACACAGTGAACTGGCTTTTTATCCCCATCAATCGATTATATCAGCAAAATGTTTGTTACACAGCCATCAAGATACCTGGCACCGTCCCAGGCGGTGTGTATTCAGATCTACGAAATGCAGGTGTTATTGGAGACATACTGTCAGGTTTTAATGACGTTCTAACAAGATGGGTGGCTTACGATTCGTGGACTTATACAGGAGTATTCAGCGGTAAAAAATTTGATATTTAGGAACATATTTATATATATAATAGAGGTCACACTTAGTTTGTCCACATAATAAAGAGGTTTTTCCAGGATCTCCAGCACAAAGATAGTATAAAGGATGCGTTAAGCAGTTAATAGCGCCTGGTTGTTTCTTTAATTTAGCCCTCACAGGGTGAGCTTGAGTGATTCCATACCATACTTGTAATCAGAGGTTATAAGATCTGCATCTGCACACCAATGTTTAGGTCACATTTCTTCTTCTTTGTTTGTATTTGATACAAACAATCGCTTTTGCACTAAAAACACTCCTTACTTAAGCACTAAAAATATGCCAAATTTGTGTATACGGGGGTGCCGCTGCGGAAAAAGTTTGAGAACCATTAAGATCTATACTACTTAATATAATAAAGAGAAGATTTGAATTTTTGTTTGTAATGAATAAACTCAAAAACTACTGGACCGTTTTAAATTCTTTCACCTATGGAAAGCTCCATTATCAGCAAGTAACAGGCTATATTTTATAAAGTTACGCGAACGAAGTTGCGCGCGACAGCTAGTGGGTAATAAAATTAGAGAGATTCGTCATGTAAAAGTGACGACAAATAATTATTCTCTGTGTGAACATCGATCTTGTGAACAAATTAATAATTGGAAGTACTTAATCATTTACATTACGATTTACATTAATTCCTTTATATTCCAGTAAGTAATGAGCAGCTTAACTCGGCCACAGCTCATCTGGTGCTAAATGGAGTGGACACAATTAGCTTTCTTGAGCTAAATGGTCATCCCGTTGGATCTACAAACAATATGTTTGTGCGATATGTTTTCGATATCAAACCTCATCTTAAGGTAAATGTTATATTCTAAAAATACTTATTTTTATCGCAACAACGCTATAACTGTATGGTATATATGATTTTTATATGATAAAAACGGAATCAAGATTTTTCGACGGATCTTGTTTATCCGTACTAATATTTTATAAATGCGTTAGTCTGTTTGGATGTATAGTAGTTTGTAACTCTATCACGCAAAAACTACTGATCCGATCACCATGAAATTTTGCATACACGTTGTCTGGGACACCAGAAAGGACATAGGGTACCTTTCATTGTTCAACACGGACGAAGTTGCGGGCACCAGCTAGTTCTTAATACACTAGCACGTTAATTTCTTATTTTTCCAGATAGGCGAAAATATATTGAAAATAATTTTCGAGTCTCCAGTAGAAGTTGCAAACCGTCGTTCGGATAAGTATTCTACTGCTCCTTCGTGTGTTCCGGACGTTTATAATGGAGAATGTCATGTAAACCAGCTGAGAAAGATGCAGGCTTCTTTTAGTTGGGATTGGGGTCCTGCCTTTCCTTCTGTCGGTCTATGGTAAACCAAGTATAAGATCGTTTAAAAATACTTTTAATGGGTAATATGTGAGTAATGCAATGTAAAGAACGCCTGTGAAGGCGTCTACTTAGTTCTTACCTAAGGGTCTCCTATGAAAATTCTGTGAAGAGCGCATACTAACAGAGAGCTACAGTGAATATTGAAGTTCGTAAAGTCGCATATCTAGGAAATCAACTACTATACATGGTTCATCTCACCATGGGGGGCAAGATTCAGGGACGAAAAAAGGTGGGCAGAAGATAGTTTTGATGGCTACGAACCAATGCTCTCTCTCAGGGGTCTCAGGTTCGATCCCCGACAGGGCCAACTTTGGAAACTAACTTTTTCAAAGTTGGCTCTAGTCTGGATCTGTAAAGCAGCGGCAGGGTACAATACGACGGGACACTATATACTATAAACACTGTCGGCCTCTAATCATAACACTAGGTATCTAATTTTATTTCAGGAGAAAGGCTACAATAGAATTTTACGATGGTGCAATCATTAGATCGATAACAACGCACACAGATAAGAGAGAAAAACATTGGTATCTAAAGATAAGAGCTTACTTAGAGACAGGGAAAAGTAACAAACAAATTGCAGGAGGTATGACAGTCGATTTATTAGTTGAAGGTCATCAACATTTAAAAATTCGACACGATACGTCATTTACAACAAGAAATGATGGAACATCCGAAGTTGATTTGGAAATGACAATAAGTGAGGTAGGTATTGCTGAGATTTAAAATTGGGCATCAGAATTTGTCTAGTGCAGGTTTAAAAAACATCTGGTACATTAAATGCTAATGCGCAGGGACCTTGTCACATTGACATCTACGTGACGTCATCCGCAGCTAAAAACTCGCCGGCCAGTGTTGCGAACGATACTGAGTGTGTCACGCGATTACGTCACCAAAAGGGCTGGCTACTAGGCGCATTTTAGCAATTTGCGGGGCTTATATTGTAAAAATATTGAAATTACTAGAATTTTACTTATTGTCTCCCATTTAAGAGCTCATTAAACCTTTATCTATCTATAGTTTTTTTTTTTTGCGCTTTCACGCATTAACTACTCAACCGGTCATTATGAAATTTTGCACACACGTAGTCAAGGTTGCAGAAAAGGACATAGGGATTTACTGTAAAAACATCAGAGTTATGAGACGAATGCCGATATTAGTTTGATTTGCAATTTATAGGCTGTCACGACCAATATTTAAAATTAAATACACGAAAATAAAACTGAAGATTTACCATGATCTTATGCAGATTCCACTATAAAAATAAATAGAGAGAATAAATGGTTAGAGACTTTGAGAGACGGTCCAGTTTATGTAAGCAACAGGCGAAACGGAGGTTAAAAACAAATTAATTATTTCGGTTTCTTGAACTAAGCTTATATTAGCTGTTTCTTTATTTAAGAATGTAATAAGGCCGTGGTGGCCTAATGGATTTGGAGACCAGCCCCTGTATGACTTGAAAGTGTCGATATCAACGGAGACTAATCCGAACGAATTCCATTCCAAAGACATACAAACAGGCTTCCGCACTTTAGAACTGGTTGAAGAAGACGCCTCTTTGAAGATGGGTAAGCACTTATTTTAAAATGACGTATAAAAGTGATTAGTTTGAATTGAATGCATTTTGTAACCGCTTATGTAAATTAGCCTGTGGAATATTTTTATCGTTTAAAATAATTTTATATGCTAATTCGATAGGTAACACAACAGCGGGCCAAGGTCTTACGTTCTATTTTAAAGTAAATGGGTATCCGCTGTTCATGAAAGGCTCTAATTGGATACCAGCTAATATTCTCCCAGAATTTGGAGCAGATGTTCGCACCGGTGAGTATGATAGAAAAAAAAAACCCAACAGGTATATTATGGACTTCATTCTATGTGGACGTTTCGCTACATGAACGTTTTGTGTTAGTGGACCATTAAAGATGTGGACTATATTATGCACGTAAATCGTAACACTGACATATTTTAAGATTTTTTAATTTGAGTGCATATTTTTCTATATGGTTCCCTTGATGGTAGGTGGATACCATTGTCTATCACACAAGCAACGCCATAAGTGCTATGCTGACTATAGTAGGATTAAAGATTGGTAATAAAAGAGCCTATTTCATCATCCTTTTCTCATCCTATTAGAAAGGGATAGTTAAATAGGCTCTTGACCTATTGCTTACTCATTTACCGAAACACAACTACACGGTAATCTACTGTGAGTACCCCCTGATCACATCACTGATCTGATCTGATATCAGGGTGATACATTTAATATCACCCTGATACTAAATGTTGTGCAATAGGAGTACACAAAAACAGTGTGTAGGAAAAAGAATAGGTATAATTAAGTAAGTATATCGATTTGTTGCTGTCTTCTGTTTCTATAAAAAAGAAAGACCGCAACTGTTCCTTCATCATTATAGTCACTCGACATAATTAAAATGTTGTGTTGTGTAATTAGAAATAATAAAATTAAGTTAATTTTCAGTCGCGTAATGTAGGTAAGTACGAACCTGAACATACATAAATGGACCATGGGCAATACCCGTTGCGGGTGAGACAAGAGATTTAATTGTGAGATAAGAAAGGTTAAAGTATAATAGAGAGAAAGCTACTACCTACAACAGCCGGCGATGTAGATACTAAAATCTGTCTGGCCTTGAACCTCTGAGTTATTTCAAGTTTATTAAAATTATTAATGAGAAATTACTCTAAAGGCGAAAGAACAATATTAGAAGAAATGTAATGATGGTACTCGTGTGTTAAAGAGATTTATGTTTATAAGATTTTATTTTTAGTGGATAATCTTCTTCTGGCGGCTAAGGATGCTCATATGGCGATGCTCCGGGTTTGGGGCGGTGGAGTTTATGAATCTGACTATTTTTACCAAAAATGCGACCAGTTGGGCATTTTAGTTTGGCAAGACTTCCTTTTCGCGTGCTCCATGTATCCTGTTGACTCTGAGTTTCTTGAGTAAGTGGCTTCTAATACATATTATTATCTTTTTACATGGGTATATGTACATATATTGAATTATTTTTCCAACATTTAACTTTCAGAACAATTAAGACTGAATTAGAACAGAACGTGTTGCGGTTACAATATCACCCATCTGTAGCAATCTGGGCAGGCAACAATGAAAATGAAGCGGCATTAAGAGGCGATTGGTACGACACTATAAATGAATTTGATAAGTATAAGAGCGAATATATAAAGCTTTACGTTGACACTATAAAACCTATAGTGAATGGTTTGGATCCAGACAGAAGATACTTAGTTTCGAGTCCATCGAACGGAGTAGAGTCAGAACAAGAAGGTTATATAGCTCAGAATCCGTACGACCCGCATTATGGTGATACACACTACTATAATTATGTAGGTGATAACTGGGACTACAACATCTATCCACAGACGAGATTCGGTTCTGAATATGGCTTCCAATCTTTGCCATCATTGTCTACAATGAACCAAGCGACAAAGATTAAAGAAGATTTTCAGGTCGACAGTGAATACTCGAAGCATAGACAACACAGCCCAAACGGGTACAGTTACATTGAAACTCAAATGAACAGATATTTCGTATTGGAGAAAAACGATTCTAAATATTTTGAGAAGTTTGTGTACTTCAGTCAGGTGATTTGATATTATAATTTTTTTAAAGTCATATATATTCCATGGGAAGACAATCCCTGATAAAAAAGAATTGTCTAATCTTTTCTTCTATCAATATGCAGTTTCATGTGAATAAGTTTTAATGCTTCATTGGGAGACAATCATCCAGACATCCGCATAAACTTAAAGAAGACTTGTGGTCGTGAAATAGTAGATCATGTGTATAAAATGTGTCCTTGATGTTCGATAGGTACCTACATCAGCAAGCAATGATGCCAAAGCCTAATTTCCCATTTTCATCGTCCCTTTTCTTGTTTAATATATTTAAAAAAAGCGTAAATTTCATCATTTCTTTTTCTTTTCCATCGCTTATGGTGGACAACTGAATAATGTATAAATTTAGAAACAAATAACATTGAACTCTAATTCGATTTTTAGATATCACAAGCGATGTCCATGAAAGCAGAGACGGAATTCTATCGGCAAAGTCAATACGATTTTTATACAATGGGAGCATTATATTGGCAGTTGAATGACGTGTGGCAGGCGCCTTCGTGGTCTGGGATAGGTTAGTTAATATTCTTTATAAAACGTTTTGCCAGAGGGGGATTTACACTCAGGAGTTTACAAGTAACTTTCCAAGACGGTTAAACCGTATTTTGGGTTATAAACAATATTTTATTAAAATATTATTGTAAGTATCTTATGGACAAAAGAGGCCCCAACCTTGTAATCAGTACCTAGAATATACAGGATATGTCTTTCCCACTTAAATGGATTAAACTGATTTTATTTAAACGGTAAAAAGTGCTACACTTTGACTGAAATGAAACCACAATGATCTAAGGCAAGTCATTATGGTCATTGTAGGTACAGTTTAAAATGAAACTGTAATAATTAACTTGTCACAACTTGTTTTACATGTAAAATTTAGTGTTTAAAATATTGCTTTGGCCATTGTAGGTAGATGACTACTGTTTCAGTCAGAGCCGTGTGATCTATTTCCACTATAAATGTGCTCATTTCATTAAATTTCCACATTTATACAATAGTTTTCTCAATCCGAAACCAACAGTTATAAAATAAAATTTAACTATATTTTCAGAGTACGGAGGCAAATGGAAAATGCTGCATTATTTTGCCAAAAATTTCTTCGCTCCAGTATTAGTTTCACCCCGTTTACTACTATCAGGGGATGTCGATGTTTATCTTCTAAACGACAGATTTGTTCCCATAATTGATGGACAAATAACAGTTGACTATTTTAATTGGAGCAGTTTGAAGCCGATAAAATCGCAAACTTTCGTGGCTAACGTGGATCCTCTAAGTGCGAAGAAACAAGATATACATTTGGACTCGTGGCACGAAGATAAAGCAGAAGTGTTTTTACGATTTTCACTCCAAGCAAGCGGAGTACAATCATCTCCTTTCAATTACATATTTCCCAAACCTTTAAAATTAGTGAAAGGTTTAAGGAAACCGCACATCCAGGTGATTTTCTTGATTATATAACTTGTTTCTTCTCTAATAATAATAAAAAAAAAACATACTTAGGTACTTACCACAGTTGTGAGATCTCGGTTCCATTGTTTAAATAGTTTACACCGAGATGCATAGCGTATAATATGTACTCAATGAACTGTATTCCTTTTTCTGTAGGGTACAAGTTCCATAGCAAAATTTATTCCTTATGAGCCACACTATCAACTACCTCGATTCCTAGTTGAGTATGGGACACCCATTTGGAAAGGTTGAATGCAGTTCTTATTTCTTCAAAAATCGAAGCCTTACTTCCTAAGAACAAGTTTTCGTATCTTTTATGGTTTAAGATTTGCCCTCATTGATTGATCAACTTTTTGTCAAATTTAAAGCAATCGAAGCCGGGAAGCACAACTAGTCCTTCTTAGCTAATATTGATCAACCACTATATTTTTCAGTATATCAACCAGATCATCCGCTTGAATGATCTGGTTGATACTCTTCACCAAGCAGAATTATGCAATTTTTATATTTTTAAAATACCGGTATCTATAATCAACAGAACTTTTTTGATACAATTTTTTTTTTTCAGATTAAGGTACAACAGGTTAAAAACTTAACACAACAGTCATTCATTGTGGATATTGAAGTAGATACAGTGGTTCTCTTCCTATGGCTAGAAGCAGACTCAGTTGAGGGTCATTTTGAAGAAAACGGATTTATTGTGACTCAACCGAATATTACCGTGAAATTTAAAAGCGAAAAAAAATTTACACCGAAAGATTTGGAGGATGCAATAACTTATCAATATTATGTAAATTAAGCTATTATGAATATTATGACGCATAAGAAATAAATAACTATAACAGAGTTTAAAGGTTTTTCTCTTATTATAGCTAGTTACCCGGACGTTTGAATTTTATACTAAACTTATTATTGCGTGATCTTAACTTCAAAAGAACTTTATGCCGTTAGTTAGTGCTACTATATATCTATGAATGTATAATAAACATTTAGTTAGAGATTAATTTATAGTCAGAATTTTTTGAACAAAAGATAAATGGGTAATGGAATAACAAGGGCCACACAAATTCAACATTGTGATTCAAAAGTCAATGTTTTTCTCATGAACGAACTCAGATAGTGTACCTCGCAATTGACTATTAGGTAATTATTATTTTCTTAGTTCTAATATTTCTATTGGTCGAATACTTCTCTACTAGTTTTGTGGAGATTGAATTGTTTATTTTTATTGCCCGTGGTCCACCCAGGTATACAAAGTAGGTGGACCGCGGGCAATACACGGCACGGCGCACTTTGGCAGTGCGGGTGCTCCGTCTCAATGAGCAGTGTCCGGTTACGGACCCCCGCGGCGGAGTTGCGGAAGTGTTCGTCCGACCTCGCAACTTCGCTTATAGCGGATGCGGAGGACGCCAAGAGGTTTAGTCGGTAGGTCTACCCCACTACTTTCTCGGGGCGGGAGTCCGACATAACACACCGGTCTGTCCCCAGGCCGGTGGGTATCCATGATGATTCCTCTTGTAAAAAAAAGGGATGAACCACCGTGAAATAAGCATGTGTGCTGTTGTGTTTCGGTGAGTGAGTAAGGAATAACAGAGACCATTTCCCTATCCCTCTTCCTTAATTCTACTGTAGTCGCCTGCACACTTGCAGGAACTTGTGGCGTTGCTTGTGTTACCTATAGGCGACGGTAGCCATCTACCAAGTGAACCGTCGGCTTGTCTGTCGAACTTAATACTTAAAAAAAGTACCAATCGAAATTCTAGAAAGAGACCAATTACTGGCCGCACAATCGCTTCGTCTCTCTCACTATTCTGTCCTTATTTACTTCAGAGGTGGATAGGGAATGCTCAGTCCATACAGACACAAATAAAAGAAAATATTAGAAAAGCAAATCAATCAATATATTCACATACATTTTTCTTGTTATTGCATATTTGCGTGCGATAATTACGAACTAATTATAAATATCTGCAATACAATATCGTATCATGCTTAAAATCATTTTTGGACGACTTTTATTGAACTGGTAAGGGCTTCGCTGAATTTGGTTTATTGAGTATCATTTATTAAGCGCGACGGTTTCGCTAGTCTAAAATCTGTTCAACAGAGTGCGCTGTGTTAAAAAAATACTTTTATTCTAGAAACCAATATAAACATAGAAATTTAGGATAACTTATGGTCGACGGATCATTAAATAGAACGTCGCCTAAAGGATGCAATAGTTTCGTCATTTTATGTTAAATAAAAATATATAATTGGGACAAACAATAGAATAAAGATATCTTGTACTTGCGATCCCTTAATTATCATTAAAAATAAAACAGCACTTGTATTAACAACAAAAACTTCAAATATACAATCAATTTCTCTGTTAGCGAACAAATTTTAGGAGACCGAAACTTATTACATATATACATTGTGAGGTTTGCTAACAAGCTATGAAGAGTATATATCAATTTTACAATAGATTCACAACAAATGTCGAGTCTTTATTATAATTTACTACACATAGCAAAAGTGACTTCATAATATATTCAAAAGGTACCTAATGATACATTACTTGTTCTCTTAAGAGAGAAGCAATGTTGTAGATTATTTGTGTAATTTTATCACAGAAAAAAATAACATTAATCTGTGCTTTTATAATTTAATATTAAAATTAGATGTTAGTTAAAAACGATCATTTTTTTTTATTAAGCACCTTATTACACAAGTAAATTATATATGTGAAGAGTTTGTGACATTTTTACAATCGAGTCAAACATACAAAAAATATAAAACAGTTACAATAAAGTTACAAAATACAACTCGTAATCAAGCGAGCTTGGCCGCAAGTAAGTTTTAAATTAGGTAATTAATATAACAATATCATTTGGTGTTCATGGTCAGTAAGAATTATTTATATAATTTCATAAATTACATAGCAATATAATTAAGAACTATTTATAAATCTATGGTAGATAGTTTATTTGTACACCATTATAAATGCTAAAGTTCTTTAGAACTCTTCTGGTTTTCTACGTTTTTGTAAAATAAATACAATCTGCATAGAAAAAATATCCAAGTTTAAAGTTTCTGACCACGGTGCTTCCCAACACCAACGATATTAAAACGATATCTAGTGAGAGTTGCTTAGGATAAGTTAACATGTAAGTTAGTTTAAGTCTTCCGACTATCCGGTTTGGTTTTAATGAATTTTTTAAAGGAGCAAGCATGTTTTTCCTTTTTTATTCCCATTTGATTGATTCTTTGTTATCTGAGAATTTATAGCATGCGTAAAACTATTTGTGATGTTTAATATATAAACTGAACAAAAACTTTTCGAAAGGTGGATAATGTTTCGATAAACAGCCATCAGTTAACGTGCATCTATGCATGCGGGCTGGTATGTGAACTAATTTACTATTAGTGAATAGTTTAGTCTAATTTTATTACGACATATTTGTCTATGTTTTTGTTAGATGACTCCTCTATGAACACATGCAACACCAGATGGAACACTAGTGCTCTATCTTGCCTGATGATAAGGGTTTAGGGTCAGGGAGAAGGTAAGGATAGGGAAATGGGCGCTGGCTGTTATTACTAGACGAGTAAGTGAAACAATATTCTTTTTTGATAGCGCCTTAAATAATAAACGGTCAATGATGAAACACAAAATACATTTAGGGAGTTCGCATTTAAATGCCGAGGCTAGTACAAAATAAACTTTCAAGAAAATTTCAATATAGAAGATTGTCCCAAAAAAAATTTTAGGAGTGCACTAAAACAATGAAAACTTTCTGCCTTTAGATTGGAAAATCTTGAAAATGTAAGTTACACTGAATAATATTACAAAACATTTGATTGTACATTCGGCGTTTAAGTAAAAAAAAAGGGCACAAAACACACAATGAACATTAGATGTTATTTTATTTTATATCATAATAAAACGTGTTTAAGCACCATTTTTGTCAAGTAATCACAATTTCACAAACAGCTTCAGTTGGCATCGAGTCAAGTCTTTTTTTATAAGTCTTGTAAAAACTCTTGAAAATAACTGGATTACTCCTTCATGTTTACAAGAGTTGTCAATTGAGCCATTTGATACAATTATAATTGAGTCATCCGACTCATTACAGTCAGTCTATAACTTGACTCATCTGACTCATTTGAGTCAGATTATAACTTGAGTCATCTGACTCGTTTGAGTCAGACTATAACTTGAGTCATCTGACTCGTATGAGTCAGACTATAACTTGAGTTATCTGACTCGTTTGAGTCAGACTATAACTTGAGTCATCTGCTGCTGATATTAAAGGAAGGGAAGACGAGATTGCCTTAGCAAAACTGTTCCGTTTTAGGCGTATTATTTATTTGCCGCTTTGGCATTTGTGACGCAAATTCCATATTTGTAGTATTTCGATGGTGCTTTCAGTAATATAGAGATGATGTACATTGATTCAGTGATGTAAACAGCTCACGATTTGGCTGACATCTCGGTATGACTCTTTTATAATGGCATTTGAGAATTCTACAGCACAAGTATCTAGAAGTGAGTTGGTGAAAACTAGAGTTCCATTATCAAAATATTATACTTAGTAATTGTTGCAATATTTTTGTGGATTGAAAATTTAATGATTTTTTTACAGGATCTATAATAAAATACATATATTTCTGTTTCTCCGTTAACTTCTTGTAATGACGAATACCAAACAACAAACAATTTTTCAAGACAGATCAAATACATTGACTCGTAACCAACTTCACATAAATAAATATACACTTATAAATAACACACAATAATACAATAAAAAAAAAAAAACAATAATTTAGTTTACGAGTCGCAGGGACTATTAAAGAGTAATTAATATACTTAAGTAATATATTATATTGAAAGTAATATAAGCAAAAGACTCGGTTACTTTCAGATCTAAATAAAATTTTCAGCTTCATTTGGCTTCAGAGAATAAATAAAACAAATTCGCATATAATTTTATATGTGTACCAAAATTAAAAATGATATAACATATTTTATATAATCCTTACATATTAAAAAACAAAGTCCTCCGCCGCGTCTGTCTGTCTGTCTGTCTGTACGCGATAATCTCAAAAACTACTGCACCGATTTTCATGCGGTTTTCACCAATATATAGAGGGATAATCTTTTTACGAAAAAAAAAAAAAAAATTGCACCCTAGGCGAAGCTGGGAGCGGGACAGCTAGTTTTTATATAAAAAATTTTGCTTTCGTATATTTATGTCCACAAAACTCAAAAACTAGCCTATGGATTGACCACATTTTTACACAACATTTCATTTAAACAGAAGTGTGTTTTTATATATACTTTTTATTCCGAAGTTTTAACGGATGCAATTTTTTTTAAAGAAATTGCATCCGTGTTTACATTTACAAAAAGTCTTGAGAATTCTTGAAAAACTTTTTTAAAAACAAACACTATATAACAATTGTTCTCCTGTAAAAATAATGCGAATTTGCTAGTACAAAATATAAGCTAAAGTATTAAGCTTAAGGATATAACTTCACAGTCAGTATCTTTAAAAATTGCTTATACTAAATTGACATTAAAAAAAAAATCATAATGTCAAGAGAGTGATTGTTAGTTTTTCATGCATGACCTTCATAGAAAAGCACCGAGCCTGCAAACAAACATTCATACAATTATATTAATATAATTAATTGAAAATAATTTAAGCGGAAAGAGACAGTGATAAATTTAATATAATATAATATAATTTTTCTTTTATATGAAAAAAAAAAAAGAAAATTATTTACTTATATAAATAGTTAGATAAGATACATACACATATTATGGTCTATAGATATATCTGTTCATAACGAGTGACACAAAAGATAATAATTTTCATATTAATTATTTCAATTAGATATTTCTAGACATAACATTAGAGAGACATATATCACTGTAAATCTATCTAGTTACTACTTAGTTTGTTGAATAATTTAAATAAATGTTCGTAATATATGTGGTGTAGAAAAGTAAAACATACGGCACGGTAATTAAAGCTCGAAATCGCATGCATTTAGTATAAAGAACTAATTAAATATGAAAGCTAACAAAATGCGAACAAGTCATTTGTAATGGAAAAATTAGAAAATTTCATTGGAACAAACTTCAAAAAATGATTAGCTCAACATTTTTTTTTATTTGAATACGTCAACTAAACTATTTATATCTATACTAATATAATATTATATAAAGGTAAAGTTTTTTGTATTGTTTATTTGTAGAAACTACTAATCCGATTTTAAAAAGTCTGTCACCAATAGTTAGAATATAACTTCAGGATTCCCCGCAGAGGAAGCCGCGGGCTCCAGCTAGTCCTCAACAGTTTGGATTTTAAGTTTACAATGAAAATTTATTAATAATGATATTCGACGATAAAATAATATTGATTACATTTTGACGTGTTCAAATAACAAATCAAAAAGTTGCTTTTTTAATATCTGCCATAAAAGTTAAACTATGATCGTGCAATATGAATTAAATTAAATGAAGTATGTAGTGTGTTGATTATTTGAATAAAATACGCACAGTGAAAATATGTTAATCAAAATACACACCTTAATTTAAGAAAATCCTAATAATGACCTAAATCATTAAGTGTAGATTAGAAGTTGCAAATAATGTTAATACATAATTACATAATAAAAATAATCACAATTTAAAAAAAAAAACATTCCTTTTGTTACAGTTTATCTAATGAAATATTTACAGAATGTTATAATTTGATTCAATTCATTGGAGATTCATATAATGAACGGAAGACTGTTTTTTTGAAAATGTCATTATTGATCGACATATACAAGTACTAGTCAATATATTTTAGTATTTAAGATCATTCTAAGAAGGGGAACGTTTACCAGTATAGTATATTATGCTATTATAGTGTGACAACAAATCATTTTTATTTGGCAATAAATATGATGTTCTTTTGGTTGAACATCTGTTTAAAGTCCAACTTATGTAAAATGGTAAAAAATATCTATCCATTATGATCCATATGGAAGTGTAATATAACTTTTATAACAACAGTTTATATTTATGTAAATTGGTAAAAATATCTTCCCATTATGATCCGTATGAGTGTTACAATTAATTGTTTGTACTTTAACTTTTATAACAACAGTTTATATTTATGTAAATTGGTAAAAATTCTTTTTCATTTATGATCCGTATAAAGGTGTTATAATAAACTTCAATTTATGTACTTTTTATATATTTCGGGGTATAATATTTTATATACAGACAGACAACGAGAAAACCCACACATAGTATGAAAAAAAAAATTCAAAGAAACACCGTGGAGGATTCAATTGGGGAATCGATTACCTGACGCGAGAATGTAATGCGGCTCTCTCTTCCGAAGGAGTCTCCCTTAGGAAGGCCGATGAAAGATTCAAGACGACCATAAGGCAGCACAGCAACAATGGGCCCAGGATAGCTCCCTCTGGACCTAAGTAGAATATGCCACCGGCTATGGCCAATCCGGTGACATAGGGATGACCACCACTGTGGATATAAGAATGATTTGTTTAAAATACCATAAAAGATTTTTCGATGATAATGTCGATTCGGACTTCGAAGAGTTGCCTAAGATCAAATAAAAACTGGACAGAATTTTGCGGACAACATAGTGAAGCCGGTTTTATAAACAGACAGGTGTTGCCATATACCATGTCTTAATTTCTATGTCCAAAAGTCAAATTCAACTTTTGAATTTGTGGTTGTAATTTTATGACAATGTTATAATTAATTATTTTTACTTTTTAAATACAGCTTCAGAACAACTTACTCTTTAATTTCAGCATACACCGCTGCGTCTAAGAAAGCAATGGGGGCAGCTTGCGCTATTGGCAATAGCAGAGCAGCCATCGGTCTGCCTTGTAACCATACATCCAGAGCTGCCGGTATACCGGCCAGGTAAGGGCCCAGGAATGGAGCCGCACCCAAAACAGCAGCAAGAACTGAAAGTTTGTAGACATTAGCACCTCTAATGATTAGATCTTAACAATACGAAAAGTTAGTAACGAAAATATGTGGTATTAGAGACCGCATTCACTGAATATGCCCTTAGTTGATGCCATATTTACATTACTTTATGACAAAATAATTCTCGTTTATAGCAAATTTAAAATAAAATATCATACTACACACCACTCGGTCAAGATAACTCGGCATTTAGTTGGAATGTAAACTTCTCTCCCACAACCACGCTTATATAAGCATAATTACATCATAGGAGGGAAGAAACGAGTTATGTCTGCACAATTTAAATACATTAGCTTTGATATTAAACAGATAATGATTATTATTTGTGGATTTTTTTTCTTCTTCAAATAATGTAAAATATTCATCTTCTTTTTAAAACATTTCAAAGACTACGGAAATTGTACTATTGGAATTGTACTATCGTACTATACTATTGATGTAAGCAAGATGGCTATAGAGCATGCATTTCCTTATTATTCAAATCTGTATATCGGAAGCAAACTATCCAAATTAGCAATTATTCAGCACGCACGACGATTTGGATTTTTAACATAATAATTTCAAGCCAAACTTTTTTGGTTTCTTCGATAGGACTTAAAAGAGTATACCAATAAATAGAACGTAAAATACTTATTCTAATGGTACCTTAAAGTGTTTTTTTAATGGACTTAGGACAGTATACCTCCGGTATACAGAAATAAGCGATTATATAATTTCGTCTACAAGGTACATTACAACGAAGAGATACTTCCCTACTTTTACCGTTAAGTGGGGTTACAACACTTTGAAGTATTTACTTAATTGAGAAGATGGTAGGTACTTTTAAAACAACTTTAATACAAATATATTCTATAAGCGAGTAATTTTTTTTGAGATTAGGTTTTCTTTTTCCGATTATCACTCGGTTTTGGTCCTCGCAGTTGAGCGTACACATATTTATAAAAATCTAAAGCTTTTTGTCTATCGCGCGCCACATTATTTCTGCACGACCCTCCAACACAACGGTTCAGATATTCCTCCCTCGGAGGCGTTTTGGGTTCCTCCGCTGGCCTTCTGTGATTCGTACTCGTGCTTCTCAGAGTTTCGACGAAATCCCTTGAAGAATCGAACACCACTTTGACCATAGTTCTATTGGTCATGTTCAAGTGACTATCTTTCAACAGGTCGTCCTTGTCAATAGCTGTCATTGCAGCACTAGCGTCGCCTTTTGAATTTGCCTGTCTGATAAGATAAAACGTTGGTGCCGACTCGGTGACGTCATCGTCGGTTGTCACCACGTTGGTGCTCGCATGTTTATCGTTGTAGAGCAGACACATCACTTCGGGGTCAAGGTTGAGTTGACATGTGTTCTTGTCTAATATATTGACGACCTCAATAGGCAGCAAACACGGAGCAAATAAGCATGTGTTATTGCGACCTATGTCTAGAATTATATTATTCAATTCGTTATTTGAACCGGATTTTAGGAACGCAAGGTTCCGGCATTTACACTCGAGACGATTGTCGTTAAAGACGATCGCCGCGTTCGTCAGTTTGCAACTGGTATAATCAAATATTAGGGAATTCCATTCGATCATTTCTACTTGATTTCTTGAAAAGTTAAATTGCTTTTTTATTTTCTTTTTCTTTGCACACTGAACGCTCGACAACGCGTTCGTTTTAAGGAAGTTGATAATGTTGTCAGTTATTTCGATATTAACAGATTTAATCACAACACCGTTCGCACTTATGTCTTTAAATACGTTTCTTACGATCGCTGTATAATCAGCTGTCACGTTAAGAGCTAGAGGTGGTAAATCACTGAACATATTTTCAGAAACGGTAACTCTTGAACTTTGTGCAGTTACGCCTCTAACTGCTATTTTTTCGATTTTGGTGTTTACAATACTAAAAAATGTATCTTCGTTTTTCATAATCGCTTCAATTGCCTTATTTTGTATATCAAAAATTGTTAAATTCATTAATTCTATCATCTGTACTCCCGTAACATTATATATAGCATTTGTCTCTATAGAATTTATGATAGAGTCCGCAATACGTATTTTTTTCAAAGTGGATGAACCACAACATTTCATTTCAGTACTAGTTACTGGCGATTTGAAAATATTCCTCGGAATAGATACAATTTCCTTTACATTTTCTATAACAACTTCCGGGGGCGTTTGTGAAATTGATGTACTTGTCAACGTAATAAACTCCAGTCTGTCACAATCCTTTATTTTAAAACTTTGCAGTCGTGAAGGCTTTTGTAATATCGGACAGTCTAGCACAACTTTGAGGTCTATACAGTTTTGCAATGTCACACTCGTTATGTGATCTGTGTAGAAGTCTTTCAGATGAATTATGAAGTCCTAAAACAAGGAAAACTTTGGTTTACTTTTAAGCAGTACCTACATATGTATATGTGTAAGAATCACGAGTTATACTCACATTGTTCTTGATAACGGAACAAGTATATACAATATCGTTGGGAGAATCGTTGACACAGTACCACTCTCGGTTTTGACAATTGGTAAAACTTATTCTAACACTTAAAACTAAATGTATCACAAGAGCGAAAGAAATCAACAATTTCTCTTTAAACATCATTGCATTGAATTATCGCATAATATTTTTCTTTCACTGCATTAAATTTCTCTCGAGACACTATTAACGACGCGATCAATAAAAATGTCACATTGATTGTGTAAAAATGTAAATATAAGTATTTTATCTATACGAGATGAAATAATTAAAAGTTCAATGACTACTTTTATAGGATTGTAAACAATTTTAGCAATAACAAATTCATTTCGCGAAATGTGTAGGATTAATTAAATTATTGTTTACAATGTCGACAGAAACGATAAAAATTATCAGCAGGTTAAGCAATATATTATGTGTAATTCAATATAATTATATCGTGTGGAGGTCATGTTTGCGATTAAATATATTGGCACCTACCTAATAATATAGAAACAACCAAAAAAAAAAACCAAATGTTTTACAATGTTCTACAAAGTTTTAGATAATGATCCAACATCTGGCTACAAATGTGTCCAATTTTCGGAACTAACTTTTCACTGGCGGCGGTGAATTAATATAATACAGTGTCTTGAATTGGTGAATCCCAAGGTTACTACTAGTCTATTGTTTATTACTTTAGATAATTTCGCTTTGTGGACAAATAGAGTCTAGGACCTTTAACTATCTCGTTTCAAACTATCCAACTATACATGCGTTTACATTTCACGTTGAGTACGTATTAAGTTTAGGTTAAAAATTTCAACAATTTAGTTTTAGAAATTAATTAATTAATTATATTAGAATAACTCACCTGACGGCAAGTATACGACTTTGGCTCCGAACAAATTGTGCACCAGCCAAGTCCAAAGGCCGTAGAAAAGCGCCATTTTGAATGACGCTCTGAACACCTGAAAATTGGTTAAGTTGTAACGTGTGATAAGAAATATTAATTTAATTGCACATTTGTGAATTTTTTTCTATTGTGGCCCCGTCACGGAGACAATAACGCCCAATTTTTTTAAATATTTTTAGACGATCACTCGGGAACCTAACACTTTTCCAGGATAAAAAGTATCCTATATGTTAATCCAGGTAATAAACTATCTGTGCGCCAATTTAATTCCAAAACCATCTAACCTCACAAACTATATCAGTTTGAATTATAATTTTAATTTTATTAATTTTCTATTTGCTTGTTTTCTTTTTCAATGACTGTTTTGGACAAATAAACTTTCTCATTATCTTATCCTTTATCAAAAAGAAACAATTTTAATTAAAACGCTAATATAACAAAGACTTTACCTGATTTATAGCGACAGAGAGTGCGATGCCGAGACGTGGACCGAAGTTGGGCTGCACTTGAGTGATAACTTCCACCGGCTTGTAGAGGGCGTTGCTCGATGCAAGCAGATAGAATAGAGTTGTGAAAAATACCACCTAGAAAATATTAAGTCATTTTTTTTTCCAAGATCGACTATTAACAGAAGTAAAGTCACAGGAGTTGCGAATGTAATAATCATATATTTTTTATGCCTGGGTCACGAAAACAACGCTAGGTTTGCTGCTGACTGTATATGGATTCTGAAATATATCATTTTTGATATCATTTTTGACTAGCTGGTGCTCGTCAAAAAAATATATCATTTTTTTATCAGGTGTTATATTTGAAAAATATAACACCTAATAAAATATACGACTGTGACGATCGCTGTGACGATATTTTTATATTTTTAGACGATCTCTCGGCAGCCTTACTTTTTTTCTGGATAAAAAGTATCCTATAAGTTAATCTATGTAATAAACTATTTGTGTGCTAGTATGTTTTTGGGGTGATTGAGTAACTTAGAAAAATTTTCGCATTTATAATATTAGAAGGGTGTGTCTTTTGCAAGGCGTTGTATAATTTTTGTAAGTAAATGTAATCAGCATAAAATAAACAGTGGAATTTACCAAATTGATGAACCAGTTGATTATGGCTCCACCGCCACAGAGCAACAGGGAAGTGAAGGCGCCTAGCGAACCAGCAAGCAAGGACACGTTGCTTGCGAGAGGCGCCCACACACTTCCGGCGATTGCGTTCAATGTACCCAAATTTTCGCGCACCCACGACACCAAACCAGTGTAGTCGAACAGACCTGAATTACCGAAAACATGCGTATATTCAGTATTATCATAACAATAATCACCACCACCATCTGCAGCCGCTAGACGTCCACTGTTGACGTCTTGGCTATCGCCACTTTAGCATACTTTACATACAGTAGCGAGTTAATTTGCCTGTAGTAGCGAGTGAACGACAAAAGCTAGTTGAAAGTTGAGTTGGGCTCATATAACCCAAATCTTTTCAAAGTTCGAGTGAATAGGCATCTTCTGGATGAGCTCGCTCCATCTTAGGCCTCATCCTTGCTACACAGTTGGTTGTTGGTCAAGAGCAAACCCATCTTTTATAAAAAAAAATAATCCTATTTTTCGGCGAGTCCAATGAAAAGTAGCCTACTCTCTCGTCTCCCCGCACTCCGTCAACTTCATTGGCCGGCAGGTGAACCGGCGAGTTTAATTTAGTATAGTACATTATTTTAAACACCAGCCGCGAACACGTGCTATTTTTGTTAGTGTAAAAATAAGTGGCTAGAGATGCACATAATATTATTAAAATTTGTGAGATTATGATCACAACTAATTTCGGACTAAAGGAGTCTCTCTCGAACATAAAAAGCGTCGTATAATCAGCAATTAAAAAAATAAATGAAGATGCCAAACAAAACAACCCAACAAAGGATAATGACATTGACAGCTATGCTGTATACTTTTATCTTTCAAGCTGGAATTGATTCCAGCATAAATACTTATTAATAAAATTTCAATGAAATCGGATTTGTGGTTTCCGTGTGGTTTTTATATGTTAAAGTAAATTAAATACACACCTTGTAAACTCCACATAGAGAATGCTAAGGAAATAAAATTAACAAAAAAGTTTTTAATTTTTCCCAGTGAAAAATTTGTAAAAGATTTGGAACAATTTCTGCAAGATGTTTCACCCTTTAGAATTCTGAAGACAACAAACAAAAGAAAAGTAGCTATCGCGCATAAAACAGATATAACTATTATTTAGAGTAGAACTTATCACAAACCGTTATCGTGAAAGTGGCAACCATCTCGTCATAATATTTTTTTTTTAAATATTAGAATCTAAAAAAAAAAATGTTAAATTTCTATTTAATGTCACTCTATATAGATTCCTTCTGTTTTTTTTTTTATTCTTAATCTCCGTCTAGTCAATCATCGTTTATTAATCCTCACAAATTTGCTTGTCATCTCAGCCGCAGGACGTCCACTGTTGGACCTATGTCCAACCTATCTTAGGCATCCCGCCTAATCTTCCAATAGGATAGGTCGACCCTTGACCCTTATCAGGTAGTCGGTCCACCTTGTGGGTGGACGGTCCAAGCTGCATTGGCTGGTCTACCCCCTCCACTTGAGAACCTTCTGGCTCCAACGGCCCAAGGCTCTCCGTACTATGTGTCCTGCTCACTGCCAATTCGACTTAATGATCCACCGGCTTAATATGTCATTAATTAACTTTCACACGTCTAAGAATCTCCTCATTTATGATTCAATCTCGCAGTGTAACGTTGAGCTCGTTGAGCGACGTTGAGATTTCTTACGAGGCCCACAATTAGAGACCACGTTTCGGCGCCATATGTTTGCTTTAAAGACACACAATTGCTAACAGACGTTATGTTGGGCTAGGCACTGGGATGATACATACTAAAAGTACTATATTTACATAAAAGAACACAAGTCAAATTAATCTCTTACCATGAGTGTTAGAGACATCATTGACCAACTGTTCCCAAGAGTCGGAGACGGCGCTGGTGTCCACTTGGGGTCCAACTTGAGTAGCGAAGTGTCCTGAAACCCAGCTCTGGTAAACGCGGTCCCATATCTCCAGGATTTGTTGTTCAACGCGACTTATTTTTTCAGGATCACCCTCTTTCAAAACGCTTCTCAGCTGCAAATTTTATTTTTTCATTAGTGACTAGCTGTTGCACGCGATTTCGTCCGCGTAACTTTATAAAATGTAGCCTTTGTCACTCGCTAGTAATGTAGCTTTCTATAGGTGAAAGAATTTTTAAAATCGGCCAGTAGTTTTTGAGTTTATTCATTACCTACAAACAAAAATACCGCAGTTGAATGCAAGCCTTAAGATTCTATTCCAGGGTTCGATTCCCGGCTGGGGGTTCGATTCAACTTTGAAATGAACTTTTGAAATTTGGCTCTGGTATGGATGTGGCAAGTAGTGGCAGGGCACACTGCGTTTCGCAGTCATTTGGGCAGCCCGTCTGGCGGCAGTAACCATCCCCTTATAGAAGATCATCTTGAAATAAAAGCACGTGTGCTATTTGTGTTTCGAGGTTACACCACCCCCGTGGGAAACTAAAAAAAAAAGTGCAGCCTTATGTTAAGGTCAGCCTGTCTGCGGACCTTAACATAAGAAATATATATAATTCAGCTCACCCCAGTAGAGATGCTTTCCCTTCCATAAGTGTATGCGTTATCAATGAGAGAGTCCAGTTTATCTTCCCAACCTTCGGGAAGATATGCGTGCAGTTCACTGTTCTGAACAAAAGTACTGTTCAGGAGACTGCCACTTAAGCGGACCACAACTATTGTTTCAGAATATATCTGAAATGGAAAGAATTTTTGACGAATTTATGAATAAGGGAAAAATTGGATTTTTTGATGCAAATAAATAAGCAAAATGGCGATGATAGGAAAAAGTGAAAACTAACTTTTTTATAATTTTAACAATTTTAAGACTAATATATAAAATAACATGTAAAATGATAACACTAAAATGTCCCTTATTGATGATAAAAAAACATGCGCGTGTACAGAATACGCAAATCAGAGGTGAAACTTCTTTTGCGTTCTAACGTTACAAGAAGCGTCACTCGATCGTTTCATTGAAGCGTCACACAATATTCGATGTTGAAATGTTACTCTCATCAAGATACACTTCAAAAAATAAATTTTCGTTTGTGACACTCTGTATTTGTGCAATTTTTCTTGTTTTTGAAGCGAAATATCTTTGCGCGCGATGGGGTCGAATATTGTGTGACGCTTCATGTAACGTTAAAAACGGAGAACATGAAATCTGTCGCTTACTATACATATACTTGATCGCCAAAGAAGATTCACTTGTGACACGCGTATGTTTTTTTTTTTTTTTCAAATCACATTACCTGTATGCAAATAAAAACGGTAGCCACAATGACAAACAAAATCAGTCCCACAATGACGATACAAGTTGAGACCGTATCGACGGAACTGAAGGCGATGTCGGTGATACTCCTGTTGATGGCGGATAGCATCTTGCCAATACCGCGGACGTGGGCAGGTATTATTGCGGATTCCCTGCAAATATTCATGAGTTTCATTGGCAACATTTTTACATAATATGTAATCGGATCGAAGTACCTACCTATGATATTCGTAAATACGTTCAAATCTCATAATACCTACTTATTAAAACTCAAAACTCTCATTATAACAATAGTAACTCAACAATAATTTTAATAATTTATTAACAGAATGTGTTGTCAGAGATAATATTTGAATGAAATTGATGTGTCTTTGTAATGTCAAAAGTATATATGGTACTTACGGTACTAAAAAAAAAAAATTAAAAATTTTTGGCTGCTGTCTGTTTTTTCCAGGTAATCTCCGAAACAGCTGGATTGATTTTGATGGAACTTTCACTTGCAAATAACTAATGTTATAAGGTGTATCTTTGGCTACTTTTGTTAGAAAAATACAAAAGTAAATAAGAAAAATAAAGTATTATAACGATTTCGCGAGTGTTTTTTGTTTTATATATCAAGATCGTCCACTTGATGGTAAGTGACTGCCCGCCGCCCATAACACAAGCAACGCCACAGATGTGTGTGTGTGTGTACATACATTATCTAGACATCTAAGTAGACCTAGAGACTTAGATTAGTATTTAAAGGAAAAAACTATAAAAAAATCAATGCACCTGTAATTCCACCAACTCTTAACTTTCGCCTTGAAATTGTTGTAATGGTTCTCGAAGAACAACCATACACCAAAGAAATCCAGTAGGCGTTTGATTACGTGGATTGCCAAGAAGAATAACATGACCGGCAAGAGCCAAATATGCTTCCATACCAGCATACAGAAACATCCAAAGAACAACAATTTAAAATATAACGCTGTTTCATCGTCATTATCAAAGTTACTTCTCATGTAGCTTTCGTCGAGAGACTTCTGTTTTAAGGAAGCTATGAGGCGATTTTCAAATGCATTCTTAGTTTTAGTATTCGACAAGGGGAGAGCGGACAATGTTCTCTGTTTGTATAGCATTTTTGCATGTCGCGGTGAACTGTGGATACTATCATTTTCTGCCCAGCTTCCCCTTTTTTCTAAGACCTCGGGAGTAACGGCCGATGATGGGCTCTCTTTCTCGTTCGAAGTTTCCGGTTCATCGATGCTTGGTGGCAATGACTCTTGTGATTTCTCTTCTGGTTCGTCAATGTTCTTATCGTCACTTACGGCTCTGAGAAATGCAACAATGATTGAGCTTTCAGGATCTGAAAATCAAAAACAAATGAGTAAAATTTTTTTAATAATCATAAACATAACATATTTCAATCATACTAAGAATCATTTTTAACTGTTATCACCTATGCCCAACAAAAGTATTCCTGTCAAAATGTGCCAGGAATGATTTCTCTCGGTAGTTGCACTATAGCTGTAGTTGTAGAGGCAGGGTTTTGCAATCATTTGAGTCCATCTGGCAGCAGTAACAGCCCCCTTGCAGAAGAACACTGTGAAATAACAGCAAGTGTGCTGTTGTGTTTCAGTGTATGAGCCAGATGCCAGAGCCAGATGCAGAAGGGATGCCAAAGCTCATTTCCTTATCCCTTATCCTAATAATATTTATTTAATGTAATATAGTTGGCAGTGCACTTGCAACGCCTGTGGCATTGCTTGTGTTATAGGCGACAGTAACCACCCATGTGACCATCTGCCTATCTTTTTTTTATGTGAAGCTTTTTTGGATTTCCAAAATGAGTTACATCTCTATATCCCTATACAATCAAATTCACATTGTAGTTACAGATAGACAACATACTTTCAGAGCTTAAATTATAAAAATATATTACTTTTTTGATGATTATTTCTTTTTATCAATACCATAAATGTACTTACTTTTTAATTTCAATTTCTTATGCACATCTAAAACCTCAAATGTGAAGCCCGCAATGCATACTAATTGTAGAAGCACGAACATGTAAACTTGAAAAGAACCCATGAGGCTTGCTAAAAAGCATATAATAACCAACCATAGGAATGGTGAAGTCGCCTTAAATATCTTCGCCCTTTCTGGCGTCCATAAAATGTAAACACTTATTATGTATGCTATTACTATTGTTAATGTCTGTAATAGAAGAAAAAAATTAGTGAGGTTTGTATATGAGCAAATGGAAAACTTAAGGATATTTGTATATTAACTTCATCAGACCTAAAAGTGATATATCTATTGACCTTATTATGCGGAACAACAAAAGTATTGGGTAATTAATATAGGTATTTGTTAGCACCTACTTGGAAAAATATATTTTTTCTCTTTTTATACTATTTTTAGATAAAATCCACCTACAGAAAGTAGCCATCACCTTCATTACATACTGAAATTATAATTAAAAACTTGTTCTGGTGTTTAGAAGTAAATCGGGAACAGTAAACTCGCTGGCCCATCCACATATAACCAAAAAGAAATACCTATTTGTTACCCCCATCAATCGAAAAACTTTCAGCACTTTGAATGCTAAATGAATGCCAAGGTGTTCAAAGACTAACTGGAACAATTAAGACATGTTTACAATTAAAATGTTTTAGAAGATTTAAAAAAATAACTCAGAAACAACAAATTGGCTATTTTCATTTTCAACCAACAAAAATGGAAAAACAAAAACGGAGGAGGTTCTCAATTCGACGTGTATATTTTTTATTGATTTGTTTTATATTTAGTAAACTCAGTTACTTATTCTGTTATTTATTCTGTTACTTATTCTGACTGCTGATTTTATAATAATAATTTTTGTATTGTTCCATGTACCTAAACATTTATTTACTTTCAATTAATACTTACAATGTACGATGTGCACAAGTTTATGAGCATTGTTGTTGAGAAGCTTATGAAGCTGCTTAGTTGCCAGAAGAGGCAGGAGATACCGCGAGGAACTGAGTTGTACAGCCATGGCAATATAAATATTGCTGATAATAATCCTATTACAGTCTGCAATAGAAAATAATTGATATAAAAAAATTAAAATCATATCATGTTTTAAACTAACCAATTTTTCAAGTCTACAATTAAATGATTTTCAATTACAATTAAATTAAATGACAATTAAATGACTTGTTAATTGAGATATTTAATTTTCTTAGGTACAATATTTATGTGATGGTAGTCAGAACTATTCTGAATGTTTGGTTTTGGGTGTAACTGCTGACTTGGAAATCCACAATGAAAGCTCAGTCACGTCAACACAAGTCACATAAGTACACAAATAGATTTGACATTTCTGATGCCATAGGTTAAACGAGGTACGGGTTCGATTCCCGGCAGGATCAACTTTGGAAATGAACTTTTCAAAGTTTGTTATGGCCTGGATATAGAAAAGCAATGGCCGTTGAAAACTATTATAGTAAAGCTTATACCTTTTTACATAAGCACATATTATTATTATTATTGAGATTAAGGGGAACAATTTGTCTTCAACAACTAAACAAATAGTTTTAATCAACTTTGACCTACCTTATAGTTTTCTTTGAATTGATGTCCTACGGTGTCTGATGCGAAATTAACGACATTGATAGGTATAACCGTTAGACCAAATATCACAGATGTTTCCGACTTCTCCAAATCTTCGAACCATGTCTTCAGTTTCTTAGAGAGCTTATACTTGAACGGGTGAAGCAGGGAACCAACGAGTAAAGCCCAAAATAGCGGCTTAAAAAAGGGTTCAAGTATAAGAAACAGCACGTACAAGGCTGCACAGCAAACGGTTAATATAAATAAGGCAAATGCATTGTAGAACCCATGTTTCATAGGCTTTTCGTTGCCCTCTGACAGACCGCCTATTATATTAAAAATGTTTTCGAATGGCGATTGTTGCATTGTTTTAACAATTACATAAGAGCACAGTTAGAAAATTTGGTAATAACTAATTAAAAATTGATAAATAATGAGATCATAGCTAAATTCATTTTATTATGATAGAGTATTGGTGTGACTGTGATATGACGGATGTCATGATTGAATTGAGTGAGCGATGAGCTGATGAGTTGATGAGTGAAGTGAGAAATGAGAGAATGAGAGACAGCCACAGTCACAGCCCATGGAGAATAGTGGTAAACTGGTAAAGAGTACTATCTCTGTGTATCTAAAAGTGTCCGTTGAAAGGCGTTAAATAAGGGTGGCGCTAGTATAGCAAGAGTGTAAATTTTAAAGAAAGCGCCAAAAAATATTAGAATTTTACAGCAGTTTTTTGTAAGTTGTTATAGTTACTAAACTAATTAAGATTACGTAAATAGTTGAGGTTTTAAATACTGTGGTTTCATTAACTACTATAGTCAGCAAAAAATAATACATACACTCTTGCTACATTCTGATCAATTTATGAACCTCAACACAATCACTATTTAATGCTTTTAGCTTGCCACTTTTCCAGTTTAACACCCATGTAAGTTGGTACTCGTACTCCTTCCTTACCTCTATCTGTTCTCCATGCAACAGACAGCACATATGTAATTGTCAAACTTGTCAATTGTCAGTGGCTGTTCGAGGTATGTCAAATCAATTGTATGCGTTTTGTTATTACATAAAATACTGATAGGTTGTAAAATAACAAAACAAGTTCTTATACAGTTATAAGAAAGAAAATCAACATTTAAAAAGAAATTGTAAAAAAAATGTAATTGAGAATAAAATTTTAAATATTATGTTCAGGATACTTTCGCCGCTCACTATGTCTTATTTGTTGCGTATAAATATCCCCTCCACCTTCCCACGCCTATATCCGCATTGTTGACCCCCATCACGACATAAACCTTCCCTCCATTGTTAAGTGTATCAAGGACTTCGCCCTGAAGTACTACGACAAACTTCCTCGCCTTCCCAATCTGCTAGTGACCAATCTATACCCCCGATACTCTTTCTCGTTTCAGAAGAAGACCTCGACACATCCTGTTGGACCAGGATGACCTGCTTGCTTGCTTGCTGCTGGTGATGACCACGATACACAGCTGCCCCGCCACCGTGAAAGAAGAGGACGACCGCCGCGGCACTTCTCACCTATGAGGCGCGACCTGGATTCAGCGCCTCCGAGGGACCTCCCGGCCCGGGGACCACTTGTAGCTGCCGTGGCTCAAGCCGCTGCAATCGCAAGTGGCTCTACAGGCCTAGCCGGTCCCTCATAATTAAGTTAGTTTTAAATACCTTTTGTTTGTAAGGGCCAGGCGCTTCTCGCCCCCTGATGTCCGCTGACGGTTTCAAAGTCCCCTAAGGACTGAACCATACTCGAGTTGGAGTTTTAGTGCGGTAAAAATCCCACATAACCTTATGCCATTTGCATTGCATGCGGCATTTGTCATAAGTTACCTTTTGAAGGTTTTCTGCATTGCATGCGCTCGTTAAAAAAATCGTTTGTTTTCATAGAAAATCAGGAGTACCGATTTCATAATGCGTGGCATACGTACCATACGTGGAACCAGTTTGTATCTACTTTATCAGTGTGTACATACATACATATGAAAATTAAATACCAGACACAAAAATCGCATTTCTCAAATAAAATTTCTTATCACAACAAAAAAGTTACTTAACGACCTATTGTAGCAAGCACAACAAAAGTGAATCAATTTAGTTCTCGCATTAAGATTAGTAGATATTTTTAATAAAAAAGACCAAGTGTCTTTACTAGACGTTAAGGAACATCATCACGCTTCACCCAGCTACACGATTGTTTAATTTTCTCATTGAATTCAAATAAATATGGCGATTTGGTTCGTAGTGCTCAGTTATATTTCATTTTCATGTATATGTTTCTGCACGGGTATTTTGCTGAATAACTTTACGAAAGAAAATGCACTAAATGATTGTTTAAAAAAGTTACTAGAATTTCAAGTCATTCCATACGATAATGATATTACACTTGTGAACGCTACAGATTCTTTGGCGAAAACAGTTTATAGCATACAAAATGCTAGCTTTAACTCCCGAAAATATTTCTCTATAAATAATACGCACTACAACAGAATGTACGTTTTGTTTGCCGAAAACTTAAAGGAATTAACAGAAGGTTTCAATAATATTAGAAAAGATTGCTACTGGAATCCAAAAGCGAGATTTATAATAGTACTAGAAAACTTAAATAATGACATGCACAACATTTCTAATCTCATATATTTTAATAACGTCTATAATGTTACCGTTATTGCAAAGGACTATGATGAGGATTATAAGATTTATGCTTTTGCACCATATTACGATTTATGTAATAGACCAGCAAGAATAAATCTCCAACAAAAATGTCGATGTATAGAGCTCGAGCCAAACACAACAGTGTTTAATGTAATGAATTACTCCAGTATTCGTGGATGTAGACAAAGACTTGTCACTCATAATTATTATCCATTTGTTCAGATTAGAAACACAACTGATTGTGATACTTTAGGAGTGGAAAGATATATATTAAATATGGTAGAAGAAGTTGAAGGAGTAATTGTGAATTTAATTGACTATGAAGAAGATGAACATTTTGGTAACGTCTATTCCAATTATTCACACACAGGAATGCTTAGAGAGATAGAATTAAAGAACGTTGATGGAGCAGTGGGCGGATATTCAATTACAGCAAATAGAGCAAACAGTTTGAGATTTGTATATCCGTATATGATAGACCATTACAGCATTATTGTACAGCGAGCAAGGTTTCTTGACACATGGGAGGCTGTGTTAGCGCGTTTTACAATTTTCCAAGCTTTGCTACTACTGTTGATGTTCGTTATTTTCTGTTTAGCCGCATCACTGTTATCAATATTCAAAACGCGCAGAAAAGATACTATTCGAGATATCATTATCGTGTACGGTTATTTATTGAATAACGTAATGTACAAATACATGAAATCGGGTACTCCCCATCGAATGATTGTATTGAATTTGTTGATATTCACAATAATGCTATCCGGTACAATTCAATCGTGCCTAATGAGCGCAACAACAAGACCAATAAGGGATTATCAAGTTAGAGATGTAGAAGAAATTTTTGAAACTCATCAGTTTATAGTGAGTACAGGTACATGGGAGTACATGATATTAAATCCTGTTTTTGATATGACCAAAGCACAAATACGGTGCAATATTACGTTGCAATGTGTAACGATGGTTAAACAGAGTGACAGTAAATTATTCACAATGACTTCAAATATATATAACGATTACATGATTAATGAAGAAAGAGTTTATAAAACTGGCAACATAATGGGAACTATATTGCAAACAATGTTATTTTCTCGCGGATCAACCGTGCTGAACGCCTTTGATAAAGTAATAAGTAGAGCAATTGACAGTGGACTTTTGAAGCATTATTTTTCTAAAATGAAATTTAGCAAACGTCTTAAGTTTTTATATCATAACGAAAACAAAACACACGGTACACAATTTTTCGAGTTAAAGCAGGCTTTTATTTTATTAATATTAGGATATATTATATCCTTTTTAGTATTTATATATGAATGCAAATCTAAAATAAAATAAAAAACGAGGTAAAATAATTGTCATAATTGAAGTCGGTATAAAATAAGAAATCATCACTATATTAGAACTATAGTGATTATACTTTTTTATCATCTCCTTCCCATAATGTTTCTCTAATTCACCAGAAAATCTATTTTCAAGCCTTATTTCATTTTTTGGTGTTACACTTTTTTGTGATTTTTGGCTTCCTTCATATATTTACCCAATTAGTATGTATGTATGATACTTTCTATTAAGTAAGATCTCTTCATCTTGATCAGATACTCGGTTTTCTTTGTTTGGGTTCACTTTAAAATCTATTGTGTCCGTCGTAACTCGTACAGCCTTCCATACGCTCGGTCCATCTCAGCCATTGCAACCTGCGGTACCAAACTATTGTCTCATTCCTCACAATTCTATATTATTACTTCTTCTTCTTCTTATCAACGTGCCGCTTCTCTACGAAGGTTGACGATCATCATGGCTATCTCGACCATGGAAGCTGCTGCGCGAAAGAGGGAGCGAGTGGTCAAGCCTAACCACTCTCTGAAATTCTTCAACCAGGATGTCTTTCTCCTGCCTCTGCTACGCTCTCCCTGTATTCCCTTGTATCTCTGAAGAAATCCTGAAGAATACGGTATCTTTCGCCCCTCATCACGTGCCCGAAATGATCAAAGATTATGTAAGTATTTTGTTCAGTGGAAATAATGAATTATCTTTTTTTATCTATTCAACAATGTTAATAAAGCGTGTTAATATTCTTTTGATATTTTAAAGTATTGTAACGATGAAAACGTTTCTGGTGAAAACACATTAATCTATTATTTTTTATGGTATTTTTAACTTATATGTAATTATCTAATATTAATTGTCATTGACGTGGCTATTAAACATTAAAAAAACTTAAATGTGTTTCCTTTCTTTCTTTTACGTAAGAGGTTTCAATAATCTAGTTTTGTTATACATATATTAGCAAAATGAATCGAATAAAATGAATGAACAAAATGAAACGAATTCCAAAAAATGAACTACACCGCGTTGGACCGGTGACTTTAAATGGCGGTTAGCCTACTTGACACATGGTGAAAGAGGCCCTTATATTAATTTTGATGATGAGATTTGTTAGGGCGGAAAATCTATGATTGATAGTAAATAATTGCTTATGATTTATAATTATATTATAGTATTTTTTGAAAAAAAAAAAAAAAAAAAAAAAAAACAAAAGAGAGAGATCTATTAAAAAAACAAATAAACGGTTTCATTCGGTTCCTATTAGGAAAATAGTCAGCAACCAAAAAGAACTTGGCACCTTACAAAGTGGTTTCTTACACAAATAATGCAGTAGGACATATATGTATATTATTTCGATGGCAGTAGGTAATTGCTAATTTCTCTCATTCATCATTCTAATAATAATTTTCAATCTGGTATTAAATATTGTATGTCAGATATTTATCTAAATAAAAAATAGATATTTAACGATCCTATGTGATAACAACAAAAGAGAACAACAGCTAATGCGGTTCTGGCATCACGATTGATGTCATTAAAGTTTTGTCGGTAGGTATTGGTGATTTACGTATTTAAAATCAATTTTATATCCCATCGTCAGGCTTTACACAATGTATGTGTTGACTTCAATATATTAAAAAAATGAATAATTGTATTATCATCGGTTACTCATTGTATTTATTCGAATATTTATGGAATGGTTTTTTGCAGGACAATTTTTCTAAAACGATTGCTATTAATGACTGCACAAAACAGTTATTAGAATTTCAGATTGTACCACATGAAAAAGAGATTACCCTCGTGAACGCTACTGATTCTTTGGCGAAAACAACTCACAGCATGCGAAAAGCGTCCATTAATTATCGAAAGTATTTAGCCATAAATTTATTTTTTACCATAAATTTATTTCTTATTTCATTCACAGAGCAGATATTCTACCACAAAGAGCAAGGCGGTAAAATTTTTTAGATGTTCCAAAAATGAATTTAGAAATTTGTAGACGGAATTCATATTATTCCTCTATTAAAATATATAATAAGTTACCCACTGCACTCAGAGAATTACCGGGAAATTTATTTAGAATAAAATTGACCAAATGGCTATTGGATCAATGTTTTTATAATATTAGGGAATATTTTGACATTTAAATAATTTTACAATTGACTACGATGTATTTTTTATTAAGTATTATTTTCGTTTTATATGATTTTTATTCGAATAGAAAGATATATAAATTATAAATTTACACGCCAGACGGGGCAGTGCATGAGGTGGCATATTCTAACTGGTTTACATTGACCCATGTCACTTGTAAATAAATAATTTGAATTTGCATTTGAATTTGAATAAATAATACTTACTACAATAGAATGTGTTTTAGTTGCCGAATATTTTAAAGAATTAGCTGAAGAGTTTAGATTAATAAAAAAGAGCCCTATTGGAATCCTAAAGCAAAGTTTATAATATTACTACAAATATTCGCCGAAAAGTAGCATGCCTATTGATTTTCTATCGTATACACTATGGAGAGTGTGCGTCCATTCTGTGCGATCTAAACCAACCGGAACCGTTCCACTTGCGGACCATGAGGCGTTGACAGAGGTTTTATGCCGTCGTGGCTTCCAATAGGATAGGTCGACCCTTGGCCCTTATCAGGTCGTCTGTCCATCTCCAAACCTTAGCAGTGCGCATTATAAAGGATGTTTTAAAGAGCTTGGTCCGAAAAAAAAAGAGGGATTTCGACAAGATGAGGATGGTAACCAGCCGTACGTCTGATGTCCGATGGAAGAAACTGAGGAGTTTTGGACGTGGAGATGTCTTGGAGCTTCCAGAATGCTGCCCATCCGAGCTGGATTCGACGATTGACCTTCTTCTCGAAGTTGGCTCTATCTAATTGGACTGTTGTCCCAAGTATATGTACTCGTCAACAACTTTGAGAATTGAATCCCCAACTTTGACTGAAGTCCATATTCCTCTTAGGGCCCTGGGCCCTTTGAGAAACTCGACTGAGAGACATAAGCCCATCCTTTAAAAAAATCTATTAAAACTTCAAAATAGTAGAATTTTTGTTATAAGTTGTTATAAATGTTGTCACATAATCGATATAGAAATAATTTTCCTGCATATTTAACTTTCCCACCTTAGAAAAATATGTAGTAAGTATAAGAGAATTTTTGCTTGTGCAATTATACAAACAGTTGAAAAGAAAAGATAAAAGTCGATAAAAGAAAATTACGTCTTAGTTAGACCCTTTAATATAAAGGTTATACCGTGCCTCTGCCTTAAAGATGTTTTTCATAAAAAGTATCTTATGCAAAATTCATGATGATCGGTTGAGTAGTCAAGCCACGAAAGCGTAACCAACAAGTAAACTCATTTTCGCATTTATAATATTAGTAGCTAATGTAATTTAAAGATACTATCTGGTAAAATATAAGATACAATGACATATCGAAATAAAAAATAGATATTTAACGACCTTTAACGATGACTACAACAATATAAAGAAGCTAATCTTTTTATAACATTTAAATTAATTATGTTTTTAGTAATGTTGGGGTGTATATAAGATTTATGTATTTCGCCTTCGTCAAGCTTCGCGTAGTTACACAATGTTTTCTGATTAAATTACAATTTTAAAAATGGTGAAAGTTATTATTTTCAGTTACTTTTTAATTTCATTGAGTTACATGTGCAGTGGTCTTAATTTCTCTGAAAAGATCAACTTTTCTGAAACGAATAGTTTAAATGATTGTTTAAAAAATGTAATAGAATTTCAGGTTGTACCACACGATAAGGATATTACCATTGTGAACGCTACCGATTCATTGGCGAAAACAGTTTACAGTATTCAAAAAGCCTCCTTCAATTCTCGAAAGTATTTCGCCATAAACAATACTCACTACAATAAAATGTACATTTTAATTGCCGAAGATTTTAAAGAATTAGCTGAAGGATTCACATTAATTAAAAAAGATCCCTACTGGAATCCCAAAGCAAAGTTTGTGATAGTAGTAGAGAATTTAAATGAAGATATTTTAAATATTTCCAATGTCACACTTTTTTATAATGTGTATAATGTAACCGTTATCGCTAAAGATAACGATGGTGAATATACTATACACAATTTTGGACCACATTACGATTTATGCAAAAGGCCAGCAAAAAAATCTCTACAACTGGTATGTCGATGTTCAGAGCTGGTGCAAAATACAACAATATTTAACAAGATGTATTTATCCAGTGTTCGTGGATGTAGACAAAGACTTATTACTCATAATTACTATCCGTTCATACAAATTAGAAACACAAGTACGTGTGATACTTTGGGAGTTGAGAGATATATAATAAACATAGTACAAGAAATTGAAGGAGTGGTTGTGAACTTAATAGACTATAAACATGATGAGCGTTTTGGGAATGTTTATCCAAATTATACACACACAGAAATGCTTCGAGAGATAGAATCTAAGAATGTGGACGGTGCAGTTGGTGGATACTTTATTACACCAAATAGAGCTAACAGTTTGAGCTTCCTGTATCCGTATATGACCATTACAGGATCATTGTACGTCGCGCAAGATTCCTCGACATATGGCAGGCGGTATTAGCCCACTTTAGTATATTAATAGTTTTTCTTATATTACTGATGTTTGCTATATTCTGCTTAGCTACTATTCAGTTGTCAATATTCAAAACGCGCAACAAAGACACAATTCGTGACATTCTTGTTGTATATGGTTATTTATTGAATAATGTAATAAGCAAATATATGAAATCGGGCATTCCCCATCGAATAATTGTGTTGAATATGTCAATATTTGCAATATTGTTAACTGGAATAATTCAAGCGAGTTTGATGGCAGTTACGACACATCCAATAAGGTATTATCAAGTTAAAAATGTAGAGGAAATTGCAGAAACTCATCAGTTTATAGTAAGTTCAGGTACACGGGACTCAATGATAGAAGTCCCTGTTATGGACATGAGCAGAGTTCAAATGTTGTGCAATGTTACGATGCAATGTATAGAAATGGTCAAAGATAGTGATAGTAAATTATTTACAATAGCTTCAAATTTATATCATGATTACATGATTCCCAGTATGATTGATGATAAGGATGATTCAGGTATATATAAAACTGGTGATGCAATAGGAACTATATTGCAAACGATGTTATTTTCTAGAGGATCAACTGTATTGGATGCCTTTGAAAAAGTCATAATAAGGACGAGAGAATGTGGTCTTTTAAATTATTATTTTTCTGAAATGGAATATACGCAACGCTTGAAATATTTATTTCACCGTGAAAAGAAACCATACAGTAAACAACTTTTTTTGTTAAAACAGGCTTACATCATATTAATGTTAGGTTATACATTGTCTATCCTAATATTCATCTACGAATGTAAATCTAAGAAAATTAAGAAATAAAGAATAGAATACACAAAGTAGATATTTGCCACCGTCATATAAAATTTTAAAATTTAATCTAACTTAAAAGTCGTTACTCGTATTTTACTTTCTGATGTGTTTCTGTAAGAATATTTTACACGTAAAATATTCTGATATTTGTTTTGTTTTGTTTACAATTTTGCTAGTGGCTTCGCCTACATATTAATTTTGCATGTCTTGAAGTTTTATTTGAAATATTGATAAAGATTTTATTTTAATTAAAATATGTGAATGGTTTCTTAGATTACTTCTTACATCCAAACTTTAGAGCTTAAAAAAAAGTGGCACTCCGGGAGTTCCGACAGAAGTGAAAACTTGAACAATTACGTGTGTATTTTTTGAATCGACAGGAAAGTACATACCTACTTATATAAGGGATGGGGTAATGGGCTCTGGCATGCCTTATTCATTCACTTACATCCATTATCCAACTACTACAAAATAATGAAAAGATAACTATGAATTATTACCTTTTATTTACTTCTACCGTCACACCTTTAGAAATAGATGGTGATTAATTGTAAGAGCACGTCCTACTTTACTTTAAAAGTAAATGAAATTACGTGTTACTCGAATGCATTGGCAGGTAATTTATTATTTAGTAAATTGACAAGAGTGAATAAATTGGTAATTGATATTAACATCAGAATCGTAGAACTTACAATTGGGTCACAATGTGTCAGTGTACACTTGTTTTCTGTATTGTATTTGTTTCGTTTGCATCGTGTACTATGAGAAATATTAGTTTATATGACTCTTCTGAAGACAATCCGAATAGTTGCATTGTAAAAATAATACAACAGTTACAAGACTTTATGTCAATCAGAGACGTTACACTTATGAATCCAGATGATTCATTGGAATATGCTATCAAAGATTTGAAAGGACTAAGATTTGTATCAAGAAATTATTATTGGGTTAACGCAAGTCTATACAATTACGTATATGTTTTTTCTACTAAAACCTACGAGGAATTGTTAAATGGAATAAACGATGCAAAAAAAGATGTCTTTTGGAATCCAAAAGCAGCATTCATTATAGCTATTGAAGATCTGTTTGTGGACAACAATAAAAAGCGTGTATCAGAGCTTTTACTTAGTTGTAACATTTATAATGTGAGTGTTATTGGAAAAAGTAAATCAAATGGGTATTTAATTTATGCATTTTCATCTCAATTTAACTCTTGCCATAAACCGGTAGTAAACGATGTACAATTCATGCAAAAGTGTTCTAAATTTAAAAGCCAAGAACTTGTGTATCCCATTATAGAAATGAAAAGTTTCAAAGGTTGTCATTTTAAATTAATTACACATAATTATTGGCCATTTATCAGTCTCAATGGCAGTGATTTAGGAGTAGAGCAATACATAATCAAACTTATAGAGGAAGCGGAAGGTGTTCATATTGAACTAGTAGATTACGGGGAAACAGAAAAGTTTGGAAGAGTTTTGGACAATTTTACCTTGATACATATGCTTCATAGGTTAGAGACCAATGAGGTAGAAGGTGCTCTAGGTGGGTATATGCTCTCTGTAAATAGATTTAAAGCATTATCTTTTGTGTATCCATATATGACTGATTATTATAGAGTGATAGTAGCGCGAGCAGACTATTTAGATAAATGGAGTGCTGTTTTAGTGAAGTTTAAATTTGTAACAATTTTCCTTCTTTGTTTGGTATTTTGTGTTGTCTGCTTTGCGGTAATTAAATTTTCTGTGTTTACTAATAAACAAAAAGATCACGTTAGAGACATATTTATTGTCTATGGATATTTTTTAAGTAACATCAGTAATAGAGGAATGAAAAGTGACACCCCCCGCAGGTTAATAATAATATGTTTGTTGATATTTGTAATGGTGTTTACTGATGTACTCGACGCTTCGTTGCTAAGTGCCACCACAAGACCAATAAGGGGTCATCAAGTCGAAACACTGGAGGAAGTGTTTGCAACTCACCATCTGATACTCAGTGGGTGGTCATGGGATTTTATTCATAGACAAGCTGTTATTAATATGGACAACGCCGAAAATTGTAGCACGACACTTGAATGCATGATGAGAATAAAAAAATACAAGAAGAACAAATTGTATACAATAGCTTCTAATATATATCACGAACATATAATATGGAAATTAGCTGACAGAGAAGGCAATTTAGAAATATACAAATTGAAGGATAAATTTTGTCTAGTGCTGCAAACTATATTGTTTCGTCGTGGTTCAACTGTATTGGAATGTTTTCATAAATACATAGATCGTATGGTGTCCGGTGGACTTTTAGCCCATCATTTTTCACACCTTCAGTTCCAAGAACGTATAAAATATCACTTTCACAATAATGAATACGAGTCTCTACCTTTCATGGAAATGAAATTTGTTTTAATTATAATTTCTTTATGCTATATAATATCAATAATAGTTTTTATTTTAGAAATCAAATCTAAAAGAAATGTATCTGTTATAATCAACTAATGGTTACTGTCTTCTAACAGTCATTCCGCCTTATTATTATGAATTATAATCACCTCATTAACTGTATGTTAATTGTCATTAATATCGAGTGTTTAATATATTAAATTGTTTTAGTGCGTTATGTAGTTTGATTGTCTTTTTGAATATAAGTTGTGTGTGCTAAAATTTTCAATTTCTGTGTTAAACTAGCAAATAATCTGAGGACATAAACTGGGCACTGTCACAGTTTAAATAAGATTCGCCATCAAAAAAATATTACGTATCCACGAACATTGTGTAAACTAATTATTACACTTCTAGTTTTTTTTTTTCGAAAAACGTAGAACATTAACGAGCCTACTGTTGACAAACAAATTTAAAAGAGATTTGAAATTAAATTTGACTTATTGTTAAAGGAGAGAGACTTTTTATCTATTTTCAATTTTACCGCGTTGATCTCAAATTCCATTATATTTCAAAGGCTATTCAAGATACATATAAAATGTAGTTATTCCTATATCTTCTTCTCTTCACCTAGGGTCAAGTGTGTACTCGCTTGGTGATTTCGGTAAATAATATCTACCTAAGTATATACTTAGAGTGATTTACACTTTATACGCCGCTACCTTAGCGGTGAGCCATGACTTGCAACATTATTAAACTCTAAGGACCCTGCAAAATATTTTTTTCATCACGAAAGTGACTTGGCAAATCAGTATACGAGGCACTTACACTTTACTCATTACTGCTTGAACTGATATAACAAAATCACCCACTTTTAGAAGAAGTTTGGTCATTTCAGTACTTACGAGATTGTACCTAAATACCTATATATATCTACCTAAATACCTATTTTAGATTCCCTTTTTACGAAATGTAGATATATTTTGTGCAGATGGCGTATAGGTAAAGATTTTTCCACAAAGCGTATTGTATGTGTATTTTCTGTCTTTTTTAGAGTTTACTCCTTGAATCTATTTTCATATACAGGGTAGAATTTTGTAATGCCACCTGAAGGGAAAGTACTCTTAATACTGTAGATAGAAAATTTAACTCAAAGAAAACATTCCTTTATTTTTGAATAGAAAGAAAACTGCATTCAAAGATTTTCGAAAATTAGCTTGCCACACCCGGGATTTGAACCGAATAAAATCTGTAAAAATTACACCCTGTACTTTTATTGCATCGATCGTTAGGGTCTTGTCCCTAACCTTGACGATTCTTGTCCTTTCTTGTATCCCTGACAACGTGTACCTATAAAAAATTTCATGTCTGCTGTAGCGACAGACAGACAGACAGACAGTTACTTTCGCATTTATAATATTAAAAATATGGATACCAAAATTTTTTTGATCATTTGGGTTAATTTAACAGGGTTTTTTTGTTGGTGTTGGTACAGTTGGATAGTACAGTTGACGACCTAAGTAAAAAAAAAAAAATAAGGAGTCGTCCAGTTGACCGGACCACACTTTTTTTATTAATTGTATACCCCGACTTAGTTATCATATCATTACTTTTCTGAATTGCCTCTCACTATGGAAGCAAATTTAAAGACGAAATCAATCATGTCAAAAAACAAGGAAATTTCATTGCATATTATCTTTGTGCATTAGATAATTTCGATGGGATTACTTAACTAGATGGCGTTATTATTTACTATAATTAAATAGTTTGTGATATCGGTGAATAAAGATTAATTTTTGGCTTATAATGATTAATCTTGAATCATTATTGAGATCTATGTCAATTAATCTTTATTGAAATATGAGACTAATTACTTTATGTTTACTTAGTTAACTATGTTTGCTTCACTTGGTAGGATCAGACTTTCTTTGAACCATGTCGTGCGAATATTGAACGTTCTTTTTTTAAAAGTCGTCTTAAAATATTGTTCCTAAAAAAAAAGTAACAAAAAAAACACAAATTTTTATAAAGGCCACGAAATGTTAAACAAAATCTAATGGTTTTGTTGGCATTTTTGAGATCTAATTTCATGTGAAAGGGAGTGCCTCGGGTATCCTTTTTAGGACCACTGCTGTATATAGCTTTCATTTATGACATAAAAAAATTCATTACCAATACTAAGTTCCTTTTACATCCGGATGATAAAAGATTTACAGCAATATTAACTTCGGTGATGCTCGGCACCCGCAAGAGGACCTTGACATACTTTAGAAATTACTATATCTCTAACAGAATTAATATTAACGTATCCAAGTGCGTGCATATTACGTTCATAAATAAGGCCTAAGTTTTTTATGTTAAGGTCCGTAGACAGGCTGACGGTCCACTTGATGGTAGGTCGCTACCGTCGCCTATAACACAAGCAACGCCACAGGTGATGCAAGTACGCTGCCGATTACAGTAGGCTTAAGAATAAGGGATTGGAGAGGGATAGGGAAATGGGCTAGTCTATACTAATATTATAAAGAGGAAAGGTTTGTTTCATTCGTTTCATTGTTGGGAAGCTATATTATCAGCGAGCAACATAGGCTATATTTTATAAAGTTACGCGGACGAAGTCGCGTGCAACAGCTAGTGTAATAAAGTCATTGTGCGCCTCTGTCTGTTTCTCCTCTAATTCCGTTCCGTTGTATGTCGCCGATGAACTCCTAAACTCAGTGAACCGATTTTAATAAAACTTGCACACTGTGTGCAGTTTGATCCAACTTAAGAGATAGGATATATTTTATAAAGTTACGCGGACGAAGTCGCGTGCAACAGGCAACAGTACATTATATATAAGTACATTATTAATAGAAATGCTGTCACATGACATGATAATTTTTACACTAAGTATGTGAAAATGTAGACAGCAATTACTCAATTTCTATGGCTAGGTATTTTACATTAGATAGTTTATTGGCTGTTATTTTACAATAGTTCCCCTGTGTGATGTGGTACATTTAGTGTAACGCCTGCGGTCATATATATGAACCTCGCTTGCGTAATCTCGGATTCTCCCAAGCCCTTCCAAATACGTCACCCGTTACGCTTAACTTTATATACTCGCAGACACTGTTCTACGTTGACTCATTGTCGACTTGGACACTAAAAAAAAGTGATGCAATCATATATCCAAGTATACGTACTGTTATACAATCCTATCCCACTTATGGACCGCGAGCCAGCAACAGATTTTCATGACCAATCGGTTCTCGTTCAATAACTCGTCAGATGCTTGAGAGACTTGTATCATGAAGCCCACCGTGGGTGGGTTCAGCAGCGGTACCCTCCCAAACTTGAATAAGAATGTCATCGAAATAACCAGCTGAAATTTTTATTTATTCATAATAAACTATCATGTGACAAATTTTCAACTGGGAAGAAATGCGATCGGCTGACGTATAATCCACCACCTTATAGTCAGCTGACTTTTTTATCTTCATTATATTAGGTTGACATAAACTTGAAAAACATTTCTCCTCAGTTGAAAATTTGATAGTTTATCTGCTATTATGAATAATTAAAAATGTCAGCTGGTTTATCTCGATGACATTCTTATTCAAGTTTGGGAGGGTATCGCTGCTGAACTCACCCACGGAGCGGCAGGTGACGTTCACAGGTGACGTTCATGATACAACTCTTTCAAGCATCTGACCAGTTATCGCTGAAGAAATGACTGACGAAATTTGTGTTTGGCTCGTGGACCTAATAATACACTATAAATTATATTATAAATACGAAAGTTTGTGAGGATGTATGGATGTTTGTTACTCTTTCACGCAAAAACGGCTTAACGGATTTGGAATAAATTCGGCACGCATAAAGGATACTTTTTATCCTGAAAAAATCTTAAGTTCCCTAAGGATCGTCTAAAATTGAAAAATATTTTCTCTGATATTATATTGTTCATTTTTTTAACGCAGACTAAGTCGCGGGCACCGGCTCGTAGGTACCTACTACCTATGTAACGTTATTATTGCAAATAATTGAAAAACTACTTACCTAGTTCTTTCTTCCTCTCAGCGAGCCACTTCTCTACGAAGGTTGGCGACCATTATGGCTATCCTGACCTTGGAAGCCGCTGCGCGAAAGAGGGAGCGAATGCTCAATCCGAACCACTCTCCTAAATTCTTCAGCAGGGATGTCTTTCTTCTGCCTCTGCTCTTTAGTCGATAAAAATCTGATCAAATTGCAGAGTTACATACTGATTTCAAATGTACTGCTAATTTATGACTGCGAAACGCAGTGTGGCCTGCCACTATTAAAACCTCTTGGCCTCACGAGAATCTAACTAACTCCTGAATCAGAGTGCTTAACTTAACAAAAAAAATTAATTAATGTAAATATTACATTTCGTCTTAATACTAGACGGAAAAGTGCCATGTTAAAGAAATAAATGACCGCGCTCAACGCTAAAATACACCTTCTTAAATGGGTCGATCTCAAAAAACTTGAAGGTTTTGATCAATCTTGCTTAAGTGAAGAACTTAACCCTACACCATCGTAACATAATTACAGAAATTAGAAAGTAATTTTAATATCCTCGATCAATATCTACCTCCAGATACTTTGGTTTAATTAATCCGATATTTTTATACTTAAACTCAAACTGAGTAGGTGGACCGAAACCCATTATGATAACGTTTTATTATAGAAATAAATTAATATTTTAGATATTACAACATTTTCCTTTAAAAGAATTGTAATACAATATTAAACCAATTAGTATCCTCATTAACGGTTGGTAATGTGAACGATATAATAATATTTTATCTATGCTTATACATATTATAATATAAAGAGAAAATAGTTATATTTTTGATTGTAATTTGTATGCCATAGGTTAAAGAAATCATCAACATTTAGAAAAAAGTTTAAAATTGGCCATAAAAGCGTATGAAGTCCTCGGCTAAAGCTAGTGTAAAATAATCTAAGTAAATATTGTGAAGGCAATCTCCGGGGATCGGAAGTTGAGTGGCTATTACGATACGCGGCATATTTTCACCAGTATTTATTGCAATAATCTGAGTAGCCCGCTCCCGTATTTCATCTTTATCGAGACTCCAGGCGACCCCGAACGACCCACGTGGCCGGTACGGTTAACGTTGCACATATTAAATACTTTATTTGCTATATATACCTATCTATATGTTAAATCGACTCTGTGTTATACACATATTATTAACCCCCGATGCCCGACGTAAAAACGGAGTGATAAATTTGACGTGTGTGTCTGTATATCTGTCCATCTGTTTATGTTACTTAAAAAGTAAATTAAAATTTTTACTTAAAGTAAAAGCCTGTTCAGGTATTTGAAGACCATCAGCCCATTTCCTAGTTGACGAAGGGATTTCACTAACGTCCACAGTTTCAATTGATGTGAAATTTGATATACTGTTATTTGATATTCGGTGGTATTTCAATGACGGTGAATCCGTTATGTCTGTGTCTCTGCAAGGTCTCCGCTAAATAATTCTAAACAACCCAACGGATTTTAATTCGGTTTTCACTTAAGGCTGATTTACATTGATACAGTGCTGTTTGTGGAAAGAGGGATAAACGAGGAAGGTTTATGTACAAAAAAACATTAAAACTCGGACTGAGCCGGGAGCGGGTCGCTAGTATTTTGTTAATTCGGTTAAATATATGATTAGACTCTTACAATCCCCTTTGAATCTATTAGGGACTTTACAAATATAGTGAGCAATTGCCGATATGCTTCAAATATGGTGCAGGAAAAGCAACAATAAATTTAATTAGACAACAATATATTTTATAAATAGATATAAAAAACAACATCTATGTACTCATAGGACCTCTGATGCTATTACGTTTAAGGAACATACGTGTATTTGTTAGGAGGGATTTCCTTTTAACAAGTACTATTCATCCGAACTTCAATAATAAATTGTCGCCAATGTAGAGGTGATGTAAATTGTGATTCATCCTCTGGGTTATGTAAGAGGGGAGTTTTACATTAAACAAAACGCGCATATAAAAGGAGATGGACAACGATCCCTCCACACTTTGTCCTCTCGACGCGTTAAACGCGACGCAGTTTCGCTTACGTCGGTCGAGGATATCTATAATACCAACATGGAATCAACTAAAATGTGCTTGAATTTGGCTTTAGTCCTCACTATTTTCGTCATGGTTGAAAGTCGTGTTATAAATGTTAAGTCAGTACCAACCCTTGTGGAGACTGTCACACCAGATGACGATAAATTGAGAGTAATACCTTTAAAAGTGACTTCAGCTAAACCAGAAAAACATGAAGTTGATACAAGGGAGCAAACAAAAATCAGTACACAAGTTAAAGCAGAGCCGGGTGAAGCAAGAGTTTATAGTTTACCTGCGGATTTTGTACCATCGTTCCTGCCTCGTTCTGGTTTTCGTGTTAGTGCTTGTGCTGTTGGATACATAAGAAGAGGTCCCATTTGTGTGGCTGAAGGTGCTTAAATACCATTGGCAATAATCGAAACATCTGGAAATCTTTTGCGAGTCTATAGCTCCAAATGGTTTTCTTTTATTTTGGATCTCATTTTACAAAACCTGTTTTTAAATTAATATTTAATGATTACCAAATGTTCGTATTATATTGTGATATTTTTATTATTATAATATTGTACCTAATAAATTCAGTGAAATTTATTCCGACGTAAATTGGTGTATTCTTTTGTTGTATTCTACTAGCTTTTTCCCCGAGGCAAAAATGTATTCAGGTATCAAATTATCTCCACAGCGAGTTTCATAAGAAATCGTTCACTAGAAAAACATTAAAAATGTAATAGTTGGCATATAAAGAGATTTCCGTCATTTCCATCACACTCATTGAAAGGTACAGTATTATGCAGAAAAGTGTTTAAAAATATATTCATAAATATCTGCTATTTATTTTTAAAATGTATTAGTGTAAGCAAACTAAGCGGGGGCTATCACTAGTCATTAAAAAAAAAATTATACTACGTATTATTTTATAATTTAGTGCCCTACACTTGCGTTTCGAAGTTATTTAGGCAACCAGTCTGGCAGCAGTAACCACCCCCTTACATAAAACCACTGAGAAATAACAGCATGGTGTGCTGTTATTTCTCAGTTGTTGGTTATTTCTCGCATGGTTGGAATAAGGGTTGCCAGATTCATTTTCCCTATCCCGTTCTAATCCTACCATCTATACTAATATTATAAAGAGGAAAGATTTGTTTGTTTGTTTGCATTGATTAGGCTACTGGACCGATTTGAAAAATTCTTTCACTGTTGGGAAGCTATATTATCAGCGAGTAACATAGGCTATATTGTATAAAGTTACGCGGCGAAGCCGCGTGCAACAGCTAGTACTTAATATTATAGTATCGTGTGCAGCGCACTTGCAGCATCTGTGGCGTTGCATGTGTTGTCTGTCGACCTTTTCGTAAAAGTATATTAATATTTATTTATAAGCCTTATAAATATTAATTTACATGAAAATAGATATGTAAATCAGTGTCTAAGCTTCATTTCCTTATTGCTGCGCTCCACATATTCAAATGTTTTACCAGTTTGTGGGTACATTGGGATCATTTATGTCTGCCATACGGACCTTAACCATAACAAACGGAATGCACTTCTCTAAATGTAATGTGAGCACATAGAAAGAGAATACACAGACGGAGTACAGAGAATATTTATTTGTTTTTCTAATTTTTGAATAATTTAACTTTATATTGTATGACAAGTTTTTTTTATGTTAAGGTCGACAGACAGGCTGACGGTCCACTTGATGGTAGGTGGCAACAGTCGCCTATAACACAAGCAACCCCACAGGTGCTGCAAGTGCTCTGTCGACCGCAGTAGGATTAAGGATAAGGGATTGGCTACATACTCACTCACCGAAACAAAACAGCACACATGCTGTTATTCCACGGTCGTCTTCTGTAACGGGGTGGTTACTGCCACCAGACGGGCTTCCCAAATGACTGCAATATTTGGAGTTGTGCAAATTCTAGTATTTTCTGCTTGTTTGTTCTCATGGACAAATAGGTTTCTTGTCATGTTTTCCCTATTTGTTAGTGAAAGTATTTATACCTAAGTACTTCTAATTCACTTGTGGCGACCTCCTTTCAATTACCTATTTGGAATTTACGTTTTAGTTTCCGTGTCATTCTTTTAAATGAAGAAGCACGGAAACGAGAGGACAGTCGGCCTTCAACACTGCTACAGAAAGCACGCGCTTTCTCGCCACTCATCACCACAAACGCCCATCGTGCGTCTCCACACATAATGTAAAAACGCCCATACGTGCGTTTCTTCAACTGTAAAATATGTGTAATATATAAATATGTAATTAATAATGTGGAGTTCATTTCATTCCCACACACTTATGAAATCATAAATACTCTAAGGCCGACGAGAAAACTAACTTATTACCGACTTATAATCATAAAAATCATTCTCAAATAATGGTTTATTAGAGATATCTTAAAATAACTGTGACTTTTCCTGTTAAATCACGTTTGCTATAATATTAGATACATAACAACTTATAAATTATAAGAGTCTCGGTTTGAATAATATCATTAGGTTGAGTTATGGTGGTATTTATGTAATAAATAATTATATATTCATGAGGATGATTGTAGAGGATAAGACAACATACTTACCTATAATCATATTTAGAAGAATGTTTACTAGCTATTTTTTAAAGAATTAAAATTATTATTAATTTACAGATAATTTAACCTAAAAAAGGTTGATATTTTAAAATTTAAAATTTATTTTTTTCTTATAACTCCTTACTATGTATATAGTTACATATTATAACATATAATATATTAAACATTTTTTTTTGTTTATTTTTGACGTGTGTGTCTGTGTATCTGTGTATCTGTAAGGTTTACACATGTGGTCTACATTACATTGTGGTCTATAGTTCTACATTAAGCATTTGTGGTGGGGCACCGATGTGTCATAACGTCCCTGCAACCCCGCCCATCTACGGCCGCGCTAGAAAGTCGTTGGGTTTGAGCCGGTAAGTGTCCTGCATAACACCGCAGCGACCCTTAACTGTTAGGTGTCCATGAGGATTTCCCATAAAAAAGGGCACACTGCATTTCACAGTCATTTGGAAAGTCCACCTAGCGTCAGTAAAAACCCCCTTACATAAGACAACCGTTAAGTAACAGTATGAGTACTGTTTTGTATCATTGAGTAAGGGACGCCAAAGCCCATTTCTCTATTCCCTTCCTAATCGGAAGCGTACTTGGAGCATTTGTGGCATTGCTTGTGTTACATAATATATAGGCGAAGGTAGCCACCTACCGTCAAGCGGACCGTCAGCCTGTCTGACGACCTTTACATAAAAATTCTACTCAAAAAGCCTTCATATTTAATTTTAACAGACAAAAATATTTTTATCGCACATTACCTTCGCAAAAATATATATTTTATCACAATAAAAATATATTTATAAGAAAGACGTATAATATGACATTTGAATTATTGAGACGACATTTTAATGGACATGCAACAAGCCAACATGAGTGCGAAAACACGACGCTTATACGATTACTTATTATCATTTTATAAAAGCATCGATGCGTAAAAATTCACGTGGGATTTTCCGATATAAACATTGTATTAAGTAAGTATTAGAAACATTGTTACCGTGGCACAAGTGGAGATTGTTTGTGATTCATTGTTTGGAAAAGATATTTAGCAAAACAGGCAACCTATTTTACCGTCAATTTTACCGCAATAATATTGCCATATAAAATACCTTTGACCGATCCGCTCCGCCGTATAATGTCGCTGGCCTCCAAGACAATCTGACTTGTGTTTTACAATAATTAATTACCGGTTTTAACATAACAAGTTTTATTATAAAATTTTAAAATGTCAACTTTAAATATAGTTGCTTGTGTGTTGTGCTTGGTAATCGCGGTGGTCCAATCGAGAGGTGTGGTATTTGAGGATGCCTATACAGAATTAGACTCTGCTCCTGCAGCTAAGAGGAGTGAGATCAGCGTACCGAAAGACTTGACACAAACAGATGGCATTGTTTTCAAGGAGGACAGCAGCAATGAAGATTTGAAGAAAAATTCGCAAGACTCCAAAGTTTCAGTTGGTTCCCGATCTAGTTTTCGTACAACAAAAGCATGTGCTGTAGGCTACATCCGTAGAGGTACGATTTGTATACAAGCGAAGTAAAGACTGTAAAACTCGTCATTGTGATATAATTATTTCAATAAATTTTTCGACACGAGTAGCACTGTCTTTTGTTCTAATTGTTTTTAAAATAAACAATTATCTTTTTTGGAAAGAGAATGTGTAATTTAAAAAAGAGAAAAATAACAAAGATAATAAATCTAGAGGTATGTTTAATCTAATTATAAGAACAATGTTTTTTTTAAATATAATTTGTATACATTATGTTGGGTAATTTTTAAAAACACTACAAGTTTTTAAAAATTAGACAACACTGGGTGGGATTTTATAAAGTAATAAAAAAATATTGTCCGGTACTTTATAGGCTTATGCTGGCTAATCTTGATTTTCATGGCCGTAATAAAACCCTTTGTGAAACCGGGGCGGATCTCTATTACATAAATGGTCAGTAAGTGAACAGACTAGCTGAAGAATACATTTTGCAATGAATTTTAATGTATTTTTGACAATAATTATGGTTTATTCTAAACTTAAAATATTTTGAAAACCTATTCTGAATTTTAAGCAATAATTATAAGCAAGTAGTTCTTATTCAAAATTGGATCCGGAATTATTAAGAACAAAAATATGTTTACATTAAAAAACAGATAATCTTCTATGATCCTATCATATACTGTCATAATTAGAACATATACCAACCTGTTAAAAAGAAAGCGTTGTAAAAATCAAGAGATTGTTAATCACAAAATATTATTAATTCAAAAGATGTGTGTTTTAACACGTGTTTTAAAGATCTTTAAAATTTTAATTGGCGTAATAATCCAAGATTGTAATAAATTTATGTGATATAAAATAATGTGTAACCACTTAGACTGCGTTATATTTAAATGTAGATGTATAATTAAAAATATTTTAATACTATCAATAAAGAATTGTTGAATGCATTGTTAACAAATTTTATTTAGTCCTCAAAAATTACAAAATCAGCATAGAGGATGATGGTCAAATTTACGGTAGGTGACTACTGCTGCCAATTAGCTCAATCAAGGCAGTAAGCGTTAAAGGATAAAGTTTAAGGATAGAGAAATGGGTTTTGAGATCCTTTCTCGCTCACCGAAACACAATAGCATATAATCCCCGCAAATAGGAAACTTGTCATACATGTGTCGTCATCCGCAACGAAAAACTCAGCGGCCAGTGTTTCAAGCGGCCAGTGTCTCAGACATACTGAGTATGTCACAAGATAACGTCACCAAAATAGTGGGCTAGCGCAATAGCAATTTGCAGGACTTACGTACTCTCGAATGGGCAGAGCAGCACGCCGCTCTGTCTCTCATCGTAGGTGCTGATCTCAGGCTGTCGGCCGTCGTGAAAGCGATGGTCTGAAGGGACCTTATGTAGCAGACGATGCGCGCATTTCATGTTCACGTTATGTCCCCCAAGGAATCCGCCGGAAGAGGCTCGGGCGCTGGCGGCTGATCTATGTCCGCCACCTTGACACCTGAGCAGTAGTTTGTAACTCATGCAAAAATAAACTAAAGTGTATGTGATGTCTGTAAATTTAAGGCTAAATCGAAGGCGGAACTTTCAGAGTAATCTCGTTCACATTTGATCTATTTGATGAATCAACATTTGATTGATACTCTTGATATTTAGGGCGTGAAAATTGACATTTTAATGAACTGAAAATTTATTAGATGGATTACTGATCCTTACTGTGCCTAATAAACACTACAGCAGTAACATTACTGTAGATATCTAATAATATCTAATAATCTATCTGTAGTTATCTAATACGACATCTATATCTATACTTATATTATTACGAGGAAAGATTTGTTTGTTTGTTTGCATTGAATAGGCTCCGAAACTACTGGACCGATTTGAAAAATTCTTTCACTGTTTGGAAGCTATACTCGTATTATCAGCGAGTAACATAGGCTATATTTTATATTATAAGACAACTGATCACACAAACTTTAAAAAAAATCTGTAATTTCTTCTCAGTTAAAAATTTATCAGATGTCAGTTTATATACTATTTATTATGAATTAATAAAAAAAGAATGATACAACTCTGAAGCATTTATATGAGTTATCGCCTTAGTTAGACTAGAATAACTTGGTCATGGAAATCTGTTGCTGACTCGCGGACCACTAATGAAAAGAACGATAAAGAGTGAATATATAATTTTCAAAAAAAAAAATTACATCTGTGCGAAGCCAGAGACGGTAGCTATAGTTATTATATTTGTAAACTGATACTAAAGATTCCTCTAAATCTATATAATTATGTCGTATTATGATGAAAACAGCTGTTCGCGCATTATTGATCCAGATGGTAAATAATGAAAAAAATAATCAAATAAGAATCTACAAGTATAACCGGCGATATTATAGAGCTGATTAGATTAGCATTGCCATACAACAAGGTAATGCAGCCAGCAAGCATGCTTGGGAGCCTCCCTAGGGGACCGAAGCTTTATTTGTATAATATGTAAATATATATAACTTAGAATTAAATAAAAAAAGTTATTCGCTTTTATTGAAAGAACTTGTAACATGTCAATATTATGATTTAAGTTATAAATGCACATACCTTTTTTCATCGCAAAAAGTTTCAAGAATTACTAAATAGGTACTCGTACTAATGGATTTTTCTTTAATAAAAATATAACAGTTTTGACCTTCAGTATTCCCGAAGCTAAGTAAGACGCATGTCAAATATTCTGACAGCCAAACTTAGCTAAAGGAAAATGATTTTCAATATTATTACGTTCTCTTTGGATTTATCGAGTTTTCTATAGATTGAATACATTTTTTTGTTTATAATTATTGTACTTATTTACGTTAGTTGGTACTTGTTTTAATAGCTACTTCTTGTAACAAGGGTAAATAGAATAAGAAAAATCATGTTAAGAATCCATAATTAAATAAATTTAACGCTTATTTTTTTATGTTAAGGTAGACAGACAGGCTGACAGGTTGACAAATCCTATTTGCATTTTTGTTGTTGCTGAGCTCTATATCAAAAGGTGTTTATTTTAATATGTCAAACAGTCAGACAGCCTGCATATCCGATGAAATGTCGCCTAGAGAGGATAACACAGACAATACAGACTGTGACGTGACGACAGGCAGATGTTACATAATTTAATAACAAAAGTTGTAGACGCTGTCGATCGTCACAAAGCAAAGCTAATCAAGTTTCTGATCTGAAACGGTATTTTCTTAGGCTCAAATTAGGCCCCAAGAAGGCATTGCTCTAGTGTTTGGGTCACCAACTGGATATATTTTTGATTACCCGGAATTATCCGGGTTTTTCGTTATATCGATCGTAGTAGTAAACTACTACAAAGGACGCCTGTAAACAAAAGTTAGAAAATTCTTTTATAATTCAGAAACCCTGTAAACGCTAAATTCTACGATTTGAAGTAATCTCATTAATTTTCATTTCGTATCTAATTTCAATATACAAACTCTTATTGAATTTTGTTCATTGTTTTTACGCGTCTTGTATTCACAACAAATACTTCAACTTTAGCGCTTATCATAAAAAAGAAAATCTTCCAGAAGTTTTATGTTTAAAAATATATCAAAATCTTTATAGTCATCTTTGTGTCGATAATGTGGAGTTCAACTCTTAAAAGTTCATCTCTTTCTTACTCCTTTGGCGGATTTTAATATGTACCTACGAATAGAAAAACCAAATTAACGAAACGTCCCCATGTAAACTATCATATAACTATGTAAATATTTGGAATAAACTATATATTGAGTGCATTCGGAACACATAAGGCGCGAATCTTGCACCTTCTCTCATTGACCGTATTTTTTAACTTAAAAATTGTAAAATTTCTGACAATTACAATTCTAAACTATACGCAATTTAAGACAAATCGTTAAATAAACACGATTCTAGGGGTTTTCATCTAAAATAGAATCCATAAATACATAATGCTTCGTAGAACAACGTTCCTACCGATGAAAGGTTTGTCTAAGTACTACGTCAAAGTGACCCTAAGGATTCGGGCACAGTACCTTTCCATTAGGAGGCTTTTAAAAAAGATAAACAAGCGACAATCAGCGGCGGCCTTGGTTGTGCATCGGGCCTGTATTTGTACACGACCGCTGACGCGCTTTGCCCATTTGTCAATTGATTCCCGATATAATGGAGGTACATGGTAACATTGGAGCTAGCTGTCAGAGGTGGTCTCCTACTTTCGGTATAGATTTGCGACGGGGTGGGAGGTATGGGTGCGGGTGGATCGAACATTGCGTGCGCATCCCAGCAGTCATCTCGCCCGCGCTACAGCTTCGGCGGATTTCTCTCTCTCCGCCTAACACTGCCTACGCGAAAGTTGTGCGTGATATTTGATTATGCCACGCGTCTGTGTGGTCCCTTGTTTATATTGGGCTTGATGCCTCTTTAAATTGATTAATTCATCGCAATACCTTTGTTTCTTACGGTCCACTTGACACAGAAACCGATCTATGAGTGAGATCGTTTCAACCAGTTATAACAATACAAATATATTTTATAAAAGCTATAAAATTAAAGTTATAAACTAATGCCCGACTTACTATTGAGCCTAAACACGCTGTATCTGCTGTAAGTTGCTGAGGTGTTGGGTGTCCCGCAGACTAAATGAAGCTGTAGTATCAGGTCATAATTTTACCATGATCATAGTAACCTTATTTACCATGGTGATATACCATGCCATGTCGTGATATGTACTAATTTTCACAATCGAACACGTGGAAGTTAGGACTTTCGTTAACTAGAGCTGATGGTCTATAAACATCTGAACAGATCTTCATAAATTATAGCTGAGAACAATCCCGATCACGTCAACTTTCAAACAAAATCAACCGGATCAAAATCCGTCCATCCGTATGTGAGCTACGATTCCACAGACAGACACACAAATAGGTACACAGACACAAAATTCCTTCAACAGTTTAGTCGTGATTGAGCAACCTATTATAGCAGTTCATGCTAACGTACTCAATTTATTAAGTTTTGAAATAACTTTTATTCCGGGATAAAAAAACAATGAGTTCCAGGATGAAAACTTTTATCCAGGCATACACTTATTAATCCAGTATTATACATGAAATGTCTTTGTGTTAATATTCATCCTATAGGCCTGTCAATATACATGATATATTTAATATTAATTAACTAGTGACCTTCTTTCCATAAGTGAAACCCGAATTAAAATCGGTTTAGCCATTCTTGAGTTTGTGCAAGACTAACGCGAGGCGATTGATTTTTATATATGTCTTCTTCTTATATATAAAGGTAATAGAATAATCGAATATTAGAATAATAGAATAAAGAAATAATAGAAGAAGAAGAAGAATTAATATCCTATATTCATCCATTAGTATACATACTAACAGAATACTAATATTTTTATTGCTACAAGCAATAAAAAATATAGTGATATATTTTTGAACTTAACGCGTTGTCACTATTATGAAAGCGCCTTTATAGAGTTTTCCACAACTCACGCACACAACCAACTTACACGTGCTATGAAGATTTCCACGCACACACAACCGTTTGGCACAATAAGCGTCTGAAACTCGAAGCGGTCTCGTCGTACAGCTACCCATCTCTATCGCACTCATCTCGCGTCCTATTTCAACAGGTTTCGCCTTTCAGCGATTGCAGTGTAACGCGTGCTTGTAGTACAGCACAAACAGTACGAGGTACACACATCGCTTTCGAAAACTGAAAACACAGTTTCACTGACAGCTCCGAAACCACCTGACATTCACCGCCGTCCGCCGAAGTACGGCAGTTTATCGTACGTCAGTGAAACCGCCGCCACGTTTCTAACTATTTATAACATAACGCCTGTAGCGGGCGCGTATTCAGTAAACGCGACGGACTCCAGTTGGAAAACCCGCGTTACCGCTCGCTCTTTACGTCACGTGCGTGCCATGAAAACCATAAAATGTGACTGTGCCACAAACCATAACCCCAAGGATACAATAGACTGCTAACTAAACCTTAAAAAAGCTCTAACAATTGTGCTATTGTGTGCGTCACACCATGACGGATATACATGAAAAATCCATCAGTTAACAAGATGTAATATCGTTACGAATCAATGTTTACCTCTTCAGTGTTGTGAATAACTGTTAGTTCTAGTGTACAAATAGATTGATAAGTAAACAAAACGATGTAGCCTTGTGTTGTTGTAGTGTTACAAGAAACTAATGAACAAAAGGTGGTTGTGATTAAGAAATATAATTTAAAAAAAAACCTTGTGCCCAAAATCCTGCCGCTTTCTCGGTCTCTCGGAAAGACTTTGTTGTTAAAAGGTTGTAATTCATTCTTAATTAATGTTGTGATTAAATAAGGGGGCTTAAGTTACCCAAAATTATATTTACACTGAATAACTAAAAACGTCATATGTCTGTAAAGTTTCAGGCACTATTCTGTTGCTGATAGACTTTAATTATTTTTTTGTTGATTTCCCTTGTGGTTGTGAATTATTATGAACTAAAGAAAACTTAAAGCTCACATTTTCAAATAACGTGCGGTTGTGTTTTATTGAAAACTTCAGAGTTTACTATTAGTTTGGATTTTTTTGGACAATGTAAATTGTTCTTCTGTATCCCACGCGAAGGCTTCAGGGAGTTAAGGTGAGTGGTATAGATAGTACTAATAAGATTAGTCAAGTATTTGTTTTTTATTTATTTATTAAAAATTATTATTATTATTTCACTTGAATTTTAGGTGAATTTTATTTATTTAAATGTTTGTGTATTGTTACAACATCCCCTTTGTGTTCAGTTTAAGAAATCCAAATGTTTTATATTTTTTAACACATAAATAGGTTCATGACTATGACAAAAAGCTTTAATTAACAATACCGTGGAGATCTTAAAAATTTGAAGACAAAATAAATGAGAAATGCAATGACCTACTTTCTTACCTATGTAATCGTGCTCATTTATAATCGATTTAATATGTTTTGAAAAAAAAAAGCTGCATTTTCCTTAATATTTAATTTCCTTTCATTTTATACATACCTATATAATGAAGACTTACTCTGGAAAATTCTTTATCCTATTTCACAAACAAAACACATCTATGATAATTATGTTTATTATTTTTTTATAGAATTAAAGGTTGTTTAAAAAATTAATTAAAAAAATTATACATTAATTAGATATATTCACCCTCTACTTATTTGATACTAGCTTTTGCCCGCGACTTCGTTCATGCCCTTTTTTCTTAGGTTCTAGCAGATGGCGCTAGTATTAAGTTTAAGCTCTATTTACCAAGACTATATCCGAGAAAACATGAATATTGAATAATCTAATGTTAATTGAATTTATTTAAAATTGGGATGATGATCTATCCATTCCTTAGAAGTGCATCATCGGAATATCACAAGCCAATCTATCATATGACGCCATAAGATTTAGCCCACTGTTGTTGAGAATTAGTTCTGCAAGATATAATAAAAAATATTATACTCTCACAGAAACGACAAGAAGGAATATACAAGACAAAGATAGGTGACAACATAACTTTGTTCATAACAAACGAATACAGCTAGAAATAATAGTGCATTCAGAGAAAAGTTTAGTTTTAGAAAAAATAGTTATAATTTAAGTTATAGAATAGTTAATTTAAGTAAATATTTAAAAAATAATGTTTGTTTTCAAAAAGGCAAATCTCCGAAAGTAGGAATTTTAGCGATCATTATGAAATTTTGCATAGATATTGTCAGTACATATTACACAGAAAAGGATATGGTAACCTTTCACCCAAAAACTAAAAATAAAAAAAATCCAACGCCTGACGAAAATATATATGAGAAATAAAAATTGAAAAAATGTTTAAATGCTTAAGAAAGAAGCGCAAGGAAAGAAGTCGCGAGAAAAAGCTAGTTTAAAAAAAAAGTTTAAAAAAACGCCGGCGCGGTTATTTTTCACGACCGATTGTATGAAATTTACATAATTTTGACGAAATTTCGTATGATGATTTTTTTAATATTAAGGTCGACAATAATACATGATTTTTAACAATGAGAACGGGAGTAATAATACGATTGCTTTTTACTTAAAATATCTAGAATTAATTATTATTAGAATTAATTAGATAGTAGACTATCTAGAATTAGTAGAATTATCTATCTATCTATATATTACCTAGAATTAATAGACTAGCAAGAAAAACACGAAATGAACAAAGTCCATTCTATTTTGGATGTATTTTTTAAACAATTATAAATGCGAAAGTTTGTGAGGATGTATGTATGGATGTTATTAAAGAGTATTTAACGTAAACACTACTGAACAGATTTGGATGATATTTGGTACACAGATAGTTTATTACCAGAATTAACATAAAGTATACATTTTATACTGGAAATATGTTAGTTTTCCGAGAGAACCTAATATATACTTGTAACAAAATAACATTACATAAAATTATTGTAAAAAGCATGGTTAATAACAGAAATTCATAATTTTGAAAAGCATCAACGAGGCTTTTTATTATTTTTTCGTCATACATACTATTACATAATATTTTTTATTAATTTTTCGTCACGCATAATATTCCAATTGCAGTAACTAAAATTTGTCGTCATATACAACATTACAATTGCAGTAACAAGAATTAGATCCCATGCAATTTTTAATTGATTTTTAATTTAAAATTGACTGTCATTTTTATTACAATTACAAATACAACAATGAACAATGTCGAGTGTTATCTAATTAAATATGGAAGCGATGCATAACGTATTTTTTTATAAGATTGCTCTATTAAAAACTGTGCCAAAAACTATGCTATGTGCAACGAGAGACAACAAATCATTATTCACTATAACGAGTCACTCGTTCATTTCATCACTTGTGCTATATCTAAAAATAATTCATTTAAATCCCAAATTATTAAACAATATAACGAATTCATCTAAGTTTTTTTAGATCTTAAGCTTATATAAAATACGAGCTGACCCGCGAACTTCGTACCGCCTCAGGGAGAATAAAAACTCGTTTCATACAAAATGTATGAGAAAATGAATTTTCTTCATATTTCTTTTTCGTGAATATTTTTCCCAAGTTTTAATAGTTATTCTGCTATTCGGGACAAATTCAATAAAACAAAGATCATAAAAATCGGTTCAGCCGTTCACGAGTTATAAATGGTGTAACTAACACGACTTTCTTTTATATATTTTATAAAGTTTTTAGTATTAAACACTTCTAAAACATTATTTAGAAAGTAGCATATCTACAATTCTGCAATTCCTTACTTACTTACTCACTCATGCTGTTATTTATGGTGGCTTTCTGTAAGGTGGTTACTGTCGCCAAACGGGCTATATAATTTATGCCACTATGCTTGTTGTTAATAAATCTAACACAAGTGCTTTAATACTTAAAAATTTGCTATGTTATTAATTAGTCTATAGAAAAACGGCTTTTCTTCATATGTGTTCACCTATGTATATTGTATATAGCCTAATATATACACGTTAGGCTAGTGTGTGTATTTTTCCTAAACCCTCGTGACTTCTAGTATTCTAGTAATTTCCAGTTAAAAATTTAACTTATAAAAAATCATAATCAGATTGTAAATTGTAACGTAATAGTAATTAGAGAGAAAAGAAGAAAAATCGTCATATAGCCACTGACTCTCTAGGGCGTGTAATAAGGGTCCGACTAAAAAGCAAAAAGAATAATTCAAAAATAACAAACTATTTAATGTTCCTTTTAAGAGAAATTATTTCATTGTTACCCTAATTGGCGTGCGTGATATCCGTAAAACAGAGCAAGTAATTAAAATTAGTCTTAAACTTCACGTCGATTTCAAAGTACAATTCGCAGAACTCTTGTTCAGTGTGTGAAATTTTCCGTTTGAAGAAACATACTAAATGAGATCGTGCCGCAAGATGTGACCTGGGGTATTTACGATCATGTAACTTTCCAACTTATAGTTGTGAACTATTGTGATCTAAACTCACACCACATAACTAACCTACCTACATAACGCATGACAATAAAATATGTCACCGGCTACAAAAATTCAGTCCCGCATCTCTCGGCGCTTTGTCCGAGTGCCAAATCGCCACAGAATAATGTACGATCGACTGCCAAGGCAAAACCTATTGCTATGAGACAACGGCCTTCTATTGTCTCCGATACTCGACTTATGAGACAAAACAGGTTATCAGAATTGATGTATTAGAGATAAAGAACATATGTTATGGGATTATTCGGGCTTCACGCGAATGTTCTAGTATATACTAATTTATCCGTACTAATATTATAAATGCGAAAGTATGTTTGGATGTATGGATGTTTGTAACTTTTTCACGCAAAAACTACTGAACCGATCACCATGAAATTTTGCATACACGTTGTCTGGAACACCAGAAAGGACATAGGGTACCTTTCATCGTTCAACGCGGACGAATTCTCGGGCACCAACTAGTAGGCTATATTTTATAAAGTTACGCCGACAAAGTCGGCAGCTAGTCTGTTATGTACCATCACCGTCTGTGTTTATTGGAATTTTGTGTAAGAAAAATATTGAATTCAAAATTTAATCATATATAATATTAGCTTAAGCTTTTCTTATTTTTAATTTCTTCAATCTTTATTGCTAATATATTTTTGTCAGGCGTAAATTTTTTATTTTTATTCTTCTTACCTAATGGTACAAGTTACAACCGTTAAAACAAAAAACTTTGAATTTTAGAACAAACTTTAAAAATTTAATTATCAAATGTGACTTTGCTAGGAATGGAATTCTGACCAGGCAGACTACTATAAATCTAATTAAATGAATCTTAATTGTCCCTTTTTTTTGAATAAATCAATCACATTCAATTATGAGTCAAAAGTTAGATTAGAGTAACAATAAAATTAAAGTACAGCCTCGAATCCTCGAGGCATGTGCGATAGAGTAATCCATTATAGAAAATTCGTTTTGTTTCAGTCGAATCATTGTTCCCATGTTTCCACTATTCGAAATTTCGGCCTTTTCAATCGAGACCGAGTTTACAACAAAAACGAATTTCCGAACCTTTTCCGAGTGTCATTATTTATCTAGGATCGGCTGTCGGAGCTATTTCCAATTCAGACATTTCGGAGACTTCCGTTCGTTTCGGAACAACGATTGAATGCTTTATTATGAAAGGCGGACCCTTTACTCTCAACTAATATAACGTACAGTGTCTACACACTCAACTAATAACACATGTTTACGACTGTTTTTTTTAACCAGTTTAGCACGAATCACGCTTTGTTTGTTGGATAATATCGCCATAACGAATTCCTGAAATTTGCATACGTTTATGCAAAAAAATATCATATCTATCCTTTCCAAAAAACACTGCCCAGTACGCTCTGTCGCATATCTTTGCTTGCTCACAAGTCTTGCAATAGTTAATACATGAATGGATTATCGTAGCTATGATTTTATAATTTAAAAATCAGAGCAATCAATTTTTAAAATGCGATATTCTCTACAAAAAAAAATCATATCTCTCAAAGTTTTGGTCTTACTAAGATAAAAGTAGGCTTATTCGGAGGACAACGACATCATCTATACAAAACAATGGGTTCACATTTTCGTAACTTTAAAAAAATATTGAACGCCAAAAAATTACTGCAATTAAATGGAATTAATTACTGCAAAAACAACCCCTATGACCCATTTTTTACTAGATCGACAGATTTTGAGCTGTGTTTGTGTATCAAAATAGTTGTAATTTATGTACCTAGAATATCGGTAGTCCATGACCGGACACACTGTAGGTATATAGGTTTTTTAACGAATAATTTTACCGGTAGGTAAGTGCACTGCCGACCTTGATAGAGTAAAGGTCAAGGGACACTATAGGGACAGTGGAATGAACTCAAACATTTCTTACTCACACACTGAAACACAACAAAGCAAGTAATGTTCTTTTATTTCACGGTTGTCTCGTGTAAGGGGTGTTTTCGCCCACCGAGCGGACTGTCCAGTCGAGTTTGTTACCGCGAAATGCACTGGGCATAACACTATAATATCATAATTTAGTATTAACACAAATATATTTTAACTTGCAATATATGTAGTTAATTATGATAATATTATTGAAGCTTATGCTGTAATAAATATATTATGTTATGAATCACATTAATGTTTCGGATTTTAATGCGGTTGTCACTATTAAAAAGAGCGTTATACGAGGAAGGTTTTAATATAAAAAATTATAAAAAAAAATTATAAAGTAAAATTAAAGCACTAAACGTGTTGATAAGTGCAAAACTCGATAACTGTACTAAATATTCTTTGAAGTCCGAGTAATGTTCTTATGAAGAGAGAATTTGAAAATTCGGACATCCGCGCGGTTAACTAGTTTTTAATATAAAAATGTCTGATTTTAACAAAGTAATAATATTATATGTACAGCAGTTTTGAGTATAGCGTTAATAAAAATCCATACACCACCGATCTACAAACAAAAATCGTCACCATTTTATAATTTAATATAAACGTATTTACAATGAAATGGACTAAACATTTAAGCAGGTATAAGACAAGGAAAATAATTTACATAAAACACTTAACATACTCGTACATAGACAGCAAGTTAAATGAGTGTTTTGAATAAGATTTGCATCTTATTAACTTGGATGATTGTTTTTATTTCAACTTCGGAATTATCATTGGCAGATAATTTTTACAGTATTTAGTAGGAGACATTCTAATGATGATTTTTTTAACTAATATTACTAAAATAGTAGTTATTTTCTGTTTATTAAATAATTTCTGTTACCTTTTAACGCCTTAATTACTCGACCAATCATCATGAAATTTTGCATACACAGATACAGAAAAAGAGATGGTACCTTTCATCTAAAATAAAATAAAAAACTAACAACAAAGTGTTATAGCAACAAGAGGTCAAGCGTTATATTGAGTATATTTATTTTTTATTTTCAACGCAGACGAAGTCGCGGGCACCAGCTAGTAATATTATTTAGATGCAGTGTATATTATCCATAAAAACATTTACCGAAAGCAATAAAATTTAATATCCACATTCACAAAGCGATAACATTTTTATACATTGAGGATTCATTAGTGAAAGAGTTAATTATTATAAAAGAACAAAACAATCGTAAACTCGTGGCGAACAACTTTTATCTTTCGGAAAGTAATTAGGGTAACATTAATGTTGTTTTAATCCCTCCCTAATATTTTAGGCCCGAATTTTCATTAATATATCAAACAGATTAATGAAGGTTTTAAATTCTTTTTCATATTCTCATTTAAAACGGCGCCGAAATGACAAAAATTCTTTTTTATATTTGTATGAAAGAGATTACCTCAATATCACCTGATGGTAAGTGAAGATAAGGTCGAAGATGGAGTTTGCTTGATCGTCTGTTCTTGAAGAGTCCCCCGTCTGGCGGCAGTAACCACCCCCTTACGGAAGACCACTGTGAAATAATAGCATGTGTGCTATTATGTTTCGGTGAGTGAGCCAGGTATGTCAGAGCCCATTACCCTATCTCTTCCTAATCAATTATTTTTAACCATCCTATCGTTGGCAGGGCACTTGTAGTGTAGCACCTATGCCATAGCTTGCGTTATAGGTGACGGTAGCCACCTACCATAGATACCATACCATACATAGATTAATCTCACCTGATGGTAAGTTAAGATGTGGTCGAAAATGAGAAGTTCGCTTGTCCTTTAAAACTCTTTTAATACTATAATTACTCTTTCCAGTAGTGGAAACCGTATCCAAATCCATCTAATCCTTCTAAACCGTAGCATCCAAACCATGCTACAGTTTAGAAGGAGCGATGCATTTTTTTCTGCAAATTATATACACAAACTTTGGATGGAAGAGTGATGGAAGAGCGGGGTCTTCTGATATAAGTTTGTATTTTTATGCTTAATAAGAGTACTCCTACAATATAAACTTGGACCTAGTTTAAGATAAAGAAAATAAACTTTTGTATAAAAATTACTCGTTTATCGCTATTTCCATTAGAGAATTCCATCTGTATCAAAATCCGTTAGTTGTTTTAGAAAAAGTTAGAGGAGAAACTGACTCGACAGACGAGGAACAGCGACTATATTTTTAATAATACTTTTGTATATAGATATCTAACATATAGAAGATATAGATAGATAACATTACTTGTGAAAATACCGTTTATTTATAGTTGAAATTTAGCAATTAGCGCTAAGTTAACGAAAACAAAGACTCATCTGTCAAATACACTGAATCAAGGTCAGCGGAATAAGCGTGTTTCCGTAAAAATAGCATCAGCGTCGATTCGTCATAATATGTATCCGAAAGTTGTTCATGTCGACATCTTGCAAACGCATTTTCTAAGCCAATGACGCATCACTTGTGACGTTTTAAAAATACTTTTACAAATGCACTGTCCTATGACCTAAAAAGGCGACAGGATATAAACACATTCTACATTGCCTTAACAATTCTTTCAAATTATACTTTACTTAGATTCATTAATAAATTTAACATGTAAAGCCATGATAACACTAAGTTAAAGTTAAATCAGCGATCGTATAAAATGCTAAAATTTATAGGTAATGAAATTTAGTTGATAAAAATGCATTTGGAAGTGATTTTATGAAACTGAAAGACAATTCCATAATACAAATTAATATGTGAATATTCAGATCTGATATTAAGTTTTTAAAAATAATAATAAATTAGTACATATTAGAAATTACCAATTCGTGACATTGAATCTGAACTGAGGGCAGTAGTAAAATTATAAAAAATGAAATTAAAAAAATCAGTAGCAAAAGCCTTCTCCGTACCTTTGATACTCGTAAAGTGTGTGTAATATTTCATTATTTTCGATTGAGTAGTAAGTTAACACATTTGTATTTATTTTAGGATTATTTTCCTTTCTCGTTATGTGTACCTCAATTTTATAGAAAACTAGCTGTTGCACGCGAATTCGTCCGCTTACTTTATAAAATATAGCATATGTTACTCGCTGATAATCTAGCAATTTATGTGTTTTTTTTTTTAATATGTCCATTACGTAGTTTTTTCCATTATAAACAAAAATACAATTTTTTATCTTTATAATCTATTAGCTGCTGCAAGCGACTTCGTCCGCTTACTTTATAAAATATAGCATATGTTACTCGCTGATAACGTAGGTTTCTATAGGTGAAAGAATTTTTAAAATAAGTTGAGCAGTTTTTGAGTTTATTCATTACAAACATACAAAAATACAAATATTTTTTTTATAATATTGGTATAGATGTAGAATTAGTATACCCGTGTTCTAAATACTTTTTTAATGAATGATCACCTAAGGTCAACGATATATTATGCGGAGTTTACGACGATAAACCGCAAATAGGTGACCACAGATTCTGACCAATTACCATGAGTCACCTTAATGACTCGTGTTTAATTGGTGAAATTATTCGATCTTCTAAAAACGTTCACGTTTTTATAAAATATAAATATTTTCTATTGGGATTTTTGAACTATTTGTGAAATCGTTAGTAGTCATATAAAAAATGGATAATTGGTGAAATACGAGTATGACTAGAAATTTTGTCTGTCGGCAGCAGCGTGCACTTTCAAATTTTTCAGGATCATATATTTTTTAAATTGTTATAGAAAATATCAATTATAAAATATCATCATCATATTATATATATATGCGAAAGTTTATGAGAATGGATGTTTGTTACTCACGCAAAAACGGCTCAACGGATTTGTATGAAATTTAGCACACATATAGTTTATTATTTGGATTAACATATAGTATACTTACTTTTTATCCTAGAAAAATTTTAGGATCGTCTAAAATAAAAAAAACGTGGGCGCCATTGTCGTCGTTGCAGCGCTAAAGACCTCAAAGCGATAAAGATGTCAGATATTTTCTCAAGTGTTTTATTTTTCATTTTCCAACACAGACAAACTGACGGGAACTATTTCTGTTTTAAAAATATTTTTATTTTCATTTTGAGTTTTTCTAAATAAACGTTTATTATTCCTGTGATACGGTTGACGCAATGCGGTACTAATAAAGAGCTGTTTCTGTGCTCCTCACTGTCATAAACCATCATAATAATATAGGATAGATGTATTTTAGACATTAACATGTAACCGAGCAACAAAACAGTTATCGTTGTGATACTAATTTGGTTAGAATGTAGAGATATTTATATCTACGGTTAAAATACATTTTAAATTTACCTTATGACAAAAAAAAATCATATTGATTGGTTTAGTATTTGAGGCGTGGTGTCGCAATTAGTAATTACTGTTATTTCACTATTCACGGTAAGGTTTAGGCCAACCTTATAGAAAAATACATTTTTAGAAGAGCTGCCTAGTTTATACAATATTTATAATAAAATCATAAACGAGCCGTGTCTGTACATTTAATATTTTTCCAAAAAATAAAAACAATTCGTATCTACATGTTGTATGTACTTATTTTAAAAAATTGTATTTAGAATTTTTGCCTGTTTTATGTGCACGCTACAGAAACGGTTTAATTGATTTGAATGCGGTTTTCACTGATGTATTGATGATTACCTGGATTAAACTATAGGATACTTTTTATCCTGGAAAAAAGTTAGATTCCTGTAGGATTTTCAAAAAACGAACTATAACTAAGTGTGCCTTGACATTACAACACTTACCAATAATGCGGTTTTGACGCTGAAAGAAACCTAATTACATATGTAAATATCTTACGACATTGTTTTTCATGAATGTAAACTCATTTTTAAAGCGAAATCATTGTATTTAAAAACAAATAATCATTGACAGCGTGGGTTGTGGGTGTGACTGGAAAAAATAAGCATAATTGTGACAGCTCATTTACATAGGCTGCCTTTGTTTTTGCATGCAACAACGACCTTTACGCGTATTATTTGACTTTTGAAAAATACAGACGTAATAAAGTGAAGATGAAAAAAAAAAAATTGAATCAACATTGATTCTATTTATAAATTTCTTTTAGTCGAAACAAGGCAAATTGGAGGCGACGTGCCTCTAATGACACGCGAAGATAAAGTATTCAGTATTATTCTTGAGATCAGAGTTAGCTGATTTATCTAAGTATATAACTGTATGTCTGTTTGTTCTATTACATTTTTGTCTACTAAGTAATGGATTTTAATGCGGTCTCTATTATCATTTAGGGCAGGGTTTCCCAAAATTTTTCCTTAAGTCGGACCCCTATTGCAAGACGTAAACATGAAACGAGAAAAACTGCTTGATTATTTTTGTGGTGAATTTACTCAGGTATTAATGGTACAATAAAATAATAAATATAAAAAAAAATAAGAATAAATACTCCTTATTTTTCATTTGAACCAATTAAAATTTTTAAATAAAGGAGAAAAACTAAAAAAAAAAACTAAAATGTTAAAATTTAATATGTTAATTTAAGTTATTCGTGAAGTGAAAGTGTAGGGTGCTTTTTCTCTATTATAAAATAAAACAGGGCCTCAGTACGACTGGCAAGTGTAATTTATATCTATCTGGTTCGACGGAGTTTGACAACTAACTGATTTATGGGGGAAACTTGCTACGCAGACCGAGTGGTCGTTTTTTTGCTAAATCTGACATACCCGCGTCAGATTTCGTGTAAACTACAGCCAGACATTATTATGAAGCAATATTTATTCTAAAAACAACAAAGTGCCTTTCAAGAAAAGATTTAATAGCGCTTCTGTTTTTCTTATTCTTTATTTTTACATTTCATAGTCATTCTATACTTTTATGTCATGAAAAATCTTTTCAAACGCAATTTAATATAGAACTTAGTATTTATTCGTCGCTTGAGTTAACTATTATATTATGATAAATCTTTTCAAATGCAGTTTAGCGTAGAATTTAATATTTGGAGTTGAGTTATTTTGGAAAAAAATATGGCATGTTCGTAAGCAAAGATTACAAACTTTTGGGTAATCATATATGTTAGTTAATTAGAGCTCGGTCTCAATATCTATTTAACATAATAAAAAATCCTAGTACCTGGTATAAGCGTTTAATGAAATATTTTACAGATAAGAGTTCAAAAAATTTTGTTTTAACTTTTAATAATTTAAAATAATCAAAACAAAAGACCAGTATCAGAACAATTAGTATTTACCCGTTAGTCTCTTCTTAAAAAAATATATATAGACCAGTCTTTTAATTTCTTTTTCTTTTTTTCTGCATCGAAATTTTTTATTAACAGTAATAAAGATATCGTTACGTATTTTGATTATATATCTAGTATCATAATATAAATGTGTTTACATGTACCCAATATATTTTGTGGGGTACATTTATATGCCTATAATGAAACAATTTTAACTAGGATTTCACAAAAACTGCAGTCAACTGTCTGATAGCAATGTCATTGCCCAATAATTATAGCAGGGATGTTGAGAATTCGAGTGTGAAACATAAAACGTCTTTGTTCGGAGGAACGAAAAACACAACAATAGAGTTGTAGGCAGTTGGGGTTCCATTGAAAGTTCTCCCGTAGGGTTTTAAGGGAGACTGGCCCAGTTTTCACCGTTGCGCTTTCTTTCCTCGCGTAATGACGCCTCCGTGAAGTGAGCCGACGAAGTTAGAAAATATTAAAATGAACAAGCATCTTGTTTCATCCGTAATACTGCTAAAGCGTTCGCGCTTTGCGCGTACACTTTTTAAGGTACTTGTGCAACGATTTTTACAAAAGAAAAATATTAGGTAAAAATAGGTATAGTATAGTTAATTACACTTGAGGAACGCTCGCGACTTTTCTTAATTTTATGTGTTTTACTTATAAAATTGTTTGCTCTGACTGACTATCGACGCACAGCCAAAAGTATTAAGTCTAGAAAGCTGAAAGTTGGAACATAGTTTTATTTTATAACGGACTAGCGGCCCGCCCTCGGCTTCGCATGGATTTTTTCTGCAAATGCAAAAACCTTCTTCGTTTATTGCTCTTTCTATTAGTGAAAACCGCATTTAAATCCGTTGCGTAGTTTTAAAGATCGAAGCGTACATGTGGACGGACAGACGGCATTAAGCGACTTTGTTTTATATAATACTATGTAAAGAATTATCGGCTAACCGTTAAGAAAGGATTTTTGAAAATTTTTGTACGCACAAGTTGCCATAATTTAAATAAATGTAAATAACTCGTGCCATAAAGGGACGAGTTGGCTACTCGCAATTGTAAAGAAAATAATATTGGTTTCCTTTGCTTTATTCGCGATTGTGGCTTTTGTTTTTCTACATTCTAAGTTAGGTACAGAATAATTTTTGTTCTCTTGAACAATGTTATTTAAAGCAACATCATCGTAGTTCCTTTCCTTACTAAATATTATCGCTATTCTTGTGGGGATCCTTACTAAGGCATCCCCACTGGTAGGGACAGGTGGAAATTTTTCATCCATCATTTCCTACTAATGTATAGTAATAAAAAGCTTTTTTATATTATCGGTAGAACACCCTATTTTAAATTTGTGAAACTTTAAAAATACATCCGATAAAATTAGCGGAGTAATCTATGAAGAAATCATCGGTTCCAAACTTTCATTATCTGTCAGTATAAGATTTTTTTATTCATATGTTATAGACATATAACATATGAATATAACTCATAATAATATGAATAATATAATATGAATATAACATTTCATATTTTATAGACAATATGAAACTAGAAAACTCTTTCATTTATTAATTAAATATAATGCAAGAAATGCTCAGTGTCCCATCAACGACTGTCTTTATAGAAGTTTTAGTCACATTTTTTGTCTTCGGAATTTGTTGTTGCGAATCTCTAAAATTTGGCTTTATTTACGAGCAGCAATTCCATTTTACTTGCAAATCCGATGGCATCCGTTGCAGAGACGCGAAAGAAAAATGTCGAAAAAATGAGTAACGTGAACTATGAAGGATAAAACATTTAGATATTCAACGCGAAATTCTTTCAATAAAAATTCAATGTCATTTAAGAGACTGTAGGTCTCTTTCACCTTTTCTGAGTAAAGTGTTGCTTGGTTACTTTTAGAAATAATTTTATGTTTTATCAAATTATGCACTCGGTTTACTGCATCATTCGATAGGCGAACTTTTTTTATTATTTTCTTTTTAATGTTTGGGGCTTTTACCGTACAAACAAAGGTATATTATCTCCATCATTCCCGGTTACCGGTGACTTTAAATGGCGGATAGCCTACTTGACACTTTACTCAGAGATGATGACAGAGGCCCTAAAATTTCTATAGAATTTTAAAATTCTTTAATTTTTTTGATAACCTATCTACATTGTCCTTCGAATATTTTGCGTTAAAGCAATATCAGATGACTTAATGTTTAGTTTAAAAAAATTTACGAATATCATTTCACAGTATTATTTATAATATTTTACTAGCGGCCTGCGTCCGGCTTCGCACGGATTCATTTATTCTGCAAATTATACATCAACCTTATGCAAACCGTTCTCATTTATTGCTCTTGAAAGCCGTATCAAAATCCGTTGGGTGGTTTGGTAGGAGTTAGTGGGTATACGGACAGACAGACAGACAAATGCTGAAAGCGACTTTGTTTTATACTTATACAGTAGAGTTAGATCATGTTACAAAAAAAAAATAACATTGTCATACCTTTCTTTCTTACAAGTTATATTAGTATCTTAATAATTAGGCGTTGCTGCGTAGATCCAGAGAACGCCAATTTGAATTTAATTGAATTGAATTTAATACATTAATGTGGGGTTTTAAAAGATGCATGAAATAAATCAATTTTACTTTCATTATAGAGTACAGTAGCCACTTAATATAAAATATTATTTAGGCTGTTTAATGTAAAAAAAAAAAAAAATATGATAAAGTATGGAATAGAATCACTGTGAATAATGTCTTTTACTATGAAAGCGTCAGTCGCGCTCGATAAGGTATGTTTGTAGTTCATGATTTATATTCACATCGAGCTTTTGCTGTCAAATATATACTGAACAGCGGACTAAGCCAGACTGCAAAAATTTGAAACGAAAACTTGAAATTTCACAACCATCTAAGAGGAGAGTGAATTTAGATTGATTTGTTGACTTGTGAAATTGTTTACTCAATTTAAGATGATAGCCTTTAGATTGTGTTGGTTAGACGCAGAATTGTTTCGCGTTGCTGCTCATTGACATCGAGCAAAGTACAAATTTAATATAAATATTTATTAATTTCATATTGTGCAATTTAATAACAAGTACAATTAATAATAAAGTACAAAGAATATCGTTCAAATCCAGGCTTTTATTATTTTAAAACTGACACATCGGAGAATTTGGTTAAAAATCTCATTCTTAATTTCAGTAATTTTCTGTGAATATTACAAATTTGGTAAATGGGGATAACAATCGAAAATTCTATACTTTCAAACTTTTTTAATACATTCAAATTTCAATATTTATGAAACCTCATTACCAGATAAATCTATTATATAATTTTTTGTTACCGTTAAAACCAAAATAAATGGATGGTCTGATTTTCATATAAATCGGAATATATAATCATATAATCGAAGTAGGCAGTAAAATTCTTACTGCTAATTCTCTCTCAAACAAAGGATAAAACTAATCTTTGGAAAGTCAAAGATTGGTTCTTTGTTGAACCAAATATTGGTACATGCAGAAATATATATATACATAAATCGCATTAGTGGAGTCTCTACATATATGTCAAAAGTTTGCTAAGATTTGTAAAATGTCGATTAAACTAATTTCTTGTGATTTTGAAGATTATTCTGGATAACAACATTTAAATGTCGTTTTTGTTTGGTATTTTCGCAAAAGAAAAACAAATGATATTGAAAGAAAATTTCATAAAGGAAATTTAATATCCGTCACAAAAATTGTGAAATCCTCAAGTTCAAAAAACTAAAAATATTTTATGTTTGAAAATTATTCAGAGAAAGGAATAGAAAAAGGCAACGGAATCATTCTTAATGAATTACGGAAAATTTTTGAATTTTTTTAAAGTAGGTACATGGTTTACACTAAAATGAGAATTTCTGTCTCAGAAATCAGAGGTTTAAAAGACAAAAGAAAAAAAGACAAAAATATCTTTAAATGTATATCTAGCAAGACGAATCTAGCAGATGCATGTAAATATTGTACGCACAGATTTGGGTCGGGTCTGAAAGCCCGGCACTAAATCTTGCATTGAACGTGTATCGAGCACCCTCATCACATTTTGACCACGATGGGAAGGATCCTTGAGAATTATGTACAGATTTACTAAAAAGGGTATGTGTCTTTCAAAGCGAAGTCAAAATATTTAACGAAGTAGCCGTTTTCAATTAACTTTTAATTACAAATGTTAAGATGATGAATGCGAAGAATACGAAAGCAGGAGCAACGGAATGTAAATTGATTGTTTTTATTAATTTGTTTTCAGTTTTCTAAATCACTCCACTCTGTCGTAACGATGAATCAGAGTTGGGAAATGGGGACGACGTAAAGACGTAGAAGCAGTAGGTGAAGTGAATTATTATCATCAATAATAATTGATAAATTAATATTAGGTAAATTATGCTTCGATATTGCCACTAAATTTTACTGTTTGAAGCATTATATTGCCACAAAAAGGCAAAAATTACATCCCGTTGTTACTGCAATAGAAAATAGGTTAGAATAATCCCACTGACAAACTGTGACAATAGTTTTGTGAGGCAATGTTTTTTAGTTTTTTTTTTATTAAATAAAATCAATATATGAGAAAATAACTAATAGCTCGACAGAAATGATTAACAAATGGCAAAATGAAAACAAAATAGGTAAAGAAAAACATAAAAAATATCAACAGCTGAGTTTTGGAGTAGATTCTAGTCAAAATTGACACCGTTTGTAAAGGAGTAGACTACTATTTTTACTTACAAAACAAAAGAAGGCATTGCTGTAGCTTCTAATTTAGTTTTAAGTATTAAATTTAAAAAAAAACATATCACTAACCATAACTGCGATGACATTTGTCGGATCAATCAAAGAGATTTACCTACTTTGGACAAAATATCGACTTTTATTTCAATTCTGTTACAATTGTTGTCTAATTAAGAAAATGCCATTAGTAGAATAACATATAATGGAAATGTCAGATTGAATGGTTTAAATTGTATAATCGGATAAATAGATTAATGAAAATATTTATTTAAATCTACACACATATGTACACATATATTACAAAATGAAGTCGCTGTACGGCTCTGTGTATTTTCCATTAATTTCTTATAAACCACCCAACAGATTTTGATTTTCAATTATTTTCACTAATGTGATAAGCGAGGAAAGTTTGTGTATTTAATTTACATGTTTCGAAGCCGAGGGTGTGTCACTAATGCCGTATAAATGTAATTTTATGTGTGTTTTAGTTCATATTAGATAACTACTCCACCTCCGTTACAAATTAGACATTTTGTTCCGAGAGCATAGTGACGTACTGTCTGCAGCTTGTATCGTGATTAGGGGTGGCGACGAGGTGCGGAGCGTGAAGGACGAATGCTAATGATTTATGTTGTAGCTCCGAGAGACATCGTTTCATGCAGGCGTATGATAAATGTAGAGGAGTTACGCAACATGTCTTGAGTGTTTCTAGACCAACTACACAACTGCAGACGGCACTAGTTAAAAACTTCACTAGCGAAATTTACTGCAATTTTCGTATACCAATTATTACATACTAGCTAGTGCCTTCGAAATGATGCAATTTTTTCGGCAAATTATATATACAAGCTTCCTCGTTTATCGCTATTTTCACTAGTGAAAACCGTATCAAAATGAGTTGGGTGGTTTGAAAAGAGTTAGCAAAGAAGCAGACCTTATTTTATAATATGTCCTAAGTAGTTTGCAAATTCAAAAGATTTACCTAAATTATAATAACCTATACAGAGAACTGTTTCTTTGTACATCTCTGTCAAATGTGTGTGTAGTTTATTTGTATAAAATAAGTACATTTTAAATTATTGTTCTTCAAATACAATATATATTATTTCAAATAATAAGACAAACCAATAATGTATTATAATGTACACTTATGGATACTTCATTCCTTATTTGAAGTCTGTTCTCGTTACACAAATTTTCATTTAATATTTCCTCAGTGTTGTGTCGTTAAAAAGCCCATTGTCAAAGGCATCACATTAGGATTTTACCATGAAATCTGTAATCTGAAAGCGTGGCATCGACATGAATGATTTATAAACGGCAGTAATACGGCACATTAGCCAAACCACAACACGTACGCTCACTGGATTTAGCAAAAAGAGATCTACCGCCATTATTGCGCAGAAAGATTTATTAGCCGGTGCAGGGCGGGCAGCTGGCGTTCCATATTGTGCCATTTTTTGCAGAACACAATGTACACGAAGAACTTTATGAACATAACATAAGAATACTGATATATCGATATGCGAAAACACCTCTTAATAATACGAAACAAAGTCGTAGGTTGTCTTTTTGTTTGGCTAAAATCTTATAGGCGATGGTTTTGGTCTTTACAATATTTCTTAAGAAAAAAGTTTAATTTTTTTATTGAAAGGTCGTCAGAGAAGCAGACGGTCCACTTGATGGAAGATGGCTACCGTCGCCTATTAACATATGCCACAGGCCGCGCTACCGACTTTAGAATGAGGTAACGTTGATCCGCAATATCTGAAAAGTTTTAAATATTGCGAATCAACGTTATTATATATAGTTTCAACATAACAGATTCTAGCTACTGCACATAGCATATTTTATTAAGAGGTTGTAGTTCGACAAATTGTGCCCATAAGCACTTAGCAGTTTTTTATACAATATATTTATAAGGCAGTGAACTATTCACTAAGGGAATCTTCAAAAGGTGCACATAGGAGATTTTGGTTTGACAACGACGATATGCCAACTCACTACCCATAGGCAAATGGCCTTAATCTGGCCCGCGAGAGAGTTTTAAAATTTTAATTTATTGTCGGTCTACAATTACTTATTATGTTTTTTTATTTTACTACTATTTTATCTTGCTAAGGTAAACAACTTGATTAGACACACAATCAAGCAAAGATTCATACACTTTATCGACTATATTTGTAAAGGCGTGTCCGTCCATAAATACACACATATCTCAACAAATAAAAATATACATCCACATCAAATATATTCATAAACATTCCCGTGACAACTGACAAATTCCAGACGTTACTGGTCGTTCGGGCGTACTGTCAATGTTTTTTGGTATGCGTATATATTCAGTCAATAAAACAGCGGATGTAGTCTCGGCGCCATGACAGTCGATTTCACTTCCGGTCACGTGCTTAGTTCAGGAACGCAAAGTTAAGATGGAGTGCGCCAACTTTCCGACGAAAGACGTATCTACTTTTTGTCGGTTTGTGTTACACTAATTAACAAAGATTTTCTTTGAAAAAATGTCTACGTAATTGAGATTAATGAATAGATTATTATTAGATATATGTTTCTTTCTTTCATAATATTAATGTAAAGTTAATAAAACAAATAACGTAGTTATAGGAACTTGAAATAGTTATCTAATATTGGTGACGTAGTTTTAGATTATGTTAATACTTATTAGAGAAATTATTTATAAGATAATAATATATTTTCATGTCTATCCTCGCGCCTTGGCAGAGCTAGGCAAGGCCTTTGACCGATATTATGGCTGGAGTCGAAAAATTCTATAATTTGATAGTGTTATGTTTATTATAGCATATTGAACTTTATGGTAATGATGATGGGTAAAGTCGCAATAAAGTGAAAAGTTGGGCGAAGGAAGAAGTCGTACCTGAGAAACATCAGGATAGCCAATGTAATAGAGCTTTTTCGACGAACAAAAGATTAGGAGGACTGTTCCAGGCTGATTGCCAACCTTCACTAGTTGGAGAGGCACCGCCAAAAGAAGAAGAAGAACTTTAGCAATAAATTGAATATTAGATATTAACCTAACCTAACCTAATCTAATGTCAGTAAAAAAAAAATCACATTCAAAAATTAATCACATTCAAAAATGTCAAGTGATTCAAAATTCAAAATTCAAAGTGATAGGCGTTATAATATTCGAAAGTTGTAACGCTATCCACCAAGAACGGATTACCATTTTTTTTTTTTTTTTTTTTAATTTATTAAGATACACCAACAGTACACGTGTTAAAATTATTTATGATATAATGATTCACAGAGTATTTCAGCTGACACGAGCACCAATTACAGGCGTATACAACATTAGCCGCAAGAACGGTAACAAAGAATAAACACATATAGTATAACCTAGTATAATACAAGAATATAAAAATAATATACACAAACCTCCCTCGTTCATCATTCCTTCCATTTAGTGAAAACAATATAAAACAACAGCAAGTCTAAGAAGAAAAAAAAAAAAAAATAAAGTATAGGTGGACCACGGGCAACAAGTTTTCCAAATTTTAGTGACATTATTAATGAGGTGGACCACGGGCAATTTCTGTTTTGTGCCCGTGGACCACCCAGGTGTACAAAGTAGGTAGACCACGGGCATTACGCGGATATAATTACTAGTACATATAACCTACACCGCATTACATGCGAGAGTTACATACAATGCAATGACAGTCCAGGACGTCAGAACACCATCGATGTTATCTACCCTGGTGATTCCCACTTAGCTTGAATGCTTTATAAATTTTATTTCTAAACGCTCCAATCGTATCAGAGAAGATGTCGAGGTCCCTAACGCGGCTGTTCAGGTCATTGTAGGTTCGACACATTCTCACCATTGGTGCGCTCAGGCCGACATTGGTTTTGCAAGTACGAACATTGAAGATACCAACTACGCGCTGTCGCGGATAGTGATAGGGAACATTTACTGAAATATTCTCCGTGATCGTGGGACAGTCAACAGAGCCGTGTAAGATTTTATGAAGGAACAGCAAGTCACGAGCGCTTCTCCTCTCTTTTAAGGTATGTATCTTGAAGAACTCTAAACGATCCCCATACGAACATCTATGAGATATACCCGACGAATAGAATGCCAGGGACCTAGTAAATAAGCGTTGAATATTCTCAACACGCTGTGAGTGGCGAGCATAGAACGGATTCCACGATACACTAGCGTATTCGAGATGGCTTCGCACCAGGGAATTGTATAGCGTCAATTTAGTACGATTAGATTTAAATGTTTTGGTATTACGTCTTAAGAATCCAAGCATCTGAGCCGATTTTTTTGCGATGTGATCGATATGAGATCTAAAAGTAAGCCTGCTATCGATAACCACACCCAAATCCCGAATCTCACACACCTCCTGAAGAGCAGTTCCATTCAAGCTATACGAGAACGCCAGTGGCTTTTTTTTTCTAGTGTATTTTATATAGTAGCATTTGCGTACGTTAAGGACCATTCTATTTTCGTCGCACCACTGATATATGCTGTCGATATCGCTCTGAACAAGACCGCTATCCAGAGAGGAGACAACCGTTTTATATATCTTTAGGTCATCAGCGAACAGAGAATATTTACAATGTTTTATTCTACCCGCTATGTCGTTAATAAATATAGAAAAGAGCACAGGTCCTAAGTGAGATCCCTGCGGAACGCCAGAATCTGCGTAATATACCCCTGACTCGTAGCCATTTACCGATACAACCTGAGGCCGTTTATCGAGATAAGAACCAAACCAGTGCAAGAACTGTCCATGAATACCTATCCCTTCCAGCTTCTTTAGCAGAATAAGGTGGTTAACTTTGTCGAATGCACTGCTGAAGTCTGTATATATGGCATCAACCTGACCTCCTCCCTCGATTTGATGAGACAATTCTGACACGAACGAAACGAGGTTAGTTTCCGCGGAACGACCCTTTCTAAAGCCATGCTGGTGCTCAGAAATAATGTGATCATTATTTCTCACTCACATTAAGATAAATCTAGAACATAGTCTATCTGTGTCAACCAATTCTGATCAATCCGATTCCGTTCCGATTTCTATCGTCCAACTATTATTAATTTGAGCAAGAAAGAAACTTTGAATTTTTTTTTTTCAAAAAACAAGTTGTCATGTTGTACTTAATATGTTGCCGACATCTGTACGTTTGTGTATGCTAATTTCACAAACGGCTTAACGGATTTGGATGAAATTTGGTGCTCAGTTATTATCTGGATTAACATTTAGGATACTTTTTATCAAAACACTACAGCGTGTATGAAATTGACAAACTAGTTTAACAAAAATATTCAATGCCTCTTTTCCCCTCAGGATAGTCACGTTGACAATTTTGTTAGAGCTTTTGCACGATATGCCTTCGATTTTGAATACACACTTATAACGTAGTTAAGCGTTATACGTATGTGTGAATATGACTGAAGTGAAAAATCTGATTCAGCATTATCGCAAATATTATCTGCCTATTTTATGTTGGGAAAGCAGTCGAGCGATAGCTTGGCAGCCACAATAAATGTCGCATTTTAAAATCGCGTTCGGACTGTCTCCTGTAAATCTTTTCGAATTCATGTGCGGATTGGAAGATGGAGAGCTTAGTGAAGAACAGTATTCTAAGGAATCCTTCGTGTGTGTGATAAGCGATTTTCTGAAACAAAGACATTTAAATAAGCAATATAATTATAGTTGTGTTAGTTAATTGTTTACTGATAGCAAACTTGTTTTGCCTAATATTAGATTTCAAACTCATATTCGATTACGTGGTTGCGTAAGACGATTGTAAGGCTCACGTTACGTTGTTAGCAGATAAAGTTTTCTCGTTCGGAATATAAGCAATAACTAATTTCGGATTACACAAACAACAGCTATTACGGTTGGTAGTAAATTGTATGTCTACATTGAACTTGGTCTCAGTAGTTAGTGGCGAGTTTGTATCCAATCTTTGTAAACAGCCAGCGTTGTTATTGGCAGTAAAAAGCTATGAATAACGCGGGCGGGTCCATATTGAGAGCGTATTACTCGGCCGCTGTGGACCTAAGAATGTGCAAGTTAGCTAAACCTATAGATGTCGGTAGGTAGGGCACCCTTCGTGAAATTATTGCCCGCCGAAAATAGGTCAATTGCCTTCCCCTAACCAGAGCGAGAGGGAGGATAGCGCGTGGGATGAAATGGAGATAGAAGCCTTAATTCGTTCAGGTGACGTCACGAAGGTTTTAACGGACTCGTTCGTTTTCTTTTTGCGAGCTTTTGTTTTGAAAGCTCATGCACGAATTTCTCTCGTCTCTATCAGTCGGGTTTATTTGTTCGGCGACGTGTAGAATCAGTAATGTGTCTCCGCCATTACGTTTATCGCGCGCGGGCGTTTTGTTTTTCACTCGTGTGTTTTTTCATTTCCTCACAAGCCCGATAAGGTTCGACGATGTTTGGTGGGACTTTGAGAAGGAAATGAGCGGGATAAAACAAACGACGTCACTTTGATCTCAACGATCCTGTTTGTTTTGTTTCAAATAAAATCAATAGAAATACTCTGTAAGTCTGTTGTTTGTTTTCAAATGTATTCCAAGACCAAGACCAAAGACCAATCGCGTGACCAGTCAACTGCATGAAAATTAAATTCGACAAACGTCCATCCCCGGTGTCGCAGCATTGAAATTCACACATTAAATGTATTTAGGACTAGCTACTGAACGCGACTTCGTGTGTGCAACTTTATAAAATAAAAAATATGTTACTCGCTGATAGTGTAGCTTTCTATAGGTGAAAGAATTTTTAAAACAGGCTTAGTAGTTTTTGAGTTTATTCATTACAAACAAAAATACAAATTTTTATGTATAATATTAATATAGATTTAGCAAGCGTAATCCATTCGACATAAGGCCTTTTTAATTGATCGCCACTATTCACGGTTCTCCACAATGTTCGAAGTATTTTGGTATGGACGTTTTTATTCATCTTGGTATTTTTGTTTTTGAACAGGAAAAGTTACTGTAGGCCAAACAATGGCGTACTTATTTGCCAAACTGACATTTTTTTGTCTAAACTATTATATAAAATTATAAAGAAGACTTTACCTAGTAGAGATAGGTGGAAGTGTACCACCTATCTCTACTACCACCTATCACCTATCCGAACTGGTAGGGATAAGTGTAAAAAAAATCCACCTATCCCTACCGGTGGGAATACTTAGTGGGGATAGGAGTAACGGGCAGATTTTATCAATGCTATCTATTTGTATTTTTTTGATGATTGACGAAAGTGTGGCGGCCGATATTAGAGGCAACCAACCGCCACGAATTAATGGGTGACTTTTCCAAATTAATGCAAGGGCTTTGCGGTGAATAAATTATTTGCTCTAATTAAACGTTCTCCAGAAACACTGTTCGAGTTTTCTGGACTCATTTTGCCTCTTTTGAGAATCAGCCGAGTGTGTGATTAGGGAGGTCATGGAGGCATGTTCTATGTTCACATTGTTGACAATTAGCAGTGACGCATCTCAATTTAATAAGTTAAGACTGTTTTTGTCTAAGACTAAAATCATAGTAATGCATAAATACAATATTACACGAGACAACTAATAAACTAAGTTATTTGGCTCGTTAAATATTGTAGTTAAAACAGAAATTATGTTACATTGATATTAAAAAAACCTAAAATTTGAATCTTTATAAAAATTTAAATATTTCTTGAATTGTCAGTAAATTTCCTTTGTCAAGTAAATTTGCATAGTCTTAATGTATTACTCAGCATTTGTACTGATCCATTTGCTGTTTCGAGATGCTATAACTATACGATAAAGCAAGTTTACCTGTGAAAACTAGTCCAAAAGTTTGTACATTTATGCGCATACACTCACGTAATAGAATTTATATATCTACTTAACTATAAGTTAATTTTTACAAATCCATACTCCATACTAATATTATAAATGTAAAAGTAACTTTTTTAAAAAATAAATATATCGATTGCTTACCTTTACACCTAAATATTATTTGGCTAACCGGCTTCTACATGGTGTTCCGTGCTTATATGTGATACTTAAATAATTCTTTTTTACAAGTACTTTTGGTAAATGTAATTAAAAAGCCACAGTGTATACACTTACTGACTTTTATATACAAGTTTGTTTCATGTTTCTTTGTACTAATACTGTGGGTGTACTACGCACCCATATGAATATGTGAGCCCATGTGAAACGCTTGTTTGATTGTTTGCGGGTACGTCTCGAATAATTTAGAAGACGGCACTTTGAGTAATTCTTGTTACAACAATTCGTACTAATGTTGTTTTAGCGTTCCTCTCGAATATTCGCTTAATTACGCAATGCTTAAACTTAACTGCATATCTTGAGAGTTTCATCATTGTAGTCATAGAATGAATTCTTTATCACAATCAAAGACCAAGATATGGATCCGTAGAAACTGGATATAACGACTTCGGTTATAACGATATAATTTTTACAACGGCTAAATGGCAAGGTCCCTGCCAAATCTCTACAACGAATTAATATTGCTTATAACGAATATCCGTTTATTGTGTGTTAATACGACCAATTTTTGTGGTATCTTGATATCTTGACCAATTTATATGGTGTCCAATTGGCCTCTTGAAATGTCTATTCTAGTTTGCCAGCCACATATAAGTAGGTTTCCTCGCGATATTCAGAAACTGTCCTTTCACTGTATATTCTTGTCTTTGTTCCAGCATTTTTATGTAAAGGTCGCCCATCAGGTTGACGGATAACTTGATTGCAGCTGGCTACTGTCGTTTATTAACACAAGCGGTGCTGTAAATGCGCTGCAGATTTTAGTAAGATTAAGGATTAGAATTAGGATCAGGATAACGGAATTGGCTCTGGCATCCCTTACCCATTCACTGAAAACAACAGCAAACATGCTGTCATTTTCTCGGTGGTCTTCTATAATGGGATGATTACTGGCGCCAGATGGGCTGTCCTATTTATAAATTTGAAACGCAGTGTGCCCTGCCGCCAATTAAAAGAATTCTTTTGCGAACTTCACAAACGAAAGAGATCATTGGCATGTAATCATGTCTGTGTTTAAAAAGTTATACTCGTACATTAGCTATATATTGTATTTCAACCAATTGTTAGTTAATGAATGACATTGTGCGAGTTTGATTTTATGTTCATATATAAAAAGACATCTATTATATGGGTATGTACGTAAACTTTGACGCGATTATAACATACATTGAATCCAAGGCTAAAACAGTTATTAAGACTACAAATAATTTACGATATTTAAGGCGAACAAAATTTATAGTGACATTCAGCACCTGTGTTTAACTTCATGCTTTGCTAATTCGAGTCTCTAATTTCCTATATATATATTTTATTTAAACTAGCTGTGCCCACGACGTCGCCCGCGTTGAAAACTAAAATATATAACAAAGTTTAGTGACTCCCTATCCGCACATAGAGCTTATATACTGAGTCCAATGAACTCATTATCATTTAGTCGCTCTATAAAGTTGACTTGATAATGCTCATTCTTGCATACAGGTGACACGTTAAAAATGCGGACACATTTTTTGTGTAAAAATTTAAATAAATTTGTCAACTTGTATCGTATCGTAGTATTTAGGCATACCGTGTCTTTCTTTTTGCTTCCCTCTACGCGCCTGACAATATATATGAGCAGTTTAAAGCCCGCATCTTTGTTGGTGTTATACTTTGGCCAGGCATTTGATTTTTTGGTTTAGAGGGATAATCTAAAAAGACCATTGAGTCATTTTAATTTATCCCTGATAACACTATGTACCTACATTTTTACTGAATAAAGGTACCTACACTATGTCCTTTTCTGTATCCCTGACAATGTGTATGTATGCACAATTTTATGATGATCTAACGTGAAAAACTAACAGACGAACAGACAGACAGAGTTGCTTTCACATTTACAATATGAGATGGATAAGTCACATTACAGATAAAAATTTAACCACCCTTACTTTAACAGTAAAGTCGTAATGCTAACACATTAGACAGTTAAGCTACACACTCATTATTCTAGGCCACCGTTTTAGGTTTTAATAAAGTTTGTTGCCAAGAATTAAACAGTGCTCGGAACACTAACAGCTTAATTAAACGAAGTCTTGTTAGCTTTAACGGCCGCTGTTAAATGTAGAAAAGCTATAGCGCGGTGCTGATGTCTTACGTACTTCGTTTTTTCCGGTAGAGACCCGCAGCAGTAGATTAGTTTTTGATTCCTTTTTCTAACTGTTTATGAGTTTCGTGTACAACTCGCCGTTTTGTAGAGTACAAGTGTTTTGACGAGCCCGTTGGATGAGTGGTAAGAGTGCTTTCAGGGGCTCCGGGTTCGATTCCCGGCGGGGTCAACTTTGGCAATGACCTTTACAAAGTTAGCTCTGATCTGGATTTGGAAAGTAATGGTAGGTCACACTGCGTTTGCAGTCATTTGGGCAGTCTGGCGGCAGTAACTACTCCATTTGTTAATGTGATGTACCTAGTGGCGCCCAATTCATTATATTTTAAGACGCTCACTCGGGAACAGTACTTTTTTTCGAGGAAGACTTTAGGCTATATAACATCACGCTTATTCGTATAAGCGTACTCGTGTATATATCTATAATTTTAGTATAATTTCAATGTGCGTCAACTTTACCGTCAGCTGTCAGTGAAGTGACATTAAATATAATACTGGCAGACTGAAATGACAAAAAGTCTTATTTTCATATCATCAGATGGCGCAAATAACAACAGATTTTTTATTTATTTTTTGCGATATCTCATCGTATAATAATTATTACTCATATATTTTCTTTTTCAACGCGGACGAAGTCGCGGGCATCAGCTCGTAATGAATAAACTCAAAAACTACTGGACCCATTTGAAAAATCCTTTAACCTATAGACAGCTACATTATCAGCGAGTAACATAGGCTATATTTTTATAAAGTTACACGGACGAAGTCGCGTGCAACAGCTAGTCTACTATAATTTTCAAAGCCTGACCGCAAACTTATCATGTGCGTAAAAATCTTGCAATTCAAGACAAGTTTTGATAATATTATGGTGATCTATTCCCCTATTAACATCAATAATTTACTAACTACCTTAGATCTTTATATCGGCATGTGTAAATATCTAAAACTCAAGTTTGTAGGTACAATTATGTTTATATTAAAATTGCAGACAATTCTCGCTTTAATCTGACTGGCTTGGATCATATTTGAATGAAGTGCTCCCTTCACCTCTTACGTCAGGTTTCAATAAAGACATTATTTCCTTATTAGACATATACACGCAAAATATTGAGAGTGGTATTCCTTGGAGGGTGCGACTCCTTGACACTCGAAGGGGAAATAGAACTTTCAGCTTTGATAAAGTTTTAATATATTCTCTGGCAGGTTTCCAAGTTGCTTCGTAGCCTTCTCGAGGCAAGTTATGACGGCTCTATGTGTGCCAGCCTTTCTTTCGTTACGCGTTTTAACAATACTTTCGTTGGTACGATTAAACAGGTAAAGAATTTGAATTGTTTTTGTGACAAAATAATAATATATTCATAATATAACTACATAAGATATATTAAAAACTATAATATATGTAGGTATAGTTGAAACGAGGTCTCTAAAGATGAGCATCATAAGAAAGCTGAACGAGTTATGAAAAAGAATAGACAATATAATTATATTAATAACTAAATTAATAAAAAGACCATTGAGACGTTTCTTTCTTGAGAAGCTCACTTGTACGGTTTATTTGAAAGTGTTTAATCTGTCGTTTACTCCGAATAAAAAATAAATCACTTTTGCCACAATAGACGTCCTGATTGCGAAACATTTTAAATTTTGCTTTTTGTTTCGAAATTTCCCGGTTTCCAGAAGTTGGCCCCTGTTGGGAAAATCCATTAAAGAAAATAATTACCTTCATAGCTCCTGTCAAACACCGTAAGCTTTAAAAGCATCGATGCCTTTTGCTTTTTAAACTATGCTGTCGCAGTATTCGATCATATGAGATCCAATTTTCGCGTTGAAAATATAATATACTAGCAACCCGCTCCCGGCTTCGCACGGGTTAAATTTTTTTCCGCAAATTATATATATACATAGTATTGTTATATCTAAAACGGATTAGGCAGCGTTTTCAATTTATGCTTCCAGACGGCATTTTTTCCAAAATCTTCAACAATCATCGTCATATTTCAACCAATCTACACAAAGCCTATACGAATTATACACCTATATCTTACTCAAATTATTATTACTTAAGCCAATATGTATGATAAGGTCTGCAGGTAGGCTGACGTCCTACGTTATGGTAGGTGGCTAACATTGCTTATTAACGCAACCAAAGCAAAAATATACAAAATGTATATACGTAATATAGCTTTATTATATACATACTCGTAGAAGTAATTTTTGTTCCATTATGTATTGTTTTCAATTTGTGACTTTGGTTCATTCAAACTTTACTATTGTACAAGAGAGTTCATTATCATACAAAAAGATAATAAGATTCGGTAATCACTCGTAATTTAATTTTTTTAGTTTCGTTTTGTGTTTAAATCTTAAAAATCACCCATTTAGTAAATATATAACGGATATTTTGTACACATAAATATGATAATCTCATATTCATAAATATTCACATAACTTTAAACGAACAATTCTTGTATTACTTGTATCTATATTTCGCGTATCGTGGAAACAGCTCTGACGGTTTGGATGAAATTTTGTACTTAGATAAGGTTTTGCTTTTTAAATCCTATCCTATATAGTATTCCTATATTTCTTAAAAAAAAAAAAGCATTTTTACATACAAAAAAGTTTTTATAATTATTTATTTAAGCACCATCTTGTAAATTTTGGTGGTACTTCTGTTGTTATAGATGGACGATAATCAACTGATACCTCAAAATGGTGCTAATGTTCGGCTTACTACCAATAGCACAGAATAGGTAATACCTACCTATTTAACATGCGTTAACTTGCGTCACTGCTCAAATCAATGCAATTATTATGACGATCATAAATCCATGTCGCCGGTATCCCAGGTACCTATTAATTAACACATATTAATTAAATGTAAACGGAATTCTAAGAAAAATATTCCAAGTAGTTTTGATGAGAAAAATTTGCTCCTCATTTTTTTGTGTATACCTTTTAGACAATATTAAAATTCCTTGGCATACCCAACTGTTATTTCATGTCAGACCGTAACGCAATCCAATTGGCTGAAATTGTCAAAACTTCATACATTCTGGTCTCCAGTCAGTCTGAGCATAACATGGTAGCCTAGACTGAGACTAACATTTTATACGCTTGTGCCCATTACGAATGTACGACGCGACAAACAATACTTTGATAGCTTCTGAAACGAGGGCAACACCATTAACTATCCTTGTCACTCTTGCATCTATATGTGTAAGCTGTCTCTTGCGGTCTGTAATCACTCGCCACTGGTACTGCCCCAATGATATTTGTGTTTGAATAAAATTAAACTCATGTCCTCCTTCTTTTAAATGTCACGATGTCTTTAATTAAAGACACGTTAATTATAGATCGACACGCGTTTTTGTCTTCAAACACTTATGAGAAACAGTTACGTGAACCAGAGAAGTTTGGTTCTATAACTTCTCTCGTGTTACAAAGACGTGTGTCATTTGTGTATAATATGTTAACTCTGTTGTGCAACAATTGAATTTGTTTGTCTTCAGTGTGTGAGAGTGCGAATTTGTTGTGTTCCACTAACTTCAGACTTACAATGAAGTTGAGTGTTGTTAGAATTTGTGTAGGATTCTATAGTCTTAACCAACTTCGTAGGTGACAAAAAGTCAGATCCCGATCATATTGAATATTATACAAATGTTATGACTAACATTTCTCTATCGTTTTTAGATTTTTTAAATACTTTTAAATACTTCTGGTAAATAATTATTCTTTAACCTAGTTTGATTATAAAAAGTGTACAGTGAATTTATATAATATATTAAGTAAAAACAGCTTAAGTAAAAACTTATGTTAATAATTGATATGATTAAATTTAGTCTTAATTTTATTTTTTCAAAAATTAATATTGTAATACAAATATTATATGTAATTAATATTTTCTCAAAGTTAATTATGTAATAACCAATTACATTTTGTAATTGTAAATTAGAATGAAAAAATATATATATATATAGATATATATTATAATAAATTCATTATTTTTAGATAATTTATTGGACGTTTTAACTATTATAACACTTGAAGCATTGACTCCGGCGGCTATTGTTATTATAGTGTAGACTGAAAAACATGGGCACAGAATATTACGTAATCCAACATACCTTCATAGAAAACCATAGCACCACAGAACCGGGAGCAAACATCAGAGCTTGGCGAAAACAACACAATTTATCACGAGGGGAGAGATACTGGCAACTCTTTTCGCTCGAGCCATTCGAGCCAAGTCGGGCAATAAAAGCTACGGCCACGTTTTCCCGCGTAAGGATTTCATATTCAAATACGGCGGATCGTCGCATCAATGACCAATTCACTTATACTGGGGACGTATGGGCGGGAAACTTTGGCGAAACTGTTACACACTTATATGTCGTTGTTACAATGTAGATATTTGTATTAATCTGTTGAGAAATGTACGTGTAATTTAACCTAATGTTGGCTCGTTACATGGTTATTCTATAGAGTAATTTATACATAAAGAGTTTGAGTCTATATGTTAATGTTAGGACATTCGGAAAGTTCATTAGATGGGCTCTATAGACCTATACAATACTAGAAGGGGGAGGGTTTGAAGTTGAGTCGATAGAAAGGCTACGAAGCAAATATTGAACAGCATAGAGCATGAAAAATGCGATTCCCGTGCTGACAGATGTGGTTCATCCCTTAGTGCCAGCGCAGACAAGGGACTTTTTGTCCGCGGTCATTTGTTATAATCATAAAATCAATTTTATGATTTTAACAATTTTATTATGTGTATGTCACTAGTGAGTACTAGGCTTAATGACTGGGCCAGGAAACCAACGCTTAACGCTGTAAGCGTCAGCGTCAAAAATTTCGATGCAATTTGCAGCGCCGTGTTGTAGCCTCTTACATGAACTATAATCATTTGTTTTTGACGCTCAACGCAAAGCGAAATCGCTTCGAGCGTTGGTTTCGTAGCCCAGGGGTAAAATTGGAATGCAGCTTGATATAACCACATCAGAGTATTGACAAAACATGCATTAGTACTCGTATTTCAGTTTTCGACATAAGAAGGGTTCAAAAACGATTAGTGTGTGGATGATTGTATTTGCCACTGTCGCATCAAAGGTCTTGGCAAATACACACGAAAATACCTAATAGCCAATACACACTTATTCCTATTCCTAATCGCCTGTAAAGAAAACAAACAAAATTAAATGTTTTTTTTACTGAAAACAATGCATGTTGTCTTTTACGTAGCGTAAATATTTTAGTAGTCGGCGTCTCTCAACCACAATACATGAAATAATAAGCAGGTGAATTATTTATTACCTCCTGCATACAAGCCAACAGCTAATGAAGGTTTTTTAGGTAGTAATTGAAGAAAACATTGCAAGAGATGAAGTCCTAACTAATATTATAAATGCGAAAGTGAGTTTGTTTGTGTTTGTAACGCTTTCACGCCTTAACTACTCAATCGATCATCATGAAATATTGCATACATATTGTCAGGAATACAGGATACAACTTAAAGGCGTATTCACGCCAAAAAATCGTCATACGACATTGTTATAATGTAATTTTTCTTTGTATACGATTCTGAATATAAACACATAATGCACAAATATTTAATAGAAAACCTACTGCTTGAATTATACAGTGATATAATAATATAACCGCTTGACGCAGGCCAAGCATTTATATTTTTCCCTTGCGCTTATTCTTTTTATAAGTGGTGAAATAAAAAACTTTGCATATAAAGGATTCAGCGAGTAGGTTTAAAGCTTTTTAAAACACTCTTTTAAGACAAGGAAGAGGGCCGCAGCACTGAATTGACGAAATTAACTCGCAGATAGGTAGCGTTAAAAATACTAAAAAAGAAAACTCGCCACTTACGCCACATGAAAACACATTTCATAAACATTTTTACTGTTTACAGAAACATAGCACTTATGAGATTGTTTTTCGCGTAGGTACCTACTACCTAAAATTACTCATTTGTTTATTTATTATACTATCTCACCTGAGTGTATGTGTGTTCACGAATTATTCTATGTAAAATATTTTTTGTGGGAATAAGCAAAGTGTTACTGAAAGGGTTACTTTAATGTTACTGAAACTGTTATATCAAGACCCTAAGTCTTGATATAACAGTTTCAGTGGTTCTGATATTGTGTGTGAAGTTTCAAATCAATGATTTCATTTATTTGAAATTTTCTTTATGGAATATTTAATTTGTATTGGTGTTAAGTGCAACCAAATCCCTGATAAATTCTCAGGGTCACACATCATAGGAGGAAACAAATCGACGTCTACCAACTAGACTACGAACCAAATAGTAATAGTCGCTTTTTTTTTGAGGAGGGGAAATCACAATTCACGGATTATGCAGAAGTCGCCGACGAGGGCAGTCGGCGAGGGGGAATGTGAGACTCCTCGGCGGGCTTTATAACGCCGGGACTACCCAATAAAACCCTCCCATGTTCGACCATCGACGGCAAATATGAGACCCGGTATCACAGCGAGGCCTTATCCCCGGGCCCTAGAAACACCGCCAAGTCCTCGCGGACCGATTTCCTGCGGCCAAGCCGCGTTCCACTCCTGTAGCAACCCACTGGAACATCAATGGGCCACCACACCTCTCACCTGTTGAGTCCCAGACGCCAGATGTCCTGCTCTAACGCTCAGAACAACCAAGCGGAGCCACCGTAATATCCCAGTGATGCCGACCAGCTCTTCGGTCCTGTGTGGGGCAATCTATTGGGCCGGTAACACGGGAGGAGACCCAGCATGTGCCGTTTAACAGCCAGGACGCGTAAATCTGGGGGCGAACCGGTACTTGATGACCCAGGGCCGATTACTCCTCCTTTACGGCCCCGTGTGGGGGTAGCCTAGGAAGGATGCTCATCGAGAGGGAAACCGCGAGCCGCGCACGGCCAGACCTCCCTGCACAACTGGGCCGCCCTCCTCTGGGAGAGCGCTTCCCGAAACAGTTTTCCTCCTCTGTGTGCACTCCGCCACGAGCTACGTTGAACGTAGCATGCTCGGAGCACACGGGTGTGGGCCTTGTTGGTCCCCAGCTAACCAATCCGATTGGACGAACAAAGGTGGGTGTCTGCGACCCCACCGCCCCTGCGACCCATCGTATTGTTGAGGGCCCACCACGACAAGGTCATGGCTCACCTAGGGGCGAATAGTAATAGTCGATGGCACATAACAGTTATTCATAATTATCTTATAAATTATAATATGAATTTTAATAATTAAATGCGATATATCTACTGTATGTACCTATTAAATTGTTAATTTTTCATAGCAGTTATTATGTACCTATAATGAACCTGGTTTATTGTCTGGATGTTACAGGTATTTTTCATCTGGCCCACTTTTACAAGTATTGTTACAAAATGTTTACGCTGGTTAATTACCCATAACAAACTTTGTTTGGACAACATTTCATATTTTGCACAAAATTAGAATATCGTGTTGAGACGGTCAAGCAATTACATGCGGCTTAAAAAGTTATGAGCCCAAACCAGGAAAATTTATCTCTTTTGGCTTCGATTTGCTTATTTTGTGTTCACCATTTGAAATTGGATACATTAATTTTGTAAAGTTTCTCCGTGGGCACGGTTATAAATGAACAGCGAGCCGCGTATCACCTGTGACACGAGTTGTCATGATCGCGACAAATTTATCAACGTAATGTAGGGTATGTAGAAATATTATGTTACGAACTTGAAACTACCGTCACGTTTCATGTCAGAATCATTACGTTGTTACGTAAGGTCCCACATTTTAAGGATATCATTGAAATTAACAGGAAATTATTCAACATACAAGTTCAAAGGAAAAGTGGTAGCATATTTTATAAACTTGAAATTGAAACAGATGTAGAATATTAACTTGTCTTATCAAATTGAGATTGGAACGAAATTTGCAAGAAATTTTTATTAAATTAGAAATTAAAATTGTTTATAATTTTAATTTTAACCTTCGACTTTCTGACTTTCTATTGAGCTCAAACACGCTAAATCTGCTAAAAGTTGCTGTCATGAAAATACCACCTAAGTTACAGTAAACCAAATTTCACATAAAATAAACACGTGGAAGTTAGCGACTAGGAAATGGGCTGATGGTCTTCAAACGCCTGAACAGATCTTCATACATTATTGTTAAGAACGATCCCGATCATGTCAGCTTGCAAAAAAAAAATCGTATTAAAATCAGTCCATCCGTTTAGTAGCTACGATTCCACAGACACACATGCACAGATACACACACACATGTCAAACGTATAACACCCCGTTATTTTTTACGAGTCGCAGGTTTAGCTAGTACAAAATGTCAGCTTGAATAAAATGTTTCACAAAATCAACCAGAGAACTGAACGATTCTCTCTATGAAAAGAATGTATTTGAAAATGAACGCTCCCACACCTATGTGAAGTTCTTAATGAGCGTTATTAGTGGTCTATCTCGGAGGACCGCGCATTTGCAGTCACGTCACGTGTGCTCTGTTACGTAGTATCTGGAACGTGCCATAACTGGCCGCTTTTAACCCCTCGGCCCGTGTCGAGTGCTCAGGCAACGCATCAATATGTAAAGCAGACACAAAATCGACACAATTGTCGGAAACTGGACGATTGTCACGCCGCGCCGACTCACCTGATGGAAATCGCTTAATCGTGTATATTTTTAACAATGATATTACTATGTAAAGAACTCAGCACAAATAAGAACTAAATATAGACAGAATTTCGCGGACAAGATAGTGAAGCACATTTTATAAAGTTGTGTGCATAGGCCGTTTAATGTAAATACTCGAGTTTTTGTGTTCCAAGCTATAACCTAAAATTTTAATTATTTTTATTGAAAATATAACCCATATTTTGTTCCAAGTTTATTTATTTGTGAAATGTTGGTGAAATGTGATTCCATCCAGCTTTTTTATTTTTAGAAACCTGGTTGGTTTCTACTAGGTACGCAACTTGGTATTTTCACTTGTAAATCCATACAATATTTATAAATTTGAAAGTAACTCTGTCTGTTACCTTTTTACGCCTTAACTACTCAACCGACAATAATTAAATTTTGCATACACGTTGTCAAGATTACAAGAAAGGAAATAAAGTACCTTTCGTCCAGAAAAAAAGTACTGTTCCCAAGGGATTATCTAAAATGAATTAAAACGTAACGCCTGGCCAAAGTGTTTTAGAAACAAGAGGTCAAGCGTGGCTTATTTATTTATTTATTTTTCAACGCGGACAAAGTCAATGGGCACCAGCTAGTATTTTCATAAGGCTAGGCGTAGTTTGATTGCATTTGTGGGCGTGTAACCGTGTATTGTACACGGCGAAGGCGTAGTTTTAGAGGTTATTTTGTCTGAGGTAAAGAAGTTCAAACGCTCGTAGCTTCCCATAATATACTTGGTAAAGATAGAACACCAGTATTGAAGGCAATATTATAAACATATGTACATAAAATATGGGCTTCAGAAACACATTAGGCACATTACGGGAAGAAATAACATATATTTAATCTTGCAAAGATATATTATTTCGATGCATTTAATAATATATTTAGGTTCTAGTACAGAATTTGATATATTGCTAATTTTTAAAATTAGTTCAGTAGTAATCTAATTCAAACGAACATACAAAAAAACAAAAAACAAATCTTTCCTCTATATAATATTATTAGTGTAGATTACATTTACAAATATGAAAAGTAAATGGGGATTTAAATTTGATAGAAATTCATTTCATGAAAAAAAATCGGACGGTGTATTATTAAAGAAAAGTGACTGTCGATTGAATTTCTTGGTGTAAAATATATGCGTGCAGACTCATAAAGTTTAGTTTAATTTCAATTTGATAGTTGTTTTCTTTTAGAAGTATGAGATATCTCAGACCCCATTCCCCTTTTTCGGTGAGTTGGGGATACTCACTCCCTGCCTGTCCCCTGCCCTGTATTCTATCATGATCGGTAGTGTACTTGTATCCCCTACGGAGCCTTTTATGTTTACAGGTGACGTTCCGTATACACAACCACCTAATTACCAAGTTTATCGTTAGTCTTCGTCTGCCGATCTTTATTATATATAAAAAAACTTCCTTTGTATAATATGGAGGAAATTTTTAATATAAACCTTAGAAGTATTTGTAACAAAAAAATACTCAGAAAGTATTATTTACTTTCTGTTTTATTCTTTTTTGACTACCTATGCCCGCAACTTCGTACGATCTGTAGTTAGTTTTTTAAAGGTCCCACAGGAAACCAACATTTTTCCAGGATAAAAAGTAACGTTTATGTTAATCCAGGTAATAAACTATCTATGTGCCAAATTTCAACCCAATCCGTTCATCTGTTGTACAAAGGCACAAACAAAAAATCTAAAAACTAATCTTTTGTTACAGGTACGAAAATCTATATGTTATGAGTTATCAATCAAATAATGGAGGAGTGAGTTCCTATTAATTGTACCTGGGTACTACCTGGTTTGTTATTTATTAAGATTTCTCATTACCTTTCTCACACATATAAGTGGCAGGTTTGGTAACAGTCCATTTGATAGTAGGTGGTTACAGTCACATAAAGTAACGTCAGGTGAGATTTAAGTGCGCTGCTGACTTTGAATAGGGTAAAGAATAAGGGACAAGTTGGGAATAGGAAAATGGACAGTGACATCTATTATTCATTTACGAAAACGCAAAAACACAAAGTGCTGCTTTTAATGGTAAAATTCTGTTCTTTCACGGTGTCGCCAGACGTGCTGACCAGTTTTTGATACTTGAATTCAGTAAATATTTTTGTCAATTTTTTTTATAATTTTTTTTATACTTCTTATGTAAAAACGATACAATACTTATTTACTGAACTAAGTAAGTTTAATTTTTTTTTTTTAAATATTTATCACTTTGTTTTGTTATGAGTTTATTATGAGAGAATTAATATAGTATTATTTTGAAGGCTAAGCAGATCTTGTAAATGTACAAAAATACAGACAATTTTGTTTCGGATTTTTACAATGAAATTGTTTGTATTTAAAATATGTTTATATTATTTTATTATATTTATTACATGTGTCCTGCCCACTGCAACTTCAACTTACTAATTCGCCGGGTTATGTCCCTAACTTTCTTTCGTCTACGGATCTCTTCCTGATTCGATCTCGCAGTGTAACACCGAGCATAGTCCTCTTCATAGCTAGTTGAGCGACGTTGAGATTTCTTACGATGTCCATAGTTAGAGACCGCGTTTTAACACCATAATTATGTCATCACTGGCAACACATAACAATATCATATTTATAAATTTAAAATGCGTGAGTTGAAGTGAACTATTTGAAATTCTTTCAAAGCCTTTTAACTTGAGCCCGAGCGAAGAATTGCTATGAAAATAAACAATAAGGTTTCTTTTGTTTTGTTAAAAGGCGAGTGCAGAAATTGGAGAAATTTCCACGGAAAACATGATCTATTTAGTCTATAAATGTCTTGCATAAAACAAATTTCCCGGGAAAATTTTAACGATCATTCAGTATGGCACACTCAGTACAAAGGCAATATGAGACTGCTTTTAAATTAGATCGTAGAATTTCAAAGTGGAATCAAGTCATACTTTCTTTTCAAATTAACTATAAAGCATTCACTGTAAAACCTACTTAATTAAACATTCGTTATTTTTAATGAACATCAAAATGGGATTAAGATCGCCAATTAATTAAAATCTGTTCATCAAAAAGCATCACTTGGGGCGTATATATGTGTGTTGTATTTATTTATGAATATTTTTGTATGTATGTGTGTGAGTCGTTCTTTACAGGATAAAAAGAAGAAACTAAATTTTTCTATCACCACGTTATCTGAAATTTATGCATTTTTGTTTTATTTCATTTCTATGAAAATACCAGCAAATCAGCAAATTGCCCCGGGCTTAGTAACTAATTTTTAAAATATTTTTACAATATTTCTTTTCATATTAAAGAATATTAAAAAAAAAAAATAACCGAATTGGTCCAGCTTGAGTTTTCGCTTAGCAACACATTTAGCGATTAATTTTTTTTATACGTATACTAGCGACCCGCTCCCGGCTATGCGCGTGGTCCAATTTTTATATACATACACCTTCCTCGTTTATTCCTCATTCCATAAGTGAAAACCGAAATAAAATCGATTGAGCTGTTTTGGTGTTCATAGAAGACAAACATACTTACATTGATTTTTATTTATATGTGTACCTCCGGTAACAGAATGGCCAGCTCTATAATCGCCGGTTATGTCGACCAAACGTTTTGTCAGGATGTTTTTCTGTTATCGACAAAGACTATGTTTTCATTTCGTGTCACCACCAGTCATATTCATATATATTCAACAAAAAAACCTGCCAATATTTAACATAATATGTTAGACATTTCTTTGTTGGTAAGTACAACCGTGGTATTGGGTTGATTAACCGATACAGGTTATTAGAGAGGATTGCTCATAGCTCCGCATTCGTTCTGGACTAACGCCAATAACGCGACATCGCGACCCAACATCGGAATCGGAATACAATAGAACGCCGCCCACCTACTTTGCTAATACACGAGATGGGCCGTCAGTTCTCACTATTATGACAGCTTGACATAACACACAGACCTTTGCATATTATTTTTTTATTATTATAAAAGCTTTTGCATTGGCTCATGTGTCACCTTAATATCTGCGCGTAGATAAGACATCCATCTTTTATGTATATATTCTATAGATATTATAAAATCTACAGTCTTTTTGATTATTTTTTTTGTCTCCCGTTTGATTCTGCATCACTAGGTCAAGGTTACATTGTCATATAAATACCACCGGAGTAAAAGTTTCTAAATTTGTCATCAATCGATCAATCAGCCCGTTTCCTAGCTGACGATAGTTAAATCCCATCGTCAGCTAGGAAACGGGCTGATGGTCTTCAAACGAATGAAAAGATCTTCATAAATTATAGCTAAGAACACTCCCGACACGTCAGCTTTCAAACGAAAAAACCGGATCAAAATGGGACCGTTCGTTTGGGAGCTACGATTCCACAGATAATGATATACAGATACACAGACACACATGTTAAACATATAACACCCGTTTTGTGCGTCGGGTGTCGCAGTTAAAAATAAAATTTACTATATTTAATTTCTACTGAAATTCTCGTTGTACTCAAATAACAAACCCAAAAAATAATTATTCCAACCTCATAAGGGTGGGTTGAACCAGGATTATTAGTATTAGCACTTAGGTCTATGATGTTGGCACAAGGTCTGAATAGGAATTGTCGAAAAAGGGTTTTGCCCTGTGGGTGGATTTTGGTCATGGATAAAATAAGACCAGTAAGGCATTTCTGTTGAGTATATTATGTACTTATATTACTTATATTAATATTGCAGATTAAATTCCATTAAACGCTTCAATGTTAAATTATTTCTAACTAGAGACCCGCCTCCGGCTTCGCGTGGATGCAATTTATTACTGTAAATTATATATACAAATCTTTCTCGTTTATCATTCTTCCCGGAGAAACAGGCAGAAAATAAAAGGCGACTTTATTTTATAATTTATGTATGTTTTATAAATTTAGCCAAGTCTATAATGATTTTTTTAAACAGAATACAAAATAAATACTCAATAAATTTTTAACTTTTAATTTTTTCATTAAAATTTCTCCTTAATGCTTTTACTAATCTCTTAACTATGACATTAAGCTATTAACAAAGATAAAAAATATAGAACAAAATGTTTCTATAATAGAAAAAAAAAAAAACGACACACTCTTAAGTCATTGGTTACACTTTGTAGTTAGACAAGTGTAGAAATGACTATAATAATTCAAAGTTAAGATACAAGATGGCGTTTTGTTTGAATATTAAAAACTGACACCGACCATAATCAATACTACTGTCGACTGACAAGTTAATTGTTTTTGTTTAGCGCAGACATAGAAATGCTTAAATTCCCACATTCCCAGTAGTACCACTGAGCATTGCCAATGATTTTTTTATTCTCATTAGTACCATTAATTATTGTACTATTGTTGCATTCTCAAATCAAACGAAAAAAATATGTCAATCATGTTATATGTGAAATAAATACCAAATGTTGCCAAGAAGCCATAATTCATATACCCTATGGCTGAAGAGTATTTTGTTTCTGCCTTACGAATTCAGAACAAATTGTAGGCTTATTACATTTACTGGTCGTGCAAAAAAAGGGAAAATATACTTACTGTTTACATTACTAGTTTTCATAATCAACCCAAGTGTAGATTAACTAGCAAAGTAAAATAGTCACATAAATGATACGACTATCAACTCCGTTATGTGGATTTCTTTAACAGTAAACAGAATCCAGCTTGGTTAAAATTTTCAACGAATCCAAGATACTTTTAAAAACAAGAATTTTCCTAAAATTAGGGCCGGTGTATGCCGGTGGAATACAACTGTGGAAGCAAAAAATACTTACTGGCCCTTTCTTCGCCTACTTTGCGGCGTAAGTTCATGCACGTCACGATCCCGGCCTCCCGAATAACTCGAGATTGGTCCGAATTTGTGTAAGTAATCGTTTGTTTTATTATTTCTTTGCTCCGAATTTCTTATCTACGTCCTCGGAAATCGGTTGCGACCTCTCTGAACATACTCTGTCTGTATCTGCCAAATATGGTAAACGCTCTATGGGTTTCAGCCTATACTTTTTCAAAGGTTCCTGCATGTACTTCTTCAATTTTAATACCTGTGTCAATTGTTAATCCTTCTAGATGCTTAATAGTTTAGATTGCAGATTGCCAGCAGTAGTAAATAATAATTAAGTACATTTCATTTTTATACTGACGAAAAAGGATATTGTCGAAAGGTTACAATAGTCTAAACCTAAAGGTCTGTTTGTAAAAAGATATGGGTCAGACCCTGCCACCATAAATCATTGCGAATCGGCAGGACTTCACAGTCTTCAAACAGTCTCGCGATGTTTTCCTTCTCTTTTAGGGCAAGTGATCATTAGCTTTGATTTAAACGAAAAATCTTAAAGATTCGGTATGCCGGTAAGCAGGTGTGCGGAATATGTCTGAATATTCTCTATCTCCCAGTACCTCTTCAATCCTGAAAGTTTTCTGCCAACTCCTTTAACTTGTCTCTCTGTTAAAACCTACTAGAACAGTTGCTCGACTGAGGTAATTTCAGTTAACGGATATTTCGAAACCACGACTTCCTCCTTCGCCCAGCGCGTCTCTTCCCATTTTAAAAATAAATTATCAAAATTATATTCAGATTTAAATTGTCCACTAGAGTAGCAGAAGTGTCATAAAATTGGGCCAGGTTAATTAAGTTTCAAACATTCGTCGCGTATGTTTATGTACGAGCTGAAATGCACTTGACTTCAAACCAGTTAGTTTCGCTTATATTTTACATTATAAATGTTGGGAACAGCTGCGACTAAAATCGCTCTCTTTTATAGCGTTGGCGTTAGGTAGGTAAATACTTGCTTTTTGCTTTTAAAGATATTTCGAGGAGTAATCTCCTATATTATGTCACGTAAAACATAAGAGAACCTTTTCTCTTTTATATTATATTTTAAATACCTACAGATATTATGATAGAATTTGAAAAGCGCTCTAAATTGAAACCAAGCCAAACTTTTGACCTTTGATAATGGGTCCGATATTTTCTCTAATCTTACTTCTTCCTTACAATGAACATTTTATGCGTAAAAGTGACGAAAATAACTTCTTTAAGATGGTTTTATAAACAAATCTGATATAAGGAAAAACCAAGAAAGGAGTAATAACATAAAGAAAAATGTAGAATAAAAAAGGTACATATATATATATATATATATATATATATATATATATAATCAATTTGCTTTAAAATCCTAATCATTATCCTGTTCCTAACAATATTATTTTAAAGAGCCCGTTGTATGAGTGGTAAGGATGCTTGGCAATCTCATCTAAGGTGTTTCCATTTAGCTACAATATAAGTTTCTTCAAGCGACGATGACTTTAGGTGACGGTAGCCACCTACCATCAACTGGACTGTCTGCCACCCTTAAAAATGCAGTTAAAAAAGTAAAATAATATGTTACAGTGTCGTACAAAAAATGATATAGGTGTCACAGGTATTCACCCCAATTGTATTTGTTTGTATAGGACATAAACGAATTATGAATATTAATTATTCATCGTCGCGTTACATTTTGCAAATCAAGTTTCGTTTGAAATAAAACGTGTCACAAAACTCCGTTGGTATTAACGTCAAGCTGATTCTGCAGATGTCAAAAGAGCGAGAGACGAGCATCAGGGTTGACGTATATTTTGTTAAATTTAAAATAGTTACTTTCAACGCTATAATATGCTCTTTGTATCATTTATGATACAAATGAAATTAACATTTACACAATTGTTTCTTACACACAATTTTTTACATAGTATAAAACATAGTTGTTGCACGCCGTCTGTCCCTCTGTATGTACGCTTAGATCTTTTAAACTACGCTACGGATTTTATCCTTTAGCCGCCAGTGTCGGATTTATCCGACAATTATTTTCGTGTCTATTTCACCAAAACCATACGGCTCGACATATATAATACAAATTCCTCTACTTGTATGATGTTTGTTGCTTTCTCTTAAAAAATAAATAAATTACGAGTCAAGCGCTATCAAACTCCTACAAAACCAAGCGGTTAATGGGGTTAATGCTGTTGTCACTAATGGAAAGAGCGTTAAATGAGAAAGATTATTATAAATAATTTACAGAAAAAAAAATGCACCCGTGCGAAGCAGGGAGCGGTTTGCTAGTAATATTATCAATGCAAACATGTATGTTGGTATTGGATGAAATTTGGCAAACAGGTAGTTAAATTATAGGATGTTTTTTATCTTGCAAAATGTTAGGTTCCCATGATAGGCGAAATATAAAAGGCACCACCGTTGTCACAGCGATAAAGATGTGAGGCGTTATATAATACACATATATTTTCTCAGGTGTTATATTTTTCATTTTTCAACGCGGATGAAGTCGCGAGCATTAGCCAGTGTAGATATAAATATTAATTTGATACGCTATTGCCACAGTAATGTTACAATCTCCTTTGGCCTTATTTTCGCTTTGGGCTCATCATATTTTAACATGTCAAATACATTAAGTATTTCCGAATTATGATATGGACGTCGATATTATTACTAAGCTTGGAAATAATTTATTCATGAAATTCACTGATTTTCACTGTCTAAATTAAAAAATATATTATCTATTATCAAATCAATATATAAACCAATCAACGTACGTTCTAAATACAATAGAAACCGATTATAACGACTTCGGTAACAAAGATTAAACGTCAAGGTCCTAGCCGAAACTCTATAACTGAATTAATATTACTTATAATTACTATCCATTTATTACATCTAATTTTTGTGGACCCTTGAAGGTCGTCATAACCCATTTAACGACTTTACTTTAGTACGTTAGTATAATTTTGATGGTGTAGGTACTCCCTTAACACATTTACGTTCTTACGCAACAAAAGAATAATTGCGTTAAGCAACGGAACGGTAACTCTAACGGAAGATTTTCAAATACAAATAAATGGAATGCCCATAAAATAAATAATTTATCTCAAAATCAAAACCCTAATATTAAAATTAAATCGTTATTTAAAAACCAAATCAATTTATTATGAAGCTACTAATTACGCGACAATAAAATAAAATACTAAAAATATTTAGCATATTTCACCCTATTTAAGGTATAAGTATTATTTGATAATTCATGTTTTATTTTATTGAAGACTATTGAATATTTGTGTCCATTCCAGGCATTTTATGGACATTCAATAAAAGTGTCTTTCTCCGAAGCAGCGATTTTGACAAAAATTTCATTGGTAGATAATTGTTTAGAGGAGAATTTATATTACCTTTTGTTTAATGTTTGCGCAAAATATTTATAAGTAGTACCTAATAAATGTAATATAATTAATCAATGTTAATCTTTGACGCAGATGCGACGCTTCGTTATGCGTCGAGCCCTTTTTGACCTAACGTTCCGTCCGGACTGTTGCGAGTGGGCACGCATCGTATTCGCGTGTGACACATACCGTTATTTTTGGCGCTGCGTTTCAAATGCGATCGCATAATATTTTATTTTCAGTGCGTACTCGTGTTTATCCGTTGGTGACGCGTTGAAAAACATGTCTCCACTGACGTTATTTGGAACAATCTATGTCACAGTTTGGACTTGCTGGTGCCTGCGACTTCGTTCGCGTTTAAAAATAAAATATATGAGTAATTATTATACGATGAGATATCGCAAAAACAAATTAAAAAAATAAGTTCGCTGAGCACAACCGTTCCGTAGGGAGCCAACCACGCGTCTAAGCCGCGCGGCATGGTACTTCGCAGAGCTACCGGCGGCGGCCAGCCAGTGATGCGCGTGCGTGGATTGAACCGACCCGGAGGTTAACATACCTATTTTATTGCGGAGTTATGTTGATTGAAATCAAGTGATGTCAAGGGCAATTTTGTTCAGAATTAAATACTTGTGATGAATAACGTATTTATTTGGATATTAAGGATTAATATCATTAATGCAGGATTTGCAAATAATGCATTAATTTCGATCAAATTTGATTACCAAAAAAAAGGTTATAGTAAGTCAATCTTAAAAGATAGACATATGCTGTCACGAACTTTTTTTTAGAACTTTTAAAGAGAAACAATTCCATCATACCTACGTGATTTTTGCGTAACTTAAACCGTTTACGCAGCGCAGCGCACGCAATGGAAGCTTTCAAAAAGGAATCATTTTTGCCGTTTTTGCAACTCTGCTCCTATTGGTCGCAGCGTGATGTTATTAGCCTAAAGCCTTTCTCGATAAATGGACTATCCAACACAAAATGAATCTTTCAATTCGAACCAGTAGTTCCTAAGATTAACGTAACGTAGCAAACAAACTAACAAACAAACAAACTCTTCAGTATAATATTAGTTTAGATCTGTTCACACGACAAGCCACTTCCTCGAGGCTATACAATAGTTGGTAGTTTAAATTGAACGTGAAAACGAAAACACTACATAATACTACTAGCGACCTGCTTCCGGCTTCGCCCGGGGTTCAATTTTTATATATAAAAATGTTCCCCCTTTATCCCTCTTTCCATATGTGAAAACCGAATTAAAATCAGTCTTCCCGTTCCCGTTCCCGTGGGGGGAAACCCAAAAAAAAATATAGTCATTCAGAAGTTCAAATGTCAGAATATAAAATAATTAATAAGAGTATAAGTAACAATGATTTTTTTTAATAATTCAAATTATACTGCTGAACTTCTACACAGATATTAACATTCCAATTGGCATAGGAGGCGCTTTTTTCACAAAATTAATCGGGGTTTAATTTGATTCTCCGCCCATGTGATCTCATGTATTAGGTATAGCTATATCTCCTATCCCACGGGACGCAAGCTCCGGTCGGAAAGCACTAACACATTTCTTTTATTTCTGGTCTTTTTCGTTTGTTTCACTAAAAACTGCTGCAAGTGGCTTCTTTTTATTTCATATATTTATTGCGCACCACTTCTGGGCACAGGGATTTCGTAAGTGTGAAAAAATGAGGTGCGGCTGTGTCGACCGACCGTGTGCTTTATTTGAACATTACAAGTAATATATCCTTTATATTAAGCGTTCTACATATATCCAACGAAGTCGAATATACTATATAACCAAAAAATCTTTGATTAATTGAGTGGTGTAATAAAATTTTGGATGTAGATGACAGACATCAAACTCTATCCCCAGATTTTGTAGACGGCTACAAACTTCCATTATAAACTTCAGAATTGCTTGACTAAACTCAGCCTGTTGTCTTATATATCCTACTAATATTATAAATGAGAAAGTGCGACATGCGAGGATGCGAGGATGGATGGATGGTTGTAAGAATGTATGCATGTTACTCTTTCACGTAAAAACTACTAAACAGATTTGGATTTAATTTTGGCGCACAGATAGTTTATTACATGAATTAATATATAGGATACTTTTATTCTAGTGTTAAATGTTAAGTTCGCGAGGGATCGTCTAAATATATTGGGAATGGGACGCCACTTTCACATAGCGGCGCCACCGTCGTTACGGCGATAAAGATGCCAGCTCAGCAGGCGTTATTAATGTACTCATATGTTTTCTTTTTCAACCTGGACGAAGTCGCGAGAACCAGCTAGTGTGTCAATAAAGTATTCTCTATTCCCATACTTAAAATAAGTAATTTTCGCTGGAAGTTAGGAAAGGGCTTATAAATAAAAAATCTTTTAAAATTTCCATTTGTCGACCCTGACAGCTGGGGTGAAAATTAATACAAAGAACTTACGGAAGCAATAATGAACTCCGCCAACTGATTTTTCCAACCGGTAACCACGCGGTCTCAAAGTAAAAGAAACATACTTCCAACCCAGGTTGTTGTTGCGAGCGACCGGTTGAGGAACAAATAAAAAATAAAAAAATAAAAAATACTCTAGCGAATTGCAAAGTTCGCAACTCGGGGTTGTAATTTTAAGTCGACGAACGAAACGAGGCTATCGGAGTGTAGGAATTGTAAATCGACTCACGCTCAGCCGAGCGGAAAGACAAGGATGTATTTAAATTAATTTTCGACGAGTCAAAGCCGGGACAACTCCGCTTATCAACATCGACGTACACAGAGGAATAGGGAACAAACAACACGGGAAACGTCGCCAATCAAATATGCCTAGATATACCTATTGCATTCAATGTTTGCGCGAACACTTAATCTTAACAGAAACTTTAAATACGAGTATAAAGTATTTATAGAGCATTGTTCCCCCGAGATCTGTTAGGAAGTTAACTAAGGGCCATAGTACACACGATATACTTTTGAGATGATGACTTTTTAGACGTGAATAGTGGAGTGGGAGGCAATTTAGAAAATTGATGATAACAAAATCGGGAGAAACAGATTGATGCTGTAGCTACATGTCTATCATCTACATCTAAAATGTAATTTCTCTATCCCCTCCCAATTCCTTATCTTTAATCCTACTGTCGCCAGCGACCTTGCAGCACCTGTAGCGTTGTTCTTGTTACAGGCGACGGTGCTATCTTAAAAATTCTACTCTAAACCTAAAAACACTACTCGATAGGTAAAGGCACAAAGGCACGAAGTTGAAACTATGAACGTTTGTTCAAGTTTGTGTACCCGAAGTTGAAACTACATATGAACCTTGAACTATAATTTAATAAATCAACGTCCACTGCTTGAATCTTTGATGTATAAAATTACTGTATTGTCTGTTTTAAGACAAGACAAAATTTAAAAGAAATAGGAATTGGTACGAAACTTATAACAGAAACGGTCGCTCTGTGGTCTGTACTGCAACTTCAAACTGAGTCGTTTTCTTCACATTATTTATTTTTATTGGTTAAAAACTGTTTGTGTATATTGTGATAGGCACACAAGTAGCTTATTATATGACATATAGAGCATACTTTTTATCCTAGAAAAATGTTAGGTTACCGAGGGATCGTCAATATATATATACGAGAAAATATACACAATATATTTTCTCGCGTGTTCATTTTTCAACATCGGAGAAGTCGCTGGCACCAGCTAGTCTTACCATAAAAATAATTTAAATGACCTATGGGTCATTTAATCATCGAGTTTTTATGCATATTCTGTAAGACATCTAAAAAAAAAATCATATAAACAGCTTGTTTCGATTGTCCTCAAAATTGTTTAGGAAATTAACTACAATGGACATAACATCAATCTTCCCGAAAGCGCTTTATTTAAACCAACTTCCTCTAAGAAAAAGAGTGTAATTTGTTATTGGACGCAAATTAAGTCCGGAAGTTTCATCAGTTTTTCGAACAAGAAAATGATGAACAACAAATTCGAAAGTCTCCCCTCATCAGGGTTTCTATGTTGATCTTTTATTAACTACTAGTTCCCTTACTTACTTGAATCGTGTAGTGTTTTTGCTCTCTTTACCTTCTTTAAATAATAGACTTGCAAGAAAACTTTTAGTAAAAAATACCAGGCCTTTGTTCATTTTTAACTTACACTTTGGAGAATTTGGTAATAAAAGTCTTTCTTAATTTCAGAATTCTTCCTGTGATTTTTTTCACATTTTGGGGACAACATTCGAAAATTTAAAAGACTTTTTTTCTAACTTTTTATACTTTTGAACTTTTTTAATATTTTCAAACTTAAATGTCTATGAAAACCCATTACCAAATTACCTACACAATATCTTCCCAGTAACATCTATAATTTCTTCTTACTTAATAATACAAGTTTCTACCGTTAAAAAGAAAATAAGGAAAAACTGATAGCCTGATCTCCATACAAAACTGATTGATCTCCTTTTGTATCCTTTTAGGGATACAGAAAGGACATAGGTTATCTTCCATACAGAAAAAGGTACTGTTCTCGAGGCATCAATAAAATTCAACGCCAGACAAAAATGTATGAGCAATAATGATTTACTTTAAATTTTACAAGAATTTTATTCGAACACTTGACATCTATCTCGTTAACAAAGTTACGTTAGCAATCGAAGATAAACATCTATTTGTTAAAACTGACTAAAGAATTTATTGACTAAGTACCTAATTCAGGAACGCCGTTGTGATATACAATAGTCATTATAATTTTACAACCGGTCACAAAAGATATATTATTATATACTTGAATATGTGACGTACGAAGCTATTTCAACGCTTCTATAAATCATTGTATTAAGAATGTCCTCGAATTGAGAATATTTACCAAGCAGTATATATAGTCACATATATTCTCATGAGAATAGCATTCTATTGTTTAGCTGATTTCTGTACATATATTAACAAAACATATAAACTATGTAAGTATTTAAGAGGGTTTTCTGTTTATGTATTTTCCATATTCAGTGTATTTTGAGAAAAATGTATTAAAAATTTCTATTTTTGTGATTTCTCAAAGAACAAAATAACTTTAAATTGATATTTGACTGATTTATTAAAAACTAAAGGCCTCTTAAAAACTAACAGTTAAATCAAAAAAGACATTGCTTTCTTGCGTGGGAATGTCAAAAATAATAAATTTATATTATTCATCACTAACAAATTGAGATAAGGAGTGAGTGAAGGAAGAATGCCTGTATAAGGTAGAATGTATATTGTGTATGTGTGTTATTGTGTATATGTGTATAAGTATTTCTGTGAGTAGTGTGTAGTGTACATTAATTATCATTAACAAATAGTACACCATAAAACTTAGTTCCGGCCATAACGCAACTGGGGTAAGTCTTAAAACTCAATAATATTATGTGTTTATGAACCCTATGGGTGAGTAGCGTCTTTGTTAATAGGGTGCGAGTAATCACTAAGACATGGAGAACTTGATAAAAAATGTACTCTTAAATAATGTAGTTATTATGACAAATTAGTGACGCGCTCCCGACTTCGCCCAGGATGCAATTTTTTTATATACATAAACAATAAAGTAAAATAAATGAAAAATGAAATGTCGTTGTTGAGTAGGTGTTCGCAAATAAATGTAAGTATAGTTTGTACAGTATCCCAATTTAGGTTAAACGTGTAGTGCCAGATTTCCGTAACAAACATTATTCGTGCTAGACTCATAAATTAAGCTTGTTTTGTTCCGTTTAATGCTTTGAAAAGTCAAAAACAAAATCTATTTATTATCAATTTCTGCTTGTCGTAGACTATCTGTAAATATTCTTTATGAACTCTAATATTAGCTCTTATTTAGCTATAGACATCACGATTGTGTTGTTTTAAAAATAGATTTCTTTACAATAATTATATTATAATTAAAAACATACCTACCATAAAAATTTAAATAAACGCAAACACAATAATATAATAATTTTCAAGGAAAACACACTTTTTTAATTTGGCTGTAAGTATTTGCTTAATTTTTTTCCTAATTGTCTTCGTACCTACTGTAACAGAAAACATTTTTTATGAGAAAGTAGGTTGACAAATAGGCATATGGAACTTTATACTTATCATCAGAGATTCGTATTCCTTTCTACTCTATTGTTTAAAGAGTTATAGATTTCGGTTTCTATATGGCTTCTGTAGGTACTATATGGTTCTATATATAAGTATATGTCAATTTGCCATTTAAAGGCTGGCTTATATTAAGTTTATAGGTATTGCAAACAGTTTATATTAAATTTAAAAATTTAAAATTAAAATTGTAATTCATTTATTTTTAGGCAACTGGACCGTAATTATGTTACATTATTATACACAGTTCCACATTAAAACATATAAGTAAAAGCTATTTTTTTATATTCTATATTAATAATAATAAGAAGTAATAATCACAAGATTAAAGTTAAGAACAAAAAATAATAACTGATAAGATTTAAAAAAAACATTACCAAACTGGACGGTATGTGAGCAAAAAAAACTTTCAAGTAACGAAACACAAAACGAGTGAATTTATTTTTGCAAGAAGAAGGCAGTAAAATGTTAGAAGTTATTTTGTCGTTGGCACTATTCGCAACGCACATTGTAAATAAGAAAAGCGGTCCATCCCGTGATACTAAACTATGACAATATCCATCAAACATTAACGAGCATGTTTCAGTGATCAATAAAGTTATTTCAAGTGGCCTCCGGGACCTTTACGATGCCATAGAAAACACAACTGGGTCACGTTTATTTTGTTTTTGAAACGAAACTCACTGAACTTAATTACAAACATTAATATCCGGTCGCGTCTCTGAGCTTCATAGACAAACGTAGTCTACTTGACTATGAATTAATGTGACATATACTCTCAACAAATAGTACAAAACAAAACGTATTCCCCATTTCTTTGACCAGTTGCCATTGAAATATTATAAATCTTGATTTGAGGCATATTTGCCTCAAAGATTTTCTAATAGATAAGAACTGGTTAGAGTTGCCCAGGAAACCAGCCTACAACGAGGTGTGCTAGTGTTCTATCGAAACAGCATTTATTTAAATAAATCTCAAAATGCCCTATACTCCAGTCTACCTGGTAACGTGCGGTCTACCGGACATACTTTAAAATATAAACGAAACTAGAATATTTCACAAATCCTTTACATTACATCAACAAAAACTTAGTATTGTTAACGTAGATGAAAGCTAAAAGAAAGATTAGTGACTCACTATCAGCACATGGACCTCATATACTGAGTCCAATGAACTCAGTATCATTCAGTCGCTCAAACGTACACGTCTTGCACGTACGTTGATACGTAAAAATAAGGACGCAGTTTTTGTTGAAAAATTTGAATACATTTTTATACTCTCTCTATTATTACATTTGTTTGTTGTGGAATTGTTGTTTGTTGAATTGTTGTTGTGGAGATGAGTATTTAGGCAATTGGTTTTATGTAGCCCTTATATCGATTACTTAATGTAAGAATGTGCCGTATCTTTCTGTTTGCTTCCATCTATGATTGTTAACAATATAGTCTCCAACGATATAAGTAAGTATATACTCGTAACATAGATATTATTATAGAATATTTTTGTTTATTTTTACATCAAAACTGTATTGATGCCAACAATTTCATGATCATTCAACGAGGTTCATTGCACTACTCATTCAGAGGTGCGATATTACGTTGTTATAACGGATTCGTTGCATTTCAAAACTGAGAGCAATGTCCTATTCGATAGGTTTCTTTTTAGCTCTAATACTGTCGTTGGATGGAGTGAAAATGAAAATTCCCTGACATGAATTAGTGCTCGACAGATGTGAGTTTAGGAACGCATTCCAGCTGGTCATTTGTTACTGGAATAGAACGTAATCTGGTCAAGTGACACAACGTTTTTTTTTCTAAACTGCTCACAAAAGTTTCGACCTTGCGTCTCTGTTCTAAAGATATACTTGGTCAACATAATTTACAACGGAGCGTGTTTTCTTTCATTCCTAATTATGCGTCGGCGTGTGTAAGTTAATGCGAGATTTTTTTTTATAGAGTGTTACTAGATAAAAATTTTAATATTAAAATGGTCGAAAGTCGTCTAAGAAATGTAATTTTTTCACGTATTTTAATCATCAATAAACTAACCCAACAGACGTTGCATGTTCCGACAAAAGCTATTGCACTGTGGTAGCTGATGCAAAACTTAAACAAAAAAAAAACCGTGTAATTTTTCTAATTTTTCTCTTCATAAGAATGATTTATGCCAGAGCTATCCCTATCCTTTCCTAATCTTTTATCCTAATTCTACTATGCTCGGCAGCGCACATGCAACACCTGTAGCGTTGGTACAGCATGGTAGCCACCTACCATCAAGTGAACTATCAACCTGTCTGTCGACCTTGACATACAAACCTTCCTTAGACTTTAATGAATATAAAAAAACAGCCGAATTGGACAAGATTGGGGTCAGGAACATAGCAGTTATTTGCTCAACAACTGCTATGTTCTAAAGTTGCTTTATATGGCGATTTACATGTAAACTTTTGACATTTTTATGGACAATATACACTTTGGTACTTTGGACTCAAATACCGGTAACATATACATAATTATATGTTATTTTCACGTTGTTATAGAACAATAAAAATAAGCAAAAGCTATATTTGTACTATAAATTGAGCCATCACATTATGAAACCTTAATTTTTTCCATTCACTTTTTCAATTTTTAAAAGTCTTAATAGTTTACATTCACAAAACATATGACGACTATATATTATTACGATTTGGCACTTTTCCCACTGCTCTTTCAACGGAAGGAACAAAACAAGAGACTAAATCATTCCATTTATTTAATTGATTCTTTTTTTTCGCTATTTGAAATTGTATTAAGCGTTACAATTTGTTTTGGTTTATAACTTCGTACACTACTACTGCGAGGTATTTTTTTTGTAATCGTAGTTCTCGCGTCATAAAGGGCATTCTCTTTTTATTAAACAAATCTATCTTTAAAGCTTAAATCTTTATTGGAACTAATCTCGTAAGTTATGCTATGATTAAATCCGGCTATTGTTTCAAGACGGCAATTGTGTACTCTCTATGGCTCAAATAAAATAAGAACTAGTGACAAATTAAGATAAAAATACAAAGGTAAAACTACGCCTTCGCCGTCTACCATACGCACACAAATGCTACTAAACTATGCCTCGCCTTATTAAAATATTTACTAGTAGAAATGTCTATTAGCGCAGTGAAAGGTATCATTTAGTGAGACATTGCAACTACAACAATTTAAATTTCAGCTAAGTTACATGGACTAATTAATCTGCTACGCCGTAGATGCTACAAGTGCTACGATGTTTTATTACTTATGTCCTATCATATTTGAAGTAACAACATCCATTGGCAGGGTACGTTACGTTTCGCAGTCATGAATTAGGCAGTAATTCATGACTGCAAGCAGGCTTTTGCAAGGGGGTGGCCCTTGCAAAAGCCTGCTTGCTGATCTTTATATAAGAAATTAAAATTAAAAATAAAGACTTATATCTTACATACCTATCTATATACACCATTAAATTAACGTTATGTCTGTCTATGACTAAATTTTCAAAGAAACTCATGACAGGATTTGGAAAATTCACTTTGACGAAATCATTATTTGATAAGATCAGGTCAGTGAGTTCATTAGATCGGTACCTTAATGTAAAAAGCTTGACATTGTAGTTTCATTTTTATGAATCACCCCGAGCAAAGTCGGACCCATAAAATGAGAACTACGATAAGTATATCGAAAGAAAAACAATGTCACAAATAACTAATTTTCATAACAATTTTATTATTATATATGCTTAATAGAGCCTTTTTTTAGTTAAAAAATAAAAACTTAAACTTGCATTTATTAAATGCATTTTTTTTATTTTGTATATATAAGTATATATATTTTTACGATAGGGTCCTCCTGTATTCACGGGGCTATAGACCGTAGTCCCTTCCATCCAAAATAAATTAAAAAAATATATACTTCCTACTAGCATTTATAAATGTAAACTTGTATGAATAGTATTCTAGCTAGATGATCGAAATCACGGCACGACTAGTTACACAAAAGAATTTTTAACTCGCTTCCATTTTGTGTGTTCATTTTCCATATATCGTTCGTTACCTAACGATATTTTTACGTTCATCGGTTATCATGTTACATGGAACAAGCCATAGTTTTATCTTTTATTTTATGTATATATAGCCTTTCATCTTCTATAAATATTTTATGCGTGCTCGTGTAGTTCGTGTATCAAAGTAACGTTATGGAAGCCGAAAGCCACTTAAAATGTTTGCTTTAATTCAAACAGAATTTCTCTTTGGTTTCGTTTTGTCAACGAGAGCATCTGCTGTCACAACAGACTCCGATTCATATGTAAACCTTAGCCACTTCACTGTGCAAGTACTTTGCAAAGAATATTTGTAAAATCTCTATTTACTTTGTTACTGTTATATATGTATGAAGTATATGTATAATATATAAAATAAATACATGAATTAATTTACCAATTTAACAAATTATTTAAAAAATATTATTAAATGAGTCTCCTTCATAAGTAGAATATTACAAACCAGTACAAAATCATATAATGAAACGCTATGAAGAATTGAATTACATTTTATGAGTTGGTTTTAAATTGTTATTTAGTATACAAACTTTACCTTAAGTATCTACAAACTTCAAATCTTAATCCTAAAAACCTAGTTCTATTGTGTCTCGACTTATTAACAAGTTACTTTCACATCCATAAGAAATATAAATATTACTATCGACATTCACACAAGTAATCGAAAACAATTTATTTAAGGCCGCGAGCAAAAGCAAGTCAGAAGTGAAAAGCAAAACATTGTGACAATAGACACAGTGTATTATTACTTAGGATTTCATTTAATATTCTTGCATTGAACACATATTGCTGTCGTCTCGAATAATTGCAAGTCCCTTCGCCTTTGTTACATTAGATAGTTGGTGTGCTGCCAAATATAATCACAATAAGTTAATGCGACCAGTATTTCTGCATGACGGAATCGATTGAAAATTACGACACTATAGTACCAGTAATGACTCTGAGTCAACATCAGCTGGATATGTGCCACGAAAAACCAACAGTATTATTGGGAAATGTTTCTAAGGCACAACTTTATAGAGTAACATTCTACAAAATGATAAAAAAATGATATAAAACGATAACGCTAAAAATTGTTCTTACTATATCAATTTAAGTGCATAATTACAATTCTCCAAATTTTGTAAGCTATTCTCCAAATTTTTTTTATATTACAAATAAGCTAAAAGAACATACGAGTACAAATAAACGTGTTGGTCTAATTTCTTTTTAATATTTGGAGATATAGTATTATAACGTCTCAGGGGCCCCGTATTTGATTCCCGGCAGGGACTTTTCCAAATGAACTTTGGAATCTTTGGAAAATGAACTTTTCCAAGTTTGCTCTGGAAAAGTTCATTTTCTAAAGTTTGGAAGGTTCCAAGTTTGCTTTGGTCTGGATTTGGAAAGTAGTGGCAAGGCACACTGCGTTTCGCAGTCATTTGGGCAGTCCATCTGGCGGCAGTAACCACCCCCTCACAGAAGACCAACGTGAGATAACAGCATACCATCGAAATAATATATCTTTGTATTCAAGTTCGCTGCAGCATACGTGCTGTTGTGTTTCGGTGAGTGAATAAGGGATGCCAGAGCTCATTACCCTATCCCTTCTTTATCCCCTATCCTTCTAAGACTGGCAGCGCACTTACAGCACCTATGGCGTTGCTTGTGATATAGGCGATGGATGCCACCTACCATCAAGTGGACCGTTAGCCTGTCTGACGACCTTAACATTAAAAAATAATAATAAAGATGTTATATTATAGTTAAGTTATTAGTTTATAGTTAACTCTATTATTTTGTTAGCTCTTAAACTTTTTTTGTGTTTAAATATAATCTATACATATAATAAAATCGCAAAGGAACCGTGTCTGTACATTAAATATTTAAAAATAAACTATTTGTACACATTGTAGTTGTACGAAGTCAAAAAATAGTTTTTAGAACTTTTGTTTTTTAATTTTATATTTCACGGCTCTTGATAGTCTCTATCAATGAAAAATATAGCTACACGCAATATGTAGAAGAGTTAATTTTCAATGTACATATAGGTACGATCTTATTACACAGTAAGCTTGCGTTAAGGTGGAACTTTCAACAAACAAGTTAGTCGATAGTTGTGCCAGGTGATCCGGTCAACTTGGGTTACTTGCAAACTTTGGATCCAATATTGGTCCGGGCTTAGCACGAACGGGATTAGTATGTTCAAGCATACTCGTACCCTGCGACATACTCGTATGTGTTTGTTTAACGAAACTACTTTATAATTATATTGTTTAATAACTATAAATACAATCTTAATATACCCCTACATAATATGATTTATAGTCGCTTTCCGCGTCTTTCTGTATATCCGCTGAGCAAGCAATGGATTTTGATGCGGTTAGATGAGGTTAGATAGTCCAGTAATGGACGTTCTATGTCTGAGTTGATGATGACCATTTCTGGTTATCCTTGACAAAGCTAAAATCTAAATATTGCATAAAGTATGTGAAGAAAGTAGTATAAAATATTCTATTTACTCCACACATCACATATTATCATCTTCTTCTTTATCTTATTGTCCTATATTATTCTTCTTTATTCTTTAAGGGAGTACTGTCGCCAAACAGGATGTTCATTTTGACTGCATAACGCATACAACTCCACTGTTAGATAAATTAAACACTAAAGCATTTTAGGTAACCAATTCTGATTGAAAACGGCGTATTAGTGCGAAAATTGCATCTACATGTTTATACATATGTATAAGAGCACTTTGGCGCGGAGCTCAAAGTAAGTAAATACAGCAAGTAATAGTGCATCGCTCATGTTAAAGTGCTCTAAGCAGTGTAATATCCCACATCAGCGCAGGGTCAGCCTTCAGTTTGTTCTCTCTACCGTGAGACGGAACTTAGGTTGAGTGCAGACCAGTGGAATCCGCAACATACTCGTATAAATAAAACACAATATATTATATGATAAAATGCCAACTTTGAATTCTAAACATATCCTTACATATTATAAAACAAAGTCCTCCGCCGCGTCTGTCTGTCTGTCTGTTAGCGATAAACTCAAAAACTACTGCACTGATTTTCATGTGGTTTTCACCAATGGATAGAGGGATAATCAGGGAAGGTTTATACGAAAAAAAATGGCGAAGCCGATAGCGGGACAGCTAGTTTTTTTTAATAAAATATATATTATAACTCTCTTGTACACCATAGTGTACACAGACAAAGTTGCGTTATTGAACTTAATATACTGATAGATAGATTATTTATAAATAATACTGAATTTTATATATCTAAGCATAATTATTATCAAATTCATAGAAAATCGTGTTGGACGTACAGGCAGATTAAAATGTTTTGTATGGGGACTGTGAACGTGTTAAGTGGATTAAAACATGTCTGCTACCGTTATATTTTGAAAAGCCACATGAAGTCCACTAAATATTTCCAAATTATTGTATTAGATATAGTTAACTTGTGTATATTCTTCCCTTTCTTTTGTGTTCTTTGTATCCTCAGCTTAAATTAACTCGCAAGGCCCGTTTAAACTCACTTTAAAAGCAACATTCAGGCTCAAAGCTGTTTGCTTAAGCGTTAGGTATTTTCTTAATAGATATTGTTTGCTTTTCAGATCAGCACTACTAAGTATACACAATTTGTTTATGCTCATCGTACACATAGATTAAATCACATTTGCTTTTTTTTTTAATATAATTTTCAGAGAAACGTAATAGGTTAGTTGTAGTGTATGTATGTTTAATATGTGGAGGGTAATCTCCGGAACCACTGCACCTATTTAAATAGAACATTTAGACAGACGGGTATATTATTATAAACATTAATCTCTCCTAATTGTTCTCAGTCGAAGTCGGGGCGCGTCAGTATACTTATAAAATAAAGCCGTTTCCCACCTCTGTCTGTTTCTCCATTCACTTCTTTTAAACTACCCAATGGCCCGTCTGGCAGTTGCAACCACCCCCTTAATATATAACCGTGAAACAACAGTATGTGTGCTTTTGTGTTTAGATGAGTAAGTAAGGGATTCGATATCCCTTATCCTCAATCCTATTATGGCAAACAGCGCAATAGCAGGCGTTGCTCGCGTTATAGGCGACGGTAGTCACCTACCTTAAGTGGTCCATCAGTCTGTCTATCGAACTTAATATAAAAAAATTGTCGCTGCCGCGGAGTCGTTATAGAAGGGAAGGCTTACCATTTACCTATAATTTCGATAGAGTTGTCAGTATATACCGCCGACTGGACAAGACCTTATAGAACTACATTCCAAGATATAAAAAGTTCAGTTGGCTTGTTTTAATGGGGACTAGATAAGCACGGCAGGAGATATTAACATGCTTATACGGACCAATTCGTAGAAGCATTTTAATATAGTCACCATCTCAAGTTAAAAATTCAATAAGTTTTCGTAAAAATAACTACATACGAGTTTTTTTTTTCACGGATATATTTATTAAACCAAATTTAAAAATAATAATAATGGTTGTTACCTCATTTAATAATGGTATTCCTTCTCAAAGTATGAAATTACTCCATCAATATACTTAAGTCTATAGTTGAAAAAATAAAATGTGGCTCTATGTCTTGGACACGGCCGTGCGTTTTACGTAAAAGTACTTACGTTACGACTAATATTTTCTATGAGCGTATTATATGTATTGTATATATTCAATAAATTGGAATTTACCACATGTAAAAAAAAACTTTGATCCTTTAGCTATCGAGTGGTGTAAATAAATTTTGGATGTGGATGATAGATAACACCATCGAACTGTAAGTATCCCTCAATTTTGTTATCATCACTTTTCTGAATTGCCTCCTACTATGGAAGCGGAATTAAGAAGTATTTACATATTACCTATATGTATATCCAAACCTCAAAAAATGCAATAAGAAACGCTATAATTGTTACTGAAACATAAGAAAGAAAAATCGTTTTGTAATAATACAGAGTATTTTGAATATTTAATAAGTACATGTTTAGGTGGAAAACATGTAGCTACCAAACGCTTCGGGCCGCGTCCCGTGTTAGGCATTCGGTATGTTTGCGGTCTAACAACTCCGAAATATGTGCCCCGGCGAGTTCAGCCTTCTAATATTGATTAATTGTACCTACTCGTTTCATGCTACTACACATTACGACAACCCGAATTTAGTAAGTAACTAACAAGCGGGACGCAAATTTTCGCACGGTTTGATTTATTTAATAATATGTATGACGTCTGAATTCAGTATCCGTATATTAGGAGCTAGGGAAAAAGTGTCCGTAAAGAGTACCTATATTATGACGTAACTACCTAATGTTCCTTGTGATTTCCAATACATGGGAGGCCTATGTCAATGGACGTCCTGCGGCTGAGATGATGATAATGATGATGATAACAATATGCTAGATATAATACGTGTAGAAGCTGAATATGAATGGTTATAAAGGAAAAATATGTTCAGCAGTGGACGTCCTATGATGATTACCAGTAAAATTTAAGCCGCTAAAAGAATTTGTATCCATGAAGTCCGTTGTGTGTGTAAAAAAAATTACTTTCATTATCTGAACGTTCGTCAGCAAATCATGGAGTTGAGTTACCTCCTTTGGTATACCCATGTGTTTCTGATTTTTTTACCCATGTATCCTATGTCCTTTATTGTACTCCCTAAAACGTGTATGAAAAATTTCATGATTATCGGTTCAGTAGTTAAGGCGTGAAAGCGTCACAAACAAACAAACTCACTTTCGCTTTCATAATATTAAGTAGTTTGGATTAGACGTGTTTTCCTTGGAAATTGTTTTATATATTTCTGTTGTATAAAATACGCTCCACTATTCCGACTTCTTTTGATATGACTTCTTTCTCGTTTATAAAATGAGACTTTCAAATAAAAGGACTTTTATGTGCTTACTAATTGGAACAAATTTGCTTTCTGTAAAAAGTGTTATAGATTTAAAAGGCGATGTGTGTATGTCTCCTATAGACTTTAAAACCGCTGAACCGATTTTTTTGAAACTTTCAGACAATCTTCAGATTAGTCCAGCAGGTGTTCCTGTGAAGTCGGATCGGATGCGGACGAAGTCGCGGGCTCATACTAGTGTTCCATAACGTTCGTAGTGTTTTGTAAGGTATGCGAAATCCATAGTTGTAGTAGATTGATGTTTTAGTCATACAAACTGCAATAGTTGAAATGGATATAGCTATCCAATTGTGTAGTTAAATGTTGAATGTAGATGATAGATATAATAGATAGATACAACATCAAACTGTATCCCCCGATTTTGTTATCATTAGTTCTGTGATTTCCTTCCACTAAGGAAGCAAATTTAAATATTTATTCAATTCATTCATAAGCTTATATTCATTTGTCAATAAGAGTGATGCCGCGAGTTAATGTAACTTTTGTTTATTTTACTTTAGTATGTACGGTACACAATTTTATGCGCATGTGGTTTTCATAACAAATACTTTGTAAATAGTATTGCTTGTTTACCTAAATAAATTTGACTAATAAATTATGGCTTTATTCTCGGTCACATCGGTTTGACATCACACGCAATAAACTATCTCATTACGTTAAATTATGTTGCCAAAATGTATACATTTATTACTTTATGCTTATGCACTTTATCGTAGACTTGATATAGTTACAATGTTTATTATTGATTAGCCTCGTGATCCTTTAATTTCCCCTTTGTGACAAATATCGGTTTTATGACAATATATTCCAATATTTCCAATGTAAAAATGATTGTATACCTAGTGCGCTTTATATACCTAGTGTAATCATTTACTGAAAATATGTTGTCAGATTGCGAACTGATGTCAACTAAATTTCTATCAAGTCCTGAAAAAGCTCCACAACAACATGATTTCATAAAAAAAAACCGTGGCACTCCGGGAGTGCCGACAGAAGTGAAAACTTGAATAATTAAGTGTGTATTTTTTGAATCATCAGGAAAGTACATACTTATATACAGTGGTGTCGGTTACACGGTTACAAGTCGCGAGTTCAATGGTTTTTTCCCTTCTCAAAATTTCCCATCTCAATAATGCCCAACGCGCCTAACGAAGTTTTCACTTCAATCGGTTTAAAAACCGGTAAAAAAAACATAAGCTGTTGAACTGCACGTCAGAAGTGAAAACTTTAACTTTACAAAAAAAAAGCTTAAATAGTTTATTTTTTTGATGGCAGATATCGCTGCGCCGGCAGGGTATAACGCGCTAACGTTTCGTTCCTCAAAATCCCTTACACATTTCATTCAAGATTACTATCTGAGCGAGACGCACACCGAGCATGTTCCATGTCGGTCCGTATTTACTGTTTTACTCCCTGTTTTTCTCCATACAAACAACTGCCTAAGCCGGCCTAAAGAACTTTTTCACTTTAAATAGTTACTCGCTATTCCAAATCTATTCCAAATACAACGCGTAACGACGAAGTCGAGGGCAACAGCTAGTGTTTTCATATAATGGATATTAACGAGCTGTGTATTTTGATTCGAAGCGTTAAATTGGAGTGTATATAATCTGTTTTTGGTGGAATCGTAGCGGTATTAAATAGCATCCTATGAACCGATGCCGCGTCAAAACAACGATCTAATGAGTGCCAATTAGAATAATATTATTATTAGAACGCTGCGTGAGTTGTATTGATAATTAACGGCTGTATCGACTACATGCCTAGAGATTTACGAGCCATCAACATCGCGAGATCACAAACATCTGTACTTTGAGTTTTATTACATGTATAGGTGCCTATTTCTTAACAAATTATATATATTGTAAACCTTTGTTGTGTATTAATAAATTTACTATATATTAGTTCAAGTTGATTAGTTTCAAAGGTTCATTCTGTGTTTTGAAATGAGTCGAAATGAATTCAAAATGAAATGAATTATTAAACAGAAAAGGTTAAAAAAACCTTTTTATTTATATATTATCATTTACTTGCGACTTCGTCTGCGCTTCTTTTTCTTAGAAGTTAAAACATTTATTCAAAAATTCTCAAAATAAAAAAGAATTATATAAATATTTCTTCATTTACTAAAATTTTTATCAAAAGTCAGATTGCCGCTTTTGAAAGTATTCAACTCATATACCTAATAAAAAACTTTTAGGTTCCCATATAGCATATGAGCAAAAATTATTTTTTGTCATATATGGAGATAACGACGCAACATTCTTTATTTTGTATAGCAAAAACAAAACTGTAAAAGAGCCCTTAGCATTTTTCGCCCGTTGATACATTGCTTACGAATCCATTAAACGAATTACATTCTTGGCTCAGCTCAATAATACGATATCGTACAAAAACAACGTAACTACGGGAATAATGCGTCCAGTGTGTGACGTATAGCGTATAGCGGTGCCAAGAAGGCTTCGTGTCATAAACCGACCACGCAAGAAAGCTCACGCGTGTTCCCAGACGTCGCATTGACAATGCAACATCGAAATTAGTCAGTTGTTTTGTTGAAAATTCTAAATAGGCACGTTGCTAACGGACGAAAGCTGATCTACGGAATGTAGAGCGCGTCAACGGCGTGACGTCACACAGCCAGAATAAATTGTGACAACACTGGCACGCACTAACTATCAGTAAATTGTAAATGGCAAACCACGTGTAAATAACGAGAAGAAGCGTGGCTTTTTAATTTTTGGAAAGTTTTTACAAACTGCAGGCACTACTGTTTCCGAATGTTCGTATTAGTTGGTAAATTAAAAATTTTCATAAAATTTTTCAACAATATTGGCAAATGAGGATTAAAATAAATAAAATGTATAGAATTAGCTGAAATGTATACTAACTATAATTTATGTATGTATGTACTAACTATGTATTGTTATGTATTATACTTAACTACAAGTTAAGCAAACTGCCATACTGTATTGCGTGACGACGGTGGCGTCGCCACGGCGACAGTAGCGCCTATTTTTTTAAATATTTTTAGACGATCTCTCAGAAACCCAACATTTTTTCAGTATATTTTTTTTTAATTCTTTGTAATGTGAAAAGTCTCTTTGCTCGCACGATTTGCCATGGCATTGTATGAAGTTAAATTTAAGCAAATCCTTTTTTCTAATGCACCATTTCAAATATCAATCTCAGTGTAAGTACATAATAATAAGTACAAATGTAACAAGGGGTCTTCAGAGATTTTATGAATTTAAAAAAGGAAAAAAATAGGTATTTATTTTGACCTCGGTTAGTACCATCACAGGTACCACCTGAATTTGTTTCTTTACATATTATGACGACAAGCAGGTTCTTGGTATTCAATACTTTTATCGACACTAAAGTAATTGCACGATCCTTGCCACCTATTCACGGAATTTTTACTCCACTCAATTCCAGATCTTGTAAAAAATATTTTATTTCATTTATCACGCTTGTAAACTCCGTTATTGGCGTTGCTTTGACGATACAAAAATATTTTTAAAGAGGCAAATTATTACACTTTCGTATATGAACATTAATTACATTCGAATAATGACAAACTATAGCCCGGCTCCGACTTCGTACGGAGTCGAAATTATGAAAAATCCTTTTTTAACAAATGCTTACGTTATAAAATAATCTATCTTATAAATTTCAGCTTTCTAGATTTAGTTGTTTTGTACGTTGATAGTCAGTCAGGAGAAACGACTTTGCAAGTAGTGGCAGAGCACACAGAGTTTCGAAGTCATTTTGGGCAGCTCGTCTGGCAGTAACTCCTTTACAAAGGACCTCAGTGAAACAACAGCAAGTGTGCTCTTGTGTTTCCGTAAACGAGTAAGGGATATCAGAGCCCATTTCCCTATCCCTTATCCTTAATCCTATTGTAGTCGGCAGGCTACCATCAAGTGTAGCGTCAACCTGTCTGCCGGCTTTAACATAAAAAGCTAATTGTGGTTTCTCACTTATAAAATCTTTAGATTATTATACGAATATATCTACTGGTATAAATATAGAAGAAAAAATAGAATGTCACAGTATTTACAATAATGTAATTATTTTGTAATTTTAAAGATAAAACAAACAAACTATCGAAACCATTCATCCGATTTTGAATAGGTAATGTTAAGTACAACTAAAATTAAGGATAATTTAAAGCTAGACTTTTCTTTTGACAGATTTAGGCCCGACTCTATAGGTACGGAGAGTGAGCAGCCTCTTTCATTGCACTTATACTAAGTTGATTATAGCTAGATAATACACTCAAATTGACTGGGTCTCGCGACAATGTCGAATTCAAACTATAGCCCCTTAACGATGTAAGAGAAATCTAGTCCCGCAAAAGGCTCAGCGACCCCTTCACCTCCAGACATCACGTTCTGAGAGGGGGTGGATGTCTCCGGGTCACGGTCCCCACCCATTTCCATAGCAACAAATCACCGCTGTTGCAAATATTTCAGAGTCACGATTTAAAATTAGAGCCCGCTCGGCACAAAAAATACATCTGTTCTCTCCAAACTGTTTGTAGATATTTTAAAACTGTACTAATGCTGTTTTATATTCCGTTTGGATTTTCAGATAAAATAAGAACTGAAGATAGAGCCCTGTCGACTGCAGAGTGAAGTCGGTAAAACTACGCCTTCACCCTGTACAGTCAGGGTACGAAAACCTTTGACAATTTTCAATTTCATTCCTTTATTACTTTTTGAAACTAAAGCACTAAGCAGACAACTGATAGACGTTTGAAATAAAATTTTGAGATGACTGTTAATTGCCCTGTGGTACAAGCAAATGCCGACTTTAAGGTGACCCTGATAGTACATGCACGGTAGTAGTTTAATTGCACACAAATGCAATTAAACTACTACCCTTATTAAAATATTTACTAGTGAAAATCTCGAATTGCGTAACAAAAAGGTGTAAAAAGTGGGATGGAATTACATTTGAAACTTAACTTAAACTTGGAAACTACTCGTAATATTTTCAATAATAAGTATAATTCCTATCCTCTATGATAAGAATAAACAAAAAATTAGGTTATAGTTTGAAAGTATAAAATTTCTATACAGTCAACGGCCTACGCACACCTGTTTACAAAACCTCCTTCATTATATTGTCCTCAAAATACTGTCTTTAATTCTTATTTGATCTGAGTTTGGATTAAGCAAAATATTAAATTTCATCTCCACTAAGGAGCCATAATTTTATTTTTCTCTTATACGAGGAGGTTCTTTGATACTCAAGGCGCACTGGCATAATTAAATCTGCGCTGAAATAAACATAGATTTCCATACGACAGCGGTACTGACCGACGACGAATTAATTACAGTTTGTGCTTAATGATATATGCATGTATGGGTATATACTACATCCGCAGTACTGTCGATGTAATTGGAATTGGTATTATGTAACATTATTAACTAAATAATTACTTAAATTACTTTGTTTTGCTTACAGTGACTGCCATTAGGGATTAATATATTTTCGCCAAATCGCCACGCTCTGGTTAACAATCGGGGCAAAGAAGATATTGTCGAAAACAAACTGTTTAACTACAGTTTATTGCTTGTGGCTGGTTAAAAGGAAAATAGTTAACTAGTAATACAATATTATATACCCAATATCGTTTCACCTATTTTTAATGTTAGAGCTATAAAAATGAAATCTTGTAGTATTTTTTGTGTTTGTTGGCGAGCCACCTATCATCAAGGAGACCGTCATCTTGCACGGATCTTTACATAAAAAATTACTATACTTTCTATGTTATAAATAGGAAAAAGTCATATAGATTTTGTGTTCTTTTTATATAGTAACACAAAAATAATCAATTAATCTTTAAATTAATAAATAATATCTTACTTCAAATCTATACTTTAAAATAATTATCTTCTTTTAAAAAAATCTTTACTTAGACGTATCAATTCAGAGAACATATTTATGAGTCACAAAGTATATTCTGATTTAGAGTCAGGAGCATGAGCCTAAAAATTTATAATTTCGTTGTACAGGAAATAGACATACTAATTTTCTTTGTGTCATAATAGCAGTAAACTGGTGTTACCAGAACATGTCTTAAAATTTCTTCTTTCATGTCGAAGATCCAATCATTAATTACCAAAATTAATAATAATAAAACAGCTTCCGGTATGTCTGTAAGTCACAACTAGATGATGCACGCGACTTCGTTGAAAATAAAAAATATATAACTTTTTATCGTTGTGACGACGGTGGCGCCGCGTCACGACAGCAGTAGCGCCCAAATTTTTTTACATTTTTAGACGATCCCTTTGCAACTTAACATTTTTCAGAATTAAATCAAAATCATACCCTATATGTTAATCCAAGTAATAAGCCATCTGTGTGCCAAATTTCATCCAAATCCGTAAAGCCGTTGCGTGTAAGAAGTAACAAACATTCATCTCCACAAACTTCACATTTATAATATTAGTAGAATTAACACTAAGCATCATTTTATTAGACAGAATCGTAAAGCAAAACACGTACGAACAATAGTGTTGTCTGAACTTTATGACAATGTGTCGCCGGCGCTAATACGCTCGTTGGTACCATTCCGCGATGAATTTCCAACTGTGACATAATTCGTACAGGAAACATGTGCAACTGAATCTAATATACGTTCACCCACATTAGTTGAACAATGCTCTTTGGCTGCTGTTCTGCCAGTTCCACTATAAATTTGTATTAAACACAAAACGATTCTAGGTCACACTCCGACATTGACCCATATTAATCCTAATACTAATATTATAAATGTGAATGTTTGTGACGATGGATGTATGTTACTCTTAAGTATACGCAAAAAAAGGCTCAAAGGATTTTTTTTTTAAATTTATTAGTTTATATATTTATTTATTTAGATTACATACAGCCATATATTTAAAAAATATATATTATAGATTATACTCGTATAAAAATAGGCCTAAAGAATCATAAAAATTTTGTATGTAATTATAAAAATCATAATTCATACATTAGTATGAAATACACAGATAGTTTATTACCTAGATGAACATATACTTTTATCCGGGAATAATGTAAGGTTGCCGAGGATAATCACAAAATAAAAAAAAATGTGACAGCACCGTCGTCACAGCGATAAGATGTCACACGTTTTCTCAGGTGTTATAGTTTTCATTTTTCAATGCGGACGTACTCGCTTTCATCGACTTGAATTGTAACATTAATAAATAAAAATATTTTTTATTGCATTTGGTTTTAGGGCCTCTTTCACCAACTACAAGTAAAGTATTGATTAGTTACTTTTAGAAATAATTTTATGTTTTATTAAATTATGCACTCGGTTTACTGCATCCTTCGATAGGCGATTTTTTTTTATTATTTTCTTTTTACTGCTTGGGACTTTTACCGTACAAACTAAGGTACGAGTATATCATCTCCATCATTCCCTGTTACCGGTGACTTTAAATTGCGGATAGCCTACTTGACACATGGTGAAAGAGGCCCTAATAAATGTAAATTTTATAAAAGCTTGTCTTAGAGCAATCTTCGAAGAAATGTGAAGTCTCTATAATCCACTGTTGGATACCTTATAAGTGAAGATGTTGTTAACACATACCTACACTGTTTCATATGTTAAGACTATAGACAGGCTGACAGTCTATAATTGATTATGAGTGGCATGGCAAAAACCAGGGCTAGACACTATTTATCAGTCACTACAATAAAGCCAATGGAACCAAAATCAAATCAAATCAAAATATTTATTTATCAATTAGTTTTCTCCAAGAAACTCTTATGATCGTCATTATAAATTTAAATTTACCAGGGTTTCGGAAAAAAGCCAAGATGACGATCCTGAGAAGAAACCCCGAAAGAAAATCATAATACTATTCTTTTTGTCATATTTAAAATATAAAATTACAATGAATTTTAAATTAATTTTATACAAAACTAAAGTATATATACAATACTAAACATAGTACGAGTATGAGCTCCGAATCGCTTAAATCTAGCTTTATTGTCGCTTAAATCATCAGTGATTTTATAATAGCCTTTCGAGAGGAGTTTGAATTTAATTACACTTTTTAATTTATTTATAGCTAAGGCTCTGATTATCTCAGGTAGTTTAACCACAGTGTGTCCCAATCATAATCTTAGAATTGACAAGCAGAAATGGAAATGAGTGTAATCGATGAATACGCAAAGGAACGCCGTCAAAGTGTTTTATTGTTGAGCAAATAGCCCTCCAGCAGACATTCATTGACGCCGACTTGACCGTAAAGCTCTTGTGGCCGTGTAACTCATTTCAACAACAACATACGAGTTCATACACTATGTCAAAATGTCGGAGAGTTGCTGACGCTTTCCGTACTATTTAAACTTAAATTAAGTTTTATCGTCCCTTCATTAAGGTGACTTAAAATGACAAGCACACAACCCTTACGCCGTACATTTCCTATATATATATATATATATATATATATATATATATATATATATATATATATATATATATATATATATAAATTATGCTTATAATTATGCGTATATATAGTATAAATAAAAGTCGCCGCCCGCGTCTGTCTGTACGTCTGCGCTAACTCCTCCTAAACTACGCAAAGGATTTTGATGTGGTTTACACCATTAGTTGGTTTTTTTTAAATTATATTAAAACCTAATTAAGTTTTTATGTAAGTAGGAAACAAAAAAAAACAATATTTTGCGGAAACTGTCCGCGTCTGTCCGTTGCTCCGCTGAATTCTCTAAACCAACCAACGGATTTTGATACAATTTTTCATTAAAACCTTATCAAGCAAGAACTATAGTGGATAGTCTCCCTCCAGTGCCAGTGTTTCCATTTAAAAGATGTAATTCAGCGTGTACACCTTTAGCTTTTAAATTATACTAGCGTCCCGCTCCTGGCTTCGCTCGGGATGCATTTTATATACACACAAACTTTCCTCTTCTGTCTCTCTTTCCATAATTGAAAACCGAATTAAAATCGGTTAAGCACTTTTGAAAAAAACTTCCTTTTTTATGGGATATTCATGTTTTATAAGACTTAGTTCACCTACTGTCTTATAATGTGTTGTGGTTTACGCCTCGTGTGGTTTCGTAATCAGAACTTTTATTACAGCGTCTATATACGAATGCAATTGTAATGAAAAAGTGACGTAGCGCACGCCAGCAAGCCAAATTTCGAAACAATATTTGTGTAAAAAAAATCTAAAAACATTGGCCCAGTGCTCAGCTGTAAAGGCGAATTGCTCTTAATATCGAAAACAAATATGATTGGACAGTTTCGTTTGTTAGCATATCGTACTAGAGTAGTTATGTTTATTGCACAATGTAGGCTCGCAAAAATTTTTTTTTTATTATATGTTAGTAAGCTAAAAAATTTAAAAAGAAACATGTCGGTCTCATGTCTATATATAAAAATTACGTTTCACGTTGTGTGTCCTCGATGAACTCCTAAACCACTTAACCGATTTTGATAAAACTTCGTAACTATGTGTAATGTAATAAAAATGTAATATAATATAAAATAACAGTACAATACTTTTGTACTTACTTTCAGTACTTACGTGTGTTTGTAAACAAAAACCTAGGATTTGGATTTGATTCAATTGTTAATAAACTGCTTTGTGTCTTCGAAGAAACGTTCAATGGCGACCACTAATTCAATTCCATTAAAAGGTGCTCTCAATAAGTGAATGTCGCAGAGTTTTACCCAAAGATCCATTCCAACTTTTTACTCGTTGCCTCGCATTTGCAACAATCCTATTAACCTTTTAAGACTTCATCTACTAACAAATAACAATTGACGTCACGACTCGTAGCTTCACAATGCTATGTTAACTGTATTTGTGGTGATTTGAATGTTTTTCATTTTAGCTAATTAATCAGTAGTTATTGTCTAATATAATATAGTATAATTAAAATTACTATAATTTAGGATGAATTTGTGATCTAAAAAATAAATAAATAAATATTATTAAATATTTCATAATAAATTATATGCTTATATCTACTCTAGTATTCAGTTTATTATAAAAGTACTTAAAACATTTAATGCTACCTAAAAATACGCTTCTAACGATGTATAATATGCATATATTTATACAGAAATAAAAAAAATACTAGAACAATGAACCTAAAACTAAAAACCTTAAAAAATATAATATAATAACTAAAATATATTATTAAAAGGAGTCCCTTTAAGCAAGATTCCGAAGATACTGGCAGCGTTCCCCCTTTGAATAGTTACACTAATTCTTTGTCCGAGGTAGCTGCCAGCTCTTCGGTCTCCTGTGATGTCGACTAACCTTTGTGGTGATTTATTTAAGGCGCTTGTAGTCGTCAATAGAGTTGGCCGTCTGGGCGGGGTGTATACTGGAATTAGTATATTTCGATTTACATACTACTAGGTTTTGCCCGCGACTTCGTCCGCGTTTTATCCGATCTACACCAAACCAGCTACCAAACTTCACAGGATCACCCGCTGGACTAATCTGAATATTGTATGAAAATTTCATCAAATTGGGTCAGCGGTTTTGGAGTCCACAGGGAACATATTGGAACATACATTGCCTTTTATATTGCCTTTTACAAAAAGCCTTGTATTTTTAATATTCGAATCAACTGGATATATTTAAATATAATACTCATTAAATATAATATTTAAATATAATATAATTCAAAAAAGATACTCGTATTACTCGTGACGTACTACGTATTTAGATAAAACATGTATCCAAGACACATTCACAACCCATTTTTTCTTAAATACTCGTAGAATGTCTACTTCCTAGAAAAATGTGCAATATTCACAACCTTCATAATGAAGCTAGGTCTTATTACCTTAAATTTATTTTTCTTCACATTCATTATTACTATAATTCATTCCACTCTCTATAAGACTAATTTAGGAATATCTTCGGCATAAAAATGTAATATTCTCCCGTGCTGCAATGTCTTCCACTTTATTAAAGCGCTTCAAGCAATGTGATAAAAATGATTGTCGTGCCTTTGCCAAGCTCTCACTATATCTTATATTATTTTGTATAATCATATACACTTTCATACACAATATATGCACTTTTATATAATGTATATGAATACAAAATGGAATATTTATGTTTTTCTGTTCTAGACATTTTACTGATAGCAGATATTTTAATTTTCATATTTTCATTATAGGAGTATTTATAAAAAACTAGCGAGCCGCTCCCAACTTCGCTCGGGGTGCAATTTTTATATATGAAAATCTTGCCCTTTTATCCCTTTTTACACGTCTGAAAAAGGAATTAAAATTAGTCTACCCATTCTTGAGTTTTTGAAGCGTACACAAACAAACAAGTTTTATTATGTAAACAAATATTAAATTTAAAAAATCTAATCAATTTTAAACGATAGAGGAGAAGATATGTGGCCTGTATGTGCCAAAGAAATTAGTGTATATGTAAAAGTTACTCACATAAGTAATATACATAAATTAATTAATAATTAATTAAATTAATTAATTTTTTCCTAAGGATATAAACATTTTATATATAAGTTAGTTTATAATATAAATTGTGAACTCAAAAAGTAGTTGCCTAATAGTAATATTAATAACAACTGGCAGGAATCTATTCAACAATTTCGTATGGCACCCGTATAAGTTTTCTAATTAACTGAGTATATATACTCGAAGACATCCTGCCGCGAGCTTGTTTTACGTTTCAATATTACATCTTACAGGACCTTTTAATAAGTGAAGTATGTTTCTAAATTATAAGAGAATATTCATGAATACATGTAATTTTGATGTCGCACTTAGATTAACTACTATTAGACGAGGATAGTATAAAATTAATAATATGGATGTCTAAATAAATTTAGTGTTTTTACTAGATTTTTTTTTTTTACTTATATGTAAAGCTTGGCAGGCAATGTGTGTGAGATTACTACTAAAAATATTTTAACTCTTTTATAAATGTACGCGGTTTGACGCGCTGCGCTATGACCGCGATTGCGGTTGGCACAGTGCGTTCGCTACCAAACTCCTAATAAAATTTATGTACTCTATATAATCAACAGTGGCGTATTAATTTTGAAAGGCCAAACTTTCAAATAAAAAATTGACTTTATATTAACCTGTTTCTCCAATTTCGACTATCATGCAATTTGTTAACTATTCAGTTATATGTTTGTTAGTTATACAAGAAATGTCCCATTTGGAACATTTTGGGAAAATCATAAATAAATATGTTTATTGTACCTAAAATGTCCCACTCCAATTATAATATCTTTGTGGACATTTTGCAACTTTCAATAAATATTTTCTTGTAGGAAACTTTCAGTCAGTTATTTCGTAAAAAATTTAAAACATTTTCAAAACACACCAAGTTTGGGCTCTTCCTAACAGAAACGGCCAATTGATTTTTTTTCTACAATACACGCCGAATGACACGTTATAAAAGAAATTGGGAAAATATTAATACTTATTTTTTATAAAAATAAAACCAGTAAAAAAAGGATCATCACAATTAGTAGGCAGGCTGACGGTCCACTTAATGATAGTGGTTACATAAGCAACGCCAAAAGACAAGCAAGTGCGCTGCACTGCCTCCAAATGGCGGCCAAATAAGAGTATATGCAGAACAAGACCTTTTTCCAAGACAACCTTATCCATTATGAAAAAACTTAAATTTCATAAGCCACCAAATATATGAGTATGTAAATGTTAGTATTTCATTTTGCCAAGATGTTGTCCACAAATTTAATATCACCTCTGTAAAATGCCGCCCAGGTGACCGTAATAACAGAGTATCAATCTTTCCACGTCCAGCTATAGGCGGCGGCTTTGAGGTTGGTAATAAATGTTTTTTTAGGCCTCACCTTCTCTCCTCACAGCCGTTATCATTTGGTTTTTTTCTCATGACCACGCAATTATCATAATTATAATTATTACCCATAATATTTGTTTGTTAACAACAGATTTGTTATATAGCATAAAACAAAGAAAGAAATGTGTTTCACTAGTTCTTGCACGCGACTTCGCCCGCGTAACTTTATAAGATATAGCCTATGTTACTCGCTGATAAAGTAGCTTTGTATAGGTGAAAGAATTTTTTAAAATCGGGCCAATAATTTTTGAGTTTATTCATTGTAGATACAGATCTTCTCTCTTTATAATATTAGTAAGTATTGATTAAGAGTATCATTACTTTAGGAGCATACCTATTTACAAAACTATATGAATAATTAATACGACGACAAAATTATATGATGGTCCCCACATAGAATATCCCTTAAGATGGGAATAGGTTTTCAACCACATTGGTTTTCAAATGTTGACAAAAAATGCGAGGAATGTACGAAACGATAGAAAAACAATTTCCAAAATTGATAAATATACTTACCGCATTCAATGCCTGATCTTGTATTGAAATCTAGATCCTAAGATCGTTAATTTCTCATTAGTATTAATGACAATTATATAATATGTTAATATTATATACATTGGAATCAAGTTCATATCCACAATTCGCGAACTATGGCTTTGCGCCAATCAAAACTAATCCAATTTCACGATGAACAACCGCGAAACTAACTCATTTGTTTGTATTATCTGTATTAAACACAGATTTATACTATACTGCTCGATAATTTAGTAGCCTTGCCCTATTTTCCGTGTGATTCATAGCCGAGCGATTCTTCCGGTGAAATCCTTTGTAATTGTGTGTTTATCCTTGAAGTCCGCTGAAACACCTGTGTGGACATTTATGAATGGGTTTGTTGATTTGTTTTCAAGAGGTGTTGTAATTTTTATTTTAAAAATACGAAATATCACACCTTTATAACTATAAACTAAACATATACTAATATTGCAGAGGAGTAAAGTTTGTATTTAGGAGGTAATCTTCGTAACTACTCATTCGGTTTAAAAAAAATATTTCACCAATATTTCAGGATGGACATAAGCTAAATATTCCACGTGGGCGAAGCCGCGGAACTGGCACCAGTTATCTAAAAATAAGGATCCGACGTTTAGCAAGAATGTAATGCCACTTTAGGCGTTACATTTTCTTATTTTACAACTCAGACGAAGTCGCGGGCACCAACTAGTTATAAAATAAAGTCGCTGTCCGCCTATGTCTTTTACTCCACTAACTTCATCTAATTAACTACTTCTAAACTACCGAGTTTGATACGGTTTTTACTAATAGAAAGAGCGATAAATAAGTAAGAAAATGCTCAAGAGAATGCTCCCTGGAAAGAAATTTAAATTTGGAGAGTTAATCGCCGAAACTGAGGCTTATTTTGAGGCTATTCGTACTAAATCGTACTATAAAAATGGTATCGAAAAATTGTGTGACCGCTAATAATCGTTGTATTGCTCTTGAAGGCAAATTGAATAATAATGAATAACAGCATCCTGCTGAGTTTTATTTATTCTCGCACGTGCACATATTGTGCTTCGGAATGTCCGTCTGATTCAATTTTATTAATGGACTTGGACGTTTGCCCCACTGACTGAAACGCGACTATTCTATTTGTCGCGAGACGTATCTTATTGCGTTGTCCTGTACACGACTATGTGATCTATGCACTTGTGTTTAGGTTTCTTGTTGCAGAGCCCCTTGAAAATTCGCCATAGCTCGTAAGGCTTACTGCAAACTTGTTTAAAAATGCTTCGCATATTACGACGTACTATTTTTGTAAAGATATTTTATATAAAAAATGGGGTGGGGCTATGTCGCGGACACGGCCGTATGTTTTACATGAATAATGTACGTTATGAGTAATATTATGTTTGAGCGTATTATATGTATAATTATATCCAAATAATTGGAATATACCATATATACTAAAAAAAATTAGCTAAGTATCGAGTGGTGTAATTAAGTTTTGGATGTAGATTATTATAATATTATAAAGTAGATTAGCTCCGATTTTGTTATCATCATGCTTTCCACTGTGGAAGAAAATTTAAAGAAGTTATCACCTCAAAATGAGATAAAAATGTAGTTAGTTAAATGTGTAAAAAAACGTAATATAACGTATATACGAGTACACGAAAAAACTTGCAACGACTTTCCCTCGTAGTACTTAATTCAGTAAATGGTTAATTTTTACTAATAACAACTTCGGATATAAAAATGAGATATTCTTGACACAATAGCCACTTTCGGAATTTAAACACTTCTGTATATAAGTTTATTTATATTAGCTATACAAATTTATTCTACATTAGCTGGTGCCCGCGACTTCGTCCGCGTTGGAAAATAAAAAATATAACACCTGAGAAAATACATGGTAATATATGACATCTTTAGTGCGGCTACAGCTGTTGACGACAGTGTCGCCACCACATTTTTTGTATTTTTCGCTGAACCATTTCAAACTTTGCTTTTATTTATCTATTATGATAAAAAAGCCGGGAGCGGGTCGCTAATTTATTATAATTTATTAGGTATTTAGTTCCGCTGTTTGTAGTGGGACTTCTTTCATAAAACGAACTATAAAACCATAAAGGTTCTTAAGATGCATTTATTTAAAAAAGAAATATTTAATAAAATATGTAGGTAAGTGTGTGTAGCGTTCATAAGGGGAGATGTCGGAGACTGCATTGAGTCAGTCATGGAGATGTCAACAAGGTCGACCCGCTTTCAGAAACATTAACGATATTGCTTCTGAACTAATTTTACGATCGACATTGATGATTGTATTATATTTGACGATATAAGGGCCGACATTTTGTGTGTGATACAGGCCTTTTCTTTTATATATAAGTTTTATTAAAATATTGACGAGATAATTTGTCGAGTTTCCAACGGGAGCCGCTTACCAATTCCGTACTACGTAATTCCATGATTTCTTCGTAGCAATACAGACAAGTTTTTGCATGAAAATAACCTCGCTATAATATAAATTTAAAATGGGGTACTACCATCCATAAAGCTTTTTCTGAAATATTGGAATTCCTGGCGTATATTTTATTATTTTCGCGAGTTCAATAAGTGCTGCGAATGTTTTGCATCGCATTCTGTATTCGGTTATTAAAAGACAGAACCGAACGTTGGCGAAGGTAGCACCCTACCATCGAGTGGACTGTTAGCCTGTCTTACTACCTTTATATAAATCCAAAAAGAAATTTTATTTAGCAGTCTATTGTAGCTCAATGACTAAACGACTCAATTGACTTTGATTCAATTTTCTATATAAACAGCTGAAACTTTGTATAAGAACTTAAGCTTATCCAAACTAGTAAATGTTAAACTAATCAGAATCGTTTTAAGCCAACGAACAAAAGGATCTTTTTGTCTCTACCGAAAAAACATGAAATAGAATACCACAATTAATTTTGATTTCGGCATATTCTAGACTAGAAACTTTGGCTAAACGTGAAATATAACTCGAAAATCTGAGTGTCCAATTTGATCAAATTATTCAAATAAATTACTAATAAACTAAGCTAGTACTCAACTAATGTATTACTAAGATGCATAGTTATTTATGTAACCTTAATCCTAATTTGTTTCAGAATGGCCTTGCACTGAATGGGCGTGGCGGTACAGTCGCAATGGCCGCTGTTAATTCGGTGAGTATTACCATAGAGCAATTAATACTAAGTATTATTTAATTCCATTACAAAATTAATACTTAAGAATTTAGTAAATACACACTGTAAAATACTTTTTGTATACAAAGTAGAAGGGGCTAACTCCTAGTAATCCAGAAAACTACTCTAAATATAAGTAGTTTCTGTTGCGTCAGTTTTAAGTGTAATCATTCTGACATTTGTAGAAGCACAGCTCATCTATAGTTGTGTACTAGAAATATTACAAATGCAGGATGCATTATTGCTATGCCATTTTCGATTTCTACAGTTTCCAATGTGTATCTTAAAATAAATGTATCTTTCCAACATGAATGAAAAATTAAACGATTGTTGATATTTCACAAGTTAAAATGTCACGTTGAATTTAAAAAAAGGTTGTATTCGTAGGCAAATAGGACGGTGCTGCGGATGGAATGCCCGTGTTTTCCATAGTATCATAGGCAATCAATTTGGTGTAGAATCGTAGTAACGGAATGGGGTCAGAGTATATTTGCCATTGCAGTGACGTCATTGATTTTGTCAGTTTTATGTTTCAAAGGAAAACGTAAGCTGACCTCTAAACTGATCAAAATTCCCTTGTCTCGATTGTATATTGGTGGATTTAGAAATTCGATATAATTTCATTAACCCGGTAGCCTGGAGCCACAGAGGGCCCCGGGGTGACAAATGTCACGGGTTATTCAGGAATACTAAAGCTTCAAAAGTAATCGGTTCTGAGTTTCAGACAGATTATTTGATGGAATTAATAAGATATTCATTTGCTGCCATTTATTCCAATATTTTCTATCCTAATAATATTATAAATAAGTAAGTTTGTGTGTTTGGGTATTTGGATGTTTGTTCCTCAATAACGAAAAAAGAGCTCAACAGATTTAAACACACTACAGATTTAGATAGTTATTAATAGGGTTGTTTTTATCCTGAAAATAATGAAAAAATGTTATGTTCCCGAGGGATCGTGCAAATGTATAAAAAAAAACGGTGCCGCCAGTGGCAGTGCCACCGTCGTCACATCGATAAAAATGTATAATTATATTTTCTCAGGTGTTATATTTTTCATATTTCAACGCGGACGAAGTCGCGGGGACCAGCCGGTATAAATATAACTTGTAACATTTAAATACTCCCATATAAATATTTTTTATTAATATTTGGCTTTCCAAAATGATGTATTTGAAATATTTATTTAATCTTAATCTATTGAAAATTGATTGATTCTCTTTAGATGAAAGGTATCAGAATTTAGTATGAACTAAATATTTAATGCATAATTATTTAATGAAATTCTCAATTCCAACATTACCTACACAAGCCAGTGATGAATTGCGAACGGGTGCGCTGTAAATCCGCATTTAAAATTAATACAGTATGTACTTAATTAAATGTCATTATGTGAGAATAGTGAGACCAGTCATTATACTATAGCGAATCGCTATACGATTTGCTAAATGATATTGAGCGTCAAAGGTCACGATTTGATTCTAAACATAGAAATAAAATAGATTACTCATAGCGGGCTACACTGCCATTATAATATTAATAGTAGATTAACAGCGTTTCTACAGTAACATATAGTGTGACCACACGTTTGAGAGTCGAAACAAGTCAATTCATTTAAAAATACCATACCAATTCAAGGAAAAACCCTTGAAAGCTGTTGATGATTCCGAAAAAGCGCTTGCCGAACAGTTTCTGTTATCTGCTGGGTTTTTTTCATTCGACTCGTTTAAGGCTTAACAACCAGCCATTGAGGTACGTAACGGCGAGTCGGCTCATCACCGTTCACTCGCAGGTGTAACACGACCAGTGCAATAAGAACTCTGCAGCTTAATACTGCCTTTACCGCTTAACTACATTTTTGTGGAGTCGTAACGAACATCAAGTGCCAAGCTGTGCTGGTAGTAATATAATAGCAGCGAAGCGTTGGACGCTTCATGGACGCCTTCCAAATCGCCTCGCATTTGAATAGCGACTACAGTTTGTGATAGTCACTTAATGACTTTCAATGATCTATTTTGATTACTTTAAGCAGTACAGTATTATGGGGTTAGTCCATACACAGCATTACTGATGATGACATTATTTATACATATTTCAAGCTCTTAATATGATACATTGTGTTTCGATTTTACAAGTATTTGTTCTATAGTATGCAATAGATTTAGATGACGATTCTACGTCATATACAATATGATTTAAATTATAATAATATGTATATTTAGAAAAAAGTGGATCCAATCGCCTTCCAAATCGCCTCTCATTTTGATTCATTGATCTATTTTGATTACTTTAAGCAGTGCATTAATATGTACACAGCATTACTGACGATGACATTATTTATATTTGGTTTGCACACTTAATTAGATTTGAAGGACACATTGTGTTTTGATTTTACAGGTATCTAAATCTATTCTACTGTATACAATAGATTTAGATGACGATTATACGTCATATACAATATAATTCCAATTTTATTATAATTATATTTAGAAAAAAGTTGAAATACGACTTAAGTATACTTACTAAAAGCATTAATGGACGCCTTCCAAATCGCCTCGCATTTGAATAGCGACTACATATTTTGTGATTTTCATTTATCTAGTTTGATTACTTTAAGCAGTGTAGTATTATGTACACAGCATCACTGATGATGGCATTATTTCTTTCTATTAAAAGCTCTTATAAATTACACATTTAATTAGATCAACTAGATTAATTAGATCGTTGAGAAAATTACGCGATAATAGCCTGAACACTTACCCAACCCCTAACACAAAACCATCGCGTGTTGGTTTTTTTACTCGTAACTTCTCGTAAGTCTCAATAAAAAGAGGAAATAGTAGATAAACTTTAATGCCCATAAGATTACAAGCAATATGAGAATTAAGTCAAATGAATGGTTGTAGAATAGAATTTTTCAGCATCAAATTATTATAGCACGCTTTTGTAAAAAGATTTATAGTTTATCCATCTTGCCACCAAAAACATACCCTTCCCTTGCTTGGAAGTTCATATGAAGATCAATATGAAACAAGTGTTAGTAGGTACTCCATTTTTGTTGTTTATCGCATTAGAAGTAAAACACATGAAGATAATTGAACTTTGTCTAGAAAAGTTCTGATTTATCTACCAAATATTCACTGTTTTTCATTCCGGCGGAAGCTCTTTGCGTGTTTGATGCAATTTGATCGGCATCGCGACTACGGTTTGGTTTCCAGAGACTACTTAACTATACAGTTAATGATGCTGTAAAACTGCTACTGTGTGATACTTAAGTGATGCTGAGGAAATACGTTTTAAACATGTTTCAAGTCCTAATATTATAAATGCGAATGTTTGTATGGGTGTTATACCAGCAAGTGCTATAAAAAATTTAAACCAAGCACTACATTTTATGTTATGGATGTCACACCGCAGAAATTAACCACAGAAATAAGCTCCGGGGTCGGCTTTTGACCATTGGACAAAAGGGTTCGTTTTAAATTTTTAAGTTTTAAGACACACTTTTCAATTATGGCCAAGTATATTTTAGTTTTCAAATATGTATTTTGAACAAAAATTCGTCATTTACATGCTTCAACTCTCATAGCAAACGCTTAACATTGTATTTTTTCCGACACAGCTCCTTTCTGCTTTGTTATTTTGTAATTTGAAATTACAAACTCTTAAGTTCAACTGAGAGTCAAAACTTATTTACTATACAGTATGGTAAGGTACATTTTAATTTAATTAATTTTATTGATATTGAGAAATACTCCATTAATTTAGACCATTGACTTTTTTAAGAAATTATAACACCGATTTAGTTTTAAAATATACGTTATGGTCATAAATTTATAAAAAAAAAATGCTTCAAAAATAATAATTTTCATATGAATGTAATGCAAAAAAACAGATAAATATTTGATTTTAATATGCATGCACGAATTATCTAAGTTGCCCCATGCACTAGTTCTTACAAAAAAATATTAACCCCCGGTTCACTTTTGAACTCTAACAATTGGATTTAATATGGCCTTCGTTTTAATTTAATTGCAATATTCTGTCCCGCTGCTTACACCGCACTTATCTGAGGACAAAATGAGTAACAAAAGGCCTTCAGTCAGATTAAATTTCCGGCGGGGTCCACTCGGACCCTCAAGGCTCTTTATTACACCGTTACAAAGGCATCGCAGCTATAGCACTAGAATATTAGAACCCTTTTCATTCATTTCGTGCTCACGCTATTTCCTCTTAGGGTTTGCTTTTGCCCATTTTGCGAGAATTTTAAAAGCTACGTACAATATTTGCTTAAGCGCGCACTAAAAGGTTGCACAGAGTTGTTCTCTTGTCTAATATTTGCTGTTTCCTTAGAGCGGTATGATTTCTGGTTCGTTTTCGTATTGAATGAGTGGAAATCGATGAATATTTGAAGTTGTAATAAAAATTTGTAAAGTAGGTTAAGTTTATTCAGACTGAGATTGTGTTAGAAGCTGGAACTTATTTTAATGGAGCATAAAGAAGCACTTATCTATATCTAAGTATATATTGTCGTTGTCAAACCAAAATCTAACACTTTTTAAATATTGTATGTTTTGCGCAAAAAAAAATTTAATTTGTTAAAATCATGGGTTGTCTTCCCCAAACTACACACAATCTATACTAATATAATATTATAATTTTAGAAATCTATACTAATCTTATAAAGAAAGAAGATTTGTATTTTTGTATATTTATAATGAATAAACTCAAAAACTACTGGACCAATTTTAAAAATTCTTTCACCTATAGAAAGCTACATTATCAGCGAGTAACAGCTAGTATTAAATATACTTTCTCACTTATTCATAATACTTACATCACCTGAACATAACTTTTAAATTTTATATGCCATTTGAACCCACACGACCCAAATGACTTGTTAAATAATATTGAGTTAATCGTAAAATAAATGAACCTGACAGCCAGCCATCAAAGCCGCTTTGAACTGGAAGCAAGGAATGGTGGCTTCAAAGAAGCTGTATGAGTTTTAGTTCACGTCTCAGTTAGCGGAAATGATACGGCAATAGGTTACAGCGCTGCAGCGGTTCCCTATAAAATTCGTGCTCGATAACATCTAACCGTTTGACCTACTTGACAAAATATGTATTCGTACAATAACGTCACATGTTTAGATATACTTATTTGTAGTTCAGAATATTTACATGGTATGAAATAAAAAAGTCGCATCTATCCTACGAATAAAATATAACTATCTGTATATCCCTTTGTATGTACGCAACTAATGAAAAGAGCGTTACACGAGGAAGGTTCTTATAAATAATTTGCAGAAAAAAAATTGCACCCCTGAGAAGCGGGTCGCGAGTAAAGAATAAGAGAGAGAGAGAGAGAGAGAGAGAGAGAGAGAGAGAGAGAGAGAGAGAGAGAGAGAGAGAGAGAGAGAGAGATCGTTTAATCGAAATTTCATGCTGTTTCTATGTCAAAAAATGTATAAGAAAGTATAGGGTGACAAGTAACAGCCTGCACGTATACTTACCTATTTACTTTAAACGTCTACTCAGTAGATTGGAGAACGCAGTGAGCTCTACCACTTTCAATTTCATATTTCTGGAAACTATTTTTACTGTACTGAACTCAAGTCTACAAGTTTTGAATCAGTATTCGACTTCTCCAAACTCTAAAAGATTTTGGTCAGTGCCTTCTTTGTACGCCACATGGTGTTAATAAACATTCACAAGGCGTTCTTTTAAACCGCAATCGTAATAATGACACACTATGGTGTTTATTTACTCAGCGTTGTCTATTGTTATCTTTCTCGTTCTTTTTATTGCGAGAGTTGGGTAATATTCTCGCGAGGACGCCGCATTTACACACGCCCGTTGCTATTTCGGTGCCCACCGACATTTCACTGGCTGTCACAGCACAGTTTATTTGACAATAACATTTTACTACGTCGAAATATTACGTGACGTCATATTATATTTTCGTCTAATAAAATAAACGGAAATTTTCATCTCCTCCATTTAGTTTATATGCCGTTTCATTCTTTATAGCAGTTATTCGTTGATTGTGCATTTCTAGAATCATGCAGAACGAAATATTCGAACAAAATAACAGTTCAGCATTAATTTTCCATAATTTAATATATACAAGTCCATGTTTTATAATGAAACTTTTTTTGAATTCATACACAGTTTAAATATCTATAACATTGGATATTTAAAATATTAAAATTGCTTGCAATTTCCATATCATTGAAATCACAAGTCCAACCTTTTCCGATCGTTGGCGAACGGTATGTTCACGTCTAATTGTTTATAGGAAGGTAGTTTTATAAAAAACTTATCCATTAAAACAAAACATTTATTTTGTCTTATTTTGTCCTCTTTATTTTGTCGAGAACACGTACGTAGCTCGCGTAAGACTAACCGGCTAGCTGCCCCGAGCGAGTGGTGCGAGTAATAGCCCGTCGCACAAGAACACTTGCTTATAGCCGAGCGACAAAACCATCGAAACTACACACTCGCTTCTCGCTGCTCTTTCTAGTTTCTAGCTTTAATCGCTACTCGTTCATCGTCGGCGGTGGGACAACAGCCTTAGAGAGCTCTCGTGTGCGTTTTCAATAATAATAAACACCTCCGAATAAAATAAAAAGGCTATTCGGCTCTGTCTGTCTTGACCCAACGGATTTTGATACAGTTTTCACTACTAGAAAGAGCGACATACGAGGAAGCTTTGTGTAATATAATTTGCAGAAAAAGATTGTAGCGGTGAGAAGCCGGAGGTAAGTCGCTAGTTTTTTTTAGGCAAGTCGCGATTTAGTCTTGTCCTCCGAAATAAATTTAATTTAATTTTATGTTTCTTTTCACGTATTAATTAATAGAAGGTTATTTTTTTTTTCTATATTCCAATTTTATTTCTATTGCCTTTTTTTATTGCATTTTAAATTAGAGAGAAGACTTTTATAAAACTTTCTTAAGAATCCGTTTAGAAACGCAAAATAATAGAGATTCTGAATGGAAAAAAAATTACAAGGAAAAAGTCTACTGTGAAAATCTCCCCGAAGAAGTTTCATGGTCGATTTACCAATTATATTTCAGATAGATACTAAACGTAGACATAACAGAAGTACTTACCTACAGATTAGAATGTTTTTCGCGTGTTGCTATGTAAAAATATGTTACTAAGTGTTTCTAACAAAGGTAAACTCTGAGGTGAAATACCTTTTTGGCTTGTTGTAAATTAAAATAAATTAATTCTATTCTTTCATTTACTAACATTGTATCATATCTATACAATTTTTTTATTTAAATTCCAAATATGTGTTATACTTAATAAAAAGGCGGAACTTTAACGTGTAAAAGTCTGATTGTACAAGGGTTAAATTTTTTCAGCGTCAAAATGTACCTACATTGGTCAAAATGTATTGGAATGAGTATTTGTTACAAATAACAAACGACAAATCGTCAATATGACAAAAAACGTCAGTGTGAAAATGTATATGTGACAAAATGTACAACTAGTTTAATGAGTAACTCTTCTATGAAGAGCTAATAACAAATTGACATGACAGATATACCGCGCGACAATGCATTTATGGGATTCCGTTTTGCGTAAATGGGTTCCCAGAGACCAACTTCAGTTAGAGTATGTCCGCTTTTCACCGGCAAGGCAAGGAACCTTCAAAGTGCAACCATTTATTAAGCATGATAGCTGCTTCCACGTGTCTTCGAAGAATGCTAGTCTTCTCTGTCATACAGGTTCACCGTTAAAACACTTTAAGGCGATTGCACATTTTGGCGTTATTCTGGCATATGATCATTAAGGCCGTGAAAACATTTTGACACAGGAATGTAGTACATTTTGACGTTGAAGCAATTTAACAATACAAACAGACCTATACAATCAGACTTTTACACGTTAAAGTTCCGCCGCCAGTAAGAAGCAGTTGACTGCAGTATAATTTGTGGATAACTGTATTGATTGTACATTTAATACTTTTTATATGCACTTTTTACTTTTACCTACTGTAATGTATTTACCTAATACACATTGTACAATATTGTTTGTTATCGTAAATAAAATAAAAGTTATAAAGTTATAATTTATAGGCATACAAGTACCAGTTTCGCTAATACTAAATTAGTACATGTTCATTCATGAATTGATTCTGTTTTCAACACTTTCCTAACATTTTCCCAACCTAACATTTTCCCAGGACAAAAAGTATCCTATATATAAATAAAGGTAATAAACTAATTTGTGTGTAAAATTTCATCCAATACCGCTCAGCCGCTTTTTCGTGATTGAATAACAAACAGCATCCAAACATACAAACTTTTGCATCCTTAAACATATCATAAAACAAAAAGTCCCCCGCCGCGTCTGTATGTCTGTATTGTTTTCGTGATGATTTCAAAAATTACTGTGGACAGATTTTTTTTTGCGTATTTCACTAATGGACCTGAGCGTTAAACGAGGAAAGTTTTTATATAATAATTTGCATAAAAAAATTGCACCCGTGCGAATACGGGAACGAGTAGCTAGTTTTATAATATTTAACTAGCTTTATTAACTAGGACGCGTAGCTTTATAAAATATATCTTCTTCAAAATCGATCCAGTAGTTGTTTGAGTTTATTCATTATAAACATACAAAAATACAAATGTTCTCTCTTTATAATAATTAGTAATAGTAAAGATAGTTTATATTAGTATAAATTAGAATTTTTAACAATACATATAATTATTACGAGGCAAAATAATTTACAAAATACATGTTTGAAATTGAGTAATGAATGAGAAAAGCTCGAGGCAGCTGTAAGCTAACAAAGCCCGCTTTGTTAGTTAATGCTGAGTGTGGTGCGCCGCCACTTTACAGCAAATTGGAGTCATAGCGGGTGACATCTAGGCGGTATTCCCATGTGACGGGATACGATACGATGCGACGAGATGAGGCAGGACAGGGCGGGACGGGACGGGACGGGTTGGACCCAAGCCAGCGTTGTGTCCCGCCGCCGCACCCCGGATAACGGGTTAGCTTAGGTGCCCATTTAAACAACTGGGTCGCATTTTCCTTTACCAGCTGAATTTCAAATTGGATTATTCTGTATTTCCGTCTTTGTAACTTTAAATTGGGTTGTTTTCTTTTATACATTCACTGGATGTGTTCCGCGACTTCGATCGCTTTTAAAACTTTGACCAACTTTATGACTGTTTATTTCATATTTTAGATATTTAAGGTTTTCTGTCTAGAAATTAAACGAAATAGTAAATTGAGACTGTAGAAGGAAATTGTGTTTTTAATCAAGAAAGTAGTAACATATAGTTTTTGACTAGATTTCTTTAGATTGTGTTTAACTATTATTTTAACCCCGAATAATGAAGTTGAAAGTAATTTAAGTATTAAGTGTGTAAAGTTAAGTTAAGTGAATAATGAAGATGAAGTAAGTGATTATTTCCATTTTGAGATAATCCGATTTCAATAGCAATATTTATCTATTATCAAACAGAAAACTCTAACAAACAACAAGGCCGTCATCAAATATATATTTGCCCTGTAAAGAATTTAATTAGATCTCTGAAGTCCCGGTATCATGTGAAATGAGATACCTACCTTGCAAAGGTAATGTCAGTATCGGCAGTGTAACAACTCATGCTATGTACTTAAACCATTTTCAATTGAGTTTTGAAAAGAATGATTGAACTTTAGTAACCGAAAATGGTATCTGTTACAATAACAAATATGCATGGTAGAGCTTTTAGTGGGTCAGTGAGTGCTTAATAGTTCAACATTTAAGATACCTATACTAGAGTCTCCAAAGTATTCTGAGGTTATTCTATTGGAACATGGCTAAATTTGAAATTAATCCAAATTCGACATTATTTAAAAGTATAATACCTTCTATTATGAATTTATAATCAAATAATGAAATAAAAATGCCACTGCATGATATAATATTAGATGTGCTCGAAAGAACAAGAAAATACCTTCTGAAAGTGTCTTCTACAGGTATTTTGATATTAAATTTCAACATCACGGACTATAGAAATGTCAGCTACAAGTCAGCTAGCGGCGATAGCGATAAATCTCGACATATTTTATCCAGTATTAATATTAATACTATATAGTAGTTATAGCCCAGTGGAACAAACACTCGGCTACAACAAACCACACGCAGTTACCAATCCCGGTCACTTCAGCATTTCTGAGGTTTTTCTATTTAAAATTTAACATGCTGAGGAAACGAACTACAACGGTCAAAGTATATATGTCAACTATCTGACATACACAGCATAGCTAATATTCGTATCTATACTGGCGCTATCTATGAATAAATTTCAGAACTAATATGTGTTAGACCTAATATAGTGTTGAAAACACTATGTTATGGAGTAATAAACAACATTAAGATCTTAACAAATTTAAACATATACTTACTAAACTAGCGTTCCTACTCCATCTTCGCACGGATTTGAAATTTTCGAAATTGATTTCTTTGCGGATGCTTACGTTATAAAATAAACCTATGTTCCATATTTCAGCTTTCTAGACTTACCTAGTAATTTTGGCTGTGCGTTGATAGTTAGTCAAGTCAAACGCTTTTATAAGTATAGATGATGGATATTTTAAAGATCTCCGATTAGTATATGGTAAGTCAAGTAGTCACATTACGCTTGATAGTCTATGACCATAGAGAAGCATTACTGTACATCGTTATAATGTGTTCCTACTTATCAAACGAACTCCGACGTAATTAAATTGAGAACAGGTGGAAGCTACACAAAATGAATCAAAATTAATCTGGTGTAATTTGACAGGACCGTGTCGTCGGCTTCAAGCTTAATTTCAAGTTTAATTAAATAACATTTCTTAACATACGAACGGCGGGCGAAAATATCAACAATTTGGCTCGTGTTATTCGTTAAATGATATCAAACTTGTATAAAATTGAATGGAAGTAAAGGCATTCGGGCTGGAACATGACATTATTAACCTTAGTATTATATATTGTGGATAGTGTGCATTATACCACTTATTTGTCCATTTTCAAATATGTGGACTCTATATAAATTTGTACATGGACAGATTCTGTTTAACAACACTCTCTCGTTGATGCTGTGAATGTATTCAATGTTTTTCAATGTCTAAAATTCAGTTGGCTGTATGTATCCCACTTCGGTTCTCTCTCACAGATTTCCTCATTACGAAATTTTGTCACGTAAAAACTCCGTTTTCGTAGTACACTGAATGACTTTGAACCTTTTTTTTTCAAGATCCGTTAATTAAAATCTTCAGTTTTTACAAACTTGGGTATGTAGGGATGATCTATGCATATAGAAATGTAGATGGAATGATTTATTGTAGTGAATGATGCTATCGAAGAAAGATTATTAAAAGAAGTTAATTTGTATTGTCATAAAATATCTTTCTTTAGGTATAATTATGTAGATAATAATGAAAAGGAAAAACTGGAACATCATTTATTTCTTCAAAGTAAAAAAATTTGCTCTAAATCACGTCAAAAAGGTCAAAAAACTTTTTTCGTTTTCGGAACAAAATTGCTAAGATGATGACAATCCTGAGAAGAAACACCCAAAAAGAAACCATTCTATTTGTCATCTTTAAAATAATAATTTTAAAAACACTTTAGAGAAATAGAAAAAACATCTTAAAATTGACCTAAAATTAAATAGTCATAATATATTTCTTATTAATAGGACATTTTTTTTACGTCCCTGAAGCTATACCCAATATACTATTAAAATATTTGATGTGAAGCCTAATAGAACTCATTACGCTTCTGCATACAGCCTCAACAAAACCAACAAAAGTTGTTTGTGTTCTGTGTACGTTTGATTTTGAGCCTATATAAAAAGCACCAATTAAAAATAATTGACAATTCAAAAGAATTGAACGCTGGAGGTGAATTCGTGTTAGAAAGAAAGTGGGGAGTAAATGATTCAATACTTGGATCTGTACACTCAAAACTTCGTCCATAAAGGCTTGAAGATATGTTATGATATGTCTTCGGTAACAAGCAAAGTTTCGCCCTTCGACAGCCGTAAAGAGTGTTGGGTGTTTGCCGAACTCTTTACGAGAACAACTTCGCCTTAGATGTAAACAAATTTGGCACGTACTCATACAATGTCCACTTTTTTTGAAGTGAAAACTTCTTTAGGCGCGTTGGGTATTTTCGAGATGGGAAAAAACCATTGAACTCGCGACACTGGTACCGTAACCGACACCTCTGTTGACAATTTTAAAATAAACACTTAATTGTTCAAGTTTTCACTTTTGTCGGCACTCCCGGAGGTGCTACTGATTTTTTTTTTTTTGTTTTTAGTTCAATTTATCTACATTCTTAGAACTTATAATAGAGCTGTTGTATTACATAAGATTTGATACTTACACATATTTATTTTAACACTACAAATTTAGTTCGAAGGAACAAAATTTTGATTTTATTGTAATTTTTTCTAAATATATACTTACATAGCTTTATAAGTAATTTTTTTTTTCTTTTTTTATAAATAGCAAAATTTATAGTAGGTATAAGGCCCAAATTTTTAAATAGTGTAAAACAAAATCACAATATACGCGTCTATTTTTTACATGATTAGTTCTTCTAAACTGCTCAAAGTATTTTGAAGCTATTAAACATTACTTGACCTAGGAAAAGATTATAGTAGGGAATAGAGAAATAGGCTCTGCAACTTCTTACACACTCAACCAAAACTTACTGTTATTTCCTGGTAGCCTTCTGTAAGGTGGCTACTGCCGCCATACGGCCTGGCAACTAGTAATTTATTATATTATGGTACAGCAAAATCGAAATTATAATAAAATCCTTCTTAATTCTTCGTGTACTATAATAAATTCTTTGCTACTTTGTTCATTGTTAGCAGGGCAGAGGGTGTAAAAGTAAGATATTATTTTAAAAATTCTTATATATAGGTATGATCTTACTCTGTAGGTAGGTAAAGCTAAATACAAGGCGAACTAAATGTCGTCACCTATTTATTGTAGATACTTATTTGTTAGTAGAGATTAGAAAAAGACAAATGTTAACGCAACTCGCAGTCGAGCTTTTAAAGGGTAAGTTAAATAAAAACGGAAGTGAAACTCGCTGTCGGATATAAATCGTGCTGTATCTGAAGGCAGCTTTGAAATCACGCCGCAAGAACTTATACTAACATAAAATAAATGGACGGTCTCGCTAGCTTCTTTGTGCAACAATGAAGCTGTAAGAACCAAACTTAAACTATTTATCTTTGCGCGTTTAGAATTTTTATAGAGGGTGATTTATTAATCGTTAAACAGGTACATTTAATAATAATAATATAAGAAAATTTGTATGATAACAAATGCCTACACTTATGTAGAAAATTGCAAAATGGTCTCTGTAATGTATACAACAAAGCTCGAAGTTGCAGTAAAATGTAAAGGAGTTTGAAAAAAAAATAAAAAAAATTTTTTTTTAGATTTTGTTTAAATGTAAATATTATTTATTTACTTGCTCCAAAGACGTCACACAAACATGTCGATTAGTTTTCATATTGATTCACGTAAAAAGGAAGCCGAGAGAAACGGAATGGACAAAACAAACTCCTTTATTTATTATTTGACAAATCTTATAATTAAACTCAATTCCTTTTTAAGTGACTACCCTCGAACGGCGACGGAGAATCGTGAAACGGTCCTGAGAATTTATTTGCAGAACAACGATTTAAATATCGAGCGGTCTTGTTTTGTTTACATAGAAAGTTTGTCGAAATGGCACGACACGAAAGCAAACAAGGAACAAGGCAAACAGAAAATGTTTATTATAGTTCTCTAACTATGGGTCTCGTAAGAAAACTCGACGTCGCTCAACGAGACGGCTATGCTCAGGGTTACACAGACTACGAGATCGAATCAAGAATAATAGTACAGTCAAATTAAGCCGAATATAGGCAATCAGTGGAAATAATTCGGATAGTTTTGAAAATTGGTAGAATTATACCTTAAGGAATCCAGATGAACATACTAAAAGTCCTCAAGTGTACCCTTTTTCAGGTTTTTGGTCATATCACGAATATCTGTAGGAATAGCATTATGATTACGTCTGATGATAGTTTCTACATAAAATTTTCTACAAATTTGGATATATTCATTTTTACTCAACGATCTATACTTTAAGAACTACAGGCTGTGTAAGTTTACAGAGAGACAAAAATAGACGAGCTGCAGCATCAAGTAGTCTGCTTGTAGTCCAACTCCTTAGCAACTTACAGCAGATATAGCGTGTTTGGGCTCAATAGAAAGTCGGGGTTTAGTTTATAATTTTTAATTATGTCTTGTAATTATTTTTAATAATCTTTTATAATATATTTGAAGTCTTCGCAATCCATAGCAGGCTAAGTGGGTGGTTTATGGATCATAAGTAACATGTGTGGACAAAGACGTAGGGTCGTATATAACATTTGTAATTTATGTACAAGTATGTATTGTATGTGTACATAGGGCTGATATAGACTGAAAATAGAAATAGTGTGCGTCAAGTAATATGGGTAACGATGTGTTCATATGTCTGTCGGATTTGTCCCCATTGATAGATCGGGCTCTAATGAAGAGACTGACGCGGCCGGGCGCAATTACCGGCCGAAATAGAACCACTGTCGATGCACCTCTATCACTGATTGCTGCCAATCTCTTGTCTCCGTGTTCGCACTGTGATCAATACTAGCCAAAGCTGACATTCACATTCATCTATCTCGGGGTTTAACCGCTTTCTGATTAGTCTGGTACTTTATTTTACCGTTGGATTACCTATCTGTGTTATCCGAATTAAATCGTGGTAAAATTAGGCCTAAAATATAACAATCTATTGCAGCAATTATGCGAAATATTCATATTAATGTCGCACGAAGGCAATTTTAATTCACGTTAGTTACCGATGGTGATTAAGAGAGTTAAAAATCAATTTTTAATTAAAAATCATTATAAATTTTCTATTTTACTTATTAAAATACGAGTAGGTTTATAAATACTTTGACGCCTTCTGGAAGAAATTCTGTTGCATATCCATGAAATAAGCAGATAAATAATTTTTTTATTTTTTTATTTAAAGATTCACATTTTTCCCATTATGTTATTTAAAATCAAAATTTTTATTTTTGCTTTATTGGCCGGCTGATTCTTCAAAATGGTATAAATATTCATTTATTCATTTTCATTTTTAAAATTTTAGCCTACTTCCACATCCTCTCATACAATTTTTTAAAAGTGGTTTTTATGTATTTCAAAAGCATTAATGCAAATTTTGGGAATTTAATTTCTGTTAACATCACATTATTCTGATGATATTTCTATATGATGGTATGATAAATCTATACTTCTATACTTTACTTAGTATTATAAAGAGATACTTTACTTAATTGTATTTTTGTATGTTTTTAATGAATAAACTCAAAAACTACTTGACCAATTTTAAAATTTTTTTCACCTATTGAAAGCTACATTATCAGCGAGCGAGTAACATAGACTATATTTTATTAAAATACGCGGACGAAGTCGCGTGCAAATAAAATAATATTTGAATTTTAACAGATTCTACCAACCTTGTCTGTCGTATCTTATCTGATCTAAAAAAAATCAATGATAATTGAACTATTTCTTTCTGTATTTTATGTTCATTCTAAACTACTTTGATTTCAACTTTCCTGCGTTACATTATCGGACCTCATCTCCAACATTCTACGTAATTGGGTCATCGATTGCTCAGTAGCTCCCAAAAAGTAGGTCGGTATTGCAATGTACACAAGATAAATTAATATCATCCGTAAATATTACCTTTGAACCACAATGTTAAAATGTATTTTAAGAAAAAAATACTTAACAGTCCAATTAGGACTTCTATGAATTTTATTAATTTATTTGCGTTGACCATGTGTTACTGTTTGATAAAGATATTATTTAGTTTTGATGTTTAACTTCATGACCAACCGATAAATATTCGGTGTGCAAATTTTGTATGTTGTTCTATAATGTGTGCTGCATTAAAATAACTTTCGAAGATATCTCCAATATTATAGGTACCTATTATATGTGATTATTTTTTAATATCTATAACAATAATATAAGAATTATTACACGTGTAGAGGACTTAGCTTTAACACAATAAAATTATTTATCGAACCTATAAAATTTAGTCTCACGGCCTCGGTGACAATAGAAATTTCTTTTATTTGACAGCAAAAACAAAACCCATCCCTTCCGTTTAGGGATAAAGACGAAGACACAAAAAATGGAGATACGTTCCTTGCTTTATCCCCTAGTAATATGACAGATGTTACGGGTACGAACAAAGTTAAGTCTTACAGACCAAATTGGTACCGACCGACTCGCTGAGGTAACGTCAGGTGAAATTTTATGCCGTCATAAAAATCTACGCGATAATGGTCCGTGTTTCGTTCCTTTGAAGGATAATGTAAAAGGAACGGAAGGGACTCATTGCTACTACTGAGGCCTTCTGAGGTATTCAATGTCAAGTATTTGTCAAGTATTTGTGGTGAGAGTAAACATGATGTATATACACTTTTGTCAGGTACAATTTCAGTTTGAATGATTACGTATGAAATTATAATTAAAATTTAATATGTATATATACGTTTACCATAATATTATATAGTTTAGTCAGGGTTCAAGATATCCTGCGAATGTAGCTTACTACGTATCCCTTATTTGTCACTATACTAATTCAAAATGTTTTCTACTTTCCTAATGTAATGAACTATCAAAATTACTTTGATACTTTAATTTGTCTGTACTATATCACAATATTTGAATTTGGAATTCACCCTTGACCCTTTTCTTTCTTGGAATTATTAATGTAAAAACGGTATTTTGAGAACTTTTTGCAAGGGACTTTAAAAACATATGTGAAACTCTGTCGGATCTAACCGTGAGATAACAAAACAAAATTAATCATAACAATAGCAATAGTGTAAATTTCAAATTCTAACATTTGTAACGAAAATTAGACACAAAATTGGGAATAAACAAAAAAAAAAAAATTTATTTTTATCCAATCGCTACTAAACTTCATAGAATCACTCGCTGGGCTAATATGAAGATTACCTGAAAAATTCAGACAAGTTTAGATACTAAATTACTTGCTACTCGACTAAATTACTAGCATAGTGCAAAGTAGCCTTAAGAGTGTTTCCCTAATAAACCACCGGTCTTTCTGCGCCATTAAGCATTTGACCACCACAAGGTTAACAGCAATAGTTCTTCTTTCTCTTGTTTTAATGTTTGTACTAACATATGTGGAAATATATGTTTACGAGTATAAATACATACGAAGTTCGAAGCTAAACTAAATATTTAAACAAATAATTATTTTAAAATTTCGGGATTGTATTGTGTTCTTTTTCATTACTTGTGTAAGAGACACCTGTCCCCTATTTTCTCGAGTCATCCTTCATATTATTCACCATTTTATAAGAATCAATTTTCGTTTTCTATCTTTTTCTCATAGATCCAAAACATACCTTATATAACATTTTGTATTAGCAATGTTCGTGTACAGTATTTTCTCGCCAAGAAATAGATGGAGGCGCGTGTTTCGCAGGTACTGTGTAGAAAAACGATCTCAACAAAGCTACCGGCGGAACCCGGACACAATGATGGATAAATGGCCGCGAGGGGCGCTTTCCAACCTACAATTTAAACTGCTCTTGAAGGCGAAAACTTTTAAAGGCAATATCTATCTCTTTAAACTCTAACATCCACCTTGTAAGTAAGTAGGTAATACTTATAACTTTTTAACTTTGCTATGTAAACGCAGGTACATTGCTATGAATTAATGAAGATTTCAAAAATAATAAATAGTTTAAAAAAATGTAAGTACTCATTTTTCAACTATATAGAAAAACTGTATTGACTCCAGTCTACAGTATGTTACTAATTTACTTTACTTTCAAATATATCAATAAAAACCTCTGTGTCTATGATTGGAACTATAGAAAAATTAAGAATATATTATTTTATCTTGTTAAAGACACAAATACCAAATAAACAATCCCAATTTTATTTACTGGTAAAGTATCCTCAAATTTCCAGTATCTACATATTTTCCATAATGTATTAAGTAGGGATTACTCATTCACCGAAACACAACAGCACGCATGTTGTCATTTCACTGTGGTCTTCTGTAAGAGGGTGGTTACTGTATCCAAATGACTGCGAAACGCAGTAAGCGCTGCTGCTAATAAAGAAACGGTTTATTACAAATAATTTCGATACTACTAAGTAACGAACAGTTGAAATAAATATATATCTTAAATTACTTTTTTAGGTACGAAAAAAACATCACATTCGAAACTAAACTTGTTTTTTTTTTTCGTTAAATTAGTGTTATAGTGGCAAAGAAGCAACCATAAACTGGGCACCCCGTCTGGAGGTAGTAAAGTGCCTCTTACGAGCTGTAATTTCAGGGTTAGTGGACTGCCATGAAATAACAACACTTGTTTTATTATAGTGGAAGAGTTCATAGAGTTATTATACTTCATAGATGTGTTTGGCACTATATTTTACGCACTCGTAATATTATGCTAATTAATATTACATACTAGCTTTGCCTGCAATTTCAAACGCGCTGTAGTTCGTTTTTTATTTGAAAATTCCACAAGAACCTAATATTTTTCCAGATACTCTAGTATTATATAATAAATATAATCATCAATACATCAGTGAAAACCGCATACAAATAGGTTAAGTTTCTAAGATTAGCGTGCACAAACGACCAGAGAAATAGTACGAGGAGAATACAAGTGAGAACTGGCATGAATGAGGAAAAGCAGAAACTGGCTTCAGCTTAGTGCTGCAGGGATTCAATTTTATTGTAAAAAAAAAATTAAAAAACACACCTAAGTACGATGAAGTTTGCTCGGCTAGCCTCCTTCCATTATAAAATGAAATGAAATTTACAAATAATAATAAACGAAGCAATTCTACCAATAATTCTTTAATAACTAATGGCTCCACTTTTGCCAGAAGCGTTTCGTAAAACGTAAAGTTTTATTTAAATTTGCTTTAGCGTAAAATCGAATGAAATCGATGTAATTTTGTAGCACTTAGGTAGATTAAGAAAAATATTAAGCGCAACTTTTATAATTAGGTAGGCTACATACTTCAGTTTTAATTAAATTACTTTTCAATTTCAGGTAAGGGAATATCAAACAATGCTTGAGAAACTGCTTAATGAGGTATGTTCTATTTAAAACTTACTCTCAAAGTCAAACACGAAATCCATACCGAAAGTAACTTTCAAATTTAACTAAGATATTGTAATTGCTGACGTACATTCTGTCTTTGGTTATTCGCATTATAGTAAGTTGAAACAACAAATTCTCACAAATACCTATTACTGACTTCACTTGCTCCCAGAGGGTGCCCTTTAAGACCGGCAAGAATTTATGAAAAGCAATAGCTCTTTGACGAGATAGTCCGCAAATGGCGATTGCTTTCTGGGATTTTATACATAACATAAAACTAGGTATTGTAAGAATTCAAAAAGAGTATCGTAAGACAAAAGAGACAAATTTACTAACAGGTTTCCGATGCGGCGGAACATGAAGGTTTGCACCTTTGCAAAAAGGTTACTATACACAGTCGACCTATTTACGTCTGAAGCAGAAACTCGCTTCGCAGAAATAATTTCCAACGCCCGTAGCGTTCAATACAGCGGCCACCCTTCCGTGTGAATGGTGAGAAAATTTGTCGCCTTTGTCGAAGATCGAAAGCCGGCTTTTCAACCGTCTTCTTTCACTGGTGACTTCCTGACACACACCACCGCAAACGAACACCCTCTGAGCTTTTCATAGCTTGCTAAGTCTGTTATTTTCACAATTGAAAGTTATTCCTTACACGACTTCTACCATCTGTGCTATAAGTTTTATGGAAAACATTAACACAAATACAGTTTATATACAGAATTAGATTTTTCTTAAACGTGAAAAGAAATTAACTGCCTGGCAAAAATATGTGAGCAATAATTTATTAAATCTTTGTTGCTCAGAAATATAAAGATTTATATGATTTCGTAGCACAATGCCTACTTTTGCGTTTTGTCCATTTTCCCTGTCATGGAACGTCAGAGACTATTAGGAAAGGCCCTATCCTTTCCTAAGCAGCACACTTGCAGCACCTGTGGCGTTACTTTTGATAATGGACGATGATAGCCTCTTACTCTCAATGAAGCGTCAGTCTGTCTGACTACCTTTACATTAGACAACGTGGTTCAGTCTTAGTCACCTTTTTTTTTTTTTTGATGAGGGGAAATCATTTTTTACGGATTGAAAGGGGTATGTTGGACTCGCCAGGCGAAGTGAATTATCACCGAGCAATACTGCACAAAAACCATGTTCCACCATCAGCGGCAAATATGAGACCCGGGATCACAGCGAGGCCTTATCCCCGGGCCCCACAAGCACTGCCATGTCTTCGCGGATCCACCTCCTGCATGGCGACCCACTGGAACATCAATGGGGCACCACACCTCTTATTAAGTCCCGGACGCCAGATGCCAAGTTTTGTCATTGGTTTGCTAATTTGCTACGTTAATCAAACCGTTTAAACCGAAATCTAGCTAACTCTAACTGCACACGTCTCGTACAAATCTTTACACGCATGCCTGACCCCATTACTCTGAGGTCAACTAACATCAAACTACAATACTGCCGCTCAACCGCTGTCACGTCGAACAAAACCACATCCTGCTCACACTCGAAGGAAACTTGTGCCGTAAATTAGTGCGCTCTATATCTGTCAAACACAGAACCACTCTTACAGAGAGAACCAGTGACGAACGCGACCAAGAAACTGTGGCTTACACGTTTCGCGCATTGACTTACGGAATTTCCCTTAAGGGAATTCATCATAATTTCCTAGTATTTTATGATGGTTTAAAATTTGGGAATTCGGAACATAAATTTCGCACAGTAGTGAGTACTGTTTCCTCATTTTAGTGGAAACAATTTGTAAGTTCTTGATATATATTTTATATGTTGAGGTCGACAACCAGGCTGACGGTTCACTTTTTTATTTTATTTTATTGTTTCCTCCCGGGGTTCCCGTGGGCCATATTTTCATTAAATTTTATATAAGATTTATTTTTTAATAGTATATACATTAAATGGGGGGAAAATCGCAGCTACCCCTTGCATACGGTTCACTAGATAGTAGGTAGCTACTGTCGCCTAAAATACAAGCAATACCACAGGTGCTGCAAGTACGCTGCTATCATAGTAGGATTAGGGTTAAAGGATTAAGAAAATAAAAGGAAAGTATAAGAAGGAATATAGGCTCTAACATCCCTTAGAGCGTTTTCCGACGATCGACGACGAATTTTATGAATGTCCAAACCCAAAGTGAAAATTTAAATAAAATAAATTAGACACAAACAAAGACTCATTTGAAGTAAAAATCAAAATAATTGACTATAAAGAAAAGTTATTAAATAGAGGTTCTGCACGTGAGTAATTGATTCGTTCTTTCTATAGGTGTCTGCTACGTAATATAATCTGTCGTGTATTTTGTCGGCTATTGTTTATGAAATCCGTCATTTTATAGATCATCTGTTTTGAACGAATGAAGGGGAGATGAAGGCCTTGTCACCGGAGCAGAAGGGTCCTTTTCAGTCCCGTAGGACCGCCTTAAAACCGGAACCCGCTTTTCATTCACCTGCCTATCTTTGAAGGTTGTAATTGAAAGGGACATTGAAGGGAATCGTTCGAATGGAATTGATTAACAGTATGCAGATAAGTTTGCGTTTGGTTTTCGACATAAATCTTTATTTAAATCTGTTTCTAAGTATATAAGTCTCACAACTTTATTTTTATCACAAAATATATATTAAACTAACTGGTGTTCGCGACTTCGTCCGTGTTGCAAAATAGAAGACATAACGCCCGACAAAATATTAACCTGAGGTAAACGTTGGATCTTTATTTTAGATGGCTTGTGCCCGCGGCTTCGCCCGCTTGGAATATTAAGTCCTACCATGTCCTACATACAAACAAACAAACTTTACCTCTAAAATATTAGTGTAGAAAAATCATTTAGAAGAAAATTAATTTTTTTATCGCTTAACAGATTACATCTCAACAAAGAAGCTAGCAAAAATTAAGCTTAAATATATATACCCTACCTACTTACAATATTATACAAAATCTTAGAACAACGTATCCAAATTAAAAATTAAAAGCATTGCGTTAATTTTTTAATCAGCCCTCGCAAATCTCAAACAAATTAATATAGGATACTTTTTATAAAAAAAAAATTTAAGGTTCTCGTGGGATTACAGAGTCCGTACGAAGTCGCAGGCACCAGCTAGACTATACCTGCTAACACTATAGAGAGAAGATTTGTATTTTTCTATGTTTGTAATGAATAAACTCAAAAACTATGTACTGTACCGATTTTGAAAACTCTTTCACCTCCGCTACATTATCAGAGAGTAACATAGACTATATTTTATAAATGTACGCAGGCGAAGTGGCGCGCAACATCTAGTATAAAATAAAAACGCAAAATACTTTACATAATTCTCTCGCTTTATAAAATTAACCGACCCTCATTTATAGCAAGCCAATGTGATGTGAGCTTTTCGCGGCGTCGGATTTAACTCTCCTTACAATGGTACAGTACTAAGAGTATAACAATTCAATTCACAATAAACTGGCAATCCCGGGGCTGTCTCTCTCAGGGAATAATCATAGCTATACAGAGAGGTAATGCTGCCGGCATGTTGGGCATTTTGCCATCGAAACATCTCTATTGTGTCCATAAAGTTAATTTCTTGATCCTCATTTTATTATTTCACTTTTTAACTTTTAAAAAGTTCTCGTTTTAAACATTAGTAGTAAAAATCTTGTATTTCTAACATTTTTACAAATAAAATTTATTAGATTTTATTAGATACGGATTTCTTGGCTTAATGAGATCAGGCGTCGAAGATCGGATTGTGGAATTCTCTAACCATTAATCGCTGCATTTTATAGCTCAATGTTGTTCGTTTGTTGTTTGTTTGTTCGTTACACTAACATTTTAACTTAACACTAAAGAAAAAGAGGCATGAACGAAGTCGCGGGTAAAAGCTTACATATAACATAAGTTAGTCTCTAAAAAAACATTCTTACAAATTGAAAAAAAATTATTGGGAAAAATCAGAAAATGACTTCGCTAAAACCACTCGACCTTAATACCAGTTAAACCGTAATATAAAATACAAAATATAGTGTATAATAAAAATAAATGTGAACGAGCTCTTCAATGTGTACCCGTTGCGAAGTTTCACATGGTTAGTCTTCAAAAGTGACTTTTGAAAGTGGACCTCACCTCTCATCTGTTAAATGTAGCGGAACACGGCACAGGATCGGTAACTTCCAGTTCGCAAACACATAACGTATGCTCGATTCCACATTTACCTACATACGTACAAGTATGGTTCACTGGCGACCTACTTGCTTCGAGTGTACTTACACAGTATTAAATTAAAGTTATATTTTATTTTATTCATATTAGGGAAACATACAATATCTCGCTACACATTATACAGGTACATACAAGTAAAATAGAAATCAGCAAAGTTTCCACTAATTACTAAAACATATTATAAATTATAAGTTAATACAGAAAATTGGAGCAGGGAGAAAACATACAAATAGATAAGAAACAAACAAAAAAAGAAAGAGAAAAACAAATAAACTATATTAATTAACAAATAACATACAACATACAAAACAAACTGGCTGCTATACAACAAGATAAGATAGGATATGTTACGCTTTTTAAATAGAAAAATATGTTATGGTTATGGTTTTTAGAAGTGGCCAGTGATTGTTTACTTTTATCTGATACTTGAGTATACATGTATGAACAACAGTGGTAGTGGGACGAGTCCCACCAAGTAGTGGGACCACGAGTCCCAAGTGGGACCAGATCAGTGGGACAACGAGTCAAACATAAAAATTGTTATTGCTAAAGTTGTTTGTAGTGACGAGCAACCCTTCGGAAATTAGGAAATGGGCTGATGGTAGACAAACGCCTGAACAGATCTTCATAATATGAACGATCCCGATCACGTTTATTTACAAATAAAAAAATCGGGTCCATTCGTTTGGGAGCTGCAATTCCACAGCCAGACACGCGGATACACAGTCACACACGTCAAACTTATAACACCTCGTTTTTACGTCGGCCGTCGGGGTGTTAAAAATACTTTAAATTGATATTAAATCATATCCTAGTGTAAACTTGTGCCGTAGCATTCGGTGTGCTAGTAATATATGCCAGAACCCTTGCTACTAACATAAGTAAACAGATGGATCTTTGAGTTAAAGAGCTTTAACTTGACTCATTGAATTTATAAGTCCAGATTTCATGGTTTTCAAGTTATCAAGTTTGTTAGAGAGTTTTCATCCTTATAATTGAGCCTAACGGTCGATGCAATAAAAGAACAGGGTGTAATTTTTACAGATTTTATTCGGTTCGATTCCCGGGTGTGGCAGTTTTCTTTCTATTCAAAAATAAAGGAATGTTTTGTTTGAGTAAAATTTTCTATCTACAGTATTAAGGTACTTCCCCCTACAAAATTCCAACCTGTATATATAGATTTGCAAAAAAAATATCCGTGCAAAGCCGGAGGCGGGTCGCTAGTATTATTTTAAAACAAAGTCGCTGTCCCCCTTTTTCTGTGTCTGCGCCTATTCCTTTTAAACCACGCAATATATTTTTATTCGGATTTCACTCATAGAGAGAGCGATAAACAAGGTAAGTGTTCGAAGCCGGGGCGGATCGCTAGTTAACAAAAAAAAAATATCTTCTATGTCTGACTAATCCCAACATAATCCGAACAGAAACGAACGGCTTCAAATTCGATATCTTAGCAAATATTTGTGTTAGCTGTTTGTAAAACTTATTTTGACTGTGTGCACTTACTACGTGACCGTGCGGAAGAGAAGTAATGTTGTAAGTCGCGGGCCGCGGGCGTTGATTTTCTTATTTTAATTTTTAGATTATCGCTAGGGATGAAATTGCGCTTTTCTGTACCCCTAACAATGTCTAGATCCGTACAAATATTATAAATGCGAAAGTAAGTTTGGATGTATGGATGTTTGTAACTCTTTCACGCAAAAACTACTGAACCGATCACCATGAAATTTTGCATACACATTGTCTGGGACACCAGAAGGACATAGGGTACCTTTCATCGTTCAACACGGGCGAAGTCGCGGGCAGCAGCTAGTATACAATATTTCATGATGATCGATATACCTTTGGAGAATTGCTGATTTGAACAAAAAAACATTTAGTTTTATATATACAGTATACTTACATATATACATATATTCAGATATACATTAAATAAATATGTTAAGAAATGAGCATCTATCTACACAATAAACCTACATGTCATAAAACTTGCATGAACAAATGGTATACCGACATTGGTAAGTTACAATTTACCCCACGAACAATATTCCATCCTTATTTTAACCTGCAATTGGCAAGCAGTCATATACATTTTTACACATTTTGTCATTAGGTAAAATTAAATTGCTATACGCCTTTTGACGAAATTCCTTCGGTATAATTAACGGTACTTTTCTGTTTTTTCTTCAGAAAACAGTTCAAATAAATTAGGAAAAGCAACAAAGGTAGTACCGGTTCTTCTTCTGTGCGTGGTGTTGAGATTATTCACTGTTTGTTTTGAATTGTGGCGCGAATGTGAACAGTGAAATGCAAATTCCGTTTGCCACGGGGCGCATCATGTTTGCACAAGAGCTCTGCGCAAACTTCGCCTCTACAATGTATAAAGACGTTTCCAGCTCTAATGCGATGCGAAGATAATTGAATGATACCCCCCTCCTATTATTAGTTGAAATTGATTTAGTTTCGCACTTAACTACATTGGATAGTTCATTTTGATTGAGTGTCAACTTCGCTGTAACTCATCATCATCACCAGCATTTGTTTCTCAACTGCTGGATGTAGGCTCTCCATCACGCACGGCTTTCTGTTCTTCGCATCCAGCCCTTTTCTGCGAAGCCCTTCAGGTCGTCTGTCGACAAAAAGTCTCATGTATTTCTTGTCTAAATACCTACTAAAAGTCTATCACATTACATAATATATAAAACGCAGCATGATGAAAGCTACAGATGTAATATTTAGTCAATGGTTGCTTGAAGATATTATCTAAATAAATTTTAACCAAAAACACGATTGTTAAAATTTTCCTCGATAAATATTTTACAAAGTTGACCCTTTAAAAACAGTTTCTCCGTAACAAGAAAATATTAAGTAATAAATCCCATGTACGGGCGGGGCGGGCTACGGTATCTAACCGCCAATTGGTCGTCAGCCTATTTGACGAACTTTATCATAAAAATATTTTAAATTAAGTACTAGTTAGATTTAAGATACTAAAAATCACATTAACAGTACAATAAATACGATTGCTAAATAATTTCGGAGACAAATTGTAGCAAATTTCACACAACTATGAGAAATGAGTTTAAATTAAATAAAAGTTATGGAGTTATAATAAAGTTAAATAAAGGAAATAGTTAACAAAGTCACATAACACATTTGTGACAAACTCGTATCTAACTTTAATATAAAGTATTTACAGCACGAGTATTTAAAACAAGTTCGCACATTACGAGTATTACATACGGTACAATTGTTTTGTTGTATCAAAGAGTCATTTAGAGCGCTCATATACGAAGCTTTCATTAAAATTTTCATTTGTGGAGAAGTGATGTACTTAATAGTAAAGAAAGAAAAGTATAACTTTTATGGTACTTGGCATGTGAAAAAATTAAGAAAATCTATTATTGTAACCTATAACCTATACATTTATTAATAACAAAAAATTAAACTACTAAAATTTTCTCAAATATCTAAATTCATACTTTAAATCCAACCGACAAATCATTGGACTTAGTGTTAACTAGCGACCCGGCTTTTTATATTATTATAAGTATATATAGCTTCATTTTATTATATATATAAAAATTCCGTGAAAAATTATCTAACTGATGGTGAAAACCGAAACAAAATATGTTGCGTGGTTTAGATGGAGATTCGGAAAGCGACTTCAAATTATACTATGTAAAAATTTCAAGTATTACGAGTATATCTATGTATCGATGCCATAATCCAGTTAAACTAATATATGGGATAGTAGTAGCAGATCACACTGCGTTTAGTTTTTTTTTTTTTTTTGTATTTTTGTTGTATTTCGGTGAGTGAATATACCATACGCCATTTCCCTATCCTATTCTAATCCCGTATGGTCATCAGCTCACTTGTAACACCTGTGGCGTTGCTTGTGTTGTGTGCACCTAACATCAAATGGACCGTCAGCCTGTCAGCCTGTCTTAACATTAAAAAAAAATTTAACTCACAAAAAGAGGTAAAGAATATCGCCTGATGAGAATAGAATTTGCAAGCTCCTATCCGTCCTATCCTATATTTAAAACCTTATGTAAAATCGATAAATCGTTTGTGAATAAATAAATGGTCATTCAGTTGCGGTCACGGTCAAAAAGGGCGTATGACGGCTAGCCTACCAACGAAATAGGCGACCTGATAAGGGTCATTCAAGGACTTTCAATGAAAGAGACTTTACAGTCGTTTGGAAAGTGCAGTCAAGCGGGTAATGGTGATATTTTTTTTATGAATCTGTTGTAAATAAACAGCAATAGCAAAGCAACACCAGAAAGCAAAAAAGGTTAAAAGTCAAAGAGAGTTTAAGAATAAGTGAATAGTTAAATGACTTTGTTAAAAGCATAAAAGTAATATACTGCCTTCCACGCGATTCAAGATGGAGTCCACGATAAAATTCATCAAATAATCAAAATGGGTTGTTCCGTACTCGTCCCATGGAAACTCATTTCTCCTTACTTGTACCAAACTATATTCCTAACTCAGCCCATTACAATATTTTAAATTATTTTCCTCATTCAGCCCAAATGTATTCTGTCTTGGTGTGTAATAGCCCAAAGCAAAAAAATAGCATAGAAATATATAAACAGTATATAATTTCTGGGTTTGAAATAAGATTTCAATGTATAAAAATATTTCTTACTAACTGTTGCACGCGACTTCGTCTATATGGTGTATTTGTTATTCTTTCACGCTAAAACCCTAAACGGATCCTAATTTGGGTCATGTGGTTGGTTAATTGTTTGGTTAATGTGGGATTTTCAAAAATATAAAAAATTTAGCGCCACCATCTTAACAGCGATACAGAAGATATTTTCTTGGGTGTTATATTTATTATTTTTCAACATGGGCGAAGTGACTGGCACCAGCTATTATAAAATAAATTAAATTCTATATTTAAATAATAAAAACATAAATTAATCAAACTCAAAGGTTGGCACCCTACAATTAGATTAATATAAGATGGTAGTATGAGTTGAAGTTTAATTATTATATGAGCTATATTTTGAAACGTCTTTGAAAAATTAAGAGAACAAGTTTCAAATGTCGAACTTATTCCAGAAAAGTCGCGTGAAAAATATCTTCAGGCGTACGAATTATTCAATAATTGGCGACTGTCAAAAGTTGCTAAAACTTATTCTGAGACGGTGTTTTTGTCATATTTCATGGAATTAACAAAAACAAGGCTACCAAGCACGCTGTAGAGTATTTAATTTAGTTATAATTAATGTAACTATGCTATAATAAACATAATATTTAAAATTGTCTTAATTGATTTTGAATTTTGAATTAAAATACCTAAAGATGACCTAGTAACGCTTTTCTCGCTGTTGAGGTGAAAAGTTGTATAAAAAAATTTGCTCTTAACACGAGAGCAAATTTTTTTATATCTCGTTACACTCACTTCGCTCAGTAGTCTATATTAGAATCACTCGCTACGCGCGTGATTCAATTCTATAGACTACTTCGCTAGTTCGTAATTTAAGGTCGGCACTTGCAGCAAAAAAAAATTTTGCTCTCTAATCGAACAAATAACTATTATGTATATTCATTACTAGCTGACCTGACAGATGTCGTTCTGTCAAAAGCTATGAGATTGTCAGCTAGGAACTTTGGATGGGAGAAAGAAAAAATGGAGCACGTTTTTCCAAGCAGTTTTCCACTTTTGATAGTCATTTAAGAACCTTTCTCGGACTAGCCGCATACTACTAGCCGCATTATGGCTCTCTATTTTGGCGCTTATTAATTTTATTGATATGGATAGATAGAAATATTGGATGGATGGAAATAGTTTATTTTGTGTCAAATTTATTTTCAAGACTATTTTCTTCCAAAATGACGTGTCCACAAAATAAATAAAAAAGTCTTCTCCATAATTGTTATAAAATTTATATAGAAATAATTAAATTTTTTCGGAACCCTCTAAGCTGAATTACCAACTCGCGCTTGTCCAATTTTTTCAAGTTTGCTATTGCCGTATATAAGTAGAGTGCTCCATCGATCTTACGGAACAGTATAATAGATTGTAAACGAGGCGAGCGCACTCGTCCCCTCCTCTTTATAGATTAAATGCTACAAAAACAAAAATGTACCTAGGTGAACTTTTCTTTTACTGTTCAATACGAGTTAAAAGCGAACGGAAAAGCCGATTTGCGAAATAATCGGATTGCATCATATATAGACTCGATCGTATCAGATACGTCGCAACCGCAATATTGATGGAAACATTAGCGTAATAGAATTACTTTTTAATAACTAATATGTTTTACATTAGTGCTGAAAGCGGATGTTTATTATCCTTTGGACCGCACGTACGCTGCGTTTCGCAGTCATTTGGGCAGCCCGGCTGGCGGCAGTAACCATCCTCTTGTAGAAAACCATTGTGAAAAACCACACGTTTGCTGTTGTGTTTCGGTGAGTGAGTATATTTAAATTTCTCCATTAAGACTAATTGCTGCGAATGGGTTTTGGAAAAGATAAGCAAAAATAATAACATTAATTTATTAGAGTAGAAATATATATTAGAGAAGATTATGCTCTATCGCGCTGTCTTAATCAAGCAATCTTCAAATGTTCTGTCGGGTTGAATGAGTAGCAAACACGATAAGCTCAGAGCCAGTCCATTGTTATCGGCGAATGTGGTCTCACATAATATTATTGATGTTACATGACGAGAATGTACAAAAACCCTTAACGACCGAGCGCACACAGCCAATAGAAACTGTATTACGATTTGGGGATTTTTTTTTTCTAAGAGAAAGGGTAGAGTTACACTTGTGAGCATCGATAATCAGCTAAATACATGGTTAAATATTGATTTATATTCTACTGGCTGCGCAATTATGTGACATGTGGTGATTTGTTCTACTTAAGACGATTAGAGACCACAAAATATTGCAGGTGGCCCACCCAGATGAGGGCCCCATACAAAGCCATGTATAACTTTTAAAAACATTTTCTAATCAACTGTACGTTAGAGATGACTAATAGCTAAGATGACGAATTGAAAAGTGGTAAAAAGCGAAGTAGACGAATGGCGTCAAACCCGATTATTTTTCTGATAAAAGTAACAACAATAAAAGAAAATATTACCTATTTTTTTTTTACTTTATACTATACTATACATAGCATATATTCATGTGTCAATTGATTTTATTTATATAGATAAACAAGCTGACCCGCGAACTTCGTACCGCCTCAGGGAGAATATCTTCATATATTTTTTTCGTGTATATTTTTCCGAAGTTTTAATAGTTATTCTGCTATTTGGGATGGAGACAAATAAAACAAAGATCATCAAAATCGATTCAGCCGTTCTCGAGTTATGTATTATTATTAAGTAATTAACTAATACGACTTTCTTTTATATATAAGATAAAAAAAAAGAAGAGATGTAAATGTCTTTCTTGAGATTATCTGTCAATTTTAATGAAAGATAAGATACTTACTCCATTGGACATCTGTAAACAAAAATTAAAAATATATTTATAATTCAAAATGTCATACTTAATAATATACGATTATATTATTAATTGACATTTTGATTTAGGTCCCATTCGCCCGCAAGTGAAGTAATTCCATTTATTTTCTTTTCACAGTTAATTTCAATTGACAGGCTTTTATTGAGTTTTGCTCAATATTTTTACGTGGCTTGCTTCACAAATCAATCTAAATGGAAATTAATGGCATCTGACGAAAATTCAGTGAAGATTATTTGTTTAAACCGCTATCGAAAATTAGGTAAAAACTAAGTTAGGTTATAGAAATGCATTTTGTATAAATCAAATTGTAATCAAGGTGAGTTAAAAGTGATCACAATTTTATCATGTGGTATTGCTTGTTGCCTGAGAAAAAGAACAAGAAAAACTTTTTTTACTTTTTTCTAGCCCCGGTTTTGCCCGAGATACAATTTTTTATATACACGAACCTTCTTCGTTTATCCCTCTTGCCTTTAGTGAAAACCGTATCAAAATCCGTTAGGTGGTTTAGAAGTAATTAGAAGAGAAACAGACAGACGCGGACAATTTCGATGACTTAGTTGCAAAATATTGTTTTTTTTTTATTTATTTTTTATTTTTTTATTTATTAAGGTACACAAAACAGGACACTGACATTAAATACATTGAATAGATACAATAACATCGAAGTGAACTAGGCTAGACTTTTTGTTCTACTTGCATAAAAACTCAATTAGGTTTATTAAACTTTCCATGAAAAATTATCTAACCGATGGTGAAAACCACATCAAAAATGGATGCGTAGTTTAGGAGGAGTTAGAGGATATTTAATGTTTTTATTAACCAGTCTGGGATCTTTCAAAATTGTTTTGAATTATGTGGCTTGTGCCACATAATTACATGAATGCAGAAAGAAAACTCGTTCAGAAACTAATTACCTACCTTCTATTGGACTGCATCTTTTCAATGCAAAGTGCATTGTGTTACGATTTCCGCCAACTAGGTACCCTACAGCGCAACTTTTGAATGCCTGTTGTGCAAAAGAGCTTTGCTTTCTAATACAGGTAGGCAAATAAAATAAATAGCTCACTGAACATACAACAGAGCACTTGAACTGCTTTTGTATTCTTAACTCAATAACTGACTCTCTCACAATAATGTTATTGTTGAATCTTGGCAATTGTCATACTAAACTTGGTACTCGTATTAAGTTAACTTCACAATTTCAATATGTACTTAACTATGGCATACGAAAAATAATCACATTAAATATAATACTTTTACGTACATTTAAAACACTAAGGGCCTCTTTCACCAACTTCAAGTAAAGTGTTGATTAGTTACTTTTAGAAATAATTTTATGTTTTATTAAATTATGCACTCGGTTTACTGCATCCTTCGATAGGCGATTTTTTTTTTAATATTTTCTTTGTAATGTTTGGGACTTTTATCGTACAAACAAAGGTATATCATCTCCTTCATTCCCGGTTACTGGTGACTTATGGCGGTTAGCCTACTTGATACATGGTGAAAGAGGCCCCAATAAACACTATATATTATACTTTTAAATATGATTATAGTTTATTAGTGTTTATAAACAGGTATAAAGAGTAATCCGCATGTATGTAATCACAAAATTTAAATAGATTTATACTATATATTTTTTTAACATGTATATTTGTTAATTTTGTAGTTGAGTAAGTAAGATTCTAGTAGTAGTCGTTCATCGTGCAATGGAGGCATTTTCGAAGTTACTTTGGTGGATAACCAAAGTTCAACATAGCAAAAAGAATCAACAAACTGAAATGGCAATGGGCCGGTCGTAGAAAAAGATTTTCGGGCATTTATAGGTCATAGTGTTCATTCACACAGCATAATATGCAAGTGTTCACGTAAACAAGCACATAGACATGGTTTCTATAGTTGAAAATCGCCTATCAGTAATATTGCGCCTGTAGGCGCTAAAAATCGTTAGTTTACACAAATCACCCAGTTACAAGTTTACAACGATCTTAGAAATAGCTTTAAAGGATCTTTAATTTGTATTTCTTGGAATTATCTACTACACACACTCGCATAGCGAATACCTACTTTTTACGCCTTAACAACACTCCCGCAGTACTCTTGAGCCCTAATAAAATATTTTTCAACAACCTCTTCACCAAGGAGCTTAATGAAAATTTTATAAGCAACCCCCACCTCAGTTTTCTCAGTTGATATTTATAGAAGCCCGGCAAAATCATATTATAAATTGAGTCTCTCAAATTATTCCTCTGAACACTTAAGTGCTTTAATACCAGAAATTATTAGAAATCTCCCTAGACTACCCTAGAGTACCCTAGACTTCGACCTGGAAGCTTGGAAGCTGTAGGACCCTAGAATTGTGACTGTTTGTTTCTGAAAAAAAATCCTTAGAAAATAATCTATAACTTGTTTCATTTATATAGTTGGTGATGTGATCTAGAGTTAACCTTATTCATATAAACTAACAAAAACTGCTCTCTCTCTCTCTCTCTGTCTCTCCTTATAACATTAAAGTATAATTAAATTATAGTCATTTCTGAGAAATAAGCCATAGAAATTGATCTTTAATTTACTATTTACTTATAATAGTAAATACTAAGTTACACCGCTTTTAATTTTAAAACAAAAATTTGTTCAATTTATTTAGTTTGAGTAATGGCTAATGAATAACAAAATAACATTTCGTGAAATTCGAGATGTCTGTTTCATATTTCGAAAATGCCTACTATGTTTGAAGCTCTTGTAATTAAATGCCAATTATTATATTTAATCGAAGCATAAATTTCTTTACGAGATCAAGGGGTAACGAGACAGGGTGGGGTGCGACACGGCGGGCGCCTCAAGACTTCGACATAATTAGCGGGGTTAGAAATTCATGGAGTTTGGTGTTATTCAGCCCCAGGTATTCCTCTATTGATGGCGGATGATTGACTCAGCAAACGTTCACGAGAGATTATTGAGATGTTTGCTCATTATTAGTTCCAATTAATCGGCTAAATTTTCTCATATTTTAATAAGTTTAATATCTTGTAGGCCCTGAACAGAGTGTTTCATGCTAATATTATAAACTAGCGAACCGCCCCCGGCTTTGCACGCGTGTATTCTTTTTCTGCAAATTATATATACGAATCTTCCTCATTTATCGCTCTCCAAATTAGTGAAACCCGGGTCAAAATGACGACGGCCGTCATTTAAATAGTTTATAAAAAACTTTTAGAAATATCCTTTAATTTCGTTTGTTGTGTTACTAACACCCAAACAACACATGTTACAATTTATTGTCAAAAAAACCACTAAATCATGGGTAAAGTATCAATAAAATTTTCCACTACAATTAAACTGCAAAGAGGGTCGTTTCGTGATATCGTAAAACTAAGTCGATTCCGATTGAGGAAACTTTGTAAAGTGTAACCGTGCCATAAAACGGGAATATTTACGATCGCCTCTAGCGGTAGATTTGTCTGCGTGTGCGGTTTCGACCTGACTAAGTATTCTAAGCACCTGCCACCTTAATAATAATATTGGAGTGTGTTTTAATACTGACATTAAATCAACTGCATGTTGCTAAGAACAACCAGAAATGGAAGGGTTTAGAGGTGGCTTTTACCCAAAATGGGTGTATAATTTAAAAAAAGCCTTGTACACTACTTACTAATGAATTTATTGTTGTTATGGAATTTAATTGGAATTGCGATGAGGGAGACGAGTTCTCCAATGGAGACCACGAATTGGAAAACTTAGAGTGGTACGCCCTGATCTTTAAGCTTCACGGGAAGAGACTGAATTCGAAGCGCAGAGGACTTTGAGTGGTGGCGAGCCCTGGGAGAAGCCTACATCCAGCAGTGGTGAAAATTAAAAATCTTTATTCATCATCATCATCATCATCATCTAAACCGCACAACGTCCACTATTGGACATAAGCCTCCCCCTCAATTTTCCAATAGGTCAGAAGCAGCCTTAATCCAGCATCGAGCTGCGACCCTTATCAGATCGTCTGTCCACCTTGTGTGTAGACGTCATTTCATATGTTTGAAGTCGTTTATACCTACCTTGTTTTATGTAATGCATTATAATTGAGAACACGTAACATCTCAATAGCCAAACTCTAGTAGGGATCCTCAGAGATCGGTTACAGAGCAGATTACTAAAGTTTCATCAAAGCATTTTGATTCACACTGCTGCAATTCTTAAATATTTCAATCAAAGGCTTTACCCAGCTAAGGTAAAACAAAACTACATAGCATTTTCATTGGAATCGTACTACATAAAAACCGTAGCGAGTCAGTATTATGTATAAGTTATAACCACGTAGCAGAGCGCCAAGTTTCCAAGTTGGGGCGAGTTGGCCATGATTAAATTTGGCAAGTTACGAACTTGCGGTCACAAGCTCACCAATTTTTTGTCCGGCCTCAGCTGTACATTATTTATTGGTCTGATATGAAATATGCATTGATCATTCCGTGAAAAGGCTCCGTAAACAAGATTAGTTTTGAACTGTTCAGTTTTTAATGAAGTTTGGTTTTTGACATGTTATTTATGATACGGCCTTTGATGTCAAAGAGAACGAGATTATATTCATCTGTTTGAATTCGTATGTGTGTGTATATTTGATACAGTTGTGTAACGAATCATTTCGAAGCTTGCATGTTTTTTTTTTTATTTACCAATAGGTTAAAATTTATTTACTAATAGGTTATTTTTTGAAATAATAATTTTTTTATTTACCAATAGCATGGATTCAATATATTCTTCAAATTATATACACAAACTTTTCTCCATTGTCGCTCTTTTGATTAGTAATAACCGTATCAAAATACGTTTTGTAGTATAGAAGAAGTTGGCAAAAAATAGACAGTGGCGGACTAATATGTACAGATGTACAAACAGACATAATCTGATTAAATTATGTCACAAACGAATAAATTCATTTTCAAAATACAAATTTTATTAAAATATGAATAGCATTAAAGATAAAAATTCTAACTGAATATCACATTAGTTCTAGCCTTCTGAAACTTTTTAAACATTTTTAGTATGCTTACCCGTACATACGAGTATCCTATGATATAAAGCCTGTCCTACTTTCAAAATACGAGTTACTTAAAAGCTTATAGGATTTTGAATGTGGTCCGTCACTTAAAAATTATTCTTACTGAAAGCTTTACATTACATTTTGGCATTTATTCATACAGAAGTTGTATTTGTAGGGTAACCTCATACAGCTCCAGTCGAATCCAGCTCGGATGGGCTACGTTTAGGAAGCTCCGAGAAGTCTTTTCATCAAAATTCCTCAGTGCCTTAAAACAAAAGTTTTCGACCCATGTGATGACATGGCGCTGAAACGTGGTCTAACTATGGGCCTCGTATGAAAGCTCAACGTCGCTCAACGAACTATGGAGAGGGCTACGCTCGGGGTTACTGCGGGATCGAATCAGTATTAAGAAGAGTCAAAGACGTACAAAAGATACCGACATTACCCGGTGGATTAGTAAGTTGAAGTGGCAGTGGACAGGACACATAGTACTGTGAGCCGACGGCCTCTAGGGCTAAAAGGTTCTCGAGTTGAGGACAGAGACCGGCAAGCACAGCGTAGGACACAAGGTGGTCAGACAACCGGAAAAAAGCTGTGGCTTGACTGTGGAGCCAGGCTGCTTCTGACTGGTCCTAATGAAAAATTAGGGGGGGACCTATGTATAGAAGTGGATGTTTTTTTTTAACGTTAAGAAATCGTCTTGGATTGGTATCCAAGCAGTTTAGGGGACACTGCGGGGTTATGACGATGTCGTACCGGCTAAAACCCAACGTCTTTCTAGCGCGGCCGTTGATGGGCGGGGACATTATGACACGACTTCGGTGCGGGGAGGGCTACGCTCCCTGTCAGAACTTCTTCGTACCCGAAGGTACGCCAGTCATTTCGGGGGACCTTACGACGGGCGGCAGTCTCCCCCAAGACCCCCGCTCGGTTCCCAGCAGTGGACGTTCTGCGGCTGAAATGATGAAGATAACTCTCTATAAATTTACTTATTGAGCTAAAATATTAAATAATTATAATTAATTAACAATTGTGGCAATAAATAAATAAATAGATACAGGCTAAGTATAATATATCTATTAATAATAATAGGAAAAGGTGTTCTATCTAAGTAAAGTATCTAAGCCGTAAATATTTTTATTCCAATAAAATTGGTGTTGAATCACTCCTGCGGGAAATGTGATTGACAGATGAGCTGTCTGGATAATTGAGACGAATGCGTGCTGCTTGTTTTACTCGATAAATCTCATCTCAAATATTCAGTCGATTTTGAACACAGTTATTATCTTTATCGAAATTTTAGTGTATTTTTATTTTTAGAAATAAAATCTGAATAACCAATGAAGGGGGCAGTGGTTGTGAAGAATCGAAATTTGCAAGAAACATGAGCTGTAGGAAAAGTTCTGAAGTTACTTCTAAAGTTGCTCTGACGATGGACGACGAGTCGGCACGATAACGTGTGTTCTCAAATGTACCTACTGCAACTTTTCAGAACACCGAACAAAGCAAAATTCTCGTTCAATCGTCATTGCTTGCAACGCTCTGTGTCCAAAGAAGAAAACTATTTACAAACAATACTATTATACTTATCTATTTTTGATAAGTAAACAGATCGATTCGAAAAAAATGGGGTGTGGCTGTATCGCGGACACGTACGTGTTATATAAATATGTGTACGCAACGAATTCGAATATACCATACTAGCTGTTGCTCGCGACTTCGTCCGCGTAACTTTATAAAATATATAGCCTACGTTACTCGCTTATATTGAATAAACTCAAAAGCTGCTGGACCGATTATGAAAATTCTTTCACCTATAGAAAGCTACATTATCAGCGAGTAACATTGGCTATATTTTATAAAGTTACGCGGCACAAGTCGCGTGCAACAGTTAGTATGTATATATACCACGAATTTGAATATATACCTACCATATATTCCAAAAACTGCATTACCAAACGAATTTGCATTACTTTTAGTGATGCAGGGCACACTGCGTTTCGCAGTCATTTGGGCAGCCATAGGCGTCATAGGGCGTCTGGCAACAGTAACCACCCCCTTACAGAATACCACCTTGAAATTATAGCATATGTGCTGTTGTGTTTCAGTGAGTGATTAAGGGATGCCAGAGCCCATTACCCCATCCCTTCATTATCCCTTATCCTTAATCCTTCTATAGTCGGCAACGAACTTGTGTATGTATATATGTGACATAATACAAGACGACAAAAATTGTTTTTGCCATTTTGTTTGCCAACGCGATCTATACAAAACAGCCCGAGGCCACAAACAGATACAGAACTAATAAAGGTCTACAATCGTGAACTCTCGCTAACTATTCACATTACTCAGTGGTGTAACTTATCGCAACAACAATCGACTAGAACTAAGATATAGAATCTTAGTAGGTCTCGAATGTTACGAGTTAGTCGGCGCTATCTAAATTAAGCTGGGCAACGGCCGTCGAAAGATATACGGCGAATTCAAGTTAGAACTGCATTGAGATGCGGAAACTTTAGCTGGTGACCTATTTAATTTAAATAGCTCTTTACACATATTTAAATAGGTTTAGATTATATAAGGTATGGTTCTGGTGTTTTTTTTTTTTTTTTAGTTATATTTACATGTGATACTCCTCAGTAATTTTATATAAATCTAATTTTATCTTTTAAAAGAAATTATGCAATTTCAGCTACATTTCTTATTTTGTTCGTCATTTCTTTGTTTCTTTATCAGTATTTTATATTCGTGTAAACATTGTGTAGGTAATTTCAATTTATAGCAAACAGTGCATCCTTTAAACTTTGTAAAGTTACTATTTAATGTAAATAATTGCCTCAGAGTTCAAAGAAAATTCTATTTAAATTTTAAATGCAGGAATGACTGAACTAGGTAACATCTTTTTAAAGAATTATGCAGACTTTAAATTAAAATGTTACGTAATTATGCATATATATTCTGTTAATAGTTAATTGAGTGTTTAATGGTGCTTTTCTATAAATATTTAAATCGTACAATCCGTGATGAATTTTAGTATAAAGGTATTTAAGTAAAATTAAATTAATTAATTTGTCGAATAAAGCTCTGATATAAACATAGTACCTACCTATGAAAAGAAACCTATGAATAAGTCGCTTCAGAAAAAAATACAGAATTAACAACTTAATTAATAAGCTTAAAAACAAATTTTGTAGTCGCTGAATAATGTTTTAATACTGTTACGAGAAAGGTTTCTTTTTGGCAATACTTTACTAAATTTTTTTTTCAGAAAATAGAATTTTCGAATAAATCTGCCCGATTCAAACTTTTTTAAATATAGTTAAATTTAGTTAATAATTTTTATCTTATATAAAAATCTAAATTGTAATTATACTCTAAGAGTCAAATTAGGCCAAATCAATCACGAAAATAACGCTTTTCTGTTAAGTCCTCGAATTAATTTTTGGTGCATTTCATTTACAGTCTTCTCGTAATTTTTTAGTTCTCTCTCTCGAAAGGTTATTTTAGTTAAATATCTTAAAATTATTGCGAGTATATTAAATATTTTATAAAATGAATTGACTACGTAACAAAAATAAAATTATTACTGAAACTAAAGTTCCGATTCGTTTGAATGCTTCTTTATAGACAAAGAGGTGCTGTTCTTTTATTTTAATTTTCTTTTACTACCTGCTAGTGGCTTAACTCTTATTTAATCGCTTGAAACAGAGAAGTCCATAATGGATTTCTATGTGGCATAAACGCAAGTACAAAGTCAAGTTCCCAACGTAACTCTAGATTGCATTTCGGTGAGTAATGACCATTCAGGCAACGTTATTTGCTAAGTTAACAAACTCGCATTAATATCAATAGGTATACAACGTCTTGCAGTAGGCACCTAAGAAAGAGAAAATGTTAGGAATTGAAATCTTATTCAGTGAAAAACACTATATTTTTCATATGATAAAAAAACATATTTTATAGTAACTAAAATCAATAATAAATGATAAAGAATATGTACTAATTGTAGAATTTTTAAAAAAAATATTACACGAATGGCTCTTACTAAATGAATTTCAACACATTAGATGAAAAAAAAAAACACAAATTTTATTTGAACTAAAAATTAATTTTATATAAGTCTAGATTTAAGTTACATAAGCGTACCTTAATAAGGACATAACATGGCGGTTGATAACCAGTGGCAGTGGGCAGAACACATAGTACAGAGAGCCGAAGGCCGCACTTGCCTCAATGTTCTTGAATGGAGGCCACAGAAAGGCAAGCGCAGCGTAGGACGTCTACCTACAAGGTGGACAGATGACCTGATATAAGGACTGCGAGCTGCTTTGGACCGGACCTATTTAAAAATTACGGTGTAAACCTATGTCCAGCACTAGACCTATGGCTAGTGCCTATGTCTATGTTCATACCACAGCCTATGTCCATACGTCCTGCGACTGAGACTTTAATGATGTCCTTAATTTGTGGCACTTTATGACATTTTATTTGTTGATTTAAGAAAAATCTACGCCCCTTTTAATGGCAATGACAAAATTCATAAGGATCTTAATCGTATACACATTTTATACAAACAAATATTTTCTATTTTCGAATATTCCTTGCTTCTAAGAACCGTAATTTCAATAGACTGTGAAACGTGAATTCTTAAGAAATTAATGTCACCTTCAGTCTGCCTTCAGTTAATCGAGGTTATGATAACATTTTCCTTTGGTATATAATAGACAACATCAAATTTTCCTTACGTTTATCATATAGATTATCGTTCATCAAAATATTATCATATAGATAATATGTCTTCATTACATATTTCATTTTCATCAGCCCATTTCCTAGTTGACAAAGTGATTTCACTAACTTTTTACAACCTGCATTATGCTGAGTTGGAGCCGGTTTGTTGCGGGGGACGTTTGTGTTTGTCTTTCTATATGTTACCTATGTATGTTGTTATGTGTCCTTTGCTACAAATAAAACTTATTCTATTCTATTCTATGTGAAATTTGGTATACTGTTACTTCTGTGGTATTTCCATGACATGGTAACATTGACCTGAAGCTGCAGCATCAAGTAGTCTGCGGAACACCCAGGCCCATATAATATAGTATAGATATATTTCATGCCTTCAAACCTACATTGTTTTTACTCTATCTAAGCTAGTTTAATACTCGCGTAATTAAGTATAAAGTTCATGAAAACGGTTGCAAATTTTTAATTAAAATTCTGCGGCTTCATTAATGAGTTTCATAGACACGACATAAATAATTTCCAATTGTGTAGTTACAAAAAAAAAATCGCAGCACAGGGACGCGGCATATGGATATGAAATTTTAATGTAACAAGCCTCGGGCTGCATACGCTTTTAAACGGAATTTTGATATTCAAAGTGAATCGACGCTGTAAAAGGCGTACTATGAACATGTAGCTATGCGTTCATATTTTTAATTAAGAATGGAATCAGCTTGTGTAACTTATTTGTTCACCGCAATATCGAATTCCATCATTAAAATATTCGATTATTTCCCCTAAAAAAGAGCCACAAAATATTCTTTCAAATGATAAGGCCAGACAGGCTGATGGTCCACTTGTTGGTAAGTGGCTACCGTCGCATATAACATAGCTGCAAGTACGCTGTTGACCATAGTAAGATTAAGGACTTAAGGGATAGGGAAATAACAGCACACATGCTGTTATGTCGCGGTGGTCTTCTGTAAGGGGATGGTTACTGCTGCCAAACAGGATTAATTCATAGCTTAATTATTGAAAAAAAAATTCATTTGGTTTTTAATAATACGATCTAAATAGAGTTTCTTCGCTTACTTTTTTTAAACCACCCAATCGATTTTGATATCTAATATTTTTACTAATGGAAAGAGCAAGGAAGGCTTGCATTTTTAATTTGCCAAAATTCCTTGAACTTTAATTAAATAATATCTAACCATTAAAATGTTTATCAATCTTATTTAAAACAAAATCTAATCCTAAGTTATATATATTTACATATTATAATAATATAAAGCTTCGGTCCCAAGCATGCTGGCTCCTCGTTGTATGGCAATGATAAATTGTTGACCGAGGTAATAGCCAGCTCTTGAATCGCCTGTTATGTCGACCAAACGTTTTGATAAGACCCAGAGATTCGACAACGAAGGGAATGAATATGTAGCAGGTGCCGATATCTCAGTATTTGTGAATTTTTCGCTTTTCGGCAGTCTCAGCAGCAGCACCAGCTGTAGCAAGTGTTCCATGAAGGTAGGACGGTGCTAAAGTGTCGATGCAGGTGGCATCCCACATTAGTGGACGATACATCCTCCATAAATAACCGCTAAATAAACTGCATCCGTACGAAGCCAGGAGCTGGTCGCCAGTTTAGATATAAAATAATATATTTTCACTATTTTTCTGCGAAACACTGTATTGTAAAATATACTGGTCTGTTATAAAAATTACAATTATGATATTAAAATTTCACTTGATCCAACGAGTGACTGGTCATTGGAAAATTGCCAATTATGCATTGCGTTCAGAATACGACTTCGACATGGCAACCCCGGTCGACTCAGAACAGTTTTTAACCAAGTATGCCGAGTACGCGAAACGAAAAAGCCAATTTGTTATCTTCTCTCGAGCAATTATCAGTTTTTGTGTGTTCTGTTTTTGATTTGAAACGTCTATTGGCGCGTCATACCTGTAAACACACGTTTACCGCTTGTATAGAGTCTTTGTTTTATAATTTTACTCCATGTTCCAGAATTTATTTTATTACGTTAGATATGAAAATATAACGAATCATTCATATATTTTAGAAAAAATCATACAGCCGTTTTCTATCAGGACGAGCCCAAGCTCAGTGTGGGCTGAAATTGTTTTTATTTTTTACGAAACCACTGGCTGAAATGTAATGGTAATGCAATGGTGTGGTACATATTTGGAATCAGCTCATGGAGCCCTTTCATTTGGTACCCTACTCAATAAGTTTCCGAAGAAAAAAAAATTTCATACATGAAATTTATGACGTATAACTGGAAAATGTACCAAGTGTCGGATATCCACCAAAGTCTAAAATACTTACAAAGACACACTAAACTATCCTGAAAAAAAAAAAACAGTGCCGACAGAAGTGAAAACTTGAACAATTACGTGTGTATTTTTTGAATCGTCAGGAAAGTACATACTTATATACAGAGGTGTCGGTTACGGTTTTTGATTTGAAACGTCTATTGGCGCGTCATACCTGTAAACACACGTTTACTGCTTGTATAGAGTCTTTGTTTTATAATTTTACTCCGTGTTCCAGAATTTATTTTATTACGTTAGATATGAAAATATAACGAATCATTCGGCGTATATTTTAGAAAAAATCATACAGCCGTTTCCTATCAGAACGAGCCCAAGCTCAGTGTGGGCTGAAATTGTTTTTATTTTTTACGAAACCACTGGCTGAAATGTAATGGTAATGCAATGGTGTGGTACATATTTGGAATCAGCTCATGGAGCCCTTTCATTTGGTACCCTACTCAATAAGTTTCCGAAGAAAAAAAATTTCATACATGAAATTTATGACGTATAACTGGAAAATGTACCAAGTGTCGGATATCCACCAAAGTCTAAAATACTTACAAAGACACACTAAACTATCCTGAAAAAAAAAAACAGTGCCGACAGAAGTGAAAACTTGAACAATTACGTGTGTATTTTTTGAATCGTTAGGAAAGTACATACTTATATACAGAGGTGCCGGTTACGGTAACAGTGTCGCGAGTTCAATGGTTTATCCCATCTCAAAAATGCCCAACGCGCCTAAAGAAGTTTTCACTTCAAAAATACTCCATACATAAACTTGCCTACAGGACTGCAGCCAGGTCCTGGATTTATTAACAGTAGACGGCCACTTCCCTACCGTCGTTTTTATCCAAGTTGTCATCTTTTAATCCATTTTTCACTTTATGTATTAACTAATTAAAACATTGAAATTATATTTTCTGTCAGGCTATACGATACTTTTGTTATCACAAACATTACCCAGTAGGTTTTCGGTTTATTTAACACAATAAAATACACGAAATTCAATACTGTTAACTGTTGAAGCGGTTACATCTCCACCCACCGAGTCTACTCCGCAAGCTGGAATTCGCCTTTAATAAAAATTTAACTTCGGCGCGGGCCCGTTATAAACTCACAAATTAATTTAGCCCGGTTTTGGAAACTCAATTTTCGGTTTATTTTATCCGCCAATATTTACTGAATATCAATTATCTGGTGCCCTGTTGTGCCGACCGTCGCCGCTATCAATCTAACTGTAAAGTATCCTTCGTATATACATATTATGTTTACTTATGTGAGGCTGTGTTCTTTGTTTGAAAGACCACACTTTTGGATTCAAATAAGGTAATATACTGTGTGTATGACGTCACAGAATAGAATAAGGTGAGGTATTCCTTCTTCTATTGTACGTCACACAATATTATTAGGATTATTCATAATTTCTAGTACCAAAAGAAGAAGAAAAAACTTAACTAGTTTTTGCGTTAGGGAATCTAAAAAAGGTCAGATTAAATTATTATGATTATTAAGTTATCTAAAGTGGTTTGAAGTAAAATATATAATTATCTTCTATTAAATTGTCAGTCTGAGAATTCAAGCGGCATTTTCTTAAGAGAACGTGTTTTTATGTAAAAGTAGCCAAATAGGGTGACTCAACTTAATGATAGGTAACGGCAGTGACTCTGGGATTAAATCAATCTAAGTTTAGACAATAAAGAGTGGCCATGATCAGATGAAACTAACAAAGCCTAACACGGATACTAAAGCTTATATTTATAGAGAACTTAAGTAAGAGACAACACATTTCTCAATTTGGAACGTGGTTAACCAATGCAGAAAACAATTGAATAATAAACATGCCTTTGACAAGTTTAGCCCGAGGTGAGTACCAGAATCATTGTCTCCATCCAAGCACCTCCTGGCGGAGGTAATTTAATACAACTACAACCGCTTACGCAAATTTGTCCCAATTTCTCAACAGGAACACTTGTCTCTAAACCATTGTACTGACATGTCTTCACTTGTCTCGCGAGTACTAGTAGACTAGTACGTGACCTTTCAATACTTGACAAAGCCTCTTGTATCTGGAAACTTTATTGTTGCTTGTTCACATAATCGGATTTATTTATTTATTAAATAAAGAAGAAAACGTTAAAATCTAACAAAGGTTCAAAAAACTACATAACAGTTTATTTGTAGGATCTTCTAATGATCTCACAACATTTAAGATTGTCATTTACGAGTAAGTTCCGCTTGTTACTTGTACATTATTGAGTTATATTACCATGAAAATAAGGCAAAAAAAAATTATTCAAGTATTTTTAAGAAATGACAAAGACAAAGGGTAAGATAAAAATTTGTGTAGGTATTAGGTTTACGAGTACGGCCTTTACCCAAAGAACATTCTTTATGTATGAAACTATTATAGGTCGCCCTTATTTACATTATTTTTTGTCTAAAATGTAATACCACATACGAAATTAGTAGTCGCAGGGCACACTACGTTACGCAGTCATTTGGGCAGTACGTCTGGCGGCAGTAACCACCCTCTTACAGAAGATCACCGTGGAAAAAAAAACAGTGGCACTCCGGGAGTGCCGACAGAAGTGAAAACTGCAATTACGTGTTTATTTTATTGTGCAATTTGAATCTAGGTTTTGCCAGCGACTTCGTCCACGTCTATTTTTCTTATCCGATCGCTACCAAACTTCACAGGAACACCCGCTGGAGTAATCTGAAGAGTGTCTGAAAATTTCATCAAAATCGGTTCAGCGGTTTTGGAGTCTATAGGGGACATACATACACACATTGCCTTTTATATAATATATGTTATAAGCGTAGGTAGATAATGAAATGGACCGTTAGCCTCTCTGCCGACCTTAAAATAAACGAAAATCTTAAAAAATTTAACATTTTTAAATCTTAAAAAACTACTTCGTATAAGTTAATATTCAAAGAATTTATTTTTTTTACATACACGTACGTAACTTAGCCAAATAAATATAAATTTACTTAGAATTTGGTTGTTACTAAATTGCGTTTAAAAGTTGCAAAAATTAAAGCTCGTGTTATTCTTTCCTGTCCAAGATTTTAATAATGAACAAAAATTTTTATTAAAACCCAATTTCACTACAGAGGGAATAATTACGAGGCCGGGCTATTAATTATCACAGTACTTTTAATTAATATTTCTCTTTTTACAGATGCTTAAAAAAGGAAAGTTTGTTTTTATACCTTGATGCCGAGATAAAAATATTTCTTTTTTTTTAAATCATTACTCACTGTAACATAGGGTCGTGTAACTTACATTATGTATTTATTTAGGGTTCATAATATACTATTGCAATTTGGGTCACAGATTACACGATTTGTGTTCTATCGCGATCGAATCAAATCAAATCAAAATATTTATTTATCAATTAGGTTTCTCCAAGAAACTTTTGTTCATTTTGATCGTCATTACAAATTTAAATTTACCAGGGTTTCGTCCATTATTCCATTAAAGGGAAAATTGAAATTTTAATTTCCAAAATTAATATTGCTAAATGGTAATTTTGGAAATTGAATTAAGAAAATTAATTACATATTAATTGATATGTTACAATATACATCTATAATACATCTGTAACAATACAATAAGTGTTTTATTTCGTAGTGACATATTTAAATATATTAATCATACCATCACACAAAAAAACGTTTTAAAAAACGAATCAGGCTCGAGAAGACTTAAGTGCTTCTGAAATTCTAGTCAGAAAATCCCAGCAAGTAGTACTGTCACTCGAACAACTATACTTACTTTCATTTGTATACCTATCAAATAGAATTAAAGTAGGTATATGAGGCATAAAAAAAAAACTATCTATTTGAAATGAAAACCAACGCATTCCGTATTTACGAAAATGCCACAAACACAGTCATGTCACCCGAGAACGTCTCTCTCTATTCGGGAAAAGTAAGCTTTTTCGCTTGAGGCATAATGTTTCGAACACTGAGCAGCTAATATTTGGAAAAGAGGTATTGCTGGATGCGTAACAAGATTTGGGTAAATCAGGACTCGATCGATAAGGTCGAGCCAATGTTACGGCTAAAATTAGAAGCAAAAGAGAACTAATGATGTTATTGTATGGAATTTGTTACTTATTTTTTAAGGTACTTTCAGCGTTTCTTAAAGAAGCCTTTGCAAGATATTTTTAGTTTCAATTTACATGTTTAACAACCAAGTATTGACGTCAATAAATAAGTGATTCCGATATTTTTTATATTACGATTTTCAGCTTATTGTAATATTATAAAGAAAAAAGATTTGTATTTTAATTTGTAATGAATAAACTCAAAAACTATTTCATCTATAGAAAGCTAAATTATCTGCGATTAACATAAGCTATATTTTATAAAGTTACGCGAACGAAGTCGCGCGCAACAGCTAGTATTTTATATTTTATTTTAAGACAAGGACTGACCTCAGACCAAACACAATTTTTACCAAAACGAGCCCAACCTAATAAAAAAATTGTTGTGAATTATTGCACAACAAATTTTTGTAGCTTCTCGGAGATAACCTAACAGATTTGAAATTGCAAGGTTTTTTTTTTAATATTGTGTAAAATATAAAAAAAGAAATAAAAGCAGATGATTAAAACGTCTCTCGTAGTTACTTGTAAATATCCGAACGAATATTGATTGTATACGGTACTGTAGTACCGTATACAATCAATATATATATATTGTGTATATATTTATGTAAGGAAGGGAAGGAGGAACATATTATTATTTTCTCTTGATTCTGGCAATATTTCATGCTTGGATACTGTTAGAATTATATAAATGTAACTAAAACTTTTTCTCGGGTACTAAGACTGGTTACAGCCGTCTAATCCGTGCTAATATTATAAATGCGAAAGTATGTTTGGATTAATGGATGTTTGTAACTCTTTCACACAAAAACTACTGAACCGATCACCATGAAATTTTGCATACATACCAAATTTCATCTAAATCAGTTAAGCCATTTTTGCTTTAAAAAGTCACACAATACATCCATCCACACAAACTTGGACATTTATAACATTACTAGGATTTTTAAAATATTTGCAAACTTTATTTGTTTCTTCTTTTTGTTACAGGTACGAACACCTAAATTGTTATGAGCCATCAATCAAATACTGGAGGAGTGAGTTCCTATTAATTGTACCTGGGTACAATGATACCTTTTTTTGAGGAGGGTAAATCACATTTACGGATTGTACATGATACAAAAAATTACTGGTTCACTAAAAAATAAAAAAATACACTTCACTAGTTTTCAAAAAGTCTCAGTATATTATTTAAAAAAACCCATACTCAACATTTCTACAAAATAAAAGCATTATTTCGTTTAAAAGCATTTGACATTAGGTCGGCATAAATATTTGTGTTTCCTCATTGGCACAAACTGTCAAGCTATGTGAATAGAGACTGGTACTGTCAGATTATGTGAAGGAGACGCTGAGTGTTTTCCCCTGTTTTCTTAAGGCTGTCACGGAAAAAGTTGACCAATACTTAGGTCGGAGGTGGGAGCGGAATATAAAAGTTAAAGCACTTAATTATTCATAAGGTTTTCCTGTAATCCCTCTGCTCGAAAGTTTAGCCTCGTCCTGTCACGGCCTTAAGTGACAAATTATAGCCGAAAATCGAACAAATTTTTCATGAAAAGAGAATTTTGACAGTCCCTTACATCCCAACTTTTTATAGGTACACGTCTATATAGTGACGTTGATAAATAAATCAATGTGACCTGATTACATAGTTTATGTAAAATTTATATTTCACTCATCGATTAAGATAGGTGGTAGGTACTGTTTGTTAAACAAGTGGAAAGAAAGGTTTTGGTGTAATCTTATTGGATTTGGGTATATTAAATACGTTCTCGCCAGATAGAAACTTTCTTCAAAACTCCAGGTCGGATTCTAATTTGAAATCCAGTTTATAATAACGTTTATTTTGTTCGTGACAGACTTCCAATTTTAATTCCAAACCTTTAAAATAATTAAACGAAGAGATTAATTGTTTGAATTATTCTATAAATTATTTTTAATATTTTTAACAATTTGATAAAGTTTATTTTGGTATGTGATGTATATAAATTTAAAAACGATAAATTAAGTCGAATGGGTACATGAATGGTTAGGCTGCCTAAAAATCTATACCAATAAAATAAACCTGAATAGTTTGGTCGAGAACGCGTTAAACTCGGATTCAAAATTTTTTTTTTGCATTTTATAGTGTAATTCTTGATCAAGGTTATGATGATGATGATCAAGGTTTGATCAAGATCTAATTCTTGATAAAGCTATATATCAAAACGCTATGATATATGACCACGTACAAATACAGCAAGACGAATTGTCAAAAATGTAAATGTTCTCAGAAAAGAAAAATCTATTAAATTTGATTCTAATGGAAAAAGGAATATAAATATTTTGAATTTTAATTAGTAGTTTTAAACATGTTACACTAATCCTTTGAATAGCATTAATCCTAAAAGCATCAACTCGGTTTGAACTGAAAATAAAGATTTAAGTACAAAGAAGAAAAACGTCATGCCACTGTAAATAAAAAACAGATCGCGAAAATAAAAAGGCTTTGTGTTTGGGAAAGGGATTTGGTGCGGTGTGACATGGCAGGCTCAGGGTGAGCCGGCTTATCATATTGGCGCAGGTAGATACGAATACAATGACGTGCTCTATCTGTATGCTTACCCACATTGTGTTAAATTCATCCACCGCATTTTACAAATAAAAGATATCGCCGTTATGTGGGCTGTTCAAGGTTGCGTGTTCATTCCAAATCTAAACACAACAACCATTTTCTTGGTAACACTTTTCGAATGTTTCTTCAAAGGAAATGTTATCTTTACAGACACCTAAACATATTGTTGTGATGTCGTCCAAGTATGATGATGTACCTGGCAATGACGAACGTTGTATTACATCTTTTTTGTTTGACATTTTAATTTAGATTCATTAAAAAATTTTCAAGCCCTTATTATAATTGTATAATTGTGAACAAATTGGGAAAGCTATATTTTGGCTGATACTTGATATATTGCTTGGTATCAGCCATTACTTATATTGCTTATATTGGTGTACTTATATTGCTTGATTTTATATTGCTAAGGTATCTAACCAGTGATATATTCTTGTTTAGTATATCTCTGTATCTAACACATAAATAATATCCGCTCGGTTGTGTTCGAGCTATTGATACAATAAACGTGTCCCAAGAAGTAATCTCCGGCGGATATCTGTCTCGGCTCCTTCCAAAAGGAACTTGAAACTGTTTTGTCGTTTATAATTACGTCGAAAACAACTTTACCCGTCTGTTTGTGCAAAACAACTTGTCAGTGAAAAGGAAAACAGAAAATTAAATACTGGATATTTTATTGTTATTTGCGTGGCCTTGGACGTTGCGGATAATAAGAGCCACTTATATTTCATAAAAGAAGAAAACGCCGTAAAGACTCGAGCTAGTTACAATTCCCTCTGTGTGTTACGAAACAAATTGTCTTGGGAGTACTTATTTCGGTTCGAACTTTCAATTTGTTCTTGAAATTCGCTGTATGCAATGCGATGTCATATATATTACATACAGAGGATATTTTTGTGGCCAATGATTTTTTTTAAATACTGCAAAAATCTCGGATGATATTCTTGTTTATAGCAGTCAAATAAACTACTTGAGGTATTGACACTGATATACGGGAATGTCAAAAGTAATCCTGTCTAATTCTTTTGCGTTATCAGATTCCTTTTTTGGTTTTAACAAAAGCGTGGCAAGTATATAAAAACTCACCAGAGTACCGTACATCCATCCATCCATACTAGTTCCATACTAATACTATATTCTATATAATATATACTTTACCATATTACTTATTACTATATTACTATTTATTATAATATTATAAATGTGAAAGTCTGTCTATCTGACTTTCTACCTTTTCACTCTTTAACTGCTCAACATACATATATACATACGTGAATTTGTATATACGTTAAAAAAATATTTATACTCCTTACATGTTATATCCTCCATGTTAATTCCATTTCAAACAAAATACAGTACAATACCTGATTCTAATTAAGATATTTCAAGCTTGTTGAGTATTTGTAATGTCACGATTATGTCTCAAAAGGTTATGGCCTATCAACACGATATAAAAGTGTGTTCAGAAGATTTACGAGCGGCTCAGCCTATAAAATGGGTGTCAGGGGAAGCGAAATTGCGATCGACTAAAATGTGATCAAACAGACGCGATCACCGTTTGTGACCAAATTCACTCAAAACAATAACTTAAAATGACGTTAGCTTTGTTTAGATAGACGCTTTCCAAACATCTACAAAGAATTTTAAAAATCATTTCCATATTAATTTCTATTACTTGAATATGGTTAGCTATAATATTCCAGTAATACGTAATAGCCAGTAATTACACTGCTTTATTAGCAGGGGCAAACTGCGTTTCGCAGTCATTCGAAAAGTCCATCTGGCGGCAGTAACCACGCCCTTACAGGAGACCAGCGTAAAATAACAGAATGTGTGCTGTTGTGTTTCGGTGAGAGCTTATCTTATCCTCAATCCCACTATAGTCGGCAGCGTACTTGCAGCACCTGTGTCGTTGCTTGTTATTGATAAAAAAATCCATATTAGTTTAACTTACTTGAATAGAATGGTTAGCCATAATAAGTAACACTATTACTTGCTAACCCCTTAATCCTATGATCCTAAGTTCAGCAGCGAACTTGCAACAATTGTGGCGTTTGTTATGTTATAGATTGGTAAAGGTTGCCACCTACTTACTATCCAATCCAGTGAACCGTGCCCCTGTCCGTCGAACTTAAAATAATAATAAAAAATGAAATACTAGGTTTATCCAGGCTTCTATATTAAAATATGACATTCATACCTAATAGTAACTTAACCCTCGTCACGTAATGATCTTTATCATATATCCTCTAATATGTCTTGCTCGTCTTATGTTATCAGACGATAACATCTGACTAATTTATCTGTCGTCCGCATAATATATCTATAGGCCTAATTTGTCTTTAGGCGGAATACACAATGGCCCCTAAACAAACAAGAGCTTACATTTAGAATGTCTACAGGAAACCCGAAAAAAAAGATAACCCAGCCTTAGTACAGAGTCCGATTTATATAAAACTGGCTGTTGCACGCGACTACGCTCGCATAACTTTATAAAATATATAGGCTGTGTTATTCGCTGATAATGTAGCTTTCTACATTTCTACAAGAATTTTAAAAATCGGTCCAGTAGTTTTTGAGTTTATTCATTACAAACATACTACATACAAAAATACAAATCTTTTATCTTTATGATATAAACTACGGCTAAAACCACGACCACGAGATTTTTGGAGATGTGAAAAAAATTTTTTTTTTTTTTTTTTCATTCTTTGTTACCAAAAAATAATTTTGTAAAAATAATTATTTCAGATATTTAATTCAGTACTTGATAGAAAAATCTAAACTGTTCTTCATACAATGTTAACTCATGCTCGATTATTAACGTGATACTTATTTCAATGAAAATATTACCGAAAAAAAGAAAACTCCAGCGTACAAGTTTCCGTCTCATGTCAAAATTGTCGTGTCAGCTTCCATCCCTCGTTGCCTCATAGTTCATGCCACGTTCTTTACAACGATTCGGTGCTGTCATGTCGGGCTACAACTTTTTTGGACCCTTTCCAAAAGTGTCACAGTAAATAAAAGTTGACTAGGAACCAGCCACACAACCCAAGCAGCGAAAACTGGCCTTTGTTGATGGCATTATACAAGACGTGACTATATACTTCACAAGTGACTAACTACTTCGGGACGTTCGCTATTTAACATTGTTAGCATTTTCAAGTTTTTTTTTTTTTTGTTTTTATTTTTATTCTTATTTTATTTTGTTACGTAAAAATTATGCAAGATAGGAAATAATATTTAAAATTTTCTTCTCTAGTTACAGACGGTCTTAATCATATATTGTCATAATACTATTTAACATGTAGACCAATTATAATTAAAACCTACGACCTAAGTCAAAACATATTTTTATAAAATATAATGATACAAATATCGCTCAAAACGGAAATAGGTAAGTAATTTTGAAAAGGAAACATTAAAAACTAAGAAATATAAAATAAATTTCGAAAAATAATAATAATCAATTACAAATAATTAAGGGTAGCAATCGGAAATATGTAAGTTTTCAAATGTGTGTGTAAAATAGTTTATTAACACCTTTTATAATTCTATACTTTTAATAGTATTGTATTTTTGTGCGTTTACCTCAATTCGCGTTATATGAACACATTTAAAAGAACATCTTCTTTCTTAGACTGTTCATAATTAACGTATCTTCATTGTCAAGTTTGACAAGACCTTAGAAAACCCCCGAAAGTCGTGTAGTGTTTATTGAAGATTCTTAGATGTCAATAGCTTTCTTGAATCTATGCTGTATCTTAATGTTCGTCGAGCCGGTTTTCCTACGCTAATACGATTGCAGTAAAATGTTCAGGCAAAGTAATGTGAACGCATTAGCACGGAATATTGCACGAGACCTTGTAAAATTCTCTAATTTATTACTGAAGAAAAAATATTTTACACCAACTCCCGCCGTCCAGGGCTAAATCGCTGCCGCTTATAGCGCTTTTAATCGGGCAATTTAATATAATGAATGCGGTCTATTACAACGAGCATAGCCACGTAGTAAGAAGGAGGCAGTAAGGGATATTTCTTCAGTAAATACAGTGTTTGTATCACAAATTTATGACTCGAAACATGCTTCTTTATAGAAGCAATATTATAATCTGGCGGTATTATAATATAGCAATATTATAATGTGACGACTTAGTTAAAATGTTATCCTAAGGAAATGGATTTTTTAAACCATCATCGCAACCATAGGACGTACTCGTTATCTGCTGAACATTGGCCTCTCCCATATTTCTTAAGTAAGACCAGTCCAAAATAGCCTGGATCGAACGTCGACTGGTGGGCTTGTTAGGTCGTCTGTCCATCAAGTGGATACATACACACTTGATAGATCAGCGAAACACGGTTCACGGTGCCCTGGCACTGCAAAAACGCAAAAACAAAAATCAAAAACAAGATACATGTGTGTAACTTATCCCTTCACTTATTTCCTTATAATAATAAGAATTTGTTTTTATCGCACACATTTATTAGATATATAAGCAGGTACCTATTAGGAAATAACAGGAAAAGTTCTCTGACACAAAAGTTTGGTTCGATTCATCTTTGCTTTGCTCAATTCATCTTGATCCAGGATGTGCAAATTCCTTACTGCATCTCTTATTATGTTGAGACAATCTTTGACTACGACCGCTTTTAGTAGAACAATGCCCTCTGTTAGCGGCTACTATTTGCTTTTTGAAGCTTTAACTAATTGGTCATTAAACATGTGTTTGTAGAAATTTTTGTTTAAATGTATCTCTATTAGGCAACTTTTGCCCTGAGCCTTTTCTTGCATTTTTGTATACAAGTTATATGAAGAAATTAATTCAAAAGATTTGTGCCCAAATTTTAAGACAAAAAGTTAATGTATAAAATTTTGAACTAACGTACTTTTACCTAGCAAAACTTACAACTGATACGAACGAAGACGATTTCACTCTTTATATAACACGGTAAATATTTAAAGTATAGTTAGAGTAAACCAAGGAAGAATGAAATGAAATTTTCATCTGTTCACTTCAAATATTTTTTACAGCATATGTATATCCAATCCAGACTAATAAAGTTGGATTCAGACTTGTATAAAAAACGCGGTTTGTGCTTTCTTTAATTATGAAGTAATTTACTAAATGATTCTAAATTCTTACTGACTTATTAATCTCTGAAGTAAATTAGATCTAATTTGGAGGCCCAAATAACCCCCATTTGGCCCCCTCTGTCCCCACTTCTGCATTGTCTGTATTGTAGTATCTAGTAATGTGAATATTTTCACCGAATTCTTATTGAGAAAATATTGACCCAGTATACGAGTACCCTTGTATACTGTAGAGGTTAGTTCCGTAGTTTTTAAGCCTTCTTCCTCACAAGACATCTCATGCATTATTAAACCGAAGAGCTCATAATGGACGAGAGTTTAAATCCGTGCCGGCCACGCTTATTCTTAATCGTGCAATTTATAATGAGGAATATGGTCCATTATTTTTCTCCACTTTGCCGCTCCATTCTCGAACATTTAAGAATCTGTCGAGTAAATCATTTGAAATTATAATGGCCCGTGCACTTACCGTGATGGATACGATACTCATCTCGATCCCTGGCGTCTAATGATAAATGGCTATGACAAAACCTCTTACAAATAAATCAAGTTCCGCTTAGATGGACTCGCGAGACTCTCGTGTCTTGACTAGAGAGTTTACGCTTTAAATAATGTTGTCGTCTAAATGAAAACTATTAATATATATATATATATACTGTTTGAATGTTATGCACCAGTCGATCATTTAATACCGCTTTCCCATGTAATAAAATCATATATATAATAAAATCGTAAAAGATTTTTGTGTGTCAATACATTAAAGACTTTTTCCAAAAAAATAAAACAAATTGTACAAGTTGTACAAGGTTACATAGGTCAAAATAATAGTTTCTAGAATTTTTGTCTGTTAGTCTGTCTGTGCCCGCTAATCTCAGAAACGGCTTAACGGATTTAGATGAAATTTGGCCTTTGGATTAAGATATAGGATAAATTTAATACTGGAAAAATATCCTGTGGGGATATCCTTTAGGTTTCTTGTGGGGCTGTGGGTATCAAAAATCACATCTTTTTATCAAAAAACGAACCACAACACATATTATCCTAAATAATATAATATTCTAACACCAGATGTCGTGGTCACTTGGGAAGCCCATTCTGACGCTAGTAACCACCCCCTTACAGACTGTGTTTCGGTGAGTGAGTAAGGGATGCCAGAGCCCATTGACCTATCCCTTGCTTATCTTACCCTTATCCTCAATTCTATTGGAGATTTTAGGTTTTCTTTTAAGGTATGTGAACTACCAGAAATAAAATTTGATATTGAAAGATTCCCAATAAATTTTAGCAACAATATTTAAAAGTTTTTGTATTAAATCATTTGAAGCATTATGGATCAGTACTTTTTAGGAAAATGTTAAACAAGATTTTTTCCCCTCTTTCTCCATCGGCTCAATTATCTCGTGAAACTCTCGAAGACGTTAAATACATGAATATTTAATGAACACGGGTCGGCTGACCTGTTAGAGACAAGCAAGAACAGCTGAAATATCTTGTACCGTGTAATTTATCGAAATCATATAAAAATATTATTTCGTAGAATTTACTCAGATTGTAATGTACAGTTCCGCGTTCTATTTTTTCTTCTATGTCTTTTATATGTATAAATATCGGACCGATAGAATTCCAGGAAATTACATAGGTAAGTATGTGGGTGGGGATTGTTATAGAGTGAAAATTTATTAAGAAAAAGTAAACTTCATTATTATGTAAAAATCAGCAGATGTTTTGAGTTACTAAGACATGTTGGTACCATCAGAAATTAGGTCTGCTTAACATCGACATTGTTGTAATTTTATCAATGCTAAAATAGTAAATATGAAATAAAATTTCAACATAGAGATCCATGTGTATTGCCTAAATACAAATTCATTCATTCATATTACGCCCTCAGATGGGACATAGCTCAAACTAACGAGGCTTTACTGCCCTCCTCTGGCCCGTAAATTCAGTCGCACTATTCTTTCCCCGATAGGATTTCGCAAATTTATTCCACCAATGGCGGATTCAACGGCATTTATTTCAGTTGGAAGTTGGAAGTAATAATGTTTGAAAACTAGAGCGCACCCGTGCGCAGTATTTTTCACCTCCTTTATTTTATTTCGACGAAGTGAAAAGTCAAAATAGAAATGTCAAAAATTAGTCAAAATTTTTCGTAAATTTCAATCCTTACATTATTATAAAACAAAGTCTACCGCCGCGTCTATCTGTATGTATATCTGTATGTATGTTCACGATTATCTCCAAAACTACTTAATGAATTTTCATGCGGTTTTCACTAATGGTAAGGTTTTAATATATAATTTCTGAAAAGCGCAATTTAATAAATAATAAACATCATCATCTCAGCCGTAGGACATCCACTGCTAGACATAGGCCTTTCCAGTAGGAAATATTATTTAGGTAATAATAATAAATATTTTTTATTACTACTCCGCGAATCTGCCCACGACATTTATTTTACAATGAGCTTCATATTAGAGGAATAAAGATACGATGTGATATAATTAATGATTTGTGTAAATTTAAACAATTTATTCATCGACGAGTCCAAAGGTGATTGCCATAAAGCTCTGTCTCAGGGTTCCTGGGTTCGATTCCTGGCAGGACCACCTTTCGCAATCATTCGAACAGCTCGTCTGGCAGCAGACTTTTTTATTGATATTCAAAGTAAAAATTCAATCTAATTGAAACTTGTAATTTATTAAAGTTAATTGAAACCAAAATGCGTTAAATTTTATACCGTTTGTCAATATTAAGAAAATTTAGAACTTTTTTCATAATATAGCCAGGTAGTAGCGACAGCAAAAAGTAAAGTCTTCGTTTCCTGTCGAAGACGTTAATTAAAACTGAAGAAATTTAATGACGACTAAATGTATTCGGTACGGTCCTTATCCAAGAGCTTCTCGACTTCTTTTTACAACATGTTTACGTAAAAATTTTCCTTAAATTATTAATGATACTTGATTGGTCAAAATATACGTGAATACGTTTGATATAGGTATACGTTTCTCTTTAGTTGAAAATAAGAAATCATTACCCATTTACATGCTCCAATGCGGAACTTAACATTTCGGTTGCACAGGAGCTTGTTATTCAGTAAATATTTCCTCATTTAGCGAATGCGGAATACATGTAACTTATTCCACATTTACAAGGATCCATTCGTGTTTCAGCAAGACTGCTTTGATACCTCTCATTTCAACTGAATGATTTCTCTATTTGTTCCATTCCATCATACATAAATGATGCACCAAATTAATAAAAGAAAGCAGGAAAATTATTTTTCGGTGAACAGACTCTTAATCTTTGGCAACCTTGGCAATCGCGGTTTAGGTGCTTGTGTTATGGGGATCACCGTAGCCTTAAACAAGACCGAGGTCGTGTGCTTTCACGGGCCTCGGAAGGCACCACCGCCGGGTCATGATATATTATCACGGTCTCCGTGGACGTGAAGCCCACGATGAAATACCTCGGCCACGTCTTGGACAGTCGCTGGAGTTTTGAGGGACACTTTCGGCTCTTGGAACCGAAGTTGGTGGGAGCCGCTACCGCTTTGGGCACGTTGCCCCCAAACCTGGGTGGGCCAAACACTGTCGTCGCTTGTATGCGGGCGCTCAGGATCGCTTATATGCGAGCGACCGCATTCGATGTTGCGGGATATCATATTTATTTACCTAAGTACTATGAATCAAATGACTAAACCAAGATTGGTACGCGATCAGGACTAAGGAGCCGCCCGCACCAAGCTAACATAATAGGTCTTTGATAGTTAAAAACGAAATACCAGAAAAATGTCGAACTTTTTTCAAATATACTGAACTTTGAAAACTTATTTGTTTGGATCAAGAAATTTGAAGCTTAAACTTTTATGGTAAGTGTTTTTAAAGATAAAATTCAGCAAGGTAAAAGCCACAACAGAAAAATTCCAAAAGTTTTTTGTTGACTGTGATTTATATTGATTTGACAGGAATTCTTTCTCAACATCATTACAGAACAGTAGATAGAGGTACACTGCCTAATTTATTTACAATATTACGTTTCATGTGTAGTTTAAGTTTAATTAAACATTAGGAACTCTTTAATTTTACTATATAACTTAAATCAATTCGTAGTTGTATTTTGTACTATTTTCCTTACATTATGTTGATGCCGTAAAAAGAGGGGAGGTAGTGGGGGTTTGATCTTTATACCCACGACAATATCCACAAGAAAATTGCGTTTAAAAACGATTAAATTAAAAATTCAGTTTGTGGCTCCCACGACACTCGAAACGGCCGGATAACTGAGACAATATGGGGCATAAATCGGGCATTATCACCGGCTCCCGTCAGGAGGGCCGTTTGATTCAATTCCTTGTCTAAATTTAGTATGCAGTATCCTTTCGACCTCCTTATATTTAGCCATCGAGTTCATGTTTTACTTATTAGATCAACCTTAAAGCATTAAAATGTACTATTAATTTTTATAGAAAATTTCAGTGTTTATTTGACCTAAACTGGTGCCACCTAGACTATTTCAACCTGGATTATTTTTAAGAAAGGTGCATAAATTTAAAATTTTCATTTTTCATTTATTTTAACATACCTATTTAACGAAGCCAGGACCAATGGTTATTTTGATTTATTCATTGTCCACAAACCTCCCTCGTTTGTTATTCTACAATAACCTTTAAGATCAGTATGTCAATTGTTAATTTGGTAACATGTCATTTTCATGTCACTATTATAACTTTTTAATTCGCCTAATAAATATTAATATGGATCAATTTCAATCAGAACTTTTTAGAGTTTTGGACATTTCCTTAAACAAACAAAAATTACTTACAAAAAGTTGACATTAAAATTTTGCGCTAGTCTGTCAGAGATAACAATTGTTACATAATAAGTGAAGAATGTGAAAACATTTAGCAAAAATAGGTGGGCGGGTACAAGTGAAACTGTACGAAAATATCAGTAAGAACGTAACGTGGCCCGCGAGAAAACATCATACTCCTACTATTACTGAATGCGTGAATCATCTGAACAATGTTTGCGACATTTATGGCGCGTTCCTCTCACTTATTGTGTTTCTGACTGAAATTTAGTGTGATTTCGCTTCTTCTGCTCGTTATTTTTCTCACTATTTTCCTTATGTTTTCCAGGATTTTTGGCGTGCTTGTTTCTTTTATTCAGACATTTTGATGCGTACCTACTCTTTTCACATATGCAAGAGCATACAGCTTTTCGCAATCATAAAAGCTAGGCAGCCCGTCTGGTGGTAAAGTTGGTGGTAAACTTATAGTAGAAGAGCTTTGGTGAATTCCAATAAAGTTAGCAGTACATTTGCAACCCGAGTTGCTTAAAGCCTTTACATATGAAAAAAATAACATAAAACCAAATAATTATTCTGATTTGAATGAAACAAGAATAATATTTGCAACAATAATACATTTGCAACCCAAGTTGCTTGCATTAATTATGCGATGATAGCCTTTAAATGATACTGCAACAACAATAATTGTATAATAACAACAAATTCTTCAGCTTTATTATATACATTAAATTTTTGTTATTTCTAGCAGTAGTTTTTCATAGAATTTTAATAATTATTAGCTAATTGTTGTTTGTTTTTAAAAATACCGATAAAATCAACGAAGTAATTTATTTAAAAAGTAGCTGTGTCCGCGCTCGTACATTTCTAGAATAGCGTGTAAGTAGGTAACTATTTTGTTTGTAATCCGATTGGAATGAAACAACTATTAACTTGATACAATAAATACCTGCATCAGTCAAAAAGTCATTACTGATATTATCGTGCACAAACGCACATACAAACATATTAAAATTCTAAAAACTATATTTTTGACCTCGGTTACATAAGCGGTTAGAAAACTATTTTTTTTTTGAAAAATGTTAAATGAAAAGAGTTAAATGAATGTAGCTTGTTTATGATAATCTTTTCGGGCACAGCGCGCTAATACCTATCTACCAAAGTCTCCCCAAAGTGATTCGATTTCTAATAAACACGGAAAAGAGGCGCCATAAATAAAAATTGACTTAATAAATATTGACTAAAATTGTCTTCATATACTACCCATTGACGTGAGTATTGTTGGGAGTCATACTGTAATTACTATCGAAAATTACAATTTCCGCGTCAACGAACAAAACGTTGTATTAAATTTCTATTTCAAACCGCGCTACCATGTAGTCATTCAACTCGTGAAATGAAGCATCAAATCCACAAAAATTAGACAAGCGAACAATTTAGCTTGAATTTCCGTTCGTACGGACCATTTAACCCAATAAATTTGGACCATTATCCGTGTCCAAGCGGCTCGGCAATAAAACGTTTTAGATCGCCCGCGCCCGTCCCCCTTTTCAAAAGTCGTTACACTTTTTTGTCGAAGACACCAATGAAATTAATTTCATATAATTGGTGCTCGAATCAGAAGGAGCTATTCATTAAACTCGAGAGAATTTTATAATTGTTCAATAGGAATAAATTAAAAATAACCAAACAAAAAGGACCACGCAATAAATCCTCTCCCACCAAAACAGATTTCAAACGAATGTCAGTTAAGGCGCTTAGAGTCTTGAAATAGGTTCTTTCTTTAGCCTTGGATTGACTAAATAGCTTGAAAAAAAAAAACGAGATTAAAATTTGGGTACATTTTGTTTTTTTTTTTTTTGTTTTTTTTTAATAAAACCGTTTTGCAGACTCGAATTGGGCAGCTTATCTGGCGACAGTAGCCATCCTCTCACTGAAGACCGCAGTCAACCTGAAGAAACACCATGTTTTTATTTCACGGTGATCTTCTGTAAAGGGGTGATCACTGTCGTCAGAAGGGCTGCCCCAATGAATGCGAAACACAGTGAAACCCTAGTGTTCCAAATCCAAACCAGAGCCAATTTTGAAAAGTTCATTTCAAAAATTTACCCAGCCGGAATTCGAACCCGGGACCCTGAGACGGAGCATTAATTAAGCACCCAACTCCACATCAATTTCATCGTAAATAACTTATTGTATAAACATGCATAAGTATATAGCACAAACTTCCTCAAAAGTTTTAAAAAGGTTAAGGTGCTTAGAAAAATATCTTTCAAATTATTCACCTTACCTACTTAGCGTACAAGTCTAAAATACTTTTTGTCGATATGTTATTCCACACAGTCATGATGAAATGTAAATAATAAAACACCCTCGTATAGGAAAATGTTACGCCCCAATAGCACACGGAATAGAATAATGGATATAATGGAAAAATGGATTACGCCCTTCCCGTTACAGAAGGCGGCATATACTATTTACAAAGTCGTCCTTGTTAGCTACATTAAAAAAAAAAAAATTAGTTATAAGATCTTGAAATATTAATTAAAAATAATGTTTATTTTTATGTTTTTTATATAGGTAATCTATAGTTAATACTAATATTATAAAGAGAGAAGATTTGTATGTTTGTAACGAATAAACTCAACAACTACTGGGCCGATTTTAAAAATTCTATCACCTATAGAAAGCTTTATTATCAGCGAGTAACATAGGCAGCTAAAATAAATAACTAGCAATAAATAAGTAAGTGTTTTATTATACCTAACTGCAGACAGACTGACAATTCACTAAACGATTAACGAGGAAGGCCTTCTTTCTTAAGATAAACGAGGAACCTTTCGCGTTTATCTTCCTCGTCTATTCCATTAGTGAAAACCGTATCAAAATCCGTTGGATAGTTTAAAAGAACTAAGCGGGAAAACAGATGCGGACAGCGACTGTATTTTATGCATTGTTAACTTATGTAATTGTTACCCATTTTTCTATTTTCTGCGTTAAAATATAGATTAAAATAAATAAATTACGAGCACATCTCTAAATGTTATTATTTTGTACCAACATTGTATTGGCTTAACGTAATACAAAATCAATACAGTAAGCTCCAATTAATCGGTACAAAAGCTCTCTCTGCCCAGGGCCGGTACTAAAATACAAGCACATCAACCTTTCAAGAACTAAAGCCTTTCGAGCGGTTTACACTTAACTATGTTTAGTTTAGTTTTATTCTATGTTCCTAATAGCTAATAATAACAAACAGCTTGGGTAGTACTTTTGGAAACTTAACTGTTCGCTTACATTATAACACTTCGAACTTGATAAGAAGTGATTGGGTAAAACGGTTTAGTAACCGTCTCGCACAATTTTATTTCGTTCGAAATGTGCGAAAAGCCAACTTTAAATTTAAATATATTTTTAGTAGTCGTCTCGCACACTTTGAGTTTTAATAGAAAACATTCGATTTTATATACTGTATACCCAAAACCGATATTTTAACGAGCCCGTTGGATGAGTGATTAAGGTGGCTTGCCTTAACGCTTTGTTCCAGAGGTCCCGGGTTCGAATCCCGGCAGGAAATGAACTTTTCAAAGTTGGCTTTGGTCTGGATCTAAAAAGTAATGGCCCAGCACACTGCATTTCGCAATCAATTTGGAAGCCCGTCTGGCAGCAGTAACCACCCTCTTACAGAAGATTTCGTAGCACATGCCCACTTTTGCGTTTTGTCGACTTTTCAATATTTCTATGTAACCATTGCAACGTATGCCGAGCACAGCTAATTCTATAGTAAAAAGTAATAAAAAAATCTTTTTTTATATATATATAAAGTTAATTAATACATTTTGGTTCAAAAATAAATATCCATCGGCATGTTGGTTAACGAATATAATTTATGTTTTGTGAAATTTGAATCCTACGATATCGTTCCAATTAACGTAACGTGTGCAGTAAAACATTCGTTAGGGGAAAACATGTGTGTATTAATTTCCAACTCTTTCAATACAATGTTAACATTGTAGGTACATTGATCGAACAATGAAGCGCTCTGCGGTTTTTAAATAAATATTATTTCTATTTTAATAACGTTTCAGGTGTAATGCAACACAATAAAAATATTAACAGTGAGTTAAAGCAAACGGGGTTGTAATTATAATATAATTATACTACAGCTGATGCCCGCGACTTCGTCTTTTTTTTTTTTTTTATTGAGTCAAGGCAGCGCTTGGCCGCTATCTCACTTGATGTAAGGTGCAGATGCGGCCGAAGGTGGACCACGCTTACCTAATAAGTGTCCATTTACCCTAGATTTGAAGACCCCAAGGTTGTAATTTTGAGGAAACACAGACGCAGGCAGTGAGTTCCACTCCCTAGCAGTTCGGAAAAGGAAGGTGGAACTGTAACGCCTCGTGCGTGACCGAGGAACATCAACCACGAAGGGATGAAACCCCTGTCCGCGCCTCGTGGTCCGCAAGTAGAACGGTTCCGGTTGGATTAGATCGTATACTCGTAGAATGAACGCACACTCTCCAAATCGTATGGGTTCCCTTTATTGCTATTACACTTTTTCCAACCGTTATTATTATTTTTTAGATGATCCTTCGAGAGCAGTACTTTTTTTCTGGATGAAAGGTATCGCTATAACGACCACGGCGACAGTGGCGTTCAATTTTTCAAAATTTTAGACGATCCCTCGGAAATTTACCATTTATCTAGGATAAAAAGTATGCTTTATGTTAGTCCTTTAGCTGATGCCCACAACTTCGTCCGCGTTGAGAAATAAAAGATAATACCTATATTGATATACTCGTACATTTTGTTACTGATTATACTTGGATATTTATTTTAAGATAAATATATAAATAAATAGCTTATGTCCATCCTGAAATTCTATTCTAACTATTTGTAGAGATTTTATAAAATGGGATGAGCAGTTTCCAATTTACCTCCTACATACATACAAACAAAACTTCAACTCTTTATAACATCAGTATTGATATAATTCTTTAAAGCATAATATACTACGTTGCCCATGCTTATATGATTGCCTAGTTAGTATTCAACAATCTAATCTTAGTAGAGCATTTCAAAATGTATTTATTACCTTCAATAACTATCTTCCTCTACTACCTATATTCAATATTTTATACTGTGACGATCCATTGTTGAAATAGTAGGCAGCAACTTTTCTGCTCGCCCAGTTAATACAAAATCGATACAGTAAACCTCAATTAATCAGAAATATACAGGTATTGGTTTGCGTTTACACGGCCACAGGTTTTTGCTGCATGCTTCAGTTCAGTAAATTTCTACTTTATTCCCTTTTTACTCGGACTCGGACTTTTTACTCATGTTTTATGTAAATGTGTAATAGAAAGGCAGACGACACGTTACGTCGTATATCGTCTGTTTACTTATGTAAGTAAGTAAGTTTGTTAACCTACACGTAAGTAATACCAAGGCGCCGAAAGAGAAAAAAGGAATAAAGGTAAGGGACCATGTACCTAAAGTTAATAGAATAAGCATTCCCTTACTCCCTTACTCACACATTTAAACACAAGAACACGTGTGCAGGTTACTGGTTACTGTTACTAGTGTGACACTGGTTACCAATAGTTACAGTCAGAATGACAGGTTTAAGACTATAAAATAAAATATACCCAGCCATACCTACTGGAGTATTAATACCCGGATTTCTCTGCTTTAGCAAATAAAAAGCTCAAAATCTATATGTATATACTCGTAAATAAGTAAAGATGATATAAATAAGTTGTTTCTCATATGTATAAGCTGTAGGGCAGTGTACGTGTTATGGGGTGTTATGGGTTATCCACACTAATATTATAAGGAGAGAAAAATTGTATGTTTGTAACGAATAAACTCAAAAACTACTAAACCGATTTTAAAAATATTTTCACCAATAGAAAGCAAAGTCACGCGGGCGAAGTCGCGTGCGACAGCTATTATGAAATATAAACTGATTTTCTTTTTTTAGTAGCTATTGAAAAGCTTTATGGTGTTGTCAATGAAAAAAAATTCTACACTTTTTCTTTCACTCGTCAAATTCGATCAGTAAGCTAACATTAGTATGTTAAGATCAATGTTTTCTTGAAACTACAAAAGATTTGCAAGAATATTTCGTGTTTATCACCATTTGTCACAAATTGTTTATTTCTCTAAAAAAATGGTAAACTATAAACTGCAGTATAGACAGCAAATCGTCAAAACTGTGAAAAGCACAATGTATAGAACAAAACCTTGTTAGGCACATCGCAACTCTAACAATCCCGCATTCGCGTTTTACTGCCCATAAAAAATATATCTGCGTGTGTTTTATGCGTTGACTAGAATTTTAACGATTCGTTTTTCACGCCTTGCTGATCGTGGTTTTCATACATAAACTTATAGATTTGAGAATTAAGGTGTGTACACGAGGTACTGTTTTATAATATTTTATTTACTGTATATCATTTTATATAAATAATATACAAGTTGGTGCCTGCAACTTCGTCCGCGTTGAATAATAAAAAATATATAAAGCAATATAACGCCTGACACTTTCCAGGCGTTATTTTTTTTTTTATTTTTTTTTTTTAGATGATCTTTCTGAAGCAGTATTTTTTTCTGAATGAAAGTGTCCTTTCTTGTATCCCTAACTGTCTTCCCCTCGAAACTAAAGGTTTTACTTTATCTGACGATCTATAAACCATTGTAAAAGTTTATATAGAAAAGTTACCAACATACTAACCCATAGCTCATTCTTAGTTATTCTTTTCTAATTGTCAAATATATGTGCAGCCTCGATTCTTACTTTTGACAACCACGCACCATTGAGCTATCGAGAGAGAGTACTCTCGATAACACGAGTTAACTCAATAATGTTTACTGAACGAGCTCATTCAAGTTTCTATGATAACGTTTCAATTCAAGATTGAGGCAATGTTAATGATTCATTGATTATAAACTAATATATAAAATACTATAAAAATACTAATATTATAAAGAGAGAACATTTGTAAGTTTATAATGAATAAACTCAAAAACTACTTTAATTAATTTTAAAAATTCTTTCATCTATAGAAAGCTATATCAGCAAGTACGTAGGTTATATTTAATAAAGTTATGCGGGCGAACTCGCGTGCAACAGCTAGTAAATAATGAAATAATAAGTTGCCTTAATCTTTTGCCTAGTATTGGCCTAGCATTGGCGATGTATCATTACTGCTTATATAAGTGTAGTAGCCATTTGCTTGAACTATTTATGGAAAATTAAATGTTGTAACAATTGTACAGCTGTACATCAATGAACGATGTAATGTACACAAACCGTTGACAACTCGTACACGTATTATTAGTGGAGAGAGCAAGTTGTCGTCAAATACTCGTAGTGCAATCTTGTGTAAACCGATCTTTACAATCTAAAAATACGTAACGTGAATTTGGGAGAAATAAAGAAAAAATATTTATGCAACTTTAGATCGAAAATAGAGCGAGGTATTTGCCTTTTTTATTTACAGGTCGTCAGAGAGACTGATAGGCCACTTAATTGTATGTGGCTTTTTATGTTATAATGGGTGGCAGGAAAACTAATGGACAGTCAATTACCCCATCCATTCCTTATCCTTTATCCTTCTATGTCAGTAGTGAACTTGCAACACCTATGGCGTTGCTTTTGTTATAGGCGACGGTAGCCACCTACCACTCAATTCTGTCTATCAGACACTTATTCTCCTGGTATTCTATACACAAAGAAACCATAGGAACAATCAAATCGACGGAGTAAGTAAGAAATTATATGAAGTGTAAAATGTATTCGCTACTCGCTCTAAGTGCAAATATACTTCATCTTATTGAATAACAAGCAGTTACTTACAGTCGAACAAACTTCGAAGCAGGCGTTTCTGAAAAATATCTCACGTCGCTCAAAGTAAATAATTGCGCCTGAAATCAGATACGCTGTACGTGGGAGTACATGGACGACGATAATAAGGTAAACGCGACTAGGTGCGGACAGTCTCGCATGTACACGAACACGACATAAACAGATAGGGTAAACGCACGCATTGTTGGCATAACACAGCGGGGGATCCATTTGGGCACAATACAACCCGTAATCACTCACGCGATTCCTCTCTTAATAGCGTGCCTCAACACGTAATATGAGCAAATGAGTTGCTCAATGTTAATCGCTGCAGAGTTATACTTAAAGCACAAGGCTTGATCTCGATTATCGTTATAATTTTTCATAATTTTAAAGATTGTATGAAGAAAAACCAATAAAAACATTGTTATTGAAATATACCAAATTTATTAAAAAATATATTATATTTAAAAAAAAAACACATTTTAGGGTTTGTCAATATTATAAAGAAATAAAGTAAGAAGAATATATTTGATGAGAAGCCCTAAAAATTGCTAATATTCCTTGCCGCCATTTTGGTGACGTAAACTCGTGACATTCTCAGTACTTTTGTTAGTTTTAGTTGCGGATTATAGTTTAATAAAACAAGTTGAGAGTTTATAAAAAGAATCCTGAGGTGTGTTAACGTTTAATTTCTCCGTAGAAAATGAATTCCGGGCCAGTAGTAAAATTTGACAGATATTGAAATTAGGTACCTATTTAGTAGTATAAAAATCATAATAAAGAAAAACCATTTGTAGGCGTTAGGCTCGTGGTACCCGAGGTCACAATATAATTTTTAGATTCGATTGTCTGTTTTGCAAGCTTGTGCAAGCTAATCTCAAAAACAGTTTAACCTTTTTAAATGCTGGCTTTTATTTTACTGAATCATTCTAGCAAGCTTCCCGTAACATTTGTTTCATTCCAATCTGTTTGCAAACATAATAGTTAATTTCATTAAAATAATACGCCCTATTTTAGAACCTCGCAAACGAATTCGCGGGCACAGCTAGGTGTTTAACATAACTCAAATTTAACTTGAGTCTTTTTCGACTAGTTCTCCGATATCATCCCACTAACTAAGGTGCTATCTGATTAACTAGCGTAAATCAGTATTTACATTGGCGTTTAGATAATTACGAGTCAACAGGGGATAATGCGCCGTGTAATCAGTGCAGCTCTGGCTGCACCCGAGGGACACGCCGTCGATGCTGTTCCATAATTACTGTTGAATGCTTCCTACATTTACAGGTAATTGTGAATTTCGATTGAGATTTAGACTGTTCAGTCATTGAATAAGTACGTCTTTAAATTTGCTTCCATATTGGGAGGAAATTCAGAACCATCACGAGCAATTTACCAGATTCTGAACCGGGCAGATCGTTAACTGATGATAGCAAAATCGGAGGATAGAGTTTAATGCTGTAGCTGCATATAAGAAAAAAAGAAAGAAAGAAAGAAACAAAGAAAGAGAGAGAGAGAGAGAGAGCGAGAGAGAGAGAGAGAGAGAGAGAGAGAGAGAGAGAGAAAGAAAGAAAGAAAGAAAGAAAGAAAGAAAGAAAGAAAGAAAGAAAGAAAGAGAGAGAGAGAGA